>CM027676.1:6020000-8420000 GCA_015731905.1 Salix dunnii
GTGGCCCTGACTAGGTTGCCGATAGCTTTGAATATGTCCGGTGTCTCTTTCAGGGCAATCCCTCTTGAAATGACCCCTCCCACCACAGTAATAACACCCTTGACTCAAATACTAGCAATTCCTCCACCTATGACCTTCTCCTCTGCACACAAAGCATCGCCCGGGAGAAACTGAGCAATCCCCAGGGTGTTTTTGTCCACACTTTATACAGAAAGGATACTCAACACCCTTGCGGTCCCCGTTGTAGAGTTTTCACTCGAGTGTGACCGTCCAACTATTACTCTCCCACTTGACTGTTGTCGGGGCGGAAATATCAAATCCCCCTTTTCTTGTGCTATTCAAACACTCCACTTTTTCCTTTCTTCGGAAGTGGTGGTCTGCCGCTGAAATAGCCCCTATCTCTCCTTTTGCCTATACTCTACTGTCCCCCTTGGCTTTCTTCAATGCATGCTTCCAAGGCTTGGGCAGCTTCAATCAACTCCCTCACAGTTTTAAACCGCAAGGCGATTAATCCTTGTCTCAAATCTTGTCGAAATCCATCTCTCATCTTCTCAATCATATGTTCCTACGTCGGCATATAATGGGGGGTGAACAATGAGAGATCATGGAACCTCCTTTCGTACTCCAATACTGACATATCACCTTGACTTAATGCCAAGAACTCTTGTTCTTTCACCTTGCGATGGTATTTGGAATAGAACTGATTTTCAAACTCTGTCTTGAAATCACTCCAAGTTAGTGTCTCAGTTGCACGCCTCAACTGAACCGTTTCCCACCATGTCATGGCCCTATCAGATAGTAATTGGGCCGCACAATTTACCCTCAAACCTTCGGGTATGCTTATTCGAATCATGGTCTTTTCTACCTTCCTAATCCATCTTCCAGCTATCTCTACTTCTTGTTCCCCCGTATATGGTTCACAGCCCATTTCCCTCATACTCTTGACTAGTCGTACCAGTGGCACTATGTTATCCGTAGTCATGCTAGTCATAGGGACTGCCTGTGGAATCTGCGTATTGGGAGTTGTCTGGGTCGTTGAACCCGCTATGTCCTCCATTACTGCTTTAACTATTTGTGCAAGGAGTCCCAGGTCTACATATTGTGGGGGTGCACCCGTTGGATTAATTGATGGTTGTGCTTCTTATCTTTCTGGTTGTTCTGCTGCAACAAGGGGAACTCCCTCTGTCTGTTTAGGCCTTCCGCTTTCCCCCACTAACGCAGCTTCCCCCTGCAGGGTTTCGGGTGATATTACTGGCGTATGAGATATCATATCATCCAAGGGATCTTCGTCTTGCCAAACTTGATCGCCTTGGTTTCCGCCCCTCCTTCCTAAGGAGGGCGGCTCAGTTCGTGTCCCTTGTCAAGTGCGTACCATCCTGAAATTCACCAAAACAATACAATTATCATCGATCCTCAGGATCAAGACCAGGGGCTCTGATACCAACTATAAAGACCCGAAATTTTTTTTTATATATATATATATACATATGCCAATGGTTAGAGAATTTGATCCCTCCCATCATCGAAATTCGATCCAGACAATTCACATTTCGGTTAAAAGTGATTCTTAGTTAAAGACATAATATTATTTGCATGATGAGAAGTGCATATTACAATTGTACTTATATATACATGAGTTTACATTCATATCCTTTCAGCAACTATAAGAAATTTATACAAAAGGATTTACTAAAAGTTATACATTCAATACATTGATTCATGCAAAATACATTGAGATTTAGCATGTATCTACATGGTTCCTTGCAAAAGTAGGTCCCCGTGTATCGGGTTCCTAGATATCTCATGGATGTGTCGTCCTTGCTGCAGCACAAAACATTTAAGAGAATATAATTACTCGCTAATAATAGTAATAATGGCAATTGAATGATTTGGCAGTTAAATGAAACTTTTATAGTTATCATTTCTTTATGTTCATAGTAAATAGATTGCAAGCACCATAAAACTTCACTCGGCTATCCTCTTAAAGCATCACTAGCCGAGGCTAACCCGTTCACTCACCCCAATCATCCTTTCGGATAACATTAATCGAAGCTAATCAATTCTTTGTTCCGGCCATCCGTTTGGATGCCATTAGCCGAAGCTAATCAATTCTTTGTTCCGGCCATTTGTTCGGATGCCATTAGCCGAAGCTAATCAGTTCTTTATCCCAGCCATCCATTTGGATGCCATTAGCCGAAGCTAATCAATTCTCATTTTATCATATCATCACATGATAATATTCATGTCAAGGTATTGTTTACCATATATAAAAGAAAAGAGGGCACAAGTAGCCTACCTGCTCCGCTTATGGGTTATTCTTGTCTTGATGATGGTCCAATCCCGATTGCACCTCCTGCAACATCAATGGTCACACATCAATAGATTTTTATTTTGAGTCACATTCGTCACCACACTTATTTCAAAAAAAAAAAATCAGATGTTCACATGCAAGTGTTCCCTTTTTTTCCACCATCATCCTATGAATTTGTTACTAGCATTTAATTCACCTCTGTATAGGTTTATGTCGAAAATTGGCAACGAAACTGATTCGCTGTAGGCTGCCACTTTGGCAGCGAAACAGCTTCGCGAAACTGGTTCGCGAGGACTGCTTCGCGAGGACTGATTCGCGAGCACTGATTCGCAAGGACTGATTCACGATAACTGGTTCACGAAAACTGGTTCGCGAACCTGTTTCGCAAACCCTGTTTCGCGCTGCAGACATCACCATTTCGGCACACAATCCTTCAACAATTTTTCAGCCAAAACACACACGAATTTCCAGCCAACACACACATAATTTCCAGCATATAAACACTCATGAATTTCCAGCACAACACACACACATTTCCAGCAGAAAGGCAAACTAAAATCATCTATTTCGGCACACAATCCTTCAACAATTTTTCAGCCAAAATACACACGAATTTCCAGCCAACACACACATAATTTCCAGCATATAAACACTCATGAATTTCCAGCACAACACACACACATTTCCAGCAGAAAGGCAAACTAAAATCATCTATTTCGGCACACAATCCTTCAACAATTTCCAGCCAAAACACACACGAATTTCCAGCCAACACACACATATTTTCCAGCATATATAAACAACACTTAGAAACCATCAATTTCAGCCCGTAATCATTCAACAAATTCCAGCAAAACACACACGAATTTCCAACCAACACACACATATTTTCCAGCATATAAACCACACTTAGAAACCATCAATTTTGGCCCATAATCATTTAACAAATTCTAGCAAAACACACATGAATTTCCAGCCAACACACACATATTTTCCAGCATATAAACCACACTTAGAAACCATCAATTTCGGCCCATAATCATTTAACAAATTCTAGCAAAACAAACACGAATTTCCTTTGCATCTAGCTTGGGTCTTAGGTTAATTTCCCTAGGTTTTTTCTTCTTCATTTTGTTTCATGTCTTAAGAAGAAAAAGAAAAGAGTTTCATGACTCTTACCTCTCGTATCTCACAAAGGTTTTTAGAAAAATTTGAAACTCTTCTTTCTCTTCTCTTGTTGCTTCTCTTCCTTCTTCTTCCCTTTCTTCTTCCTCTCAGCAAGTGTCCACTTTTCTCCCAAGGTCTCACTTCTCACACACATTCACAAGGTTTTCTCCCCCTAATTTGGTGTAAGGTCCGGCTATGAAGAGGGAAGATGGAGAATGATGGAAAGAAAGAAAAAAATCAATCACTCCCTCTCTCCTCCTTGTATTTATACTCCTCATGAAATGAGGTGGTTGTTTGGGGTTTGGGTTAAAGGTATTCTTATCCTTGTTTTGTTCTAACTAAAACCGGTTTTGCTCTTTCTTTTCTCTTTTTTTTTTTAAAAAATAGAATTTTGTCTTCATTTCATATATATATGTTTTTCTCTTGGGTGTTTACAAACAGAGTGCAAGTTGGTAATGGACAATGTTTGCAAATCTCGAAAATTGGATCTTCCAAAATTTCAACCCCTTTTTCAACATTTGTTCCTAAACAAGTTCTTGTTATGGAAATCCAATAGAATTTACTCTTTGTTCACCAATTTTGTGTAGACAATAATGTTTATTTTGAGTTTCACTTGTTCTATTTTCTTGTGAAGGATTACTCGGGGAAGGTCCTTCATCGAGGTTATCTCTATGATGGACTCTATCAGTTCACCAATCAATCCAACATTTCTCGTGTTTTTTCTGCTGTTCGAACACATGAATGGCATCATAGACTCGGTTATGCATCTAGCAATCTTGTCAATCAAAGCTTATTCAGTCTTCCATTTCTAGTAGAGAAAATAAAAACACACAATGTATTTGCCTTTTAAATCTTCTATATTTGTTTCTTCAAAACCTTTGGATTTAATTTTTACCGATGTGTGGGGGCCTGCTTCAACGCTCTTTACATCCGGTGCTAAATATTATGTTAGGTTTCCTTGAAGAGAACAATTATAGAATAACTGGTAAAAGTTGTGTATATTTCATTAATCATAGATGCAACTTTATACAAGAATTGTAAGTATAAGATCCTATTTTATTGCCTATAATTACGGCATATCAAGATACAATAGGTAAGAAATAACCCAATATCAATTTGCGATATTAATTGCCTATACTGCAATATTGATTTCCTTTTTTGTGCAATCTTCTTCAACACTCCCCTTGAAGTTGAATTGTATGTTTATGACACCCAAGTTGCTGAGGAGTACTTCAAATTGCGTAGAACTCAATGGTTTAGTGAACAAGTCTGCTAGCTGATTTGTGGTTATTATGTAGGTTGTTCGTATCATCCCTTCTTGAAACTTTCCACGCATTAAGTGGCAATCTATCTCTATGTGCTCCGTGCGTTCATGGAACACTGGATTTGAGGCAATGTGCATGGTAGCTTGATCGTCACAAAAGAGTGTGACTGGTTGTGTGTGGTTTATTCTCAAATCTTTCAAAACATTTTTCAACATGTGATCTCACAACAGGTAGTGGCCATGGAGCAATACTCTGCTTCTGCGTTTGATCGAGATACTGTATTTTGCTTCTTTGTTTTCCAAGAGATTGGGGCTTAGCCAAGATAATACAATACTCGGTTATTGATCTCCTTGTATCAACACATCGAGCCCAATCAGCATCACAAAATGCTTGGAGCTGTAATAAGCCTGTGGAAGGGAAGAAAATTCCCTACCCAAGTGTGTGTTTGATATACCTGAGGACCTTGTGTGCTGCTTCAAGATGTGGCTGTCTAGGTTTCTCCATGAATTGGCTCAGCATGTGTACTGCATATGCTAGATCAGGTCTCGTAATGGTCAAATAAATTAATTGGGCGACAAGACGTCTGTATGAAGATGGATTGTTTAGCAACGTCCCATTTGTCTGAGTGAGTGAAATATTTGATTCGATTGGAAACCTTCAAGGTTTAGAGCCTAGAAACCCAGAACCATCCAATATTTGAAGTGCATATTTCCATTGGCATAGGACAATACCTTCTTTAGATCGTGCAACCTCTATGCCCAAGAAATTTTTAAGTTGTCCAAGATTTTTGAGCTTAAATTTCTTAGAGAGAAATTTTTTAGTCTCCTTAATGTCCTGCAAACTGTTGCTCGCCAGTATCACATCATCAACATAAACAAGCAATGCAATAAAGCTACCTTGATGATTTCGGACGAAGAGTGAATAGTCTGATAGTGATTGGTGACATCCAGCAACCTTGAGGGATGTTGATAGTTTGAGAAACCATTGTTTGGATGCCTACTTTAGTCTATACAAAGATGTCTTCAATTTGCACACACGAGTCTCCCCCTTTCGGCCAAAACCAAAAGGTAAGGTCATGTAGACATCCTCGACAAGATCACCATGTAAGAATGCATTGTTCACGTTCAACTGATGCAAAATGCCATCCCTGCAAGGAAGCAACACTGAGAAGCACACGCACAGTCACCAATTTAGCAACAGGGGCAAAGGTTTCCTTGTAATCAATCCCCTCAATTTGGTTGTTCCCTTTCACCACTAAATGGGCTTTGTACCGTTCAACAGACATTTCGAGTCTAAGCTTAATCTTGTAGACCTATTTGCATCTGATGGGTCATTATGAGCTGGCAAGGGCTTAAGGGTCCATGTTTTGTTGGCTTGAAGGGCTGTAATTTCATGGCGCATGACATCTTGCCACTTTGGATCTGTAATGGCCTAAGAAAAGCTAGTGGGTTCTTTGAGGAGAGAGAGATGAGTGATGAAAGCTTTATGTGGAGATGGAAGATGGGTATAAGACAAAGAATAAGGAAGGGGATGAGCAGCACCTAAGGAGCGGACGACGTTCATGGAAGATGAAGGAGCAGGTTTGGATGGGAGGGCAACCATGACATGGAAATCCTGCAAAAAAGATGGGTTTTTGATGGGACAAACACCAAGCCATAATGGCAAGGAAACTAGAGAAAGAGGGGATGATGAGTAGTCAACTGGAACTGGAGATGGGGTTGGGGATGGAGTGACAGGGCATGGGTTTTGGGTCGTGTCATGGGCTTCAACTGTAGGGACTAGGTCTGTGTGTAGAAGTTAGGCTAGGTCATGGGCTTCGATTGTTTGGGTTAGAGCTATAGGCTCTAGAAAAGACCCAACATCAAATGTTAAAGGGGAGTCATGGGTTGGTGAAAAACAATGAGGTGCAGCGGAATCAAAAGTGGTTTGAAATGGGAATTGCTCTTCATAAAAAATGACATCTTGTGATACACGGACTTTATGTTGTGTAAGATCAAACACACAATACCCTTTTTTACCATAAGGGTATCCAAGGAAAATACAATAAGTTACACGGGCATCAAATTTTGAAGGCTTTTGTGCGTGAGTGGAGCCAAAACATAAAAAACCAAATACCTTAAAGTGAGAATAATTGGGAGATTGGTGGAATAATTTCTCATATGGCATTTGACCATGAAGAAAAGGAGTTGGTGTTCGGTTGATGAGGTATGCGGAAGTGAGAATAGCATCCCCCCAAAATTGTTTAGGTAGTCCAACTTGAATAAGGCTCGCACCACATTAAGCAAATGCCTATGTTTACGCTCAACAACACCATTTTGTTGTGGTGTGTTGACGCAACTTGATTATTGAACAATTCCAATGATGGCATAAAAACTTTCAAGTTTGAATTCAGGACCATTATTACTACGCACAATTTTGACCTTGGAATTGAATTGAGTTTCAATCATGTGAATAATGAGAAGGTCCTTTGTATCGGATTTTTGTTTCATCAAATAAACCCATGTGCTTCGAGAAAAATCATCTACGATAGTGAGAAAATGTTTCGCACCAGTAAAGGAGGCAATTTTGTAACCACTCCAAATGTCAACATGTATCAAATCAAAGCATGTTTTACTTGTTTGTTTTGCCAATAGGAAATTAAATACTTGTTTGTATAACATGATTTATTTTTGAAAAAGAGAAATAATTGAAAGGCTTTATTGGATGGATGCCCAAGTCATTGATGCCAAAGACTTGAAGCTATGGTTTGGACAAAATTGCAAGAGCTTTCCTCTTGCTGGTTAAGATAATATAGCCCCTCCCTTTTAGATCCGATCCCAATCATCTTCCCCGAGCGTAGGTCCTGTATAACATAAAATTGTTTTAGAAAAACTATGATATATGAGGATTATGAAGCCAATTTACTGATGGAAATAAGATTGAGCTGAAACAGTGGTACATATAGGACATTGTCAAGAATAAAATTAGAAGAGAAAACAATCTTTCCAATGTGGGTGCTGTAGCATATGAACCACTTGGTAATTCAACAGTATGGTTCTCAATCCTTTTAGATTTTGTGAGCAAATTAGAGTTACAAACCATGTGATCCGTGGCACCACTATCTAAGATCCATGTGTTTGTCTTGCTATTGTAAATTGGGAGAAAGCTTTACCTGACAATTCTTCATGATTTGAAGAATTACTAACTTGGTTAGCCATAGAGGGTCTGTTTTTGCTTCACATTTGAAGGATTTGTTTACATTTCTCCTGTGAAAAAAGGAAATTGGGCGTCATCATCTTCTTGTCAGGTGTGTATGTTGAAACCTGGTTGCCCTTTGAGAGATTGGGTTGGTCAGATTCCAACACTGCCATCCTCTTTAAGGCAATGTTCAAATGTGTGGCCTTTCTAGCTTCAAAAAATGCACTTGAGATGAGCACAACAATTCTTGGTACTGTGATTTGTTCTATTGCATTTTATACACTAAAGGCCCCTCCCCTTTGATTCAGACTCTCGATTTGAGTTTTTCACTACAAAAATGGTTGCTTATGGCTGAGTGGAAATTCTTCCATTAGAGATCTCTGCTTGCCTTTCATGTTGAAGAATGAGAGAGTAGGCTTTGTTCACAGTGGGTAATGGTTCTAATAACAAGGTGTTACCCCGGACAGCAGCGTATGAGTCATTTAAACCTATGAGGAACTTCATGTCTTTTGGGTTTCCATATATGCAGAAATTTGTTGGTTTCTCCTACAATTACATGGAGGAATGGAGCATAGTGCATCCCGTTCATCCCAAAGGCTCTTCAATTTAGTGAAATATACACTTACAGTCATGCTCCCTTGTATACAGTCATGGATTTCATTTTCGATGTGGAAGAGATGAACATTGTTAACATGAGAGAATCTCTCTTTGAGATCAAGCCACATCTGGCTCGCATCTTTGAAATGGATGACACTACCAGCAATCTCCTTTGACATTAACCCTAATAGCCATATCTTGACTAAGTTGTTGCAGCGCTTCCATTGCTGCATTTCATCATGTTATCTCCAATTGGTTCTTCGATCGACCCATCAACGAGTCCAATTTGTTCTTGACTGTTAGGGGCATGCTCATGGATTGAACCCAAGTGTGGTAGTTGTCTTTCTACCAAAGGTTGTGGTACAAGAATTATTCTGGGCTGGTCTGCATGGTGAAGGTAGAGGCGGTGATTTAGGTTTTCCCATTTTGGTTTGGAAGACATGCTTGTGTTGGTTGTCTTGCTTTCAATATGGTCTCCCATGGCTGTGTTTGCTTACGGTGATGTTTGTGTTTGGTTGATTTGGGTTTTCTCAATTGTTTTACTCTGATACCATAAAGAGAAAACAATTACAGAATAACTGGTAAAAATTATGTATATTTCATGAATCATAGATACAACTTTATACAAGAATTGTAATAATAAGATCCTATTCTATTGCCTATAGTTACGGCAGATCAAGATACAATAACTAAGAAATAACCCAATATCAATTTGCAATATTAATTGCCTATACTGCAATATTGATTTCCTTTTCTATGCGATCTTCTTCAACATTCCTGATGATTATTCCAAATTTCTCTAGTTATTTCCTATTAAACTAAAATATCATGTCGAACAAGTTTTTTTGAAGTTTCAGGCGTATGTCGAAAAATAATATGAAAGCAACAGAAAAGCAATCCAATCAAACTAGGGAGGTTAGTATCGTTGATTGAATGATTATTTTCACCAACATGGAATTAACCATCGCTTAGCTTGCCCATACACCCATCAACAAAATGGCTCCATTGAATGCACACATTGATACATTGTCAAAGTTGGTTTAAGCTTGTTAGCACATTCAAAACTACCTATGATCTATTAGGAAGATGCCTTTCAAACTACTACCTATATCATAAATCGTCTTCCTACACCGATTTTAAACCATAAATCTCCCTTTGAAACACTATATCATTGCCTTCTGGATTATCGATTTATGTTGGTATTTGGTTGTTCCTGTTGGCCAAATCAAGATCATACAGTAAGAACAAACTGAATTTTTAGATCAAAAACTTGGTTCTAGTCTTTATCACCAAGGGTACAAGTGTTTAGATCTATCTACGGGTAAACTCTACATTTCTTGACATGTTGTCTTTGATGAACTCTCTTCCCCTACTCAATACATCCTGCGTCTGTCAACAATAATTCATCCCAATTTGTCTCCCTTCCCCATCAAATTAATGTCCTCATACACCACCGATTTGCAATCTAACAATATTACTGCTTGCACATCTTTTGCCCCATATGTTTTGTTTTTTGTAGATATGAATCATCCTTGTTCTGCAACAATCTATACAAGAACTGATCTAGTTCCAACTCCAATTAGCTCTTCAGTTTCTACTCTGGTAACACAAGCTGCTCTGATGACAGATGCTGCTTCACAGTTGGTCCCATCTAACACTCACTCTATGATCACCAAATCAAAGAAGAATGTTCATCACCCAAGAAAACCTAGTGATGACTTTATTCATCATCCATTACCAAGAGGATTACTAGCAGCACTCAACCCTAGCCAGACTAAACCAACATCCTACAGCTAAGCCTCAAAATCTCCACACTAGATAGAGGTCGTGAACAAAGAATTATCAGCCTTAATGCAAAATGGCACCTGGTCCTTGGTAGCACCTCCAGCAGCAGCAAATATCATTGGAAACCGATGGATACATAAAATCAAGAGGAATGTCAATGGGCAATTGATTGTTATAATGCTCGATTGGTTGCTAAAGCATTTCACCAACAAGAAGGGATAGATTTTTCTGAAACATTCAGTCCAGTAATCAAGCATGCCACCATTCGACTAGTCATTTCCAATGCAATCTCCTCCAATTGGTCCATCAAACAACTTGATATGCAAAATACCTTCTTGCATGGTGATTTACACGAAACTATTTTTATGGCTCAACCACAAGGCTAACATCCTCAATATCCCACTCATTCATGCCAATTACATAAATCTCTCTATGGCTTATGGCAAGCTCCCAGGTCTTGGTTTTCAAAGCTGTCAACAACACTCACAACTCTAGGTTTTCTTGAGAGTAAGGTTGATCCACCATTCTTTGTTCATCAGATAGCAACCTCTACACTCTACATCCTTATATATGTGATGCGAACCTCGTGGTCACGTGGTCAAGCAACCTACAACGAAGAATGAGATCTGATCCTAGAAAGACGAAATAGGTCTGATAGAAGTGTGACACAATGAAAACTTGCCCCGAGGCACCATCACTATTGGAAGGAGTAGAATGATGCCATGGAGTCAATTAATCTTTGATAAGTCTCTTGATCATATGATCACGCAACCCACAATGAAGAATGAGATATGATCCTGGAAAGCCAAAATAGGTCTGATAGGAGTGACACAATGGAAATCTACCCCAAGGCACCAACACTATTGGAAGGAGTAGAATGACGCCACAAAACCAGTTAATCTTCGATAAGTCCGATTCAGTTCGTTCAAGAATGCAAGATCACTCTCACACATAAACTGAAAAGTTCAAAATCAATTTCATCAATGGCTGCCGAAATTATTCCTAACATGAGTTTAAATAGTCTTTTAAAAACTAACCCTAATGGGCCCCTTATGTGGACTTAAATGAGGTCCACTCAAAACTGGCCCAAAACCCCAAATTAAAAAGCCTATGACTTAATCCAAACAAGCCTTGGATCCTAACTAAAAATAAAGTCTTAATTTAAGCTCAAACAAGCCTTGGGCTTTAGCTAAATAATTAAATAAAGTCCATCAAACTTATTTATAGCCTTCAATCTAGCCCCTTAATCCTTGCTGGTGTTTCTGGACCGGTTTGCATCAGATTTGGAATTTATAAAATGGAAAATAAAATAAATAGATGAAGTAAAAATTAATAAGAAGAAAAGAAAATTCATAAGTGTGGAGGATCATATAGCATTCCTGTAATGGATTGATGAAGCACGCGGTAGAGGTTGATTGTTGGCTTCAAGCATTGTGAGCACACAAGTGAATCAGAGCAATATGGATGCTATAATCACATGTTATTGATCTTAACTCAATAACACACATGCAATATTATCTCATTAAACATGCAACCACTACTAGAAAATTATGGTGAGATTTACATACAAAATATTCACTTACGTATTCTCTTAATAAACATTGATAGAAATATTCTTTTGGTATATAGTGAGAAAAATATATTAGAAAAACAAGATATGTTTAAATAAATTGAACATACAATGATGTTTTATTTTTACAAATGAAATTACCAATGAATCTAAATATGTTAGTAAGTCCATGTGTAATATTTAATTTATAACGTGACAAGAGACCTTCCCCTCTTATTTTATTTTTCTTCTTCTATTTTTTCGACAACACTCTATTTGTTAGCATCTTTGTTCTTATTCAAATTTAATTTAGGATTCTCATCTTCAAGTAAGTAGAATTACCTATTTTTTATTTGAGCTCGATATAAAATGTTAGTTTTTATTGCATATTTTTCTTTAGTATATGTATTTTGTTGGGTGTTTACTTGTTTTATAGTTTTTTGTCATGCAAAATGGCTTTATGAATGTATGATTTGTAAATTTTAAGAATTGTTTGAGGTTTTATAAGATTATATTTGTTTATAAATTGATAAAATTCATTTCAAATATGTGATGAAGTAAATAATGACTTATTCAATAAGCGCATTATATATTTTATCAATTTTGGTGTTAAGTTGAAATCCTTAGTAAATACTTGGACATTTGAATTTATGAGATAATTGATAATGAATTAAGGGTTGATTAAAATATATTGAATAAGTTTGAGTTAACCAATATTTGCAAGCTTATTTAGTTTACAAGATTAATTAATACATGTTGTCATCAATATTATATATATATTTGATATAAATAAATGAATGTTTATAAATGTATTATTGTAATAGGATTCAGGGTTTTATTAATTATGCACTATTTAATCCAAGGAATATTAATGGAGGTAACATTATCTCTATGTAAGAGGTATAAAATTAAATGTTTTTCAATCTAGATGTTGTAACGATGCATCTTCTATAAAAAAAAGATTTATGGAGAAATAATTGTGCTGGTTTGTGCATAGAGAACTATGAATTTATTAAGAGACCATTGTAAAAAGGATGGTTGGGTCACCTTCTATTTCTTTTAACATGCATAAAGTTGTATAATAACTGTAATCCTTATAATAATATGGTTATGGATGTAATGAGAATAAATGAGGATGCATGTAAATGGTGCAATCATATATGAAGAACCTAATGCAAACATGATCAAGTCTTTTATTATTTTCAAAGATTTCGACAAACAATTATCAAATAGTTGCAAAAACCATAGTAAATTACTCGTTGCCTAGGTGTTCACCATAAAGTCAAATTATAAGTTGAGAGAAGTTGGTTATAATAGAATTTTCAAATGACAAGAAGTATTTTACCTGAAAAAATAGGATGAAATAAAACTTTATGCTTTTAAATCCATGATGAACCCCTCAGTATAGGATACAAGAAAATTGACATGTGTTCAAATTTTTAAATGTTCTACTAAATTAAAAATTAGAGTTAAGTAACAACATAACATGTGAGCATGCTCATTATAAACCTAGAATTTTTAGTGAAAGGACTTTTTTCACATAAAAAAAATATTGATATTTCCTAACCACACAGACTACAAAGGTTAAGCTTATCACCAAAAGCTTTTGAGCACATGATATGACAGCATTCACATGACAAGATAGATAAAATGATGGTATACCATTCTAATAATGAATCATAGAAACATTTCCATAGGTCACATCCTTAGTTTTTCAATGGAATAAAAAAACATGTGCTTTATGTTAGGTATAAAATGATTGAATCTATTCAAGTTATTTTTTCCTCATTCTTATTAGTCAATGATATAATTTGTAACATTCCAATGGGAATATTTATGAGGTTGGAGTGTATTTTTTTTATCTATCATCATACCATGTCCTCATAGTCCTGGTCAAAATATAAATGTGTTATCTAAGAGTGTTGATTGATAAGTTAAAATAGTTATGGTTGTCTAGGTTTTTGACTTATGATGTATCAAGAAAACAGAATTTTCAATAAAAGATAACTATGATATGGACTATCAATGATTTTCATATGTATGGAATGATTTATGGTACGAGCATGCATGGAAAACCAACATGTCTATACAGTATTGAAAATAACTAAACAAAACATAAACAAATGGTGGTAAAATGTTTTTTTATTACCACTAGTAATTTTCTAATGGATCATAAGTACAAAAGGAACAAAAAAAAATACTAAATTATTGGTATTGTTGGAAAGATGTTGCATCGTCGTTACTGTTAAGTGAGGAATTCTGTGGTGTGGTGTTGTAGTATGATGACATTGTGTTTTGTTTTCATTTTGGTAAACAAAAGTTTCCTGGATTTGTATTAACTTATAATTAAATAAAACAAAAAATTTTCTAATAGATTTATTATTAAAAGACTAATCTCCTCCTCTATATTTGTTGCTACCTATTTTTTAGAAAATGATTTTAGTTGGTATAAATGAATAGTGACTTTATAGGCTGAATTTAAATTTCAAAAGGCTCAATTGAAGACTTAATTGCAAAAAATATTAGTTTTGGAAAATGTAGAATTCAATGAAAGAAATTAAATTTTAAGGACTAAATTTATACTTGGAAAAAACTAAATTGGTGAAATCAAAGGCTTAATTGCATAATATTCAAAGTATAATGAGCAATTAAAAACTTAATTGAATAATTCAAACCAAGGACTAATCTATTAAAGGCATGTGCCTTGAAGGATTGAAATCAATGAAACTAAAGGCCAAATTGAAGAAAAGTAAGAGTTTATTAACTAAGTAGAGGTTTAATTGAATAAATCAAAAACAAAGACTAAATTGAAAAGACTTCAATTGTCTCCTTATGCCCTTAAAAGCACTATAGTAAAGGAGAATCTATGAGGTGCTCCACAAGACTACTTGATGAAGTCTTCATTCAAGTCTAAGGTTGAAAATTGAATTCCATAGGGGTAAATTGCATGGAATTAGGAGTTTAATAGTATTTAAAAACACAATTAAGGCTTAATTTGTAGGAATTAGCCAAAATAACTTTATTCAACAAACATTGGGCATCTTTTTCTTAATTTTTTAGTAGATCAAGAAGGCATCTTTAGATGATCGAAAGTAACACTTTCAACCGCCTCCAAGGTTTCAACCACCCAATGAGGACCAACTTCTAGTTCATAAATTACTATTAATTAAGTGAGTTTTAATTCCATTAGGGTTCGTGCTTAAATAAAAGTTATCTCTGTGTCAAACTCCTATCAAACCTAATTTATTTCGCTTTTCAGGAGTTGAATAATTTACGTGTGAGTTATTTGATTATATGATTAAAAGGTTTGCATCATCACCTTTAAAGTTGCAACTACCATCGTTCAACTAAAAATCTTTTTACAACCTCCTTACCTTAAAATCAAACATTTATATCTCACTTTTTGATGCAAGTCTCGTGATTACGTAGTCACACAACCCACAATCAAGACTGAGATCTGATCCTGGAAAACCAAATAGGTCTAATATAAGTGTGACACAATGGAAACCTTCCCCAAGTGATGCGACCCTTGTGATCATGTGCTCACACAACCCACAACGAAGAATGAGAAAGGAGTAGAATGACGCCACGAAGCCATTTAATCTTCGATAAGTCCGATTTAGTTCGTTCAAGAACTCAAGAATGTATGAATCACTCTCACACATAAACTGAAAAGTTCAAAATCAATTTCATCAATGGCTGCCAAAATTATTCCTAACATGAGTTTAAATAGTCTTTTAAAAACTAACCCTAATGGACCTCTAATGTGGACTTAAATGAGGTCCACTCAAAACTGGCCCAAAACCCCAAATTAAAAAGCCCATGACTTAATCCAAACAAACCTTGGATCCTAACTGAAAACAAAGTATTAATTAAGCCCAAAGAAGCCTTGGGTTGTAGCTAATAAAATTAATAAAGCCCATCATATTAAATCAATTAACTACCATGAGAAGAAGAGAAGTAAAATATTATAGAGTTGATTCAAGGTTTATTTAGCCTTCCATCCAGCCCTGTAATCCTAGGAACAAAAGGAAAAGCTAGCCACTCATGTTATTTCCAAATTGCAGTAGGATTCTTTTGTTTCCTTTGCTTTTCTCACTTCATGGCCAAAATAAGGTTGTATTTGATGCGAACTGGTCCAGAAACACCAGCAAGGATTAAGGGGCTGGATGGAAGGCAATAAATAAGATTGATGGGCTTTTTTTAATTTTGTTAGCTAGATCCCAAGGCTTGTTTGGGCTTAAATTAAGACTTTGTTTTTTAGATAGGATCCAAGGCTTGTTTGGATTAAGTCATGAGCTTTTTAATTTGGGGATTTTGGGTCAGTTTTGAGTGGATCTCATTTAAGTCCACGTAAGGGGTCCATTAAGGTTAGTTTTTCAAAGACTATTTAAACTTATGTTAGGAATAATTTTGAAAGCCACTAATGAAATTGATTCTAAACTTTTAAGTTTATGTGTGAGTGATTTTTGCATTCTTCAGTTCTTGAACGAACTGAATCAGACTTATAGAAGATTAACTGGCTTCGTGACGTCATTCTACTCCTTCCAATAGTGCTGGTGCCTTGAGGCAGGTTTCCATTGTGTCACACTCCTATCAGACCTATTTTGGCTTTCCGGGATCAGATCTCATTCTTCGTTGTGGGTTGCGTGACCATGTGATCACGAGGTCCATATCAGTATTGGACCCCTCCTACACATGTATAAGATGTACTAGGGTCTCTTCTTGGTACTTCAATGGTTCTTTAATACAATTCAACCATCAAATGATCCATTGGAGGTTCCAATTGGTCTAGTTACTAGGCTTAGGGCTAAGAAGTTCAAAGAAGCTTTCAATGGACTTCTTCAAGATACATGGGCTAAGGTGGACTTCAACAGGACTTGTAATAATAAAGATAAAGCCTTGATTAATCTAATTCATGTTCAAAAGGGGTTTTTTAAGTTGGGCCTTGTTGCTGCCAAACAGAATGCAAAAACAACAAACTTGTTTTATTTAATTAGTTAGGCTATCAAACTTTAACTATTTTGAGAGGAGACAATTTTTTTGGGTTTTAGATTTATTTATTTTTTATTTTAATTAGTTTGGGCTAGTTTTAGCTTGGGTTAATTATTATTTAAAATGGATTTATGTGAGGCTGATTGGGAAAACAAGGTTTTAGGCTTGGAGTATAAATACTATTAAAATACAAGCAAAGTTAGGAAAATATGATCGCCAATGCCTTGTCGCGAAGGTATGTTCTTCTTAATAGTCTTACACTAAATTGCTAGGATTTAAGTATATTAAGGAATTGTATATTGATGATCATGATTTCTGTTCTATATATGACACATGCAAGGTTTTGGCCAAGGATAAATATTTGAGGCATGATGGATTTTCGTTTAAGGAAAATAAGTTATGTGGGCCTAGTTATTCTTTACGTGAATGGCTTGCGAGGGAACCACATGGGGGAGGTTTAATGGGGCATTTTGGAATTATGAAAACTTTGGAGTTTTTGCATGAGCACTTTTATTGGCTTAATATGAAAAAAGATGTGCAAAGAATGTGTGGTAGGTGCATAACATGGAGACAAGCTAAGTCTAGGGTAATGCCTCATGGACTGTATACACCTTCGCCTGTTCCTAAGGAACCTTAGGTTGATATTTCTATGGGTTTCATTTTGAGTCTACCTTGGTCTAGGAAAGGGAGAGATTCTATATTTGTTGTTATGGATAGATTTTTTAAGATGACACATTTCATTACTTGTCATAAAACAGATGATACAATAAATATAGCTAACCTATCCTTTAGAGAGGTCATTCGGCTACATGGTCTACCTAGGAGCATTGTATCTGATCTAGACGTTAAGTTTTTGAGTACTTTTGGAAGGTTTTATAGGGTAAGTTAGGATCTAAACTTGTATATTTTACTATTTGTCATCCACAAACAGATGGCCAAACTGAAGTTGTTGACCGGACTTCGATTCAATTGTTAGGGCTACATTCAAAAAAATCTTAAAAATTAGGAAGATTGTTTGCCATTCATTGAATTTGCATATAATCATAGTATGCATTATTCTACTAATTATTCAGCATTTGAGATTATTTATGGTTTTAACCCTTTGACACCATTAGATTTGATTCATTTGTCTGTTGATGAAAGGGTTAGTCTTGATGATAATCAAAAAGCACAGGTGGTGAAAGATCTTCATGCAAAGATTCGACAACAAATAGGAAAGAAGAATAAACAATATGCAAACAAACCAATAGGGGTCGAAAATTAGTGAGATTTGAACTAGGTGATTGGGTTTGGGTGCATATGAGGAAGGAAAGGTTTCCTGAACAAAGAAGATCAAAGTTGATGCCTCGATGAGATGGTCCTTTTTAGATCATAGAAAAGATTAATGATAATGCCTACAAAATGGATCTACCAGGTGAGTATGGTGTTAGTGCTACATTCAATGTTTCTGATCTTTCTTCATTTGATATAGGTGATCATTCGAGGTTGAATCCTTTTCAGGAGCGAGGGGATGATGCGATACAACCATCAAAGGATCCATTGGAGATTCTAGTTGTTCTAGTTACTAGGCTTAGGGCTAAGAAGTTCAAAGAAGTTTTGAATGGACTTCTTCAAGATACATGGGCTAAGATGGACTTCAAGAGGACTTTTAATAATAAAAAACAAGCCTTGACTAATCTAATTCATATTCAAGAGGGGCTTGTTGGTGGATCGAAGACCATTACACAAGGATTGGTGGAAGAAGACTAGATTCAGACAATTTGATCTTTCATTACTCTTTTAGTCATAATTGGAGCTATAGATTGAATTTTGATTTTATTCTAGATGGTATGGAAACTAAACTTCCATACCTTTCCAACAGTATATGGTACACCTTCTAATTTATTAAGAAGAGAGAGAACCATAGATTTTAAGTTGGGCCTTGCTATTGCCAAACAGAATGCGAAAACAATGAACTTGTTTTATTTAATTAGTTGGGCTATCAAACTTTAAGTATTTTGAGAGGAGACAATTTGTTTGGGTTTTAAATTTATTTATTTATTTATTTATTTTAATTAGTTTGGGCTAGTTTTAGCTTGAGTTAATTATTATTTAAAATGGGTTTATGTGAGGCCCATTAGGGAAACTAGGGTTTTGGCTTGGAGCATAAATACTCTTTAGGAACAATGTTAGGGTAACTTTTTGAACAATATTTTCCAGAATTTAGCCATCTTTGGTTATTTCATCTTGGTTCTTGATTGAACTTTCAACTTTTCAAAGAATTGACCATTCTTTGTTGTGAATTTATACTTCTTTTGCTCATCTCCAGGTGTAGGCGTTATGATGATTTGATTTATAGTCTTGTTGTCTTGGAGCAAGTCTTCCATTGTGATAAGATCATTCAAATCTTAACAAACTTGGGTTAGATTGATCTTGGGTCATGAATACCATTAAATTCTTTATGGTTTGCATCATCCTTGCAATTCTGACTTGGTAAAAACTTTCAAAACCAATGCATTCAATGTCTCTTTCAATGTCTTTGTCTTTGACCGGGTTATTGAACCATTTGGAACATGTAATGGGTCCTTGCTAGTGTTTTTGGGTTAGTCCACATCATCCCCTCTCTCCTTGAAAAGATTCGACCTTGAATCAAAATCTATGTCAAAGAACATAAGATCAACAGCATTAAAGGTAGCCTAACACCATACTTACTTAAAAGGTCAATTTTGTATGCGTTGTCATTGATTCTCTCTAAAACCTGAAATGGACCATCACCATGAAGCTGTAATTTTGATTTCCTTTGGTTAGGAAATCGTTCTTTATGCATGTGCACCCAAACCCAATCAAAGGTTTTCACAACCCTATAGTGTCCTATAAAACCACCCCCATGTTCTTCATGAACAAGCAATTCATACAAAAAACTAGCAAGAACACAATCAATTCTCTTTGAACAAATAACCATCCACCAAATAAAACTTACCAAAAGCCGAATGTCCACATGCATTATAAATCTCAGCAAAGTCATAATCATTACTATACAATACCTTCACATATTCAAAGCCTAACAATCTAGTTTTCATGGAGTGTAAAAGAACATACGTACGCGAAAGTGCATCAACTACAATGTTCTCTTTGCCTTGCTTATACTTGATTATGTAAGAAAAAGTTTTAATGATTCAACCCATGTTGGATGTCTCGTATTCAACTTACCATGTCCTTTTAGATGTTTGAAGGACTCGTGATTCAAATGTATTACAGACTCTTTTGGCCACATTTAATGTTGTCATGTCTCAAGTATTCTTACCAAGTTATAGAGTTCTTTGTTGTAACTGGGATAGCTCAAGGTTGCCCCACTTAACTTCTCAATGAAATACTGTTGTAATGTTGCGGTCACACAAATTAATTACCCTCGCTTAGAACAAATCAAACAATATAGTATAGAGCAAGCTCCATGAGGACGATTTAGTTCAGATTTTCATGCTATATGCTATGCAATTGGGGGGGCGAAGGTGGTTAGAAGTTGTCTAGGCTAGACTAAACCAAACTAAGAGAAAATTATACAAAACTGAAATTTATCAATAAAGCAAACCTTGGTCACAAGTCAACATCCACCTACAGAAATCAGAATTGATCATAGAAACGACACATCAATTTATATTCTGAATATTTATCTCTTCTTAAAATTGGTTTGTTAATGAATCCACCGTATAACTTACCCTAACCATCAAACAACCACAATGTTCGCACTAGTAATTTGATTCAATGGAAGCAAATAAATTGATAAATTAAGAAACATAATTGTTCGCACTATATGTTTAGTTCGATTGAATGTTCTCTATTGAGATGTCATGGTTGCACAAATTAATTATCCTAGCTTAAAATAAATCAAACACGATAGTATACAGCAAGTAAGGGGCCGATCCCACGAGGATAATTTAGTTCAGATTTGCATGCTATATGCTATGCAATTGGGGGGGGGAGATTGGAACTTGTCTAGGCTACACTAAAGCAAACTAAGCAAAAATTATATAAAACTGAAATTTATCATGATGAGACCATATTATTTGATAGTTTCATCCATATTTACCTAGTGTTTTGCATATGTTTTGTGTATTAAATGCCTTGGTATTCTTTGTTTTATGTTTTGAAAGCATTTTTGGATGAAAGATGCAAAAAGAAGGTAATTGGAGCTGATTGACAGATTTGACCTTCAATCAATGTTTTGTGCAGAGCGGAAGCTCTAGACATCGAAATGAAGTGATTCTAGTGGAATTCAAAAGCTAACATCTATATATTTATGGAATGCTAAGTAAAAAAAATAAAATAAGGAAGAGCATGGGAATCACATCCTTCAAAGTCAAATCTTGCAATCTGCCGATGTCGACCTTAGTCCATTCCAACTTTCATATCTTGAGCTACAGAAGTTCGATTGATGCAAACCCAATTTTGGTGGATTCCAGACTCAAAGACCTATAAATGCTCCAAATACAGCTTAAAACGATGTGATATGAATGAGATATGAATTTTACAAGGGACGACTAAATTCTGCCAACTTAAGGAAGGACTATTTTGTAAAATAGATACTAAGGTTTCGAAACATATATAAAGCAAGAGAGGAGCAAGGACATTTTGGCCAGCAGCAAAGAAAACACAAATCTTCCTCCTTCAAACCTTAAATCATGTTTTCTTCCATCTCTTTATTTAGTTGTTCAATGAACATGCAAGGCTAGACTCTTTTTTGCTTGGTTGCAAGGACACGAAAACCTTCAGATTTCAAGAACTATGAGATCTATTTTTACCTCAATTTTTCAGTTTATATGATGAATATGTTTGTTCTGCTATGCTTATTTTCCTATGATTGTTTATTTAATTGCTAAGAGCGAACTCGAAATTATTGTTGTGGACAATCTATTGCTAAGTTTAATATCAAAACCGAAGTTGTGATATATGAACTTGTGAAGCAACTAAGTTAGTAATTGTAGCGGATCTACGTTATTAATCTTAGGGAGAACATTCAATCGAACAAAACATATATTGCGGACAATTATGTTTCTTAATTGATCAATTTATCTAGTTTTTAATGTTGCCATTGAATCAAATTACTAGTGCAGACATTATGGTTGTTTGATGGTTAGGGTAAGTTATTCGACGGATCCGTTGACGAACCAATTTTAAGAAGAGATAAATATTCAGAATATAAATTGATGTGTCATTTCCATGATCAGTTCTGATTTCTGTAGGTGGATGTTGACTTGTGACCAAGGTTTGCTTTATTGATAAATTTCAATTTTATATAATTTTAGCTTAGTTTGCTTTAGCGTAGCCTAGACAACTTCCAACCCCCCCCCCAATCGCATAACATATAGCACAAAAATCATAACTAAATCATCCTCGTGGGATGGCCCCTTACTTGCTCTAGACTATCTTGTTTGATTTGTTTTAAGCTAGGGTAATTAATTTGTGCAACCGCGACATCGCAACAAATTTTGGCGTCGTTGCTGGGGATGTGATTTTAGTTGATTCTTGTATTGTTGTGCTGTGCTGAAATTGATTCTACTTGCTATTATTTTTATTTATTCTGGAAAAAAAAAAGCATACTTGTGTTTGCGGCGGTACTGTTCAAAACAGATTTTTTGGTGGAATTAGGTATTGGTCTTTTTTTCTCTGAAGGAAAACGACGTTCTAAGAAGAACTAGTGACCTATGGTCAATAACCCTACCCTATCGAGGCCCAATTCCATCGTTTTCTAAGATTTCTGAACACTTTTAGTTTTCTAGCACAGGATACTATTGCCTATTACGTTATTTTCAATCTCTTGTGTGCTTGGTTTCTTTTGAGTTTTCTTTGTGATTTATGCCTGCAATCGTTTTGCTAACCAAAGTCATCAAGTGTAGGTTGATCTCGAAATAGTAAACACTTTACGCATGTTACGAAAGGAAGCTCGCATCAACATCATGGTTGTTGCACGACAACGAACACTTAAGGAGCTTGTTGCTCCTAATATGAAAAACCAACCATTGTGCATAAACATAGACAGTAATGTAGACTTTGAACTCAAATCTGGTTTTATACATTTGCTGCCAACTTTCAATGGTCTTGCAAGAGAAGATCCTCATACTCATCTTAAAGAGTTCCACATGATTTGTGTTGGCATGAAACCAAATGGAGTTGAAGAGGAACAAGTTAAGTTGAAAGCTTTCCCTTTCTCTTTAAAAGGGGCAGCAAAGGCATGGCTTTTTTCTATTCTCCTAGGTTCCATTCATACTTGGAATGGCATGGAAAAGATCTTCCTTGAAAAGTATTTCCCAGCATCTCGAGTTGCCAACATAAGAAAAGAAATATATGAGATTCGGCAATCTCATGGAGAAACACTCACTGAGTATTGGGAAAGATTTGAGTTATTGTGCATTCAATGCCCTCATCATCAAATATCTGATCAACTACTCATTCAATACTTCTATGAAGGATTGATGCCTACTAATCGTAGTATCATTAATGCTGCAAGTGGAGGGGCATTGGTAGATAAGACACCCAAGGCTGCACGCCAACTGATCTCAAACATGGCAGCAAACTCAAAACCGTTTGGCACCCGTGGAGACTTCTCAAACAAACGAGTGAATGAGGTAAGTATTTCTAACCTTGAGAATAAAGTTAATGATCTTACTTCTCTTGTGCGTTCTTTGGCATGAGGAAATGTACAGTAGGTAAAAGTTTGTAGCATATGCTCACTACAAGGACATGCTTCTAATATGTGCCCAACAATGCAAGAAGATTACATTGAGCAAGCAAATACAGTTGATGGAACATTCAATGGACAATCCCAACGTAAGTATGATCCCTTTTCTAATACATACAATCCTGGATTGAGAGATCACCCCAACTTTCGCTATGAGAACCCACCTTATCAAGGCAATCAAGGGAGACAGTTCCATTCTCATGGATTTCAACCACAGCCCCAGCACAATTATCAAGCAAGACAGCCCCCTCCGTTCACCAACTCCAATGTTATGGGGTCATCATCCAGTGATGATCTTCGTGAGATGATGAAAATGTTGGCTTCTAACCCTATGACCTTGCAACAAAATATCATGTCTTTTCAACAGGAAACAAGGTCAAGTATTCACAACTTGGAGAAGCAAATGGGGCAAATAGCTTCAAGTGTGGGCAAACTGGAAACACAAATGAATGGAAAATTCCCCTCCCAAGCATTGAATCCAAAAGAGAATGTTACTACAATCATGCTGCGAAGTGGGAAAGAACTTGGAGAAAACAAGTAAAAACAAGTTGAGATGGAGGAAGAAGAAGAGATAGAAACTAAATTCAATAGCAATAAGAAACCTACTCCTCCTTCACAAAATGAGACAACGACAACCACTCCAAAGGTAACTCCTCACTCAATGAATTCCAATTTTAAAACAATTCCACCCTTTCCTGTGAGTTCTTCTGGGTCTAAGAAAGAAGACAAAGAAAAAGAGATCTTAGAGGTTTTCAAGAAAGTGGAACTCAACATTCCTTTGATTGATGCTATCAAGCAAATTCCCAAGTATGCTAAATTTTTGAAGGAGTTGTGCACTACCAAAAGAGCTTTCAAACCGAAAGGTAATGAAATGGTAAGTATGGGAGAAGTCATATCTGGTGTTGTTCAAAAGAATATGCCTTTGAAGCAAAAAGACCCATGTGCGTTTACTATCCCATGTGTTATTGGCAATGCTAGTTTTAAAATGGCTTTATGCGATTTAGGTGCATCCATTAGTGTTATGCCTAAACATGTTTATGATTCTCTTAATTTGGAGCATTTGAATAAAACTAGCATTGTAATACAGCTTGCGGATCGTAGTTTTGTTTACCCACTTGGTGTGATAGAAGATGTCCTAGTCAAGACTGATAGCTTGCTAATTCCATGTGACTTTTATATTCTTGATATGGAGCATAATTATTGTGATTCTAGTACTCCTATATTGTTTGGGAGATCATTCTTGAAGACTGTCAATACAAAGATTGATTGTGGTAAGGATACTTTCTCTTATTTTATTTACTTTTCCTTATCTTTACATAAATTTATGGATGTTAGATTTTTAATGCCACTAGAATCACTTCATTTCAATCTCTAGAGCTTCTGCTATACACAAAACATTAACTGAAAGTTAAATTTGTCAATCACCTAGAAAACACTTTACACAGGTTATGAAAGGAAGCTCGCGCCAACATCATGGTTGTTGCACGACAACAAACACTCAAGGAGCTTGATGCTCCTAACATGGAAAACCAACAATTGTGTATAAACACAAATAATAATGTGAACTTTGAACTCAAATCTAGTTTTATACATTTGCTGCCAACATTCAATGGTCTTGCAAGAGAAGCTCGTGGTACTCATCTCAAGGAGTTCCACATGGTTTGTGTTGGCATTGAACCGAATGGAGTTGAAGAGGAACAAGTTAAGTTGAAAACTTTCCCTTTCTCTTTAAAAGGGGCAGCAAAGGCATGATTTTTTTATATTCTCCCAGGTTCCATAGACACTTGGAATTGCATGAAGAATATCTTCCTTGAAAAATATTTCCCAGCATCTTGATTTGCCAACATAAGAAAAGAAATATGTGGAATTCAACAATGTTATGGAGAAAACACTCGTTGAGTATTGGGAAAGATTTGAGCTATTTTGCATTCAATGCCCACATCATCAAATACTTGATCAGCTACTCATTCAATACTCTTATGAATGGTTGATGGACACTGATCATAATATCATTGATGTTGCAAGTGGAGGGGCATTGGTAGATAAGACACCCGATGTTGCATGCCAATTAATCTCAAACATGGCAGCCAACTCAAAATAGTTTGGCACCCATGGAGACTTCTCAAACAAACGAGTGAATGAGGTAAGTATTTATAACCTTAACAAATAAAGTTAGGGATATTACTTCTCTTGTGTGTTCTTTGACTTGTGGAAATGTAAAGAAGTAAAAGTTTGTAACATATGTTGACTACAAGGACATGCTTCAGATTTATGCCAAACAATGCAAGTAGATTACATTGAACAAGTGAATGTCATTGATGGAACATTCATTGGACAAGCCCAGCATAAGTATGATCATTGTTCTAACGCATACAATCTTGAATGGAGAGATCACCCTAACTTCCATTACGGGAACCCACCTTAACAAGGCAATCAAGGCAAACAATTTCATTCCCATATGGATTTCAACCACAGCCCCATCAAAATTATCAAGTAAGACAGCTCCCTCTATTCACCAACTCCAATGTTATAGGGTCATCATCTAGTGATGATCTTCGTGAGATGATGAAAACTTTGGCTTCTAACATTGTGACCTTGCAGCCAAATCTCAATTCAACAAGAAATAAGGTCAAGTATTTACAACTTGGAGAAGCAAATAGGGTAAAAGCTTTAAGTGTGGGCAAATTAGAAATACAAATGAATGGAAAATTATCCTCCCAAGCATTGAATCCAAAAGAGAATGTTAGTGCAATTATGCTACAAAGTGGGAAAGAACTTGGAAAAAACAAGTCCAAACAGGATGAGATGGAGGAGGAAGAAGAGATAGAAACTAAATTGAGTAGCAAGAAGAAACATACTCCTCCTTCACAAATTGAGACAGCGATAACCACTCCAAAGGTAACTCTTCACTCATTGAATTCCAATTTTAAAACAATTTCGCCTTTTCCTATGAGCTCTTCTAATACTAAGAAAAAAGACAAAGAAAAAGAGATCTTAGAGGTTTTCAAGAGAGTATAACTCAACATTCCTTTGATGGATGATATCAAGCAAATTCCTAAGTACGATAATATTTTGAAGGAGTTATGCACTACCAAAAGAGCTTTCAAACTGAAAGGTCATGAAATGGTAAGTATGGGAGAAGTCGTATTTGCTGTTGTTCAAAAGAATATGCCTTTGAAGCAGAAAGATCCAGGTGCATTTACTATCCCATATGTTATTGGCAATGCTAGTTTTAAAAGGGTTTTATGCAATTTAGGTGCATCCATTAGTGTTATGCCTAAACATGTTTATGATTCTCTTTATTTGGAGCCTTTGAATAAAACCAACATTGTAATACAACTTGCAGATCATAGTTTTGTTTACCCACTTGGTGTGATAGAAGATGTCCTAATCAAGATTGATAGTTTGATAATTCCGTGTGACTTTAATATTCTTGATATGGAGCATGATTCTTGTAATTCTAGTACTCTTATATTGTTTGGCTGATCATTTTTGAAAATTGCCAATACAAATATTGATTGTGGTAAGGATACTTTATCTATGGAGGTAGGCGATGAAAAGATTGAATTTAATTTTCATGATGCAATGAAATATCATTATTGCAATGTTTATTCTATCACATGTTATGACAAAGTTGATAAGAGTGCATAACAAGTTTGTGATTTTGATTGTGTGGATGGATTAAGCGTAACTTTGATCTATGGCTATTATTTTACCCAATTGGAGGAGATGGAGAGGCACACATGTGTTCCCCAAAACATGCACAAAGCAGCACTAGCTTTGTAAGCTTTGCAAACCATTCCCCATGGTAATGTCTTTATTGATTTAGTACTTTCATATTAAAAGCTTTCGCCATCCATTTTATAGGCCCTCAAGTTAGAAATGAAACCTTTGCCTGATAATTTGAAGTATGTATTCATTGGCGAAAACAATACACTTCCTGTTATCATAGCAAAAGGTTTGACAAGCACGCAAGAGGAAAAACTTGTGAAGTTGTTGTGTGATCATAAAACGACCATTGGATGGACTTTAGCTGACATCAAGGGTATTAGTTCCTCAATGTGTATGCATCATGTATTATTGGAGGATGATATGAAACCAACAAGGGAAATGCAAAGGAGGTTGAACTTATGATAGAGGTCGTGAAAATTGAAATTTTGAAACTATTAGATGCAGGAGTCATTTACCCCATCATAGACAGTAAATGGGTGGTGTCAATCCATGTGGGGCCTAAAAAGACTGGAATCACATTGGTGAAAAACAAAGATGATGAATTCATTCCTACTCGCATGTCGAGTGGATGGAGAATGTGTGTTGATTATAGAAAGCTTAATATTTATACGCGTAAAGATAATTTCCCATTAGCATTCATGGACCAAATGCTTAAATGTCTAGCAGGTAAGTCTTTTTATTCCTTTCTTGATGGATATAATGTATACAATCAGATTGCTATAAATCCTGAGGATCAAGAAAAGACTATGTTTACATGTCCATTTGGTACATATGCATATAGAAAAATGTCCTTTGTTCTTTGTAATGCATCTGCAACTTTTCAAAGATGCATGATGAGTATTTTTTCTAACTATGTTGAAATAATAGTTGAAGTTTTCATGGATGATTTCACGGTCTATGGTGATTTTTTTGATAAATGTGTAGACAACTTATCTTTCATCTTGGAAAAGTGCATTGAAACTAACTTTGTCTTGAACTATAAAAAGTGTTATTTTATGGCAGATCAAGGAATAGTTCTTGGGCATGTCGTGTCTTCACATGGATTAGAGGTTGATAAAGCTAAAACAGATGTTATTTCATCATTAACTTACCCCTCATGCGTATGGGAAGTTCATTCTTTTCTTGGCCATGTAGGTTTCTATCGACACTTTATCAAAGACTTCTCGAAGATTACAGCACCCTTGTGCAAATTATTATCCAAAGAAGTGGATTTTGTGTTTGATCAAGCATGTAAAGATGCCCATGATGAGCTTAAAAGGTGTGTCACATCTGCCCCTATCATCCAACCACCAAACTGGGATGAACCTTTTGAGATAATTTGTGATGCGAGTGATTATACAGTAGGGGTTGTTATTGGACAAAGAATTAGTAAGAATTTGCATGTTATAGCCTATGCTTCTAGCATGTTAGATGGAGCACAATGCAATTACCATACAACTAAAAAGAAAATTCTTGCAGAGGTGTTTGCTCTAGAAAAATTCAGGTCAAATTTACTTGTTACAAAAAGTAGTCGTTTTTACTGACCATGCAGCTTTGAGGTATCTTTTGAAGAAAAAGGAGTCCGAACCAAGATTGATTAGGTGGATCTTATTTTTACAAGAATTTGATCATGTGACTGGTCACTTGAGCTGACCAAGGACCAAGGATATACAAGTAGAAATAATAAGATAGACATTTACTAATGAGCAATTGTATGTGTTACACTCCTCCACAAGACTATGGTATGATGATTTGGTGAACTATTTAGTCACCAAAGAATTCCTTTCAGGTTTGTCTACATCCCAAAAAAATAAGCTACAAGCTGATGCTAAATATTATTTCTATGATACTCCTTATCTATGGAAATTTTGCGTAGATCAAGCAGTTAGGAGATGTGTACCACAAGATGAATTTCATTACATTCTCACCTTTTGTCATTCTCATTCTTGTGGTGGACATTTTGGAGCAAAAAGAACGGCCCATAAGTACTTGAAAATGGTTTTTATTAGCCTTATATTTTTAAGGATACATATCTTTTTTGCAAATAATGAGAAAAATATCAAAAAACAGGTAATATCACTCATAAGAATCAAATGCCTTTAACAAATATTCTTGTAAGCGAGATTTTTTATGTTTAGGGTATTGATTTTATAGGTCCATTTCCTTCTTCTTTTGGCAATCTTTATATCCGTTTTGTAGTTGATTATGTGTCCAAATGGATTGAGGCAAAAGCCACATGAACTAACAATGCTAAAGTTGTTGTAAATTTTGTTAAGACTCACATATTTGACAGGTTTGGAATCCCTAAAGCTATCATTAGTGATCGTGGCACTCATTTTTGCAATCGTTCAATGGAAGCATTGTTACGCAAATATCATGTGACTTATCGGACTTCTAGGGTATACCATCCTCAAATGAATGGCCAAGCTAAGATTTCAAATTGAGAAATCAAGTCCATTTTGGAAAAGACAATGCAACCCAACCGGCGAGGCTAGAGTCTACAACTCGATGAAGCACTTTGGGCTTATTGGACGGCTTACAAATCACCATTAGGAATGTCACCTTTTAGGATGATTTATGGGAAACCATTTCATCTACCAGTGGAACTTGAACACAAAGCTTTTTGGGCCACAAAAATATGTAACATGGATTATGATGTTGTTGGGATTGCAAGAAAGTTGCAATTGCAAGAGTTGGAAAAGATTCAAAATGATGCTTATGAGAATGCAAGGATTTACAAAGATAAGAATAAGAGTCTTCATGACCAAATGATTCCAAGAAAAGAGTTTCATGTTGGAGACAAAGTCCTCTATCAATCGCGTTTGAAACTTTTTCCTAGTAAGTTGCATTCTCGTTGGATTGGGTCCTTTATTGTTTCTAATGTTTTTCCTTATGGTGCAGTTGAAATTACAAGTTTAGAAACAAATAACGTACTCAAGGTCAATGGGCATCGCTTGAAACCCTTCTATGAAAGTTGGACGACAAAAATCACTACTTCTATGGAGTTAGTTGAACCGGTCTATGAAGAATGAGCATACCACATGTCAAGCCAATGACACAAAACAAAAGCACTTCCTAAGAGGCAACCCAGCATAAAAAACCAGAATTGCTTTCTTTTTCCCTTATCTTTTATTTTTTTTCATTTTATTTTCATTTTTTGTCATCCTCTTTTATCTCTTTTCTTTTATTTTCTATATTGAGGACAATGTTGTGTCTTAAGTGTAGGGGTATTGGGAAAAGTCAGTTTTTTTATTTTGTTTTTCTTTGTTCTTCCCAAAGAAAAAGAGAAAAATCTATGATTGATCTTTTTGAACTCCCATTGGTTTATGAGAATATGAGTATTATGTATGAGAATTAAGGGAGATAGATGAATATATAAATCAAATGAATGAGTGTGCATGCAAATTTTAACATTTAATTGGTTTAAGGATTGACTCTGAAAATATGTCATGTTGACTTTATAGTGTTATACCCATGCAAGCTTTTGAGCCTTCAACATTATATTCTTTGATTTTAATTTCTTTTAATGATATGTATCTCTATAACTTGCTTCATATCTTGTTGAGATTACATTCGTATTAGATATATGCATGAAGATGATAAAGGCATTAGGATTTTTAACCGCTTGAGCCAAAAAACTAACCTAAAGCATATTATCCTTAGCGAGCCCTTTTTGAGCTTGTTTATCTTTTTCTTTTTTTTCTTTATCCATGTATAAGCCTTAAACACATGAGTGTGAGAGTGTATATCAATGAGAGGACTTATCACTTTGGCATGACATAAATTTCATTTAAATCCCAAAGAGTAATTTAGTTTTGAAGTTTGCATGTAAACAAATGCATGAAGATTTATGTTCTTTATCCTTCTTAATTATATTCTTATTTATAATGCTTGTATTCTTGGATATTGATGGGGCATTAAGAGACTAGTCATGGTTTATTTTTAATTTGGATTTTTTTATCTATCATTTCTCGAGGATAAGCAAAAGCTAAGTGTGGGGGTATTTGATGCAACCATATTATTTGATAATTTCACCCATAATTACTTAGTTTTGCATATGTTTTGTGTTTTAAATGCCTTGATATTCTTTGTTTTATATTTTGAAGGAAGTTTTGGATAAAAGATGGAAAAAGGTGGTAATTGGAGCTGATTGACAGATTTGACATTCAGTTAGTGTTTTGTGTAGAGCAATAGTTCTAAAGATCAAAATGAAGTGATTCCAGTGGCATTCAAAATCTAACATCCATAAGTTTATGGAAAGCTAAGGAAAAAGAAATAAAATAAGGAAGAGCTTGGAAATCACAGCCTTCAAAGTCAAATCTTACAATCTGCCAATGTCGACCTTTGTCCATTCCAACTTCAATTTATTGATCTATAGATGTCTGATTGATGCAAACCTAATTTTTTCAATGCAACACTTAAACACCTATAAACAATCCAAATTTCGACTAAAAAAGAAGTGTTATGAATGAGATGAATTTTACAAGGGACAATTAAATTCTGCCAACTTAAAGAATGACTATTTTGTAAAATAGAAATCAGGGTTTATAAGCATATATAATGGAGGAGAGGCAGCAACGGACATCGTCCAGCAGCAAAAAAACATAAATCTTCCTCCTCCAAACCCTAAATCATGTTTTCTTCGAAATCAGGGTTTATAAGCATATATAATGGAGGAGAGGCAGCAACAGACATCGTCCAGCAGCAAAAAAACATAAATCTTCCTCCTCCAAACCCTAAATCATGTTTTCTTCCATCTTTTTATTTAGTTGTTCAATAAACATGCAAGGCTAGACTCTTATACTTGGTTGCTAAGATATATAAACCTTTAGATTTCAAGAACCGTGAGATCTATTTTTACCTTAAATTTTCAATTTATATGATGAATATGTTTATTCTCCTATGATTGTTTATTTAATAGCTAAGAGCGGACTCAAAGTTATTATTATAGACAATCTATTGCTAAGTTTGATATCAAAACTTGAGTTGTGATATATGAACTTGTGAAGCAACTAAGTTAGTAATTGTAGCGGATCTATGTTTTAATCTTACGGAAGACATTCAATCGAACTAAACATATATTGCGGACAATTATGTTTCTTAATTGATCAATTTATCTAGTTTTTAATGTTGTTACTGAATCAAATTACTAGTGTAAACACTGTGGTTGTTTGAAGGTTAGGGCAAGTTATACGGCAAACCCGTTAACGAACGGATTTTAAGAAGAGATAAATATTCAGAATATAAAGTGATGTGTCATTTCCATGATCAGTTCTAGTTTCTGTAGGTGGATGTTGCCTTGCGACCAGAGTTTGTTTTATTGATTAATTTCAGTTTTATATAATTTTTGCTTAGTTTGCTTTAGCCTAGCCTAGACAACTTCCAACCCCCCCTAATTGCATAACATATAGCATGAAAATCTGAACTAAATCATCCTCATGGGATCAATCCTTTGCTTACTCTATACTATCTTGTTTGCTTTGTTTTAAGAGAGGATAATTCATTTGTGCGACCACAACATAACAACAAATTTTGGTGTCATTGTTGTGGACATGATTTTAGTTGATTTTTGTGTTGTTGTGTTGTGTTGTGCTATGATTTTTTTAGTTGCTATGATTTTTATTTATTAAAAAAAAGAAAAGAAAAGAAAAGAGAAAAAGAGAAAACATATTTGTGATTGCGGCGGTACTATTCAAAATAGACTTTGTGGTGGAATTAGGTATTGGTCATTTGTTTCTTGAAGGAAAACGATGTTATGAGAAAAACTAGTGACCTTTTGGTCACTATCCCCATATTATCCAAGCCAAATTCTATCATTTTCTAAGGTTTCTGAACACTTTTAGTTTTCTAGCGTAGGATTTATTACCTATTGCGTTGTTTTCAATCTCTTGTGCACTAGTTTCTTTTGAGTTTTCTTTGTGATTTATGCTTGTAACCCGTTCTGCTAACCAAAGTCATCAAGTGCAGGTTGATCTCGAAGTAGAAAACACTTTACGTAGGTTATGAAAGGAAGCTCGTGTTAACATCATGGTTGTTTCACGACAACAAACACTCAAGGAGCTTGTTGCTCCTAACATAGGAAACCAACCATTGTGCATAAACATAGACAGTAATATAAACTTTGAACTCAAATCTGGTTTTATACATTTGTTGTCAACATTCAATGGTCATGTAGGTGAAGATCCTCATACTCATCTCAAGGAATTCCACATGGTTTGTGTTCGCATGAAACCGAATGGAGTTGAAGAGGAACAAACTAAGTTAAAAGCTTTCCTTTTCTCTTTAAAAAGGGCAGCAAAGGCATGACTTTTTTCTATTCTCCTAGGTTCCATTGATACTTGGAATGACATGAAAAAGATCTTGCTCGAAAAGTATTTCCCCACATCTCGCGTTGTCAACATAAGAAAAGAAATATGTGGGATTCGACAATCTCATAAAGAAACACTCGCTGAGTATTGGGAAAGATTTGAGCTATTGTGCATTCAATGCCCTCATCATCAAATACTGGATCAGCTGCTCATTCAATACTTCTACGAAGGATTGATGTTTACTAACCGTAGAATCATTGATGCTACAAGTAAAGGGGCATTGGTAAATAAGACACCCGATATTGCATGTCAATTAATCTCAAACATGGCAGCCAACTCAAAATAGTTTGGCACCCGTGGAGACCTTTCAAAGAAACGAGTGAATGAGGTAAAAGTTTGTAGCATATACTCACTACAAGGACATGCTTCTGATATGTACCAAACAATGCAAGAAGATTACATTGAACAAGCGAATGCGGTTGATGGAACATTCAATGGACAACCCTAGTGTAAGTATGATCCCTTTTCTAACACGTACAATCCCTGATGGAGAGATCATCTCAACTTCCGCTATGGGAACCCACCTCAAGAAGGCAACAAAGGAGATAGTTCCATTCCCATGGATTTCAACCACAGCCCCAACAAAATTATCAAGCAAGACAACCCTCTCTGTTCACCAACTCTAATGTTCTAGGGTCATCATCCAGTGATGATCTTCGTGAGATTATGAAAACTTTGGCTTCTAACATAGTGACCTTGCAGCAAAATATCATGTCTTTTCAATAGGAAATAAGGTCAAGTATTGACAACTTTGAGAAGCAAATGGAGCAAATAGCTTCAACTGTTGGCAAATTGGAAACATAAATGAATGGCAAATTATCATCCCAAGCATTGAATCCAAAAGAGAATGTTACTGCAATCATGCTGCGAAGTGCGAAAGAACTTGGAGAAAACAAGTCAAAACAAGTTGAGATGGAGGAAGAAGAAGAGATAGAAACTAAAATGAGTAGCAAGAAGAAACCTACTCCTCATTCACAAACTGAGACAATGACAACCACTCCAAAAGTAACTCCTCACTCATTGAATTCCAATTTTAAAACAATTCCATCATTTCCTGTGAATTCTTCTAGGTTTAAAAAAATGACAGAAAAAGAAATCTTGGAAGTTTTCAAGAAAGTGGAACACACATCTACACATATTAATACATAAAAATTTACAAAAAAATAAAAGTAACAGCCTAATTTTCTGCAAAAGGGATTCACCTACTATGAAGTGGCAAGAGAACAGCCAAAGAAACAAAAAATGTTGAGGTTTTCTTTAAACAAAGCATTGAGTGTATAGAAAGAGAAAAATTAATCATCATTGTAGATTTCATGATAAATTAAGTGGATGTTTGGCTATGTGGTACCTTTTATGGTTGAGGCTAACCATAGAGCCAAAATATATGGTTAGGCGTTAACCACAATTTTTATAACTGTGAGGCCCATTAAAAATTGAGGTTTAACCTCTGTTTAAGAAAAGCATCTAATGCTTTTCACTCCAAAACAAAGCAAACCCCCTTTATTGATATACTTTGTTCCTTTTCATCTTTAATAATGTGTTCAGTTAGAAGAGCAAATCCCTCTTTAATCATACGGTGGCGGTAAAATGGGCTACATTCAAGTTGCATGTGCAATTTTTTTTTTTATCAATTTTTATTTTCATTGTTAATAGGTTGATATCGTTAATATTTAAGGCATAACATAAAAACACAACAAACCCCCCCAATATTTAAAGGCACTTTTTATTATTATTATTAATAATAATAATAATAATAATGATTTCTTTTAAAAATTTAATTATTCCAAGACATAAAAACAAAGTAGTGGAAAGTAAATATTTTCAAATCTTACCACAACATAAGAATAAAATAATATAAAGTAGATGTTTTACAATATGAGCATGTGTATTTTTAATTGAATTAATATTTGCTCACTAATAGCGATTTATTATTTATTTTGTAATTAAGAAATGATTATTATTAATTTTTACTTTTTAGATTTAAATAATAGATTAAATATTGAAAATTATTAAACTTTTAAATATGTCAAATAAATATAAAAAAACACATTAAAAGGTTTTGTTTTATTAATATAGTTTAAAACACCCTTTTAATTAAATGAAAAAAAAACTATAACTCAATTAAAAAAAGTTATTAACTTATGGAAAATGTTTTGATGGTTTCAATATTTATTTTAGAGCCTTTTTTACTTTTTATTTTAATTAAAAAAATGAATTTCATTTATTTATTTATATATTTTTAGATCTTTTAAAATTTTGACTTTAATTTTTTTAAAATATATATTTTTAATATATTTTTAAATAAAAAATACTTAAAAGTAATTACTATTATACAATACCATTTCATAAATTATCGAATATTTTAGTAGAAGAAAATTGAAATGAAAAGAGTATTAACATTAAAATTAACATTAATTAAGAATAAAATTGTTCTATCTATTCCATTTTTGTTTTTCAAGTAAAATTTTCTATTCTATTTTTGTTTTAGGAATCCCAAAGAAAATACTTAGAAAATGAATGCTTTTTTCCAGGTAATTTTTTTAACAATATGAAAAGTATAATAATCAAACACAAGAAACTATTTTTCATTAAATCTCAAAATCAACTAAAATTTTAACCAAATACTTCAATTTCAATTATGAACTCCATCTAAATTTTCTTCTTATTAAACTATTTTTTTTATTAACTTCAACCACAATAACAACTATAATATCAAATAGGCCTAGGCTGGCAACGTAAATGGTCCATAATCTCCAAACCATATAACTGACAAGTCAGAAGATGGTCCATCAATATTCATAAAATGATAGGTAAATTAAAAAAAAAAAAGCAAATCAAAGTTTGTGAGCCCAATTCAAAATAATAATAGCAACCCATTCCAAAGTACAACTATTTTTTTATTAGATTTCCAGCTTACTTAAAAGAATAGAGGGGGATTTATAATCGTGAATGTCAATTTCAATTCTCTATCTCAAGGATTTCTCTTTAGTTGATAGAACTATTACACAAACCTATATATATATAAAACTAAATTAACTACTTAAAGTTATTCAATTTATTGGGTTTGTGTAAACACATCTTGTCTCAATTGAATTAACAAAAAACCAGTTAGAACAAAATTAACAATTTTGATAAGAGTATATTTAATAAATGAAAATATATTAAATTAAAAGTAAAAGAATTTAAAATGAAATAAAAAAAATAAGGGTATGAAAATGAAAAAAAAATCTTTCTTTCATGAATATTAAGTTATCTACATAAAGACTAGAATATTAAGTTATCTACATAAAGGCTATAAACTATTTCATGATGAATTAAGACTAACAAATGGATTTTTATTAATATATTTAAAATATTTATTATTTTAATAAGATAAACAAATGTCACGTGAATGCTATATAAATAAAGAAAATTAATAAATTGTTTTATAGAAGTACTTGATTGACATGATTGAAAAAGGTTATTGCAAAAAAAAAAAACAGAGAAATATTAAAGATTATGTATTGGAGAAAAACTAGAAGTTGGTGTAGTGACGAAATTTCAATCCTTCTTCAGTGAATGCCAAAGTACATGACGGAGCAATTAATGAAATTTGGATAGTAGTTGAGTAGAAATCTAAAAAAAAACGTACCTAAATGATTAAAAATCCATATATTCGACTGGAAAAAATTGCGAAAGTGATGTTTTAACAATGCAATTATCCCAATTGTCCACTGTGAAATTGGTTAATTAACAGTGAAATTGTGTCATCGCAATCAGGATTTGAAACAAAATGGGCCCTTCTCTCACGAGAAAGCCCGTCAAGGTCCACCTCCTTTAAAAGTAAAAAAAAAGGCAAGGGCAAGGTAGTCCAGAGAAAAATCCTCTCAAGGTGGTACATAGTTAAAGCAAGTCTATCTCTCTGGTTTCCCCCCATAGTGATCATTTATCTATCTAAACAATCATTGTGTTCCTCAAACTTCTCCAAAACAAACAATAAAAGATCCGAGGAGTTTCGGGATAAGAAACCCTAACCCTAATTCAATCTATCTCTTTTCTCTCTAATCATTCGCTTTTGTTTTCAGGTATACATTCTTTTTTTTCTTTATCAGCTAACAATCTCATTTTTTTCCATAACGTTTCGTGCTCCCAATGTGCTTCTTCTTTTCTGTCTGTAATCAGATCCGTAGGTTTTTTTCTTTCCTTTTTTATTCTTTTAATAACTTGTTTTTTTAATTATCCGATAATTAATGATGAGTTAGTGTACAAAATCTGTTTTTGATTAAATTAACAGTATATCGTAATTTTATTACGATTTTGTGGAGGCTTAAGGGATATGGATTGATGATTATATTTATGTTTTTGTAAGTATATAGAGATGTTTTTACTAGGTTTATTGGAGAATTGGATATGATTTTATTTAGATTAGTGTATATTTTCCGGTTAGATGGGGGCGGGGTTTGGTGCGAAAAAGTATTTACCTTTGCTTCTTGTTTTCTTAATACGGGAAGGATGATCATGGATTATATGATTTTTTGGGTGAATAATTAATGGGGTTTTAGTCTTTTTGACGATTACGTTATTGGGTTATGGAGAGCAATATGACGTTTAATGTTTGCAGGCATGGCTGGTTTGGCACCTGAAGGATCCCAATTCGATGCTCGTCAATTCGATTCTAAGATGAATGAGTTGTAAGATTTTTTATTCTTCTTTAATGACATGCTTACTGAATAGCGTATGCAATTTATTAGCTTCTGCTTATCCTTAACCTCCTGGTATTTTCAACATCTGAGATATCGAGAATTTATTAATTGATGTGTGCAGGCTCACAACTGATGGGCAAGATTTCTTTACTTCATACGACGAGGTGTATGACACTTTTGATGCTATGGGTTTAAAGGAGAACCTTCTGAGGGGTATTTATGCATATGGTAAATTGCATAAAACTGCAATCCTTTTCATGTAAATTACAATTTTGGAAATTTTCTGATTGCCTGAGTAACAGTGGCAAGCAGTGAAACTATCTATGTATGATCAGATTAATTGAAATTACTTTCATTGATTCATGGAACATACTCAGAATTCAGATGTTTGTCTTAATTGAGTTTATAGTTCCTCACACTCCACCTGTCAAGTACTGGCTATAATGTGCTGTGATTTTTTTGAAATTTTATATGATGGATAACATTTATTTTGAAGACTCTGTCATGTCCTAAAAATATATTTTTATATAGTAGGAATCATGTCTGTGCCTGAAAATTTTAAAATCTCATGGTGTGATCCAAATTTGTTTGAAGGTTTTGAGAAGCCATCTGCAATTCAACAAAGGGGGATTGTCCCATTCTGCAAGGGACTTGATGTAATCCAGCAAGCACAATCAGGAACTGGAAAAACAGCTACCTTTTGCTCTGGAATTTTGCAGCAACTTGATTACGATGTAGTTGAATGCCAAGCACTGGTTCTTGCACCTACTCGAGAACTAGCACAACAGATTGAAAAGGTTATGAGAGCACTAGGTGATTATCTGGGTGTCAAGGTTCATGCTTGTGTTGGTGGGACTAGTGTTCGTGAGGACCAGCGCATTCTCTCAGCTGGGGTTCATGTTGTGGTTGGTACCCCTGGTCGAGTGTTTGACATGTTGCGAAGACAATCACTTCGGCCTGACTATATAAAGATGTTCGTATTGGATGAAGCAGATGAAATGCTCTCCCGAGGTTTCAAGGATCAGGTTCCTACCTTTAATTTGCATTCTTTCTTAAGACTTGTTACTATTTACATGGAGCCATCTGTTTGAAGATGCACCTATGCATCTCTTGGAATTTTTTCACTCTAATGATTGGACCTCATTTTTACAGATATATGATATTTTCCAGTTGCTGCCCCCAAAGATTCAGGTTGGGGTTTTCTCTGCTACTATGCCACCTGAGGCACTAGAAATCACAAGGAAGTTCATGAATAAACCTGTGAGGATTTTAGTGAGGCGTGACGAGCTTACCCTTGAAGGTATCAAGCAATTTTATGTTAATGTTGACAAGGAGGAATGGAAGCTTGAGACGCTTTGTGATCTATACGAGACCTTGGCAATAACCCAAAGTGTTATCTTTGTGAACACTAGGCGCAAGGTAGATTGGCTTACAGACAAGATGCGCAGTCGTGATCACACAGTCTCTGCCACTCATGGAGATATGGACCAAAACACCAGGGACATCATTATGCGGGAATTTCGCTCTGGTTCCTCTCGTGTGCTGATCACCACTGATCTGTTAGCCCGTGGTATTGATGTCCAGCAAGTCTCACTTGTGATCAATTATGATCTGCCAACACAGCCAGAGAACTACCTCCATCGTATTGGTCGTAGTGGACGATTTGGAAGGAAGGGTGTTGCTATAAATTTTGTTACCAAGGATGATGAAAGAATGCTTTCTGACATCCAGAGATTTTATAATGTGACAATTGAGGAGCTGCCATCAAATGTTGCCGATCTTCTTTGAAGCAATTTTGGTTCTCCAAGTTAAAAGACTGAATTTGGAAGTTCAAATTATTATGCTCGTTGTTGTAGGTTTGGGGTCATCTATATAGCTTGGATTGGACTTAGCCTGCAGACTCGGTTCTGTGCATTTCAGATTGGGGCGAATCTCATTGTGTGCAGAAGAATCCGTTGTGTTAAATTTTTGCAAGTTTGTTTTTGCATTTCCCTTCGTGTCGAAGTAAAATTTGTTGTAGTATTGTAGTCTGTCGTAGTATTTGTTTTGTGAGTTTTTTTTTTTTGGTTATGCGAGGGAATTTCATGCAGGTTAAAACAATTGATTAAGCTTTTACTTTAGAATACTTGACTCTCCGTTGCTGTTCTTTTGGGCAAATTTTAATTCATGTTTCGTGATGCATTCTCCTTTGGCTGGTAAGCAATCCTTTCCTCCCTTCCTCCTGCCTGAATGCATGTCATGTCACGTACCATACAAAAACTACATTGGAGTTGCGGTGTTTAATAATATTTTTTTAAGTATTTTTTATTTGGAAATAAATTAAAATAATATTTTTATTTTTTAAAATTTATTAGTGATATAATCTGATTGGGTACACTATGGACTTCGATATGTATAACTTAACAAGTTTAGGTGATGTTGGTGCCTGTTTTAATTGGCAAAGTTTATGTTTTGACGAGATGATGCTGCGCATTATAATATATGCACACGGATATTTTGCCGAGGATGAGAGATTGAATAGTCTTAAGACTTGTACTAAAAGACGTAGCCCATTGACCAGAATGCAGAACGAGAAGGTTAGCACGTTACACGTGGACAACCTCCACCATCCACATGCTTAAACATTAGTTCAAACATCCTCTTTTATTATGGTAGCTTATAACCCTGATTAGCATGGCCACTACTCCCCTAGCAGTCGCTTTGTTGTGTTATCTGAGGGAAATAATCAATTATATTGAAAGAAAATTAACTGAAAATTAAACCATAAAAAAATTGATTGAATCAATTAGCAAATTAAAAAAAAAAACCTTTTTATTTGGTTTGGTTTCGGTTTTGTAAAGCTGAAATCAAAATAACCAGATTGGACGAACCGGTTCAGATACTTTGGTTTTGAAAATAGTGAAAATAATATTTACATATAGTTTTAAGACTCCATCTAGCGAATCTATTACATCAAATTCTACGAAAAATGATTTTTTGAAGCTGGTTGTGTATTGGTCTCCAAGGTTAAAAGTACTTACAAGAAGTCAGTTGTATAATTTGGGGAAATTTCTACAAAGAGATTCTAATAATACTTGGTCCCTTCGCAAGTGACGTAGGATTATTTTTATTTTCAAACTCGAAAAAAAAATCTCAACAATGATATCTGTTTTTGTAGACAAAATGTGGAGAAAAAAATCATGAATTCAAGATTTCAAAGATATTAGTGATATTTTTTTTCAACTCCGATACTGTCATATATTAGAATTTATTTTTTAAATATTAAGATGACATGTATTAAATTATCTTAAATTAATTTGAGTTAAATATCTAAGTTTATAACTCGAATTATGAGATTGTGCTATAACCCAATAAAAATAAATTGAAAAAACAATAATGTTTAATCCCAAACAGCTCAAACTCAATATTCAATGATAAAATAAAAAATAAAAATATTCAATTAAAAAGCACACAAGTGAACTCAAATCAATTTGTTAAGCTTAAAAACTAGGTCATTCATTCCACTAGATTTACTATTTTTTCAAAAATTATTTTTCATTTAATTATTACACAACCAGGTGAGTGAGATACTTTTTCTTTAAAATAATAATAATAATAATTATAATAATAATAAAAAGAACAAACAAGACAAACATGTAGAACTAAAAAGGACTTGTTTTTTACAGTGAAATAATAAATAAAAAAAGTTAAGTAGATAAGAAAGACACATTTAAATATGAAAGGTCGTTTTATTAAAAAAAAAAAAACAACATTAAGGAGCTGAAAATGCATTAGGTAAAAAAATATATTTAATAATCAAGTCAGACACATGAACCTACCCAGAAATCTGGCCTATATAATGAGAAATTAAAATTAAAAATGTTTAATTAAAAAGGCTTAAAAAATATTTCATTAAACTTGAGTCAACCTAATCTAAGTCATGCATCCCACATAATTTAATAACATTTTATTTCTTATAGTATTTTTCATTTAGTTACACAATAATCAGGTGTGCGAGACTCTTTTAGTATATAAGAAACAAATAGAATAGGGTGTGGGAAGAAAAATGGTTTTTTTTTTAATGAAATAAAAAAGATCTTTAAATAATAAACGATGATTTCTTATCATTATTTTTAACTTTAAGAGGTTGAGATTATATTAAAAAATAACATTATAAAAAGCAATCTAACTATAGGTGCATGACCCTGCCCATGTATCTAGCCTATAAGTTTTTCTTTTCACTATTAAAATGAAAACAACCTCTCATATATAACCCTAGATTCTAGTGTAGAGATATTTTATTCCCAAAAATTCATTTTTTTTTAACTTACTTTTACACAAAACACCAATAAAACACCTTATAGACTTTGATAAATCAATTTATGGTCTTAAATATCCCAATTAATAGTCCAAAAATTCATAATCAAGCTAAATCCAAGAATATATTTTGAGCTCAAATGTACCATCTCATGTAATAAAAAGTTAAAACAACACCCTAGATGAACTTATTGAATGCATCCTATTAACACCATTATCAATATTTTTCTTGACAAAAATTCATGTCAATTTTCATTTTCTCTCTCATATATTGAACTAGGAACTAAAAACAATAAAGAAAATAAAATAATAGGCTAAAATTGATTAATTTTTTTAATAAGGATTCAAAAAGCTCTATAATAAAAATTATAGAGACTAAAATGAACTTTGGTGCTAGTATTGAAACCACCCTCTATTTTCAACACCTTTCTCACCTTGGTCCTCTTTTAATTTAGTCCTTGGCTAGCTAATTAGAAGCAAGCAATTATAAATTTGGGCTTAAAAGAACTTATTTATGTAGAAAAAGAAGTTTAAGGACCAAAGTAAAAAAAAAAAACTTTACAAATCCAATCCATGGTAAAGTTGAGCGTATCCACAATGTTTTTTTTTTTGTTAGAATGAAAAACACCACAAGTTTTTATTTTTTTTGCTAGAATGATAATTCTAGTAAATATAAATTGAAACCAATAAAGTCATGGTTTCATTTGATTGGTCAAGCACTAAAAAATACAAACATGCAAAAACAAATAAAGAGAAGTAAGGAAAAATAAATTTGTATTAGACAAGAATGAGCATACATTAAAACATGCCATGTAGATTCAATTGTCAAAAACAAAATTATTTTGCGCAATAACATTGTTTAAGTAAAGAAATTATAAATTTGGGCTTAAAAGAACTTATGTAGAAAAAGAAGTTTAAGGACCAAAATAAAAAAAAACCTTTATAAATCCAATCCATGGTAAAGTTGAGCGGATCCACAATGTTTTTTTGTTAGTGATGCGACCATATTATTTGATAGTTTCATCCATATTTACCTAGTGTTTTGCATATATTTTATGTATTAAATGCCTTGATATTCTTTGTTTTATGTTTTGAAAGCATTTTTGGATGAAAGATGCAAAAAGGAGGTAATTAGAGCTGATTGACAGATTTGACCTTAAGTCGATGTTTTGTGCAGAGCGGAAGCTCTAGAGATAGAAATGAAGTGATTCTAGTAGTATTCAAAATCTCACATCCATATCTTTCTGGAATGCTAAGTAAAAAGAAATAAAATAAGGAAGAGCATGGGAATCCCATCCTTCAAAGTCAAATCTTGCAATCTACCAACACCTTTGTCCATTCCAACTTTCATATCTCGAGCTACAAACATCCGATTGATGCAAACCTAATTTTTTTGGATTAAGGACTCAAATCCCTATAAAAGCTCCAAATTTTAGCTCAAAACGATGTGATATGAATTTTACAAGGGACAACTAAATTCTACCAGCTTAAGGAAAGACTATTTTGTAAAATAGATACTAGGGTTTTGAAACATATATAAAGGAATAGAGGAGCAAGGAAATTTCAGCCAGCAGCAAAGAAAACACAAATCTTCCTCCTCTAAACCCTAAATCATGTTTTCTTCCATCTTTTTATTTATTTGTTCAATAAACATGCAAGGCTAGACTCTTTTGCTTGGTTGCAAGGACACGGAAACCTTCAGATTTCAAGAACTGTGAGATCTATTTTTACCTCAATTGTTCAGTTTATATAATGAATATGTTTGTTCTCCTATTCTTATTTTCTTATGATTGTTTATTTAATTGTTAAGAGTGGACTCGAAGTTATTGTTGTAGACAATCTATTGCTAAGTTTGATATCAAAATCAGAGTTGTGATATATGAACTTGTGAAGCAACTAAGTTAGTAATTGTAGCGGATCTACGTTATTAATCTTAGGGAGAACATTCAATCGAACTAAACATATATTGCGGACAATTATGTTTCTTAATTGATCAATTTATATAGTTTTTAATGCTGCCATTGAATCAAATTACTAGTGCGGACATTGTGGTTGTTTGATGGTTAAGGTAAGTTATACGGCGGATCCGTTAACAAACCAATTTTAAGAAGAGATAAATATTCAGAATATAAATTAATGTGTCGTTTCCATGATCAGTTCTGACTTCTGTAGGTGGATGTTGACTTGTGACCAAGGTTTGCTTTATTGATAAATTTCAGTTTTATATAATTTTCACTTACTTTGCTTTAGCCTAGCCTAGACAACTTCCAACCCCCCCAAATTGCATAACATATAGCACAAAAATCATAACTAAATCGTCCTTGTGGGATCGACCCCTTGCTTGCTCTATACTATCTTGTTTGATTTGTTTTAAGCTAGAGTAATTAATTTGTGCGACTGCGACATCGCAGCAGGTAGAATGAAAAACACCATAAGTTTTATTTTTTGCTAGACGATAATTCTAATAAATATAAATTGAAACCAATAATGTCATGGTTTCATTTGATTGGTCAAGCACTAAAAATACAAACATGCAAAAACAAAGAAAGAGAAGTAAGGAAAAATAAATTTGTATTAGACAAGAATGAGTATACATTAAAACATGCCATGTAGATTCAATTGTCAAAAACAAAATTATTTTGCGCAATAACATTGTTTAAGTAAAGCTTTGGGAAAATGACATTGGTTGAGAATGTATCTAGGAAATATCATATAAAAAAACATGATTACCAATCATGTTTTTATTCAAAGATATGATTCTAAATAATGGTTACCTAACAAAACTAGTATTCAAAATTACATGTTTGATTAATATAAAAACCTATATTTCTCTTCCTTTTTCCCTTACAATCGCCACTCATCACCAATTAAAAACAAAAAAATTAAGCCTGTAATGCCCCAATTCATTGAAGAAAACCACAAATTCTCCACCAAAACACTCTTATTTCCTTCACTTCTTTGCATTTTTAGTGTTTTTTCAACAAAAACCATCCGTCCAGTCTCCCCTTTCTCCCCTTTACATCCACCACTTAAACCATAATAAGTTTTCAACAAATAAGGGTTAAAACACGGCATTTCTCAAATATTATAAGGAAAATGTTAAATTGTGAGATTTTGTTCTTTATTTATTATTTTTTATATTGCTTAATAATTAAGTATTTGTTTGGATTTGTATAATTTAATGTTTAACCGTAAGCAATTGAGTAAAGTTTTATGTAATTGATGTTATTTACAAGATCAATTAGGTCCAGATTAAATAAATTAAGGTTTATGAATTAGAGAAATTAAGGTTTGCCTTTGATTTTGGGATAAATTATTGTAATTGATTATTATGTTTGAGTTGAGATAATTTAGGTTTTTGAATGATGAAATTAGGCATGCGAGCCAACCCAGAAATATTGGCAAGGATCCATTACATGTTCAGAGGCTTGATTTATGGTTTTGAAGGTTTCAACCAAGTCAGAATTGCAAGAACCACTAAAGTATCAAGAGGAGACCATAGTACATTTTATCTATGAGTATAAGGGGTCTAATACAAATTTATTTGGGCCATGAAGTGAGGACAACAAAGAAGCCAAAACAATCCTACTGCAACATGGGATTAATGGGCTTGATGGAAGAAAATAAAAAAACTTTATGGGCTTTATTTAATTTTATTTGCTACAGTCCAAGGCTTGTTTAGGCTTAATTAAGATTTTATTTTTAGATAGGATCTGAGGCGTGCTTGGATTAAGTAATGGGCTTTCCAACTTAGGATTTTGGGTCAGTTTTGAGTGAAACTCATTTAAGTCCAAATAGGGGGTCCATTTGGGATTTAGACTTGTTTATTTTTTTATTTATCTTAATTAGTTTCAGCTAGTTTTAGCTTGAGTTGATTATTATTTAAATTAGGTTTATGTGAGGCTAATTAGGGAAACTAGGGTTTTAACTTGGAGTATAAGTACTCTTTAGGAATAATTTTAGGGGGATTTTGGATAATATTCTCGGCATTGTATCTGAATTTTGGTTACTCAATCATGGTTCTTGATTGAACTTTCAACTCTTCAAAGAATTGACCATTCTTTGTTGTGAATTTATACTTTTTTTGCTTGTCTCCAGGTGTAGGCGTTGTGATCGAGTTGGTTTTATAGTCTTGTTACTTTGGAGCAAGTCTTCCATCATGATAAGCTCATTCAAATCTCAACAAATTTGGATTATATTGATCTTGGGGTCACGAATACCATTAAATTCTGTTATGGTTCGCATCATATTGTTTTTGAAAGAGTATTTTGGGCATTAACCTTTTTATTGAAGGGCTCAAGTTTTATAAGCCAACTATCAATATGGATGACACTCAATTGCATGGAAGGTTTAATGGGAAGTTATAAATCTATATGGAAGGTTTAATGACCAATTTCTTATGATAAAGGTCACCAATATGAGAATATGACAAGTCTTTTTGAATCTTTAATTATATTGATACTTATATTATTTTATCTTTTTATTACTCTACTCTTACTATTTATGCATGCTTTGAAGATACAAAGTGTAAAAAGGAGTTAAATGAAACTTTTAGCACAAGTTCAAGCCATGGGATAAAAAGAGTAGATTATATAAGTCAATGGATTAAAAAATAAATGTGTTGATCTTGTTTTTTCCAAGATCATAAGGATTGAAACTCAAAGAAGAGTAAAAGAAATTTTGACCTTCCATAAATTAAAGGACCAACTCTCAGTAATTTAGATTTCCATATAGTGTTATTCTTATGGATTTGGAAATATAATTGATAAACCTATATTTTTTATGTTCAAGACTCTCAAATTCTATCATTATCTTGGACATACAATCAGTATAAATTGATGGAGCATACACTAGAAATCTTAGAGAACATGGCACGCTTATGTATTTTAGATTTAAATCATATTATATGGATCCAAATTAACTAATCCTTTTAAACATGTATGCCTAACTAAGTCTACATCTCATATGCTGACTAGTTTGTCAAATTAGATCAATATCTTAGATAAACTTTTTCGAGCAAGTAGGTGAACATGTTGAACAAATTAGCTACCATGGTAGAACATAGGAAGGTCCCATGACAACAAACACTCTTTTATTTATTTGTAAAAATGACATCAAAAATACTTATATAAGGAGGTTCTTAAACAAGAGTGTTCAAAAGGGTGGGAAACCCAATGGTCTTAGTTAGCCCAAGATAAGGTATTTGTATTATTGCAAGATCTTTATTTCCTTCTTTCCATATTTCTCTTTTATCATTGTTTTTACGCAAGTTTAATCATTAATTTTATGAGGTTAGTACCTTGGATCTTAAATTATCATGAAGAGTTGTGCTTAAAATTATTCTATATTTGATAGTGATGTATGAATATCATTTGTTTTTCTAAAATTAAATTTGATGATTAAAATTCTGTATGACACGTAACAAATGTTTTTTTTTGTTTTAAGTATATTTCTATTAAATAGTAGATGTTAGATGTATGACTAATTAAATTTATTATTAAGAGTATTTAATTCTCAAACCCATGTTTGATTACTTGTTACTTGAAAAATGTAAGTCTTAATTAAATCAATTATTCAGGGTTATCTAATTATTGTGAGTCAATTGCACCTAAATTAATCATAATGCTATAAAATAATTAAATATTACAAGATTAATAAAGGTTATTATGTGATTAGAGTTACGATAGAATCTAAGAAAGGGTTGAATAAGAAAAAATCAAATTCAAGCATAATTGTGTTCAATGTCAAGTTTCATAACAACAATCATATTATTTAATTTGACAATTAGATCATGATGTGGACCAACCTAGAAACATCAGCAAGGACCCATTACATGTGTCCAAATGATCTAATGAATCGGTCTAAGACAAATACATTTAAAGAGGCATTAAATGCATTGGTTTTGAAGGTTTCAACCAAGCTAGAATTGTAAAGTCCATTAGAGTATCAAGAGAAGACCCTAGTACATTTTATTCATATGCAAGAGGGGTCTAATACAACCATATTTGGGCCATGAAGTTTTTTTATAGTATTTGCGTCCATCTTTTTGTTCTTCATGTTTGCATCATCTAAGAAAAAAAATGGTTATATTTCAGCTTTTTATTGTCATTAATCATATTAGTCCATTAAGAGAGAGAGAGAGAGAGAGAGAGAGAGAGAGAGAGAAATTAGTTGAAATTTGAAGGATCATTCAATTTTTCCATAGAAAACACAACTTTGGATAAATTTAAAAAAACCACATCGAAATCAATTGAAAATTCTTATTCAGCTTATTTTGGGTAAGATCACATCATATGTCAAATTTGGGCTTATTATGATATTGTTTACTTGAGCTTTTATTTTGAGGTTCAATTTACTATACTCTTTGTGAACCATAAGCACAACACCTTAGAATCCATTGAAACTTCATCTTCAGTGTATTGGGCATGAGATTGCACCATATATTAAATTTAGGCTTATTTTGATATCAGCTTCTAAAGGTTTTGATTAGAGGTTCAATTCTGCCGCAAACTTATTATACAAGGGGTTGGGTACCGTACCTAAAAGTAAATGGACCTATAAGTGATTTTTGTTGTTTATTTAGTATTATTGTTGCAATGATTTTTTTTCATGCGTCGCTCCCCGCTATCCCCGGAGAGGAGAACAATGCGCAGTGAAAGAGAGGAGTGTGTTTTATAGTCATAAAAATTATGACTATAATTCTTAGGTGTCGCCACCTATTATTAAGGTCACTAGGAAACCTAATGGTCTAGGAGAGTCTAGGTAAGGGGACTTGTTATGCAAGGAAAAGACATATCACCCCTAGTGCACCTCTCTAGGCCAAGCTGCATTTTTGTTTGATTGTTTTTTATTTGTTGGTCTTTTATAAGGCTTGAAATAGATCTCTCTTCGTGAGTTTCTACTTCATTGGAAGTTGAAAACATAACCATTTTATTGTTTGAATATTTTTACACTCCATAAAAAACTTTTTTTTAATTATTTACGGGTTTACTTTACAATGTAATTTTACACCCCGATAGATAAAACAAAATAATTTTTTATATATATTTTAGCCAAATTCCAATGAATAATTATAAACTGGTTACAATATCCAATTTTTGTTTAAAATATATGAAAGATGCAACATATATTTTTTTAATGAAAGATATGCTGGGAAAAATTTTAAATTCAACCGTATGCATGAAAACAACACATTTTTTGTTTGTTTTTTTAAATGTGATTTTTTATATTCTTTTAAATAAAAAATTAGAATGGGTTTGATCTAGCCAAGGTGGGCCAAAAGGCTCAACTCTATTGGACATGGGTTAGGCCGAGTCCAGCCCGAAGCCAACAGAATAGAAGAAAAAAAGCAACATTATTCACGTGTTACGTGAATAGTAATAAGAAGGTTGACCAACAGTCATGAGAGGCTCACCTACCACTGTCATTGGGTAGAGGAGACCAAGGTAGTTTTCCTATGGTAGTGGTGTCAAAAATGGTGACCTTTGGTGGTCGAGATGAGCATCTGAAGGTTGCTGTTTGTGCTGCGTTGCCAGCATTGGAAAACAAGAGTTGGGTTGTTGCAAATGATGCCAACACTGGAGAATAAGAGCTAGCCTGTTGTAGATGATGCTGGCTTTGAGGAAAGGCTGACAGTGGTGGCTAATGACCTGTCGGCACCAGGGAAGAGGCTTTTGAACATTACCAAGGGAGAAGCCGAACTAGGCTATTGCAGTGTGGAGAGAGAGTTGCCGAAGATGGTGGAGGTCCTGCCAGCTTCGAGGAAGAGGAAGAGTGGTTGTTAGTGGTTATACTCACTTGCAAGTTATGGTGACAACGTCTCCACCATTTTCCCCACTATGTTTGTTGTCCCCTGTGCATTTTTTCTGCAAATTCTCACTCCCTGTGCATATTTTTATTTTTTGTTCTTCCCATGTATATTTCATGCTACTGCCCCCCCTCTTTGTCATAAATTTTATCACCTTTTATAGAGTAAATGTATTCAATTTGCAGGTATATGAGTGATGTCCAGTGATGGTGTGTTGTGTGTTGTACAAGTGGAGCAGGTTGCACACATGCTTCTGCCTGCATAGGCGTAACATGGATGCCGATAATGCCTCGGCAGGTAAGTTTTTTTTTCTTTTAATTAAAATTTTGAAATAATATTAAAATGGGTTGTGATAAAACAAGTTTTTAATGAGAAAAATCAAGAAGAATGATGTTTTTTCTTCAATTTTGGTTTCCAATTTCACATAAAAAGTTGTCTCTAAAATTTTTTTGATCTTCTTAATTTTACCCAAATTAGGCTTCCAAACTTAATTTCTCACCAATTAGACCCTTAATAAAATTAATTTAACCCATTTAAAGTATAATCAAGTTCTTGTGCTTAATTAAATCTTTCAACTAGACCCTAAATTAATTCTTAAACATAATTACACTTTAAATTAGTTAGTGAATAAATCCAACTGATCCATAAAATATAATTATGTCTTTTGACTTAATTTCACGCTGATTTATCCAATAATAAATTCTTTTAGCTTTGAATTTGCATTTTTCTTTATTTTTTTGGCACAAAAGAAGTAAATTGGGCTTTCAAAAACGTCCAAAATTTTCACCTTGATTTTTCAATGAATGCCAATCGCTTTTATTTTATTCTTGTTTTTTATTTGATTTTGAGTAGATTTAGGGGAATAACCTAGATTTGGGTTATGACAATTATAGTACTAATATTGAATATGAGGTTATTTGGTGTGGATTTCAATTATGTTATATAAAAATTGCATAACCATGTTAGATGGGCGTAAAGTTTCAAAACATAATCCTTACTATTAAGTTTTGCCCAAATCTTTGTTTCTATTATATTTGGGTTATTTAGGAGTCAAGTAATTGTTTTTGCTAATATTTGTTTCTGTTTTCTTTCATGTCCTCATTTAGTCCACAATTCATACGAATTTGCATTGCTATTCATGAAATCGTACTCATAGTTTTGTTTTGCTTTGTTTCACCAAGTTCGTAGAGAGATCTACCCAAGGTTTAGTAGGCACATGTAATGGTGTATATAGTCCATATGGTTGTACTCTAAATTATAACTTCCGACAAACAATGCACTCTTACAAATTCATTGTACATCTCTTTTTATTTGTGGGCAATAGAAATGCTCATGCAATACATCCAAGGTTTTCCCATCCCAAAGTGACCCATTAAACCACATCTATGTACTTCATGAACAAGTAATTCACGCAAATAACTAGTAGGAACACACAATCTATTCTCTTTAAACAAATAAGCATCCATAAAATATTCATGGTGTGTAAGAGAACATACTTGAGTGAAAGTGCATCAGTTACGAGGTTCTCTTTGCCTTGCTTATACTTGTTTAAGTGTGCAATAGTTTCAATGAATTCAACCTAATTTGCATGTCTCCAATTCAACTCACCTTATCCTTTAAGATATTTCAAGGACTTATTGATGCAAACCTCGTGATCACACAACCCACAACAAAGAAATGAGATATGTTCCCAGAAAGTCGAAATAGGTGTCTGCTAGGAGTGTGAGACAATGGAAACTTGCCCCAAGGCACCAACACTATTGGAAGGAGTAGAATGACGCCACGAAGCCAGTTAATCTTTGATAAGTCAGATTCAGTTCGTTCAAGAACTAAAGAATGCAAGAATCACTCTCACACATAAACTAAAAAGTTTAGAATTAAAATTCATCAATGGTTGCCGAAATTTAGCTAAAATGAGTTTAATAGTCTTTTAAAAACTAACCCTAATGGACCCCTTATGTAGACTTAATTGAGGTCCACTCAAAACTAACATAAAACCTAAGTTGGAAAGCCCATGAATTCATCCAAGCAGGCCTTGGGTTGTAGCTAACAAATTAAATAAAGCCCATTAGTCTCATTTATAGCCTTCTATCCAGCCCCTTAATCCTTGCTAGTGTTTTTGGACTGGTTTGCATCATCCCCTCTCTCCTTGAAATGATTCAACCTCGAATCAAAAGCGATATGTTGTTAATGGCTCGACAATCAACACACATTCTCCACGTTACATCTTTCCTAGGCTTGAGTAGCATGGGTACAACACATAGGCTTTTACTCTCACGATTATATCACTTATCTATTAGCTCATAAACTTGTCTTTAAAGCTCTTTTATCTCCCGGGGATTGCTTCTATAGGCTGGTCTGTTAAGAATTGAAGCTTCAGGTACAGGATCAATCTTATGCTCTATCCCCCGCAATAGTGGTAATCCGCTAGAAGTGTTATTGGGGTAAACATCATCAAACTTCTGCAACAACAAAACAGCAGCACTAGCCACAATATGATTAGGATCATTAGTATTAAAGTAAGCCTCCTTGTACACAAGTAAAATCATTGGCTTGGTAGTGAAACATGTGGATCTGACCTCACCCTCTCTATCATAAAAATTAGGTTGTTTATGTAGTTTTTTCACACAATTCTCATCACTCTTCCTGACTTTCTTCTCTCCTCTTGTCTTACCTCCACTCTCAACACTATTCATGATAGGTTGGATAGGGTGGAAGTAGAGGCTCCGAAGGGACATCAACAAAACATCCCCAATAGGCAGCAAGGTGGGCGTGTTCTGTGATAGAATTTTGAGGAAGAGGTGAAATCAAAGGAGTTTGATGAGCCATAATTGAATGCGAGAAGCTAGGATGGGTAGGCCTAGAAGGGATAATGATTTAGGAAACATGATGTAAACCTCGTGATGATTTGGTCACGCAACCCACAATGAAGAATGATATCTGATCCTGGAAACCCAAAATAGGTCTGATAGGAGTGTGACACAATGAAAACCTGCCCCAAGGCACCACCACTATTGGAAGGAGTAGAATGACGCCTCGAAGCCAGTTAATCTTCGATAAGTCGGATTCAGTTCGTTCAAGAACTAAAAAAATATAAGAGTCACTCTCACACATAAATTGAAAAGTTCAAAATTAAAATTCATCAATGGCTACTGAAATTTAGCTAACATGAGTTTAAATGGTCTTTTAAAAATTAACACTAATAGACCACTTATGTGGACTTAAATGAGGTCTACTCAAAAGTGGCCCAAAACCTTAAGTTGGAAATCCCATGACTTCATCCAAACAAGCCTTGTATCCTAACTGAAAACAAAATCTTAATTAAGTTCAAACAAGCCTTGGGTAACAAAATTAAATAAAGTCAATAAGGTTTTTTTTATAGTCTTCCATCAAGCCCATCAAGCCCATGTTGTAGTGGGATTATTTTGGCTGTTTTGTTGTCCTCACTTCATGACCCAAATAAGGTTGTATTAGACCCCTCCTACACATATAATGGATCCTTGTCGGTATTTTGGGCTGACGCACATTATAATGGGTTCTTGCTGATGTTTCTGGGCCGGTTCGCATCAAAACATAAAGATTAAAATCCCATCTTTTCAAGGTAAAAGTGATCTGGAAGTTTATTTTGAGTGGGAAACTAAAATGGAGATGGTGTTTGATTGTCACAACTACTTAGAGATAAAGAAGGTTAACTTGGCTGCAATTGAATTCACTAATTATGCCATTGTTTGGTTGGATCAATTACTATTAATAGGAGAAGGAATAGAGTCACCCGTGGACACTTGAGAGGAGATGAAAATGCTTATGAGAAAGCGTTTTATACCCAAACATTATTATAGGGGATTGTATCAAAAGTTATAGAGGTTAAATCAAGGTTCTAAGAGTGTAGAAGAATATTACAAGGAGATGGAGGTAGCTATGATCTAGGCCAATATGGAAGAGGGTCGAGAAGCCACCATGGCTAGGTTCTTGCATGGTTTAAATCTTGAGATTGCAATTATAGTTAAGATGCAACACTATGTTGAGTTGACAGATATGGTGCATCAAGCTATAAAGATGGAGGAACAACTCAAATGAAAAGGATTGGTTAGGAGGGTACAACCTATGGCTACCACTAGCCCGTGGAAGACAGTTCTGGAAAAAGGATGAGCAGCTACAAAATAAGCCAAAATTTGAATCCTCTAAGGATTCTAAACCAATAACTATCGCTTCTTTAGGTAACACCAAAAATTCAAGTTCTAAAACATGTGATATTAAGTGTTTTGAATGCCAGAGGCAGGGACACATAACCAGCTAGTATGTAAGCAAAAGGGTGATGGTGATAAATGCCCAAGGAGAGCTTGAGTTGGAGAATGAGGAAGAATTAGATGATGATGACATGCCACCTTTGGAGAATGCTGATGATGAGCAAAGTGATGTGGTTGGAGATTTATTGGTAGTAAGGCGAGTTCTCAATATGCAGGTTAAGGAGGAAGAAAGTAACCAAAGGGAGAACTTCTTTCATATTCGATGCTTTTTGGAAAACAAAGTTTGCAGTGTCATTATCGATGGAGGGAGTTGCACAAATGTAGCCAGCACTTATTTGGTGGAGAAATTGGCCTTAACTACCTTGAAACATCCTCATCCTTATCGACTTTAGTGGTTGAATGAATGTGGTGAAATCAAGTGATAAGGTAAGTATTGGTGGCATTATCCATTGGTAAATATGAGGATTAGGTGCTTTGGGATGCGGTTACTATGCATGCATGCTATATACTGTTGGGAAAACCATGGCAGTATGATTTGAGGATTACACATGATGGATTCGCAAATAGGTATTCTTTCACTCATATAAGCTAATCTATTATTCTTGTGCCGTTGAATCCAGAACAGGTAATGGAGGATCAATTAAAGTTACAAAGATCAAATAAACAAAATAAAGAGAAAGAAATGAAGGCTAAAATTGAAAAAAAAGAGCTTAAAAAACATTGATTAGAGAGTAAAAAGAAATAGAAGGGACTTCGACCATAATGAGAGCAAGAGAGGAAAAATTCAATTATATTGCAAAAAAAAGAGAGATCAAGAGTGCATTATTTTCACACCAACCCCTTATTGTACTCATGTATAAGGAGGCTCTTTTATGTACTAATGATCTCTTTGGTGCTTTGCCGAGCGATATTGTTTCTCCTTTGCAGGAGTTTGAAGATATCCTTCCTAAAAAGGTACCTTATGGATTACCTCCAATATGAGGGATTGAACATCAGATTGATTTCATACCAGGTGTGTCAATTCCAAACCAGCCTATTTATAGGAGTAATCCCGAGGAAACTAGGTTGTGAACCTAGGATAGTTCGTGGAGCAAATAAAATCATCTTTTTTCTAGTTGCACTTATGCCTTGCATTGTCAATCTTTTATTTATTTGTGAACTCATTTCACTTAAATTAGGATTGGCATCATCACCCTTTTCAACTTCATCATTGGAAAATATTTGAAAATTTCCTAAATCAGTTTTAAGTCTCTTTCTTTTTCACTTTCTCCATTGTTAAGTCCTCTATCAATTGCTTCATTTGTCATTTTACATCTGGAGGGACCTTTTTACAAGGTTCAACTTTGCCTTTAATACAATAAGGTGATACTTCAGATGAGTAATACCACCACCATCGATTCTTTTGTTACAATGAACATATATACACGAGTTCCTTGCACCAAAAACTAGAGGTAAAGCTATGGAAGTCCCACCAATAAATGAGTTTTTAACCATGTAATTTAATTTGAAAAAAAAATGTTAACAAAGAAAAGGTGACAGTAAATTGGATCTCCAAAGGATGAGTTTCGAGAAACAACAAGCATCGAATGGTAGCTGCAATAACCCAACTTCAAAATCAAAACGACAATCAAAACAACATATTTCACAGTTCTATTATTTTCCTAGGCGTACCATGTTTATTTCTCAAAAAGTAAAAATAAATGTAATCAATGATGGGATTTCAGAACAAAATTTTGAAGCATGCACATAAGTGATATATCTAGCCAAGTGAAGAGATGAATCATCCACAACCATAAATAGGAGCTTAGTTTCCAGCAATGAAGCTTCTCAAAAAATCCACGAGTTGTCTCAACCTAATTATTCTTACCCTTCTCTATCCATGCTCCAGTAGTTGCAATTTAATTAACATCCTAGCATTGTTAACATTCTCTTTCTTATTAAACTTTGTTTTCCCCTTTCAATTCTAAGCTATGCTGATGTTGCGTCTCTAACAAGTTTGTGGCAAGCATTTTGCATAATAGCATTGTTAACATATTCTTAAGAAAAAAATGAGAACATTGTAGTTCTTTCTTTTCACAAACTATGAACCAAAACCATCTTCAAAATAGCTAACTGACATTAAGACAGGGCTTACAAAAGTAATACCTATTAATTCTAGCAAAATCAGACCCAAATAACATTCAATTGATATTTTACTTGTTGACGAATTACAACATCACCACAAATTCAACCTCAATCCCTAAACTTCAGCATCAACTAATTTTAAAACAAATGAACAGGACGCTAGAAAAAAAAACAGGTATAAAGTGAAGACAATAGAAAATTACAAGCTTGAAAGCAACAAAATAACAAAAGGAATACATGAAATTACTTACCAAACATAAAACCCTAGTCAAACATAAAAATTATAGCATAAATACATAAATCATTAATATATTTATAAATCTAAATTATTTAGTGTATTCTCATTGTAATCCATAATTTTCTTAAATAATTGTCAATTATCACAAGCAATTTAATTCTTAAGACTTATAGCATAAATATATAAATCGTAAACAATTTTGATCCAAGTTCAAAGTAACCCAAGATCTTGGCTGAGTCCTAAACCATAAAAAAAATCCAAAGATATGTACCTTTTAGAGGGGGTGCAATGAGTCTGTTATGATTTAAATTATATTTTTGCTAAAGAAAGATTTTGGATTGTTGAGGTTCCAGAGACCTTTTTTGCTTTAGGCAGTATTTTGATTTTCAAGGTTGTCTTTCATTCATTCAAACAGTGCTTTAAATACAGAAATGAGGAAATAACTACTATTTTAACTACCCAGTAACCTTACTGGTTCTAACTGAACTAGAACGTGTGAAATAACTAAAGCATAAACTAAATACTAAGAAAACAATTAAATAAGCAAATCAAAGTCCCTCGTGTCCATTAGCCCTACTACCCCATGTCTGCCATCCATACTACCTCGATTCTCTATGCTCCACATACCGAAGTGCCCCGTGTCAATCATCCAACCAGTTTCATATGCCTCGTGTCTCTATCAGGCACATAACACAGCCTCTCTCATTAGAAGAACTTGCCCACGAGTTTGGGGTACTGTTTTCGAAAATCATTCACATCAACCCACAAAGCGTTTTCTTTGTTTGAGCCTTTCCAGTGATCAAGAGTTCAGTACCTGCAACTCTCCCTTTTTTTCTTCATCTTTTTGGCCAACACTTTCTATATTGTAGATGCTAGAGTCCCATCCTCCATGACAGTGGGTAAGGTAGGATTAGGGCTAACTCGGTCTCCCACCTTCTTCTTTAGACATGAAACATGAAAGATTGGGTAGATCCTTGAGTGCTGAGGTAGATCAAACTTTTATGCTACCTTCCCAACCTGTTGAATGACCATGTTTACAAGTCATGTGTACAAACCATGAGGTTTCAACTTAGACTTGGCCTGTTTACAAGTGATGCACTTCTCATAGAATCTTTCCACATCACGTTTCATATAAGGCCAAAAAAAATGATCATGTAAAATTCCTAATGTCTTAGCTACACCAAAATGACTGATGTGAACCGGTTCAAAAACACCAGCAAGGATTAAGGGGCTGGATGGAAGGCCATATATAAGACTTATGGGTTTTATTTAATTTTGTTAGCTATAGCCCAAGACTTGTTTGGGCTTAATTAAGACTTTGTTTTCAGCTAGGATCCAAATCTTGTTTGGATTAAGTTATGGGTCTTTTTAATTGGGGGTTTTAGGCCAGTCTTGAGTGGACCTCATTTAAGTCCACATAAGGGGTCCATTAGGGTCAGCTTTTAAAAGACTATTTAAACTCATGTTAGGGATAATTTCAGCAGCCATTGATGAATTTTAAATCTGAACTTTTCAATTTATGTGTGAGAGTGATTCTTGTATTATTCGGTTCTTGAACGAACTGAATCCGACTTATCGAAGATTAACTGGCTTCGTGGCGTCATTCTACTCCTTCCAATAGTGTTGATGCCTTGGGGCAGGTTTCCATTGTGTCACACTCCTATCAGACCTATTTCGGCTTTCCGGGATCAGATCTCATTCTTCATTGTGGGTTGCGTGACCACGTGATCACGAGGTTCGCATCAGGTGGTATCAGAGCTAGGCTCCGAAACAAGGTCATATCATTTTGTTATTTTTGTGTTTTTTTTAGTGTTCCCTAAAGTTTTTCAGTGTTCGTGTCCAACTCCTTATTCTTCATGTCTGCGTGATCTAGTAAAAAAAACAAAAAAAAAAGGAAAAAAGAAGGAAAAAGAAGAAGAAGAAGAAGAGATTCAGTATATTGAAAAAAAAATAGAGGAAAAAAAACAAAAAGAGAAAAGAAAGAGAGATAGAGGCATTAGATGAAGTTTTACCGCAGAAAACACAACTATGGGAAAACATAAGAAAACCACATCGGAATCCATTGAAAATCAATAATCCGTCTATTGGGGTTGAGATAGAATCATATGTCAAATTTGTCCTTATTCTAATATTGATTTCTTGAGGTTATATTTCGAAATTCATTTATACCATAGAAACACTACCTTCGTGAACCCTTAGAAAAACACTTCAGAATCCGTTCAAACTTTAGATTCTGTGTCCTGGGGTTGATATAGAGTGATATATTGAATTTCGGATTATTTGGAAATCGGATACAAGAGTTTTCAATTGGAGGTTCGTTTCTGCCGAAATTTGATCACAAAAGGGGTTGAGTATCTAGAAGTACGTGAACGACCTATAATTTGAGTGTAGATGTTACTTTAGTATTAAAATACTAAATATTGAATTTGAGGTTATTTCGAGGTTGTTTGTTCTGGGTTTCAATTTTGTTACGTGAAAATTGCGTAAGAGTTTAGATTCTGCTCACTTCTCAAAAAGTGATCCTTACTGTTTAGTCTTGTCCAATTCATTTTCTTACTCTATTTTGGGTTATCTAGGAGTCAAGTCATTGTTTTCACTAGTATTTGCTTCTGCTTTATTTCGTGTCTTCGTATCGTCCATAATTCGTACGAATTTCCCTTGCTACTCGCGAAATCATAATCGTAGTTTTGTTTTGCTTTGTTTTCAGTACTTTTATTGCTTCTTAAGTCTGAAAATCATAATTAGAGTGCGCTGCAAAGCATAGTGACTTTGATTTGTTGATTTTTGTTCTGAAAGAACCAAAGAATGCAAGTTGAGATTTAAAAGGCGTAGTGAGCTTATTCGAGTGAAAAGCCTTGATTTGTTCTGTGTGTGAAACGCGAGAGTTGTGAGGATATATTTTGAGCTACTAACCCAATTTTGCAGATTCAAAGGATGTCAGGAAACAATGAATTAGCGACACAAAATGCTGACATTGCTTTCCAACTGCGAGCCTTATGTCAGCAACTCTAGTTGTTGTCGTGGATGAACATGGATCTGATAGATGATTTGAAATCGATAAGGAAAAAGAATAGTGGTGCTGAATGTAGAGGAAATACGGTCCATGAGGCCGTATAAAATACCAAATTTGATTTTGAAGAGGTTGTTGATGAAAACGCAGATGTGGGTAAAGATGACTATGATGGTGATATGGAATCTGAAAGTAACAAATCTTATTGTGAAGACAAGCCACCATTGGAGGATAGTGATAGGGATGATTTAGGATTACCGGTTGCGGATTCCTTAGTTATAAGGCGCACACTTCAGGTTCAGGTCATGGAAGATGAATCTAACCAACAAAGAGAGAATATCTTTCATACGCGCTGTTATGTACAAAACAAGGTGTGTGGTTTAATTATTGATAGTGGAAGTTGCGTTAATTTTGCAATACCACAGAGTAAACTGAATTTGAGTACTGTTAAGCATACGACACCATATAGATTGGAATGGCTGAATGATAGCGGAGAAATGAAAGTGACTAAACAGGTTGTGGTTCCATTTTCGATTGGGAAATATGTTGATGAAGTTCTGCGCGAAGTGGTACCAATGCAAGCAAGTCACATTAAAAATAGGTATACCATTGTAAAAGATAGTAAAACTATCACTCTTGTACCTCTGACACCCAAACAGGTGTTTTATGATCAAATAAAGCTAAAACGTGAGTATAAGGCAATGGGGAGAGAAAATCAAGGTGAGGACCAAGGGGAGAGAAGACCATCTGATTCGGCCAGAAACCAAACCATTACAACCCATTCAGACACTCATCCAAACACAAACAAACCAGACCATTCGACCACAGCTTAGAAACACCCAAATATGGTTGAGAGGGGAGGTAAGATAAGAGGAGAGAAGAAGGTGAGGGAAGAGTGATGAGAATTGTGTGGAAAAATTAAAGAAACAGCCTAATTTTTTGGCTTCATATTTCACTAAGAAGCCAATGATTTTACTTGAATACAAGGAGGCTTACTTTAATACTAATGTTGTTGATCATATTGTGCTTAGTGCTGCTGTTACGTTATTGCAGAACTCTGATGATGTTTACCCTGACGATACTCCTAGCGAATTACCACCATTGCGGGGGATAGAGCATAAGATTGATCTAGTACATGAAGCTTCAATTCTTAACCGACCAACCTATAAAACCAATCTCGAGGAGATAAAACAACTTCAAAGACAAGTTTATGAGCTAATAGATAAGGGATATATTCGTGGGAGTATAACCTTATATGTTGTACCCATGCTACTCAAGCCTATGAAGGATGGAACGTGGAGGATATGTGTTGATTGTCGAGCTATCAACAACATAACAGTTTTGATTCGAGGTCGAATCCTTTCGAGGAGAGAGAGGATGATGCGAACCGGTCCAAAAACACAAGCAAGGATTAAGGGGCTGGATGGAAGGCCATATATAAGACTTATGGGCTTTATTTAATTTTGTTAGCTACAACCCAAAACTTGTTTAGGCTTAATTAAGACTTTTTTTCCAGCTAGGATCCAAATCTTGTTTGGATTAAGTTATGGGTCTTTTTAATTGGGGGTTTTGGGCTAGTCTTGAGTGGACCTCATTTAAGTCCACATAAGGGGTCCATTAGGGTCAGCTTTTAAAAGACTATTTAAACTCATGTTAGGGATAATTTCAGCAGCCATTGATGAATTTTAAATATGAACTTTTCAGTTTATGTGTGATAGTGATTCTTGTATTCTTCAGTTCTTGAACTAACTAAATCTGACTTATTGAATATTAACTGGCTTCGTGGCGTCATTCTACTCCTTCCAATAGTGCTGGTGCCTTGGGGCAGGTTTCCATTGTGTCACACTCTTATCAGACCTATTTCGGCTTTCCGGGATCAGATCTCATTCTTCGTTATGGGTTGCTTGACCACGTGATCACGAGGTTCGCATCAATGACCCATCAAACCACCACCATGAGCTTCTGCCACAAACAATTCACATAGAAAACACATGCACACATAGTTTATTTTCCTGAAACAAAAATCCTTCATGCCTATAAAACTTACTAAATCCCACTTTTTCACATGCATTGAACACATCACCAAAATCAGAATCTTGTGCATACAAATCCTTAATGTATTCAAAGCCGAGCAATTTTGTATCTAAAACGGAAAGTAAAGCATACCTTCAGGACAATGGATCAGCTACCACATTTTCCTTACCTTGCTTGTATGTGATCACATAAGGAAATGTTTCAATGAATTCCACCCCCTTGGCATGGCGTCTGTTCAACTTTTGCTGTCCTTTCAAATGCTTCATGGACTCCTAATCCGTGTGAATCACAAATTCCTTTGGCCATAGATAATGTTGCCAATTTTCCAAATCCCTTACCAAGGCATACATCTCCTTATCATAAGTAAGGTAATTTAGGGCTGCCCGACTCAATTTTTCACTAAAATAAACAACTGGATGACCTTCTTGCATCAAAACAGCTCCAATACCTATTCCTAAAACATCACACTCAATTTCAAAGTTTTAATGGCCTTTTCTTGTCCTTCCCCCCACTTAAACGATTCATTTTTCTTGATGACTTCAGTAAGAGGTATGGCTAAGCTACTAAAATCACACACAAACCATCTATAGAAGCTAGCTAAGCCGCAGAAACTCCTCACTTGGTTGATTGTTGTAGGAGTTGGCCACTCTTGGATTGCCTTATCCTTTTCCTCATCCACCTCAATTCCTTTCTTACTAATAACATAAACAAGAAAAAAAGGTTTATCCGTGCAAAAGGTGCTCTTCTTAAGATTAGCAAACAACTTTTCTTTCCTTAGAATTTCCAAGACAGATCTCAAATGCATAAACCTGTGAAGGAATTCCATCTGGTTTGCATTAAGCTTCCTAGAGGTGTCATATACTGTAATGGTCGAGTGAATGTGGTGAGGTGAAGGTTATTAAGCATGTGTCAATTGTGTTTTCTATCGGGCAGTATTCTTTTCAGGTTATGCGTGATGTGGTCCAAATGCACACCAACCACTTACATGGCAGTTTCGATTAGATGGCGATTCATTATAGGTTTGGAAATAGGATCGGTATGGCAATATGATATGCACTCCATCAACAATTGTGATGAAATCCAATAGCCACGATGGTTTAGAACCCCAAGATCGTGTAGACAAGATTGCTTGAACCATGACCCAAAATCTAACAAGATGAAAACCAAGACTACAAAGGATTGAAATGTCATACCTAGAAAACGTGAGAATCCGTCAACAATCAAGGTGATAAGTTTGGTTGTTTGAATGCCACAAAATTAACTTGATAAGTTCTACGAGTTCTTTTAAAAACAAAGAGGAACATAAGACCTCACAAAAAATGATAATTTTCTAAAAACATAATTTGTTTATTCATTTCGAAATTCCCATCTATATACTTGGAACAACCCTCCAAGAATAAGAAAAGTCATAACTAAAGCTTTAAAACAGCACAAACATCAAAATAAACAAGTCCCCACGTTTTTAGGCCTGTTGGACTTCTAGAGGCAACCATAAATAGCTAAATAACTAAATTCAATGTATTTAGCACATAACCATTTAAGACCATTTTAATCCTCTATTTAATATCTTGGAACTCATCAAATTCATGCCCTTTGATGGTTAGATCATGCTGGAAACGTTTTTGCATATTTATTACCCTCTTCAATTGGTTTGATAATGTGGACTAAGCCTTGATTATTATTTGAGCCCATCTTGATCTGTTTAGAATCAGCCCAAATTGCTTGGATTAGCCTATTTAGTGCTTCGTTGAAACGTTTGGCTCCAAGTCTTGTAATTGGACCACGTGGAAGTGACAACGAGTCTTGTGCAAATTCATCCTCATCCGCGAGTGTATGATCAACAAGTCTAGCTTATTGGTTTGCATCATTCTCCCCCTCTTAAGAAGGATTTGTCCTCAAATCATCACCTTCATCAAAAGGAGATAAATCAGAAATGTTAAAGCTTGCACTAACACCATACTCACCTGGTAAGTCAAGCTTGTAGGCATTATCATTGATGTGTTCAGCTACTTGAAATGGTCCATCGCCCCTAGGTAGGAGTTTTGAATGTCGTTTCTCTGGAAAACGTTCCTTTCTCAAATGCAACCAAACCCAATCGCCTGGTTCGAACACTACCTTCTTGCGTCCCTTGTTGGACATACTATTGTGTTCTCCTTTCAATGTTCAGTCATGCCTTTTCATGAATCATCTTTACAAATTCTGTCTTTGTCTTGCCATCTAGGTTCACATCTTCACTCAAAGGTAAAGAAGTTAAATCCAAAGGTGACAAAGGGTTAAAGCCATATACCATATCAAAAGGTGAAAACTTAGTTGCTGAATGTATACTTCTATTATAAGCAAATTCAACATGTGGCAAACAATCTTCCCATGTTTTCAAGTTCCTTTTAATGATAGCACATAACAAAGTAGACAAAGTTCTATTCACTACTTCATTTTGACTATCCGTTTGTGGATGACAAGTAGTAGAAAACAATAACTTGGTTCCTAACTTTCCCCACAAAGTCTTCCAAAAGTAACTCAAAAACTTGGCATCCCTATCAGAAACAATGGTCCTAAGCATGCCATATAACCTAACAATTTCTTTGAAGAACAAATTAGCTATACAAGCATCATCAGTTTTATGACAAGTAATGACGTGTGCCATCTTGGAGAATCTATCTACCACCATAAAAATTGAATCCCCCTCCCCTTAGTCCTAGGTAATCCCAAAACACAATCCATAGAAATATCAATCCAAGGTTCACTAGGTATTGGCAAAGAAGTGTACAAACCATGAGGTTTCAACTTAAACTTGACCTGTTTACAAGTGATGCATTTCTCACAGAATCTTTCCACATCACGTTCCATATGAGGCCAAAAAACTGATCATGCAAACTTCCTAATCTCTTAGCTACACCAAAATGACCCATCAAACCACCAACATGAGCTTCTCCCACAAACAATTCACGTAGAGAACACATAGGCACACATGTTTATTTTCCCGAAACAAAAATCCTTCATGCCTATAAAACTTACCGAATCCCACTTTTTCACATGCATTGAACATATCACCAAAATCAGAATCTTGTGCATACAAATCCTTAATGTATTCAAAGTAGAGTAATTTTGTATTTAAAATGGAAAGTAAAGCATACCTTCGGGACAATGCATCAGCTACCATATTTTCCTTACCGTGCTTGCATCAGATCACATAAGGAAACGTTTCAATGAATTCCACCCACTTGGCGTGGCGTCTGTTCAACTTTTGTTGTCCTTTCAAATGCTTCAAGGACTCATGATCCGTGTGAATCACAAATTCCTTTGGCCATAGATAATGTTGCCAATTTTCCAAACCCCTTACTAAGGCAAACATCTCTTATCATAAGTAGGGTAATTTAGGGCTGCCCCACTCAACTTTTCACTAAAATAAGCAACTGGACGACCTTCTTGCATCAAAACAACTCCAATACCTATTCCTGAAGCATCACACTCAATTTCAAAAGTTTTAGAAAAGTTAGGTAAAACAAGCAAAGGTGCATTAATTAACTTTTCTTTGATCAGATTAAACGCCTTTTCTTGTTCTTCACCCCATTTAAATGACACATTTTTTTTATGACTTCAGTAAGAGGTGTGGCTAAGCTACTAAAATCACGCACAAACCGTGTATAGAAGCTAGCTAAGCTGTGGAAACTCCTCACTTGGCTAATTGTTGTAGGAGTTGGCCACTCTTGGATTGCCTTAACCTTTTCCTCGTCCACCTCAATTCCTTTTTTACTAACAACAAAACCAAGAAAAACAAGTTTATCCGTGCAAAATGAGCACTTCTTAAGATTAGCAAACAACTTTTCGTTCCTTAAAATTTCCAAGATAGATCTCAAATGCATTACATGTTCCTTCAAGGTTTTGCTATAAATTAGGATATCATCAAAATACACAACGACAAATCTGCCAATATAGGCACGCAAAACATGATTCATCAAAGGCATAAATGTGCTCGGAGCATTAGTTAAACCGAAAGGCATCACTAACCACTCATACAAACCATATTTAGTCTTAAAAGCAGTTTTCCATTCATCACCTTCTTTCATCCTAATCTGATGATATCCACTCTTAAGATCCACTTTTGTAAAGACACAAGAACCATGCAATTCATCCAGCATATCATCTAATATAGGAATGGGATGATGATACTTTACCGTTATGTTGTTGATGGCTCGACAGTCAACACACATCCTCCATGTTCCATCCTTTTTAGGAACTAATAGCACCGGAACCGCACTCAGACTCATGCTTTCACGCACATAACCCTTCTCCACTAATTCACCTACTTGCCTCTGAAGTTCCTTGGTATCCTCGGGATTAGTCATATAAGTAGGTTGGTTTGGAATTGACGCACCTGGTATGAAATCAATCTGATGTTCAATCCCTCGAATTGGAGGTAATCCATTAGGTACCTCTTCGGGAAGGACATCTTTAAACTCCTGCAAAAGAGAAACAATATCGCTTGGCAAAGCGCTGACGAGATGATTGGTACATAAAAGAGCCTCCTTGTACATGAGTACAATCAGGGGCTGGTGTGAAAATAATGCTCTCTTGATCTCACTTTTTTTTGCAATGTAATTGAATTTTTCCTCTCTTGCTCTCTCTATGGCCGAAATCCCTTCTCTTTCTTTTTCTCTCTAATCAATGCTTTTTTGTCTTTTTTTTTTGTAAATCTTTTTTTTCGATTTCGGCCTTCATTTCTTTTTCTTGCTTTTGGTCATTTGATCTTTGTAACTTTAATTGGTCCTCCCTGACCTGTTCTGGATTCAATGGCACAAGAATAATAGGTTGCTTTCTATGAGTAAAAGAATACCTATTTGTGAATCCATCATGCATAATCCTCTGACCGTACTGCCATGGTCTTCCCAAAAGTAAATGGCTTGCATGCATAGTCACCACATCACAACGCACTTCATCTTCGTATTTACCAATGGATAATGCCACCAATACTTTCCTTGTCACCTTGATCTCGCCACATTGATTCAGCCACTAAAGCCGATAAGGGTGAGGATGTTTCAAGGTAGTTAAGGCCAATTTCTCCACAATAAGTGCTGGCTACATTCGTGCAACTTCCTCCATCAATAATGACACTACAAACTTTGTTTTTCACAAAGCACCAAGTATGAAACAAGTTCTCCCTTTGGTTACTTTCTTCCTCCTTAACCTGTATAGTGAGAACTCTCCTTGCCAAGGTTGTCAATACCGTTCCGGTTGCCGTTCCGGTTTTTCTATTGGTACGGAACGTTTCAGTTTCGGAGCATTTTGGTGTGCCGTTCCGGGGTTGTACTGTTCATATAAAATTAATTATATATATATGAAAAAAATTAAAATATTAATTTAACAAGAAAAATTACAATTCAAGATAAATTAACTTTAAATTATACAATACAAACACAAAATCAAACAAATATAAAATCAAAATTAGAAAAAAATCACAAATTAATCAAAATAAAGAAGATTTTAAGGCCGTAACGGCACATCCTGAACGGAATCGAGACGTTTCGACCAGAATTTGGCTGGAATTTCTGGTATGGACTAGAATTAAAACCGAGAGGAAAACGACGTCGTTTCATCTCGGTTTTGTTGATGGAGCGAAACGTTATGGCCGTTCCAGAGAACGGAACGGAATTGACAACCCTGCTCCTTGCTACCAATAAATCTCCCACCACAGCACTTTGCTCATCATCAGCATCCTCCAAAGGTGGCATATCATCATCATCTACTTCTTCCTCATTCTCCGACTCAAGCTCTCCTTGGGCGTTTATTACCATCACCCTTTTGTTTACACACTGGCTGGCAATGTGTCCCCGCCTCTGGCATTTAAAACACTTAATATCACGTGTTTTAGAACTTGAAGTTTTGGTGTTACCTACATTAGCGATGGTCGTTGGTTTGGAATTTTTAGAGGATTTAAATTTTGGCTTATTTTGTAGGTTCTCATCCCGTTTTGGAGTTGTCTTCCACGTGTTGGTGGTAGCCATAGGATGACCCCTCCTAACCAATCCTTTTCGTTTGAATTGTTCCTCCATCTTTATGGCTTGATGCACCATATCTGTCAACTCAACATAGTGTTGCATCTCAATTATATCCGCAATCTCACGATTTAATTCGTGCAAGAACCTAGCCATAGTGGCTTCCCGATCCTCATCGACATTAGCCTGGATCATAGCTACCTCCATCTCCTTATAATATTCTTCCACACTCTTGGAACCTTGATTTAGCCTCTGCAACTTGTGATACAATCCCCTATAACAGTGGTTGGGTACAAAACGCTTCCTCATAAGTATTTTCATCTCCTCCTTAGTGTCCACGGGTGGCTCTCCATTTTAGTCTCCCACTCCAAATAAACTTCAGGATCACTTTTACCTTGAAAAGATGGGATTTTAATCTTTATGTTTCCCAAATCATTATCCCTCCGAGGTCTACCCATCCTAGCTTCTCGATTATCATTCCCACGCTCAAACCTGCCTCAATTCAAATATGGCTCATCAAACTCCGAGTCCGCCTCTTCCTCAACATTTCGCCACGGAACACGCCCACCTTGCTGCCTATTGGGAATGTCTTGTTGATGTCCCCTAGGAGCCTCTGCTTCTACCCTGTCCAACCTGTCATGAATAGGTTCTAATTCAGCCCTTAACACACGTCTTATCTCCCCTAGCAAGGCTTTCATTTGGAGGTTTGAAACTGCAGGTTGTCGAACTTCTTCGGTTGTATCTTCTTGATTATTGGACATATTTAAAATCTGCAAAATAAGGTTAGAATCCTCACAAGCACTCCCTCATGTGTTTCACTCAAGAATTGATACACTTACACTCGTGTTTGCACACTAAACGGCTTTTACCCTCTTATGGTCTCACATACTCTTGCCTTTTTTCTTCCACTCTTTTGTGTCTTCTTTAGTTCTTAATCGAACTTCCAAAAACTAATTCAAAATAATCCCACAGCAATTCAAAAGATGAGAAACAACCAAAATTAAAATGGCTAAAACTAGTATAAGATGAGATACAAGATTGAAACGAAGTTTTACTACTGCAATCGTATGTTGTTTTTTTTTCACGATTTTTTTTTGAACTTGAATAAGGTGAGAAACAAGATTGAAAAAAAGTTTTCCTACTAGAATCGTGCACCCTTTTTTTTCCCGTATTGTTTAACGATTTTTTTTCTTGTTTTTTTTTTAAGAGTTTTTTTGTCTTCTACAAGAGATAACAGTATATAAAAGAAAAAAAAATGAAAGATAGTCAAACTTATCTTAGAACCAAAGCTCTGATACCAAATGATATGAACTCCATCAATAATTGTGATGAAACCCAATAGCAACGTGGTTTAGAACCCCAATATCGTGTAGACAAGATTGCTTGAGCCTTTACTCAACACCTAACAAGACTACGAAGGATTGAAACGCCACACCTAGAAAACGTGAGAATCTCTCAACAATCAAGGTGATAAGTTTGGTTGTTTGAACTCCACAAGATTAACTTGATAAGTTCTACGAGTTCTTTTAAGAACGAAGAGGAACACAAGACCTCACAAAAAATGATAATTTTCTGAAAACATAATCTGCCTATTCATTTCAAAATTTCCATCTTTATACTTGGAACAACCCTCCAAGAATAGGAAAAGTCATAACTAAAGCTTTAAAAGAGCACAAACATCAAAATAAACAAGTCCCCACGTTTTTAGTCCTGTTGGACTTCTAGAGGCAACCATAAATAGTTAAATGACTAAATTCAATGTATTTAGCATAACCATTGAAGACCATATTTAATCCTCTATTTAATATCTTGGAACTCATCAAATTCATGCCCTTTGATGGTCAGAGCAGGCTGGAAATGTTTTTGCATATTTATTACCGTCTTCAGTTGGTTTGATGATGTGGACTAAGCCTTGATTATTATTTGAGCCCATCTTGGTTTGTTTAGAATCAACCCAAATCACTTGGATTAGCCCATTTAGTGCTTTCTTGAAACGTTTGGCTATAAGTCTCGTAATTGGACCACTTGGAAGGGACAACGAGTCTTGTGCAAATTCATCCCCATCCGCGAGTGTATGATGAACAAGTCCAGCTCCTTGGTTTGCATCATTCCCACTGGTGCAGCGCATGTACGTACACTGTGGTCGGAGACGTTTCAATGGTCATTTGAAAATTTCCCCCCCTTTCTCTCTCTTGCCTACGCAATCTAACGTTAGCGCAATTGTTTTTTCTGAATTTTCCCTTCAGTATCTATACTATGAATTGTTTTTTATGGTCCTTATTATTATTATATATGTTTTGATTTGTTTCAATTTTGTCCATATTGTTATTATATATGTTTTGATTTGTTTCAATCTTGTCCTTTAATTAAAATTAATTATTTATTGTAGTCATGGTTATCAAAATCGTGATTTTGACACGACACGGAAGACACTTCTGAAACTTGGATCATAAGATAGAATTGTAAAATCATAAAATCATACCTGAATTTTTCCGTACAAAAATAGTAAAATCATAGCTAAAATCGTGTGGGTAGAAAAATCATAAAATCATAAGTAAAATATTTCAGAATACAATACAATATAATTATAGTCATAAAACTATATTATTTAAGATTCATACACGATTCCAAATAACTTAAAAACATATTTCAAAACAATTATGTCTATAGAATTTCATTAGGTAAAAACTAACAAATTTAAAATAAATATTTTACTGATGTGGTATATAAATTAAAATCAGTCTCATGACCTTCATTTTTCTCGTTATTTTTAATACATTTATCAAAAACATTATTATTGAAAGGATTATCAGTACTAATACTGGTACCAACACCGATATTACTAGTATTAACTTCAATTCTAACAAATTATTTAGACATCAAGACATGAAAATGATTTTAAAACATCAAAAAAATTTAATTTAAAATAAAAAATAAAAAATAAAAAAATTAAGTAAAATTCCATGATATATATATATATATATAAAGAAAGAGAGGGGGGGGGGCCTCAACAGGCTTTTAAAATTGTGATACTTTATAGAAAGCGGGGCTCTAACAGGCTTTTGAAACTTTTGCAGGATCGTAAAATCAGATCGATTCGGTATGATTTTACGATTTTATATGATTTTGACCGAGTTTGACCCAAATTAATTTTGTTACCCGAGTTAATAAGCTTTGATGAGTTGACTCGCAAAATCAACCGAGTTTGGCCCAAATCGATTTTTTTACCCGAGTTAATAAGTTTTGATGAGTTGACACGAGTAAACTCATGATTTTGACAACCATGATTGTAGTTTCATTTAGGTCCTCAGACTTTGAATTTTTTAAATTGGTCTATAATCCATAATATTTTCAGTATCAAAGTTTTGATTTATTTCAATTTTATCCTTCCATGCAAATTAATTATAGATTTCAGTTTCATTTCGGTCTTAATTCTTTTAATTTTCAATTTTGTTTTAAATTATTTAATTTCATTGGCATCAATGTTTGGATTTATTTCAATTTTTTCCTTCAAATTATATTTATTATACATGTTTTTTTTCATTTTATCCCTTATACTTTTAATTCCTTTATTTTTTTGGATATATTTTTGTCTATATTTATATATACATGCTATTAGTTTTTGTTTTCAATTTTTCTTCATTTATGATGTTATTAAGTTTTTTTGTTTAATGTTCAAATTTTAATATATGCTAGTAATCATTTGGAAATTAATAATTATTATGATTTATCTTTTTTTCCCCTTCAATTCACATAATTTCTTAAAATCTAATAATATTTATTTTTATTATGTCATTTACTTTGTTTTTTAATTGTATTTTTTTGTTAATATTGTCACGTCTTAAATTTTCTAATTATTATTAATAAGACATTCAAAATAATGATAATGATTATTTGTTAGTTTTGTTTTCTTTTAAATATGTCATACTAATTATATTTCTGATATTTATTTAATATTAACACCTTCAAATATATATATATATATATATATATATATATATATATATATATATATATATATATAAAAACCTAGGTTATGTTGGATTTTTTTTTTTACTACCATTGCTCTGAAATATTTTTAATATAATAATATGAGTAATAAATCTTATAAAATAAAAAAAATTATGGAATTTATTTTTAACAATAATTATGGTCTCACCAATATTTATTATTTCCACTGTTATTAAGTTTTTTTAACATTTTAATTTGTATTGATGATCATTTTAAGATTGATATTTATTATTTTTTCTTTTTGCTATTTTTTAAATTCTTTTTATTTATCCTTCAAGTCAAATAATATTTGAAAATCTACTTTAATTTTTTTAGTCATTTATTTAGTTTTTTTATTGCTTTTTTGTTAATATTGTTAGCTATTGAAAATTTTAATTCTTATAGATAAGACATTCAAAATAATGATAATGATTATTTGTAAGTCTTTTTTTCCTTATAGGTATGTAAGACTAATTATATATTGTGATATTTATTTAATATAAACATCTTAAAATATATATAAAAAATTGAGCTGACTTTTCTTTATAAATCGCACGTTAATTTAATCTGAGTGTTATAAAAATTTTTAAATATAATAATATCATGGAAAAATCTGAAAAAATAATCTTTCATAAATTTTAGTAGTTGCCTTTTTGTTGCAAATAACAAATAATATATCTTTAGTCAATTTGATCAATTGTGATTTTGCTATTTAAAAATTAAATTATTACCAAAACAGTTAAAACAAAACCATCAATCAAATTATTTGATGCAAAAAACAAATCACTCATCTGTGCCATAATTTAACAACTGTCATTTTACTCTTTGCTAATTGAAGATTGCATAAAAGAAATAAAACATATACAATAATAAATCAATATTTTACACGGAGCACATGACTTATTTTAACAAAAAATATTTGATTCCAATTGTACAAACTAATGATGAAATAATTATCAAAATAAGTTTAACAGTAGCGACATTCAATAGCCTAAACATATTCTATTAATTATAATTTTAGTTAGTAAATATTAAAATAATCATTATAACACGTATAAAATCAATCATTTTTCAATATAAAAAAAGACCGAATAAGGCCTTGAAAATAATGATAATTATTATTTTTAAGTTTTTTTCTTATAAATATGTGACACTAATTATATATTTTAATATTTATTTGATGTTAGCGCCTGAATATATATATATATATATATATATATATATATATATATATATATATAAACAGAAAAAATGACCTATGATTTTTTGGAGAAAAAAATTAATGTCAGTGTTCTGAATTACTTTTAATATAATAATATGAGAAATAAATCTTATAAAAAAATAACTTTTAATTCTTATTTTGTCATTTTTTGATTAAGTTTATTTATTAGAAAAAATTAATTCTTGGATTTTAGGTTATTTTTGTAAAATAAAAAAAATTATATTTTTATGTATAATATTTTAGATATAATATTACTAGGAAAAAAAATGTAACTTATAAATAAAATGAGTAGATAAATTTACCTAAGTTATCTATAATTAAAAAATATACAAACTACTTCTCATATGTTTCGATCACACTATTCCTTTTAGACGGGAAAAAATCATTTTTAATATATTTTATCTATTATAATTTTATTAATTAAATATTAAAATAACTAATTATAAAATATATATAAAAAAAAAATTCTACATAAAAAAACACAGCAGGAAAATCACCTCCTTATTTATATTATAGATCACTGAATATTTATTTTTTTCCTCTGTTTTACTTCCGACCTTTTCATGGATATAAACCAAAAGCAAATACCTTCGTTCCTGGAGCCAAGGATTCAAAATAGAGAAAACGGTAAACTCAAAATAGTGCCGTTGGCTCTTGACGAATCAGTTACAGAGCAGAGATTAGTATTCTTGTTATCCTAAAACTAATGAAAAACAACAGAGCTATAACAGCAATGGCGAACAAACTGTTCCTTATTTTTTCTTCAAGATCCAGATCTCCAATCCTCCTCTTCACAATCTGTCCTTTCGCCTGCTCTCTTCTTTCTTACTCTTCTCTCTCTACCCGTCACCCTTCAGCCTCTCCACACCCTGACACTATCCCCAATCTCTCTCTCAAACCCGAAACCTCCTTCGTCGCTGCCCTCGAGCACTTCCTCCATCACAAATACCCGAGATCCTCCTCCTCCTCTCCGTTTCCAACAGATAGCGAAGAGGATGTGCCAAGATTCGACGATCAAGTGTTTCCAAAGAGAGCGCGTATGAGTTTGGTATTTTCCCCTTTCGGGTTTTGATTTTTATATTTCCTTGTCCACTAACATTTCCGCATTATGCGTCATGTTTTTCCTGTCATCAGTACGTGACCGGGAAATGCTTTGACATTATAATGTCATTTGCTATGCTATAATGTCTGAGTTGAATATCAAGTTCATTTATAGAAGGCTAACACACTGAAATGGGCTTTTGAAATCATGTTAATGGCTTAAAGCTCCATGAAATGTGCAAATGTGCCTGTTGTTTGGAGCTCCCTTCTTGTAGAGAATGTAGCTAATTAGCATTACCTCCACATTCAAAATTTTTACTCTGCTATCTGTGGATATAGGAAGCTATGAAGTGGGTGAGGGATCAGCCTGGATGGAAACGATCAGAAGGAAGGAATCACATATTTCCTATTCGTCATCCATGGTCTTTCAAATCTGTTTGTAGATATGTCAAAAATCCAATTTGGTTGTTACCAGATATGGACTCCACAGGGAACTGGTGACTATATGACTTGGAAAACTTGTCTGCATTTCGGTATTTGACTGGTTATAATAACTGAAAAAAGTTATTCCTGGAAATTAATCTGAACAGCAAGAAGACCAACAAATACTGTTAGTTCTAATCCTGTACAGCCTTCCAACATGAATTATAAAATTTATGACAATTTGTGTATACTATGATGTAGTAATGCTTGTTGACGCACATTTCAATGCATCTCTTTTTATGTGCAGCTTGAGTATGATATCTTGGAATATGTTGTAATTGCCTGGTTAGCACAAGGTGGTCGTGATAAGATGAAAGATGATGGCCTTAATCTGTCAGACTGGCTTCAATCACTGGCTTCACTCTGGGGTCACCTGTATGTATACATTTCCACTCCCAAAACACAAGTAGTCATATTTATTGTGTTTTTGTTCCTGTGGAATGTATATGGACCCACCTATATCAATACCACGATAGCATGTTAACAAATATGACTGCTTAGCAGATGGAATCAATTTTCATGGTTTTTAATCCATTATAAAGGTTGCTTGTTGTCATTCGATGTGAAAAATCAAAAGTATGAGTTTGGTATTTTCCCTTTTTGGGCTCTGATTTTTATATTTGCTTGTCCACTAACTTTAATATATTGTGCATGAGCTGTGTTGGAGTCACTATGTCACTGTATTGAGAATTTTAGTTGTATCTTGGGAAACATTACTTCAGTTTCTGAGTTGTAGATTTGACTCAAAAAAAGCAGGATAAGGAGAGTTTATATTTGTTGTGGATATTGATGGTTTTCTGAGTCTTTGATTTAGGGGTCTAGCTCCCTGCCAACGTGTCTGGCAGTGCATAAGCATTAATCAGAAAACCCTATGGGATTCAGAGATGGAAACAGTGTAAAGTTGTCTGAATTGGAAATCATATCTGAATAAGAGAGTTAGTAAGCGGATAAAAGAACTACAGACAAAAAGAAACGAAAATTGAAAAGAGGTAGCCCAGATTACATTATTCGAACAAGACAATAATGTTATTTCGTTGACCTCCTTTCAAGTTTGACATGCTTGACACTAGAGGTCAAAAAGGCTATCCTTACAATGATCTCTGAGATTCATGAGTGTGACTTTGCTTTTCTATGAATCACAGATGAAACATACCATGAAACTAGGCTTGTGCTAAGACGGGGGTTGGTTGCTTTGTTTGTTAGGATTATGACAAATCTTGGCTAAACATTTTAGGGTGACGTTCCTTCATTCATTTTTTTCTTGCTTGATTGGACTCAATTAATTCACATTTAGTCTAACAACTTTTCTTTTCTTTCTTATTTTCTTGAGTTGCCTTTGCTCATCCCCTTTTTAGGCATGAGCTTAATTCATTCAACGCTACTAGCGGCTCTATTTTAGCTTCGGAGGTAACGGTGTCTCCATCCATTCTATTTCCCTACATTCATCATTGTTTTCTTCACTTTAATTTACTGATCTCTTATTGAGCGATTATTATCTTGGACACTTGATCATCTGGTCGTTATGTTTTATGCGGGGATTATTGAGTTGTCTCATTATTCATTGAGATTTATGGTTTCCATTTGTTTGTCCATCATGAATTATTAAGTACGTCTATATTATGCAAAATGCTTGCTCCGAGATTTTCTGCTGTCATTGATCAAGTATGTTGTGCTACAATTGTTTTTGTTTTTGAAGTTTGGATTGGAGGTTGAGGGAACAGGTGGCTGACCCTTGGAACCCACTATCTTATGCAGATCTTGGACGGATCCCCTTTGGTTTGCTTTACGCTTTTTTTCATTTTATTATTCAAACATTGAGTTTCTATTGTAGACTTGTTGCTCGTTCTCTTCTCTTTCCTATGCTATGGGATATTTTGTTGTTGTTATATTAGCTACTTTTCGTTTTCCCTAACCATGCATTCCTTTTGTATGTAGGCCTCTTTCGGTCAACATCAGGTAATGTGATTTTTGGTTTACATTCGGCGATTGAGCTTAGATTTATGCTTAGAAGGCTTAATTGTGTATTGAGATGTTTTATGTTTAAAAGAAGAAAATCTTCATTTCTGAGCCTATGGATAAAACCATTATTTCTCATCTTATCACTGTCGACTAGGAAGAATTTAGTTTTATTGTTCATATTTTGACAACTAGATTGTGGGATTGTTTGAAACTCGGATTCGCTGGCAAGTGGATCCTTTCATTTTTCTTGTAGCTGTATTTTATTGATTCTTTTACCTTCTTTTTCTTAGGGATGATTAATGATTGTTCTTTATTTCAATGTCTAGGGTTGCGATAGATGTTCGCTAAACATATTAGGGTGAGGTTCCTTCATTCATCTTCTTCTTGCTTGATTGGACTGAATTAATTCACATCTAGTCTAACAACTTTTCTTTTCTTTCTTATTCAATTGAGTTGCCTTTGCTCACCCTTTTTTTAGGCATGAGCTTAATTCATTCAGCGCTACTAGGTGCTCTATTTTAGCTACGGAGGTAATGGTGTCTCCACCCATTCTATTTTGCTACATTCATCATTGTTTTCTTGATTTTAATTTACTCATTTCTTATCGAGCGATTCTTATCTTGGACACTTGATCATTTCGTCATTATGTTTTATGTGGGGAGTATTGAGTTGTCTCATTATTAATTGAACTTTCTAGGGTCCATTTGTTTGTTCCTCATGAATTATTATGTCCTTCTATGTTATTCAAGATGCTTGCTCCGATATTTTCATTTGTCATTGATCAAGTTTATTGTTCTACAATTGTTTTTGTTTTTGAAGTTTGGATGGGTGGTTGAGGGAACAGGCAGCTGACCCTTGGAACCCACATTCTTACGTAGATCTTGGATGGACTCCTTTGATTTGCTTTAGTTTTTTTTTCTTTTTATTATTCATATAATGAGTTTTTATTGTAGACTTGTTGCTCGTTTTCCTTTTTTTCCTATGTTATGTGATATTTTGTTGTTGTTATGTTACCTACTTTTCGTTTTCCCTAACCATGCATTCCTTTTGTATGTAGGCCTCTTTCGGTCAACACCAGGTAATGTGATTTTTGGTTTACATTCGGCGGTTGAGCTTAGATTTATGCCTAGAAGGCTTAATTGTGTATTGAGACGTTTTATGTTTAAAAGAAGAAAATCTTCATTTCTGAGCCTATGGATAAAACCATGATTTCTCATCTTATCACTGTTGACTAGGAAGAATTTAGTTTCATTGTTCATATTCTGACAACTAGATGGAGGGATTGTTTGAATCTCGGATTCGCTGGCAAGTGGATCCTTTCATTTTTCTTGTAGTTGTATTTTATTGATTCTTTTACCTTCTTTTTCTTAGGGACAATTAATGATTATTCTTTTTGTCAATGTCTAGGATTGCGATAGATCTTGGCGAAACATATTAGAGTGAGGTTCCTTCATTCATCTTCTTCTTGCTTGATTGGACTGTATTAATTCGCATATAGTCTAATAACTTTTCTTTTTCTTTCTTTTACTCTTGAGTTGTCGTTGCTGACCCTTTTTTTAGGCATGAGCTTAATTCATTCAACGCTAATAGAGGCTCTATTTTAGCTTCGGAGGTAATGGTGTCTCCATCCATTCTATTTTTCCTACATTCATCATTGTTTCTTCACTTTAATTTACTGATCTCTTATTGAGCGATTATTATCTTGGACACTTGATCATCTGGTCGTTATGTTTTATGCGGGGATTATTGAGTTGTCTCATTATTCATTGAGATTTATGGTATCCATTTGTTTGTCCATCATGAATTATTAAGTACGTCTATATTATTCAAAATGCTTGCTCCGATATTTTCTGCTATCATTGATCAAGTTTGTTGTGCTACAATTGTTTTTGTTTTTGAAGTTTGGATTGGAGGTTGAGGGAACAGGTGGCTGACACTTGGAACCCACTATCTTATGCTGATCTTGGACGGATCCCCTTTAGTTTGCTTTACGCTTTTTTTCATTTTATTATTCAAACATTGAGTTTCTATTGTAGACTTGTTGCTCGTTCTCTTCTCTTTCCTATGCTACGGGATATTTTGTTGTTGTTATATTAGCTAGTTTTCCTTTTCCCTAACCATGTATTCCTTTTGTATGTAGGCCTGTTTCGGTCAACACCAGGTAATGTGATTTGTTGGTTTATGTTTGGTGGTTGAGCTTAGATTTATGTCTAGAAGGATTAATTGTGTATTTAGATGTTTTCTCTTAAAAAGAAGAAAATTTTCATTTCTAAGTCTATTGATAAAACCATTATTTCTCATCTTATCACTGTCGACTAGGAAGAATTTAGTTTTATTGTTCATATTCTGACAACTAGATGGTGGGATTGTTTGAAACTCGGATTCGCTGGCAAGTGGATCCTTTCATTTTTCTTGTAGCTGTATTTTATTGATTCTTTTACCTTCTTTTTCTTAGGGATGATTAATGATTGTTCTTTATTTCAATGTCTAGGGTTGCGATAGATGTTCGCTAAACATATTAGGGTGAGGTTCCTTCATTCATCTTCTTCTGCTTGATTGGACTGAATTAATTCACATCTAGTCTAACAACTTTTCTTTTCTTTCTTATTCAACTGAGTTGCCTTTGCACACCCTTTTCTTAGGCATGAGCTTAATTCATTCAGCGCTTCTAGGTTCTCTATTTTAGCTACGGAGGTAATGGTGTCTCCACCCATTCTATTTTGCTACATTCATCATTGTTTTCTTGATTTTAATTTACTCATTTCTTATCGAGCGATTCTTATCTTGGACACTTGATCATTTCGTCATTATGTTTTATGTGGGGAGTATTGAGTTGTCTCATTATTAATTGAACTTTCTGGGGTCCATTTTTTTATTCCTCATGAATTATTATGTCCTTCTATGTTATTCAAGATGCTTGCTCCGATATTTTCATTTGTCATTGATCAAGTTTATTGTTCTACAATTGTTTTTGTTTTTGAAGTTTGGATTGGTGGTTGAGGGAATAGGCAGCTGACCCTTGGAACCCACATTCTTACGTAGATCTTGGATGGGCTCCTTTGATTTGCTTTAGTTTTTTTTTCTTTTTATTATTCATATAATGAGTTTTTATTGTAGACTTGTTGCTCGTTTTCCTCTTTTTCCTATGTTATGTGATATTTTGTTGTTGTTATGTTACCTACTTTTCGTTTTCCCTAACCATGCATTCCTTTTGTATGTAAGCCTCTTTCGGTCAACACCAGGTAATGTGATTTTTGGTTTACATTCGGCGGTTGAGCTTAGATTTATGCCTAGAAGGCTTAATTGTGTCTTGAGATGTTTTATGTTTAAAAGAAGAAAATCTTCATTTCTGAGCCTATGGATAAAACCATGATTTCTCATCTTATCACTGTTGGCTAGGAAGAATTTAGTTTCATTGTTCATATTCTGACAACTAGATGGAGGGATTGTTTGAATCTCGGATTCGCTGGCAAGTGGATCCTTTCATTTTTCTTGTAGTTGTATTTTATTGATTCTTTTACCTTCTTTTTCTTAGGGACAATTAATGATTATTCTTTTTGTCAATGTCTAGGATTGCGATAGATCTTGGCTAAACATATTAGAGTGAGGTTCCTTCATTCATCTTCTTCTTGCTTGATTGGACTGTATTAATTCGCATATAGTCTAATAACTTTTCTTTTCTTTCTTTTACTCTTGAGTTGTCGTTGCTGACCCTTTTTTTAGGCATGAGCTTAATTCATTCAACGCTAATAGAGGCTCTATTTTAGCTTCAGAGGTAATGGTGTCTCCATCCATTCTATTTTTCCTACATTCGTCATTGTTTTCTTCACTTTAATTTACTGATCTCTTATTGAGCGATTATTATCTTGGACACTTGATCATCTGGTCGTTATGTTTTATGCGGGGATTATTGAGTTGTCTCATTATTCATTGAGATTTATGGTTTCCATTTGTTTGTCCATCATGAATTATTAAGTACGTCTATATTATTGAAAATGCTTGCTCCGAGATTTTCTGCTGTCATTGATCAAGTTTGTTGTGCTACAATTGTTTTTGTTTTTGAAATTTGGATTGGATGTTGAGTGAATAGGCGGCTGTCACCTTGGAACCCACATTCTTACACAGATCTTGGATGGACGCCTTTGCTTTGCTTTAAGTTTTTTTTTTCTTTTTATTATTCAAACAATGAGTTTCTATTGTAGACTTGTTGTTCATTTTCTTCTCTTTCTTATGGTATGTGATTTTTTATTGTTGTTATGCTAGCCAATTTTCCTTTTCCCTAACCATGTATTTATTTTGATTGTAGACCTGTTGCGTTCAACACCAGATAATATGATTTGTTGCTTTACGAGTGGTGGTTAAGCTTAGATTTATGTCTAGAAGGATTAATTGTGTATTTAGATGTTTTTTCTTAAAAAGAAGAAAATCTTCATTTCTAAGGCTATAGATAAAACCATGATTTCTCATCTTATCACTGTCGACTAGGAAGAATTTAGTTTTATTGTTCATATTTTGACAACTAGATGGACAGATTGTTTGAAACTAGGATTCGCTGGCAAGTCGATCCTTTCATTTTGCTTGTAGTTGTATATTATTGATGCTTTTACCTTCTTTTTCTTAGGGACAATTTATGATTGTTCTTTTTCTCAATGTCTAGGATTGCGACAGATTTTGGCTAAGCATTTTAGGGTAAGGTTCCTTCATTCATTTTTTTCTTGCTTCATTGGATTGAATTAATTCACATTTAGGCTAACAACTTTTCTTTTCTTTTCTTTTACTCTTGAGTTGTTGTTGCTCACCCCTTTTTTAGGCATGAGTTTAATTCATTCAACGCTACTAGCGGCTCTATTTTAGCTTCAGAGGTAATGGTGTCTCCACCTATTCTATTTTCCTATATTCATCTTTGTTTTCTTCACTTTAATTTAGCCATGTCTTATTTAGTGATTCTTATCTTGGACACTTGATTATTCGACCATATTGTTTTATGTGGGGAGTATTGAGTTTTCTAATTATTAATTGAGATTCTTGTGGTTGATTTGCTTCTTCCTCATTAATTATTATGTCTGTCTATGTTATTCAAGATGCTTGCTCCGAGATTGTCAGGTGTCATTGATCAAGTATATTGTGCTACAATTATTTTTGGTTTTGATGTTTGGATTGGTGCTTGAGGGAACAGGTGGCTGACCCTTGGAACCCACTTTCTTACTTAGATTTTCGTCGGATCTGCTTTGGTTTGCTTTAAGTTTTTTTTCTTTTTATTACTCAAACAATAAGTTTCTATTGCTCGTTTTCTTCTCTTTCCTATGCTATGTGATATTTTATTGTTCTTATGCTAGCTAGTTTTCCTTTTCCCTAACCATGTATTCATTTAGTTTGTAGGCCTGTTGCGTTCAACATGAGATAATATGATTTGTTGCTTTACTAATGGTTGTTGAGCTTAGATTTGTGTACAATGATTAAATGTATATTTAGATGTTTTTTCTTAACAAGAAGAAGTCTTTATTTCTAAGCCTATGGATAAAACCATGATTTCTCATCTTATCACTGTCGACTGGGAAGAATTTAGTTTCATTGTTCATATTCTAACAACTGGATGGAGGGATTGTTTGAAACTGGGATTCGCTGGCAATTCAGTACATTCATTTTCCTTGTAGCTGTATTTTATTGATTCTTTTAACTTCTTTTTTTGGGGACAATTAATGATTGTTCTTTTTCTCAATGTCGAGGATTGCGACAGATGTTGGCTAAACATTTTAGGGTGAGGTTCCTTCAGTCATGTTCTTTTTGCTTGATTGGACTGAATTAATTCATATTTAGTATAACAACTTTTCTTTACTTTTATTTTACTCTTGATTTGTCTTTGCTCATCCCTTTTTGAGCCATCAGTTTAATTCATTCAACGCTACTAGCGGCTCTATTTTAGCTTCAGAGGTAATGGTGTCTCCACCCATTCTATTTTCCTATATTCATCATTGTTTTCTTCACTTCAATTTAGTCATGTCTTATTCAGTGATTCTTATCTTGGACACTTGATCATTCGCCATTTTGTTTTATGCGGGGACTATTGAGTTTTCTCAATATTAGTTGAGATTATGGTGGTTGTTTTGTTTGTTCCTCAGGAATTATTATGTCCGTCTATGTTATTCAAGATGCTTGCTCCGAGACTTTCAGCTGTCATTGACCAAGTATGTTGTGCTACAATTGTTTTTGTTTTTGATGTTTGGATTGGTGGTTGAGGGCACAAACAGCTGACCCTCGATACCCGCTTTCTTGCGCAGATCTTTGTCGGATCTCCTTTTGTTTGCTTTATGGTTTTTTTTTTATTATTTAAACAATGAGTTTCTATTGTAGACTTGTTGCTCGTTTTCTTCTCTTTCCTATGCTATGTGATATTTTTATTGTTCTTATGCTAGCTAGTTTTCCTTTTCCCTAGCCATGTATTAATTTCTTTTTGTAGCCCTGTTGTGTTCAACACCAGATAATATGATTTGTTGCTTTACGAGTGGTGGTTAAGCTTAGATTTATGTCTTGAAGGATTAATTGTGTATTTAGATGTTTTTTCTTAAAAAGAAGAAAATCTTCATTTCTAAGGCTATAGATAAAACCACGATTTCTCATCTTATCACTATCGACTAGGAAGAATTTAGTTTTATTGTTCATATTCTGACAACTAGATGGACGGATTGTTTGAAACTACGATTCGCTGGCAAGTCGATCCTTTCATTTTGCTTGTAGCTGTAATTTATTGATGCTTTTACCTTCTTTTTTTAGGGACAATTTATGATTGTTCTTTTTTTCAATGTCTAGGATTGCGACAGATGTTGGCTAAACATTTTAGGGTGAGGTTCCTTCACTCATGTTCTTCTTGCTTGATTGGACTGAATTAATTTACATTGAGTCTAACAACTTTTCTTTTCTTTCTTTTACTCTTGAGTTGTCGTTGGTCACCCTTTTTTTCGGCATGAGCTTAATTCATTCAGCATTACATGTGGCTCTCTTTTAGCTTCGGAGGTAATGGTGTCTCCACCCATTCTATTTTCCTATATTCATCGTTGTTTTTTTCACTTTAATTTAGGCATGTCTTATTCAGTGATACTTATCTTGGACACTTGATCATTCGACCATTTTGTTTTATGCGGGGGGAGTATTGAGTTTTCTAATTATTAATTGATATTTTTGTGGTTGATTTGTTTCTTCCTCATGAATTATTATGTCTGTCTAAGTTATTGAAGATGCTTGCTCCGAGATTTTCAGCTGTCATTGACCAAGTATGTTGTGCTACAATTGTTTTTGTTTTTGATGTTTGCATTGGTGGTTGAGGGAACAAGTGGCTGACCCTTGGAACCCTCTTTCTTACTCATATTTTTGATAGATCTCCTTTGGTTTGCTTTATTTTTTTTTTCTTTTTATTACTCAAACAATGAGTTTCTATTGTAGACTTTTTGGTTGTTATCTTCTATTTCCTATGCTCTGTGTTTTTTTCTTGTTGTTATGGTAGCGAGTTTTCCTTTTCCATAGCCATGTATTCATTTTGTTTATAGGCCTGTTGAGTTCAACACGAGTTAATGTGATTTGTTGCTTTACGAGTGGTGGTTGAGCCTAGATTTATATTTATAAGGATTAAATGTGTATTTAGATGTTTTTTTTCTTAAAATGAAGAAATTCCTTATTTCTAAGCCCGTGGATAAATACATGATTTCTCATCTTATCACTGTCGACTGGGAAGAATTTAGTTTCATTGTTCATATTCTGATAACTAGATGCAGGGATTGTTTGAAATTGGGATTCGCTGGCAATTCGGTCCTTTCATTTTCCTTGTAGCTGTATTTTATTGATTCCTTTAACTATTTTTTTGGGGACAATTAATGATTGTTCTTTTTCTCAATGTCTAGGATTGCGACAGATGTTGGCTAAACATTTTAGGGTGAGGTTCCTTCATTCATGTTCTTCTTGCTTGATTACACTGAATTAATTAACATTTAGTCTAACAGCTTTTCTTTACTTTCTTTTACTATTGAGTTGTCGTTGCTCATCCTTTTTTTAGGCATGAGTTTAATTCATTCAACGCTACTAGCAGCTCTATTTTAGCTTCTGAGGTAATGGTGTCTCCACTCCTTTTATTTTCCTATAGTCATCGTTGTTTTCTTCACTTTAATTTAGTCATCTTTTATTCAGTGATTCTTATCTTGGACTCTTAATCATTCGACCATTTTGTTTTATGTGGGGAGTATTGAGTTTTCTAATTATTAATTGAGATTTTTCTAGTTGATTTGTTTCTTCCTCATGAATTATTATGTTTGTCTATGTTATTCAAGATGCTTGCTCCGAAATTTTCAGTTGTTATTGATCAAGTATGTTGTGCTACATTTATTTTTGTTTTTGATGTTTGGATTGGTGGTCAAGGGAATAGGCGGCCGACCCTTGGAGCCCTCTTTCTTACTAAGATTTTTTACGGATCTCTTTTGGTTTGCTTTAATTTTTTTTTTCTTTTTATTACTCACACAATGAGTTTCTATTGTAGACTTTTTGCTCGTTTTCTTCTATTTCCTATGCTATGTGATTTTTTCTTGTTGTTATGCTAGCGAGTTTTCCTTTTCCCCTCAGAAGAACCCACTTTCTTACTCCGATTTTTGTCGAATCTCCTTTGGTTTGCTTTAATTTTTTTTTTCTGTTTATTAATCAAACAATGAGTTTCTATTGTAGACTTGTTGCTTGTTTTCTTCTCTTTCCTATACTATGTGATATTTTATTGTTATTATGCTAGCGAGTTTTTCTTTTCCCTAATCATGTATTAATTTTGTTTGTAGGCCTGTTGCGTTCAACACTAGGTAATGAGATTTGTTGCTTTACAAGTGGTGGTTGAGCTTATATTTATGTTTACAAGTATAAAATGTGCATTTAGATGTTTTTTTCTTAAAAAAAAGAAAATCTTCATTTCTAAGGCTATAGATAAAACCATGATTTCTCAAGTTATCACTGTCTATAGGGAAGAATTTAGTTTCATTATTCATTTTCTTACAACTAGATGGATGGATTGTTTGAAACTGGGATTCGCTGGCAAGTCGATCCTTTGATTTTCCTTGTAGCTGTATTTTATTGATGCTTTTACCTTCCTTTTCTTAAGGACGATTAATGATTGTTCTTTTTCTCAATGTCTAGGATTGCGACAAATCTTGGCTAAACATATTAGGGTGAGGTTCCTTCATTCATCTTCTTTTTGCTTGATTGGATTGAATTAATTCACATTTAGTCTAACTTTTCTTTTTTTTTTCTGTTACTCTTGAGTTGTCGTTGCTCACCCTTTTTTTGGGCATGAGTTTAATTCATTCAACGCTAGTAGCGGCTTTATTTTAGCTTCGAAGGTAATGGTGTCTCCACCCATTCTATTTTCCTATAGTCATCGTTGTTTTCTTCACTTTAATTTAGGCATGTCTTATTCAGTGATTCTTATCTTGGACACTTGATCATTCGACCATTTTGTTTTATGCGGGGGGAGTATTGAGTTTTCTAATTATTAATTGATATTTTTCTAGTTGATTTGTTTCTTCCTCATGAATTATTATGTCTGTCTAAGTTATTGAAGATGCTTGCTCCGAGATTTTCAGCTGTCATTAACCAAGTATGTTGTGCTACAATTGTTTTTGTTTTTGATGTTTGGATTGGTGGTTGAGGGAACAGGCAGCTGACCCTTGGAACCCTCTTTCTTACTAAGATTTTTTACGGATCTCTTTTGGTTTGCTTTAATTTTTTTTTTCTTTTTATTACTCACACAATGAGTTTCTATTGTAGACTTTTTGCTCGTTTTCTTCTATTTCCTATGCTATGTGATTTTTTCTTGTTGTTATGCTAGCGAGTTTTCCTTTTCCCCTCAGAAGAACCCACTTTCTTACTCCGATTTTTGTCGAATCTCCTTTGGTTTGCTTTAATTTTTTTTTTCTGTTTATTAATCAAACAATGAGTTTCTATTGTAGACTTGTTGCTTGTTTTCTTCTCTTTCCTATACTATGTGATATTTTATTGTTATTATGCTAGCGAGTTTTTCTTTTCCCTAATCATGTATTAATTTTGTTTGTAGGCCTGTTGCGTTCAACACTAGGTAATGAGATTTGTTGCTTTACAAGTGGTGGTTGAGCTTATATTTATGTTTACAAGTATAAAATGTGCATTTAGATGTTTTTTTCTTAAAAAAAAGAAAATCTTCATTTCTAAGGCTATAGATAAAACCATGATTTCTCAAGTTATCACTGTCTATAGGGAAGAATTTAGTTTCATTATTCATTTTCTTACAACTAGATGGATGGATTGTTTGAAACTGGGATTCGCTGGCAAGTCGATCCTTTGATTTTCCTTGTAGCTGTATTTTATTGATGCTTTTACCTTCCTTTTCTTAAGGACGATTAATGATTGTTCTTTTTCTCAATGTCTAGGATTGCGACAGATGTTGGCTAAACATTTTAGGGTGAGGTTCCCTCATTCATTTTCTTCTTGCTTGATTGGACTGAATTAATTAACATTTAGTCTAACAAATTTTCTTTACTTTTGTTTTACTCTTGAGTTGTAGTTGCTGACCCTTTTTTTAGGCATGAGATTAATTCATTCAAAGCTACCAGGGGCTCTATTTTAGATTCGGAGGTAAAGGTGTCTCCACCCATTCTATTTTCCTATATTCATCGAATAGGAAGAATTTAGTTTTATTGTTCATATTCTGACAACTAGATGGAGGGATTGTTTGAAACTGGGATTCGCTGGCAAGTTGATCCATTCATTTTTCTTCTACCTGTATTTTATTGATGCTTTTACCTTCGTTTTCTTAAGGATGATTAATGATTGTTCTTTTTCTCAATGTCTAGGATTGCGACAAATTTTGGCTAAACATTTTAGGGTGATGTTCATTCACTCATGTTCTGCTTGCTTGATTGGACTGAATTAATTTACACTGAGTCTAACAATTTTTCTTTTCTTTCTTATACTCTTGAGTTGTCGTTGCTCACCCTTTTCTTAAGCATGAGCTTATTCATTCAACGTTACAGGCGGCTCTCTTTTAGCTTCGGAGGTAATGGTGTCTCCACCCATTCTATTTTCGTATATTCATTATTGTTTTTTTCACTTTAATTTAGTTATCTCTTATTGACCGATTCTAATCTTGGACACTTGATCATTCGGCCTTTTTGTTTTATGTGGGGAGTATTGAGTTTTCTCATTATTAATTAAGATTATGGTGGTTGTTTTGTTTGTTCCTCATGAATTATTATATCCGTCTATGTTATTCAAGATACTTGCTCTGAGATTTTCAACTATCATTGACCAAGTATGTTGTGCTACAATTGTTTTTGATTTTGATGTTTGGATTGGTGGTTGAGGGCACAGATAGCTGACCTTCGATACCCACTTTCTTGCGCGGATCTTTGTCGGATCTCCTTTGGTTTGCTTTATGGTATTTTCTTTTTATTATTTAAACAATGAGTTTCTATTGTAGACTTGTTGCTCGTTTTCTTCTCTTTCCTATGCTATGTGATATTTTATTGTTCTTATGCTAGCTAGTCTTCCTTTTCCCTGGCCATGTATTAATTTTGTTTGTAGGCCTGTTGCGTTCAACACGAAATAATGTGATTTGTGGCTTTACGAGTGGTTGTTGAGCTTACATTTATGTTTACAAGGATTAAATGTATATTTAGATGTTTTGCTGAATAAGAAGAAAATCTTTATTTCTAAGCCTATGGATAAAACCATTATTTCTCATCTTATCACTATCGACTGGTAAGAATTTAGTTTCTTTTTTCATATTCTTACAACTAGATGGATTGATTGTTTGAAACTGGGATTCGATGGCAAGTCGGTCCTTTCATTTTCCTTGTAGCTGTGTTTTATTGATGCTTTTACCTTCCTTTTTCTTAGGGACGATTAATGATTATTCTTTTTCTCAAAGTCTAGGATTGCAACAAATTTTGGCTAAACATTTTAGGGTGAGGTTTCTTCATTCATTTTCTTCTTGCTTCATTGGATTGAATTAATTCACATTTAGGCTAACAACTTTTCTTTTCTTTTACTCTTGAGTTGTTGTTGCTCACCTCTTTTTTAGGCATGAGTTTAATTCATTCAACGCTACTAGCGGCTCTATTTTAGCTTCAGAGGTAATGGTGTCTCCACCCATTCTATTTTCCTATATTCATCTTTGTTTTCTTCACTTTAATTTAGTCATGTCTTATTCAGTGATTCTTATCTTGGACACTTGATCATTCGACCATTTTGTTTTATGCGGGGAGTATTGAGTTTTCTAATTATTAATTGAGATTTTTGTTGTTGATTTGTTTCTTCCTCATGAATCATTATGTTTGTCTATGTTATTGAAGATGCTTGCTCCGTGATTTTCAGCTGTCATTGACCAAGTATGTTGTGCTGCAATTATTTTTGTTTTTGATGTTTGGATTGGTGGTTGAGGGAACAGGCGGTTGACCCTTGGAACCCTCTTTCATACTCAGATTTTTTATGGATCTCCTTCGGTTTGCTTGAATTTTTTTTTTCTTTTTATTACTCAGACAATGAGTTTCTATTGTAGACTTTTTGCTCGTTTTCTTCTATTTCCTATGGTATGTGATTTTTTCTTTTTGTTATGCTAGCGAGTTTTCCTTTTCCCTAGCCATGTATTCATTTTGTTTGTAGACCTGTTGAGTTCAACACGAGGTAATGTGATTTGTTGCTTTACGAGTGGTGGTTGAGCCTAGATTTATGATTACAAGGATTAAATGTGTATTTAAATGTTTTTTTCTTAAAAAGAAGAAATTCTTCATTTCTAAGCCTATGGATAAATACATGATTTCTCATCTTATCACTGTTGACAGGGAAGAATTTAATTTCATTGTTCATATTCCGACAACTAGATGGAGGGATTGTTTGAAACTGGGATTCGCTGGCAAGTCGATCCTTTCATTTTGCATGTAGCTGTATTTTTATTGATACTTTTACCTTATTTTTCAATGGAACAATTAATGATTGTTCTTTTTTTCAATGTCTAGGATTGTGACAGATCTTTGGCCAAACATCTTTGGGTGAGATTCCTTCATTCATTTTCTTCTTACTTGTGTGGACTAAATTAATTCACATTTATTCTAACTTTTCGTTTCTTGTTTTTTCTCTTAAGTTGCCTTTTCTCACCCTTTTTTTAGGCATGAGCTTAATTCATTCAGCGCCACTAGCTACTATATTTTAGCTTCCAAGGTAATGGCGTCTTCACCCATTCTATTTTTCTACATTCATCAATGTTTTCTTCAATTTAATGTACTCATCTCTTATGGTGCACTTGTTAAGTTCGACACTTGATCATCTAGTCGTTATATTTTTTGTTGGGAGTATTGAGTTGTCTCATTATTAATACAGATTTGTGGGTCCATTTGTTTCTTCCTCATGAATTATTATGACCGTCTATGTTACTCAAGATGCTTGCTCCGAGATTTTCAGCTCTCATTGATCAAGTATGTTGTGCTACATTTGTTTTTGTTTTCGATGTTTGGATTGGTGGTTGAGGGAACAAGCGGCTGACCCTTGGAACCCACTTCTTATGTAGATCTTGGTTGGATCCCCTTTGGTTTGCTTTAAGTTTTTTTTTTTTTTTATTATTCAAACACTGAGATTCTATTGTAGTCTTGTTGCTTGTTTTCTTCTCTTTCCTATGCAATGGGATATTTAGTTGTTGTTATGTTAGCTAGTTTGCCTTTCCCTAACCATTTATTCATTTTGTTTTTTGGCCTGTTGCATTAAACACTAGGTAATGTGATTTGTTGGTTTACGAGTGGTGGGTGTGTTTAAGATTTATGTCTACAAGGATTAAATGTGTATTTAGATGTTTTTTCTTACAAGGAAGAAAATCTTCTTTTCTAAGCATAGATTAAACCATGATTTCTCATCTTATCACTGTCTACTTGGAAGAATTTAGTTTCATTATTCATATTCTAATAACTAGATGGATGGATTGTTTGAAACTTAAATTCCCTAGCAAGTCGTTCCTTTTATTTTCCTTATAGTTGTATTTTTATTGATGATTTTACCTTCTCTTCCAAAGGAGCGCTTAATGATTTTTTTTTCAATGTCTATGATTGCGACAAATCTTGGCCAAACATCTTAGGGTAATGTTCATTCATTTTTTTCTTGCTTGATTAGACTGAATTAAGTCTAACAACTTTTCTTTTCTTTCTTTTTCTCTTGAGTTGCCTTTGCTCACCCTTTTTTTAAGCATGACCTTAATTCATTCAGCGCTACTAACAGCTATAAAGCTTTCGTTGTAAAGGAGTCTCCACCCATTCTATTTTTCTACATTCATCATTGTTTTCTTCACTTTAATTTATTCATCTCTTAATGTGCGATTATTATCTTGGACACTCATTTGGTCGATTATGTTTTATGCGGGGAGTATTGAGTTTTTAAGTCGATCAGGATCTCTTCGACTTATTCAAACCCATCTGCTGTTATCCATGCAGCATCATTACATCATTTGATATCATCTCTTTCCAAGGAGAAGGCTAGAACAGAAACAATCCTTGCAAGTTTTTTGCCAATGACTTGACAGTGTTTGGTCAACATACTTGTGCAATCCTTAAGTGCTGATTCATGCCAGCTCTTTTTTTTTCTTTTTTTTAGGGGCTTGCAGATGGTCTGATACTGCATTTTTTGGAAGCAAAATTATTTAATAATCTGGTCAACATATGTACATGGCTAGATGGCCTGATACCGCATCTCAACTAGCAAACTCAAGCCAGTCAAACTTCAACTCGAGGTTACCTTTTAAATATTTATGAAGAACACTTCATAGTATGCAAAATGTTCTATTCTTGAAAATTGATGTAGGGAGTGGGTTTGTTTTTTGATTTCCACTTCATCATCTCAGTTTTGTGTCTATGAGAGGTTGTGAGAGGGAGCCTGCTTATGAAAGCATTAGTGTTGATGATGTTCTCTTTTTAATCTCATCAAGGAAGTACTTCATCTGTGTAAAGCTGACCCAATAATATATAGATAATTTATAACTAAATAAAAAGCAAATTGTTGAAGCCATGAGGCTTCTGACATGGATGATGTTGCTAGCCCTGGGCATAAATATCATTAGTTTTCATCTGTTTGGATTCTGGTGTAAGGGTTATTCTAGATATTATGTTTTCAGCAACAATTAAATTATATAATATTTCAAATAATTTTAATGGATTTCTGTATGTGGGCTAATTTGAGTTTACTTTAAAAAATGATTCAAAAATATAATAATAATTTAAAAACTAATAAGAAAAAAATAAAAAGAATAAAAATTAATAACTTAGATAAAAAGAATTAATAACTTAGATAATAATAATAACTTAGATAAAAAGAATAATTTATCATCCTTAAGTCTCATGTAGGCTGGTCCACATCATCTCATCTCTCCTTGAAAGAATTCAACCTCAAATTAAAATCTATGTCAAACAATATAAGATCAGTAACATTAAAGGTAACACCAACACCATACTCACTTGGAAGGTTAATTTTGTATGTGTTGTGATATGAAATCCATCAACAATTGTGATGAAATCCAATAGCAATGATGGTTTAGAACCCCAAGATCGTGTGACAAGATTGACTGAGCCTTGACCCGACACCTAACAAGATAAAAATCAAGACTATGAAGGATTGAAACGCCACACCTAGAAAACATGAGAATCTCTCAACAATCAAGGTGATAAGTTTGGTTGTTTGAACGTCACAATATTAACTTGATAAGTTCTACGAGTTCTTTTAAGAACAAAGAGGAATACAAGACCTCACAAATATGATAATTTTTTGAAAACATAATATATTTTTTCATTTTGAAATACCCATCAAAATTCTCATGTTTTTAGGCCTGATGCGAACCAGTCCAAAAACACTAGCAAGGACCCATTACATTTCCAAATGGTCCAATGACGCGGTCTAAGACAAAGACATTGAAAGAGACAATGAATGCATTAGTTTTAAAGGTTTCAACCAGGTCAGAATTTCAAGGACCATTGGAGTATCAAAAGAAGATCCTAGTACATCTTATCCATGTGGAGGAGGGGTATAAGACAACCGTATTTGGGCCATGAAGTGAGCACAAAAAAGGTCCCAAAAGAATCCTACTACAACATGGGATTAATGGGCTTGATGGAAGACTACACAAAAGAAAGCCTTATGGGCTTTATATAATTTTGTTAGCTACAGCCCAAGACTGGTTTGGGCTTAATTAAGACTTTCTTTTTAGTTAGGATCCAAAGCTTGTTTGGATTAAGTCATGGGTTTTTTAATTTGGGGTATTGGGCCAGTTTTGAGTGGACCTCATTTAAGTCCACATAAGGGGTCCATTAGGGTTAGTTTTTAAAAGACTATTTAAACTAATGTTACGAATAATTTCGGCAGCCATTGATGAAATTGATTATGAACTTTCCAGTTTATGTGTGAGAGATTCTTGCATTCTTCAGTTATTGAACAAACTGAATCTGACTTATCGAAGATTAACTAGCTTCATGGCGTCATTCTACTCCTTCCAATAGTACTGGTGCCTTGGAGCAGGTTTCCATTGTGTCACACTCCTATTAGAGCTATTTTTGTTTTTTTAGTGTTCCTTTAAGTTTTCCAGTTGTTCTGTCCATCTCCTTGTTTGTCGTGTCTGCATCATCTAAGCAAAAAAGAAGTGATGCGAGCCTTGTCATCACGTGGTCGCGTAACCCACAATGAAGAATGGATTTGATCCCGAAAAGCTAAAATAGGTCTGATAAGTTGGGTTCAATTCGTTCAAGAACAGAAGAATGCAAGAATCAATCTCACACATAAACTCAAAAGTTAGGAATAATTTCATCAATGGCTGCCGAAATTATTCCTAACATGAGTTTAAATAGTCTTTTAAAAACTAACCCTAATGGGCCCCTTATGTGGACTTAAATGAGGTCCACTCAAAACTGGCCCAAAACCCCAAATTAAAAAGCCCATGACTTAATCCAAACAAGTATTGGATCCTAGCTAAAAATAAAGTCTTAATTTAAGCCCAAACAAGCCTTGGGCTTAAGCTAACAAAATTAAATAAAGCCCATCAGTCATATTTATAGCCTTCCATCTAGCCCCTTAATCCTTGCTGGTGTTTCTGGACCGGTTCGCATCATCCCCTCTCTCCTCGATAGGATTCAACCTTGAATCAAAACCGGTATGTTGTTGATGGCTTGACAATCAACACACATCCTCCACCTTCCATCCTTCTTAAGCTTGAGTAGCATGGGTACAACACATTGACTTATACTTTCACGAATATATCCCTTATCTATTAGCTCATAAACTTGTCTTTAAAGTTCTTTTATCTCCTCGGGATTGTTTATATAGGCTGGTCCGTTATGAATTGAAGCTTCATGTACAAAATCAATCTTATGCTCTATCCCCCACAATAGTGGTAATCCGCTAGGAGTATCATTGGGGTAAACATCATCAAACTCCATCAATAACGAAACAGCAGCACTAGGAAAAATATGATCAAGATCATTAGTATTAAAGTAAGCCTCTTTGTACAGATGTAAAATCATTGGCTTGTCTGTGAAACATGCAGATCTGACCTCACCCTCTCTAGGATAAAAATTAGGTTGTTTTTTTAATTTTTCCACACAATTCTCATCACTCTTCCTGAGTTTCTTCTCTCCTCTAGCCTTACCTCCACTCTTGACCAGATTTGGGTGTTTTTGAGTTGTGCTCAAATGGTCTGGATTGTTTGTGTTTGGATGAGTGTCTAAATGGGTTGTAGTGGTTTGGGTTCTGGCTGAATTTGATGTTCTCTCCCCTTGATCCTCACCTTGATTTTCTCTCCCCATTGCCTCACGCTCATGTTTTAGCTTTATTTGATCATCATACACCTGTTTGGGTGTAAGACATATAAGAGTGATGGTTTTACCATCTTTTACAATGGTATACATGTTTTTAATCCCATCATGAATTGCCTTCCTACCATATTGCCAAGGCCTCCCAAACAAGATGTGACTTGCTTGCATTGGTACCACATCGCACAGAACTTTATCAACATATTTCCCAATCGAAAATCACAACCGGTTTGATCACTTTCACTTCTCCACTATCATTCAGCCATTGCAATCTATATGGTTTCACATGCTTAAAAGTACTCAAATTTAGTTTACTCACAAGGGTGGTATTGCAAACATTAACGCAATTTCCACTTTCAATAATTAAACCACACACCTTGCTTTGTACGTAACAACGCGTATGAAAGATATTCTCTCTTTGTTTATTAGATTCATCTTCCATGACCTGAACCTGAAGTGTGTGCCTTATAACCAAGGACCCCGTAACCGGTAATGCTAACTCATCCCCCTTACTATCCTCCAATGGTGACATGCCTTCACAATAAGATTTGTCACTTTTAGATTCTATATCATCATCATAGTCATCTTCACCCACAATTGCGTTTTCATCAACAACCTCTTCAAAATAAAAACTGGTATTCTGTATGGCCTTATGGACTGTATTTCCTCTACAATCAGCACCAATATTCTGTTTCCTTATCGATTTCAGATCATCATTCAGATCCATGTTCATCCTTGACGACAATTGGAGTTGCTGACATAAGGCTCGCAATTGGAAAGCAACGTCAGCGTTTTGTGTTGCTAATTCATTGTTTCCTGACATCCTTTGTATCTGCAAAATTCAGTTAGTAGCTCAAAATATATCCTCACAACTCTCGTGTTTCGCACAAAAAAAAATCAAGGCTTTTCACTCGAATAAGCTCACTACGCCTTTTACCTCATAACTCTCATGTATCACCAAAAAAAATCAAGGCTTTTAACTCTAATAAACTCACTACGCCTTTTACCTCTCAACTTTTTGAGAATTGAGCAGAATCTAAACTCTTACGCAATTTTTACGTAACATAATTGAAACCTAGACCAAACAACCTCGAAATAACCTCAAATTCAATATTTAGTATTTTAATACTAAAATAAAATCAACACTCAAATTATAGGTCGTTCTCGTACTTCTAGTTACTCAACCCCTTATGTGATCAAATTTCAGCATAAATGAATCTCCAATTGAAAACTCTAGTATACGCTCTCAAAATAAGCTCAAATTCAATATATCATGAGATAAAGTTTCAATTGAATCTGAAGTGTTTTTCTAAGGGTTTACGAAGGTAATGTTTCTATGGCAGAAATGAATTTCGAAATAAACCCTTATGAAATCAAAATTAGAATAAGCTCAAATTTGACATGATTCTACGTGAATACTAGTAGACCGAATATAATTTTTCAATTCATTCTGATGTGGTTTGCTTATGTTTCCCCCGAGGTGTGTTTTCTGCGGCAAAACCTCATCTAATACCTCTATCTCTCTCTCTTTTTTTCTCTTTTATCTTTTCTTTTTCTACTTTTCTCAATTTACTGACACGACGAGACAGAAAAAAATGAAATATAAGCTCTCCTTTCCTTATGATTCTTTTTGTTTTACTAAAGCACGCAGACTCGAAGAATAAGGAGATAGACACAAGGGTTTGGGTACATAGGAGAAAGAGATTGATCTAGAAATTGATTTTTGATGTTTATTTAGTATTGTAAAACTAAATAATGAATTTAAGGTTATTTCAAGATTGTTTTGCCTGGGTTTCAATTTGGTTACGTAAAAATTGCTGAATAGGTTAGATTCTGGACAGGTCTCAAAAAGTGATCCTTATTGTTTAGTTGTCCAATTATTCGCTTTTATTATAGTTTGGGTTATCTAGCATGTCAAGCTATTGTTTTTTCTTGTGTTTTATTTCGTGTCTTCGTATTGTCCTCAATTCCTACGAATTTGCATGGTATTTTTATTGCTTCTTGAATCTATAAAACATAACTAGAGTGTCTTGTGAAGGCTCCTGACTTTGATTTGTTGATTTTAGTTCCTAAAGAACCAAAAGAAAGCAAGTTGTGAGGTAAAAAGCGTAGTGAGTAGAGTGAAGAAACTTGATTTTTTTTGTGTAATTCACGAGAGAAGTGAAGATATATTTGTGCTGCTAACCTAATTTTGCATATTCAAAGGATGTTTTGGAAACAACAAATCAATGACACAAAACACTGAAGTTGCTTTCCAATTACGAGCCTTAGGTCAGCAACCCGAGTTGTTGTCTATGACATACAAGGATCTGATAGATAAGGTGAATTCGATAAAGCAACAGAATAATGGAGTTGAACGCCAAGGAAATAAAGTTTGTATGGCCACAAGGAATAACAAATATGATTTTGAAGAGTATGTTGATGAAAACACAGGTGTGGGTAAAGATGACTATGATTTTGCATCTATTGGCCAAGGAATTAGGTCTAGACCGAGCAGAGCTACGAGGAATGTGAATTTCCATGGCATGCAGAATTATAAAGATATGGATAGGGACACCATTAAGCTGAAAATTCCTAACTTCCAAGGTAAAAATGATCCCTATGCTTACTTGGAATAGGAGAAAAAAGTAGATTGGATTTTACGGAGTATGCATTGATTTGGTGGGATCAGATTTTAATCAGTAGGAGGAGGAATGGGGAGCGACCCGTTCAGACTTGTGGGAGAGATGAAAGTCTTAATGACTAGACGATTTATGCCAAACCACTATTATAGAGACCTATACCTGAAGCTCCAATGATGCGAACTTTGTGATCACGTGGTCACACAACCCGTAACGAAGAATGAGATTTGATCCTGGAAAGCCGAAATAGGTCTGATAGGAGGGTGACACAATGGAAACCTGCCCCAAGGCACCAACACTATTAGAAGGAGTAGAATGACGCCATGAAGCTAGTTAATATTCGATAAGTCGAATTCAGTTCATTCAAGAACTAAAGAATGCAAGAATCACTCTCACACATAAACTGAAAAGTTCAGAATTAAAATTTATCAATGGCTGCAGAAATTTCACTAACAATTTCAAAACGAGAAAAACCAGTAGTCGAATGAATAGTTCAATTATAAGCAAACTCAATAAAAGGCAAACATTTTTCCCAACTTTTCAAATTCTTTTGTATTAGAACATGTAAAAGTTGAGATAATGTTCTATTGACTACCTCAGTTTGCCTATCTGTTTGAGGATGACATGTTAATGCGAATTGGTCTAGAAACACCAACAAGGAATAAGGGGCTGGATTGAAGGCTATAAATAAGACTCCTTGTTTTTCAGTGTTTGTGTCCATCTTCTTGTTCTTCGTGTCTGCGTGATCTAGTAAAAAAAAGAAAAATAAAGCCTATATTTCATCATTTTTCAGTCTCGTCATTTCAGTAAATTAAGAAGGAAAAAAAGAGAGATTCAATATATTTAAAATAAAGCCTATATTTCATCCTTATTCTGTCTCGTTGTTTCAGTAAATTAAGAAGAAGAAAAAAACAGAGATTCAGTACATTTAAAAAAAAACAGAGAAAAAAAGAAAAGAAAGAGAGTTAGAGGTGTTAGATGAAGTTTTGCCACATAAAACACAACTTGGAGGAAACATAAGAAAACCAGCTCGGAATTAATTAAAAATCAATATTCCATCTATTGGTGTTGAGATAGAATTATATGTCAAATTTGGATTTATTCTAATATTGATTTCTTGAGGTTTAATTTCGAGATTCATTTCTGCTGTAGAAACACTACGTTAGGGAACCCCTACAAAAACACTTTAGAATCAATTGAAACCTTACATTCTATGTCAAGGTATTGATATCTCATGATATATTAAATTTAGGCTTATTTGAATATCATATACTGGAGTTTTCAATTGGAGGTTCATTTCTGCTGAAATTTGATCACACAAGGGGTTGAGTGCCTGGAAGTACGAGAATGACCTATAATTTCGGTTTTATTTTTAGTTTAGTATTACAATACTAAATATCAAATTTGAGTTCATTTCGAGGTTGTTTGGTCTGGGTTTCAATTCTACCACGTAAAATTTACGTAAGAGGTTAGATTTTGCTCAAGTCTAAAAAAGTGTTCCTTATCATTTAGTTTTGTCCATTTCTCTATTTTTATTCTATTTTGGGTTATCTAGGTAGTAATTGTTTTCTCTAGTATTTGGTTCTGTTTTATTTTGTGTCTTTGTATCGTCCACAATTCATACGAATTTGCATTGCTACTCGTGAAATCATAATCTTAGTTTTGTTTTGCTTTATTTTCAGTATTTTTATTGCTTCTTGATTCTGAAAATCATAATTAGAGTGCGCTGCGAAGGCTACTGACTTTGATTTGTTGATTTTAGTTCCAAAAGAACTACAAGAAAGCAAGTGAGCGTATTAAAGTGAAAAGCCTTGATATTTTTGTGTAATACACAAGAGGTGAGCAGATATATTTTAAGCAACTAACCTAATTTTGCAGATTCAAAGGATGTCAGGAAACAATGAATTAGTGACTCAAAATATGTTGATGAAGTTCTGTGCGATGTGGTACCAATGCAAGCAAGTCACATCTTGTTGGGGAGGCCATGGCAATATGACAGGAAGGTAGTTCATGATGGGATTAAAAATAGATATAGCATTGTAAAAGATAGTAAAACCATCACTTTTCTACCTCTTACACCCAAATAGGTGTATAATGATAAAAAAAAAAAAGAAGCTAAAACGTGAGCATGAGGCAATGGGGAGAGAAAATCAAAGTGAGTATCAAGGGGAGATAAGACCATTAGATTCGACCAGAACCCAAACCACTACAACTCATTCAGGCACATCCAAATACAAACAAAACAAACCATTCGACTACAGTCAAAAACACCTAAATCTGGTTGAGAGTGGAGGTAAGACAAGAGGAGAGAAGAAAGTCAGGAAGAGTGATGAGAATTATGTTGAAAAACTAAAGAAACACCAGCAAGGACACATTATAATGCGGGCCAACCCAAAATACCGACAAGGATCCATTACAAGTGTAGAAGGGGTCCAATACAACTTTATTTGGTCCATGAAGTGAGCACAGCAAAGGAACCAAAAAGAATCGTACTACAACATGGGATTAATGGAAGACTATAAAAAAGAAAGCCTTATGCGCTTTATTTCATTTTGTTAGCTACAACCAAGGCCTGTTTGTGGTTAAATTAAGACTTCGTGTTTAGGTAGGATCCAAGGCTTGCTTGGATTAAGTCATGGGCTTTCCAACTTAGGGTTTTGCATCAGTTTTGAATAAACCTCATTTAAGTCCACATATGGGGTCCATTAGGGTTACTTTTTAAAAAAAACTATTTCAACTCATGTTAGATAACTTCGGTAGCCATTGATGAATTTTTATTCTTAACTTTTCAGTTTATGTGTGAGAGTGATTTTGCATTTTTTAGTTCTAGAACGAACTTAATCCAACTTATCTAAGATTAACTGGCTTCATGGTGTCATTCTACTCCTTCTAATAGTGCTGGTGCCTTGGGACAGGTTTCAATTGTGTCACACTCATATCACACCTATTTCGACTTTTCGAGATCATATCTCATTCTTAATTGTGGATTGTAAATCACCTCATCTTCATATTTACCAATGGATAATGCCATCAATACTTGGCTTGTCACCTTGATATCACCACATTCATCCAGCCATTGAAGCAGATAAGGGTGAGGATGTTTCAAGGTAGTTAAGGCCAATTTCTCCACCAAATAAGTGCTGGTTACATTTATGCAACTCCCTCCATCGATAATGACACTATAAACTTTGTTTTTCACAAAGCACTAAGTATGAAACAAGTTCTCCCTTTGGTTACTTTTGTCCTTTTTAACCTGTATATTGAGAATTCGCCTTCCTCCCAATAAATCTCCAACCACAACACTTTGCTTATCTTCAGCATCCTTCAAAGGTGGCATGTCATCATCATCTACTTCTTCCTCATTCTCCGACTCAAGCTCTCCTCGGGCATTTATGACCATCACCCTTTTGTTTACACACTGGCTGGCTATGTGTCCTTGCCTCTGACAATTAAAACACTTAATATCACGTGTTTTAGAACTTGAAGTTTAGGTATTACCTAAAGCATTAGCGATCATTAGTTTGGCATTCTTGGAGTGTTCAAATTTTGGCTTATTTTGTAGATGCTCATCCCTTTTTAGAGTTGTCTTTCACTTGCTGGTGGTAGCCATAGGATACCCTTCATAACCAATCATTTTTGTTTGAATTGTCCTTCACCTTTATTGCTTAGGACACCATATCTGTCAACTCAACATATTGCTGTATCTTAACTATATTCGCAATCTCACGATTTAATACGTGTGAGAACTTAGCTTTAGTGGCTTCCCAGTCCTCGTCCACATTAGCCCTGAGCATAGCTACCCCCATCTCCTTGTAATATTCTTCCATACTCTTGAAGCTTTGATTTAACCTCTGCAACTTTTGATACAATCCCCTATAATAGTGGTTAGGTACAAAACGCTTCCTCATAGGTATTTTCATCTCCTCCCAAGTGTCCACGAGTGGCTCTCTATTCCTTCTTCTATTAATCAGTAATTGATCCCACCAAACAATGGCATAATCGGTGAATTCAATTCCAACGAACTTAACCTTCTTTATCTTTGACTAGTTGTGACAATCAAACACCATCTCCATTTTAGTTTCCCACTCAAAATAAACTTCAGGATCACTTTTACCTTGAAAATATGAGATTTTAATCTTTATGTTTCCCAAATCATTATCCCTCCCAGGCCTACCCTTCCTAGCTTCTCAATTCTCATTTCCACGTTGAAACCTGCCCTAGTTCAAATATGGCTCATCATACTCCGATCCACCCCTTCCTTAACATTTCACCACGGAACACGCCCACCTTGCTGCCTATAAACTAATTCAAAATAATCCCACAGCAATTCAAAAAAATGAGACACAACCAAAACTAACCAAAAGGCCAAGAACTTGAATAACTTGAGATATAAGATTGAAACGAAGTTTTCCTACTGCAATCGTGTACTTTTTTTCACATTTTTTTTCAAGATTTTTTTTTATCTTGAATAAGGTGAGAAACAAGATTGAAATATTAATGGAATTATGCACCTTTTCTTTTCTTTTTTTCCTTTTTTTCATATTTTTTTCTTTTATAAGAGGTAGCAATAAATAAAAGAAAAATGAAAATGAAAGTTAGTCAAACTTATCTTAGAATCAAAGCTCTGATACCAAATGATATGAAGTCCATCAACAATTGTGATGAAACACAATAGCAACGATAGTTTAGAACCCAAGATCGTGTAAATAAGATTGATTGAGCCGTGACCCAACGCCTAACAAGATGAAAACCAACACTGTAAAGGATTGACACGCCAATGGCATATGGAAAACCTTCTAATTCATTAAGACAAGAGAGATCCATCCATTTTAAGTTGGGTCTAGCTAATGTTAGATAGAATACTGAAACAACGAACTTGTCTTATTTAATTAGTTGGGTTAACAAACTTTAATTATTTTGAGAGGAGACATTTTTTTTGGGATTTAGACTTGTTTATTTTTATTTATTTTAATTAGTTTGGGCTAGTTTTAGCTTGGGTTGATTATTATTTAAATTGGGTTTATGTGAGGCCCATTAGGGAAACTAGGGTTTTAGCTTGGAGTATAAATACTATTTAGGAATAATTTTAGGGGGATTTTGGATAATATTCTCAACATTGTAGTTGAATTTTGGTTGCTCAATCTTGGTTCTTGATTGAACTTTCAACTTTTCAAAGAATTGACCATTCTTTGTTGTGAATTTATACTTATTTTGCTTGTCTCTAGGTGTAGGCGTTGTGATCGAATTGGTTTATAGTCTTGTTACCTTGGAGCAAGTCTTCCATCATGATAAGCTCATTCCAATCTCAACAAAATTGGATTATATTGATCCTGAGGTCACGAATGCCATTAAATTTTGAGATGATTCGCATCATATTGTTTTTGGAAGAGGATTTTAGGCGTTTAACCTTTTTGTTGAAGGGCTCAAGTTTTCTAGGCCAACTATCAATATGGATGACACTCAATTGCATGGAAGGTTTAATGGGAAGTTATAAATCTATATGGAAGTTTTAATGACCAATTTCTTATGATAGAGGTCACCGATATGAGAATATGACAAGTCTTTTTAAATCTTTAATTATATTGATACTTAATCCCATGTTTCCATGTTGCAATAGGATTCTTTTGGCTTATTTGTTGTCTTCACTTCATGGCTCAAATAAGGTTGTATTGGACCCCTCTTACACATGTAATGGATCCTTGTCGGTATTTTGGGCTAGCCTGCATTATAAGGGTTCCTTGTTGCTGTTTCTAGGCCAGTTCACATCAGCTTGATTCATGGTTTTGAAGGTTTCATCCAAGTTAGAATTGCAAGGACCATTGGAGCATCAAGAGAAGACCTTAGTAAATTTTATCCATGTGCTGGACGGGTCTAATACAATCTTGTTTGGGTCATGAAGTGAGGACAGCAAAGGAGACAAATGAATCCTACTACAACTTGGAAATAACATGGGTGGTTACCTTTTCCATTTGTCTCTAGGATTAAGGAGTTGGATGGAAGGCTAAAAAATAAGACTTCTAAGCTTTATTTAATTTTGTTAGCTATAACCCAAGGCTTGTTTGAGCTTAATTAAGACTTTGTTTCAACTAGGATCCAAGGCTTATTTGGATTAAGTCATGGGCTTTCCAACTTAGGGTTTTGGATCAGTTTTGAGTAGACCTCTTTTAACTCCACATAAGAGGTCTATTAGGGTTACTTTTTCAAGAACTATTTAAGCTCATGTAACCTAAATTTTAGGAGCCATTGATTAATATTACTTCTGAAAATTTCAGTTTTATGTGTGAGAGTGATTCTTGCATTCTTTAGTTCTTGAACGAACTGAATCTGACTTATTGAAGAATAACTGGCTTTGTGGTATCATTCTATTTATTTCAATTGTATTGGTGCCTTGGGGCATGTTTCCATTGTGTCACACTCCTCTAAGACCTATTTCGGCTTTCTAGGATCAAATCTCATTTTTGGTTGTGGGTTGTGTGACCATGTGATCACAACGTTTGGGTATGATGTCCATACAGTCGTATATAATAACAAACCTGATTTTGAAGAGTACGTTGATGAAAACACAGAATTGGGTGAAGATGATTATGATTTTGCTTCTGTTGGCCAAGGAATCAGGTTTGGACCAAACACAGCTACGAGGAATGTGAATTTCCGTGGCATGCAGAATTATAAAGATATGGATAGGGACAACATTAAACTGAAAATTCCTAACTTCCAAGGTAAAAATGATCTTGAGGTTTACTTGGAGTGGGAGAAAAAGGTTGATTGGATTTTTTATTGCCATAATTATTGTGTCACTCTTATTAGACCTATTTTGGCTTTACGGGATCAGATCCCATTCTTGGTTGTGGGTTGCGTGACCACGTGATCATGAGGTTCGCATCACTATCATTAAGAAGAATCTTAAAAATTTGGTTGTTTCTCATCTTTTAAATTGTTGTGGGATTATTTTGAATTAGTTTCTGGAAGTTTGATTAAGAACTAAAGAAGACACAAAAGAGTGGAAGAAAAAAGGCAAGAGTGTATGAGACCATAAGAGGGTAAAAGCCGTGTAGTGTGCAAACACGAGTGTAAGTGTATCAATTCTTGAGTGAAACATGTGAGGGAGTGCTTGTGAGGATTTGAACTTGTTTTGCAGATTTCAAATATGTCCAATAATCAAGAAGATATAACTAAAGAAGTTCGACAACCTGCAGTTCCAAACCTCCAAATGCAAGCCTTGCTAGGGGAGATGAGGCGTATGGTAAAGGCTGAATTAGAATCTATTCATGATAGGTTGGACAAGGTAGAAGCAAAGACTTCTCGGAGACATCAACAAAACATCCCCAATAGACAGTAAGGTGGGTGTGTTCCATGGCAAAATGTTGAGGAAGAGGTGGAGTCGGAGTTTGATGAGCCATATTTGAATCGAGGCAGGTTTCAGCGTGGGATTAAGAATCGAGAAGCTAGGATGGGTAGAGGGATAATGATTTGGGAAACATAAAGATTAAAATCCCATCTTTTCAAGGTAAAAGTGATTCTGAAGTTTATTTGGAGTGGTAAACAGCAAAATAAGAGACCTTTTTGCTTCTTTACCTTTCAGAATTTTACTGAGAGAGACAATCAGAGAGCAAAAGAAATGTGGGAGTCGATCTATTTAACGTTGGCAGCAACTGCCGGTAATAACATCGGAAAAGTTCTTCAAAAGAAGGGCACTTTTTCTTCCTCCCCTCTATGCATCTTTTACCCATTTTCTTTATCTTCTTCTCTCGGCCACCTTTCATTTTATTTTTGTTTCATTTTATCACACCTTTGTGTTTCTTAACAAGTTAACAATCAATACAATATATTATTTGTTTTTAGTTTTCAAGATTTTGGAAAGAATTTCAAGCCTTGAATTTGAAATTCTACTGTTGTTCAATTTCAAGAAATGATCTTATTGCTAACAAGTGCATGCATGTTGCTTAGATTCTCGATTCCCATTGTCAATCTTTCGGTTTTTGATTCTGGGTTTACGGAATTTCTCTCAATTCTTTGCTTATTAGAACCCGTGCGACTGAACTGTGCATGTGAAGGAAGTGGATTGCATATTTTTATTGATTTTATGTGTAAATTTTCAGGTGACGAGGGCATATGCAGCTAATAAAGCTTGGATCATCGGTTTTCTTGTGGATATATGTAGTGCATTGTTGATATTGGTGCTTCACTTATGCGTTCTCATTGCATAATTTTTTCTAGTTGGGATTCAGTTCATCAAATATTTTAGGGACATATACATGGTTGGATGGACTGCATTAGAGACAATGTGATGATTGCTCAGTATGGTTTGATATGTGCAACAAAATATGATTTTTTTGAAATAGGTGGTCCTCATAGGTGGTCCTTAATGGATGGCTCCGGGTATACAGACATCAAAGAAAAGCACATGAAATGGTAAAATTTTATGTCTTTATCTTGCTACTTTGTAAATTATTTTTGATTCTGATTTTAATTCCTCAACCATCCCCGAAGCTTTCATTTATTGTTTTGCCTTCTGTTGAAAAATGTTGCCAATACAGATGGACTATGAAGTTGTTGAAGAAATTATATATGGTGTGGAATCTGGGATTATGTTTGGGTATGATTCCTAGTACACCATCTTTGTTCATAAATTTGTTGCTTTTCAGTGTTGCTAGTATTTTTATAATAGTGATTTATCTATGCTCAGCAAATTCAAAATTATCAGAAATTTGATGCGCTAGTTTGCATAAATAATGTTGTCAGACTTATAGTACATCATTGAATGTACATAAGTCCATATTATTAGATGGATGCATGTGTTATGCCAGAAGACTTCACCCACCAGTGTTATCGTTTAAGCGTGTCTCATTTAATCAGAATAATAATAGTTGCTGCAAAATGAATATATCTTTTACATGCATGAATAGATATTTTATTTCTTTCATGAAACTGTTCCTTAACGATTATGTTTAAAATATTATTTCCTAAAGTGCCATTCGATTTATACCAAAATTAAGAATTGGTCCTGGCATAAAAAAAGGTTATGAACTACTTTTTTTCTTCAGATAGGCTTCAGGTTCTAAATGCTGAGTTGCAATATCAAAGTGGGATATCATATGCAGGATGGCTTCTGTAATATCAAAGATGGGATATCATATGCAGGATGGCTTCTGTAATATCAAAGATGGGATTCATCTTCTTGGAGCAGGGTTTCTCTAGGATGCTAGTCCCTATATGCATCTCCATCACTATATGATGTAGTGAATCAGGATTTTATTACTAGGTATTTTCAAATCAGCATCTAGATGTTCTATCCAGGAGATCTTTTTTGACCTTTTCTTTGCATGAAACTTGTTTTTTATATTTTATATGTCCATATTTGTATGGGATTTTTGTGCTTGCCTTAGTCATCCTAGAACAGCAAAAACAAGATTTCATTTCTTGCATGCTTGCACATGTCTTCTTGATTTTCCAATTGGTTTTGCTTTGAGTGTACGATTTCCCTGTGAACAAACTCAGGGTCTAAAGCATGGAAGGGCACTTCTGGTGTTTGCAAGTGCTGCTGTGGCGTTAATAGTGACTAGTGTACTTGCTGGAATGCAAGGAGAACAGTTTCCGTCTGATGCAAACCAAGGAGCTGGACTTGTTGATCATACACTCACGGATAGGGATGAATTTGCACAAGACTCGTTGTCGCTTCCAAGTGGTCCAATTACAAGACTTAGAGCCAAACGTTTCAAGGAAGCACTAAATGGGCTAATCCAAGCAATTTGGGCTGATTCTAAACAGATCAAGATGGACTCAAATAATAATCAAGGCTTAGTCCACATCATCAAACCAATTGAAGAGGGTAATAAATATGCAAAAACGTTTCCAGCATGATCTAAGCATCAAAGGGCATGAATTTGACGAGTTCCAAGATATTAAATAGAGGATTAAACATGGTCTTAAATGGTTATATGCTAAATACATTGAATTTAGTCATTTAGCTATTTATGGTTGCCTCTAGAAGTCCAATAGGCCTAAAAACGTGGGGACTTGTTTATTTTGATGTTTGTGCTGTTTTAAAGCTTTAGTTATGACTTTTCCTATTTTTGGAGGGTTGTTCCAAGTATATAGATGGGAATTTCAAAATGAATAAACAGATTATGTTTTCAGAAAATTAACATTTTTTTTCTAAGGTCTTGTGTTCCTCTTCATTCTTAAAAGAAGTCGTAGAACTTATCAAGTTAATCTTGTGGCGTTCAAACAACCAAACTTATTACCTTGATCGTTGAGAGATTCTCACATTTTCTAGGTGTGGCGTTTCAATCATTCGTAGTCTTGGTTTTCATCTTGTTAGGTGTAGGGTCAAGGCTTAAGCAATCTTTGTCTACACGATTTTGGGGCTCTAAACCATTGTTGCTATTGGGTTTCATCATAATTGTTGATGGAGTTCATATCACCGTCAGTGCCAACTACTCGTTTTTCACTTCTACTTGGATGGTAACTTTAAAGTTTTATTTAAACCATTGCCCTTCTAAATTCAAGCATCTTGATGTGAGCTTGATGCTCCAAGTCATGGTTTGTTGAAAGCAACATAACTTGATGGTATTCCATAGTGAAGGTGACCTATTTGAGAGATTACATGTGGAAGCCATCTATTTTAGACAATTTTGCAGACATCTGATTTAGAAACTTTGATTTACATGTTATTGAAATTTCTCCTTTAAACATGAATTGATGGTTAAAGACTCAAAAGGTATTATTCAATTCTGTGTTAATATCTTTGGCTAAGCTGTGTACAATATTAAAGTCTCCTGTGTAGAATATAGAAGTATCCTTCGAAGGCCTATTTTGTAGAATTAGTACTTTTAAAAAACCTACACATACAACAAACGTGCTTATAGGTTTCCCAGCTAGGAAATCTGAGATGTTTTCTTATTGCTATAATTGTACTCATTGAGATTTTCTGCATGGCAGACTGTTTATAGTAGCAGGTGTGATTTTACTTGTTAGTTCAACTTGGCTACTGCGGCAACTTCCATTGCGCCACTTCATACGAGGTAATGCTTATCGAAATTTCAGTTTAAGTCGATCAGGATCTCTCTGACTTATTCAAACCCATCTGTTGTTATCCATGCAGCATCATTACATCATTTGATATCATCTCTGTCCTAGGAGAAGGCTAGAAAAAAAACAATACTTGCAAGTTTTTTGCCAATAACTTGACAGTTTTTGGTCAACATACTTGTGCAATCTTTAAGTGCTATTCATGCTAGCTCTTTTTTTTTCTTTTTTTTAGGGGCTCGCAGATGGTCTGATACTGCATTTTTTGGAAGCAAAATTATTTAATAATCTGGTCAACATATGTATATGGCCAGATGGCCTGATACCGCATCTCAACTAGCAAACTCAAGCCAGTCAAACTTCAACTCGTGGTTACCTTTCAAATATTTACGAAGAACACTTCGTAGTATGCAAAATGTTCTATTCTTGAAATTTAATGTAGGGAGTGGGTTCGTTTTTTGATTTCCACTTCATCATCTCAATTTTGTGTCTATGAGAGGTTGTGAGAGGGAGCCTGCTTATGAAAGCATTAGTGTTGATGATGTTCTGTTTTTAATCTCATCAAGGAAGTACTTCATCTGTGTAAAGCTGACCCAATAATATATAGATAATTTATAACTAAATAAAAAGCAAATTGTTTAAGCCATGAGGCTTCTGACATGGATGATGTTGCTAGCCCTGGGCATAAATATCATTAGTTTTCATCTGTTTGGATTCTGGTGTAAGGGTTATTCTAGATATTAGGTTTTCAGCAACAATGAAATTATATAATATTTCAAATAATTTTAATGGATTTCTGTATGTGGGCTAATTTGAGTTTACTTTAAAAAATGATTCAAAAATATAATAATAATTTAAAAACTAATAAGAAAAAAATAAAAAGAATAAAAATTAATAACTTAGATAAAAAGAATTAATAACTTAGATAATAATAATAACTTAGATAAAAAGAATAATTTATCATCCTTTATCATCTTGAAGTCTCATGTAGGCTAGCCCACATCATCTCATCTCTCCTTGAAAGAATTCAACCTCAAATTAAAATCTATGTCAAACAATATAAGATCAGCAACATTAAAGGTAACACCAACACCATACTCACTTGGAAGGTTAATTTTGTATGTGTTGTGATATGAAATCCATTAATAATTGTGATGAAATCCAATAGCAATGATGGTTTAGAACCCCAAGATCATGTGACAAGATTGATTGAGCCTTGACCTGACACCTAAGAAGATGAAAACCAAGACTATGAAGGATTGAAAAGCCACACCTAGAAAACATGAGAATCTCTCAACAATCAAGGTAATAAGTTTGGTTGTTTGAACGCCACAATATTAACTTGATAAGTTCTACGAGTTCTTTTAAGAACAAAGAGGAACACAAAACCTCACAAATATGATAATTTTTTGAAAACATAATATGTTTTTTCATTTTGAAATACCCATCTATATACTTCGAACAACCCTCCATGATCAGGAGAAGTCATAACTAAAGCTTTAAAGCAGCACAAACATCAAAATAAACAAGTTCTCATGTTTTTAGGCCTAATACGGACCAGTCCAAAAACACTAGCAACGACCCATTACATGTTCCAAATGGTCCAATGACGCGGTCTAAGACAAATACATTGAAAGAGACAATGAATGCATTAGTTTTGAAGGTTTCAACCAGGTCAGAATTTCAAGGACCATTGGAGTATCAAGAGGAGATCCTAGTACATCTTATCTATGTGGAGGAAGGGTATAAGACAACCTTATTTGGGCCATGAAGTGAGCACAACAAAGGTGCCAAAAGAATCCTACTACAACATGGGATTAATGGGTTTGATGGAAGACTACATAAAAGAAAGCCTTATGGGCTTCATATAATTTTGTTAGCTACAGCCCAAGACTGGTTTGGGCTTAATTAAGACTTTCTTTTTAGTTAGAATCCAAAGCTTGTTTGGATTAAGTCATATGTTTTTTAATTTAGGGTATTGGGTCAGTTTTGAGTGGACCTCATTTAAGTCCACATAAAGGGTCTATTAGGGTTAGTTTTTAAAAGACTATTTAAACTCATGTTAGGGATAATTTCAGCTGCCATGATGAAATTGATTATGAACTTTTCAGTTTATGTGTGAGAGTGATTCTTGCATTCTTTAGTTCTTGAACGAACTGAATCCGACTTATTGAAGATTAACTATCTTTGTGGTGTCATTCTACTCCTTCCAATAATGTTGGTGCCTTGGGGCAGGTTTCCATTGTGTCACACTCCTATTAGACCTATTTCGGCTTTTCGGGATCAGATTTTATTCTTCGTTGTTGGTTGCATGACCACGAGGTTCGCATCAGGTGGTATCCGAGCTAGGCTTCGAAACAAGGTCATATAAGTTATTTTTGTTTTTTTAGTATTCCTTTAAATTTCCAGTTGTTCTGTCCGTCTCCTTGTTTGTCATGTCTGCATCATCTAAGCAAAAAAGAAGTGATGCGAGCCTCGTGATCACGTGGTCACGCAACCCACAATGAAAAATAGATGTGATCCCGCAAAACTGAAATAGGTCTAATAGGAGTGTTGATGCGAACCTCGTGATCACGTGGTCACGCAACCCATAACGAAGAATGAGATCTGATCCTAGAAAGCCGAAATAGGTCTGATAGAAGTATGACACAATGGAAACCTGTCCCAAGGCACCAACACTATTGGAAGGAGTAGAATGATGGGATTAAAAATAGATATAGCATTGTAAAAGATAGTAAAACCATCACTTTTGTATGTCTTACACCCAAACAGGTGTATAATGATAAAAAAAAAAGCTAAAACGTGAGCATGAGGCAATGGGGAGAAAAAATCAAAGTGAGTATCAAAGGGAGATAAGATCATTAGATTCGACGAGAACCCAAACCACCACAACTCATTCGGGCACATCCAAATACAAACAAAACAAACCATTCGACCACAGTAAAAAACACCTAAATCTGGTCGAGAGTGGAGGTAAGACAAGAGGAGAGAAGAAAGTCCGGAAGAGTGATGAGAATTGTGTGGAAAAACTAAAGAAACAACAGCAAGGACACATTATAATGCGGGCCAACCCAAAATACCGACAATGATCCATTACAAGTGTAGAAGGGGTCCAATACAACTTTATTTGGGCCATGAAGTGAGCACAGCAAAGGAACCAAAAAGAATCGTACTACAACATGGGATTAATGGAAGACTATAAAAAAGAAAGCCTTATGGGCTTTATTTCATTTTGTTAGCTACAACCAAGGCTTGTTTGTGGTTAAATTAAGACTTTGTTTTTAGGTAGGATCCAAGTCTTGCTTGGATTAAGTCATGGGCTTTCCAACTTAGGGTTTTGCATTAGTTTTGAATGGACCTCATTTAAGTCCACATATGGGGTCCATTAGGGTTACTTTTTAAAAAAACTATTTAAACTCATGCTAGATAACTTTCGGTAGCCATTGATGAATTTTTATTCTGAACTTTTCAATTTATGTGTGAGAATGATTTTGCATTCTTTAGTTCTAGAACGAACTTAATCCAACTTATCTAAGATTAACTGGCTTCATGGTGTCATTCTACTCCTTCTAATAGTGCTGGTGCCTTGGGACAGATTTCCATTGTGTCACACTCGTATCACACCTCTTTCGGCTTTTCGAGATCAGATCTCATTCTTAATTGTGGATTGTATAACCACGTGATCATGAGGTCCGTATCAATATGAAGCTAGAGGACATGGTTCACATGGCTACAAAGGTGGAGAGACAACTTAGGAAGGGACATGTTCGGCCAACATTGCATTCTTCATGATGCACAACAGCCTCGAAACACCAAAAAAAACCCATTACATGTTCCAAATGGTCCAATGATGCGGTCTAAGACAAAGGCAATGAAAGAGGTAATGAATGCATTGGTTTTGAAAGTTTCAACTAGGTTAGAATTGCAAGAACCATTGGAGTATAAAGAGGAGACCATAGTACTTCTTATCCATGTGGAGGAGGGGTCCAATACAACTTTATTTCGGCAATGAAATGAGGACAGCAAAGGAGCCAAAAAAATCCTACTACAACATGGGATTAATGGGCTCGATGGAAGACTATAAGAAAAAGTCTTATCGGGTTTATTTAATTTTGTTAGGTACAACCCAAGACTTACTTGGGATTAATTACAACTTTGTTTTCAACTAGGATCCGAGGGTTGTATTGATTAAGTCATAGGCTTTCCAACTTTGGGTTTTAGGTCAATTTTGAGTGGACCTCATTTAAGTCCACATAAAGAGTCCATTAGGGTTAGTTTTTAAAAGACGATTTAAACTCATGTTAACTAAATTTCGGCAGCCATTGATGAATTTTAATTCTAAACTTTTCAGTTTATGTGTGAGCGTGATTCTAGCATTCTTTAGTTCTTGAACGAATTGAATCTAATTTATCGAAGACTAACTGGCTTCGTGGCATCATTCTACTCCTTCCAATAGTACTGGTGCGTTGTGGCAGGTTTCCATCGTGTCAAACATTCCCCATAAAATCTTCTAAAAGTAACTCAAAAACTTGGCTTCCCTATCAGAAACAAAGGTCTTAGACATGCCATGTAACCTGACAATTTCTTTGAAGAACAAATCAACTATATGTGAAGCATCATCAGTTTTATGACAAGCAATGAAGTGTGCCATCTTGGAGAAACTATCTACCACCATAAAAACCGAATCTCTCCCCCTTTTAGTCCTAGGTAATCCCAAAACAAAATCCATAGAAATATTGGTCCAAGATTCACTAGGTATTGGCAAAGGGATGTACAAACCATAAGATTTCAACTTAGACTTGGCCTATTTACAAGTGATGCACTTCTCATAGAATCTTTCCACATCACGTTTCATATGAGGCCAAAAAAAATGATCATGCAAAATTCCCAATGTCTTTGTTACACCAAAATGACCCATCAAACCACAACCATGAGCTTCTCCCACAAACAATTCACGTAGACAACACATAGGCATACATAGTTTATTTTCCCTAAACAAAAATCCTTCATGCTTGTAAAACTAACCAAAATCCATTTTTTCACATGCATTGAACACATCACCACAATCAGAATCTTGTGCATACAAATCCTTAATGTATTCAAAACCGAGCAATTTTGTATTTAAAATGGAAAGTAAATCATACCTTCGGGACAATTCATCAAGTACCACATTTTCCTTATTGTTCTTGTATTTGATCACATAAGGAAAGGTTTCAATGAATTCCACCGACTTGGCATGGTGACTATTCAACTTTTGTTGTCCTTTCAAATGCTTCAAGGACTCATGATCCGTGTGAATCACAAATTCCTTTGGCCATAGATAATGTTGCCAATTTTTCAAAGCCCTTACTAAGACAAACATCTCCTTATCATAATTAGGGTAATTTAGGGCTGCCCCACTCAACTTTTCACTAAAATAAGCAACTGGACGACCTTCTTGCATCAAAACAACTCCAATACCTATTCCTGAAGCATCACACTCAATTTCAAAAGTTTTAGCAAAGTTAGGTAAAACAAGCAAAGGTGTATTAATTAACTTTTCTTTGATCAGATTAAATGCCTTTTCTTGTTCATTGCCCCACTTAAACGACATTTTTTTTATGACGTCAGTAAGAGGTGTGGCTAAGCTACTAAAATCACGCACAAACTGTCTATAGAAGCTAGCTAAGCCGTGGAAACTCCTCACTTGGCTGATTGTTGTAGGAGTTGGCCACACTTGAATTGCCTTATCCTTTTCCTCGTCCACCTCAATTCCTTTCTTACTAACAACAAAACTAAGAAAAACAAGTTTATCCATGCAAAAAGTGCACTTCTTGAGATTAGCAAATAATTTTTCTTTCCTTAGAATTTCTAAGACAAATCTCAAATGCATTACATGTTCCTTCAAGTTTTTGCTATAAATTAGGATATCATCAAAATACACAACGACAAATCTGCCAATATATGCACACAAAACATTGTTCATCAAAAGCATAAATGTGCTCGGAGCATTAGTTAAACTGAAGGGCATCACTAACCACTCATACAAATCATATTTAGTCTTAAAAGCAGTTTCCATTCATCACCTTCTTTCATCCTAATCTCATGATATCCACTTTTAAGATCCACTTTTGTAAAGACACAAGAACCATGCAATTCATTTAGCATATCATCCAATCTAAGAATGGGATGACGATACTTTACCGTTATGTTGTTGCTGGCTCGACAGTCGACACATATCCTTCATGTTCCATCCTTCTTAGGAACTAATAGCAACGGAACCACACACGGATTTATGCTTTCACGCACATACCCTTTCTCCAGTAATTCACCTACTTGCATCTGAAGTTCCTTGGTATCCTCGGGATTAGTCCTATAAACAGGTTGATTTGGAATTGACGCACCTGATATGAAATCAATATGATGTTCAATCCCTCGAATTGGAGGACACACCTGATATGAAATCAATATGATGTTCAATCCCTCGAATTGGAGGTAATCTATTAGGTACCTATTCGGGATGGAGATCTTCAAACTCCTGTAAAAGAGAAACATTATCGCTCGGTAAAGCATCGACGAGATCATTAGTACATAAAAGAGCCTCCTTGTACATGAGTACAATCAGGGGCTGGTGTGAAAATAATGCTCTTTTGATCTCACTTTTTTTTGCAATGTAATTGAATTTTTCCTCTCTTGCTCTCATTATGGCTGAAATCCCTTCTCTTTTTTTTCTCTCTAATCAATGTTTTCTATTTTTTTTATTTCGGCCTCCATTTCTTTTTCTTTCTTTTGGTCATTTGATCTTTATAACTTTAATTGGTGCTCCCTGACCTGTTCTGGATTCAATGGCACAAGACTAATAGGTTGGTTTCTATGAGTGAAAGAATATCTATTTGTGAATCTATCATGCATAACCTCTGATCGTATTGTCATGGTCTTCCCAAGAGTAAATGGCTTGCATGCATAGTCACCACATCACAAAGCACCTCATCGTCATATTTACCAATGGATAATGCCAACAATACTTGCCTTGTCACCTTGATCTCGCTACATTCATTCAGCCACTTAAGCTGATAAGGGTGAGGATGTTTCAAGGTAGTTAAGGCCAATTTCTCCACCAAATAAGTGCTGGCTGCATTCGTGCAACTTCCTTTATCAATAATGACACTGCAAACTTTGTTTTTCACAAAGCACCAAGTATGAAACAAGTTCTCCCTTTGGTTACTTTCTTCCGTCTTAACCTGCATATTGAGAACTCGCCTTGCTACCATTAAATCTCCAACCATGGCATTTTGCTCATCATCAGCATCCTCCAAATGTGGCATGTCATCATCATCTACTTCTTCCTCATTTTCCCACTCAAGCTCTCCTTGGGCGTTTATTACCATCACCCTTTCGTTTACACACTGGCTATCTATGTGTCCTCACCCATGGCATTTAAAACACTTAATATCACGTGTTTTAGAACTTGAAGTTTCTGTGTTACCTAAAGTAGCGGCGGTCGTTGGTTTGGAATTCTTAGAGGATTCAAATGTTAGCTTATTTTGTAGTTGCTCATCCTATTTTGGAGCTGTCTTCCACGTGCTGGTGGTAGTCATAGGATGACCCCTCCTAACCAATCATTTTCGTTTGAATTGTTCCTCCTCCTTTATGGCTTGATGCACCATATCTGTCAACTCAACATAGTGTTGCATCTCAACTATATCCGCAATCTCACGATTTAATCCGTGCAAGAACCTAGCCATAGTGGCTTCCCGATCCTCGTCGACATTAGCCCGGATCATAGCTACCTCCATCTCCTTGTAATATTCTTCCAAGCTCTTGGAACCTTGATTTAACCTCTGCAACTTTTTATACAATCCCTTATAATAGTGGTTGGGTACAAAACGCTTCCTCATAAGCATTTTCATCTCCTCCCAAGTGTCCATGGGTGGCTCTCTATTCCTTCTCCTATTGATCAGTAACTGATCCCACCAAACAATGGCATAATCGGTGAATTTAATTGCAACAAACTTAACCTTCTTTATCTCCGAGTAGTTGTGACAATCAAACACCATCTCCATTTTAGTTTCCCACTCCAAATAAACTTCAGGATCACTTTTACCTTGGAAAGATGAAATTTTAATCTTTATGTTTCCGAAATCATTATCCCTCCTAGGCCTACCCATCCTAGCTTCTCGATTCTCATTCCCATGCTGAAGCCTGCCTCGGTTCAAATATGGCTCATCAAACTCCGACTCCGCCTCTTCCTCAACATTCCACCACGGAACACGCCCACCTTACTACCTATTAGGGATGTCTTGCTGATGTCTCCTAGGAGCCTCTGCTTCTACCCTGTCCAACCTGTCATGAATAGGTTCTAATTCAGCCCTTCACATACACCTCATCTCCCATAGCAAGGCTTGCATTTGGAGGTTTGGAATTGCAGGTTGTCGAACTTCTTCTGTTGTATCTTCTTGATTATTGGACATATTTAAAATCTGCAAAACAAGTTCAAAATCATCACAAGCACTCCCTCACATGTTTCCCTCAAGAATTGCAACACTTACACTCTTGTTTGCACAATAAAAGGCTTTTACCCTCTTATGGTCTCACCCACTCTTGCTTTTTTTCTTCCACTCTTTTGTGTCTTCTTTAGTTCTTAATCGAACTTCCAGAAACTAATTCAAAATAATCCCATAACAATTCAAAAGATGAGAAACAACCAAAACTAAAATGGATAAGAACTTATATAAGATGAGATACAAGATTGAAACAAAGTTTTTCTACTACAATCGTATACTGTTTTTTTTTCATGAATTTTTTTTTTTGAACTTGAATAAGGTGAGAAACAAGATTGAAAAGAAGAAGTTTGCCTACTGGAATCGTGCACCCTTTTTTTTCGTGTTGTTTGACGATTTTTTTTTTCTTGCTTTTTTTTTAAGATTTTTCTCTTCTATAAGAGGTAAGAGTGTATAAAAGAAAAAAAAATGAAAATGAAAGATAGTCAAACTTATCTTAGAACCAAAGCTCTGATACCAACTGATATGAACTCCATCAACAATTGTGATGAAACCCAATAGCAACGTGATAGATCCCAGTTACAAAATGTAAGGGCTGATGAATTTATTTTCTCTTCGGGTGAGAAAGTACCACAAGTTGAATGCAAATTTCTTCTTAACCATTAATGAAAGCTTTGGCTGTTTAAATAAGCCAGCCACACAGACAGACTGAATTATAAGAAGGCAAATTAACCGTAAGCAAAACTACCCACGTAATACAGAATTTAAACAAAGTAAAATAGAATACTAAATAACATAATCTTGCACTGATGGAAGACCACTTCTTGTTGCATAATTGTCTGGTAATCTCCACGACCCACTTCACCATTTCCCCACGATGCATGTACCATGAATGTTTCCCACGTTCATTTCTAACTGACAGACTCGATTCCACATCTTCTTGCACTTGCACCCTCAATCTTCAACTGCTCATGAACTTGGGATTCTTGACAGGCACAAGTTGAGATCTCCTTGGTTCAGTTGACCCAGCATTAGCACTAACAGTCTTATCAATACTCTCCCCATTAAAAGGAACCTTGTCCTCAAGGTTCAAGTTGACAAACTTGCTCTGCAGCTCGCGACTATTCTGGGATCCCACAATTTCCTCACATTCCACTCCATCGGGTTCTTCATAATTTTCCATTAGCAATAATTGGGGACCCTGGCATTTATGTCCCACTGTGAACCTTTCATTGCAATTAAAACAAAGTCCTTGTGCCCTCCTCTTTTGCATTTCATCCCAAGGCAGACGTTTGATTGATCCCGGAGTTGCAGGGGCTACACGATTGGTTGGTGGAAAAATTAATGGAGCACTTGCAGGTGGAAGCCTCAAGAATCGTTTCTGTCGTGTGATTTGGTCATCTCTAGTTCTAGCTAAACTGATAACCTCCTTTAACGTTTGCGGTTTAAACATTCGTATTCCATCAGCTACCTCTGGATTCAATCCGCCCATGAAAGTTCCAACAAGGGCCTTTTGAGTCCACCCATGTACCCGATTGCCCAATTTCTCAAATTCTCTTTGATAATCTCGAAGAGACCCACCTTGTTTAATATGTGAGAGAGCCTCGTCAAAGTCTTCTCCATCAGGTGGACCGAATCGTGCCCACAGCTCGTTTGCAAACATATTCCAAGTCACGATTCGATTTTCTTCCTTGTATGTCCGGTTCATCCATTGCCACCACTGGTTTGCTTCCCCTTCCATGTGGAAAGCTGCCAAGCACACCTTTTGATCTTCAGGAGTTCTTTGAAATTCAAAATACTGTGCGACTCTATTGAACCACTCCGTAGGATCATCCCCTGCAAATCGAGGAAATTCGATTTTTGTTCGAAGAGTAGGTATGTTCATACAAGAACTTTCGGTCACGTCTGGTTGATAGTGAGATGCGTGATGTTGTTTCACCGAGAGTGAAGACTGACTTGCCTTTGAGGAGAGAATAGCATCAGATAAAGCTTTCAAAGACTCCTCAAGCCGTTGCATACGATCAGTCATTCCAAGCCCAAGTTGCTGCACCTCATCCTGTAGACCTCCCACTCCCTACTCTAACATTTCAATACGCTCTTTATTGGTTGTCATTGTGGCTCTGATACCAATGATAGATCCCAGTTATAAAATGTAAGGGCTGATGAATTTATTTTCTCTTCGGGTGAGAAAGTACCACAAGTTGAATGCAAATTTCTTCTTAACCATTAATGAAAGCTTTGGCTGTTTAAATAAGCCAGCCACACAGACAGACTGAATTATAAGAAGGCAAATTAACCGTAAGCAAAACTACCCACGTAATACAGAATTTAAACAAAGTAAAATAGAATACTAAATAACATAATCTTGCACTGATGGAAGACCACTTCTTGTTGCATAATTGTCTGGTAATCTCCACGACCCACTTCACCATTTTCCCACGATGCATGTACCATGAATGTTTCCCACGTTCATTTCTAACTGACAGACTCGATTCCACATCTTCTTGCACTTGCACCCTCAATCTTCAACTGCTCATGAACTTGGGATTCTTGACAGGCACAAGTTGAGATCTCCTTGGTTCAGTTGACCCAGCATTAGCACTAACAGTCTTATCACAACGATGGTTTAAATACCCAAGATCGTGTAGACAAAATTGCTTGAGCCTTGACCCAACACCTAATAAGATGAAAACCAAGACTATGAAGGATTGAAACGCCACACCTAGAAAACGTGAGAATCTTTCAACAATCAAGGTGATAAGTTTGGTTGTTTGAACGCCACAAGATTAACTTGATAAGTTCTACGAGTTCTTTTAAGAACGAATAGGAACACAAAACCTCACTAAATAGGACATTCCCATCTATATACTTGGAACAACCCTCCAAGAATAAGAAAAGTCATAACTAAAGTTTTAAAACAGCACAAACATCAAAATAAACAAGTCCCCATGTTTTTAGGTCTGTTGGATTTCTAGAGGCAACCATAAATAGCTAAATGACTAAATTCAATGTATCTAGCACATAACCATTTAAGACCATGTTTGATCCTCTATTTGATATCTTGGAACTCATCAAATTCATGCCCTTTGATGGTTAGATCATGTTGGAAACGTTTTTGCATATTTATTACCCTCTTCAATTGGTTTGATGATGTGGACTAAGCCTTGATTATTATTTGAGCCCATCTTGATCTATTTAGAGTCAACCCAAATCGCTTGGATTAGCCCATTTAGTGCTTCGTTGAAACGTTTGGCTCTAAGTCTTGTAATTGGACCACTTGAAAGCAACAATAGGTCTTGTGCAAATTCATCCCCATCTGTGAGTGTATATGATCAACAAGTCCAGCTCCTTGGTTTGCATTAGAATCAATGACAACGCATGCAAAATTGACCTTCTAGGTGAGTATAGTGTTAGTGTTACCTTTAATGTTGATGATCTTACATTGTTTAACACAGATTTTGATTTGAAGTCGAATCCTTTGGAGGAGAAGGGATAATGCGGACCAACCCAGAAACACCAGCAAGGACCTAGTAAATGTTCTAAGTGGTCCAATGACCCTATCTGAGACAGACACTGAAAGCCACATTGATTGCATTGGTTTCAAAGTCAGAAGTGTAACCATTGCAGTATCAAAGAGGAGACCTTATTACATCTTATCTATATGCAGAAGTGTCCAATACAACCTTATTTGGGTCATGAAGTGAGCATGGCAAAGAAAACAAGAATCCTACTACAACTTGAAAACAACATGTGTCTCCAATATGAAATGACTTTTTCTTTTTGTTTTAAAGATTAAAGGGCTGGATGGAAGGCTACAAATAAACCTTATGAACTTTATTTAATTTTTTTAGTTACAACCCAAGGTTTGTTTGGGCTTAATTAAAATTTTATTTTCAACTAAGATCCAAGACTTGTTTGGATTAAGTCATGGACTTTTCCAATTTAGGATTTTGGGTTAGTTTGAGTGGATCTCTTTTAAGTCCACATAAGGGGTCCATTAGGGTTATTTTTTCAAGAACTATTTAAACTTATGTTAGCTAAATTTCTGCAGCCATTGATGAATTTTACTTCTGAAACTTTGAGTTTTATGCGGAGGGTGATTCTTGCATTATTTAGTTCTTGAACACACTGAATCCAACTTATCGAAGATTAACTGGCTTCATGGCGTCATTCTACTCCTTCCGATAGTGCTGGTGTCTTGGGGAAGGTTTCCATTGTGTCACACTTCTATCATATATATTTTGGCTTTTCAGGATTAGATCTCATTCTTCATTGTGGGTTGCGTGATCACGAGGTTTGCATCAAGGCCCTAGTTTCTATTTTACAAAATAGTCCTTCCTTAAGCTCGAAGAATTTAGTTATCCCTTGAAAAATCATATCTCGTTCATAACATATCGTTTTAAGTTGCAATTTGGATCATTTAGGGTTACAATAATAGATTTCTAGAAAGTTATGGATATTAGCTTTTGAGTGACACTAGAATGACTTTATTTTGATGTGTAAAGCTACTACTCTGCACAAACATCGACTGAAGGTTAAATCTATTAATCAACTCCAATTACGTCCTTTTTGCATCTGTAATCCAAAAATACCTTCAAAACATAAAACAAAGAATATCAAGACATTTTATAAACAAAACTCATGCAAAACACCGGGTAAATATAGGTAAAACTGTCAAATAATATATATGGTTGCATCAACATTATATAGAGTTGGAGGGCATGGTCCATATGGCAACAAAGGTGGAGAGGCAAATAAATATTAAATCACAATCTTCGTCTACTCCTGATAAAGATGTTAAATGCTTAGAATGTTCAGGGAAGAGGCACATTACACCTCAATATCCGAACCAAGGGGTTATGATTCCAAGAGGCAATGGGGAGATTGAATTTGAAAGTGAAGAAACGTCACCCTCAAAGGATAGTGGTGAGAGCATCTGCAGCGGGGATGCTATCCCCGCATGCATAAATTAAATAATGGTATTTTGCCTGTTTTTTTTGTGATGTTATGCTGTAACGGGGATGCCATTTACAAAGGTAAAATTGGCATCCCCGTCCCGAGCTGCTATTTGTAGCAGCTCGGGATATGAAGTTAAAAAAGGTGGCCCACCTTGGGCCACTTTTTTATATATTATAATATATTTATATTAAAAAATAATATAATTATATAAAAATATTTATTTTTATTTATAAATAACTTAATAATAGAGTAAAAATTTATATATAAAATTAATAATTATATTATTGTAGGATTTTTTAAAAACATTCATTTAATTATATAATTTATTCTTATTAATTATATAATCAATGGCATAATTAAACTACATACAAAATAATTTTACTATATTTAAAATAATAAAAAAAAAATAGCTCTCCAAAATGGCTTTTACCATTAAAGCACACATCAATAAAAAAGCTATAAATACACTATTCAATGAGCTATTTTAAAGATTTACCTCTTCAAAATAGCTTTTACCATTAAAGTTGCCCTGATAAGGAGATGGCATATCATGCTGAGGGGGAGAGCTTGGTTATAAGGTGTGCGCTGAACTGGCAAATCAAAGAAGAGGATGCATAACAAAGACAAATAAACATGTCTAAGCCCGATTTCATAAACAACACAGGGTGTGTAGCATGATAATTGACGGTGGTGGTTATGCCAATTCGACTAATGATAAACCTGTGAAGGAAATCCATCTGGTTTGCATTAAGCTTCCTAGAGGTCTCATATATTGTAATGGTCGAGTGAATGTGGTGAGGTGAAGGTTATTAAGCATGTGTCAATTGTGTTTTCTATCGGGAAGTACTCTTTTCAGGTTATACGTGATGTGGTCCTAATGCACACCAACCACTTACATGGCAGTTTCGATCAGATGGCGATTCATTATAGGTTTGGAAATAGGATCGGTATGGCAATACCATCTACTTTATTACCATTGTCTCCAAAACAAGTGTATGATAATCTCCATGATAGATATTTGGTATTTGAAATTGTATGGTTTGAATCTAGGTTGTAAGCCCACGGGCAAGAATTTCAAAGAGATTCACAATGATCCGGGTTAACATGAATGGGGGTAGGGAATCTACTACTCAGACAAGATTTCTCAAAGGGCTGAGTAGAGACATTGCAAATGTTGTAGAATTACAGAATCATACGGAGTTGGATGGTGTGGTCCGGACATATGGCAACGGAAAGTGGAGAGGCAAATAAACAGGGGGCAGGACAGGTTTCTAGATTACATCATCTTCATTTACATTAGGGCCCGAATTCGAAGAGGGAAGGGGTTATCTAACCAAGTCTTGTTGTATGCATTCAAGGGTCAACCCACCCAAGGCTAAAAAGGATGCCCATACAAAAAATGGGTTCCAAGGGTCAGCCGCTTGTTCCCTCAACCACCAATCCAAAATTCAAAAACAAAAATTGTAGCACAACATCCTTGATCAATGACAATTGAAAATCTCGGAGCAAACATCTCGAATAACATTGACGTACATAATAATTTATAAGGAACAGAAAAATAGACCCTATAAATATCAATTAATAATGAGACAACTCAATACTCCCCGCATAAAACATAACGACCAAATGATCATGTGTCCAAGATAATAATCGCACATTAAGAGATGAATAAATTAAAGTGAAGAAAACAATGATGAATGTAGAAAAATAGAATGGGTGGAGATTCCTTTACAACGGAAGCTTTATAGCTGCTAGTAGCACTGAATGAATTAAGGTCATGCTTAAAAAAAGGGTGAGCAAAGGCAACTCAAGAGAAAAAGAAAGAAAAGAAAAGTTGTTAGACTTAATTCAGTCCAATCAAGCAAGAAAAAAAATGAATGAAGGAACATTACCCTAAGATGTTTGGCCAAGATTTGTCGCAATCCTAGACATTGAAAAAAATCATTAAGCGCTCCATTGAAAGAGAAGTTAAAAGCATCAATAAAAATACAGCTATAAGGAAAATGAAAGGAACGACTTGCCAGCGAATTTAAGTTTCAAACAATCCATCCATCTAGTTATTGGAATATGAATAATGAAACTAAATTCTTCCAAGTAAACAGTGATAAGATGAGAAATCATGGTTTAATCTAGGCTTAGAAAAGAAGATTTTCTTCCTTGTAAGAAAAAACATCTAAATACACATTTAATCCTTGTAGACATAAATCTTAAGCACACCCACCACTCGTAAACCAACAAATCACATTACCTAGTGTTTAATGCAACAGGCCTACAAACAAAATGAATAAATGGTTAGGCAAAGGAAAACAAGCTAACATAACAACAACAAAATATCCCATTGCATAGGAAAGAGAAGAAAACGAGCAACAAGACTACAATAGAAACTCAGTGTTTGAATAATAAAAAGAAAAAAAACTTAAAGCAAACTAAAGGGGATCCCTCCAAGATCTACATAAGAAAGTGGGTTCCAAGGGTCAGTCGCTTGTTCCCTCAACCACCAATCCAAACATCGAAAACAAAAACAAATGTAGCACAACATACTTAATCAATGAGAGCTGAAAACCTTGGAGCAAGCATCTTGAATAACATAGACGGTCATAATAATTCATGAGGAAGAAACAAATGGACCCACAAATCTGAATTAATAATGAGACAACTCAATACTCCCCACATAAAACAAAATGGCCGAATGATCAAGTGTCCAAGATAAGAATCACTGAATAAGAAATGACTAAATTAAAATTAAGAAAACAACGATGAATATAGGAAAATAAAATGGGTGGAGACACCATTACATCCGAAGCTAAAATAGAGCCGTTAGTAGCGTTGAATGAATTAAACTCATGCCTAAAAAAGGGGTGAGCAACGACAACTCAAGAGTAAAACAAAAGTAAAGAAAAGTTGTTAGACTAAATGTGAATTAATTCAGTCCAATCAAGCAAGAAGAACATGAATGAAGGAACCTCACCCTAAAATGTTTAGCCAACATCTGTCGCAATCCTAGACATTGAGAAAAAGAACAATCATTAATCGTCCCTAAGAAAAGGAAGGTAAAAGCATCAATAAAATACAGTTACAAGGAAAATGAAAGGACCGACTTCCCAGCGAATCCTAGTTTTAGACAATCCATCTATCTAGTTGTAAGAATATGAACAAAGAAACTAAATTCTTACCAGTCGATAGTGATAAGATGAGAAATAATGGTTTTATCCATAGGCTTAGAAATAAAGATTTTCTTCTTGTTCAGCAAAAACATCTAAATATACATTTAATCCTTGTAAACATAAATCTAAGCTCAACAACCACTCGTAGAGCAACAAATCACATTATCTCGTGTTGAACGCAACAGACCTACAAACAAAATTAATACATGGCTAGGGAAAAGGAAAACTAGCTAGCATAAGAATAATAGCATAGGAAAGAGAAGAAAACGAGCAACAAGTCTACAATAGAAACTCATTGTTTAAATAATAAAAAGAAAAAACAATAAAGCAAACCAAAGGTGATCCGACAAATATCTGCGCAAGAAAGTAGGTATTGAGGGTCAGCTGTCTGTGCCCTCAACCACCAATCCAAACATCAAAAATAAAAACAATTGTAGCACAACATCCTTGGTCAATGACAGCTGAAAATCTCGAAGCAAGCATCTTGAATAACATAGACTGACATAATAATTCACGAGGAAGAAACAAATCAACCACAAAAATCTCAATTAATAATTAGAAAACTCAATACTCCCTGCATAAAACAAAATGGTCGAATGATCAAGTGTCCAAGATAAAAATCACTGAATAAGAGATGACTAAATTAAAGTGAAGAAAACAACGATGAATATAGGAAAATAAAGTGGGTGGAGACACCATTACCTTCGAAGCTAAAATAAAACCACTAGTAGCGTTGAATGAATTAAACTCATGCCTAAAAAAAGGGTGAGCAACGACAACTGAAGAGTAAAAGAAAAGAAAAGAAAAGAAAAGTTGTTAGACTAAATGTGAATTAATTCAATCCAATCAAGCAAGAAGAAAATGAATGAAGGAACCTCACCCTAAAATGTTTAGCCAAAATTTGTCACAATCCTAGACATTGAGAAAAAGAACAATCAGTAATCGTCCCTAAGAAAAGGAAGGTAAAAGCATCAATAAAATACAGCTACAAGGAAAATGAAAGGACCGACTTCCCAGCGAATCCCAGTTTCAGACAATCCATCCATCTAGCTGTAAGAATATGAACAAAGAAACTAAATTCTTACCAGTCGATAGTGATAAGATGAGAAATAACGGTTTTATCCATAGGCTTAGAGATAAAGATTTTCTTCTTGTTCAGCAAAAACATCTAAATATACATTCAATCCTTGTAAACATAAATCTAAGCTCAACAACCACTCGTAGAGCAACAAATCACATTATCTCGTGTTGAACGCAACAAGCCTACAAACAAAATTAATACATGGCTAGGGAAAAGGAAAACTAGCTAGCATAAGAACAATAAAATATCATATAGCATAGGAAAGAGAAGAAAACGAGCAACAAGTCTACAATAGAAACTCATTGTTTAAATAATAAAAAGAAAAAACCATAAAGCAAACCAAAGGAGATCTGACATATATCTACGCAAGAAAGCTGGTATTGAGGGTAAGCTGCCTGTGCCCTCAACCACCAATCCAAACATCAAAAACAAAAACAATTGTAGCACAACATACTTGGTCAATGACAGCTGAAAATCTCGGAGCAAGCATCTTCAATAACTTAGACAGACATAATAATTCATGAGGAAGAAACAAATCAACTAGAAAAATATCAATTAATAATTAGAAAACTCAATGCTCCCCGCATAAAACAAAATGGCCGAATGATCAAGTGTCCAAGATTAGAATCACTGAATAAAGTGAAGAAAACAATGATGAATATAGGAAAATAGAATGGGTGGAGACACCATTACCTCCCAAGCTAAAAGAGAGCCGCATGTAATGATGAATGAATTAAGCTCATGCTTAAGAAAAGGGTGAGCAATGACAACTCAAGAGTAAAAGAAAGAAAAGAAAAGTTGTTAGACTCAATGTAAATTAATTCAGTCCAATCAAGCAAGAAGAACATGAGTGAAGAAACCTCACGCTAAAATGTTAAGCCAACATTTGTCGCAATACTAGACTTTAACAAAAAGAACAATCATAAATTATCCCTAAGAAAAAGAAGGTCAAAGCATCAATAAAATACAACTACAAGCAAAATGAAAGTATCGACTTGCCAGCAAATCCCAGTTTCAAACAATCCATCCATCTAGTTGTCAGAATATGAACAATAAAACTAAATTCTTCCTAATCGACAGTGATAAGATGAGAAATCATGGTTTTATCTATAGCCTTAGAAATGAAGGATTTTCTTCTTTTTAAGAAAAAAACATCTAAATACACAATTAATCCTTCTAGACATAAATCTAAGCTTAAGCATCACTCGTAAAGCAACAAATCACATTATCTGGTGTTGAACGCAATAGGCCTACAAACAAAATGATTACATGGTTAGGGAAAAGGAAAATTGGCTAGCATAACAGCAATAAAAAATCACATAGCATAGGAAAGAGAAGAAAACGAGCAACAAGTCTACAATAGAAACTCATTGTTTGAATAATAAAAAGAAGAAAAAAACTTAAAGCAAACCAAAGGCGTCCGTCCAAGATCTGCGTAAGAATGTGGGTTCCAATGTGACAGTCGCCTGTTCACTCAACATCCAATCCAAACTTCAAAAACAAAAACAATTGTAGCACATTAAACTTGATCAATGACAGCTGCAAATATTGGAGCAAGCATCCTGAATAATATTGACGGACATAATAATTCATGGGGAACAAACAAATGGACCCCAGAAAGCTCAATTAATAATGAGACAACTCAGGACTCCCCGCATAAAGCGTAACGACCAAATGATCAAGTGTACAAGATAAGAATCACTCGATAAGGGATGAGTGAATTAAAGTGAAGAAAACAATGATGAATGTAGCAAAATAGAATGGGTGGAAACACCATTACCTCCGTAGCTAAAATAGAGCAGCTAGTAGCACTAAATGAATTAAGCTCATGCCTAAAAAAAGGGTGAGCAAAGGCAACCCAATTGAATAAGAAAGAAAAGAAAAGTTGTTAGACTAGATGTGAATTAATTCAGTCCAATCAAGCAAGAAGAAGATGAATGAAGGAACCTCACCCTAATATGTTTAGCCAAGATTTGTAGCAATCCTAGACATTTAAATAAAGAACAATCATTAATCGTCCCTAAGAAAAAGAAGGTAAAAGAATAAATAAAATACAGCTACAAGAAAAATGAAAGTATCCACTTGCCAGCGAATCCGAGTTTCAAACAATCCCTCCATCTAGTTGTCAGAATATGAACAATGAAACTAAATTCTTCCTAGTCAATAGTGATAAGATGAGAAATCATGGTTTTATCCATAGGCTTAGAAATGAAGATTTTCTTTTTTTTAAGAAAAAGCATCTAAATACACAATTAATCCTTCTAGACATAAATCTAAGCTCAACCACCAAACATAAACCAACAAATCACATTACCTGGTGTTGATCGAAACAGGCCTACATACAAAAGGAATACATGGTTAGGGAAAAGGAATACATGGTTAGGGCAAAGGAAAACTAGCTAACATAACAACAACAAAATATCCCATAGCATAGGAAAGAGAAGAGAACGAGCAACAAGTCTACAATAGAAACTCAATGTTTGAATAATAAAATGAAAAAAAAACTTAAAGCAAACCAAAGGGGATCCGTCCAAGATCTGCATAAGATAGCGGGTTCCAAGGATCAGCCCCCTGTTCCCTCAACCTCCAATCCAAACTTCAAAAACAAAAACAATTGCAGCACAAATGGAATAATATCGGAGCAAGCATTTTGAATAATAGAGATGTACTTAATAATTCATGACGAACAAACAAATGGAAACCATAAATCTCAATGAATAATGAGACAACTCAATACTCCCCGCATAAAACATAATGACCAGATGATCAAGTGTCCAAGATAATAATCGCTCAATAAGAGATGAGTAAATTAAAGTGAAGAAAACAATGATGAATGTAGAAAAAATAGAATGGATGGAGACACCATTACCTCTAAAGCTAAAATAGAGCCTCTATTAGCATTGAATGAATTAAGCTCATGCCTAAAAAAAGGGTCAGCAACGACAACTCGAGTAAAAGAAAGAAAAGAAAAGTTGTTAGACTATATATGAATTAATACAGTCCAATCAAGCAAGAAGAAGATGAATGAAGGAACCTCACTCTAATATGTTTAGCAAAGATCTATCGCAATCCTAGACATTGACAAAAAGAATAATCATTAATCGTCCCTAAGAAAAAGAAGGTAAAAGAATCAATAAAATACAACTACAAGAAAAATGAAAGGATCCACTTGCCCACGAATCCGAGTTTCAAACAATCCCTCCATCTAGTTGTCAGAATATGAACAATGAAACTAAATTCTTCGTAGTCGACAATGATAAGATGAGAAATCATGGTTTTATTGATAGGCTTATAAATGAAAATTTTCTTCTTTTAAACAGAAAACATCTCAATACACAATTAAGCCTTCTAGGCATAAATCTAAGCTCAACCGCCGAATGTAAACCAAAAATCACATTACCTGGTGTTGACCGAAACAGGCCTACATACAAAAGGAATACATGGTTAGGGAAAAGAAAAACTAGGTAACATAACAACAACAAAATATCATATAACATAGGAAAGAGAGGAAAACAAGTAACAAGTCTACAATAAAAACTCATTATATGAATAATAAAAAGAACAAAAACCTAAAGAAAATCAAAGGAGTCCGTCCAAGATCTACGTAAGAATGTGGGTTCCAAGGGTCAGCCGCCTGTTCCCTCAACCTCCAATCCAAACTTCAAAAACAAAAACAATTGTAAAACAATAAACTTGATCAATGACAAATGAAAATATCGGAGCAAGCATCTCGAATAACATAGACAGACATAATAATTCATGAGGAACAAACAAATGGACCCCTGAAATTCAATTAATAATGAGACAACTCAATACTCCCCACATAAAACATAATGACGAAATGATCAAGTGTCCAAGATAAGAATCGCTCGATAAGAATCGCTCGATAAGATATGAGTAAATTAAAATCAAGAAAACAATGATGAATGTAGAAAAAAAGAATGGGTGGAGACACCATTACCTCCGTAGCTAAAATAGAGATCCTAGAAGCGCTGAATGAATTAAGCTCATGCCTAAGAAAAGGGTGTACAAAGGCAACGCAGTTGAATAAGAAAGAAAAGAAAAGTTGTTAGACTAGATGTGAATTAATTCAGTCCAATCAAGTAGAAGAAGATGAATGAAGGAACCTCACCCTAATATGTTTAGCGAACATCTATCGCAACCCTAGACATTGAAATAAAGAACAATCATTAATCATCCCTAAGAAAAAGAAGGTAAAAGAATCAATAAAATACAGCTACAAGAAAAATGAAAGGATCCACTTGCCAGCGAATCCGAGTTTCAAACAATCCCACCATCTAGTTGTCAGAATATGAATAGTAAAACTAAATTCTTCCTAGTCGACAGTGATAAGATGAAAAATCATGGTTTTATCAATAGGCTTAGAAATGAAGATTTTCTTCTTTTTAAGAGAAAACATCTAAATACACAATTAAGCCTTCTAGGCATAAATCTAAGCTCAACTGCTGAACATAAACCAACAAATTAAATTACCCAGTGTTGACCGAAGCAAGCCTACATACAAAAGGAATACATGGTTAGGGAAAAGGAAAACTAACTAACATAACAACAACAAAATATCCGATAGCATAGGAAAGAGAAGAGAACGAGCAACAAGTCTACAATAGTGGGTTCCGTCGCAAACCAAAGGGGATCCTTCGAAGATCTGCCTAAGATAGTGGGTTCCAAGGGTCAACCGCCTGTTCCTTCAACCTCCAATCCAAACTTCAAAAATAAAAATAATTGTAGCACAACATACTTGATCAATGACATATGAAAATCTCGGAGCAAGCATCTTGGATGACATAGACACACATGATAATTCATGAGGAACAAACAAATGGACCCCAAAAATCTCAATTAATAATGAGACAACTCAGTACTCCCCGCATAAAACATAACGACCAAATGATCAAATGTCCAAGATAATAATCTCTCAATGAAAGATGAGTAAATTAAAGTGAAGAAAACAGTGATGAATGTAGGGAAATAAAATGGATGGAGACACCGTTACCTCCAAAGCTAAAATAGAGCCGCTAGGAGCGTTGAATGAATTAAGCTCATGCTTAAAAAGGGGGTGAGCAAAGGCAACTCAAGAGAATAAGAAAGAAAAGAAAAGTTGTTAGACTAAATGTGAATTAATTGAGTCCAATCAAGCAAGAAGAAAATGAATGAAGGGACGTCACCCTAAAATGTTTAGCCAAGATGTCACAATCCTAACAAACAAAGCAACCAACCCCCGTCTTAGCACAAGCCTAGTTTCATGGTATGTTTCATCTTTGATTCATAGAAAAGCAAAGTCACATTCATGAATCTCAGAGATCATTGTAAGGATAGCCTTTTTGACCTCCAGTGTCAAGCATGTCGTACTTGAAAGGAGGTCAACAAAATAACATTATTGTCATGTTCGAATAATGTAATCTGGGCTACCTCTCTTCAATTTTCATTTCTTTTTTTCTAAAGTTCTTTTATTCGCTTACTAACACTCTTATTCAGATATGATTTCCAAATCAGACAACGTTACACTGTTACCATTTCTAAATCCCAAAGGGTTTTCTGATTAATGCTTATTCACTGCCAGACACGCTAGACCCCTAAATCAAAGACTCAGAAAACCATCAATATCCACAAAAAATATAAGCTCTCCTTATCCTGCTTTTTCTGAGTCAAATCTGCAACTCAGAAACTGAAGTAATGTTTCCCAAGATACAACTAAAATTCTCAATAGAGTGACATAGTGACTCCAACACAACTCATGCACAATATATTAAAGTTAGTGGACAAACAAATATAAAAATCAGAGCCCAAAAAGGGGAAATACCAAACTCATACTTGTGATTTTTCACATCGAATGACAACAAGCAACCATGAAAATTGAATCCATCTGCTAAGCAGTCATGTCATATTTGTTAACATGCTACTGTGGTTTTGATACAGGTGGGTCCATATACATTCCACAGGAACAAAAACACAATAAATATGACTACTGGTGTTTTGGGAGTGGAAATGTATACATACAGGTGACCCCAGAGTAAAGCCAGTCTGACAAATTAAGGCCATCATCTTTCATCTTATCACGACCACCTTGTGCTAACCAGGCAATTACAACATATTCCAAGATATCATACTCAAGCTGCACATAAAAAGAGATGCATTGAAATGTGCGTCAACAAGCATTACTACATCATAGTATACACAAATTGTCATAAATTTTATAATTCATGTTGGAAGGCTGTACAGGATTAGAACTAACAGTATTTGTTGGTCTTCTTGCTGTTCAGATTAATTTCCAGGAATAACTTTTTTCAGTTATTATAACCAGTCAAATACTGAAATGCAGACAAGTTTTCCAAGTCATATGGTCACCAGTTCCCTGTGGAGTCCATATCTGGTAACAACCAAATTGCATTTTTGACATATCTACAAACAGATTTGAAAGACCATGGATGATGAATAGGAAATATGTGATTCCTTCCTTCTGATCGTTTCCATGCAGGCTGATCCCTCACCCAGTTCATAGCTTCCTATATCCACAGATAGCAGAGTAAAAATTTTGAATGTGGAGGTAATGCTAATTAGCTACATTCTCTACAAGAAGGGAGCTCCAAAAAACAGGCACATTTGCACATTTCATGGAGCTTTAAGCCATAAACATGATTTCAAAAGCCCATTTCAGTGTGTTAACCTTCTATAAATGAACTTGATATTCAACTCAGACATTATAGCATAGCAAATGACATTGTAATGTCAAAGCATTTCCCGGTCACGTACTGATGACAGGAAAAACATGACGCATAATGCGGAAATGTTAGTGGACAAGGAAATATAAAAATCAAAACCCGAAAGGGGAAAATACCAAACTCATACGCGCTCTCTTTGGAAACACTTGATCGTCGAATCTTGGCACATCCTCTTCGCTATCTGTTGGAAACGGAGAGGAGGAGGAGGATCTCGTGTATTTGTGATGGAGGAAGTGCTCGAGGGCAGCGACGAAGGAGGTTTCGGGTCTGAGAGAGAGATTGGGGATAGTGTTAGGGTATGGAGAGGCTGAAGGGTGACGGGTGGAGAGAGAAGAGTAAGAAAAGAAGAGAAAAGGCGAAATGACAGATTGTGAAGAGGAGGATTGGAGATCTGGATGTTGAAGATAAAATATGGAACAGTTTGTTCGCCATTGATGTTGTAGCTCTGTTGTTTTTCATTAGTTTTAGGATAACAAGAATACTAATCTCTGCTCTGTAACTGATTCGTCAAGAGCCAACGGCACTATTTTGAGTTTACCGTTTTCTCTATTTTGAATCCTCGGCTCCGGGAAGGAAGGTATTTGCTTGTGGTTTATATCCATGAAAAGGTTGGAAGTAAAACAGACCAGGAAAAAAAAATATATTTAGTGATCTATAGTATAAATAAGGAGGTGATTGGCCGGTGGAAAATTAATTATATTTTTATATGCTATAATTAGTTATTTTAATATTTAATTAATAAAATTATAATAAATAAAATATATTAAAAATATTTTTTTCCCGTCTAAAAAGAATAGTATGATCGAAACGCATGAGAAGTAGTTCGTATATTTTTTAATTATAGATAACTTAGATAAATTTGTCTACTTATTTTGTTTATAAGTTACATTTCTTTTCCTAGTAATATTATATCTGAAATATTATAAATAAAAATATAATTTTTTTTATTTTACAAAAATAACCTAAAATCCAAGAATTAAAATTTTCTAATAAATAAACTTAATCAAAAAATGACAAAATAAGAATTAAAAGTTATTTTTTATAAGATTTATTCCTCATATTATTATATTAAAAGTATTTCAGAACACTGACATTAATTTTATTCTCCAAAAAATCATAGGTCATTTTTTTCTGTTTATATATATATATTCAGGCGCTAACATCAAATAAATATTAAAATATATAATTAGTGTCACATATTTATAAGAAAAAAACTTTAAAATAATAATTATCATTATTTTGAATGTCTTATTCGGTCTTTTTTTTATATTGAAAAATGATTGATTTTGTACGTGTTATAATAGGTTATTTTAATATTTAATAACTAAATTTGTAATTAATAGAATATGTTTAGGCTATTGAATGTTGCTACTGTTAAACCTATTTTGATAATTATTTCATCAGTAGTTTGTACAATTGGAATCAAATATTTTTTGTTAAAATAAGTCATATGCTTTGTATAATATACTGATTGATTATTGTATATGTTTTATTTCTTTTATGCAATCTTCAATTAGCAAATAGTAAAATGAGAGTCGTTAAATTATGGCATAAATGAGTAATTTGTTTTTTGCATCAAACAATTTGATTGATGGTTTTGTTTTAACTGTTTTGGTAATAATTTAATTTGTAAATAGCAAAACCATAATGGATCAAATTGACTAAAGATATATTATTTGTTATTTGCAACAAAAAGACAACTGCTAAAATTTATGAAAGATTATTTTTTCAGATTTTTCCATGATATTATTATATTTAAAAAAATTTAGAACACTCAGATTAAATTAACGTGAGATTTATAAAGAAAAGTCAGCTCATTTTTTTATATATATATTTTAAGACGTTTATATTAAATAAATATCACAATATATAATTAGTCTTACATACCTATAAGGAAAAAAGACTTACAAATAATCATTATCATTATTTTGAATGCCTTATCTATAAGAATTAAAATTTTCAATAGCTAACAATATTAACGAAAAAGCAATAAAAAAACTAGATAAATGACTAAAAAAAATATAAGCAGATTTTCAAATATTATTTGACTTGAAGGATAAATAAAAAGAATTTAAAAAATAACAAAGAGAAAAAATAATAAATATCCATCTTAAAATGATCATCAATACAAATTAAAATGTTAAAAAAAACATAATAACAGTGGAAATAATAAATATTGGTGAGACCATAATTATTGTTAAAAACAAATTCTATAATTTTTTTATTTTATAAGATTTATTACTCATATTATTATATTAAAAATATTTCAGAGCAATAATAGTAAAAAACAATCCAAAGAAACCTAGGTTTTAGTTTATATATATATATATATATATATATATATATATATATATATATATATATATTTGAAGGCGTTAATATTAAATAAATATCAAAAAATATAATTAGTCTGACATATTTAAAAGAAAACAAAACTGAAAAATAATCATTATCATTATTGTGAATGTCTTATCAATAATAATTAGAAAATTTAAGACGTAACAATATTAACAAAAAAATGCAATTAAAAAACAAAGTAAATGACATAATAAAAATAAATATTATTATATTTTAAGAAATTATGTGACTTGAAAGGGGAAAAAAGATAAATCATAATAATTATTAATTTTCAAATGATTATTAGAATATATTAAAATTTAAACATTAAATAAAAAAACTTAATAACATCATAAATGAAGAAAAATTGAAAACAGAAACTAATAGCATGTATATATAAATATAGACAGAAATATATCCAAAAGAATAAAGGAATTAAAAGTATAAGGGATAAAATGAAAAAAAAAACATATATAATAAATATAATTTGAAGGACAAAATTGAAATAAATCCAAACATTGATACCAATGAAATTAAATAATTTAAAACAAAATTGAAAATTAAAAGAATTATGACCGAAATGAAACTGAAAACTAAAATTAATTTGCATGGAAGGATAAAATTAAAATAAATAAAAACTTAGATACTGAAAATATTATGGATTCCAAACCAATTTCAAAAATTCAAAGTCTGAGGACCTAAATGAAACTACAATCATGGTTATCAAAATCGTGAGTTTACTCTCAAAATTATACGATTTTACGAGTCAACTCATCAAAACTTATTAACTCGAGTAAAAAAATCAATTTGGGTCAAATTCGGTAAAAATCCTATAAAATCGTAAAATCATATCAGATCGATTTGATTTTACGATCCTGTAAAAGTTTCAAAAGCCTACAAGAGCCCCGCTCTCTGTAAAGTATCACAATTTTAAAAGCCTCTTTATCTTTATATATATATACTTAATTTTTTTTATTTTTTATTTTAAATTATTTTTTTTATATTTTAAAATCATTTTCATGTCTTTATGTCTAAATAATTTGTTAGAATTGAAGTTAGTATTAGCAATATCGATGTTGGTACCAGTATTAGTACTGATAATCCTTTCAATAATAATGTTTTTGATAAATGTATTAAAAATAACGAGGAAAATGAAGGTCATGAGATTGATTTTAATTTATATACCACATCAACAAAATATTTATTTTAAATTTGTTAGTTTTTACTTAATAAAATTCTATAGACATAATTGTTTTGAAATATATTTTTAAGTTATTTTGAATCATGTATATATCTTAACTAATGTAGTTTTATGACTATAATTATGTTGTTTGTATTCTGAAATATTTTATTTATGATTTTACGATTTTTCTACCCACACGATTCTAGTTGTGATTTTACTATTTTTGTACGGAAAAATTCAGGTATGATTTTATGATTTTACGATTCTATTATGATCCGAGTTTCAGAAGTGTCTTTCGTGTCGTGTCAAAATCACGATTTTGATAACCATGACTACAATAAATAATTAATTTCAATTATAGGACAAAATTGAAATAAATCAAAACATATATAATAACAATAAGGATAAAATTGAAACAAATCAAAAAATATATAATAACAATAAGGACCATAAAAAAACAATTCAAAGTGTAGAGACTGAAGGGAAAATTAAAAAAAAAATAGTTGCGCTAATGTTAGCTTGCGTAGGCAAGAGAGAGAAAAAGGGGGAAATTTTCAAATGACCATTGAAATGTCTCCGCCCATCGTGTACGTACATGCGCCGCACCAGTGGGAAGAGAACATTGATGAAAATCATTCTAGACACCAACTGGGTATTTTTGGACACCAGAATACATAGCACACGCCGCTCGAACAACGCGTGAGCGTTGAAAACGGACTGCGCATCCGGCGACATGCCAATAGTAAATCGACGGGAAATGAATAAAAAAAATGGTAAATTACCGGGGCACTCCTCCTAGACAAAACTTGATTTCATTGTTTTCAAGGGCTAAAATGATTATTTCATTGTGCAAAGAAATATACAAAATAAATAAACCGGGTAGTTGGACCAGACCAGATCGAAATTGTGCAATTACCTTCGAACCCCTAAGTCCAGTGGCCTTATTTTATCTTTTTCAAGGGATAAATTCGTTATTTCACTGTACAAAAAAAGAAAAAAAATCAGCAGACCAAACGAACCGAACTAACCTGAAAATTGAGCATAATAGTAACCGTCCATAATGTTTTGTGTGAGGGTGAACAGTGGATCGATGCGTGATCTGTTTTAGCTGTAGTAATAATCTTTTTATGATGTTTGGTTATGGTAAAAAGATAGAAAATACAAAAAAAAAATCTATTTTATTTTTATTCTGTCTGGTCCACTTCTAACCAATATTACAGAGACAATAGAGAAAACATGCCTAGTTCTTCTTGACTTATCCACAATTGCTGCTTTGGTGGTATCCCTTTGTAGATCACCAAGCTAAAAAGTCTATAGGCATTGTTTCCTTCTCACAATCTTCTTACTTGGGAAATCCCCACAATCTTCTTACTTGGGAAATCCCTGCAAGGATTGGGAACTTGGTGTATCTCCAAGTGATAGATCTTTCACAGAACTCATTGTCGGGCTAAATTCCTTTAAATATTGTTGGATCTTTTCTGCTACTTACACTAGTTCTCAAAAACAACAATCTCTCAGGTCAAATTCAACCAGAACTTAATGCATTGGATAGCCTAAAAGTATTGGCTATAAGCAACAGTAGGATTTCTAGTGAGATTCCTCGAACTTTGGTTGGCTGCAAATCACTTAAGATTGTAGATTTCAGCTCCAATAATCTTTTGGGAAATTTGAATGATGCAATAACTAAATGGTCAAATCTCAAGTATCTCACCCTGGCTTGAAACAAATTCAATGGAAACACCCACTTGGCTGTTCACATTTGAAGAGATCCAAATAATGGATTTTCCAGGCAATAAATTCTCTAGCCTCTTACCCAATGGCAACTTCAACATTAGCTCAGATTTCAAGAGAGAAGAAGTAATTTTTTTTAAATTAGGCTATCACTTAAACATTTCAAGAGTTATCCTTCCATAATTCAATCATAAATTAATGATTCATGAAATTACATAATTTATCCATTGTTACACATCATGGTTCATTCCATCCATTTTCAATTATTTCTTTCATGTTTGCAACTAATAAATTTCTTTTAAATCTTGATATATTTTTGGACTTCCTAGATGTATGGCAATGTATGGCAAATCGAGACTCATGTGCTTTTTTAGCACTTCTTCCTTTAATGACTCACCTTTAGGTATATACATTCAGTTTCCCATCATTATCATTCCATCTCCTTATATTTTGAATGATGTTACGACTCCTGACCTTACTTTGTTTCCTTATCTACCTCAACATCACTTTATTAAGCTCCTAAAATTTTATCACAGAGGACATACTACACCTGTAGTTGGGCTAATAAAAAGCACTTAGGCCCTGCTTTTATTTGGCATCAATCTTTTTTAACTTTATTAACTCATTATCATCACTTTATTCTAGTTTCATCATCACCTTTTCACTTTTGCGACTAAGAACATCCACAACAACATTGTCTTTCCTTGGTGATAATCAATTATATGATTATATTTTTTAATAAATTCCACCTATCTTCACTATCATATATTTGATTCCTTTTGTGTCATCAAGTATCTTCAACTTTTATGGTTTGTAAGATTTCAACTTGAGATCCCAACAAGTATAGCCTTTAACACCATTACAGCCAATTTCAAATCATTGACAAGATAATTTACCTAATAAGGCCTTATTTGTGTAAACACATAAGCAATAAACTTTCTATATTGCATTAGACATAGCCAAGCCCCCTTTTAGACGCATCACTATAGATCATATTCAACTCTTGAAAGATTTCCTCATATTTTTCTACTCATTCTCACTTTTCTTCCTTCTTGATCAATCAAGTCAATGGAGTGTCTATGGTTGAAAATCCCTCTATAAATATCTTACAGTACCTTGCCAATCCAAGGAAGCTATGAATTTTAGTTACATTGGTAGGATGTTCCCATTTCAACATTGCTTCAACCTTTCTAGGATGAACCAATATTCCATTTGTACATATAACATGTTCTAGAAATGTCATTTCTTTAAGCTAAAATTCACATTTGTTCAACTTGACATATAGTTCATGATCTTTCAAGGTTTGCAACACCTCCCTTAACTGTTGTGATGCGAACCGGTCCAGAAATACCAGCAAGGATTAGATGGAAGGCTATAAATATGACTGATGGGCTTTCTTTAATTTTATTACTAAAGTCCAAGGTTTGTTTGGACTTAAATTAAGACTTTGTTTTTAGTTAGGATCCAAGGCTTGTTTGGATTAAGTCATAGGCTTTTTAATCTAGGGTTTTGGGCCAGTTTTGAGTGAACCTCATTTAAGTTCACATAAGGGGTTCATTAGGGGTAGTTTTTCAAAGACTATTTAAACTCATGTTAGGAATAATTTCGGAAGCCATTGATGAATTTAAATCTAAACTTTTTAGTTTATGTGTGAGAGTGATTCTTGCATTCTTCAGTTCTTGAACAAGCTGAATCTGACTTATCAAAGATTAACTAGCTTCGTGGCGTCATTCTACTCCTTCCAATAGTGTTTGTTCCTTGAGGTAGGTTTCCATTGTGTCACACTCCTATCAGACCTATTTTGGCTTTCCGGGATCAGATCTCATCCTTCATTGTGGGTTGCGTGATCACGAGGTTCGCATCTTGTTGTTCATGTTTTGAGTATGAGCCTGAATAAACCAAAATATCATGTATAGACACCATAACAAAACTATCAAAATAAGGTTAGAAGACTCGATTCATCAAGTCCATAAACACTATAGGGGTATTAGTCAATCCAAATAGCATAACTAAGAACTTGTAATGCCCATAGTGAGTCTTAAATGAAGTTTTTGACACATCTCGCTCCTTAATCCTCAATTGATGGTATCTAAACCTTAGATCTATCTTTGAAAATATCTTATTTCCCTTCAAATAATCAGACAAGTCATCTATTCACGAAAACAAATACTTGTTCTTCACTTAAGTTTGTGTGAGGGTGAACAGTGGATCGATGCGTGATCTGTTTTAGCTGTAGTAATAATCTTTTTATGATGTTTGGTTATGGTAAAAAGATAGAAAATACAAAAAAAAAATCTATTTTATTTTTTTTGCTGCGTTCTAACCAATATTACAGAGACAATAGAGAAAACATGCCTAGTTCTTCTTGACTTATCCACAATTGCTGCTTTGGTGGTATCCCTTTGTAGATCACCAAGCTAAAAAGTCTATAGGCATTGTTTCCTTCTCACAATCTTCTTACTTGGGAAATCCCCACAATCTTCTTACTTGGGAAATCCCTGCAAGGATTGGGAACTTGGTGTATCTCCAAGTGATAGATCTTTCACAGAACTCATTGTCGGGCTAAATTCCTTTAAATATTGTTGGATCTTTTCTGCTACTTACACTAGTTCTCAAAAACAACAATCTCTCAGGTCAAATTCAACCAGAACTTAATGCATTGGATAGCCTAAAAGTATTGGCTATAAGCAACAGTAGGATTTCTAGTGAGATTCCTCGAACTTTGGTTGGCTGCAAATCACTTAAGATTGTAGATTTCAGCTCCAATAATCTTTTGGGAAATTTGAATGATGCAATAACTAAATGGTCAAATCTCAAGTATCTCACCCTGGCTTGAAACAAATTCAATGGAAACACCCACTTGGCTGTTCACATTTGAAGAGATCCAAATAATGGATTTTCCAGGCAATAAATTCTCTAGCCTCTTACCCAATGGCAACTTCAACATTAGCTCAGATTTCAAGAGAGAAGAAGTAATTTTTTTTAAATTAGGCTATCACTTAAACATTTCAAGAGTTATCCTTCCATAATTCAATCATAAATTAATGATTCATGAAATTACATAATTTATCCATTGTTACACATCATGGTTCATTCCATCCATTTTCAATTATTTCTTTCATGTTTGCAACTAATAAATTTCTTTTAAATCTTGATATATTTTTGGACTTCCTAGATGTATGGCAATGTATGGCAAATCGAGACTCATGTGCTTTTTTAGCACTTCTTCCTTTAATGACTCACCTTTAGGTATATACATTCAGTTTCCCATCATTATCATTCCATCTCCTTATATTTTGAATGATGTTACGACTCCTGACCTTACTTTGTTTCCTTATCTACCTCAACATCACTTTATTAAGCTCCTAAAATTTTATCACAGAGGACATACTACACCTGTAGTTGGGCTAATAAAAAGCACTTAGGCCCTGCTTTTATTTGGCATCAATCTTTTTTAACTTTATTAACTCATTATCATCACTTTATTCTAGTTTCATCATCACCTTTTCACTTTTGCGACTAAGAACATCCACAACAACATTGTCTTTCCTTGGTGATAATCAATTATATGATTATATTTTTTAATAAATTCCACCTATCTTCACTATCATATATTTGATTCCTTTTGTGTCATCAAGTATCTTCAACTTTTATGGTTTGTAAGATTTCAACTTGAGATCCCAACAAGTATAGCCTTTAACACCATTACAGCCAATTTCAAATCATTGACAAGATAATTTACCTAATAAGGCCTTATTTGTGTAAACACATAAGCAATAAACTTTCTATATTGCATTAGACATAGCCAAGCCCCCTTTTAGACGCATCACTATAGATCATATTCAACTCTTGAAAGATTTCCTCATATTTTTCTACTCATTCTCACTTTTCTTCCTTCTTGATCAATCAAGTCAATGGAGTGTCTATGGTTGAAAATCCCTCTATAAATATCTTACAGTACCTTGCCAATCCAAGGAAGCTATGAATTTTAGTTACATTGGTAGGATGTTCCCATTTCAACATTGCTTCAACCTTTCTAGGATGAACCAATATTCCATTTGTACATATAACATGTTCTAGAAATGTCATTTCTTTAAGCTAAAATTCACATTTGTTCAACTTGACATATAGTTCATGATCTTTCAAGGTTTGCAACACCTCCCTTAACTGTTGTGATGCGAACCGGTCCAGAAATACCAGCAAGGATTAGATGGAAGGCTATAAATATGACTGATGGGCTTTCTTTAATTTTATTACTAAAGTCCAAGGTTTGTTTGGACTTAAATTAAGACTTTGTTTTTAGTTAGGATCCAAGGCTTGTTTGGATTAAGTCATAGGCTTTTTAATCTAGGGTTTTGGGCCAGTTTTGAGTGAACCTCATTTAAGTTCACATAAGGGGTTCATTAGGGGTAGTTTTTCAAAGACTATTTAAACTCATGTTAGGAATAATTTCGGAAGCCATTGATGAATTTAAATCTAAACTTTTTAGTTTATGTGTGAGAGTGATTCTTGCATTCTTCAGTTCTTGAACAAGCTGAATCTGACTTATCAAAGATTAACTAGCTTCGTGGCGTCATTCTACTCCTTCCAATAGTGTTTGTTCCTTGAGGTAGGTTTCCATTGTGTCACACTCCTATCAGACCTATTTTGGCTTTCCGGGATCAGATCTCATCCTTCATTGTGGGTTGCGTGATCACGAGGTTCGCATCTTGTTGTTCATGTTTTGAGTATGAGCCTGAATAAACCAAAATATCATGTATAGACACCATAACAAAACTATCAAAATAAGGTTAGAAGACTCGATTCATCAAGTCCATAAACACTATAGGGGTATTAGTCAATCCAAATAGCATAACTAAGAACTTGTAATGCCCATAGTGAGTCTTAAATGAAGTTTTTGACACATCTCGCTCCTTAATCCTCAATTGATGGTATCTAAACCTTAGATCTATCTTTGAAAATATCTTATTTCCCTTCAAATAATCAGACAAGTCATCTATTCACGAAAACAAATACTTGTTCTTCACTGTGACCTTATTTACTGTTTGTAATGTATATAAAGTCTATAGGTCTCAGATACCTTCTTTACAAATAGAATTGGAACACCCCAAAGTGATTTACCGAGCCTATAAACCTTTTTTGCAATAATTCTTGTTGTTGGATTTTCAATTCAACCAATTTTATAGGCACCGTTCTATATGGTGCTTGTGATATATAAGGGGTGTGAGGTAGTACATCAATTGAAACCTCTATTTTTTTTTATATGAATTTTATCAATAATTGTGATAAAACCCAATAGCAACGATGGTTTAAAACCCCAAGATCATATAGACAAGAATAATTGAGCCTTGACCTAACACCTAACAAGATGAAAACCAAGACTACAAAGGATTGAAACACCACACCCAGGAAACCTGAAAATCTCTCAACAATCAAGGTGATAAGTTTGGTTGTTTGAAAGCCACAAGATTAACTTGATAAGTTTGACGAGTTCTTTTAAGAACGAAAAGGAACACAAGACCTCATAAATATGATAATTTTCTGAGAACATAATCTACCTTATTCATTTCGAAATACCCATCTATATACTTTGAACAACCCTTCAAGAATAGGAAAAGTCATAACTAAAGCTTTAAAACAGCACAAACATCAAAATAAACAAGTCCCCATGTTTTTAGGCCTCTTGGATTTCTAGAGACAACCATATATAGCTAAATGACTCAATTCAATGTATTTAACATAACCATTCAATAACATGTTCAATCCTCTATTTATTATCTTGGAACTCATCAAATGCATGCCCTTTGATGGTCAGATTATGCTGGAAATGTTTTTGCATAATTATTAGCCTCTTCAATTGCTTTGATGATATGGACTAAGTCTTGATTATTATTTGAGCCCATCTTGGTCTCTTTAGAATCGGGCAAAATCTCTTGGATTAGCCCATTTAGTGTTCCTTAAAACGTTTAGCTCTAAGTCTTTTAATTGGACCACTTGGAAGCGACAAAGGGTCTTGTGCAAATTTAGCCACATCCCCGAGTGTATGATCAACAAGTCCAGCTCCTTGGTTTGCATCATTCTCCCCTTCTTGAGAAGGATTTGTCCTCAAATCATCACCAAATCAAAAGGAGATAAATCCAAAACGTTAAAGCTTGCACTAACACCATACTCACCTGGTAAGTCAAGCTTATAGGCATTATCATTGATTCGTTCTGCTACTTGAAATGGTCCATCACCCTGAGGTAGGAGTTTTTAACGTCGTTTTTCTGGAACACATTCCTTCCTTAAGTGCAACCAAACCCAATCGCCTGGTTCAAACACTACCTTTTTACATCCCTTGTTGGCTTGTTGGACATATTCTTGAGTCCTCCTTTTAATGTTCAGTCGTGCCTTTTCATGAATCATCTTTACAAATTCTACCTTGGTTTTGCCATCTAAGTTCACACGTTCATTCAAAGGTAAAGAAGTTAAATCCAATGGTGACAAAGGGTTAAAGCCATAAACCATTTCAAAAGGTCAAAACTTAGTTGTTGAATGTATACTTCTATTATAAGCAAATTCAACATGTGGCAAACAATCTTCCCATGCTTTCAAGTTCTTTTTAATGATAGCACATAATAGAGTAGACAAAGTTTTATTCACTCATTCAGTTTGACCATCCGTTTATGGATGACAAGTAATAGAAAATAATAACTTGGTTCCAAACTTTCCCCACAAAGTCTTCCAAAAGTAACTCAAAAACTTTGCATCCCTATCAGAAACAATGGTCCTAGGCATACCATGTAACCTAACAATTTCTTTGAAAAACAAATCAGCTATATGTGATGCATCATCAGTTTTATGACAAGCAATGAAGTGTGCCATCTTAGAAAATCTATCTACCACCACAAAAACTAAATATCTCCCCCTCTTAGTCCTAGGTAATACCAAAACAAAATCCATAGAAATATCAGTCCAAGATTCACTAGGTATTGGCAAAGGGGTGTACAAACCATGGGGTTTCAACTTAGACTTGACCTGTTTACAAGTGATGCACTTCTCACAAAATCTTTCACATTTCATATGAGGCAAAAAAAAATTATAATGCAAAATTCCTAATGTCTTAACTACACTAAAATGACCCATCAAACCACCACCATGAGCTTCTCCCACAAACAACTTACATAGAGAGCACATAGGCACACATAGTTTATTTTCTTGAAACAAAAATCCTTCATGCTTATAAAACTTACCAAATGCCATTTTTTCACATGCATTGAACATATCACCATAATCAGAATCTTGTGCATACAAATTGTCATCACCCAATTTTTGGGTGATTCCACAGAATATACCAAAAAATAAATAAAATAAAATAAAAGAGGCTGGTGTCGATAGAAAAATTAATGTGGAAATTTTGAACGTTTTTAGAAGCCCGGTCGTACCTTTTTTTTCCCAGAAACAAAGGAAAATGCAAATTGAAGGCCAAAATAATTTATTATTGGATAAATCTGCATAGAAGTTAAGCCGTAAGACATAATTATATTTTTATGGGCCAATTTGATTTAATCGTCGGCCGATTTAAAATATAATTACGCTTCAGAATTAATTGAGAGCTCAATTGAAGGATTTAATTAAGCGCAAGGCTTAATTATACTTTAAATGGGTCAAATTAATTTTACTGAGGGTTTGATTGCTGAGAAATTAGATTCGGAAGCCTAATTTGATTTAAATTGAGAAAATCGAGATTTTCAGCAATGAAACTCTTTGAGATTAATTGAGAGCCCAATTAAAGCATTTAATTTAGCACAAGGGCTTAATTACACTTAAAATCGGACAAATTAATTTAATTGAGGGTTTGATTGCCGAGAAATTAAATTCGGAAGCCTAATCTGGCTTAAATTGAGAAAATCGAGATTTTCAGCAACGAAACTCTTTGGGATTAATTGAGAGCCCAATTGAAGGATTTAATTAAGCGCAAGGGCCTAATTACACTTAAAATGGGTCAAATTAATCTAATTGAGGGTTTGATTGCCGAGAAATTAAATTCGGAAGCCTAATCTGGTTTAAATTGAGAAAATCGAGATTTTCAGCAACGAAACTCTTTGGGATTAATTGAGAGCCCAATTGAAGGATTTAATTAAGCGCAAGGGCCTAATTACACTTAAAATGGGTCAAATTAATCTAATTGAGGGTTTGATTGCCGAGAAATTAAATTTGGAAGCCTAATCTGGTTTAAATTGAGAAAATCGAGATTTTCAGCAACGAAACTCTTCGGAATTAATTGAGAGCCCAATTGAAGGATTTAATTAAGCGCAAGGGCTTAATTACACTTAAAATGGGTCAAATTAATTTTATTAAAGGCTTAATTAGTGAGAAATTAAGTTTGGAAGCCTAATTTGGGTTAAATTGAGACGATCGGAATTTCGGTGATGAAACTTTTTCGGGTGAAATCGGAAGCCAAAATTGAACAAAAAAACATCGTGATTCCTGGTTTTTCCCATCAAAAAAATCTTTTTTGTCAAAACCTATTTATTTCAAAATTAAAAAAAAAAAATTCTGCCGGCAGCATGCTTGGCCATACCAGCAGCCATGCTGCCACCACTTCCTCTGCAACACCATTCCTCAGCCATGCCCTAGACATCAACTCCATACCGTGTACCATGCCTTCTACGCCTATAAATAAGAGAAGAAAACACACTGGAAAGGAGGGGGTTGGAGAAGAAACACAGACATAACACTTTCACAAGGGTTGAAAACTGGTTGAAAACTAGAAGAAAACAACTGGGGGGAAAATTTCGAAATGGAGTGATAAAAACTGGGTTGAAAACAGAGGGGGAATTTTGAAAACAGAGGAGAAACGCATTGAAGAAAGATGAAATAATACATGATAAACACTGGAAAAAAAACACAACCGTAATAGCCCCTCATCCTCTTCCACTTCCACGACAGCCCTCTCCATCGCCGTTTGCAGCCCCTTCTCTCTCCCGTCAGCCACAACCAATGGCAGCCATATTCTTCGACGACGAGCGGCAACAACGGCAAGCACGAGCAGAGGCAACGACGTTGTCCAGCCCTCTTCCGACGACTCCTCCGGCCACCACAGGCCTCCATTTTCGACGCCACGACAACAAGGAGAACCACCTCGACATCCTTTACCCAACGGCAGTGGCAGGTGACCCTCTCATCGTGGTCAGTTGATCAAGTACTATTCACGTCACTATTCATGTAATTGCAGTTTATGTGTTTTGCCTTTTTTTTAATTAAAAAAAAGAAATACAGGAAATGTGGGGCTGGGCTACTCTCGGCCTAGCCCAACCCAGTAGTGGTGGGCCTTTGGCCTACCATGGCTGGCCTATTTAGTTAGGCTCGGCCCGACCTAAATTTTTTTATTTTATTTTTTTAAATTTAAAAAAAAAACAAAACAAAAAATGTGTTTGTTTTCATGCATACGGTCGAATTCCAAGGTTTTTCCATGCAATTTTTTCATAAAAAAAATATATGTTGCATCTTTCACATATTTTGAATAAAACTTGGATATCGTAACTAGTTTACGATTATCCATTGGCATTCAGCCAAAATATCAAAAATAATTTAACAATTATTTTGTTTTAGTTTTTGTGGTGTAAATTTACATTGTAAAGTACACCTGCAGATAAAAAGAATTTTTAACTATGGTGTAAAATTACATTGTAAGGTACATCTGTAGGTAAAAAAAAGGTTTTTAACTGCGGTGTAAAATTATATCGTAAAGTACACTCGTGGCAAAAAAAGGTATTTTTCTTTTTAAATGCAGTGTAAAAAGTAAACTTAGAAAAAACAATCAAACAACAATGCAGCTTACCTTAGGTAGGGTGCACTAGGGGTGACGCGTCTTACCCTTGCACAACAAGTCCCCTTACCCAAGACTCTCGCAGACCATTACGTTCCTAGTGACCTTAATGCTAGGTGGCGGCTCCTTATAATTATAGTTGTAATTTTTACGGCAATAAATCAACCCCTTTTTTCATCGCGCGCCGTTATCTCTCCAAACCCGCGGGGACGGCCGGGCGCGAAGCGCGAAAAACCGTCGTCGCGACAGATGGTGACTCCACTGGGGACATTGCTGGACTGAGCATTGTTTGTTTGATTGTTATTTTTGAGTTCATTTTTTTTAACTCGCATTGTTACTGCTTTAGCATGAATTTTAATTTCAAGTCATGCATATCATTGGGTGTGAATTAATTTCATCATGTATTTTAATTTTGCAAATAAATCCAATTTTAGGTTAGGTGGGGATTAGCGGTCTGCCTCATGACTTTCAGTCGGGGTTCAAATTCGTGAAACATCCAACTATGAACTGAGTGTTTACTTGATAATGGCGGTTACATCGTGCCCTAACCATTTCTTGTAAACCCCCGCACCACCTTCACGTGAGGCGGTCACTGGGCAGTTCATAAACCCTTTGAGACCAGGTAGAAAGCTTACCCCTCATGTAATGACCTAGAGTTTGTCTTTAAACTCCTCGATAATTCACTTGATATGTATGTACATACATTTGCATCCATATACATCCATCATTGTGCATAACATATTATCGACAGATTGAAATATAGGTCCCCGAAGAGCTCCTACCACTCGACTCCAACAGAGAATTATGGAAGACGAAGAACATGCACACCGTGACGTTCATTTCCAAGAAGAACTGGATTCTCTAAAAGCTAGCATGGCTCATCTTACAACCTTGAGCAAGCACTAAGAAATGCCTCTGGAGAAGGTCCTTCAACTAGACCCGCAATGGCCACTCAAACAGAAGCAATGAATCACCATGAAGAGGTGACAGGAGAAAGGGTTCAAGGTCCGGAACAAAATCCAGTTTTTGTACAAGCAGCAGTGCCGACACCTGCTACAACCCCAATGGTTATAACATCATCAGAGAATATCAACCAAGATAAGATGGCGACATTGGAGGCCAGAATAAGGGCCATTGAAAGGGTGAACCTATATGACCCAGTACATGCTGTAGAGATGTGTCTAGTTCCGAATGTTATGATACCAAAAAAGTTTCGTGTTCCTGACTTTATCAAGTACACTGGGACACAGTGCCCCATCACTCACCTAAAATCATACTGTAACAAAATGGCAGAAGTAGTGCATGATGAAAAATTGCTTATGCATTTTTTCCAAGACAGTTTGAGTGGGGCAGCTTTGAATTGGTACATGAGACTAGACAACACCAGGATCCGTAGCTGGAAAGATCTGGTAGATGCTTTCATCAAGCAATATAAATATAACATGGACATTGCTCCTAACAAAACAAGTTTGTCCAACTTGGAGAAGATGAATAGAGAAAGCATAAGGGAATATGCTCAGAGATAGAGAGATCTCGCTGCACAGGTACATCCGCCGCTTCTAGATAAAGAGATGGTGACATTATTCGCCAATACGCTAAGAGCACCCTATTATGAACATGTAATGGGCAGCTCGGCACAACAATTCACAGATGTTGTAGCCGTGGCAGAGTGAATAGAGCAGGGAATCTAAGTGGGAGAATTTTTGTACCTGTGGAGAAAAATGGCTTTGAAGGCAAAAGAAAAGTAGTCGAGTATTTTGAAGATGACTACAAGGGTAGGAAAAACCAATTTCAAAATTATCATAACCCTTCATATGAAATTGCCAACATTAATCTTCAAGCCAAAGATTCACCTAAAAATTTCCCAAAAAGAAATTACCAGAAAACCCAAGAACAGCTACCTCCGCTACCATTGCCTTTAAATGAGATGTATCAAAAGTTGGTAAGCATTGGGCAAGTAGCTCCAGAACCTCAGACACCTTTGCAGCCACCTTACCCTGCTTGGTACAAACCCGATCTCACTTGCGAATACCATGCTAGTGCTGAGGGGCATAGCATTCACACTTGTGGTGCCTTCAAGAAGAGGCTCCTGCAACTGATTAAAGCAGGATGGATTACATTGGAAGAAAATCCAACTCCTACACCCAATTGAACTTCGCGAAGATAAGGCACCAAATGTTTGCTCCATCAAAGTAACCTCTGCAAAAGCTTATGAAAAAGAGTGCACATGTATTGGAAGATGAAGTCTGCTTCCATGGTTGCCTTTTGTTTTGGTCATGTCCACATGTCACATTTCCATTAATAATTTTGCTTGTAATGCCACAAGACATTTTGTTAAACAAATCTTGTCCAATAATATCATGTATTTTCTTTGACTATGGCGTGTTCTTGCTTTTGGTTTGAATAACACAAACACGTCGTACACCTCTTCAATCCAAATTATACATGATCCCATGATTTCATCAAGATTTTTGGCAAATCAAAGTCTAGTACGAAAAGAAATGCTAATTTGTTGTTTTGTTTAACAAATGTGTTCTGGGAATTCAAAGGATTTCATTGAAGGGTGATCTCATATCCTAAAAATCCCACATAATAAGCTAATCTGTTAGCTAAACAAATAACCCCAGAACAAATCAAAAATAAAATTTTGCATGGAAAAGCAAAGTCTACCGATCCCGAATGCATGTTTTTGAAATGAAGAGAGGCCATCTTTGATATGCCTTCACAAAGTCTCAAATATTCATTGCAGTCCCTATTTGAGTTGAATAATTTTTTTTCAATAATTAACCCTGTCTAGGATTACACCCTATACTGGGGGGCAAGTGCGAAGAGAGAAGAACTCTCAATTACGAAGTAGTCCTCAATGACAAAAGATGCCCAAAGAAAGCTGCGGGCATAATCATAAAAAGATTTTTAGTACACTAGCAAATCAATTCAACAATTTAGTGGTACTAAAAATCCAACGTAGAAAGCAAAATTCTTAGAGGCATGTCAAGTCAACATGATGACATTGCTAAAAACTCATTTTCAAGAGCCCAAACAAATACCAGGGAGCATGTCAAGAGATCCCAAATAAAATTATGGGCCATAAACATAAAAGGAGTTTTAGCACATTACGACGAGCCGAATCAACATGATAGTACTAAAAACCCATGATAGAATGCCCAAACAAAATATTGGGGGGCATGTCTAGGTAAAAGCCCAAACAAATATTGGGGGGCATGTCTAGGTAAAAGCCTAAAAAAATGCTGGGGGGCATGTCATGAAAATCAATCATGAGGACTAAAAGAGTTCTAAGAGTGAGCACTAAGTGATCCTTAATCTAGAAAACCCTCAAACACCTTTTGAGCCTCCAAATATCTTATCTTCATAGCCAGCAACCTGAGCCTACATTACAAGCCTGATAAAGCCCTTTCTGATCAAATACAAGTAATCTGGATCGATAAGCAATGCTTTTCCATTTGAAATGATTCTTACGAATACTTCACCAAACCTGATTGAAGCCTTTTTGAAATACAAGACATGCGAACAAGCATCATTTCATGTTCTTGTCAAAATCAACATAAAACCTAACAATGAGATCACTTGAATTCTTTCGAGAACAAGTTTGTTTAAACAAACATCAAAATGTTTTTATGATTGGAATGACTTTGAAATTTCAAAAATCTTACATGAAAACAATTTTTCCAAATAACCATCATTTTCCTACAAACACTTGAAGCCCAAAGCACTGCTGTGGCATGACCTGAATGGGGCAATCAAAATGGTTTTTGTATTTGGAATGACTTTGACATTCCAAAAATCCCATATGAAAACACAATATTTGCAAATAACCAACCCTTTTCATGCAAACACTACACTTGAAGCCCAAAACACTTGTGGGGCATGACCAGACTGAGGGGCAATCTATAAATGCAATTGAAGCTGGCTCCATCATTCCTTTTCAAAGAATTTGGGTCAAACTCAGGGGGGCATGTTGATATGGAAAATCTATCATCTCTAGTGGTCAAAATCTTAAGTTGCGGCTCGAGTAAGCAGAAGCGAGAAGCCGTTAAAGTCAGAGATCCAAACCCCCAGTAAAGGAAGATCAGGAAGAAGAAAGGGGACCTATATCTTTCAGGTAAGTATACATGCATTATCATGCATTGCATCCCCTTGAATTTGGAAAATGTTTTGGAGGGATCGTAATTTATGAACCTTCATTCATTATTTGGTGCACGCTTTCAAGCTATCACCTCTTCCATGTCCTTAAGTATGCTTTTCAGCTGTATCTCTTTCCTGATTTTGGGTATCATCATGCATTGCAACCCCAATAAGAATCTAGAAAATGTGTTGGAGGGATCGTATTTTACGAACCTTCATTCATCATTTTGTGCACGCTTTCAATCTCTCACCTTTTTCACTGTCTTGTATACGCTTTTCAGCTTTACCTCTTTCCTGATTTTGGGTTTCAACATGCATTTCATCCCCACTGAGAATTTTAGAAATGTTTTGGAAGGATCGTAATTTACGAACTTTCATTCATCATTTTGTGCGCGCTTTCAAGCTCCCACCTTTTCCATGTCCTTGAGCATGTTTTTCAACTTTATCTCTTTCCTGATTTTGGGTGTCATCATGCATTCCATCCCCGTTGAGAATCTAGGAAATGTTTTGGAGGGACCGTAATTTACGAACCTTCATTCATCATTTTTGTGTACGCCTTCAGGCTTTTACCTCTTTAACGCACATTTTAGCCTCATCTCCTTTCCTGAATTTGGTTGTCATCACGCATAGCATCTCCTCACTAATAATTTAAGAAATGTTTTAGAGGAATTGTAATTTACAAACCTCCACTCATTTTTTTTTGTGTGCCTTTGAGCCCTTACCACTTTCACATCCCTGAGTGCGCTTAGGAGCCTTTCAACAAACACAGATATAGCATTATTCAACCCCATCTTCTTCCTTATTTGAGTGTGCTTTCAATCATCAACCACCTCAGATAGCGCACTTTTGAGTCTTGTCTCTTTCTTGAACATAGGTGAGTTTTCTAGCCGCCATCAACGAAGATAGTGTGCTTTCCAGCCCTATTCTCTATTCATCTTCGAGTGCGTTTTCCAACCCTCACCATCAATTAAAATAGTGCACTTTTTAGCCCTATTTTTCCCACATATCTTTGAGCAAGTTTTCCAATCCTCAACCATCAATTAGGATCGTGCGCTTCTCAGCCATTCCTTCCCTCTCTTGAGGGAGTTTTCCAACCCTCAACTATCAATTAGGATAATGCGCTTCTTAGCCATTCCTTCCCTCTCCTGAGCAAGTTTTCCAACCCTCAACTATCAATTAGGATAGTGCGCTTCTCAACCATTCCTTGCCTCTCCTGAGCGAGTTTTCCAACCCTCAGCCATCGATTAGGATAGTGCGCTTCTCAGCCATTCCTTTCCTCTCCTGATCGAGTTTTCCAACCCTCAGCCATCGATTAGGATAGTGTGCTTCTTAGCCATTCCTTTCCTCTCTTGAGCAAGTTTTCCAACCCTTAGCATCAATTAGGATCATGCATTTCTTAGTCATTCCTTTCATCTTTGAGTGTGTTTTTCAACCGTCAACCATCAATTAGGATAGTGCGCTTCTTGGCCATTCCTTTCCCTTCACATTTGAATGTGTTTTCCAACCCTCACCATCAAGTAAAATAGTGTGTTTTCTAGCCCTATTTTTCTTTTATCTTTGAGTGTGTTTTCCAAACCTCAACCATCAATTAGGATAGCACTTCTTAGCCATTCCTTTCCTCTTGCTTGAGTGAGTTTTCCAACCCTCAACCATCAATTAAGATAGTGCACTTCTTAGCCATTCCTTTCCTCTCATTTGAGTGTGTTCTCCAACCTTCAACCATCAATTAGGATAGTGCGCTTCTTAGCCATTCCTTTCTTCTTTTTTGAGTGTGTTTTCCACCCCTCAACCATCAATTAGGATAATGCGCTTCTTAGACATTCCTTTCCTCTCATTTGAGTGTGTTCTCGAACCCTCAACCATCAATTAGGATAGTACGCTTCTTAGCCATTCCTTTCCTCTCGTTTGAGTGCGTTTTCCAACCCTCAACCATCAATTAGGATAATGCGCTTCTTAGCCATTCCTTCACTCTTGTTTGAGTACGTTTTCCACCCCTCAACCATCAATTAGGATAGCGCTTCTTAGCCATCCCTTTCCTCTTGTTTGAGTGAGTTTTCCAACCCTCAACCATCAATTAGGATAGTGCGCTTCTTAGCCATTCCTTTCCTCTTATTTGAGTGTGTTTTCCACCCGTCAACCATCAATTAGGATAGTGCGCTTCTTAGCCATTTTATTCATCTCTTTTGAGTGTGTTTTCCAACCCTCAGCCATCAATTAGGATAGTGCATTTCTTAGTGTTGCGATGTCGCGGTCGCACAAATTAATTACCCTAACTTAAAACAAATCAAACAAGATAGTATAGAGAAAGCAAGGGGTCGATCCCACGAGGACGATTTAGTTCAGATTTTCATGCTATATGTTATGCAATTGGGGGGGTTGGAAGTTGTCTAGACTAAGCTAAAGCAAACTAAGCGAAAATTATATAAAACTGAAATTTATTAATAAAGCAAAACTTGGTCACAAGTCAACATCCACCTACAGAAATCAGAACTGATCATGGAAACGACACATCAATTTATATTCTGAATATTTATCTCTTCTTAAAATTGGTTCGTTAACGGATCCGCCGTATAACTTACCCTAACCATCAAACAACCACAGTGTCCGCACTAGTAATTTGATTCAATGGCAGCATTAGAAACTAGATAAATTGATCAATTAAGAAACATAATTGTCCGCAATATATGTTTAGTTTTATTGAATGCTCTCCCTAAGATTAATAACATAGATCCGCTACAATTACTAACTTAGTTGCTTCACAAGTTCATATATCACAACTCCGGTTTTGATATCAAACTTAGCAATAGATTGTCTACAACAATAACTTCGAGTCCGCTCTTAGCAATTAAATAAACAATCATAAGAAAATAAGCATAGGAGAACAAATATATTCATCATATAAACTGAAAAATTGAGGTAAAAATAGATCTCACAGTTCTTGAAATATGAAGGTTTCCGTGTCCTTGCAACCAAGCAAAAGAGTTTAGCCTTGCATGTTTATTGAACAACTAAATAAAAAGATGGAAGAACACATGATTTAGGGTTTGAAGGAGGAATATTTTGTGTTTTCTTGTGTGCTGGCCGAAATTTCCTTGCTCCTCTCTTCCTTTATATATGCTTCGAAACCCTAGTATCTATTTTACAAAATAGTCCTTCCTTAAGTTGGCAGAATTTTGTTGTCCCTTGTAAAATTCATATCTCCTTCATATGACATCGTTTTGAGCTTATATTTGGAGCGTTTATAGTTCTTTGAGTGCTGAATCCACAAAAATTGAGTTTGCATCAATCGGACTTCTGTAGCTCGAGATATGAAGGTTTGAATGGACAAAGGTCGACATTGGCAGATTGCAAGATTTGACTTTGAAGGATGCGATTCCCATGCTCTTCCTTATTTTATTTATTTTACTTAGCATTACAGAAAGATATGGATGTTATCTTTTTAATGCCACTGGAATCACTTCATTTCGATCTCTAGAGCTTCCGCTCTGCACAAAACATCGACTGAAGGTCAAATCTGTCAATCAGCTCCAATTACCTCCTTTTTGCATCTTTCATCCAAAAATGCCTTCAAAACATAAAACAAAGAATATTAAGGCATTTAATACACAAAACATATGCAAAACATTAGGTAAATATGTATGAAACTATCAAATACTATGGTTGCATCAAATACCCCCACACTTAACTCTTGCTCGTCCTCGAGAAAGGATAGGTAAAAAAAATTAAATTAAAAATAAAAGTAACCATGATAAAAAAATTTTAATCTCCCGTCAATATCCAAGAATTTAAGCATTATAAATAAGAATACAATCGAGAAGGATAAAGAACATAAATCTTCATGAATTTGTTTACATGCAAACTTCAAAACTCAATTAATCTTCGGGATTTAAAAGAAATCTATGCCATGCCAAAGTGATAGGTCCTCTCATTGATATACACTCCAACACTCATGTGTTTATGGCTTATGTGTTTAAATCTCTCAAATTCAATCAATGAAAATGTTCTACCATAAGCTTGCTCTTCAATCTCATCTCCATTACTAAAATATTACAAACAATGCATAAATCAAAAGGTCTTATGTTCTGGTTGTAATGGGGCTAAGGTTAAGGTGAGGTAAAAGAGAGTAGAAGAAAAGGTTCAAACCAAAGAAAGTAGAGCATTCTAAAAGAAAAAAAAAATTATATTTCAACCAAGATATTCCATCAAAACACATCAATTTTCAATCTGTAAGCACCAATGCTTAGCTACTTTCGATTTCAAACTCATTTCTATTCTTTTCTTTTCTTCTTTTCTTCTTTCTTTTTCTTTTTTTTGTTGTGTTCTTTTCTTCTTTTCTTCTTTTTTTTTTTTGTTTTTGTTTTGTTCTTCACCTTTAGCAACTTTGCCCATCTTTTCATCAAACATCACTACTTCTTTCTTTTCACATAATTTCCAACTATAATTCCATGAGATATCATAAGTGTATGCTCTACTAATCCTTGGCCAGGGGAAAAGAGGAAGACATATAAAAAGTTTAAGGCTTATACATGGGTAAAGCAAAGAAAAGATAAACAAGCTCAAAAGGGGCTCACTAAGGATAATATGCTTTAGGTTGGCTTTTTGGCTCAAGCGGTTAAAATTCCTAATGCCTTTATCATCTTCATGCATATATGTAATGCGAATGTAATCTCAACAAGATATGAAGCAAGTTCTAGAGATACATATCATTGAAAGAATGCGCACTCAAAGAATATAATGTTGAAGGCTCAAAAGCTTGCATTGGTATAGCACTATCAAGTCAACATGGCATATTCTCAAAGTCAATCCCTAAACCAATTAAACATAAAAACTTGCATGCACACTCACTCATTCAATTTATATATTCATCTATCTCACTTAATTCTCATACATAATACTCATATTCTCCTAAACCAATAGGAGTTCAAAAAGATCAATCATAGATTTTTCTCTGTTTTTTTTGGAAGAATAAAGAAAAACAAAATAAGAAAATTGACATTTTCCCAATACCCCCACACTTAAAACACAACATTGTCCTCAATGTTGAAAAATAAAAGACAAGGAATATAGGAGAATGAAAAAAATGAAATAAAATGCAAAAAATAAAGGACAAGGGAAAAAGAAAGCAAATCTGATTTTTTTTTATTTTTGGGTTGCCTCCCAATAAGCGCTTGTGTTTTGTGTCATTGGCTCGACATGTGGCATGACATGCTCATTCTTCATAGAAACAGTGATTTCTACCATCCATTTTTCATAGAAAGGTTTCAATCGATGCCCACTGACCTTGAGTACTTTATTAGTATCTAAACTTGTAACTTCAACATGGGGAACGATTTGCAAAGCTTGCAAAGCCAATGATGTTTCGTGCAAGTTTTGGGGAACACATTTGTGCCTCTCCATCTCCTCCAATTGGGTAAAATCATAGCCATAACTCAAAGGTACGCTTAATCCATCCACACAATTAAAATCACAAACTTGCTGCACACACTTATCAATTTGGTCATAACATGTGATAGAATAAACATTGCTATAAGGATATTTCATTGCATCATGAAACTTAAATTCAATCTTTTCATCTCCTACCTCCATAGACAAAGTATCCTTACCACAATCAATCTTTGTATTGGCAGTTTTCAAGAACGGTCTCCCAAACAATATCGGATTGTTGGAATCACAAGAATTATGCTCCATATCAAGAATATAAAAGTCACATGGAATTAGCAAGCTATCAATCTTGACTAGGACATCTTCTATCACACCAAGTGGGTAAACAAAACTACGATCCATAAGTTGTATTACAATGCTAGTTTTATTCAAAGGCTTAAGACTAAGAGAATCATAAACATGTTTGGGCATAACACTAATGGATGCACCTAAATCGCATAAAGCTCTTTTAAAACTAGCATTACCAATAACACATGGGATAGTAAATGCACTTGAGTCTTTTTGTTTCAAAGGCAAATTCTTTTGAACAACGGCAGATACAACTTCACCGATACTTACCGTTTCATGACCTTTTAGTTTGAAAGCTCTCTTGGTAGTACACAGCTCCTTCAAGAATTTTGCATACTTGGGAATTTGCTTGATAGCATCAATCAAAGGAATGTTGAGTTCCACTTTCTTGAAAACCTCTAAGATCTCTTTTTCTTTGTCTTCTTTCTTAGACCTAGAAGAACTCACAGGAAAGGGTGGAATTGTTTTAAAAGTGGAATTAATTGAGTGAGAAGTTACCTTTGGAGTGTTGGTCTTTGTTTCAGTTTGTGGAGGAGGATGATGTTCTTTCTTTGTACTCAATTCAGTTTCTATCTCTTCTTCCTCCTCCATCTCAATTTGTTTCAACTTTTTCTCTTCAAGTTCTTTCCCACTTCGCAGCATGATAACACTAACATTCTCTTTTGGATTCAATGCTTGGGAGGGCAACTTTCCATTTATTTGTGCTTCCAATTTCCCTACACTTGAAGCTACTTGCCCCATTTGCTTTTCCAAGTTGTGAATACTTGACCTTGTTTCCTGTTGAAAAGACATGACATTTTGTTGCAAAGTAACAGTATTAGAAGCCAAAGTTTTCATCATCTCACGAAGATCATCATTGGATGACAACCCCATAACATTGGAGTTTGTGAATGGAGGGGGTTGTCTTGTTTGATAATTTTGCTGGGGCTGTGGTTGGAATCCATGGGAATGGAACTGTCTCCCTTGATTGCCTTGATGAGGTGGATTCCCGTAGTGAAAGTTGGGGTGATCTCTCCATCCAGGATTGTACGTGTTAGAAAAGGGATCATACTTACATTGGGCTTGTCCATTGAATGTTCCATCAACCGCATTCGCTTGCTCAATGTAATCTTCTTGAATTGTTAGGCACATATCCGAAGCATGTCCTTGTAAGGAGCATATACTACAAACTTTCACCTGCTGCACATTTCCACAAGCCAAAGAACACACAAGAGAAGTAAGATCATTAACTTTATTTTCAAGGTTAGAAATACTTATCTCATTTACTCGTTTGTTGGAGAAGTCTCCACGAGTGCCAAACTGTTTTGAGTTGGCTGCCATGTTTGAGATCAATTGGCGTGCAGCCTCAGGTGTCTTATCTACCAATGCCCCTCCACTTGCAGCATCAATGATACTACGGTTAGTAGGCATCAATCCTTCATAAAAATATTGAATGAGCAGCTGATCTGGTATTTGATGATGAGGGCATTGAATGCACAATAGCTCAAATCTTTCCCAATACTCAGCGAGTGTTTCTCCATGAGATTGTCGAATCCCACATATTTCTTTTCTTATGTTGGCAACTCGAGATGCTGGGAAATACTTTTCAAGGAAGATCTTTTTCATGCCATTCCAAGTGTTAATGGAACCTGGGAGAATAGAAAAAAACCAAGCCTTTGCTGCCCCTTTTAAAGAGAAAGGGAAAGCTTTCAACTTAACTTGTTCTTCATCGACTCCATTTGGTTTCATGCCAACACAAACCATGTGGAACTCCTTGAGATGAGTGTGAGGATCTTCTCCTACAAGACCATTGAATGTTGGCAGCAAATGTATAAAACTAGATTTGAGTTCAAAGTTCACATTACTGTCTATGTTAATGCACAATGGTTGGTTTTCCACGTTAGGAGCAGCAAGCTCCTTGAGTGTTTGTTGTCGTGCAACAGCCATGATGTTGACGCGAGCTTCTTTTCGTAACCTGCGTAAAGTGTTTTCTATTTCGAGATCAACCTGCACTTGATGACTTTGGTTAGCAGAACGGGTTGTAGGCATAAATCACAAAGAAAACTCAAAAGAAACCAACCACACAAGAGATTGAAAACAACGTAATCGGCAATAGTATCCTACGCTAGAAAACTAAAAGTGTCCAGAAACCTTAGCAAACGATCGAATTGGGCCTTGATAGGGTGGGGCTAGTGACCATAGGTCACTAGTTCTTCTCAAAATGTCGTTTTCCTTCAGAAAAGAGAAAGAACAATACCTAATTCCACCAAAAAATCTGTTTTGAACAGTACCTCCGCAAACACAAGTTTTTTTTTTCTTTTTTTTCTTTTTTTTTTTTCAGAATAAATAAAAATAACAGCAAGTAGAATCAATCACAGCACAACACAACAACACAAGAATCAACTAAAATCACATCCCCGGCAACGGCGCCAAAATTTGTTGCGATGTCGCGGTCGCACAAATTAATTACCCTAACTTAAAACAAATCAAACAAGATAGTATAGAGAAAGCAAGGGGTTGATCCCACGAGGACGATTTAGTTCAGATTTTCATGCTATATGTTATGCAATTGGGGGGGTTGGAAGTTGTCTAGACTAAGCTAAAGCAAACTAAGCGAAAATTATATAAAACTGAAATTTATTAATAAAGCAAAACTTGGTCACAAGTCAACATCCACCTACAGAAATCAGAACTGATCATGGAAACGACACATCAATTTATATTCTGAATATTTATCTCTTCTTAAAATTGGTTCGTTAACGGATCCGCCGTATAACTTACCCTAACCATCAAACAACCACAGTGTCCGCACTAGTAATTTGATTCAATGGCAGCATTAGAAACTAGATAAATTGATCAATTAAGAAACATAATTGTCCGCAATATATGTTTAGTTTTATTGAATGCTCTCCCTAAGATTAATAACATAGATCCGCTACAATTACTAACTTAGTTGCTTCACAAGTTCATATATCACAACTCCGGTTTTGATATCAAACTTAGCAATAGATTGTCTACAACAATAACTTCGAGTCCGCTCTTAGCAATTAAATAAACAATCATAAGAAAATAAGCATAGGAGAACAAATATATTCATCATATAAACTGAAAAATTGAGGTAAAAATAGATCTCACAGTTCTTGAAATATGAAGGTTTCCGTGTCCTTGCAACCAAGCAAAAGAGTTTAGCCTTGCATGTTTATTGAACAACTAAATAAAAAGATGGAAGAACACATGATTTAGGGTTTGAAGGAGGAATATTTTGTGTTTTCTTGTGTGCTGGCCGAAATTTCCTTGCTCCTCTCTTCCTTTATATATGCTTCGAAACCCTAGTATCTATTTTACAAAATAGTCCTTCCTTAAGTTGGCAGAATTTTGTTGTCCCTTGTAAAATTCAGATCTCCTTCATATGACATCGTTTTGAGCTTATATTTGGAGCGTTTATAGTTCTTTGAGTGCTGAATCCACAAAAATTGAGTTTGCATCAATCGGACTTCTGTAGCTCGAGATATGAAGGTTTGAATGGACAAAGGTCGACATTGGCAGATTGCAAGATTTGACTTTGAAGGATGCGATTCCCATGCTCTTCCTTATTTTATTTATTTTTACTTAGCATTACAGAAAGATATGGATGTTATCTTTTTAATGCCACTGGAATCACTTCATTTCGATCTCTAGAGCTTCCGCTCTGCACAAAACATCGACTGAAGGTCAAATCTGTCAATCAGCTCCAATTACCTCCTTTTTGCATCTTTCATCCAAAAATGCCTTCAAAACATAAAACAAAGAATATTAAGGCATTTAATACACAAAACATATGCAAAACATTAGGTAAATATGTATGAAACTATCAAATACTATGGTTGCATCACTTAGCCATTCATTTCCTCTCGTTTGAGTGTGTTTTTCAATCCTTAACCATGATTTAAGATCGTGTGCTTCTTAGCCATTCCTGTCCTTGTTTGAGTGTGTTTTCCAACCCTTAACCATGAACAAAAGATAGTGGGTTTTCCAACACTATTTTTCTTCCTCTTTTGAGTGAGTTTTCTAACCCTCAACCATAGATCCTAGATAACGAGCTTTCTAGCACCGTCTTCCATCCCATGAAATCTTCATCATCTTCACCTGGGTAGGTCACTCATTACAATGAGACCATTTTTCCGTGTCATTCACAAACATCATCATCTTTAACCCCTTAAGTGTCCTCCTTAGACCTCAATTCTTAGGTAGTGTGCTTTCTAGACCTTCCCTTCTTAGTGCGTTTTATAGCCCTCATTCTCATTCCTGGATGGATTAACCAATTCTTGGTTTGATAAATTCATTTTCTTTTTCTTTACAACGCTTACTATCTAGAGTCTTTTACAAGACTTTAGTCATAAGCATTGTAAAGAGGGGGGCAACTGTCATCACCCAATTTTTGGGTGATTCCACAAAATATACAAAAAAATAAATAAAATAAAATAAAAGGGGCTGATGTCGGTAGAAAAATTAATGTTGAAATTTTGAACATTTCAGAAGCCCGGTCGTACTGTTGTTTTCCCAGAAACAAAGGAAAATCCAAATTGAAGGCCAAAATAATTTATTCTTGGATAAATCTGCATAGAAGTTAAGCCATAAGACATAATTATATTTTTATGGGCCAATTTGATTTAATCGTCGGCCGATTTAAAATATAATTACGCTTCAGAATAATTGAGAGCTCAATTGAAGGATTTAATTAAGCACAAGAGCTTAATTATACTTTAAATGAGTCAAATTAATTTTACTGAGGGTTTGATTGCTGAGAAATTAGATTCGGAAGCCTAATCTGGTTTAAATTGAGAAAATCGAGATTTTCAGCAATGAAACTCTTTGGGATTAATTGAGAGCCCAATTGAAGGACTTAATTAAGCGCAAGGGCCTAATTACACTTAAAATGGGTCAAATTAATCTAATTGAGGGTTTGATTGCCGAGAAATTAAATTCGGAAGCCTAATCTTGTTTAAATTGAGAAAATCAAGATCTTCAGCAACAAAACTCTTCGGAATTAATTGAGAGCCCAATTGAAGGATTTAATTAAGTGCAAGGGCTTAATTACACTTAAAATGGGTCGAATTAATTTTATTAAAGGCTTAATTAGTGAGAAATTAAGTTTGGAAGCCTAATTTGGGTTAAATTGAGACAATCAGAATTTCGGTGACGAAACTTTTTCGGGTGAAATCAGAAGCAAAAATTGAACAAAAAAACATCGTTATTCTTGGTTTTTCCCATCGAAAAACTCTTTTTTGTCAAAACCTATTTATTTCAAAATTAAAAAAAAACTTCTGCCGGCAGCATGCTTGGCCATACCAGCAGCCATGCTGCCACCACTCCCTCTGCAACACCATTCCTCAGCCATGCCCTAGACATCAACTCCATACCGTGTACCATGCCTTCTACGCCTATAAATAAGAGAAGAAAACACACTGGAAAGGAGGGGGTTGGAGAAGAAACACAAACATAACACTGTCACGGGGGGTTGAAAACTAGAAGAAAACAACTGGGGGGGAAATTTCAAAATGGAGTGATAAAAACTTGAAAACAGAGGGGGAATTTTGAAAATAGAGGAAAAACGCATTGAAGAAAGATGAAATAATACATGATAAACACTGGAAAAAAAACACAACCGTAACAGCCCCTCATCCTCATCCACTTCCACGGCAGCCCTCTCCATCGCCGTTTGCAGCCCCTTCTCTCTCCTGTCAGCCACAACCAATGGCAGCCATATTCTCCTCCATCTCAGGCCAACCTTGCACCGTCAGCCCTCTCCTTCTCTCCCCCCGAAGGTGTAACTCTCTCTCTCCCCGACAGTGCAGCCCTCTCTCTAACAAACCGGCACATCAAGCAGCCCCTCCTCCTCCTGAAGCTCACCGCGACCACCATCAGGTCCAGCTTCTTCTCCGACGATGAGCGGCAGCAACGACAAGCACGAGTAGAGGCAGCGACGTTGTCTAGCCCTCTTCCAGCGATGAGCGGCAGCAACGACAAGCACGAGTAGAGGCAGCGACGTTGTCCAGCCCTCTTTCGACGACTCCTCCAGCCACCACAGGCCTCCATTTTCGACGCCATGACAACAGGGAGAACCACCTCGACATCCTTTACCCAACGGCAGTGGCAGGTGACCCTCTTGTCGTGGTCGGCCGATCAAGTACTGTTCACGTCACTGTTCACGTAATTGCAGTTTACGTGTTTTGCCTTTTTTAATTAAAAAAATACAGGAAATGTGGAGCTGGGCTACTCTCGGCCCAGCCCAGCCCAGCAGTGGTGGGCCTTTGGCCCACCATGGCTGGCCCATTTAGCTAGGCCCGGCCCAGCCTGAATTTTTTTATTTTATTTTTAATTTTTTTTTAAAATACATTTAAAAAACAAAATAAAAAATGTGTTTGTTTTCATGCATACGGCCGAATTCCAAGGTTTTTCCATGCATATTTTTCATAAAAAAATATATGTTGCATCTTTCACATATTTTGAACAAAACTTGGATATCATAACTAGTTTACGATTATCCATTGGCATTCGGCCAAAATATTAAAAATAATTTAACAATTATTTTGTTTTAGTTTTTGCGGTGTAAATTTTTATTGTAAAGTACACCTGCAGATAAAAAGAATTTTTAACTACGGTGTAAAATTACATTGTAAGGTACATCTGTAGGTAAAAAAAAAGGTTTTTAACTGCGGTGTAAAATTACATCGTAAAGTACACTCGCGGCAAAAAAAAATTTCTTTTTAAATGCAGTGTAAAAGGTAAACTTAGAAAAAACAATCAAACAACAATGCAGCTTACCTTAGGTAGGGTGCACTGGGGGTGACGCGTCTTCCCCTTGCACAACAAGTCCCCTTACCTAAGACTCTCGTAGACCATTAGGTTCCTAGTGACCTTAATGCTAGGTGACGACTCCTTATAATTATAGTCGTAATTTTTACGGCAATAAATCAACCCCTTTTTTCACCGCGCGCCGTTATCTCTCCAAACCCGCGGGGATGGTGGGGTGCGAAGCGCGAAAAACCGCCGTCGCGGCACAAATCCTTAATGTATTCAAAACCGAGCAATTTTTTATTTAAAATGGAAAGTAAAGCATATCTTCAGGATAATGCATCAGCCACCACATTTTCCTTACCTTGCTTGTATGTGATAATATAAGGAAATGTTTCAATGAGTTTCACCCACTTGGCATGGCGTCTATTCAACTTTTGTTGTCCTTTTAAATGCTTCAAACACTCATGATCTATGCGAATCACAAAGCCTTTAGCCATAGATAATGCTACTAATTTTCCAAAGCCCATATCAAGGCATACATCTCCTTATCATAAGTAGTGTCATTTAGGGCTACCCCACTCAACTTTGCACTAAAATAAGCAACTAGACGACCTTTTTGCATCAAAACAACTCCAATACCTATCCCTGAAACATTGCACTCAATTTCAAAAGTTTTAGCAGAGTTAGGTAAAACAAGAAAAGATGTATTAATTAACTTTTCTTTGATCAGATTAAATGCCATTTCTTGTTCCCCCCCCCCACTTAAACAACACATTTTCTTGATGATTTTAGTAAGAGGTGTGGTTAAGCTACTAAAATCACTCACAAACCGTCTATAGAAGCTAGCTAAGATGTGGAAACACCTCACTTGGCTGATTGTTGTAGGGGCTGGCCACTCTTGGATTACCTTAACTTTTTCCTCATCCACTTCAATTCCTTTCTTACTAACATCAAAACCAGGAAACACAAGTTTATCTTTGCAAAAGATGCACTTCTTGAGATTAGCAAACAACTTTTCTTTCCTTAGAATTTCCAAGACAAATCTCAAATGTAATACATGTTCTTTCAAGTTTTTGTTATAAATTAGGATATCATCAAAATACACAATGACAAATCTGCCAATATACGCATGCAAAGCATGGTTCATCAAACGCAAAAATATGCTCGGAACATTAGTTAAACTGAAAGGCATCACTACGCAAAGCATGGTTCATCAAACGCAAAAATATGCTCGAAGCATTAGTTAAACTGAAAGGCATCACTAACCACTCGTACAAACCGTATTTAGTCTTAAAAGCAATTTTCCATTCATCACCTTCCGTCATCCTAATTTGATGATATTCACTCTTAAGATCCACTTTTGTAAAGACCCAAGAACCATGCAATTCATCCAACATATCGTTTAATCTAGGAATGGGATGACGGTACTTTACCGTTATGCTGTCGATGGCTCGGCAGTCAACACATATCCTCCATGTTCCATCCTTCTTAGGAACTAATAGCATTGGAACCGCACCAGGACTCATTCTTTCATGCACACACCTCTTCTCTAATAATTCACCTACTTGCCTCTGAAGTTCCTTGGTATCCTCGGGATTACTCCTATAAGCAGGTCGGTTTGGAATTGACATGCCTATTATGAAATCAATATGATGTTCAATCCCTCAAATTGGAGGTAATCCATAAGGTACCTCTTCAGGAAGGACATCTTCAAACTCCTGCTAAAGAGAGACAATATCATTCGGCAAAGCACCGACGAGATCATTAGTACATAAAAGAGTCTCCTTGTATATGAGTACAATAAAGGGTTGGTGTGAAAATAACGCTCTCTTGATCTCACTTTTTTTTGCAATGTGATTGAATTTTTCCTCTCTTACTCTCACTATGGCTGAAATGTCTTCTCTTTCTTTTTCTCTCTGATAAATGCTTTTCTATCTTTCTTTTTTATTTAAATCTTTTTTTTCGATTTTGGCCTTCATTTCTTTTTCTTTCTTTTGTTCATTTGATCTTTGTAACTTTAATTGGTCCTCTCTAACCTGTTCTGGATTCGATGGCACAAGAATAATAGGTTGCTTTCTATGAGTGAAAGAATTCCTATTTATGAATCATCATGCGTAACCCTTCGATCGTATTGACATGGTCTTCCCAAGAGTAAATGGCTTGCATGCATAGTAACCATATCACAAAGCAGCTCATCTTTATATTTACCAATGGATAATGCCACCAATACTTGGCCTGTCACCTTGATTTCACCACATTCATTAGCTATTGAAGCCGCTAAGGGTGAAGATGTTTCAAGGTAGTTAAGGCCAATTTCTCCACCAAATAAGTGCTGGTTACATTTATGCAACTTCCTCCATCGATAATGACACTATAAACTTTGTTTTTCACAAAGCACTAAGTATGAAATAAGTTCTCCCTTTGGTTACTTTCTTCCTCCTTAACTTGCATATTGAGAATTCACCTTCCTACCAATAAATCTCCAACCACAACACTTTACTCATCTTCAGCATCCTCCAAAGGTGGCATGTCATCATTATCTACTTCTTCCTCATTCTCTGAATCAAGCTCTCCTTGGGCATTTATGACCATCACCCTTTTGTTTACACACTGGCTGACTATGTGTCCTCGCCTCTGACATTTAAAACACTAAATATCACGTGTTTTAGAACTTGAAGTTTTGGTATTACCTAAAGCATTAGCAATCATTAGTTTGGCATTCTTGGAGTGTTCAAATTTTGGCTTATTTTGTAGATGCTAATCCCTTTTTAGAGCTGTCTTCCACATGCTGGTGGTAGCCATAGGATACCCTCCTAACCAATCATTTTCGTTTGAATTGTTCTCCACCTTTATGGCTTAAGACACCATATCTGTCAACTCAACATAGTGTTGTATCTCAACTATATCTGTAATCTCAAGATTTAATCGATGTAAGAACTGAGCCTTAGTGGCTTCCCAATCCTTGTCTACATTAGCCCAGATCATAGCTACCCCCATCTCCTTGTAATATTCTTCCATACTCTTGAAACCTTGATTTAACCTCTACAACTTTTGATAGAATCCCCTATAATAGTGGTTGGGTAAAAAACGCTTCCTCATAAGTATTTTCATCTCCTCCCAAGTGTCCACGAGTGGCTCTCTATTCCTTCTTCTGTTAATCAGTAATTGATCCCACCAAACAATGGATAATCGGTGAATTCAATTCCAACCAACTTAACCTTCTTTATCTTCGAGTAGTTGTGACAATCAAACACCATCTCCATTTTAGTTTCCCACTCAGAATAAACTTCAGGATCACTTTTACCTTGAAAAGATGGGATTTTAATCTTTATGTTTCCCAAATCATTATCCCTCCTAGGCCTACCCTTCCTAGCTTCTCAATTCTCATTTCCACGCTGAAACCTGCCCTAGTTCAAATATGGCTCATCATACTCCGATCCACCTTTTCCTCAACATTTCACCATGGAACATGCCCACCTTGCTGCCTATTAGGGATGTCTTGTTGATGTCCACTAGGAGCCTCTACTTTTACCCTGTCCAACCTATTATGAATAGGTTCTAATTCAACCTTCAATATACGCCTCATCTCCCCTAACAAGGCTTGCATTTGGAGGTTCGAAACTAGAGGTTGTTGAATTTCTTCGGCTATATTTTCTTGATTACTAGATAATCCCATAGCAATTCAAAAAAATGAGACACAACCAAAACTAACCAAAAGGCCAAGAACTTGAATAACGTGAGATACAAGATTGAAACGAAGTTTTCCTACTGCAATCGTGTACTTTTTTTTTCACATTTTTTTAATGATTTTTTTCTGAATTTGAATAAGGTGAGAAACAAGATTGACATATTAATGGAATCATGCACTTTTTCTTTTTTTCCCTTTCTTCATGATTTTTTTTCTTCTATAAGAGGTAACAATTGTGATACCAAATGAAAATGAAGTCCATCAACAATTGTGATGAAACCCAATAGCAACGATGGTTTAGAACCCCAATATCATATAAACAAGATTGGTTCAGCCTTGACCCAGCACCTAATAAGATGAAAACCAAGACTACAAAGGATTGAAACGCCACGCCTAGAAAACCTGAGAATCTCTCAACAATCAAGTTGATAAGTTTGGTTGTTTGAATGCCATAAGATTAACTTGATAAGTTTGACGAGTTCTTTTAAGAACGAAGAGGAACACAAGACCTCACAAATATGATAATTTTCTGAAAACATAATCTACCTTATTCATTTCGAAATACCCATCTATATACTTGGAACAACCCTCCAAGAATAGAAAAAGTCATAAATAAAGCTTTAAAATAGCACAAACATCAAAATAAACAAGTCCCCATGTTTTTAGGCCTCTTGGATTTCTAGAGACAACCATATATAGCTAAATGACTCAATTCAATGTATTTAACATAACCATTCAATACAATGTTCAATCCTCTATTTATTATCTTAGAACTCATCAAATTCATGCCCTTTAAATGTTAGATCATGCTAGAAATGTTTTTGCATAATTATTAGCCTCTTCAATTGCTTTGATGATGTGGACTAAGTCTTAATTATTATTTGATCCCATCTTGGTCTCTTTAGAATCAGCCCAAATCTTTTGGATTAGCCCATTTAGTTCTTCCTTGAAACGTTTAGCTCTAAGTCTTTTAATTGGATCACTTGGAATCGACGAAAGGTCTTGTGCAAATTCAGCCACATCCCCGAGTGTATGATTGGCAAGTCCAACTCCTTGGTTTGCATCACTCTTTTTAGAGGCAAACTTGCAATAACTTTAGATGCTGTCATATGCATTGTAATTGGAAAGCTACGCCAGCATTTTATGTCATTGATTCATTGTTTTCAAACATCCTTTGAATCTGTGAAATTTGATTAGTAGCACAAAATATATCCTCACACCTCTCGTGCATCACACATAAAAAAATATATTAAGGTTTTTACTCTAATAAGCTCACTACGCCTTTTACCTCACTACGCTTTTTTTCTTTGTTCTTTAAGAACTAAAATCATCAAATCAAAGTTAGTAGCCTTCGTAGCGCACTCTAATTATAATTTTCAGACTCAAGAAGTAATAAAAATACTAAAAACAAAGCAAAACAAAACTATGATTATGATTTCACGAGTAGCAATGCAAATTCGTATGAATTGTTGACGAAATGAAGACACAAAATAGAATAGAAGCAAATAATAGTGAAAATAATTACTTAACTCCTAGATAACCCAAATATAATAGAAACAAAGATTTGGATAAAACTAAATAGTAAGGATCACATTTTGAAACTTGACACAAATCTAACCTCTGATGCAGTTTTTACATAACAGAATTGAAACCCAAACCAAATGACCTTTGAAAAGATCACCGTTATAGTTTTTACATTACATTCAATGTTTCTAATCTTTCTTCATTTGATGAAGGTGACGATTTGAGGTCGAATCCTTTTAAGGAGCGAGGGGATGATGCGATCCAACCATCAAATGATCCATTAGAGTTTCTAGTTGGTCTAGTTACTAGGCTTAGGGCTAAGAAGTTCAAAGAAGCTTTCAATGGACTACTTTAAGATGTGTTGGAGGGGTCTAATACAATCTTATTTGGGTCATGAAGTGAGGACAACAAAGGAGACAAATGAATCCTACTACAACTTGGAAACAACATGGGTGGTTACGTTTTCCGTTTGTTTCTAGGATTAAGAAGCTGGATGGAAGGCTAAAAAATAAGACTTATGAGCTTTATTTAATTTTGTTAGCTACAATGCAAGGCTTGTTTGGGCTTAATTAAGACTTTGTTTCAGTTAGGATTCAAGGCTTGTTTGGATTAAGTCATGGGCTTTCCAACTAAGGGTTTTGGGTTTGTTTTGAGTGGACCTCTTTTAACTCCACATAAGTGGTTAATGTAACCTAAATTTCATGAGCCATTGATGAATATTACTTCTGAAATTTTCAATTTTATGTGTGAGAGTGATTCTTGCATTCTTTAGTTCTTGAACGAACTGAATCCGACTTATTGAAGAATAACTGGCTTTGTGGCGTCATTATATTCATTTCAATAGTGTTGGTGCCTTGGGGCATGTTTCCATTGTGTCACACTCCTCTAAGACCTATTTCAGCTTTCTAGGATCAAATCTCATTCTTGGTTGTAGGTTGTGTGACCATGTGATCACGAGGTTTGGGTATGATGTCCATATAGTCGTATATAATAACAAACCTGATTTTGAAGAGTATATTGATGAAAACACAGATGTGGGTGAAGATGATTATGATTTTGCTTCTGTTAGCCTAGGAATCAGGTCTAGACCAAACAGAGCTACGAGGAATGTGAGTTTCCATGGCATGCAGAATTATGAAGATATGGATAGGGACAACATTAAACTGAAAATTCCTAACTTCCAAGGTAAAAATGATCTTGAGGCTTACTTGGAGTGGGAGAAAAAGGTAGATTGGATGTTTTATTGCCATAATTATTGTGTCACACTCTTATCAGACCTATTTCAGCTTTACGGGATCAGTCCCATTCTTGGTTATGGGTTGCGTGACCACGTGATCATGAGGTTCGCATCACTATCATTAAGATGAATCTTAAAAATTAGGAAGAATGTTTGCGATTAATTGAATTTGCATATAATCATAGTGTGCATTCTACTACTAATCATTTTCCATTTGAGATTGTTTATGGTTTTAACCTTTTGAAACCATTAGATGTGATTCCATTTCATGTTAATGAAAGGGTTAGTCTGGATGGTAATCAAAAAACATAGGTGGTGAAAGATCACCATGCAAAGATTCGATAACAAATAGAAAAAAATAATGAAAAATATGCAAACAAAACCAATAGGGGACGAAAATTAGTGAGATTTGAACAAGGTGATTGGGTTTGGGTGGATATGAGGAAGGGAAGGTTTCCTTAACAAAGAAGATCAAAGTTGATGCCTACAGGAGATGGTCCTTATCAGATCATAGAAAGGATTAATGATAATGCCTACAAAGTGGATATACCAAGTGAGTATGGCGTCAATGCTACATTCAATGTTTCTAATCTTTCTTTGTTTGATGTAATTGATGATTCGAGGTCGAATACTTTTGAGGAGCGAGGGGATGATGCAATCCAATCATCAAATGATCCATTGGAGGTTCCAATTGGTCCAGTTACTAGGCTTAAGGCTAAGAAGTTCAAATAAGCTTTCAATGGACTTCTCCAAGATACATGGGCTAAGGTGAACTTCAAGAGTATTTTTAATAATAAAGAGCAAGCCTTGATTAATCTAATTCATTTTCAAGAGGGTCTTGTTGGTAGATCCAAGACCATTGCATAAGGATTGGTAGAAGAAGACTACATTCGGATAGTTTCACCTTTCATTACTCTTTTAGTCATAACTAGAGCTATAGATCGAATTTTGATGTGATTCTAGTTGGGCTAGAAACTAAACTTCCATACCTTTCCAACGGTACATGACATGCCTTCTAATTCATTTAGACGAGAGAGATCCATCCATTTGAATTTGGGCATTGCTGTTGCCAACAGAATACGGAAACAATGAACTTGTCTTATTTAATTAGTTAGGTTATCAAAATTTAATTATTTTGAGAGGAGACAATTTGTATGGTTTTTAGATTTTTTTTATTTTAATTATTTTGGGTTAGTTTTAGCTTGGTTTGATTATCATTTAAAATGGGTTTATGTGAGGCTGGTTAGGGAAACTAGGGTTTTGGCTTGGAGAATAAATACTCTTTAGGAATAATGTTAAGGGAACTTTTTTGACAATATTTTTCAGCATTGTAGCCAACTTTGGTTGCTCCTTCTTGGTTCTTGATTGAACTTTCAACTCTTCAAAAAATTGATCATTCTTTGTTGTGAATTTATACTTTTTTTACTCGTCTCCAAGTGTAGGTGTTGTGATCGAGTTGGTTTATAGTCTTGTTACCTTGGAGCAAGTCTTCTGTTGTAATAAGCTCATTCATATCTTAACAAAACCTAGGTTAGATTAATCTTGGGGTCATGAATACCATTAAATTTCATTAGGATTCGTATCACGTACTAGGAGCATTTGTAAGTCCAAACAACATCACTACCTATTCATACAAACCATGCTTAGTCCTAAAAGCAGTTTTCAACTCATCACCCTCCTTCTTCGTAATCTAATGGTACCCATTTCTTAAGTCAATTTTAGAGAAATTATAAGATCCATGTAGCTCATTTAACATGTCATCAAGCTTAGGAATGAGGTGTCTATACTTTACTATTATGTTGTTGATGGCTCAACAATCAACACGCATCCTTCATGTTCCATCCTTTTTAAACATAAGCAGCACGATATCCAAATGACATCAAATGTAATATATGTTTTTATTGGGATCCCAATAAATAGATTACAAATGTTGAGTGGATTTTGAGTTAATGTGATATATAGACACAAAACTGACTCAAAACAACCCTTTTAAAACCTATACCAAATGATATCAAAGTAAAAGGAAACTTTATATTTAGTGTGATTTCACACTGAATAACCAGGATATCAACTTGGAATTAATTACGATAAGTTTTGATATCCTAACATGAAACAAATGTGTCACAAACTTGTCTTAACCCAAATAATGTTTTCTGATTGCTACCTTCTCCTTTTTACTTTAAATATAACACATGAAACACAAAAAAGAAATGAATACTGGCAAAAAAAGGTAGACAAAGAGAAACTGACATGAGTCAAATAAGATAATGAAAACAAAAAGAATATAACCAGATTCTAGAGCCTAGCTCTGATACCAATCAATGTGAACCTCTTGATCATATGCACGAAGATGATACTCCCCTAAGAAAGCCAAAAATCAGGTTTGAGAAGTGTGATACCATGGAAAAATGTCCTAATGCACCAACACTAATGGAATTGAATTGAATGATGCTACAAGGTGAATTATATCATAATGAGTTAGATTTGATCTTTGTCTCAGCAAAGAAAACATGTTGCATAACGCAAAACTTAAGTTTATTTCATTAATTCATGGCTACTAGTTTTGCAACATGCAATTCACTTATATAATATTTTAATTAACCCTAATGGTTCCTTATATGTGGGTTGGTTTGAGTCTACTTATAAAAGTGACCCAAATATATAATAATAATCCAAAAAATAATATGAAAATAATAAAAAGAATAAAAATATGAAATTAATATCCTTTTTAGTATTAGATTTGTCATCTCTAAGAAGTTCTAAATAGACTATAAAATCTAATTTAATCTCAATATCTTAATTAATTTAAATCAACTTTGAACCCCGTGTTGCCCAAACTTATATTCATTAAAATGAATCAAATAATACCCAACATATACTAAATAAGCTTTTTTGCCCGAAAAAACTCCTATTATAACTTATATATCAAGATTTTTTTCAATTGCACCTTCAAATTGAAACATAGCTATCGAATCGTATGGTAAGTTTTCAATCCATTTGAATTGATTTCCGGTTTATATTTTATTATCCGAAGCCTCACCAAATTGCTAATGTTTGACTTATCCAAAAATGAAACGAAAGCGGTAGCTTTTATTTACTTAATGGAAGACCTCATTATAACCTCTTAACATATTATAAAAACTAATTTCATCGAGTAGCATCTCAAGATTAAAAATTACGTGGATGTATGCAAACACCTGGCACTTCCTGGATGGAGAGGCAGCATTGTTTAATCTAAATAAAAAAAAATGGAATAGAATTTATGAAATTAATTAGTTTGAGATGAAACTAAAAATCAAGTGATATATCAGGTTGACTGGTCAGCTGAATGACATGTTTATAACAGTGAAATAAACCCAAGTAATTGTAAATTAAGGCAAATTAAAAGCAGTTAGTAAAGAAACAAATATATCACACAGCACCACGTTAAACAGCAAAATAAGTGATCTTTTTGCTTCTCTGCCTTTCAGAATTTTACAGAGAGAGAGAGAGAGTGAGAGAGCAAGAGAAATGTGGGAATCGATCTGCTTAACGTTGGCGGCCACCGCCGGTAATAACATCGGAAAAGTTCTTCAAAAGAAGGGCACTCTCATTCTTCCTCCCCCCTCTTTCAAACTAAAGGCATGCATCTTTTACCCATTTTCTTTTCTTCTTTTCTCGGCCTCCTTTCGTTTTATTTTCGTTTCATTTTGTCACAATTTTGTATTGCTTAACAAGTTAACAACCAATACAATATATTATTTATTTTTTAATTTTCAAGATTGTAGAAGAATTTCAAGCCCTGAATTTGAAATTCTGCTGCTGTTCAATTTCAAGAAATGATCTTATTGCTAACAAGTGCATGCATGTCGCTTCGATTCTCGATTCCCATTGTCAATCTTTCGGTTTTTGATTCTGGGTTTATGGGATTTCTCTCAATTCTTTGCTTGTTAGAACCCGTGCAACCGAACTGTGCATGTGAAGGAAGTGGGTTGCATATTTTTATTGATTTTATGTGTAAATTTTCAGGTGATGAGGGCATATGCCGCTAATAAAGCTTGGATCATTGGTTTTCTTGTGGATATATGTGGTGCATTGTTGATGTTGAGAGCATTATCTCAAGCTCCTGTGAGTGAATATATTTGTGTTTCCGATTCCTTTTAGATTATTGTGCTTAATTGGAAATTTCCATATTTCTTTTTTGGAAAAGAAAATATTACAATGACGTTTTTGAACAATTTAAACTTGAGACTGCATTTTCAACATACACATGCAAAGAAAAAAGAAAGAGACTGAAAGTCTTCTTGTTGAGAAAGAATTCGTTTGCTCTCTTCTTCTACCAAACTCAAGCAAAAAGTGAGCTCTTTCATTTGTTTGGCAACTTCTCTTTGGTTAATGCAATTTATTTTGTGTCATTTGTGTACTCTTCATCAAAGTGATCTTGACTGTTTCTGTCAGGTATCTGTCATCCAACAAGTTTCTGGTTGTGGACTTGCTATTCTTTCTATCTTTTCCCATTTAGTATATAGCTAAAAGAGATTAGCCGTTTGAACAGTGTTTTGCACTGTTCATCAAGATTTAGATGCAATGTAGATTAGAATAGTAAAACTATATAATACAATAAGTATTATTTGTATACTAGAACAACAATAAAGTGACTTTGGCCGAGTAGTTAAGGTGCGCTGTTGCTAAGGTCCCCGTGAGAGTTCGAATCTCTACAACCATGAAAATGAAATAATTACTTACTAATATAAGTATTCTTTGTATACAAAAATTGCACAACGAAGTCATTTGGTTGATTGGTTAAGGAGTGCGGTTTTCCCTGCACCGAGAGTTCAAAACTCACAAGCTACAAAATTGCATTTTTAAACAGTAATAAACAGTGAAATCATTGTCCATTACTATTTGAAAAGGTATTTTCCTTTCTTTTTTTTTATTCGGGATTCTTTTTTTGTTTTTTGTGTTTTTGATAATCAGGGTGTTCGGGCCAACTTACACGCACTACGATTAATCTCTGGATCCACTATCTTTTTACATATTTTTTCCTTTTTTTTCCACACATTTTTTTTTGGTTTTCTTTTATAACCAGAGCGTCCAGGTCAGCTTACGCGCACCATGTTTTTTCTTCCCACATATACATTTTTTTTATCTTCGGACCCATTTTTTTTTACATTTTTTTCCCACATTTTTTTTGGTTTTTTTATATAACCGGGTGTTCATACCCATGGTTGTCAAAATCGCGATTTTGACACGACACGGAAGGGGTTTCAAAAAATCGAATCGTAAAATCGTACCTGAATTTTCCCGTACAAAAATCGTAAAATCATAGCTAAAATCGTGTGGGTAGAAAAATCATAAAATCGTAAGTGAAATATTTCTGAATACAATACAATATAATTATGGTCATAAAACTTCATTAGTTAAGGTTCATACATGATTCAAAATAACTTAAAAATACATTACAAAACAATTATGTCCATAGAATTTCATTAGGTAAAAACTAACAAATTTAAAATAAATATGTTGTTGATGTGCTATATAAATTTAAATCAGTCTCATGACCATCATTTTCCTCGTTATTTTTAATACATTCATCAAAAGGATTATTATTGAAAGGATTATCAGTACTAATACTGGTATCAACACCGATATTGCTAGTACTAGCTCTAACTTCAACAAATTATTTCGATATGAGAATATGAAAATGATTTAAAAACATTAAAAAATTTAATTTAAAGTAAAAAAAATATTTTTTTCCAAAAATTTTAAGTATAAATTTTAAAGTTAATATTACTAATTTTCAATAGTAATTCTATAATATATACAAGAGAGATAGAGAGAAAGATAATATATATATATATATATATAAAGAGATGGAGAGAGAGATAATATAATATATATATATATAAAGAGACGGAGAGAGATAATATTATTTATATATATATATATATGTGTGGGGGGGGGGGTGCATGGGGAGCGCGAATTAGGAGGAATTGGGAGGGGGGGCGCGCGTGAATTTTATCAGTTTCGCTGAATCGTAAAATCGGACCGATCCGGTCTGATTTTACGATTCAGACCGATTTTAAATGGGTTTGACCGAGTTTGACCAGTTTCGAGTTTTCTTTTTGAGTTGACCTGTTTTTTTGAGTTGACTCGCAAAATCGTATGATTTTGCGAGTCAACTCGCGTTTTTAATAACCATGTTCACACCAGCTTACTCGCACCATGTTTTTTTTCCCGCTTATAATTTTTTTCTTTTATATTCGGGGTGCCCGGGTCAGTTTACGCGCACCACAACTACTATTTTATAGAATAACTAAAGGAGATCGCAATTTCAAATAGTAATAAACAGTGATTTCAACTGTGGTTCTCGCTATTCATTACTATTTGAAAAGGTGAATTAAATTGTGGTTTTGGAGGGAGATGGCAAGGGTGTATGGGAATACGTTTGAAAAGCTTTTTTGAAAAAAAATGAATTTTTAATTTATTTTAAATTATAAAAATTTGGTGTTTCTAGATAATTTTGATGTACAAAACAAGAAATTATATATATTAAAACTTAACAAAAAAAATTCAATCCCAGTGGCGGAGCACGGGTTTATGACTTGTTTTTACCTAAAGGAAGTCATGAATGTCATTGATTGGATAGGAATCACTTCAGCTAGTATCGGTAGAATAGGCATGTAAATTCTTCCTGGTTGCTTCCTGAATTGGTGTTGATCTCATTGTTGTTAAAATCATATTTCAGAATGGTTACATGATAGTTATGGCTCAAAAGCAAGAGCATATTATTAGCTATTTTTCTTTTTAACTATGTTGTGCATTCCTTTTGAGGATGAATATATATATATATATATATATATATATATATATATATATATATATATATATTCCATGAAGGTGTCTCATTTGGAATAGGTCTTACCATGAACTTTTGTTTTTCATAACCCCATAAGTATAAAGTTTTTGTTGTATTGAGCTAAACTATTGACATAAAGATATTAATTGATTATGAAAATTCAATTCTCCAAAATTGTATGATATCCATGTTTACTTTGTGATCCAACATCTTATTTCTGTGGAAAACTAAGCCTTGCTTATTGTTTTGTATTTGCAAGAGTTGGTGCTGGAGTTAAGGAGCAAGAGGGATCCTCTGAATCTGTTATTCAGTTACCTTGGCTGGTGTTCCTTGTTGCCCTCTTATTTTTAGGTACCTTACTCTGAGCACCAACTTTATTAGCATTAATATGACATTGTTGCATGAACTATTGCACAGACATATGAGTATTCAAAGTTAGAGATAAGAAATCTTCTTTATCTTTTAGAATCTAAGATGGTTTAAAATCTATGAAAAGATGGAAAGGACCTACACACCTGAAAATCTTCTCTCAAAGAATACCCATGGCTTGTGTTAACTCATAAACTTACTAGGCTATATCTCTGATTCTCACCTATAACACAAACAGACTCATCAATCACATATGCAAAGTACTTAGATAGGGAAACATGCGCAAACGGGCCAAAGATTTGTATTTCTACTAGTGATGGTCAAGACATATCACTTCTTAATGTTGATTTCTGAGGTACCACTGGATGTGAATATTTTGTACTTGGTAAAATGGCTCTCTTTTAACTAGTTAAATTTTCACCTTCATGGCTGGTTGTGTATGCTAGCATGGCTTAGTCTAGAGAACAACTCTTCTCTTTGTAGAGTTGGTTTTGATTATCAACACTTTCCCTTGACATTGACTCAGTTCTCGCACTAATGACAATTGAAATTCTGCGTAGTTTGGTATTATTGAGGCCTTTTGTGAACATATCAGTTCCTTTAGTGTGACCTCCACCGTGCTGAATGTTGGTCCCTTATTAAAAGAGTTTGCAATAATTAAACCTTCCATGATGCCCAACACTTGTTTGCCAACTCCAAAAGTGGCCCTTTACAACATCCTCTTATACCACTTTATCATGCTAAAACAAACCTGACGTTGCCATCTAAAGCGAGTCTTTAGCCAGCCAAGAGCTGATAGTTTATCCAACCAAATCACAGCTACCTTTGACTAAGGAATTGACCAATTTCTTCATAGCTAGAACCAACTTAAGAAAGGTTGTTTTTGCATTCAACTAAAAGAAGTATAAATAGGTCACCTGGCATCTTTTTTGTAGATGGCTCCATTTATGCAGTAAGATGAAATGATGAATTCTGTATTATATTTGTATAATAGGCAGAAAGAGTAGAGAAAAGCTTAGTGAGCCTATGAGAATTTTGTTTGTGGTTTTATCACTATGCTCTAATATAATGTAACTGTTTTGTTTCATGTCTTGACTCTTTACACTTCTCAACTACAAATGCATCTAAATCTCTCTTTTCTAACTTCTAGTGGGGACTATAACTTGACGCTACCATTTATAGTTTTGTGGTGCTTCATTTATGTGTTCTCATTACATAATTTTTTCTAGTTGGCATTCAGTTCATCAGATATTTTAGGGACATATACATGGTTGAAGGGACTGCATTAGAGATAATGTGATGATTGCTTAGTATGGTCTGATATGTGCAACTAAATATGATTTTTTTGAAATAGGTGGTCCTCATTGGATGGCTCCGGGTATACAGACATCAAAGAAGAGCACATGAAATGGTAAAATTTTCTGTCTTTATCTTTCTGCTTTGTAAATAATTTTTGTTTCCGATTTTAATTCCTCAACCATCCCCGTAGCCTTCATTCATTGTTCTGCCTTATGTTGAAAAATGTTTCCAATGCAGATGGGCTATGAAGTTGAAGAAATTATATATGGTCTGGAATCTGGGATTATGTTTAGGTATAATTCCTGTTACACCATTTTTATTCATAAATTTGTTGCTTTTCAGTGTTGCCAGTATTTTTATAATAGTGATTTATCTATGCTCAGCAAATTCAAAATTATCAGAAATTTGATGCGCCAGTTTGCATAAATAATGTTGTCAGACTTAGAGTACATCATTGAATGTGCAGAAGTCCATGTTATTAGATGGATGCATGTGTTATGCTAGAAGGCTTCACCCGCCAGTGTTATCGTTTTAGCATGTCTCATTTAATCAGAATAGTAAGAGTTGCTGCAAAATCAATATATCTTTTATATGCATGAATATACATTTTACTTCTTTCATGAAACTGTTCATTAACGAATATGCTTAAAATATTGTTTCCTAAAGTGCCATTCGATTTATACCAAAATTAAGAATTGGTCCTAGCATAAATAAAGGTTATGAACTGCTTCTTGAAAGCAACATAACTTGATGGTATTCCACAGTGAAGGTGACCTATTTGAGAGATTGCATGTGGAAGCCATCTATTTTAGACAATTTTGCAGACATCTGATTTAGAAACTTTGATTTACATGTTATTGAAATTTCTCCTTTAAACATGAATTGATGGTTAAAGACTCAAAAGGTATTATTCAATTCTCTGTTAGTATCTTTGGCTGAGCTGTGTACAATATTAAAGTCTCCTATGTAGAATATAGAAGTATCCTTCTAAGGCCCATTTTGTAGAATTAGTACTTTTAAAAAACCTACACATACAACAAACGTGCTTATAGGTATCCCAACTAGGAAATCTGAGATGTTTTCTTATTGCTATAATTGTACTCATTGAGATTTTCTGCATTGCAGGTTGTTTATAGTAGCAGGTGTCATTTTACTTGTTAGTTCAACTTGGCTGCTGCGGCACCTTCCATTATGTCACTTTATACGAGCTAATGCTGATCAAAATTTCAGTTCAAGTCGATCAGGATCTCTCCGACATAAGGATTCAAACCCATTTGTTGTTATCCATGCAGCAACATTGCATCATTTGATATCATCTATGTCCAAGGAGAAGGCTATATCAGATACAATGCTTGCAAGTTTTTTTGCCAATGACTTGACAATTTTTGGTCAACATACTTGTGCAATCTTTAAGTGCTAATTCATGCTAGCTCTTTTTTTTTTCTTTTTTTAGGGGGGTGCAGATGGTTTGATACCGCATTTTTTGGAAGCAAAATTATATAATAATTTGGTCAACATATGTATATGGCCAGATGGCCTGATACCGCATCTCAACTAGCAAACTCAAGCCAGTCAAACTTCAACTTGTGGTTACCTTTTACATATTTACGAAGAACACTTTGATGTAGAGAGTGGGTTCATTTTTTGATTTCCACTTCATCTCAATTTTATCTATGAGAGGTTGTCAGAGGGAGCCTGCTTATGAAAGCATTAGTGTTGATGATGTTCTGTTTTTAATCTCAACGAGGAAGTACTTTGTTTGTGTAAAGCTAACCCAATAATATATAGACAATTTATAACTAAATAAAAAGCAAATTATTGAAGCCATGAGGCTTCTGACATGGATGATGTTGCTAGCCCTGGGCATAAATATCATTAGTTTTCATCTGTTTGGATTCGGGTGTAAGGGTTATTGTAGATGCTAGGTTTGCAGCAACAATTAAATTATATAATGTTTCAAATAACATTAATGGATTTTTATATGTGGGCTAATTTGAGTTTACTTGAAAAAATTATTCAAATATGTAATAATAATTTAAAAATTAAAAAGAAAAAATAAAAAGAATAAAAATCTGAAATTAATAACTTAGATAAAAAGAATAATTTATCATCCCTAAGAAGTCTCATATAGGTTGGTCAACATAAACTCATTTCTCCTTAAAGAATTCAACTCAAAATCAAAATTTGTGTCAAATAACATAAGATTAGCAACATTAAAGGTAATATCAACATCATACTCACCTGAAAAGTTAATTTTGTATGTGCTGTCATTGATCCTCTTTAAAACCTTAAATAGACTATCACCACAAGACTGTAATTTTGATTTCCTTTGTGATACCGAATAATGGAAGAAAGAGAAGGGAACACAAGTGAACACTCGAAGATAACACAACTCACCACCTAATGGAGATCCACCAAAGGGATACAGGGTTAAACAAGAAGAAATCCATCTTCTCAAAAGCCAAAGGCTAAACTTCATTCAAAATCGAAAAAAAAAACTTGATTCCAAATGCCTTGGTTACATAGGTATTTATAAGACTCAAATTTAGACTTCCTAGATTAGACATTAATGACCCACATTCTCATCCAATGTATCTCATGATACAATTTACCTCTAAATACATGAACATATTAAACACTCTAGATACATGAATGACCCTTCACATTCATGCATGAATAGGAATTATCTAGACTACTCTAGACTTGGTTCTATGACTTCTATTCTTGGGATCTTGTATCATATAATGTTTCAAATAACCTTAATGAATTTATATATGTGGGCTAATTTGAGTTTACTTGAAAAAATTATTCAAACTATGTAATAATAATTTAAAAACTAAAAAGAAAAATGAAAAAGAATAAAAATATGAAATTAATAACTTAGATAAAAAAGAATAATTTATCATCCCTAAGAAGTCTCATATAGGCTGGTCTACATCATCTCATCTCTCCTTGAAAGAATTCAACCTCAAATCAATATTTGTGTCAAACAACATAAAATTAGCAACATTAAAGGTAATATCAACACCATACTCACCTAAAAGGTTAATTTTGTATGTGTTGTTAATGATTCTCTCTAAAACCTTAAATAAACTATCACCACGAGACTGTAATTTTAATTTCCATGCAAAGAACTAGCAGGAACACACAATCTATTCTCTTTGAACAAATAATCATCCATCAAATAAAACTTACCAAAAGCCGAATGTCCATATGCATTATAAATCTCAGCAAAGTCAGAATCGTTACCATACAATTCCTTCACATATTTAAAGCGTAGCAATCTAGTATTCATGGTGTGTAAAAGAACATACTTGTGTGAAAGTGCATCAGCTACGATGTTCTCTTTGCCTTACTTATAATTGATTATGTAAGGAAAAATTTCAATGAATTCTACCTATTTTACATGTCTCTTATTCAACTTACCTTGTCCTTTCAGATGTTTGAAGGACTCATGATCCGAATGGATTACAAACTCTTTTGGCCACAACTAATGTTGCCATGTCTCAAAAGCTCTTATCAAGGCATAAAGTTCTTTGTCGTAAGTGGGATAGTTCAAGGTCACTGCACTTAACTTCTCACTGAAATATGCAATAGGTCTATATAACAACACTTATACCACTTCTAGAAGCATCATATTCTATTTCAAATGCTTTCGTAAAGTCAGGTAAAGCCAAAACAAGTGCAGAACATAATGTTTCTTTCAAAAGATCAAAAGCTAATTCTTGTCCCTCCCCCCATTTAAACCCAATTGACTTTTTAGCAACTGACTTTTTAGCAATTTCATTAAAGAGTGCAGCTATTGTACTGAAATTTTTCATAAAATGCCTGTAAAAACTAACTAACCCATGAAAACTCCTTACCTCACTTATCGATTTGGGTGTAGGACACTCCTGAATGGCCTTAACTTTCTCCTTATCCATCTCGATACCTTGTGCGGTTACAACATAGCCAAGAAACACGATTTTCTCCATGCAAAAGGCACACTTTTTAAGATTAGCATACAATTTCTCACTACATAACACATTAAGTATATTATGCAAATGGTGAAGATGACCAATTAAGTTCTTGCTATTGATCAGAATGTAATCAAAATACATAACCACAAACTTACCTATGATGCACACAACACATAATTCATTAAACGCATAAACATACTAGGTGCATTTGTAAGTCCAAATGGCATTACTATTCATATAAACCATGCATAGTCTTAAATGCAGTTTTCCACGAATCACTCTCTTTCATCTTAATCTGATGGTACCCATTTTTCAAGTCAATTTTAGAGAAAATGCAAGATCCATGTAACTCATCTAACATGTCATCAAGCTTAGGAATGGGGTGTCTATACTTTACCATTATGTCGATGGCTCAGCAATCACCACACATCCTTCATGTTTTATCCTTCTTAGGCACAAGTACGGCACACAGGCTCATACTTTCATGAATGTAGCCCTTTTCCATTAGCTCATCAACTTGCCTTTGAAGCTCTTTTGTCTCCTCGAGATTGCTTCTATAGGCTGGTTAGTTAAGAATTCAAGCTCCGGATATGAAATCAGTCTGATGCTTTACCTCTCTCAATGGTGGTAATCTGCTAGGAGTATCGTTAGGGAACACATCATTAAACTCCTGCAACAAACAAATAGCAATACTAGGAACAATATGATCAAGATCGTTAGTATTAAAGTAAGAATCCTTGTACACAAGTAAAATCATTGGCTTGTTTGTGAAATATACAGATCTGACCTCACCCTTTCTAGCATAAACATTAGGTTGTTTCTTTAGTTTTTCCACATAATTGTCATCACTCTTCCTGACATTCTTCACTCATCTTGTCTTACCTCCACTCTCATCCAGACGTGGGTGTTTTTGAGTTGTGGTCAAATGGTATGGTTTGTTTGTGTTTGGATGGGTGTCTGAATTTGTTATAGTAATTTGAGTTCTGGTTGAATCTTATGGTCTTCGCTCCTCTTGAGGAAGATCTTGATTTTCTCTCTCCATTTCCTCATGCTCATGTTTTATCTTTATTTGATCATTATACACTTGTTTGGGTGTAAAGGTACAAGAGTGATGGTTTTACCATCTTTTACAATAGTATACCTATTTTTAACCCTATCATGAATTGTCTTCCTATCATATTGTCATGGTCTCCCCATCAAGATGTGACTTGCTTGCATTGGTACCTCATCGCACAAAACTTCATCATTGTATTTCCTAAGTGAAAATGGAACCACAACCTGTTTAGTCACTTTCACTTCACCACATCATTTAGCCATTGCAGTCTATATGGTTGGTTTTGCATGCTTAACAGTACTCAAATTAAGTTTACGAACAAGAGTGGTACTGCAAACATTAACACAACCACTATCTATAATTCAACCATATACCTTGCTTTGCACATAAAAACACATATGGAAGATGTTCTCCCTTTATTGATTAGATGCATCTTCCTTAACGTGAACTTGAAGTGTGCATCTTGTAACTCGCAACCAGTAATACTAACTCATCCCCATCACTATCCTCCACTGGTGGCATGCCTTCGCAGTCCAATCTGTCACTTTTAGATTCCATATCACCATCATCTCTAATCATCATGATTCTCTTGTTCGGACACTCCAAATCATAATGTCCGTGCCTTTGACACCTAAAACATTTAACATCACGGGTATGTTTTGGTGGTTCAGTTTTAGAAGGAACAAAATATCTCGGCTGTACAGTATCCTCTCTTTTTAGATTCGTCTTTCATAATGATGAAGAGCCTGAATTAAATGTTGGCCAAACATGCCCCTTCCTAAGTTGTCTCTCTACCTTCGTAGCCATGTGAACCATGTCCTCTAACTCCATATAGTGGTGTAGCTCAACCACATTAGCAATGTCTCAATTCAACCCATTAAGAAATCTAGCCATGATGGCTTCTCTATCCTCAATAACATTGACTCGAATCATTGCTATCTCCATCTCTTTTTGACATTCATCTACTGTCTTATAGCCTTGATTTAGACCTTGGAGCTTTAGGTATAGGTCTCTGTAATAGTGATTTGGCACAAATCTTCTCCTTATTAAGACTTTCATCTCCCCCCAAGTCTGAATGGGTCGCTCCTCATACTGATTACAATCTGATCCTATCAAATCAATGCATACTTCGCAAACTCAATCATCACCAATTTTACTTTTTTTGTTCAAAATAATTATGGCAATAAAAAATCTAATCTACCTTTTTCTCCCAGTCCAGGTAAGCCTCATGATCATTTTTACCTTGGAAGTTAGGAATTTTCAGCTTAATGAAGTCCCTATCCATATCTTCATAATTCTACATGCCACAGAAATTCACGTTCCTCGTAGCTCTGCTTAGTCCAAAACTGATTCCTTGGCCAACAAATGCAAAATCATAGTCATCTTCATCCACATCTGCATTTTCATCAAATAATAATCAAGACTTAGTCCACGTCATTAAAGTAATTGAAGAGGCTAATAATTATGCAAAAACGTTTCCAGCATGATCTGACCATCACAGGGCAATTTGATGAGTTTCAAGGATATTAAATAGAGGAATGAACATGGTCTTGAATGGTTACATTAAATTCATTGAATTTAGTCATTTAGCTATTTATGGTTGCCTCTAAAAGTTCAAGAGGCCTAAAAACATAGGAACTTGTTTATTTTGATGTTTGTTGATGCGACCATATTATTTGATAGTTTCATCAATATTTACCTAGTGTTTTGCATATGTTTTGTGTATTAAATGCCTTGATATTATTTTTTATATATTTTGAAGGCATTTTCAGATGAAAGATGCAAAAAGAAGGTAATTGGAGTTGATTGATCAGTTGATGTATTGTGCAGAGCGGAAGCTCAAGAGATTGAAATGCAGTGATTTCAGTGGCATTCAAAAGCTAACATTCATAATTTTCTATAAAGCTAAGGAAAAGAGATAAAATAAGAAATAACATGGAAATCGCATCCTTCAAAGTCAAATCTTGCAATCTACCGATGTCAGCCTTTGTTCATTCCAACTTCAATATTTGGAGTTACAAAAGTCCGATTGATGCAAACCCAATTTTTTTGTATTCAAGACTCAAGGAACTATAAAAGATCCAAATTTCAGCTCAAATTAATGGGTTATGAATGAGATATGAATTTTACAAGGGACAACTAAATTCTGCCAAGTTAAAGAAGGACTATTTTGTAAAATAGAAATTAGAGTTTCTAAGCATATATAAAGGAGAAGAGGCAGCAATGGACTTCGACCAACAACAAAGAAAACACAAATCTTCCTCCTCCAAACCTAAATCATGTTTTCTTCCATCTTTTCATTATGTTATTCAACAAACATGCAAGGCTAGACTCTTTTGCTTAGTTGCAAAGAAACAAAAACCTTCAGATTTCAAGAACTATGAGATCTATTTTTACCTTAAATTTTCAGTTTATATAATGAATATGTTTATTCTCTTATGCTTATTTTCCTATGACTATTTATCTAATTACTAACAGCGGACTCGAAGTTATTATTGTAGACAATCTATTGTTAAGTTTGATATCAAAACCGGAGTTGTGTTATATGAGCTTGTGATGGGAACTGGTCCAGAAACACCAACAAGGATTAAGGGGCTGAATGGAAGGCTATAAATAAGACTGATGGGCTTTCTTTAATTTAAATAGTTAGAGCTTAAGGCTTGTTTGGGCTTAATTAAGACTTTGTTTTCAAATAGGATCTAAGACTTGTTTGGAATAAGTCATAGGCTTTCCAAATTAGAGTTTTGGGTTAGTTTTGATTGGACCTCAATTAAGTTCACATAAGGGTTACATTAGGGTTAGTTTTTAAAAGACGATTTAAACTCATGTTAGCTAAATTTTGGCAGCCATCGATGAATTTTAATTCTGAACTTTTTAGTTTATGTGTGAGAGTGATTCTTGCATTCTTTAGTTCTTGAACATCACGAATCCGACTTATCAAAGATTAACTGGCTTTATGGCATCATTTTACTCCTTCCAATGGTGACCTGATGCGAACCTCTTGATCACGTGGTCACGCACTCACAACGAAGAATGAGATCTGATCCTGGAAAACCGAAATAGGTCTGATAGAAGTGTGACACAATGGAAACCTACTCCAAGTCACCAGCACTATTGGAAGGAGTAGAATGACACCATGAATCCAGTTAATCTTCAATATGTCAGATTCAGTTCGTTCAAGAACTAAAGAATGCAAGAATCACTCATATATAAACTAAAAAGTTCAGAATTGAAATTCATCAATGGCTGCTGAAATTTTGCTAACATGAGTTTAAATAGTCTTTTAAAAACTAACCCTAATAGACCCCTTATGTGGACTGAAATGAGGTCCACTCAAAACTAGCCCAAAATCCCCAAATTAAAAAGCTCGTGACTTAATCCAAACAAGCCTTAGATCCTAGCTCAAAACAAAGTCTTAATTTAAGCTTGACCAAGCCTTAGGTTTTAGTTAACAAAATTAAAGATAACCCTTCAGTCTTTTTTATAGTCTTCTATCTAACCCCTTAATCCTTGCTGGTGTTTCTGGACCGGTTCGCATCATCCTCTCTCTCCTCGAAAGGATTCGACCTTGATTCAAAAGTGCTATGTTGTTGATGGCTCGACAATCAACACACATCCTCCACGTTCCATCCTTCTTAGGCTTGAGTAGCATAGGTACAACACATATGCTTATACTCTCACGAATATATCCCTTATCTATTAGCTCATAAACTTGTCTTTGAAGCTCTTTTATCTCCTCGGGATTGCTTCTATAAGCTGTTTGGTTAGGAATTGAAGCTTTATGTACAAGATCAATCTTATGCTCTATCCCCCGCAATGGTGGTAATTCGATAAGAGTATTGTCGGGGTAAACATCATCAAACTCCTGCAACAACAAAACAGCAGCACTAGGCACAATATGATCAAGATCATTAATATTAAAGTAAGCCTCCTTGTACACTAGTAAAATAATTGGCTTATTAGTGATTTAACCTCACCCTCTCTAGCATAAAAATTAGGTTGTTTCTTTAGTTTTTCCACACAATTCTCATCACTCTTCCTAACTTTCTTCTCTCTTCTTGTCTTACCTCCACTATCGACCAGATTTGGGTGTTTTTGAGCTGTGGTTGAAGTGTCTGGTTTGTTTGTGTTTGGATTATTGTCTGAATGGGTTGTATTGGTTTAGGTTTTGGTCGAATCTGATGATCTTCTCTCCCTTTGATCCTCACCTTGATATTCTCTGCTCATTGCCTTATGCTCATGTTTTAGCTTTATTTGATCATCATACACCTATTTGGGTATAAGAGGAATAAGAGTGATGATTTTACCATATTTTACAATGGTATACCTATTTTTAACCCCACCATGAATTGCCTTCCTGTCATATTGTCATGGTCTCCCCAACAAGATGTGACTTGCTTGCATTGGTACCACATCGCATAAAACTTCATCAACATATTTCTCAATTGAAAATGGAACCACAACCTGTTTAGTCACTTTCACTTCTCCACTATTATTTAGCCATTGCAATCTATATGGTTTTGTATGCTTAACAATACTCAAATTCAATTTACTAACAAAGGTGGTACTGCAAACATTAACATAACTTCCATTATCTATAATTAAACCACACACCTTGCTTTGTACGTAATAGCGCGTATGGAAGATATTCTCTCTTTGTTGATTAGATTCATCTTCATTGACCTGAACCTGTAGTGTGCGCCCTATAACCAAAGACTCTACAATCAATAATCCTAACTCATCCCCATCACTATCCTCCAATGGTGGCATGCCTTCACAATAAGATTTGTCACTTTCAGATTCCATATCACCATCATAGTCATCTTCACCCATATCTGCGTTTTCATCAACAACCTCTTTAAAATCAAATCTGATATTCTGTATAGCCTTATGTATTATATTTCCTCTGTAATCAGCACCAATATTTTGAATCCTTATCGATTTCAAATCATCAATCAGATCCATGTTCATCTTAGGCAACAACTAGAGTTGCTGACATAAGGCTCATAATTGGAAACCAACGTCAGCATTTTGAGTCGCTAATTCATTGTTTCCTGACATCCTTTGAATCTTGTTTCGGAGCCTAGTCTGATACCACCTGATGTGAACCTCATGATCATGTGGTCACGCAACTCACAACAAAAAATAAGATCTAATCCCGGAAAGCCAAAATAGGTTTGATAGGAGTTTGACACAATGGAAACCTGCCCCAAGGCACCAGCACTATTGGAAGGAGTAGAATGACGCCACGAAGCCAGTTAATCTTTGAGAGGTCGGATTCAGTTCATTCAAGAACTAAAGAATGCAATAATCACTCTCACATATAAACTGAAAAGTTCAAAATTAAAATTCGTTAATGGTTGCTAAAATTTTGCTAATATGAGTTTAAATAGTCTTTTAAAAACTAACCCTAATAGACCCCTTATGTGGACTTAAATGAGTTTCACTCAAAACTGGCCCAAAATCCCCAAATTAAAAAGCCCATGACTTAATCCAAACAAGCCTTAGATCCTAGCTCAAAACAAAGTCTTAATTTAAGTTCAACCAAGCCTTGGGCTCTAACTAACAAAATTAAACAAAGCCCATCAGTCTTATTTATAGCCTTCCAGCCCTTTAATCCTTGTTGGTGTTTCTAGACCGATTCGCATTAGCTTGTGAAGCAACTAAGCTAATAATTGTAGCGGATCTACATTATTAATCTTAGGGAGAACATTAAATCAAAGTAAACATATATTGCGGACAATTGTGTTTCTTAATTAATCAATTTATCTAGTTTTTAATGTTGTCATCGAATCAAATTACTAGTGCAGAGACTGTGATTATTTGATGGTTAGGGTAAGTTATACGGTGGATCCGTTGATGAATCAATTTTAAGAAGAGATAAATATTTAGAATATAAATTGATGTGTCATTTCCATGATCAATTCTAATTTTTATAGGTGGATATTGACTTGCGACCAAGGTTTGCTTTATTGATAAATTTTAGTTTTATATAATTTTTGCTTAGTTTGCTTTAGCCTAATCTAGACAACTTCTAACCCCCCCCCAATTGCATAGCATATAGCACGAAAATCTGAACTAAATTGTCCTTATGGGATCGACCCCTTGCTTGCTTTATACTATCTTGTTTGACTTGTTTTAAGTTAGGGTAATTAATTTTGCGACCGTGACATCATAACATTTATGCTGTTTTAAAGCTTTAGTTATGACTTTTCCTATTTATGGAGGGTTGTTCCAAGTATATAGATGGGTATTTCAAAATGAATAAACAGATTATATTTTCATAAAACTATCATATTTAGGAGGTCTTATATTCCTCTTCGTTCTTAAAAGAACTCCTAGAACTTAGTTAATCTTGTGGAGTTCAAACAACTAAACTTATAACCTTGATTGTTGAGAGATTCTCAGGTTTTCTGGGTGTGGCATTTCAATCCTTCGTAGTTTTGGTTTTCATCTTGTTAGGTGTCGGGTCAAGGCTCTCAACCAATTTTATCTACATAATCTTGGGTTCTAAACCATTACTATTATTGGGTTTCATCATAATTGTTGATGGAGTTCATATCATTTGGTATCAGAGCTTTGGTTCTAAGATAAGTTTGACTATCTTTCATTTTTGTTTTTTATATACTGTGACCTTTAGTAGAAGAAAAAAATCATCAAAAAAAATAAGAAGAAAAAACAAGGTGCACTATCCTAGTAAGAAAACTTTTTATTTTCAATCTTGTTTGTCACCTATTGATGTTAAAAAAAATGTCAAAAAAAAGCACACAATTCAAGTAAAAAAAACTTCCTCTTTTCAATCTTGTATTTCACCTTATTCAAGTTGGCATTTTGGTTAGTTTTTGTTGTTTCTCATTTTTGAATTGTTGTGGGATTATTTTGAATTAGTTTCTGGAAGTTCAATTAAGAACTAAAAAAGACACAAGAGTGAAAAAAAGAGAGGCAAGAGTGTGTGAGACCATAAGAGGGTAAAAGTCGTTTAGAGTGAAAACACAAGCACAAGTGTATCAATTCTTGAGTGAAACACATGAGGGAGTGCTTGTGAGCATTTTAACCTTGTTTTGTAGATTTTAAATATGTCCAATATTCAAGAAGATACAATCAAAGAAGTTCTACAACCTGCAGCTTCAAACCTTCAAATGCAAGCCTTGTTATGGGAGATGAGGCGTATGTTAAGGACTGAATTAGAACCTATTCATGATAGGTTGGATAGGGTGGAAGTAGAGGCTCCTAGGGGACATCAACAAGACATCCCCAATAGGTAGCAAGGTGGGCGTGTTCTGTGGTAGAATGTTGAGGAAGAGGCGGAATCGAAGGAGTTTGATGAGCCATAATTGAACCCGATAAGCTAGGATGGGTTGGTCTAGAAGGGATAATGATTTAGGAAACATGATGTGAACCTCGTGATCACGTGGTCACACAACCCACATTGAAGAATGAGATCTAATCTTGGAAAGTCGAAATAGGTTTGATAGGAGTGTGACACAATGAAAACCTACCCCAAGGCACCAATACTATTGGAAGGAGTAGAATGACACCACGAAGCCAGTTAATCTTCGATAAGTCGGATTCAGTTCATTCAAGAACTAAAGAATGTAAGAATCACCCTCACACATAAACTAGAAAGTTCAGAATTAAAATTCATCAATGGCTGCTGAAATTTAGCTAACATGAGTCTAAATAGTCTTTTAAAAACTAACACTAATAGACCCCTTTTGTGGACTTAAATGAGGTCCACTCAAAAATGATCCAAAACCTTAAGTTGGAAATCCCATGACTTCATCCAAACAAGCCTTGGATCCTAGCTGAAAATAAAATCTTAATTAAGCCCAAACAAGCCCTAGGCTATAGGTAACAAAACTAAATAAAGTCCATAAGGCTTTTTTTATAGTCTTCCATCAAGCCCATCAAGCCTATGTTGTAGTGGGATTATTTTGGCTGCTTTGCTGTCCTCACTTTATGACCCAAATGAGGTTGTATTGGACCCCTCTTACACATATAATGGATCTTTGTCTGTATTTTAGGCTGGCGCGCATTATAATGGGTCCTTACTGATGTTTCTAGGCCGGTTCGCATCAAAACATAAAGATTAAAATCTCATCTTTTCAAGGTAAAAGTGATCTTGAAGTTTATTAGGAGTGGGAAACTAAAATGGAGATGGTGTTTGATTGTCACAACTGCTTAGAGATAAAGAAGGTTAAGTTGACTACAATTGAATTCACTGATTATGCCATTGTTTGGTTGAATCAATTACTATTAATAGGAGAAGGAATAGAGAGTCACCCGTGGACACTTGAGAGGACATGAAAATGCTTATGAGAAAGTGTTTTGTACCCAAACATTATTATAGAGGATTGTATCAAAAGTTACAAAGGTTAAATTAAGGTTCTAAGAGTATTAAATCAAGGTTCCAAGAGTGTAGAGGAATATTACAAGGAGATGGAGGTAGCTATGATCCAGGCTAATATGGAAGAGGGCTGAGAAGCCACCATGGCTAGGTTCTTGCATGGTTTAAATCTTGAGATTGTAGTTATAGTTAAGATGCACCACTATTTTGAGTTGACAGAATTGGTGCATCAAGCCATAAAGATGGAGGAACAACTCAAATGAAAAGGATTGGTTAAGAGGGTACAACCTATGGCTACTACTAGCCCGTGGAAGACAACTTTGAAAAAAGGATGAGCAGCTACAAAAAAAGCCAAAATTTGAATCATCTAAGAATTCTAAACCAATGATTGTCGCAACTTTAGGTAACACCTAAACTTCAATTTTTAAAACATATGATATTAAGTGTTTTAAATGCCAGGGGCAGGGACACATAACCAGCCAATATGTAAACAAAAGGGTGATGGTGATAAACGCCCCAGGAAAGCTTGAGTCGGAGAATGAGGAAGAATTAAATGATGATGACATGTCACCTTTGGAGGATGTTGATGATGAGCAAAGTGTTGTGGTTGGAGATTTATTGGTAGCAAGGCGAATTCTCAATATGCAGGTTAAGGAGGAAGAAAGTAACCAAAAGGAGAACTTGTTTCATACTCGATACTTTTTGGAAAACAAAGTTTGTAGTGTCATTATCGATGGAAGGATTTGCACAAATGTAGCTAGCACTTATTTGGTAGAGAAATTGACCTTAACTACCTTGAAACATCCTTATCCTTATTGGCTTCAGTGGCTGAATGAATGAGACGAAATCAAGGTGATAAGGCAAGTATTGGTGCCATTATCCATTGGTAAATATGAGGATGAGGTGCTTTGTGATGTGGTTACTATGCATGCATGCCATATACTGTCGGGAAAACCATGACTATATGATTTGAGGATTACATAGGATGGATTCACAAATAGGTATTCTTTCACTCATAGAAGCTAATCTATTATTCTTGTGCCATTGAATCCAGAACAGGTTAGGGAGGACCAATTAAAGTTACAAAGATCAAATGAACAAAATAAAGAAAAAGAAATGAAGGATGAAATTGAAAAAAAAAAGTTTTAAAAAAGATAAAAAAACATTGATCAGAGAGTAAAAAGAAAGAGAAGGGATTTCGGCCATAATGAGAGCAAGAGAGGAAAAATTCAATTATATTGCAAAAAAAAAGAGATCAAAAGTGCATTATTTTCACATCAGCCCCTTATTGTACTTTTATATAAGGAGGCTCTTTTATGTACTAATGATCTCGTCGGTGCTTTGTCGAGCGATATTGTTTCTCTTTTGCAGGGTTTGAAGATGTCCTTCCTGAAAAGGTACCTTATGAATTACCTCTAATCTGAGGGATTGAACATTAGATTGATTTCATACCAGGTGTGTCAATTCAAACCAACCTATTGATAGGAGTAATCTCGAGGAAACTAGGTTGTAAACCTAGGATAGTTCGTGGAGCAAATAAAGTCATCTTTTTTCTAGTTGCACTTATGCCTTGCATTGTCAATCTTTTATTTATTTATGAACTCATTTCACTTAAATTAGGATTGGCATCATCACCCTTTTCAACTTCATCATTCGAAAATATTTGAAAATTTCCTATATAAGTTCTAAGTCTCTTTTTTTCTCTTTCTCCATTGTTAAGTCCTCTATCACTTACTTCATTTGTCATTTTACATCTGGAGGGACCTTTTTACAAGGTTCAACTTTGCCTTTAATACAATAAGGTGATACTTCAGACGAGTAATACCACCACCATTGATTCGTTTGTTACAATGAACACATATACACGAGTTCCTTGCACCAGAAACCACTTATCCATGAGCCTATACTGAATCATCTAATCTTGTTGGAGCTGAAGCTATGGAAGTCCCACCATTAAATGAGTTTTGAAGAGAAAAAAATGTCAAGAAAGAAAAGGTAACAGTTAATTGGATCTCCAAAGGATGAGTTTCGAGAAACAACAAGCATCGAATGGTAGCTGCAATAACCCAACTTCAAAATCAAAATGACAATCAAAACAACATTTTTCACAGTTCTATTATTTTCTCAGGCGTACCATGTTTATTTCTCAAAAAGTAAAAATAAATCTAATCAATGATGGGATTTCAGAACAAAATTTTGAATCATGCACATAAGTGATATATCTAGCCAAGTGAAGAGATGAGTCGTCCACAACCATAAATAGGAGCTCAGTTTCCAGCAATGTAGTTTCTAAAAAAATCCACGCTTCTAAAAAAATCCACGAGTTGTCTTAACCTAATTATTCTTACCCTTCTCTATCCATGCTTCAGTAGTTGCAACTTAATTAATCATCCCAGCATTGTTAACATTCTCTTTCTTGTTAAACCGTGTTTTTCCCTTTCAATTCTAAGCTATGCTGATGTTGCGTCTCTCACAAGTTTGTGGCAAGCATTTTGCATAATAACATTGTCAACATATTCTTAAGAAAAAAATGAGAACATTGAAGTTCTTTCTTTTCACAAACTAAGAACCAAAACCATCTTCAAAATAGCTAACTGACATCAAGACAGGGGTTACAAAAGTAATAACTATTAATTCTAGCATAATCAGACCCAAATAACATTCAATTGATATTTTACTTGTTGACGAATTACAACATCACCACAAATCAACCTTAATCCTCAAACTTTAGCATCAACTAATTTTAAAACAAATGAATAGGACGCTAGAAAAAAAACAGGTATAAAGTGAAGACAATAGAAAATTACGAGCTTGAAAGTAACAAAATAACAAAAGGAATAGCTGAAATTACTTACCAAACATAAAACCCTATTCAAACATAAAAATTATAGCATAAATACATAAATCATTAATATATTTATAAATTTAAATTATTTAGTGGATTCTCATTGTAATCCATAATTTTCTTAAATAATTATCAATTATCATAAGCAATTTAATTCTTAAGACTTATAGCATAAATATATAAATCATAAACAATTTTGATCCAGGTTCAAAGTAACCCAAGATCTTGGCTGAGTCCTAAACCATAAAAAAAACCCAAAGATGTGTACCTTTCAGAGGGGATGCCATGAGTTTGTTATGATTTAAATTATATTTTTGCTAAAGAATGATTTTGGATTGTTGAGGTTCCAGACATCTTCTTTGCTTTAGGCAGTATTTGGATTTTCAAGGTTGTCTTTTCATTAATTCAAATAGTACTTTAAATACAGAAATGAGGAAATAACTACTATTTTAACTACCCAGTAACCTTATTGGTTCTAATTGAACTAGAATGTGTGAAATAACCAAAGCATAAACTAAATACTGAGAAAACAATTAAATAAGCAAATCAAAGTGCCCCCTGTCCATTATCCCTACTGCCCCGTGTCTCCCATCCATACTACCTCGATTCTCTACTGCCTCGATTCTTTATGCTCCATATACCAAAGTGCCTTGTGTCTATCATCTAACCAGTTTTGTATGCCTCATGTCTCTATCAGGCACATAACACAGCCTCTCTCATTAAAAGAACTCGCCCACGAGTTCGGGGTACTATTTTCGAAAATCATTCACATCAACCCACAAAGCATCTTCTTTGTTCGAGCCTTCCCACTCTCCCTTTTTTTCTTCATCCTTCTGGCCAACACTTTCTATATTGTAGAAGCTAGAGTCCTATCCTCCATAACAGTTGGTAAGGTAGGATTAGGGCTAACTCGAGCTCCCACTTTATTCTTTAGACATGAAACATGAAAGATTGGGTAAATCCTTGAGTGCTAAGGTAGATCGAGCTTTTATGCTACCTTCCCAACCAGTTGAATGACCTGAAATGGGCCAAAATACTTCACCAAGAGCTTTAAGTTTCTTTTGACGGCCATCGTTACTTGTCGGTAAGGTCTCAACTTTAAGTATACCCAGTCTCCTACCTCAAATTCTTGATCTGCTCGATTCTTGTCAGCAAAATATTTCATGTGTGCATGTGTTTCATGCAGGTTTTCACGAACAAGTGTCAAAATGAAATCACGGCTTTTCATCTCATCCTCCACCCCCTGGACAGCCGTGGAACGGGGCTCATATGGTTGGAGCCTTGGTAGAGCTTTTTCGTACACCACTTCAAAAAGGGTCAGGCCCGTTGAAGAATGGGTTAAGGTATTGTATGACCACTTGGCCAATGATATCCATTTGGCCCAGTCCTTGGGTCGGTCACTAGTGAAACACCTCAAGTAACTTTCTAACCACTTCTTCATTGCCTCTGTTTGTCCATCTATCTATGGGTGGTGCACTGAACTTAACAAAAGGTTAGTTCCACTAAAAAAAAAAAATTCTTGCCAAAATGCACTAGTAAAAACTGCATCTCTGTTGCTCACAATACTCTATGGAATTCCATGCAACTTGAATATATTTTCCATTAACTGCTATGTTATGCTAATTGTTGTGTATGGGTGTGATAATGGGATGAAATGACTATATTTATTGAACCTGTCAATGACCACCATAATGACATCGTATCCCTTTGACTTAGGCAACCCTTTAATAAAATCCATGCTAATATCTTTCCATGTGCCTTCTGGTATGGGTAGTGGCTGTAACGGGCCTGCAGGTATGAGATTCTCTATTTTATTGTGTTGACATACTCATATTCTTTGATGAAATTTCTGACATCATTGCGCATTCCATTCTAGAAAAATTCTCTCTTGATTTTGGCATGTGTCTTAAATGTACCTGCATATCCCCCAATAGAACTTCCATGATATTGCTTTAGCACTAGGTTTTGATAGTCCTTCAAAGCTCCTAAGTGCAATCTCCTCATAGAACAGTAGGATCCCCTATAGCCTATATTTAGCAGAATCTTGATCACCCTTGTTTGTCGCTAATGAGTAGTTGTAGTAGCTGAAGGTCTTAGGTGTATGCTTGTTGAAGGTCTTACCACCAAGTGGCCTGCACCACACTAAGTGCATGGAGTTCTACTTTTTATGCTTGATACTCCTGAATAGTTGAGTCAGCATCGTCTACCATTTGTCGTGACAAAGCATCAACAACTCTGTTCTCCTTCCCACATCTATACTCCATTGTGAAATTAAACCCTAGTAATTTAGCAACTCATTTTTGTTGAAAGTTGGTACCCATCTTGAAGGCTTGCTAGTCTGTTCATTGCCTAAACTAATACCCCGATAAGTAATGCCTCCATTTTCTGATGGCTAGTACTAAGGCTAAAAAATCCTTCTCGTAAGTAGATAGGAGCAAGTTCTTCCCCTTCAGAGCCTAGCTCAATTAGGCTAAAGGCTTTCCCTTATGCATTAAGACAGCTCCAATCCCACAACCCGAGGCATCACATTCCATCACAAAGGGTATATTAAAATTTGGTAATCCTAGAATAGAGGGATTTACCATAGTTGTTTTGAGGGCTTCAATAGCTTCCCTTGTCCATCTAAATGAATTTTTCTTTAACAACACTGTTAGAAGGGCTGCAATATTGCTATGGCTCTTTACAAACTTTCTGTAATAACCAGTGAGACCTAAAAATCTCCTTAAAGCTTGAGGAGTTTTTGGTATAGGCCAATTTACCATGGCTGAAATCTTTAAGGGATTAGCCTTTACTCCGTCTTGTGAAATAACATACCCCAAATATTCTACCTCCCGAGAACCAAACACGCATTTGGAAGCTTTAGCATATAATTGGTAACACTTTAAGATGTCTAAAACAGTATTTAGATGTACCACATGGTCTACTATAGACTTATTATATATGAGCATGTCATCAAAAAACACCAATACAAATTTTTGAAGCTAAGATCTAAATATTTCATTCATCAATCCTTGGAAAGTAGAGGGAGTATTAGTCAGCCCAAAAGTCATAACTAGAAACTCGTAATGCTCCTCATGAGTCTGAAAGGTAGTTTTGGGCACATCCTCATGATTCATCTTGATTTGATGGTAGCGTGAACACAAATCAAGCTTAGAAAACAACTCAGCTCCATGTGATTCATCCAATAATTCATCAATATTTAGTATAGAAAACTTATCTTTGATAGTCTCTTTGTTAAAAGCGCGGTAGTCAATGCACATCCGCCACCTCCCATCAGCTTTTCTCACTAGTAAAACTGGTGATGAATACGGACTTTGGCTGGTCTATATAATACCCGTCTGTAACATTTCTCTAACCAGCTTCTCAATCTTCTCTTTTTGATAGTAGGGGTAACAGTATGGCCGCACGCAAATGGGTGTGGTTGCCTCATGTAACCAAATCTGATGGTCATGACCCTTAGTATGAGGGAGTCCAGTAGGTTCCTGAAAAACTTCTTAGAATTAATCCAAGAACTTCTGTATCACATCATTTGGAGCTGGAACATTATGTGTTTCCTTTGCCTCCATTAATTGCAATCAAAGACCTCTTCCCTCAATCAAGGTGGTCTTAGTCAACTTCGGCTCTTCCTCTAGTGAACTTGTGGGGAGTTTTAATCCTTGTAGGATAAATGGTTTGCCATTAATAGAGAATTTCATTCTCAAATTTGCAAAATTCCACTGAATAGTGCCTATACTTCTCAACCAATCAACCCCTAATATGACTTCACATCCTCCCAAAGTCAGTAGATATAAATTGACCAACACATCACAATTCTGCAACTTCAATAATATTGCCTTACAACAACCTTGGCAAAGAAACTTTGCTCCATCAGCAACCTGCGCTGCCAAATGGCTATCTTCCACTCGTAGTCTGAGTTTCCTGGCTACAATCACATCCACATAGCTATGTGTGCTTCCTGTATCAATAAGAACAATAAGTGAATGTTTCCCAATGCGACCCACCAATCGCATGGTTTTAGGGGAGAAAACCCCTACTATAGCATTCAAGGAGATGATCAGCAACTTGACTGTTGGGGGGTTGGTCATACTGTTCCAGGTCCTTCTTAACCTCATAATTGCTCGCCTTTAACTCTAATACCTCTAACAAATACAGACTATGTCTACTGCACTTGTGCCCAAACTGATATTTTTCATCACAATTATAACCTAAACCTTTTTCTCTTTTTTCTTGCATTTAACTAGCACTAAGTCTTTTTATGGGAAGGGGGTATTTTCTTAGAGGGTTTAGGTTAGGCTGTAGTAAAGCTATGGGTGCTAGAAATTTAGGTAATGAGTTTGGACCAGGTAATCTAAGGGTAGTTTGTTTCGGGTAATTTGGGTTTGGACTGTAGTGGTTATTTGTGGTGCATGTAGGTGTTTGTCTCCTACCTACCTCCTTTTCTTGCAATCGGGCTAACCCAAAAGCAGCAAAAAGGGTATTGGGTTTAAACATGGTAACAATGACTCTTAATTCAGCCCTTAATCCACTTAAGAATGTACTGATGCGAAAATCTTCAATTACCCCTATGATTTTGTTTGACAGGACTTCAAATGCGATTTGATACTCCTCCATACTCCTAGTTTGCTTGAGTTTTGTGAAAGCTCGCATCGGGTCCTCGTATGCTGAAGGACCAAACTTGACACGCAGAGCCATAAAAAATTCCTCCTAATTAGCTAGCGAGCTGGACTCCATTAACCAATAAAACCAAGATAATGCCTTTCCTTCCATGTGAAAGGAAGCAATATGTAATTTGTGATCTTCTAGTGTATGATAATAGGTAAAGAACTGTTGAGTCTTTAGGATCCAATCATGTGGATCACCCCATCAAAATAGGAAAAATCTAAACGGATGGTTCTTGCTTGAATTCCTCTTGAGCCTTCAACCAACAAATTCCCGTTTACCCTCACCAACACTTAATCTTATCGTTAATTGGACCAAGCTATCGTAGCTTGATGCAAGATGGTTAAGTTGTTGTAATAACTCTCCCATAAGGACTCCTTGTTGATTTTGCTCCTCCTTCAGCACATTGTTTTCCCCCTTCAGAGTATTAATGGCTTCGCCATTTGGGCTAAACGTGTTCCTTCATCCATGCCAGGAACATCGGCTTTGATACCACTTATTATGATTTAAATTATATTTTTGCTAAAGAACGATTTTGGATTGTTGAGGTTCTAGAGACCTCCTTTGCTTTAGGCAATATTTGGATTTTCATGGTTGTCTTTCATTAATTCAAACAGTACTTTAAATACAAAAATGAGGAAATAACTACTATTTTAACTACCCAGTATCTTATTGGTTCTAACTGAATTGAAACGTGTGAAATAACCAAAGCATAAACTAAATATTGAGAAGACAATTAAATAAGCAGATCAAAGTGCCCTGTGTCCATTATCCCTGTTGCTATGTGTCTCCCATCCATTCTGCCTTGATTCTCTACACTCCACATACCAAAGTGCCTCGTGTCTATCGTCCAACTAGCTTCGTATGCCTCGTGTCTTCATTAGGCACATAATAGAGTCACTGTCATGGAAGAAGAAATGATGCCATGTGGGAAGAAATTTGGTGAAGAAGAAACCATGGGGGTGCCACTATAAGAAGAACAAGTTAGGGATTTGAGATTTTGAGTTAAGGAAAAATGAATTTGGGGTGCCAGGGGGTGTTAAGTTAATTATTTGATTTGATAATATTGTTTTTTTATGGCCAAAACGACGTAACGGTATGATATCGGGGCGTTTCAGCTGATATTTGGCCAAAAAAATCTATAATAGACTGAAATTATATCAAGATAAAAATGATGTCATTTTATTTTTTTTATTAGTATAAATGTTTTATCATTTCAGCTAAAATGAAACAAAATGAAACTGACAAGTTGATCAACAATAAATATGCAAATTTTATCTAGTGAAATACCTGTTAGGGCAAGTCCAACGAGAGAGGGATCCCGAGAGGCCAAGGGAAATTTTTTTAATTTTAGCTCTTGTTGTTCAATTTAACGCCTCCAACAAGAGAGGCATCCCCAGAGGTATTTTGCCTTTTATTCAATCGGGAAGGCATTCCTACAGATGAAAAGATGAAGAGCCAAATTGAAAAAGAGCCGTTGGGATTCAAGAAATTATATTATTGCATTGCAACAATAATCAACAATGAAATCCACAAAATCATAGTTAAAAAATACACAGATAATCACAATCACAATCAACAAAATTACAATTCAAAAATACAAAAATAATCACAAATCTCTTGGCAACCAAAAACAACAATATTTGCACTTGTTCCTTCTCTTGCCACCATTGATGGGTTTGAGAATGGAGTCAAGGCTGCTGGTAGTGATAGTGGTGGAAAAAGAGGGAAAAGAGAAACAACACAACAGAGGGAGATGGAGGGAGGCAACGAAGAAGAAGAAGTTAAGAAGAGGATGAGGAGATGAGAAGGAAGAGAGTAACGGCGCAAGGAGAGAGAGGGAGATGGGCGGGCGGGCGGCAACACAAGTAAAGAAAGAGATGTGGGGGGGGGGAAGAGAATTAGGGTTACCAGGGGGAAAGGGGGGGTTTTATACTACCAATAATAATAATAATAATAATAATAATAATAAAGGTAGGTTTCTATTGGAGGGAGATATAATAATAATAATAATAATAATAATAAAAGTAGGTTTCTATTGGAGGGGGTTATAATAATAATATTATTATTATTATTATTATTATTATTATTAATTAGCATAAAAAATAGTTAATATAAAAAAATAATATTAAAAAAATCCTATTGATTCAAGACAATAAATAATATTAATTAACTTCAAATACAATAACTATAAAAAAATATACAATTATTTGAAAAACATACAATAAGTAGATTAAATTTCAAATATCAAATATTGTGGGTCTTTTAATAATATTTTTTTAATTTAAATATAATTAAATAATAATAATTTTATTGTTGGAGGATTTTTCAAAAGCAATTATTTAATTATATAACTTACTCCTATTAATTATATAATTAATTGCATAATTAAACTATATAAAAAATAATTAAATTTTATTTAAAATAAAATAAAAAATAATTTTTATCATTAAAAATATATAAGCAAAAAATTATATATAAATTATTTAAAAAATCATTTTAAAAATTTATGTCTCGCAAGTAGTTCTTGCGATTGAACTTGCTCTTCGCATGGGAAGTATGAATCTAATATTGGTAAAGAAAGGTACTTTATTATTATTTTTTATACGAAAATGAATGAAAGATTGAAATCACCTTTTGAAATACCCACCACAAGTATAAATCAAGCGAAGAGGAAATAGAGAGTCCAGATTAGATTGTCACGGAACTACTCCTCTCTCCTCATTTCGTTTTCTTTTGCTCCTCCTTTCATAAGAGTTTTAATTCAATCCACTCCCTGCTGCTGCTTTTCATCGTCTTCTTCTTTCTCCAGAAAATAAAATATGAGCGTGACTGAATTTGCTATGGTACTTATTATATTAAATTTTCTTTCTTTCTTCGTCCTTAATTAATCAAGTTAATTAATTAATCGTTAATTACAGGTAGAGGAATTGGCTTTTCTGGTGAAGGATAATCTTCATTGCAAACATCTTGTCTTGTCCATGGAAGAAACCTTTCTTAATTTCCTTCAAGATGACAGGTAATTGCAAATTTGTAATTGTAATATTACTTCGCCCTAATTATTTATTCACATCAAATTGTTAATGAATTGCAGTTCCCACACCGATGGTATTCTGGAGCTCCAACCAATGGATGCATATAATCGTCTTCTCTTGCATCGCCTTGCTGATATATTTGGGTATTTTTAGTTTCTTATTCGGGCGAGTTTATTTTAATCAACTAATTAAACCAGGGTTTGTTTTTGTGTTAGATTTTCTCATGTATCTATTGGCGAGGGAGCTAATCGTCACTTGATTTTAGAGCGGTGCCCAGAGACATCAATGTATGTATGTGAACCCACGTAATCTCTAATTGTTTTTGTTTCTCTTATGTACAACTACTACTACTGTGTAACATTTACGCTGTCCTGTCCAGTCAACATGCGTTACGATATCAATCACTAGGTTTCTTCTCATATCATTCATTCATTTTGCTGCCCTGCATCCTATGGTGTTTTTGTGGATAAGTGTTCTTTGTTGGGTATCTATCTAAGGTGTTGAAACGTGTAAATGTTCTTTGTTGGGTCAACAACCAAAAGTTGGTTAGATCCCGGTGTCATCAAACAACTTTTCCAAGACTGCATTTGTGTTTCCATGAAGGTATCCTTTTGAGTGAAGCTGGATGGATGTAATGAAGTTGAGGTTTTAAGAAGTCATCATATGTCACAAAAAAAATGCTTTAATCAAATCCAAAGGGATGCATCTTATTTGATGCATGAGCACGACCCACAAGAAAGTGAGGTCTTGCCTCCGTTAGCTTTCTAGTGTTGGTCAAATGTGTCCTTGTTTTCTCTTCAAGACTTGTATTATAGGAGCACGGATACAACCAGTTCATAATTTATACTCTACTAGACTTTAGTGCAAGTGTTGTCTTTTAAGTTTCTGAATTTTGGGCATTGCTGAGCACATAATGATAGTTGGAAAGTTGGCATCATTTATTCATTACAGGCCTCAACATAGTTCTACTTTACCCTAGTAAAATCTCTTAGGAAGGTATTTCTCTTGTGATAATTGTTGTCAGTATTCAATTGTCAAACCTCTGAGTTATGGATGTGCTACAATAATAAGCATCATTTTACCCAACCCCTCTCTATCTTTGAAATGAAAAGTAAATATTAGTGATACAAATACAAATCAACTTCATAGGAAAATCACTAAGGTTATGGTCTTCTTGTGAATCTCCAACTTATGAAACCTACCTTGAAGGGAAAATAAAATGTGGGCTAGAAACTGTGGAAAGGGCAATTCTTAGGAGTACATTTTAATAATAATTGTTTTTTTCTCAAGCTTAGACAACGGGTCCTTAAGGATGAAAAGGAGCAACATGTCTTTAATGATTAAAAGGAGCAACATGTCGATCATTAGGAAATTCTAAGTAAGGAATGCAATATATGTTCAATTTGTGCCATATGTAATCTTATCTTTCAGGACAAATCTAGCTTTGCAAATGCATTTAGTTCCTTCAATAGAGAGGAGAGCATCATTTTATGTTAATCAAAATTATAGATTTTCTCTACTTATGCTGAATTCGAAGTTGAGCTTTTTTTTTTTTTTTTTATCATGGAAAAGTGACAAGGAAAGAAGGAAAACCTGTATTAATAGCTGGGTACATTCAAATTTGTGATAGTAAGGGGTTTTAGTTTGTTTCGTATTCTAAAATTTGTGATAGTCAGGGATTTCAGTTTGTTTCCTGTACTAAAATTTGTGATAGTTAGGCATTTTAGTCCTTTAAAAAATTTTAATCAACAGTTTATTCACATCCCAGTTTAGTTTTGTTTTCATATTGGGGAATTGCTATTCCTAATTGCTAACTTTTAAAAGGTTTTTGGCGTCTAGAGCACCTATTATTATTAAATTTTAGTAGACACCTATTATTAAAATTCGAGTCCCTTGTAGCTCATTGACATCTAATTCCTAAAGTGCAAGACATAGGCCATTTGAGGGAGTAAAGAATGAAAGAGAGAAGCTCCCAATGATTTCCAGACCTCTCAAAGATTTCTCAAGCATATCTTGCCAATTTCTGATTTTCTTTGATAAATTTAAAATCATAAAACACCTTGAACATTATTACAAGCATGTTTCTCTACAACATTTACTTGTATCTTACTCTATTAAACTCTAGATTCTCATATTTTTGTTCTACTTGTAGCAGTAGCTATATTATTCCAATGATTGTGTTGTGCCCTTCTTAGCGATCCCTTTTGTCATTATGTTAATTGCATATACTACACCTTTGACTTGATTAGTAAATGCTTTTGTATGTGCTCATGATTTTTTATATATATATAAACATTCACTTAGCTGTCATAGTGATGTTATTTTGACAATTCATAACTTTGAAATTTTGTTGTAGCAATGATTTTTTCTCCTACCTTTTTATAAGTTGGTGTTTCACTTTAGAACTTCAATGTATTATTTAACATAATGAATAATTTTTATTTTGCAGATAGAACAATATTAAATGACCTTTCTTGTTTAATTTAAACTCATTTCTCAGTTGGGGTTTAGTATAAGATATTTTCTTCTTTTGATGACCTATTTCTTTTATTGCAGACCCTCCATCCTTGTTAGTGATATTCTATCCCAATTTGATGAACCTCACACTCCGACAACATCACATCAATTACTGAGGAGAAAAGATGCTCCCCTAGGTTAAGCTTTTTTTGCCTTCCCTATTAAGATTTTTCATATTTGATGTTGCCCCATCTTCATGATTGACATGCAGTTATTCGGTCCTTTTGATGAGGTGATTGAAAGTGCAAGGCATATTCCTATTATAATTTACATTAACAGAAATATAAGGAATGAATGCTCTAAAACAGTTGATTCTAGCAACTATCATGATCATCATAAAATGAAAGAATCTTAGCTTTGTTAACATATTGAGTTTTCATTCCTTTCAAAGAGTATCATTTAAGCAAACTAACATGAATTTTGTGGAGCTAGCTCAACTTGTTTGTACATTGCAAACGTACATAGATATGCTTGTTTCGAATTTGTCTTTACAAGTGCAATTGCTTCCAATTTGTTCCTAGATATAAAGTCAACATATTAACATAAGCTTGAATCCATTGCACTTGATATGCCTTGTTTCTTAGACAATCAATTAGTATTAACAAAACATTAAAAGGCAAGGGCAAAACATTGTAGCCCATGCCACTAGCACACAATTTCACACACAATTTACTATGGATTGTCACAATGATTTTTTTTCCTTTTGTTCAGTGAAGTGTTTTCTACTTGATTAAGTTTGTATATGTTCAAATTGATAGTCCATTTAGGTAAAATTTGCTGAGAAAGGGTAGGATTGAAAGTTAGAGGATCTAAGTGAAAAGATAGAGAGAAAATACGTGGGGGTTTAAAAATTGAGGCTAAAATGTTCATTTTGGTCCTACTTTTTAAATACAGTCTTTCGGTCCCTCGATATTTCAAAAACTTAATTTTGGTATAAAATTTTATTTTTCTTAGTTTTTAGTCCCTAAATTGAGAGGAGAGAGAGACGCTGAATTCTGGTGTTAGAGACAGAGTCATCAGTTTACATCGATGTGGTCACTGAGTTTCATTCGATGAAGAGAGGTTTAACTTGTATATTATTTCACATTAAAATGACCTAAAAATATAGATAAAATCTCAAATAGTTTTTTAATTTTAGGTTGATTTTTTTTGGACTGCATTTTTCTAGGTTCCTTTATGTAAGAAAATGGTTCAAATTGAATCTTTAGGGTTAAAAAACCTACCCTATTTTTTTAGCATTGGAAATTGGTTGTCTACATCATTTGAAAAGAAAATGTTGAGTGGACAATGAATAAAAATAAAATTAAATGAGAAGGCTTGTGAGTTGCCCTCGCTTTTGGGCCTAGGAATTGGTTCATTAGGCCTAAACTCTCGGACTCCCTTTTAAAGGGTTTTTCTTCATTTTTTTTTTAAATCATATACTAATAAATATTTTTTGATGATTATGGTTGGATTTTCTTTTTTAATTTGTTTTTAAAGCATAGCTTTTTCTATGAAGTTATTTTAACCTTGTGATCAATGTTGTGGATTTGACGAGTTAACTCGCATTGATTTGAGTTTTTTTTGCTGTTTTTCTTAAAGAGATTTTTTTTTTCAATTTTGTACTTCGACAATGAATTTAGCCTCGTATTTTTTTTATTCGTTTTCTATGGGGTGATTTTTTTCTTATTAATAAGATCGAATGTTTGACATGTTTTTTTTACAAGTTTACTCATTTTTTTGGTCTTTTTCCTAAAGTTGATTTTTTTTTTGGTCTTTTTTTAATGTTGATTTTTTTTCCTATTATCATGCTTAAATATTTGATTGATTGGAATTGAGTTTTATAGGTTTATGAAATAAAAAAGAGTTTACTTTCATTCTTTCAATAGTATTGATTACAAGATATGTAGTAGATGCGGACAACAAGTTAAGAAGATCACAAAGTCATAAAATCAAAATATAAAGAGCAAATTTCTGGGCTAGAAAATAGAATACAAAACCTCCTAAAAATCTGATGGTAATTCTAGATTTTATTAGCAATATCATTTCCTATTTTATTTCTCAGAAATTCAACACCCCCTTCAAGTTGGTATATAGATATCTATCATACTTAACATGCTTACAAAGAGCTCAAAACTAGGTCCAAAAGTTCTTTGGTGAAAGTATTAGCTATTTGTTGGGTTGTAGGAACAAAAGGCATGCATGGAGTTCCATTATCAATCTTCTCTTTAATGAAATGTGTGTCAATTTCTACATGCTTTGTATGATTATGATTATAATTATGTTGTACTGGATTTTGTGCAATATTTATAATAGCTTTTTTTGTCACAATACAACTGGCATATTCATAGGCATTCACAGCTCTTCAAGAATTCTTTTCAGCCAAGTTTTTGATGGAATCTATTTGAGTATGTAGTGCCCCACAACCACTCATCCTAGTCTCCTTGAGAAGATCACAAACATACTAACATTGGAAAACAACAATCCCCTTCTTTGACTAAGCAATCTCCATTCCAAGAAAATACCTCATAGACTTTAAATCCTTAATGTCAAATGTTTATAAGAGGGACTTCAATTGGATATAATGAAGTGCATCATCTCCAATATAAATTATACTGTCTACATACACAACTAGTTCTGCCCTCTTCCCATCTTGTGAATGTCTTGTAAATATTGTATAGTCACCTTAGTATACCTTTGACTTTTAACAATGTTGCTGAATTTCTGAAATCCTTATAAGAACTTCAATTTACACTTTTGTGCCAAACTTTTCACATAATCCTAGAGGTGCATCCATATTATTCTTCATCTTCCAAATCTCCAATGAGGAATGCATGCAACTGTTGCAAAGGGAGGCCAATCGCAATTAGCTATAAGTGACGAGAACTCCACTCTCATAAAGTTGAGCAAATGTCTCTATGTAATCACTGTCGGAGGCCTTTGTGAATCTGCTCTGTGGATATTGGCAACCAATCAAGCTTTATATCATTCTATGGAGCAATCTAATTTATACTTAATTGTAAATACCCGTTTGCACCCTATAATTATCTTTCTTCTTGGTAGAACAATTAACCTTAATGTGCCATTTTTTTTCAAGAGCTTCTCAAAAACAGCCTCCTTCCATTCAGGAACTTTTAGAGCATCTATACAAAATTAGGAATCTCAATTCCAAACAATTCTGAGTTTAAGGCACAAAAAACAGATGAGAGATTTTCATATAGCAAATAATTAGACAAAGGATATGGGTGCAAGACCTCACATTCTTATGAATAGCAATTGGAAGGTCAGACCTCACAGTCTTCTTGGACGAGACTTAGGTTTTAAACTAGATGACTTAAAACGATGCTGAAATAGACTAAATCTTAGTTATAAATTTAGTGAGGATATTACCTGGAGAGTTTAGGGATTTTGAGAAGTGCAAAGGATTGGATGAATCTTTCAAGTTGTCCTCTATCATGAGAAGACAACATCAAATGGTATTAACATTGTTGTTCTGGTTTCTTTTTCTCCTTTGTTAGGATCATGACATGGCATTGTAGGAAGACTTGATTTTCAGAATCTAAAGAACTTGGTTCACTGTTTGCGTTTTCACATTGAATGATCACAATTGAAGAAAGATCATATTGTGAGCTACCGGTTTGAATTTTTTTTTGAAAAGACATCCAAATCTTTGTTATGGTTCTTCTAGAAGATGAGGCGTTAAGTAGGGAAATAATTCAAAAAAAGTAACATTCATTGCTACAAACATCTTTTTTTGAATTGGGTTCAAAACATTTAATATCCCTTTTGAGTGGGAGCATAACCAAAAAAATATTTTTTGCTTTGGGTTCAAGTTTTCTTCGACTATGACTGGACATATAAATCAAAGCAATGCAACTAAACATTTTTAGTGGTAAGGAAGTTCAAACTGATTTGTTGAATAAACTTATGAAAAACATTGAAAGGTGTTTCAAGGCTTAAAACCATTCTATTTATGAAATATATAACACTAAGAACAACTTCATCCCAAAGGTATTTGAGTATTTGATTAGTAAAAAGTAATGCCCAAGTTTCTTCTAATAGGTGTTTATTTTTTGTTCAGCTAAACCATTTTGTTTCAAATGTCAACACATGTTCTTTGATGACAATTCATTTTTCACAGAAAAAATTGCCTAAGGTGGTTTTTATTCTAGATCATTATCACTTCATCACAACCTAGTCGTTTATAATCATCAGTAAAGGTCACAAACCATTTCTGTCCAAGATACATAGATATACGCAAATATCACTATGAATAATAGTAAATGATGCAATCAATTTGTAGGGTTGTGTGGAAAAAGATGTATGATGATGTTTAACAAGCTGACAAACTTCACATTGAAAAGAACTTTATTTTGAAATAAATTGGGAAACAAGTACTAAGAATACTAATGACACTCTATAATATCAATACCTTTGGGAAAAAAAAAATTAAGCAAATACTTTGACATTGTTTACTCAAGTGAGGTCCATTATCAAGATAATAGAGTTCACCTATTTTCTTAGCACTGTAAATCATCCCCTCCATGGTCAATTCTTGAAAGTCATAATAAGTAGAAATTAGCTTGACATTGATGTCACATGTAATTTTACTCATGGACAACATATTGCAAGATAAATTAGGAATATGAAGCATATCTTAAAGGATTAACAATAAAGTGAGTTTGATAATTCATGTTCTAGCAATTACCAAGAATGAACCATATGTGATTGACCTTTTTATTGCCTACACAGGTCTATAGGATGAAAACAATTTGAATCGCTTAGTCATATGAGAAGTGGCACCATAATCAATTATCCAAGAATGATACAGTTAGGAATAACATTAAAAACTGCAGCAATAAGGTTGTATCCTTTTGTACTAGAGAACAAGATGGGGTTAAAGAAATTTTTTGGAGATTGAATCAACTTGTACAAGTGTTTTGATTGTTCCTTGGTAAAAGGGATTCAGCCAGTTGATTAAAGCCTCTCAAATCTCTTCAGCAATGCTTGGTAGGCATGATCGTCATATTTGGGTCTTGAATTTCAATTTGCTAGTTTACCGTGAAGTTTCTAGCATGTTTCCTCTGTATTCCATGGATTTTTGCAATGCTTGCTCCATGGTTATTTTTTATGTCAATCGCTGTTAAAAACACCTCTTGTCATGAGTAGAATTTTCAGGTTTCAAGTTTACACTAGGTTTGTTATTCCACAACATGATCTTTCTCCTTGATTCCTCGCACTCGACTTCAGAAAAACCTTCTTGAATAGAGGGCAATGAGTTTCTCCAAGAATGTGCACCTTGAACCTCATCCAAACTCCTATAAAGGTTGGCTAAAAACATGTAAACCCTTTTTGTTTATCTTTCTCTTATGGTGAGCATGGTTATTATTATCATTTTGCTTGGATTTTCAGATCCTGGTTTTTAACTCAAAAATTTGAGTTGAGTTTTCTATGTTTGAATAAAGATCTCTTACAGGTCTTGTAGACATCTATAGTAGCGGAATGAAATAAGAGAGGTAGCCTCCAATTGTCGGTTCCATGGAATTGATGAGTAAAGAAATAATAAGAGAATTTTTAGATTGACATTTTTTATTCGGATCATCAACCTCATATTTAGTTGTTTCACCAATCAAGTGCCCCATTTTTCCTTTGACATAAATGTCTAATTTTTTAAGCTAGACCCACTTGAGATAGTTATGTCCATTAAGTCATGTAACAATGATTCAAAGAGTTTAATTATTGAATTATGTGAATAATCAATAGATATAGGTTTAGGAGGGATAATGAGATTTGATAGGATGGTTTTTGAAGTGTCAAAATAGCTAGAAGGAATGGTAGGATTTATTTGGGCACAATCATTGCTACTTATATATGACATAATTAGAGGAAGAGAAAAAACAAGAGAAGAGGAGAAAAAACAAAAGAGCACGAGGTTATGATACTATGTAGGTTTTTTGGAAATAGAATTTTCTTTTTCTATTCTTTCAATAATACTAATTACAAGATATACAGTAGAAGAGGCCATCAAATTAGAAAGATAACAAAATCAAGAAATCAAAAAAATGAAGAGTTGATCTTTAGGTTAGAAAATAGAAAACAAAAACCTTTAGAAACTGAAAAATTAATCCCAAGTTTTATTTGCAATATTGTTTCCTATTTTATTTTAAAAAAATGAAACAAATTTCTTAATTTGTTTCAATTTGTGTTCTATGAGCTTAACACGGTCTTATGACTGGATTGTAGGTTTTGTTAGCTAACCTAATTTGATTTAATAAGTTATTGTTTTTTTTAAAAAAAAATATATCATTTGGTATGTTACAATCTCAATATTTTAAAAGTTTGTCGTCTAGTAAGCATTACATTTTAAGCTTTTTAATGTTTTCATATTTTTTTCAACCTTTAGAAAAAAGATGATTTGACTTGGGACATGGAGCAAGTTGTTGTCTAGCGTAGATTAGTGACTAACAAATTTACTTGCTCAAATGAGAGTAGTTGATCTATCTTTTATTTATTGTTAGATTCTATTATGCTTCTTTAAGAGCATGTGGTATCTCAAAACACAACAACTGAGTCCATATGCTTATTATGTATACCACCAACATCATGAGAGAATTGATGAAAAGCATTTTTCATTGTCTACCATGGGAAGTAGACATGGTCATTTGAAAGATCATATCAGATGGTTTCTTTCCTTGTTTTTTTTTTTTTTAAAGATCTTCAAGAACTTTTTTTCACTCCATTACTCAATGAACTGTATCAAGAGTACTCTTTTATCCTTTGGGTTTTCCCTCATGTCTATTTGGTTATGTTTCAGTGTTGCCAGCAACATCATCTCCTCATAATGCATTGAGGGAGAGAGAAGCAGCTTATTTAGCTGCTCGGGACCGTATTTTTTCCAGGGATGTGGGAGAAATGAGAGAACCCATCAAGGAGAAGCCAAGGAATGTTCTTGTGGTTGCTCATCGAATGATAGCTCATGCTTTGGGTCAAAACACAAGTCTGCGGAACGAAGTTGCTGCTGTTAGGGATGGCACAGGACATAGAGTGAAAACCAAAGAACAGCATGTCCAAGAAAAGGGCAAAATCAAACCTAATTCTAGCTCAGAAGCTTTTCAAGGGATTGCTTTCCTTCCTGACAAAAACATCAATTCTTTCAGTAAAACAAAACGCAATAATCATGGATCTAGTGCTTCATCACAAGGTCAGAGGAATTTGCACCGAGTTCTGGTGGAAAGAGGTGGCACTTGTAATATCAGCAAATCTCAGAATCTAACAAGTAGAAATGGTATCAAGGACTACTCAAAAGAGGAACATGCGGGAGCTGCAAAGAGGATGTTTGCTCATGCATTGGGACGACACTTGGGCGATCATAACACAAACATTGAAAGAAAGTGAGATGATGACTGATGGTTGAGCAGTCTTTCAATGCAAGGAATGGGGTTTTGTTTGAGCTCTTTCGTGATTGATTCTATAAAAATTCAAGAGGAGCTCTAGTTTCCATAATGACCATTTCAAGTGCAAGAGCCCAAGATAATGTTGTGAAAGAGCTGTAAAATGTGAGGTGTTGGAATTTATGATAACTGTCTCCGGCATAAGAAGTGCAACTGATGTTTGATTCAGACTTGCAGAGCCAAATCAGCTGATACTGACTTACAGGAGGTGCATTTGCAGTTTCTCTCCTCAATTGTGACATCTAAACCTGAACCATATCCACTTGTCATGTATTAGATTAAATATGAAGAATGTGATTGCAACTTTAGGAGCTCTAATAAATGCTTGACGAAATCCCGTATAGCTATATGCACTGCAGACCCTCGGTGGCACTGGAACAGCCTAACCACTTCTTTTTTTTAATATTGTATTTCTACTTTTGGTTAAACAGTAGAAATTTTTATGCCGGTTTATGCATCGACCCATCCTAAGTCAATGCTAAGTCACGGGCTTATCCTTTTGTGCATAAATTGCAGTAAATTATGGATGTAACCCTCATTGATCATTGCATTCAAAGAAATAAATTAAGACAGTTCCAAGGTTCTGAATTCGAGGAACAAACCTTGTTCACAGACTATCATTATGTAATTGTATCAAGTTAAAATCCTTGTAATTAGGGATGTTTAGAATAGACTCTCCGAACATACCATGAAGGTTGCTTGGAAATCACTGAAGAAAAAGTCATATAACAGGTGTCGAAGTCACTGGAAAAAAGATAATATAGCCAGTTCCCATCACAACGCTTGCTAACAAGGTGTTAGATGTTGTTTTTTTTAAAAAAAAATTATTCAGAAATATATTAAAATAATATATATTTTTTATTTTTAATATTAATATATCAAAACCACCTTAAATTTCCAAACTCAAGCTCATTTGAATGAGTTTGATCCTGACTATTCTCAAATTCTCAAACACAAGTACATTTTGATTTCTGAACAAATTGTTATTATTATTATTTTGTACATATAGATTTCTGTTTTCTTTGGATAATTGTCGATTGATGACGGAAACCCTTCTTATTATATGGGTCGTTGCAGTGTGAAAATGTAAAAACTCTATTGAATAAAATATTGCTCCGAAATTATTAATATGCTTGTAATGCTTTATTTAGATTTTGCATATAATACACAAAATAGCAAATATGAAGGAACGGAGTTTGGATAGTCTTTCCATTCTTAAATCATAGTGTCACCAATGGCTCAAAGTTAAATTGAATCTCTCTTCTTTTTCTCTCAAAGAAGAAACCCTACGTCATGGAAGGTCTTGACAGTGGTGTTTGATAGAGAAAAATAAAATAAAATTGCGATAAGCAGCAACTATGTAAATGTCACAAAATTATTCTTATCAATTGCTTGTTTAGCACATTTTTGACACCATGTTTTATACTCAATGTAGCTTTATTTATTATCAATTTGGCAACTCTTAACAGAATCAACTAGCTATTAAACATGTCAGTTATTATATATCCACTATTGAGACGATGACACCTATCCACTATTTTACTCCTAACCAGAATTTTCCTTTTTGGTTGACGCATTGTCTTACATCCAAGATAAACTTTCAAACATTGATTAACATATTTTGTTTGTCCAGTAAGCATAACTCATGTGCAATTAAACCCCTATTTTCTTGAAGAGTTCTTTTTAAAAAAAAAAAATGTTTGTAAGCACCTTACTCTGTCTAATACTATGGATGTTGGTAGTCCATGAAATTTGTATAGATCCATGAAGATCTAGGCTACCTCTCGAGGATGTAGCCATAAAACTCCCAAACTTAGTAAATTTGTCAACCACCATTATAATTGTTTCCTTCTTTTATAACCTTGGTAGAATATACATCCCTCTCCAGCTTTCCTTGCTTATAGATGTCATATTTTTCTTAACAACTTAATCATCTTCTTAATGGATGACTGGTAGAATAAGGATTTTAACCTTCTATAGGAGTTGTGTATTCCAATATGGCCACAAAGATAAGAATCATGAGATGCAACACAATTCTTTTGCTTAAGTCTCCATCTGGGCCAATCACCACCTTGTCTTTGAATCTCAAAACCCCTTCCAACAATCCATACAGTGGCCAACCTTGAAGATCCATAAGCTTTTCCACTAATATTTCTTTCACAAAAGGACCATTTTTAATAAGTTTCTTGCACTTTTTTATACCAAGTAGTTATAATATTAGAGATTGCATTTAAGTTCTCTTGTTGATTCCTATTTATTTTGCTAGAATCATTAATTTCTTTAATGACAAGCCTTCTTTATAAACATCCGCTGCTAAGTTTTCTTTTCCTTTATTGTAACAATTTGCTCAACCCCTTTCGATCTACTGTTATTAAAATTGTCATGTACTTTTTTATAATTGGTAATCCTTAGTTTTCAATACCTAATGCCTTACCTACAAAGGCTAAAGATCTTTTCTTCGTCTATTAGTGCAAACATCAGTTTTAAGTATAAAGACCTCTCAAGTGATGTTAAAACAAGTGTTATTTACAAGAATTCCTTTAATCTTTTAAAAGCTACTTGAGCCATTACATTCCTAATAAACTATTATTTTTAACAGCTCATTTAATGATTTACAAACAATTCCAAAATTCTTAATAAATTTCCTTTAGTAACCAGTTGACCCTAAACATCCTCTGAACTCTTTGATTGTGTGAGGTACTGACCAATCTTATATTGTTGTATTTTTTAGGAATAGTTCCCATTCCACTTCTAGAAATTATATGTCCTCAATTCTCTATTTTTTTCTCATAGAAAGTACACTTGGATCTTTTTGCAATGAGTTTAACTCGCAATTGTTCCTAGACCAATCTAAGATGATTGAGGTGCAGCTTTAGTGTGGAACTATACACCAGTATATCATAACAATAACAATACAAATTCCCTAAGAAATGGCTCTAGTATTGATGCAAACCTCATGATCACGTGATCACGCAACCCACAACCAAGAATAAGATATGATTCCAGAAAGCCGAAATAGGTCTGATAGGAGTGTGACATAATGAAAACTTGCCTTAGCCACCAACAATATTGGAATGAGTAGAATGACACCATGAAACCAGTTAATCTTCAATAAGTTAGATTCAGTTCGTTCAAGAACTAAGGAATGCAAGAATCACTCTCACACATAAACTAAAAATTTCATAATTAAAATTCATCACTGGCTGCCGAAAATTTGCTAACATGAGTTTAAACAGTCTTTTAAAAACTAACCCTAAAGGACCCTTTATGTGGACTTAAATGAGGTCCACTCAAAACTGACCCAAAACGCTAAGTTGGAAAGCCCATGACTTAATCCAAACAAGCATTGGATCCTAATTGAAAATAAAGTCTTAATTAAGCCCAAACAAGCCTTGGGTTGTAGCTAACAAAATTAAATAAAGCCCATTAATCTCATGTTTCCATGTTGTAGTAGGATTTTTTTGGCTCTTTTGTTGTCCTCACTTCATGGCCTAACTAAGGTTGTATTGGACCTCCCCTACACATGTAATGGATCCTTGTCGGTATTTTAGGCTAGCCTGCATTATAATGGGTCCTTGCTGGTGTTTCTAGGCCGGTTCGCATCATCCCCTCTCTCCTCGAAAGGATTTGACCTCGAATCAAAACCATTATGTTGTTGATGGTTCGACAATCAACACACATCCTTCATGTTCCATCCTTCTTAGGCATAAGTAGAACGGGTGTAGCACATGGTCTTATACTCTCACGAATATATCCCTTATCTATTAGCTCATAAACTTGCCTATAAAGCTCTTTTATCTCCTCAGGATTGCTTCTATAGGTTGGCCCATTAGGAATTGAAGCTTTAGGTATGAAATCAATCTTATGCTCTATCCCCCACAATGGTGGTAATCCGCTAGGAGTATTGTCGGGGAATACATCATCAAACTCTTGCAACAATGAAAAAGCAACACTAGACACAATATGATCAAGATCATTAGTATTAAAGTAAACCTCTTTGTACAGAAGTAAAATCATTGGCTTGTTTGTGAAAAATGTAGATCTGGCCTCACCCTCTCTAGAATAAAAATTAGGTTGTCTCTTAAGTTTTTCCACACAATTCTTATCACTCTTCCTAACTTTCTCTTCTCCTCTTGTCTTGCCTCTATTATCGACCAGATTTGGGTGTTTTTGAGCTGTGTTCGAATGATCTGGTTTGTTTGTGTTTGGATGGTTGTCTAAATGGGTTGTAGTGGTTTGGGTTCTAGTCGAATATAATGGTCTTCTCTCTCCTTGATCCTTACCCTAATTTTCTCTCCCCATTACCTCATGCTCACGTTGTAACTTTGTTTGATTATCATACACCTGTTTGGGTGTAAGAGGTACAAGAGTGATGGCTTTACCATCTTTTACAATGGTATATCTATTTTTAACCCCATCATGGATTGCCTTTTGATGCGAACCTCATGGACACGTAGCCCACAACGAAGAATGAGATCTGATCCCGGAAAGCTGAAATAGATCTGATAGGAGTCTGACATAATGGAAACCTACCCCAAGGCGCCAACACTATTAGAAGGAGTAGAATGACGCCACGAACCCAGTTAATCTTCGATAAGTCGGATTCAATTCGTTCAAGAACTAAAGAATGCAAGAATCACTCTCACGCATAAACTGAAAAGTTCAGAATTAAAATTAATCAATGGCTGCCGTTATTATTCTTAACATGAGTTGAAATAGTCTTTGAAAAAATAACCCTAATGAACCCCTTATATGGACTTAAATAAGGTCCACTCAAAACTAGCCCAAATTCTTAAATTAAAAAACCCATAACTTAATCCAAACAAGCCTTGGATTCTAGCTAAAAATAAAGTCTTAATTTAAGCCCAATCAAGCCTTGGGCTTTAGCTAACAAAATTAAAGAAAGCCCATCAGTTTTATTTATAGCCTTCCATCCAGCCCCTTAATTCTTGCTGGTGTTTCTAAACCGGTTCGCATCAGAAGTTGTGTTAATGTTTGCAGCACCATCACTATTAGTAAACTTAATTTGAGCATTGTTAAATATGCGAAACTATATAGACCACATGATTGTGGGTGCATGACCACATGATCACGAGGTTCGCATCAGGTGGTATCAGAGCCAGGCTTCGAAACAAGGTCATATCATTCTGTTATTTTTAGCTCTCCTTAAAAATTTTCAGTGTTTGTGTCCATCTCCTTGTTCTTTGAGTCTGCGTCATCTAGTAAAAACAAGAAGAAAGAGAGCTTATATTTCAACTTTTCCTATCTCGTCATTTCAGTATATTAAGAAAAGAAAAAAAAAATAAGAGATTCAGTATATTTAAAAAAAAGGAGAAAGAAGAAAAGAAAAGAACGAGAGATAGAGACATTAGATGAAATTTGAAGAATCATTGAAGTTTTGCTGCAGAAAACACAACTCTAGGGAAACATAAGAAAAAAAACATCGGAATCGATTGAAAATCAATATTCTATCTATTGGGGTTAAGATAGCATTATATATCAAATTTAGGTTTATTCTAATAGTATTTACTTAAGGTTTTATTTCAAGGTTCATTTCTGCCGTAGAAACAGTACTTTAGTGAAGCCTAAGCGAAAAAAGGGAAAGATCTGATCCAAGAGAAATCCCGTATATGGGGCGCAGCTGATATGCGGCTAGGGCTAGGCAATCATATCATGCCATAAAAGACTTCTAATAGAGAGATAGAATAGATGTTCATGGATAGATAGACAATCCATTGATTCTGACTTTTGGGGCTCATCGATCCAAATGAATCATTCTTCTGCTCTCTCTTCGCCCCCCCCCCACCATAGAATCAAATGAAACTCAAATTTCTATGTTTTGGAATTGATATCGCTCCATATGTTAAATTTAAGCTTATTTTCATATCGTATACTAAAGGTTTCATTTGGACGCTCAATTTTACTGCAAAATAATCATATAAGGGGTTGGGTACCTAGGTGTAAGTGAACGACCTATAAATTCAGGTTTGATGTTTGTTTAGTAATATAATACTAAATATTGAATTTGAGGGTATTTCAACATCGTTTACTTAAGGCTTAAATTTTGTTCCATAAAAATTGCATAAGCAGTTAAATTCTCGTCATGTCTCAAAACGTGATCTTTACTGTTTAGTTTTGTCCAATTCTTTGTTGTTATTCTATTTTGGGTTATCTTGGAGTTATGTAATTTTTTTTACTTTTATTTTATTTCGTGTCTACGTATTGTCCACAATTCGTACAGATTTGCATTGCTACGTGCGAAATCATAATCGTAGTTTTGTTTTTAGAATTTTTATTGCTTCTTAGTCTAAGAAACATAATTAGAGTTCATTGCTAAAGCTACTGACTTTGATTTGTTGATTTTAGTTCCTAAAAAACCATAAGAAAGCAAGTTATGAGGTAAAAGGCGTTGTGAGCATATTACAGTGAAAAGTCTTGATTTTTTTTTTGTGATACACGAGAGGTGTGAGGATATATTTTGTGCTACTAACCGAATTTTACAGATTCAAAAAATGTTTGAAAATAATGAATCAGCGACACAAAATACTGACGTTGCTTTCCAATTGGGAGCCTTAGGTCAGCAACTTGAGTTGTTGTCTAGGACATACAAGGATTTGAAAGATGAGGTGAATTTCATAAAGAAACAGAATCTGATTGTGTCAGATCTAATGGCGAAGGCATGCCACCATTGGAGGATATTGACGAGGATGAGTTAGCATTACCTGTTGCGAGGTCCTCGGTTATAAGGCGCACACTTCAGGTTCAGGTCAAGAAAGATGAATCTAATCAACAAAGAGAGATCATCTTCCATACACGCTCTTATGTACACATCAAGGTGTGTGGTTTAATTATTGGGGAGACTATGGCAATATGACAGGAAGGCAATTTATGATAGGGTTAAAAATAGCTATACCAGTTGAAAAGATGGTAAAACATCACTCTTGTACCTATTACACCCAAATAGGTATATCATGATCAAATAAAGTTAAAACTTAGCACGAGGCAATGGGGTGAGAAAATCAAGATAAGGATCAAAGGGAGAGAAGATTATCAGATTCAGCCAGAACTCAAACCACTACAACCAATTTAGACAGCCATCCAAACACAAACAAACTAGACCATTGGACCACAACTCAGAAACACCCAAATCTGATCGAGGTGGAGGTAAGACAAGAGTAGTGAAGAAAGTGTGGAAGAGTGATGAAAATTATGAGGAAAAGTTAAAGAAACAACCTAATTTTTATGCTAGAGAGGGTGAGGTCAGATCTGCATGTTTCACAAACAATCCAAATATTTTACTTATGTACAAGGAGGCTTACTTTAATACTAACGATCTTGATCATATTGTTCCTAGTATTGCTATTTCTTTGTTGCAGGAGTTTGATGATGTGTTCCTTGACGATAATCCTAGTGGATTACCATCATTGAGGAGGATAGAACATCAGATTAATTTCATATCTGGAGCTTCAATTCCTAACTGACCAGCCTATAGAAGCAATCACAAAGAGATAAAAGAACTTCAAAGGCAAGTTGATGAGCTAATGGAAAAGGGTTACATTCATTAGAGTATGAGCCCGTTGCATACCTATTCTATTTGTGCCTAAAAAAGATGGAACATGGAGGATGTGTGTTGATTGTCGAACCATCACCAACATAATGGTAAACTATAGATCAAAATGTCATCAAAATACTTAACTGAGCATCTTGATCATTTGCGTAATGTATTTAGTGTGTTGCGTAGTGACAAATTATATGCAAATCTTAAAATGTTTGCCTTTTGCAAGGAGAAAATCATGTTTCTTGGCTATGTTGTAACTGCACAGGGTATCAAGATGTACAAGGAGAAAGTTAAGGTCATCTGGGAGTGGCCTACACCCAAATCAGTTAGTGAGGTAAAGAGTTTTCATGATTAGCTAGTTTTTACAAGTGTTTTGTGAAAGATTTTAGTACAATAGATAAACCTTTGAATGAAGTTGGGTTTAAATGGGGCGAGAAACAATATTTGGCTTTTGATCTTTGGAAAGACAAATTATGTTCTACACCTATTTTAGCTTTACTTGACTTTATGAAAACATTTGAAATAGAATGTGATGTTTTTGGAATGGGAATAGATGTTGTTTTCATGTAGGATCATAGACCTCTTGCGTATTTCAGTGAGAAGTTAAATGGAGCAACCTTGAACTATCCCACTTACGATTAACTCTATGCCTTGGTAAGAGCACTTGAGACATGGTAGCATTACTTGTGGCTAAAAGAGTTTGTAATCCATTCAGATCACGAGTCCTTAAAACATTTGAAAAGACAAGGTAAGTTGAATAAGAGACATGCAAAATGGGTTGAATTCAATGAAACTTTTCCTTACATAAGCAAGGCAAAGAGAACATCGTAACCAATGCACTTTCATGCAGGCATGCTCTTTTACACACCATGAATACTAGATTTCTAGGCTTTGAATATGTGAAGGAATTGTATGGTAACGATTCTGACTTTGCTGAGATTTATAATGCTTGTGAACATTTAGCTTTTGGTAAAGAGGGAAAAAAATGAGTGGATTTACCATACAAAGAAATGGTTGATCCATCTAGAAGTGAGAATGAAGACTATAAAGCGTACTCAAAAGGGAACGATAAGATAGGCACTCAAAGAATGGAAAGGTGATGATGTTTGTGAATTACACAAGAAAATGGTCTCATTGTAATAAGTGACCTACCTAAGCGGGAATGATGAAAATGGTAAGAAACACAACGATTATCTTATTGTAATAGGCGACCTGCCCAATTGAAAATGGTGAAAATGATCTCATTGTAATGGGTGACCTACCTAGATTAGAATCGTGAAGATAGTCTTACTGCAATGGGTGCTAGGTGAGGATGGTGAAGATGATCTCATTATAATTGGTGACCTGCACAGGAAATATAATGAAGATGGTCTCATTGTAATGGTTGACCTACCCAAGATGAGATAGTTGATGATGGTCTCATTATAATGGGTGAACTACCTAGGTGAGAGTGATGGAGATGGTCTCGTTGTAACAAGTGACCTACCCGGGTGAAAGCAGAAGGTGGTGATGTAGATTTCATAAGATGGAAGATAGGGCTAAATATCTTAATTCATGGTTGAGGGTTGTAAAAAAAGCTCAAAGATGAAGGGAAAATGATCGAGGGTTGGAAAACGCACTCTAAGATGAAAGGAAAATGGGGTTAGAAAGTTCACTATTTAAGTGATGGTCGAGGGTTGAAAAACACACTTAACGATGAGGGGATAAAAAATGCACTATCTTATTGAATAGTTGAGGATTGGAAAAACGAGGGGGGAAATGGCTAGAAAACGTACTATTTTAATTGATGATGGCCAGAAAACTAACCCAAGTTCAGGAAAGAGATAAGACTTAAAAGCGTGCTATTTGAGTTGGTTGATGGCTATAAACCCCACTCAAATAAGGAAAGAGATAGGGGAAAGAGATAGGGTTGAAAAATGTTCTATCTATGTTGATGAAAGGCTCGCAAGCTCACTCAGGGATGTGAAAGTGGTAAGGGCTCGAAGGCGCACATAAAAACGATGAATGAAGGTTTGTAACTAAAAATCCCTCCAAAACATTTCTTAGAGTCCCAGGGGAATTCAGTGCATGATGACACCCAAATTCAGGAAAGAGATAGAGCCAAAGAGTGTGCTCAAGGAAATGAAAGGGGTGAGAGCTCAAAGGCTTACAAAAATGATGAATGAGGGTTCATAAATTATGATCCCTTCAAAATATTTCATAGATTCTCAATGGGAATGCAATGCATGATGATGCATGTATACTTACCTGAGAGATATAGGTCCCTTTTCTTCTTCAAGGTCTTCTCTTTTGGGGGTTTAGATCTCTGGCTTTAACGGCTTCTCGCTTTTGCTTCCTCAAGCTGCAACTTGTGATTTTGACCTCTGGAGATGATGGATCTTCAACATATTCATATGCCCCCTGCTTAAGGAGCCAACTTCAATTGCATTTTCGATTTCCCCAGCCTGGTCATGCCCAACAAGTGTTTTAGGCTTAAGTGTTTGCAGGAAAGGGTTATTTATTTGCAAAGATTGTTTTCATGTAAGATTTTTGGAATTTCAAAGTTATTCCAAACACAAAAACCATTTTGATGTGTGTTGAAACAAACTTGTTCTCGAAAGAATTCAAGTGATCTCGTTGTCAGGTTTTATGTTGATTTTGACGGGAATGTTAAATGATATTTGCATTTCAAAGGCTTTGATTAAGTCTTGTGAAGTATTGGAAGACTTGTTTCAAGTGGAAAAGCATTATCTATCGATCCAGAATGCCTGCAATTGATCGAAAAGGGCTTTATCATGCTCTTAGACTTAGGTTGTTGGCAATGAAAAAGATATTTGTAGGCTCAAAAGGTGTTTAAGGGTTTTATAGACTAAGGATCACTTAGCTCTTACTCTTAAAGCTCCTTTTAGGTCCTCATAATTGATTTGCGTAATGATCTGACATGCCCCCCCAGCATTTTGTTTGGGCTTTTATCTTTACATGCCCCCTAGTATTGGGCTTTCTATCATGGATTTTTAGCACTATCATTATATTGACTCGACATGCCCCCAGTATTTGGTTTTGGTTTTTTATCATGGGGTTTTAGCACTATCACCATGTTGACTTGATTTGCTATTGTATGCTAAAACTCTTTTTTTGCCCCACGACTTTGTTTGGCATCTTTTATCATTGAAGACTATTTTGTAGATTGAAAGTTCTTTTTTTTTGTACTTACCCACTGATGCAGACTAAACCAAAAACAATAGCAAGGACCCATTACATGTTCCAAATAGTCTAATGACCTGGTCTAAGATAAAGACTTTGAAAGAAGCATTAAATGCATTGGTTTTAAAGGTTTCAACCAAGTTACAATTGCAACGACCATTGGAGTATTAAGAGGAGACCCTAGTACATCTTATCCATGTGCAGGAGGGGTCCAGTACAAGCTTATTGGGGCCATGAAGTGAGGACAACAAAGGAGACAAATGAATCCTACTACAGCTTGGAACAAACATGGGTGACTACCTTTTCCTTTTATTTCTAGGATTAAGGGGCTGAATGGTAGGCTAAAAAAAAGATTTAGGGGACTTATTTAATTCTATTAGCTACAACCCAAAGTTTGTTTAGGCTTACTTAATACTTTGTTTTCAACTAAGATCCAAGGCTTGTTTGGATTAAGTCATGGGCTTTCTAGTTTAGCGTTTTGCGCCGGTTTTGAGTGGATCTCATTTAAGTCTATTTAAGAGATCCATTAGGGTTACTTTTTCAAAAACTATTTAAACTCATGAACCTAAATTTTGGTAGCCATTGATGAATATTATTTCTGAACTTTTCAGTTTTATGTGTGTGATTCTTACATTCTTTAGATCTTGAACGAACCAAATCTGACTTATCAAATATTAACTAGCTTTGTGGCGTCATTCTACTCATTCCAATAATGATGGTGCCTTGGGGTAGGTTTCCATTGTGTCACACTCCTATTAGCCAGTTAATCTTTGATAACTCGAATTCAGTTCATTCAAGAACTAAGGAATGCAAGAATCAGTCTCACACATAATACTGAAAATTTCAGAAGTAATATTCATCAACAGTTACCAAAATTTAGGTTACATGAGCTTAAATAATTCTTGAAAAAATAACCGTAATAGATCTCTTATGTGGACTTAGAAGAGGTCCACTCCAACCTGACTCAAAACCCTAAATTGGAAAGCCCATGACTTGATCCAAACAAGTCTTGGATCCTAGCTGAAAACAAAGTCTTGATTAAGCCCAATCAAACCTTGAATTGTAGCTAATAAAATTAAATAAAACCCATAAGTCTTTTTGACAGCCTTCTATCTAGCCCTTTAATCCTAGAAATAAAAGGAATTCTCGAAACAAAAGGAAAAGGTAGCCACCCATGTTTGTTCCAAGCTGTAATAGGATTCAATTGTCTCCTTTGTTGTCCTCACTCTATGGCTCATATAAGCTTATATTGAACCCCTCCTGCATATGGATAAGATGTACTAGGATCTCCTCTTGATACTCCAATGGTCCTTGCAATTCTAACTTAGTGGAAACCTTCATAACCACGAATCAAGCCTTTAAACATATAATGGATCCTTGCCGATCTTTCTAGGCTTGCTCGCATCAATAGTGATGGATGCGTGCAGATGCAAATGTGTGACATACACATCAGGTAAATTATCGGGAAGTTTGTGCCTAAAGACAAGTTCTGGGCCATTACATGACAGGTAAGGTTTCTACCTGATCTCAAAGGTCTATGAACTGCCTAGTGACTGCCTAACGTCATCTATCACGATGATGTTTTTTTCGCACTTCACGCCCCGCCATCTCTGAAGTGTGAGAGAATAGAGCGCGGTGAAAGGGGTTTGTTTTATAGTCGTAAAAATTATAACTATAATTATCAGAAGTCACCACCTAGTATTACGGTTACTAGGGAACCTATTGGTCTGTGAGAGTCTAAGTAAGGGGACTTATTATGCAAGGAAAAGACATATCACCTCCTAGTGCACCTTACCTAAGGCAAACTACATTGTTGTTTTATTGTTTTTCTAAGTTTGATTTTTTTGTTGGTCTTTTCTAAAGTTCGACATAGATCTTTTTTCATGAGAGAATCTCTACCTCATTGCAAGTTGAAAGACTAATAAAAAAAATTACATTGTATTTTGAAATCCTCATTTTTAACTATTTACGAGTGTACTTTACAATGTAATTTTACACCATGATAGCTAAAACAAAATAATTGTTTAAATTTTTCTAATATTTTGGCCAAATTCCAGCAGATAATCATAAATCAGTTATGATATCTAATTTACGTTTCAAAATATGAGAAAGATGTAACATATATTTTTTTTATGAAAAATATGATGGGAAAACCTTGGAATTTAGTTGTATAAACAAAAACAACATTTTTTTATATGTTTTAAATTGGGTTGGGCCTTACCCAACTGAATGGGCCGGCCCAGTCAACTTGGGCCAAAGGCCCAACTGTACTAGACTTGGGTTGAGAGTAGGTCGACCCAAAAGTCAAAACAAAAAAAACAATGTGAACAGTGTAGTGAATTAATTCACTCGCATTGTTCATATGTTACATGAACAGTAAAATAGAGGGTGGCCAACAAAGATGAGAGGCTCACCTATAACTTCTGTCGAGTAGAGGAGGTTGAGGGGGTTCTCCCTATGGTTATGGCATCGAAAATGATGGTCTATGATATTCGGGAAAGACATTGAAAACGACTGGTCTATGCTGTGCTTGTTGTCGCTGCGCGTAGCTGGTGCTGGAGAAGATGGTTGGACCTACTAGTGAAGCTACTGGTGCTGAGGAGGTAGACAAGGTGGTGGTCGGTGGGAGCTGGTTGGAGTTGGCGAGGAGAGAGAGATGGAGGGGAGAGAGAGCTGGCTGTCAACTATTGGAGGAGAGAGAGACAACACTGCAAGAAAGAGAGAGAGAGAGAGAGAGAACTGTCGACGGTGACTCTTCCAAAGACGAGGAAGATGAAGAGTGATTGTCATTGGTTTTTAAGCTCATGTGTAAAATTTTTAATCTCTGTAATTTTTCACTATATTATCTTCTTCCTTCTGTTTTTTCTCGTCACTGCATGTATTTTTTTTTGTTTTTTCAGTGTTCGTCCTCCTTTTAAACTTTACATGTGTCTGTGTGTAATTTTCTCCCACCTGTGCATGGTTTATTTCTCGCTATTTATAGGTGTAACTTGCATGCATCGGTGGTTCAACTCTTGCGGCAACGACATGTTAACGACAACATACTTGTAGAGATGGCGCATTGGCACTGATGTGCCTACAATGGTAGTCTGTCGACAGCGGAGTGCCTGCAATGGAATGTGCGGTGGCAGGACTGCATTTTTGGGAGAAGGTGAAAGTGCAGTTTGGTCCCTCACTTTGTAATTATTTTAATCGCACTCCCAATAACATTTAAACTTATAATTTTGTGTAATTGTATCCCTGTTAGAATTTCAATAGCAGCCTTTGCTTTGCACACCTTTTTCATTTTGGTCCTCGGTTTTTTATTTGTACAATTTGACCCTCAATTAACCATTAAACTCTCAATATCTTCAATTTGGCCCCTGACTTCACATAATTGGCTCGAAAAAAATTCAATTCGGTCTCCAAAAATTCATTTTTTTCAATTGAACCCGAATTAAGCTTAAGAACTTGATATTTCATTTAATAAGTCCTTAATAAAATTAATTTTACCAATTTAAAGTATAATTAAATCATTGCACTTAATTAAATCCTTCAACTGGACCCTAAATTAATTCTCAAATATAATTACACTTTAAATTGGTCTACAATTAAATCAAATCAGCCCATAAAAATATAATTATGTATTTTGATTTAATTTTTACATAGATTTATCCGATAATAAATTATTTTAGCTTTGAATTTGTATTTTTTCTCTTTTTTGGACAAAAAAGATACAATCGGACTCTCAAAAACATGTAAAATTTCCACATCTATTTTTCTACCAACACCAGCCTTTTTTATTTTATTTTTTTTATTTGTGAATAGATTTTGCGGGATAACCTAGAAATTGGGTTTGGCACTACTACTAATTATTCACCATTTAAGATTGTTTATGGTTTTAATCCTCTGATACCATTAGATTTTATTTCTCTACTTGTGGATGAAAGGTTTAGTCATGATGGTACCAAAAGCATAGTTTGTGAAAGATTTACATGCAAAGATTTGTCTACAAATAGAGAAAAAAATAAACAGTATGCACACAATGCTCATAGAGGATGAAAACTGGTGAGGATTGAACCCCATGACTGGGTTTGTGAGCATATGAGAAAGGAAGGGTTTCCTGAACAAAGAAGATCAAAGGTATACCTTGATGAGATGGTCTTTTTCAAATCATAAAAAAGATTAATGATAATGCCTACAAAGTAGATCTACTAGGTGAGTATGATATTAGTGTTACATTCAATATTGTTGATCTTTGTTTGTTTGATGTAGGTGATGATTCGAGGTCCGATCCTTTTGAGAAGAGAGTGGATGATGCGATCTAAGCTCCAAAAGATCCATTGAAAGTCTTGATTGGGTGCAATTAAAAGGCTTAAAGTTAAAAAGGTTCAAAAAGACTTCTAATGGACTTCTTCAAGATATAGGCTAAGGTGGACTTCAATAGGATATTAAATAATAAGGAGCAAGTCATATTTAATCTGATCCATGTTCAAGAGGGGCTTGTTGATGAAACCAATATACAAGAATTAGGAGAACCCTATATTATTTTAAAAATAATATGTATTTTTTTTCGTGAGGTTTCTAAACGAGTGGTATGTACATGTGTAGAGAATTGGATTACAACCCATCTACCCAAAAGCCACAATGGTTGGTGGACTGTCTAGATTTTGCTTTGTGGATACAAATTAACCTACACATAAGCTAATAAAAATGATGACAAGAACATGTTAGTTTTTTAATCTAAGCCAAAATTGTAGTGCAGAACACACAAGAACATCTCCAATAAAAAAAGCTATTAAAGAAGCTAAATTAGTAATATAGCTTTTTGAATATTGTTAATATAACATATTTTATATTTGCACTCCGATAGAAAAAAATTATTTAGCAAAGCCAATTTTATTTTAATATATATAATATTGATATAACTATTTATTAGATAATAACAAACTAATACAAGTACAATCAAAACTGTTTTTTCATATAAAAAATATTAAATAATTTTTTGACTTTTTTTTTATCAATATATTGGAATAGCTCTTCAATTTAAAATGTTATTATAGCTTTTTAATAAATCTCTTTTCTTATAGCTATGAAAAAAAAAACTATATTTTTTTGTCCTTTTGTTTTAGTTTTTCTTTCAAGTCTCTCCTTGGAATTGCTCTAAACCCTAGTAGAGACACCGCCACCTAGGTAAATAAGAATGGGACACAAATGCAGGCAGTGACTTGGTTTGATAGTCTAACAGGTAGGGCTCTCTTCCTCTCATTCTAGTTCGAGCCCTGCCAATGCATGCTTATCACTCCCGTGATGCTTTACCTGCTCATTGAACTTGTAAGATGTTCAATGGACCTGGAGATTAATTGAGATATATATAAACTGACCCGGACATCTCGGTTATAAAAAAAAAATATGGGACACAAGTAGCACACCCAAGACACAGGAAGAATTTATGTTTTTCGTCCAGTTTGAATTTTATCTCCACTGAAAACATATTATAACTTATTTATTTTAAAAAAACTATAATTTATATATATTTTACTAGCATTTAGCAATGCATTTACATAAATTATCACAATATTACCGTTTTTTTCTTCTCTTTCTCTCTCGAGGAATTACCTTCGCGGTCGATGTCTTCAAGGAAAGGAAAAGAACAAAACCAAGAAAAAGACAATTCAAGTGGGTTGCTTTGGTTGTTTCTAGACTGAGAAATGCCTTGGAGGGATTCATTAATTCTTTATGCTTTAAGTAAACTCTACTCACGTCATTTAAAGAGAAGAGAAAACTAAACATTTTATTTTCCTATATTTTCATCCATTCATAAAAAAAATCCCTTTATCATCGATGTAATCAATTACACATTTATATTCTCGAATTAAGTACAATATAATAAGAAGGGATGAGAGGGTGAAGATATTAATAATAATGAAAGAAAAATCGATAATAATAGCTTATGTGATGAACAATACTTAATTGATTAAGATAAATTTTCAAATTTAAAAAAAAAAAAAAACACGTAATTGACTGGAATTAAAAACACTAGTATTTAATTGACTCAACATGATTTTTTTTTTTAACAAATAATTAATTGAAATCACGGTGTAAGAATATGGAGTTTGGAAATAAAAATCCCAATAATAACCCTTTTCTTTTAAAAATTGAATTTTTAGTGATAAGTTCTTCAGAGAGAGATAAAAAAGCTTGCTTTTACCCACCATTATTGTCCTGCTAAAAATTAAAATATATCGTTATGATGTGATTTTCAGTAAGGTAAACGAACCCCATTAAAAAGTAGCTTTTTACTTGTTAATTTTTTCGTCAAATCTTTTATTTGTACTGTGTAATCTGACTGTATTTTTAACTTAAAGTTAAAGCAATAAGAAAAAGGTTTATTTTATGAAGAAATAAGAAAAATTCTGACATAAAAAATTAAAAATTTCATGAAATATTAAAATTAAAATTCATCTAAGTATTTTTTTTACTTAGAAATGTATCAAAATAATATTTTTTTTTTATTTTTTAAAAATTATATTTGATATTAATACATGAAAATGATCTAAAAGTATCAAAAAAATATTAATAAAAAATAAAATATAAAAATATATATTTTTAAAAATATAGAGTAAAATATCCTCTAAAAAAAAGTTGAGGCTGGGGCTGGGATGGCAGTTTTGAATTTAAATAATTTGAGCCCAATTGGCGAGCATCCGGATTCCTGACACCACTCAGGCCAGGGGTGTGTTGCCCCTTCTAAACATTCCCTTAATTGGGGTCTTTTTTCTTTTTTTCTCTGGCAGAGCAGAGTTACTGTTATATGATAATAATGGAGGGCAGCTTGTGACAGTGGACCGGTAACCATTTTTCCGAAGACCACCTCATTTATTCTATATGCATTTCGAGCAAAAAATGGTAAATGAAAAACTATATATATATCGGGGAAAAAATGGTAAATGAAATAAAACATTCACATTATTTTATAGTGGATGATGCGGCTTCTACTTGGAAAAATAAAACGGAGAAGCAATTCATGATGACAAGGAGGATGAAGTAGATTCCAATTGAGAGAGAGAAAGAAAATACGATCTCTTCTTTAGACAATAGCTATTATTCCAGCCAGATATGGTTGGATTATTTGAATTTGGACAAAATCTTCTATTAGGGCTACAATCTTAAAAAAAAAACATGGTTGCTGACACCGTCATAAACGGCGGTGCCAAGATCAATGATATGCCTGATTGATCATTGGTGACATGGATTGCCCTTCAACATTGCGTTTGTACATAAGTTTGCTCTTACTCGTCGAGTAAATATCCTAACACTGGATCAGCAAATCCATGAAGGTCCAAAAGCGGCGCTCAGTTCGAAGATCTATTGAAGTCCCTGTTATGGAGGTTATGACAAGCTTAGACGTGATCTGACCCGAATGTTTGGCATTGAAGGGCAACTAGAAGTTCCACAAAGTTCAGATTGGTAACTGGTATATGTTGATCACGAGAATGACATTACTTGGCGATGATCCTTGAAAGTATGTCATGAACCTCGGTGCTTCAAATTATTTCTGTTTGTCCCCAAGGACCTATTTAATTCTCATATATTCGTTTTGAAATTGCTTTCAGCGATTTCATGAGCTGTGTTCAGAGCATAAAAACACTGTCATCTGCTGAAGTGTAACAGATGTGCTTGGATGGGATCTTTGTAATGTACCAGTTCCCAATCAAGCTTGTAGTGGCACTGCCTGTGGGAATGTCTGGAGGAGGCAGTATCATGATAATTTTGCCACCTCGCTCAGCAGATATATGGTTCAGGTGGGATATTTGAGCTAGTGGTTAACCTTTTTTCTGCCGCTGGCGGCATCATTGGCGTGTTCCTGTCAAAGGGAAACGGATAATCACACTGGAAGACGTGACTCTTGTTTCCTTATCTTGGTGCCGGCAGTCGAGCTCCTGCCATCGACATGGTGCAAACAATACCCAACTACTGGCACCTCTGTTGCAACTGTTTCTTTCAGATGGTAATATTCCACTCGTCACAAATAGAAACTTGGATTAAAGCCAGGGGCCGCTAGAAGGTGAGGATCCATGAAGCGTTCTGCCAATCTACCGCAATTTAACGTTCTTGTAAATGCTATCAAGATTATGAATAGCTAGTACCCACCACTTTCTGACATTTTATATATATATAGTGTTTCTACCATCAATGTAACCAATGGTCTCTCTCATAGGCGAAACTCACGTGCTGATGGTCTTTCATCGACTAAGCAAGTGGTGAACTTTCATACGTTGTAGAATTTATCGCTCCGCATACATGCATCCGGCATTAAACCAGAAGCCACTTCCTTGAAAAGTTGTCAGTTCTATTGTGCCTAAATTCACTTCATATCGAAGGAACGAGAAATCTCATACCCGGATGAAGTCATTCCTGCTAATGCACAAACATAGAGTAGATTAAAATTCTTTCAACAACTTCATTTAATTTAATGTTACCATCCAAAACCCTATCGGAAGAAATCTACCCCCACCACCCCACCAATGTTGAGGGTGTCAGCCAGAAATCTTAGTAAGAATTCACCACAATTGGACTCGAACAATGCAGCAATTAAAACTAGATTCAAATACTATAATCACAATCCATTAAGCCTTTAGGCAACTCAACTACAAAATTCCGGGTAGTGAAGCATATTGCAATGGATAACTAAGAGAGTATTGCCATTACATCGGTAGCTCTCAATGCGATGTAGTTAGAACCATCACTCCCTTTAAAGTCATTTCCTGCATACTTGGAGTACAGAACTGTGTTTCCTGGTGAGACAGACAGTGCCTTCCTGTTACCTTCCTCATCAAGTGGTCCAGGTCCAACTGCTATCACCTGTTCATCAAGAAGCAGTAAATTCATCACAAACAGATGAATATTTCCAGTTATGCATGTGACAAATGTAGGAAACACTTATCTCACCGTGCCAACAGAAGGTTTCTCTTTAGTTGCCTCTGTTAGGAACAAGCCTCCAGCAGTTTTGTCCTCGGCCTCAGCAACCTACAATCAAACCAAAAACAACAAATTATTGTGAACCTGCAAATTCTCATCCAATCATAAAGCAACATGATTATCCTAGAACATGCCATGCCACCACACTCCAAACAGCCAAGAAATCAACTCGAGATGAGAAAAGAGTTATTCTGCAAGATCAATTATTTCTTTTCATAACTAAAGATCTAAAATGAACCAGCCTCCAAAAACAAACAGCATCACAAGAGCACTGCTAATCCACATGCATCAAACCAATGTACAGTTGAGGGTGAGGTACCGTTATGAATAATCTATCATTCAGAGGTTTAAGGTCCTTGATATCATCTGTCTCAAGGATGCCAACAATATCATCCTCCTTCAGTATAAGGTGACTTGAGCCATCAAACGCCACCTCAGTCCCAGCATACTTGGCATACACAACCTGGGTGCCAGTCTATAAAAGCAAAACACCTACCGAGTGAGTAATTAAGGAACAGGAGAATTAGAAAGCATCTAATCTATAAAAATAACCTTGACAGAAATGTCCTGCTTTGCCTTTCCAGTAGTCTTCCCTTCTCCAACAGCAACCACCTCACCGCCTTGGGGCTTGCTTTGAGCAGAAGATGGTAATAAGATCCCACCCTCAGTCTTCTCCTCAACAGTCTTGATCTTCACCAGCACTCTGTCACCCAAAGGCGTAATGGAAGTGTACTACAGAAATGAAGTGCCATTATATCAGACAAGCTATTAAAATCATTCAAAACCAAAAGAAGTAACTCGTCAAACCAAACCAAAAGAAATCAGACTACTGTGGATAAAAAGGGGGGGGGGGGGGAGTACTTTGAGAGAAGACGAAAATTCCACACAAGCATTAATGAAAAATATATAGCAAAAACCCAATAAAGGTATGCGAAAATACACCAAAACAATCCAGTTCTGCGAATCGGAAAATAAATCAAAACCCAAGAAATGAAACAGAGTTTCTGCAGTTACTAGTAACCAAAAACAGGAAACACGAAAGCACGGTAAGCATATATACGCTACTTCAAATAAATAAACTATTATAAACCTTGGGAGCGACAGCTGTGGCAGCTTTAACGATCAAGCCCTGAAAAGAGCGTCGAGAGAGAGGAAGACCAACACCAACAAGTGGTTTAAAAGAAGAAACAAACTTGACATTTGAAGGTCTGAGTCCTTCCGAAATTGAGAATGCTGTCAAATGTGCTGTTGCCATTATTTCCAATCCCTGATAGTAATCTCAACAAAACAAAAACAAATCAGATGAATTAGCAATAGCAAGATGGTTATTAATCACAGTAAACGAAATCTATAACAGGGCAAGAGAGAAAACTTCAACAGCACCATGTTCGAGTTTGAGAGAAAATGCAGGAAAGAGATACGAACCCTAGGTCAAGTGTAGCATGTTTTTTTTATGAGATATGATAAGAGAAGACTTCTAGAATTTTCTTTTTCTTTTGTTTTGGCCTCGGGGCGTCTATAGAGGAGTGAGTCTATCTGAAACCTCACGCGCTCCGCGTCTGCCTAATTATCATTTCTTTGATTCTCATCTGAACATTTTTTAGCTTTTGTTTTCGCATAAAATAAAATTTAATCAAACAAATACTAATAGACTTGTATTTTTCAAAAACTTTTCATTCTGGTTTCTGCAAAGTGAATAATTATTTTATTCTTTTACGGTAAAATCTATCAACTTGCTTTTGAGATAATACTAGCTAATTGTCCTTGCGTATTACCACGGGTATTTTTATGTATATAATTTAATATAATTAAATATAAAACGATAAATTTATATGATATAAGTAAATAAAAGTTATAGATTAGGAGATAAAATGCCCGTTTGGGTGGGCGGCCCAAACGGCGTTTTGGCATTTTTTTTTTAAAAAAAAAAACGACGGTTTGATGTTTTAAATCATTTTGATGTGTTGATATCAAAAATGATTTTTAAAAAATAAAAAAATATCATTTTGATATATTTCAGCACGAAAAGCACTTTCAAAAGCTACCGCAACCGCCCTCCCAAACAGGCCCAAAATGTATGAAATTTTGAGTTTAGTTTGTTATGCAAGCATAAATTACATTTTTTAGAATATAGGTATTGCGTCATAAATGATCACAAAAGAGTGCGAACTAACATTAGAAAAAAGATCAAAATATTTTTACCCAAATAGTAACATTATAAAAATCATTTAATACAAAGAGGAAATGAAAATAATAATAATAAAAGGGAAAAGGAAGCAATATTAATTTAAAATATTATAACAATAGCAACATCGGAGTCTTAATATCTAAAATTATTATTGCCGTTAGTATAAAAATAATAAAAATTATCAAATTATACCGAGGGAAAAAAATCAAAAGCATGAACACAATAGTAAGCAAGAAAAACAATTAAATTATTATTATTATTATTATTATTATTATTATGAAAGAATTAATAAATGAATGAAATATTAAAAAAAATGTAAAAAAAAATAAAATAAATACAATAAAAACTTAAAATTATCATTCTTATCACTTTTAACACAATAAAAACTATGAAATTGTTTTGAGGGAAAAAAATCCTCAAAAACATCAACAAAACAGTAAGCAAGAAAAATAATTAAATTATTATTATTATTATTATTATTATTATTATTATTATTATTATTTATTTTACTTTTGTGTTAATAATGAAAAGGAAAAAATGGAAGAGAAAAAAAATTCTAAAAACTTCAAAAAAAAGATTAAACAAAAGAATGAAACAAAAACAAAAATTATCGTTGCTATCGTTGCCAAAACAATAAAAATTATCAAATTATCCTAAGGAAAAAATCTTGAAAAACATTAATAAAAGAGCAAGCACGAAAAACAATAAAAAATTATAATTGATGATAAAAAAAAACAATTATTAGCTGAAAAAAATTATTGAATCTAAAAATTTTAAAAAATATATGTTCTATGTTGCGGGTTGAACGAACAATTTTTATAGGATTTGCTGGATCAAAATTAAAATAAAATTTTGATATATGCAAAATTCAATATAATAAAATAGCTCAACACACCTTATAATAAAAATAGCAAAATCAAAGCCTTAAAATATAAAATTATCATTGCTTTTACTATTAAAACAATAAAAATTATTAAATTATCCTGGAAAAAAAACTTAAAAACATTAAGAAAAGAATAAGTAAGAGAAACAACTAAATTATTATTATTATTACTATGTTAATAATGAAAGAAACAAAAATAAATGAAAGACTAAAAATTTCCTAGAAACTTTAACAAAAGATTAAAAAAAAAACACAACTATTATTGCTATTATTATTAAAACAATAAAAATTATCAAATTATCCGGAGTGAAAAGAAACATTAAAAAAAGAGCAAGCAAGAAAAATAATTAAATTATTATTATTATTATTATTATGTTATTAATGAAAGAAACAAAAATAACTGAAAGAACACAAATATTCAAGAAACTTTAATAAAAGATAAAAAAAAACAAATTTATTATTGCTATTATTGGTAAAAAAAAATATTATCAAATTATCAGGAGAAAAAAAAAACAGAAGAGTAAGAAAGAAAAATAATTAAATTATTATCATTATTATTATTATTATTATTATTATTATTATTGCGTTAAATACATTTATATATACATGGATAAAAGTTGGGATTATTCTAGAAATATAAAAAAACTAAAAGTATAAGGGTTGAAATGAAAATCAAATATAAAGGGATTAAATAAAAAAAATTAAAAGTCAAAGAGCTAAAATGCAAATTACATTGGAAAGTTGGGATTATTCTAGAAATATAAAAAAAACTAAAAGTATAAGGGTTGAAATGAAAATCAAATATAAAGGGATTAAATGAAAAAATTAAAAGTCAAAGGGCTAAAATGCAAATTACATTTATTGTCAATTTAAATGCGAGGACAAAATTGAACAAATCGGAACTTGTGTATCGAATTCATTGAGTTATTTACAGACAATCCTGAAATTAAAAGTAGCAGGATCGAAGTGAAACTTTCACATTGGATTCATTAAAATTGGAGGACCTAATCGAACAAAATAAAAACTTATATAACAGAAATCAGGACCAAAAACCAAATTCAAAGTAAAGGGACCGAAGTGAAAAGTAACAAACAATGATGGACTCTTCTGCACATTGACGTGCAGGAGAGAGAGAAACGTGGCCGGCGTCTTTAACCGGCCACCGCCGCGTCCACAGACATGTTTTGGTTACACGCGCCACCGCGGGAGGAAGACCACACGTCGATGCATCGAGAACAACTCCAGTAGCCCATTTCTAGTCACCGTATGACTCCGCACGCGCCACCTCAATAGGCTGTGAGGTGAAAAACCGTCCGGCGGGTGCGACTCACGCCCTGACAGACACCGAATTAAAATTTTGAAAAATAGGATCAATTATCATTCTAACCCTGTACCCAATTCAATGTTTTTGTCTTATTCGGGGCTATAACCGTATTTAGCCATTTCAGAAAATATTAAAAAAAACAAAAGTTGCGGCAGACCGGACCGAACCGGACCGGTTTGTACGCGCGCAATTACACCGGTGTCCCTAAGCCGGAGGCGTAGTTTTGTCTTATTATAGGGGGCGAAATCGCTAATACACTGTTCACAACTAATTATTTTAAAAAAAAGACAGAAAAAGGAAAAACCTAAAATAGCCCCAGTTGACCAGCTTATTTTGACGCGCAGATTAAGGAGAAAATCGGGCGCACACTGCCGCAATCCACAGGAGAATTAGAGACAATGCATAGTGTTTCAAACATTAAAAAACCTACGCGTTTTATATGTTAGTTAATAATCATTTTTCTTATCATTCATTGATTATTATTAAATTAATTTAGAATAAATTTATCTTCACAATACTATTTATACTTCAAAAATAAACTCTACACATCCAATACACTATTCACCAAGACACAAAACACTGTGGACAATTACTATTATGCATAATTTTCAGGTCAGTTCGGTTTGGTTCGATTCTATCGATCTACTAATTTTTTTTCACAGTAAAATAACGAATTTATCCCTCGATAAAAGACAAAATAAGGTCACTAGATTAACCATTTTTTTATTCATTTCCCACTGATTAACTATTGGCGCGTCATCGGACGCACCATGCATTTTCAACGCTCACATGTGTTTTTGAGCGTCGCGTGTGGCGTATTCAAGCATCTAAAAATATTCAACCGGCGTCTAAAATGATTTTCATCAATGTTCTCTTTCTCCTAGTGCGGCGCGTATGCATACACAGTGGCCGAAGACATTTCAGTGGTCGTTTGAAATTTCCTCCCTTTTCTCTCTCCTGCCTACGTAAGCTGACGTCAACGCAACTATTTTTTTTGCCTTTTCATTTCAGTCCCTACACTTTGGATTTTGTTTTATGGTCATTTGTTTCAATTTCATCCTTCAATTGAAATTAATTATATATAGCAGTTTCATTTAGGTCCTCGGACTTAGAATTTTGCGAATTGCTCTATAATCTTTAATATTTTCGGTATCAAAGTTTTCATTTCTTTTAATTTTATATAATTTTTTTGAAATTTATTTAATATTAGTGCCTTAAATAACTATCATTGCTCTGAATACTTTTAATATAATAATATGAATAATAAATCTTATAAAATAAAAAAAATTATGGATTTTTTTAACAATAATTATGGTCTTACCAATTTTTATTATTTCCATTGTTGTTAAGTTTTTGTTTTTATATTTTAATTTGTGTTAATGATCATTTTAAAATTGATATTTATTATTTTTTCTCTTTATTATTTTTTAAAATATTTTTATTTATCCTTAAAGTCAAATAATTTTTTAAAATATACTTATATTTTTTTTTGTCATTTATTTAGTTTTTTATTAATTTTTCGTTAATATTATTAGCTGTTGAAGTTTCTAATTCTTATAGATAAGATATTTAAAATAATGATAATGATTATTTGTAAGTCTTTTTTTCTTATAGATATGTGAGACTAATTATATATTGTAATATTCATTTAATATTAACGCCTTAAAATATATATAAAAAAATTGAGTTAATTTTTCCTTATAAATCTCACATTAATTTAATCTCAGTATTCTAAAAATTTTTAAATATAATAATATGATGAAAAAATATGAAAAAAATAATATTTCATAAATTTTAGCTGTTGTATTTTAGTTGCAAACAACAAATAATATATTTTAGTCAGTTTCATCAATTGCAGTTTTGCTATCTACCAATTAAATCATTACCAAAGTAGTTAAAATAAAATCACCAATTAAATTGTTTGGTGCATAAAACAAATCACTCATCTGTGCTAAAATTCAACGAATGTCATTTTACTATTTGCTAATTAAAGAATTCATAAACTAAATAAAAAATATACAACAATCAATCAATATGTTACACGGAGCACATGACTCATTTTAACAGAATTATCAAAACAGTTTTAACAGTAGCAACATTCAATCACTTTTAGACGAAATAAAAAACTCATTTATAACAGATTCTATTAATTATAATTTTAATTATTAAATATTAAAATATCGAATTACATGTATCAATCATTTTTCTATATAAAAAAAGCCTGGATAAGACATTCAAAATAATGATAATAATTTTTTTAATTTTTTTCTTATAAATATGTGAGACTATTATATATTTTAATATTTATTTGATAGCACCTGGAAATATATATATATAACAAAAATAAATGACTTAGGATTTTTTGAAGAAAAAAATGAATATCATTGTTATGAAATACTTTTAATATAATAATACGAGGAATAAATCTTATAAAAAAACTTTTAATTCTAATTTTATCATCTTTTGTTTATGTTTATTTATTAAAAAAAAATAATTCTTGGATTTTAGGTTGTTTTTTGTAAAAAAAAAAAAGTTATATTTTTATGTATAATATTTCAGATCTAATATTACTGGAGAAAAAATGCAGCTTATAAATAAAATGGGTAGACAAATTTACCTAAGTTATCTACAATTGAAAAAATATATGAACCACGTCTCCTGCGTTTTGATTACAATGTTCCTTTTAGGTAGAAAAAATAGAATTTTTCTATTATAATTTTTTTAATTAAATATTAAAATAACTAATTACAACATGCAAAAAAATAATTAGTTTCTTACATCAAAAAAAGCTCAACGCGGGCAAATCAACTCGTAATGGGCTATTATCAATCAAAATAAAAATAAAACCTATAACATTAAAACGAAATAAAATAATAATTATAAATTAAAATCCTAATTGTTGGTCACGATAAACTCAAATAATTAGATGTAGAAAATAATTGAAAATAATTCTTGGTCAATATAATATATTGTCATTTAGTATTCTAGTTAAACAAAATAAAAATCTTTAATTAAACATTTTTTTAATGATGTTGCATGTTTCTTGTAAGAAAAGCTTATAATACTAATTAAGCCTTGAAAGTGATGGATTAGACCCATTTTCAACATGTATTAAACTAACTAAACTTTAACCTTCTCCTTGAAATTCTTATTGGACCAATAAATTACGAATACTCTCATCAAATGCATCTTTTAGCTATTTGTCATTTATTTTGTAATTGATTTAATTGGAACTTGTAATGGATCTGGGTGATTATATCATACAAATCAAGAATATTTTTGTTTTAATTCGAAGAAATCTTACTTCTTTTACACATTCTTCACCGGTCCAGGTTAAGAGAGTAAATCTCTTGTTGTCTTGGATTCTTACAAGGTGAGGTGAGCACACCCTGACTTAAATTTGAAACTTAAAAGGCAAATCCTAAACTCTTTATCACCACATCACGTCTATTAAGAACAAACCTCTTTTCATGATTGTTTTCATTTCATCCCAAGTCTTGATGAGTATCTTTTCATTCATCCTTCTTCTTCATACAAGTTGATCCCAATAATGATAGCATAATCAATAAACTCAATAACAATAAATTTTACTTTCTTTACCTCAGAGTATCAAAATAGTAAAAAGAACAACTCCATTTTCTTTCCACATATAAAATAAGTTTGTTTTTGCATCAAAAAGTCAAAATCTTCATCTTAATACCATCTAAATCATTTCGAACTTTGAAGACCATACAACATTATTTGTGACTGAAAGAGTTCTTGACCTATACTAATCATGAGTCAATGAAACATTTTAAAGGCTAAAGGAAGTTGAATCATCAACATGCCAAATGGATAGAGTTCATTGAAATACTTCCATACGAGATTAAGTACAAGCTAGGTAAGGAAAACAAAGTAGGTCATGTACTATCACAAAGGTATATTATTCTTTCAACTCTAAACACTAGATTATTAGGATTTGAGCATATGAAAGATTTATATATCAAGGGTGCTGATTTTTGCATATTAAAATTCTAAATTTGATATGTTATATAGGGTTGATGAATATTTATTTACAGAAAAGAAATTGTGTATCTAATTCTTCTGTTTATAAATTATTAGTTTGTAAAGAAGCTTATACAAGTGAATTAATGGGATACTTTAGGGTTACTAAGGCTTTATATGTTTTGCATTGACACTTTTATCAGCCTAAAATGAAAACAAATGAGCAAATATTATATGATAAGTACATAACATGAAGACAAACTAAGTATGTAGACAAAATTAAGTCTAAAGTTTTATATAAGGTTTATATACTCATTTGATAGTATCTAAAGGACATTTGGTTGATATATATATATATATATATATATATATATATATATATATATATATATATATATATATATATATATATGTATATGTATGTGTGTGTGTGTGTGTGTGTGTGTGGATTTTATGCTAGGTATGCCTAGGTTAAACAAGGATACAAATTTTATTTTTATAGTTATGGCTAGGTTTTTATTATTTAAAGAGATAGTTTGACTTTATATGATATCCAAGAGCATTATTTTTTACCATGATATTAAGTTTCTTAACTATTTTTGAAAGGTTTTATGAGGAAAATTAAGAATAAAATAGTTATTTTATGCCACTTATTTCCCACAAATAAATAGTCAAATTGAAACAGTTAATAAGAATTTAACTATATTGTCAAAAGCTATCATTCAAAATAATTAGAAAAATTAGAATATCATCTATTATTTTTTTATAATAGGAATGTACATTTTATTACTAGTTAGTCTCATTTTGAAATTCTTTATAACTTTAATCTTTTAATTGTTTTGGATTTGTTTCTTTTTTCTATTGATGAAAATGTTAATCCTAATGACAATATAAAAACACATATAGTAAAGGCTTTTTCATAAAAATATGAGGTGGTAAATTAAAAAGAAATGAGAAATAAACATTTAAAGCTAATAAAAGGTAAATAGATAACGAATGTTATGATCCTAGCTATGATATTAAATGATCAATGATAAGTGTCTATTGGGTATATTCTAAAGCCTAAAACAAAGTATATCCAAGAAGAGTTCAATGGGATAAGTCAAAAGGCTTAAGTTAAAAAGGTTCAAAGCTAACTTGGGGTCGAACACATCAGCTAGTCTCTATTTCCTAGTTCTTGTAATAAAATCACTTAGCATCATCAATGGGTCAATGACATGTATTACAGTGGTGTTGGGTTGATCCTCATCACTTGACCTTCTCAACTATATTTTTGGCTATAAATCCTACCCCTTTTCATAAAAAATTTCCTTTTAAAACCGTACAATCTAACATATTTTAAAGATTATAATTACCTTGACAAACATTGTATTGATTGATTGCAATTATTGTTTTATGGCTAAATCATCATATTCATGATTGTTCTTATTTTTTAGTGGTGATAATCTGTTATGAGTTGACTTTGTCAAAAGTTAAAAAATAAATTGTAACAAATACACACACACATATAACCACGTTTAAAATTCCTTTATAGCTTAAAATATGACTTGAAAATAGATAAAAACTTAACTGGTAGATTTGAACTTTTTTAACCCAAAGTTCTTACCTTATCCCATTGAACTCCTATTGGATATACTTTGTTTTAGGCCTTAGAATAGACCTAATAGACACTCATGATTGATTATTTAATGTCATAGTCAGGATCATATCATCCTTTATTTTTTTAAAAAGAAAAAAATGATCTTAAATCATCACCTTTATCAAACAAAAAAAGATAAAAAAAATTAAATATAACATTAATATTATATTCATCTTATAGATTCACTTTATACTCATTGACTTTGATTTTCTATGTCTAGGAAATCTCTTTTAGCATATATGCACTCAAACCAAATATTTTGGTTCAAAGACAAAAAAATTCATTTTTTTGTTTGCTTGGAAATATATATATATCACTATTTTTCTTAACATGTTTTTATAATTTGCTAAACATGTTTTTCTAGGTCAAATTTTTATTTATTAGTCTCATATAATGTTCTAGTTAAAACTCTTTTTGTGAGAGAATATCTACTTCATTACGTCAAAACATGACCATTACAAAGTCTAAATTTAGCTTCATGTATATTTTGTATACTTAAAGTTATACTTTATAGTGTAGTTTTATGCCACTAAATATTCAAGTATACAACTAAATCCTTAATACCTTAATATTAATTAAACAAAAATAATTGGTAAATGATTTATGATATTTTGTTCAAACCCTAATAAATAATCATAAATTGATTACTATATCCATTTTGCATTTTAAAATATGAGTAAGATGTGATTTTGTATTTTTTTTTTATGATATTATGCTAGGAATTATTTTACAATTTGGTTGTATGCATGAAAAAAAAACATTTTTTTGTGATTTTGAAATAGATTATTTTTAAAAACAAATAAGAGAAAATCAAGTAGTTTATATTAAATTTGTATCTTACAGTATAATTGTATAGGCTGATAATGAACAAAATTCCTCCTCCTCTTCATTATTATATGGGATAAGCCCAACCCAAGAAATCCAAGCTAGACTAAAATGGGTTTAGCCTGACTTAGTTAGAGTGGGCTGACTATTGGCCCAAAATCCTTCTCTTTTTTTTTAAAAAAAAAATATTTGGATTGGACTCGACCTAAGCAATCTAGACTAGGCTAAAACTAATCCAACCCATCTCAAAAATTGTTGGCAAAAACCAACACTTGTATGACATGAAATAATTCACGTCTTATATGTACAAAATTTATGGCTATGTAGGACAAAAGGATGGTAGCAAACGAACTCACCTGACATTTTGATTTTTGGTTGTAAAATTATGCAAATTGAAACTCAATTGACCATTAATTTTTTTTTTAATTTTACCCTTTATTTGAATCAATTAGATATCTATCGTTTGACATCTTTTCAAAATATCATTGACTACAATTCTTTTCAACTCCCTAATTGACCCTAAACTTTTAATTTTCTTTTAGTTTTATCCTTGATTTTAATCATTAACTTGATAAAAATAAAATTTGATCTTATAAAATTCCAACCTTCTCAATGAGACCCAAATTAAGCTCTCAAACTTAATGTTTTCATCAATTTAGTCCATAATTAAATTATTTTGACTCATTTAAAGTATAATTAAGTCATTACGCCTAATTAAATCTCTTAATTGGTCTAAAATAAATTCTTAAACATAATTAAAAATTTTAATTTGGTGTATGTTTAAATCAAATTGATTTATTAAAAATCTATTTTTCCATTGGACTTAATTTTTTATACAAATCTTTTCAATAATATTTTATTTCGACCTTGAATTTGCATTGTCTCTTCAGTTCTAGACACAATAGGGTGATTAAATTTTCAATTTTATCTAGAATTCACAATGATTTTATCTAGAGTTCATATCTTTATTTTTCTGCCATGTTAATACCCTTGCTGTTACTTCTATTATTTTTATTTTGGAAGGGTACACGTAAATTTAGAGGAATAACCTATAAATAGATTATGACATTACTAACCCCCTTTTCAAATCAAAATACATAAAACAAACACCATAAATATCTCAATAAACAAGTTTCTAACATCAAACCAGCCTTTAATCATGCAACAAATAAAAAATCAACATGAATAAAAAATATTTCTTGAGTTCTAATATATTATTTCTAGTAATACATAGGCTTGAAAACACCTCAATAAAACTTCTCCTATCAAATGAAACTTATTGACATCAAAATTAACTTTTTATTACCAAAATATAGCCAATTGACTATTTGTTTTCATTTCTCACTATTGCTTTGTATTTTTTTCGCTCTCATCTCTTAACCTCAAGAAGTTAGACGTGAACAAAAATAAATTTTTGTATTAAAAATTAAAACATTTAAATTTAGTGGACATAGATAAAGGTAAAGGAGAACATGTATAAAAAAAAAACACTTTTTAGCATGAATTTCATAAACGCCACACTATACTCACACACACACGCACACCACCTATCATTATAAAACAAATTCAAAGTTTATATTATTAAATTGACATATAATCAAGTTAAGAAATCTAATTCACATGTTAGGTATAACTCTAAAAAGCATGATTTTTTTATTATTTAGGAGTGCAGTATTCATCCTCTCACAAATAATTATGAATAAACTATGGATTTTTTGTGTTTTTACAATATGGTCCTTGAACTTTTATTTTTGTCAAGTTAATCCTAATTGAAAACCAATTGATGAAAAAATAAAATCAAATATGAGTGAAGTATACAATTTTAACTCTTCATTATTCCTCAAATTTATTTTTGGTGCTAAAGCTCATTGTTGTTATTTTTTCATTCCTAGTTGAAAGAGAAGAGTGAAAAGTATTGGATTTTGACAGTAGAAAAAAAATGTCATTAATACCAATTAAGGCCACTAAAACAAATGAAATTTATGTCATATTATTCCATTTGATGATGAGAGTTCATGTTAGGTGTTTTTTTACCTCTAAAGTTCATAAAAAAATAGATCTAAACTCAAATTGATTTTGGGTTTTGGGTTTTTTAAACTATGAATAGGTTTATTACAAATTTTAAAGTGTTTTTTAGATGTTTTGGCTCAAAATAGGTTGAAAAACAAAATTTTAGATAAAAAACACTTACGCTCTGATTTTCCAACCATTTTGATGGCTATGATTTGGGCAAAATAGACAACGTGTCGTCTCCCTCAACAAGCGACATGTCTTACCTATTGTTGTGCTTAGTGAAAAAACATTAGGGTCCAATCATGCATACCTACCTACTACAATGGGCAAGGCAAGGTGGCTAGGCCTAGTGGTATCTAAACCTTTTTCTTACCTATTTTTTCCAATTAATTCTTTATATATATATTTTTATTAAAATTATATTTAGATTAATACATCTTCTCTCTTTTATTTTGTTTAGGGAGACCTTTTTTAATGCCAATTATTTGTTTTATAATAAATTTAATTTTCAAAGAGGTTTATTTATTTATATGAGAGACTTTTTTTAATCTTTTGTATCATTAATTATTTTTTTATTTATTTATCAACACATATATTTCTACTTTATTTTATTACATGTATACATAAACTATTTGAGTACGACTAACATTTTTTGAATTACAAAAACTTGAAAAATTATGCATATATAATTTTTAAATAAAAAACAAAAATATCTAACCTGCAGCAAAACACAAGTTGCATAACTAGTCTAATCCAATTCATGTGATAACATGTATGTGAATGTATAAACCATACTTCAGTTTTTCTTGTAATTGTAATGATATGCTATGCATTTCACAAACCTTAGACATGTATATACTGTTAAAAAACAGTATATACAAATGAAGCAAGCAATATAATTTGAGCACACATGGTGGCATTTTAACACCATACGAAGAAGCAAACCTGATCCAACGTCAGCTGCCTTGGCATGCTTGTCTGATAGTCAACAACGTCATTGGTCTTCAGAAAGGTCATTGGGGAGTTGAGATGGGTTGACGTGTCAAAAATAATAATAGATGTCTGTTGTGTTTTGGGAGACAGAGCGCTTAACCAGCTTTCCTGTCGATCGAGGTTTTGACATGGGGCAGGTAAGATCATCCCTATAACACGAACTTGAAGAAAGGCGCACTGGAATATATGTTTTTTCTTGTTATTTAACCCCACTAACATATCTTGAAAGGTCACATTTCTAACTGGAATTTCTTCACTCCCATATATGGGAATAGGCTCACGAACACCTTGGCCATGGATTCCAATGCAGCATAAGTCTCGCGAAGCGAACCTCATGATCATGTGGTCACACAACTCACAATCAATAATAAAATCTGATCTTGAAAAGCCAAAATAAATCTGATAAAAGTGTGACACAATGGAAACCTGCCCCAAGGCACCAACATTATTGGAATGAGTAGAATGACGTCACGAAGCCAATTAATCTTCGATAAGTCGTATTCAGTTTATTCAAGAACTAGAGAATACAAGAATCACTTTCACACATAAAACTGAAAATTTCAGAAGTAATCTTCATCAATGGTTGATGAAATTTAGGTTACATGAGTTTAAATAGTTCTTGAAAAAGTAATCCTAATAGACCCCTTATATGGATTTAAAAGAGATCCACTCAAAACTAACCCATAACCCTAAATTGGAAAGCCCATGACTTAGTCCAAGAAGTCTTGGATCTTAGCTGAAAACAAAATCTTAATTAAACCCAAACAAGTTTTGGGTTGTAACTAACAAAATTAAATAAAGCCCATAAGGGTTATTTATGGCCTTCCATTAAGCCCTTTAATCCTAGAAACAAAAGAAAAAGGTAGTCACCCATGTTGTTTCCAAGTTGTAGTAGGATTCTTTTGCTCCTTTGTTATTCTTACTTCATGGCCCAAATAAGGCTGTTTTGGACCTTTCATGCACATGGATAAGATGTACTAGGGTCTCCTCTTGATACTCCAATGGTCCCTGAAATTCTGACTTGGTTGAAATCTTCAAAACCAATGCATTCAATGCGTCTTTTAATGTCTTTGTCTTAGATCGGGTCATTTGACCATTTGAAACATGTAATGGGTCTTTGCTGGTGTTTCTGGGCTGGTCCATATCACGTCAAGTGTTGGAACAACCTTTGGATCATAGCCCTCATCTGGGTGTTCATTATAGTCTGATTTGATAACAATTCCAACTTTTACATCATCAAATTTTAGGTTCCTGTAGGTTATAAGTCGAACATATGCACCTTTTCCAAGGGTAGTCTTGTATAAGTGATGCGAACCAATCCAAAAACACCAGCAAGGATTAAGGGGCTGGATGGAAGACTATAAATAAGACTAATAGGTTTTCTTTAATTTTGTTAGCTACAACCCAAGGCTTGTTTTGGCTTAAATTAAGACTTTGTTTTCAGCTAGGATCCAAGGCTTGTTTGGATTAAGTCATGCCTTTTAATTTGGGGTTTTGTTTCCATTAAGCCCTTTAATCCTAGAAACAAAAAAAAAAGGTAGTTACCCATATTGTAGTAGGATTTTTTTGCTCCTTTGTTATTCTTACTTCATGGCCCAAATAAGGCTGTTTTGGACCTTTCATGCACATGGATATGATGTACTAGGGTCTCCTCTTGATACTCCAATGGTCCCTGCAATTCTGACTTGGTTGAAATCTTCAAAACCAATGCATTCAATGCGTCTTTTAATGTCTTTGCCTTAGATCGGGTCATTGGACCATTTGAAACATGTTATTGGTCCTTGCTGGTGTTTCTTGGCTGGTCCATATCACGTCGAGTGTTGGAACAGCCTTTGGATCATAGCCCTCATCTGGGTGTTCATTATAGTCTGATTTGATAACAATTCCAACTCTTACATCATTAAATGTTAGGTTCCTGTAGGTTATATATCGAACATATGCACCTTTTCCAAGGGCAGTCTTATATAAGTGATGCAAACCAGTCCAAAAACACTAGCAAGGATTAAGGGGGTGGATGGAAGACTATAAATAAGACTGATGGGCTTTCTTTAATTTTGTTAGCTACAGCCTAAGGCTTGTTTGGGCTTAAATTAAGACTTTGTTTTCAGCTAGGATCCAAGGCTTGTTTAGATTAAGTCATGCCTTTTAATTTGGGGTTTTGGGATAGTTTTGAGTGGAACTCATTTAAGTCCACATAAGCGGGCCATTAGGGTTAGTTTTTCAAAGACTATTTAAACTCATGTTAGGAATAATTTTGGCAGCCATTGATGAAATTGATTCTGAACTTTTCAGTTTATGTATGAGAGTGATTCTTGCATTCTTTAGTTCTTGAACGAACTGAATCCGATTTATCGAAGATTAATTGGCTTCATGGTGTCATTCTACTCTTTCCAATAGTGTTAGTGCCTTGGGGCAGGTTTTCATTGTGTTACACTCCTATCAAACCTATTTTGACTTTTTGGGATGAGATTTCATTCTTCGTTGTGGGTTGCGTGGCCACGTGATCATGAGGTTCGCATCAATAAGTAAAAAAAACATATTAGTGGAATGCGGTATTTTATTGATTGTGCTCCTTATATATACAATGTGCTTGTTTTCCTATAAATCATGAAAATGATAAGGAATGACAACAAATTAGATGTTGTTTAATTCTATATATACTAACATATTGTTCTTAATTACATCAAGATATATCTCTTCTATTTGTATCAAAACACTGTCAATGTAATTGCTATCACTCCCCCTTAAGTTGGAGAGTGAATATCAATGACTCTTAACTTATGCATGAGTTGCTTGAACTTTTCTTTACACAAGGCCTTTGTAAATACATTTGCTAATTATTGTAAAGAAATCACAAATCGAGGAGCAATTTCATCTCGTAAAATTTTATGTCGAATAAAATGGCAATCCATTTTAATGTGCCAAGTTCTCTCATGAGACACAATGTTCTTTGCAATGTGTAAGACAACTTGATTATCATAGTGTAGAGTAATAGGATTTGAAGTAGGCATGTGTAAATCTATTAACAAATGTCGCAACCAAGTCAGCTCATAACATGCACCTACCTTTGCGCTATATTCATCTTCCACACTTGACAAAGAAACAATTTTTCACCTCTTGGTTATCTATGAAATTAAAGAATTTCTATGGAATACACAATACCTAGTGGTAGAACTGCAAGTGATGGGACAACCCGCCCAATCAAAGTCACAAAATGCCTTTAAATTCAATGGGTTATTTGAATGAAGAAGTAGACCTTGACTAGGAGCTCATTTTAAATAACGAACAACTCGAAGAGCAACAACCATGTGAGGTTGACATGGTTCATGCATGAATCGACTAAGAATGAATATGTGATGTCAGGTCTAGTGATAATCAAGTAGATTAATCGTCCAACCAAATGTTGATATGCATAAGGATCTTTGAGCAATTCTTCCTTCTTCGAAAGCTTGCATTCTTCCATAGGTATTCAACCGGCTTAGCACCTAGATATCCACCATCTTTAATAATTTTCAAGGATTACATTGGGAGATGTAAATGCCTTTCATGGAACAGGCTATTTCAATGCCTAACAAAAAAATTTAGATCACCAAGGTCTTTGATATAGAAACAATTATGAAAAAACTATTTTATAACTTTGACGGATTCAATGTTGTTTCCAGTTATCAAAATGAGAGATGTATCGTTGTTTTGAATAAACAATGAATAGTAAAAAATTTGATTATGAAAACCAGCAGAGAGGGCAACCTCTATGAACTTAGAAAACCACTATTGAAAGGCTTGTTGAAGGCCAAACAATGACTTGTGGAGGCGACACACCACATTCTCCCTGTGTCCTTAAAGACCAGGAGAAGGAGATTTATTCCAGTAGATTGCCATTTAAGAAAGCATTATTGACATCCAATTAATGTGAAGCCTAGTTCAAACTAGCAGCAATAGCAAGAAGGCAATGAACAATGAGCATTTTGGCGTTGGGGGAAAAGGTGTCAAGATAATCGATACTAGCAGCCTTTATAAAACCCTAAGGAACAAGGCGGGCTTTATAGTGCTCAACAGACCCATCAACCTTGCCCTTGATGCGATATACCCATTTACAACTGATCAGGTGTTTGCCAATGGGCAAAGGAATGGGACTCCATGTCTGATTAACAATAAGAGCTTGAAGCTCATAATTCATGGTTTCTTGCCACTTAAGATCAGTCATGGCAACATCATATGAAATGGGTTCTTTATCATAACTAACATTTACAACATAACAGAGATGTGAATGGGAATATCAATGATAAGGGATAAAGTGATAGGGAGGATGTTGCGTACCTAGTGTAAATGTGGAAGAGACTGAGAACAATTAGTGTAAAGGTAGAATCACTTGCGAGCAAGCATAATCCTTGAGGTGGACATTGGCTTCTTAGGGGCATTGTGAACTATGAGGTGGTTGATTAGGAATAGGAAGGACATAATCGTTTGGTTGAACATGTGATTAGTGCTTGGTTGGTGGAAGTAATAAAGTAGAGGGAAGTGGATTAGGAAGAGAGGGCATTGGGTCTGTTGGTGCAAGTGAAGTGGACATGGATATGGTGGTGGGAGAGTGAAAAAGGGTGATGAGGTCTACTGAAAGGGGAAGATGAGGAGGAAAATCATATGTGGGAGGAAAAGGAATGGGCAGGGTCGATGGAGTGGGATTAGGGGTGGAGTTGACTTGTGGGAGTGATAAAAAATATCTTCAAGAAAAACCACATCCCATTTGGTAAAAAAAATTGGTTGCAATATCATAAAGTTTGTAAGCCTTTTATCCCATCGGGTAACCGAGAACAATACATTTGGTGGCATAAGGACAAAATTTGGAGGATGGGTTGACTATGGTTGCAAAAGCAAGGCAACCAAAAACTCTCATACAAGAATAATCGGGAAGTTTATTGTATAGGATCTCAAAGGGTGTTTTCATGTAAAGCAATAAGGTTGGAAGGTGATTAATTATATGGACGATAGTAAAAATGCATTCGCCCCATAAAATAATAGGTAAATGAGATTGAAAGTGTAAACACCCAAGAGAATATATATATATATATATATATATATATATATATATATATATATATATATATATATATATTAATGGATGACTTAGATTTTCGCTGCCGATTTCGTGATGCGACAGAAAATCATAAAGAAATACGACCAAGGTCAATATTTCGTAAGTAATCTGCAACAAGATGAACTTGCAAAAAACCCAAGCAATGAATTAAAAGATGAGTAAAATAAGTTGAGAGGGGTGAAATTGAAATAAATAAAAAGATTATGATTTAAATTATAAGAAGAGAAGAGGTGGGGTAAAAAGAGATTTTTAAAGGAAATGGGGGGCTCATTTGTGCACTTTTAGAGAGAAGTTAGAGAGGTTGGAGAGAAAAAGATAAGAAGGGGTGGTGCTCCGGGAACAATATCTCCTCCGGCCACCGTTGGATCGGGCTGGAATTTGCGTATGTTATGAACCTAACCATTGTCTATAATCTGACCGGAGGGATTGTTATTATCTGAAGCCGTTTGAGAAATCCGGTCATCTGAAGATTTCTGGAAACCCCCTCAAACTCGTCAGAGTCGCCAGATAGTTCCTCCTCCGTCCACCGTTGGATTTCTCTGAAATTTTGGTATGTTGTGCGTATTTATATTTCCTACAAGATGACCGTAGGGATTTGAGGTATGTTTAACCAACTGAGATATATTTTGGTTTGAATGAATTCTGGATCTTATTGTTGCAACTCTCAACCAGTTTGATTCTCCTTCTGATTTTAGAATCTATTTACCGTTGGATCAAGCTTAAATTATAATATTGTGTGCACCTTACTTGTTACTACATGTTCACTGGAGGGATCAGCCTGGTATTGCTCTGGTGGAGACGTGTAATCTTTTGAACAATATAGCTAAATCTGTTTCTTTGGCCAGTCAGAGTCGCCAGCTAGTTTACCTTGATTGCACCGTTGGATCAATCTGAAATTTGGGTAAGTGGTGCGTATGGGTGTTATTCATGTTCTGAACGGTGGAGATGAGAATGGTACACTTCAGTAAGGAGATATTGATGCATAACAGTAGCTCTCCAGTTTAAGGTCAGTCTCTGGTTTAACTCTGATCTTGGTAGATCCAACCGTTGGAATACCCTGAAATTTGAATATGTTTTATATAATGGGTTTTTCGAGATATTAACCGTTGGGATTTGATATTTGTTAAGTTAATTGTGATTTATTGCTATTACAATTACTACTGAGTGCTGTCTTGACAGCAGATTTGTTTGTGTCCTTACATGGCTTCTAATCCAAAAACCTTAACCTCCAAAGCCAAAACAATAGCTACAAACCCTACAAACCAACACTACAATACTAAAACCATGAACTCCTCTACCCCACCAAACCTCCCCCTTTCACAGGATCTTGGGCCGACAAGATAAGAGTTACCGACACTAACACTCGGTGCACTCTCAACCCTATCCCTCGTAAACCGATTTGTTCTCGTCTTCAATTGAATGGTAGTTTATGGGAGAAGTCCGCTGTGGATTGGCGCCGGTGCCTGGTAGGTTTCTTTCCCGGGTATAAGTTTTCCTTTCATGTTATGAATTCAATTGCTAACAGGATATGGAAGAGGTTTGGCCTTGAGGATGTGACATCCTTGACCAATGGTTTTACAATGTTTCTTTTCAAAACAGGAGATGAGTTACAAAAGGTTCTTGAAATGGACCTTGGATGTTTGGGGGGAAAGCCATTATTCTTCAGCAATGGCACTCCGGGTTTGTCTTTGACATGACAAGATCACCAAACTTCCAGTATGGATTCAGATTGTAAAATGTGGAACACTTGAAGGTGAACATATGAACTCTTGAAATGAGTGTGGTGACGAATGTGATTCAAAAATACAAATGTACTAATTTATGACCATTGATGTCGTAGGTGGTGCGGTCGGGATTGGATCGTCGTTAAGACAGGAACGACCCACAGGTGGAGCAGGTAAGTGACTTGCACCTTCCTTTTTCATATGTTGAATAAGGAAATACTTTAACATGAATATTATCTTATTGTGTTAAAATCTATATTAGTTTGTCGAATGTTTAAAGGTTGACAAATGATTGATTAGCTTCGGCTAATGGCATCCGAAGGGATGGCCGGGACAAAAGAATGATTAGCTTCGGCTAATGGCATCCGAATGGATGGCCGGAATAATTGAATGATTAGCTTCGGCTAATGGCATCCGAATGGATGGTCGGGATAAACGATTGATTAGCTTTGGCTAATGGCATCCGAATGGATGGCCAGAATAATTGAATGATTAGCTTCGGCTAATGGCATCTGAATGGATGGCCGGAACAATTGAATGATTAGCTTCGGCTAATGGCATCCGAGTGGATGGCCGGGACGAACGATTGATTAGCTTTGGCTAATGGTGTCCGGAAAGGATGACCGGAGTGAATGAACGGTTAACCTTAGCAAATGATGCCTTATGAGGATAACCGGGTTTAAGATTATGGTTGATTATAAGAGTTGGTGCATATATATATATATATATATATTGCATTACAAGCTATTTGTACCAAATATATGAAGAAATTATAAATGTTGATGCCTCATTTAACTGCCAGACTGTTTAGTCATCGTCATTATTATTATCATTAAGTAATTACATTCTCTTAAATATTTAATACTGCTACAGGGACGTCATATCCACCAGATGTCTAGGGAACCTGACACACGGGAACCTGACACACGGGAACCTACTTTTGCAAGGAATCACGTAAATGCATACTAAATCGCAATATGCTTCGTATGAATCAATGTACTGAAGGCATAACTTTTATTAAACCCTTCTGTGTAAATTTGTAATGGCTATTAGTACGATAGGAATGCAAACTCATGTCTATGTAGGCATATTTTTAATATGAATTTCCAATTATGCAACCATAATACTACATGTTTATGTAAGATCCACTTTTAATGAAATGTTGATAGTATGGATGGTGTTTTGATGATGTAAGGTAATCAGGCTCTCTGATTTCTGGCACCATGCGTGTTAGGTATATATATATATATATATATATATATATATATATATATATAATACCGGGTTGTTACAGAAAGTGAAGAGTGTGAGCGATTTCAAGGACGTGTCTATATTTCCTCTCAACAAAGCTATTTTGCTGAGGTGTATATACGCAAGAGTGTTGAAAAATGACTTCTTTGTCAAGGAGAAATTTTTGTAATGAAAGAAATTCAGCCCTATTATCATAATAGTGTTTTTGAACTTTGGTATTGAATTGAGTGTTGATGCAACTATATTATTTAATACTTTCACCCATATTTACCTAGTTTTTTTACCTACATTTTATGTATAAACTGTATTGATATTCTTTGTTTTATGTTTTAAAGGCATTTTCGGATGAAAGATACAAAAAGGAGGTGATTGACAAATTTGACCTTCAAACGATATTTTGTGCACAATGTAGGCTTTAGAGGTCGAAATATCATGCAAGAAAAATAAAAAAAATAAAGAGCATTGAAATATTAGCCTTCAAAGTTAAGTCTCAGAATCTACCAATGTTGACTTATGTCGATTCTGATTTGAATATCTCAAGCTAAAGATGTCCAATTTATGCAAACTCAATTTTGTTGATTTCTTTTTTCAAGCATCTATCAACTCTCCAAAGTTAAGCCAAAAAATATGTTATACGAGGGAGATATGAATTTTAAAAAATGACAGTTGAAATCTGCCAACAAACAATTTTCATGAAAAAATGAGTTCCAATTACGTTATTTTCTTTAGGAGATGCTCTTCTAAGTTGTTAAATCATCTAGCACTATTCTATGCTAAATGATCTTTTGTTCAATTGTCCTTGTCCCATAATCACTATCTATTGTAGAGTTGCTCAATCCATCAAACTTACGGACTTGCACTAAATGAGAGAATAAACTATATGTGCATTTAAGAAATCCTCTTTCTTTCATTTCAAAATTCATTGAGTTGCCAATGTATTTCTTATGAAACCCAAAGATTTGGTGATGATTTAAATTGGTTTGATGCATAGTTATTTTGTCAATATCTTGTTCCATGTTTTTATTTTCACTATTTCCTTACATCTTATATGATTTCATGTTACGGAAATTAGCTTTGTTTTTTTGGTTCAGTTAAAACTCAAAGGATTCTTGTCACACATCTAGCAAGTTCATATTAGTTGCTAGGGAAACTTTTATGTAAAAGCCCAATCCATGTGATCTCCTATATTGTCTTCCCCACACCTAAAGGATTGTATGGATGAGAATGAGCAACCCGTAGAAGCTTCTGTTATTGCCAGGAGCAGGCTCCAAAACATGTCTCTAAGTTTGAAGTTTTGACCTGGTTTACCTAATTCATGAGTTAAGCTAAACATGACATTGAATTAACAAATTTCAAGACCAAACCGTTTAATTAAATTTAATAATATTAGTCTCTAATTTTTCAATCATAGTCATCAACTCACCAAACATAAATTCCATCCGTTGCTATATTCTTGAAAGCCCATCTTTTAGGATTTCACCCTTCTCCTATGGCACACTGTTAGAAGATATTTTTTTTCTTATATAAACCTGTATGAAAATCATTAAAAAATAAAAAATAACACCTCACATTATTGCGATGTCGTGGTTGCACAAATTAATTACCTAGCTTAAAACAAATCACATAAGATAATATAGAGCAAGCAAGGGATCGATCCTACGAGGACATTTCAGTTTAGATTTTCATGCAATATATGCAATACAATTGGGGAGGTTGGAAATTGACTAAGAAAAAAAAATATAAAACTGAAATTTATCAATAAAACAAACCTTGATTGCAAGTCAACATCCACCTACAGAAATCAGAAATAATCATGGAAATGAAATATCAATTTATATTTTGAATATTTATCTCTTCTTAACATTGGTTAGATAACGGATCCGCAGTATAACTTACCTTAACCATCAAACAACCACAGTTTCTATACTAGTAATTTAATTCAATGATAGTATTAAAAACTAGATAAGTTGATTAATCAAGAAACATAATTTTCCTCAATCTATGTTTGATTCGATTGAATATTCTCCCTCAGATTAATAACTTAGATCTGTCATAATTATTAATTTAGTTTCTTCACAAGTTCATATACCAAAACCTCGGTTTTGATATCAAATTGAGCAATAGATTGTCTACAATAATAGCTTAGAGTACATTTTTAGCAATTAAATAAACAATCTTAGAAAAAATAAGCATAGGAAAACAAACATATTAATTTTATAAACTAGAAAAATAAGATAAATATAGATCTCACAATTCTTGAAATCTGAAGATTTTTGTGTCCTTGGAACCAAGAAAAAGAGTTTAGCCTTACATGTTGTTGCAATGTCACGGTTGCATAAATTAATTAACCTAGCTTAAAACAAACCACACAAGATAGTATAGAGCAAGTAAGGGATCGATTCCACGATGATGTTTTAGTTCAAATTTTGTGCTATATGCTATGCAATTGGAGGGGGGTTGGAAGTTGTCTAAGCTAGGCCAAAGCAACCTAAGCAGAAATTATATAAAACTAAAATTTATTAATAAAACAAACTTTGATCACAAGTCAAAATCCACCTACAAAAATTAGAACTAATCATAGAAATGACACATCAATTTTTATTCTGAATATTTATTTCTTCTTAAAGTTGGTTCGTTAACGGATTCGTCGTATAACTTACCCTAACCATCAAACAATCACAGTGTCCGCACTAGTAATTTAATTCAAATGCAACATTAAAAACTAGATAAATTGATCAATTAAGAAACACAATTGTCTGCAATAAATGTTTAATTCGATTGAATGTTATCTTGAAACCCAAACAAGTATTTTCTCATAAAATAAAGAAAGTTTTATTACCCATCTAATTTAATAAAATAAGTTCAATTATTTTTGTATTCTGCCTAACAACAGTAAAACTCAACTTCAAATTGATTTTCTTTATCTTCTTAAGGAATTAGACGTCGTGCAATATACCAATGGAAAGGTATGAAAGTCTAGTTTCCATCCTAACTTAAATCACCTCTAAAGTCGATCTATAACTTTGATTATGATAAACAAGGTATGAAAAGGTCAAACTGATCAAATCTAATATTCTTCTCTCAATCCTTGTGTAATGGTCTTAGTTCCACCAACAAGCTCTTTTTGAACATGAAACAAATTAATCATGGGTTGCACCCCATTATTTAATATGATTTTAAAAACCATCTTAGCCCATATATTTTGAAGAAATCCATTGAAAACCTCCTAGCTTTAAGTCTTGTAACTCGACCAACCGAAACCTCCAAGCTTTAAGTCTTGTAACTCGACCAACCGAAACCTCCAATGGATTTTTTAGAGCTTTGATCACATCACTTCCCCTTCTCGTAGAAAACAAGTCAGTTCTAGTTCCATGTCTAATGCCTAATCATCTTGTACAAATCTTAAATTACCATTTCATCAATATCTTTTTCTCTATTAAATTGATTCATGCTTTAATACCACATGTAATACCCTACATATATACTATACGGACATTCCAAATAATAAAAAAATAAAATATAAAAGAACATGGATTTTTTATTATCAAAAACTTGGATGTACATATACTCTCTTAATAACATTAACCGTAACCATTAACTAAGTTTACCTCAAATGATCACATTTAAATAGAACTTAAATAGTAAAACATTCAAATCTTATATTTAATTAAAAAATTAAATTCATCATTACTATTACAAATTTATTGAAATACAATATAAACCTCAAAGATTCATTATTTAAATTAGTTTCACAATATCTAGCACTAACATGAATATTATAAAATCTGAAAATTCTACTGCTAAAAAGAATTGATAAAAATCCTACAACTAAAATGTAAACCTTTTAAAGAGCATATGATGAACCTTTTAAATGTAAACACTCTAAAATTTATAATAAAAATAATATATTATTACATCAAGACACTAACAATTAATGCATATATTTTATTTTGCTTTTAAAATTTCTTCGTGGGTTTTCTTATTACATTTTTCAGGATAAACATCTCTACAACAAACCATTTATATAAATAATACACATATAAAACCTTGTTAAAAAAAGATGGACTCAAAAAATGCCCATGAAAAACACAAGGGAATCAACTAGTAAACACGTAAAAGTCACTAGGATTAGAGAACACAACATCTAAACATGACCTATCCTTATTTAAGAGGGGGTATAGATACATTGAAAAAAGAAAAAAATGACCTTTATTCTTCCTATAGTTGACTGAAAACAACCCTAGTAGCCCTTCTTTTACAATTTCTATATAAAAAAAAAAATTCCCTTATATGCCACTTATACTAGATACTCAAGTGAGAGAAGAGTAAAGGTAAAGTGAAGGAAACCAAAAACATTAAAGCAGGGGAGAGAGAGAAGGTCAATGGGGACAGCAATGGAAAATGAAGGAAAACCCAAAAGAATGAGAAGAAAATCACCAAAACACCTCCCTCAATTTCTTTTTAAATTCATGTGATAAGTATGAACCTTACTCTTACATTTATTTCTTTGAAACTATGAGAGAAAAAAGAAAGAAAGCCTAAAATGAGATGACCCCGGATTCTTACATCTCTTAATTATGAGAGACTAAATGAAGAGTTTAAAAGGTTTTGATAATAAAGGGATAACTTTAGACCTTACAATAAAAAAACACTAGTGTGTGTTAAAGAGGAAACCCTATCTTAGACCGACCTTTTAAAGAGGTGAAGGGAGGATATAATGGAATGATATAATTTGTTAATTTGTGACCTTGACAAGTACTTGGGATAAGGTGTCTAGGCTAAAGCAAAATTTTAGAATGTTAATATTCTTATTTTGCATCATGAAATATAGAACTTATTTAATTGTAAACTTATAGGATTTATGTATGATTAATGCATGCTAACATAGACATAAATGGAGTGAAAGTGATAGTTCACATGAGTAAACTTAAAGGAATGAAGATAACATGTTTGATTAAGAGAATAAGAAGGGGGCCCTTGTATGATGAACATCCTTTAGAGACAAATAAAATGGTATAAATTGAGTTCATATATAATATAGGAATACTTACTAGCTTGTTTATTATTTGAGATGAAATGATTGAGAATGATAAAATAAAAACTTGGTAAGAATGTCATTTGTTTTAGCCATTATAAAGACTTAAAAAAAAGTCCTTAAAAAGTGAATGCTTAAATTTAATTGAGTACTACTTGACAACATTATGATAAACTATATATGATAATTAAATTTAGCATGATTCTTGAATAGGTTTAGTAAAGATTTATAAATTAGGACTTGTAGAACATCTTATGCCATGTTATAATAAATTAGAATTTGATTATATCATATGAATAACATAAAAGCATGCTTAGTAGGGAAGTGACATAGGCTTTGGCAAAGAAATGTCTTAATGACTTAGTTTTTGTTGATGAATTTCTAGCGTCAAAATGACTCAATTTTCATTAGGAATTTTTAGTGTCAAAATGACTCAGTTTTTATTGATGATTTCTAATGTCAAAGTGATTTAATTTCATTGATAATTTTTACTATCAAAATGACTTAGTTTTTGCTAATGAATTCTCAATGTCAAAGTGAATTAGTTTTTATTAATGAACTTTCAGTAATAAAGTGACTTAATTTTTGTTGATGTATTTTTAATGTCAAAGTGAATCAGTTTTCATTGATGATGTTCAATGTTAGAAAGACCCTATCTTTATTGATGATTTTTATTGTCAAAGTGACTTATTTTTTTATTGAATATTTCCAGTATTGTATTGACTAGCCTCTATTGATGATTTTCAATCAAGTAGGAGTGGGTGTCTTATTATAACATTATTACCATGCAAATGTGTGAAAATAATCTCTGACAATGCCTAGAGATAAAATATACTAATTAATGGTCTCATAATGTATTGGGAGGAGCAACGAGAAGTTGATCTTAATCCGAGCGAGGACATACTACAGAGGAAACAAGGAGGTGTTTTCCATCGTTATTTAATTTTAATAGATTCTTAAAGTACTTTTGTGTATTATTACCATCTAAATTTTATTGTTTACTTTATTTATGAATTGTAAAGAATAACGAGATTAGCTTGGACTAATGGTATTCATGTTGAATAATCAGCAAAATAATGATAAAGATTAGCTTTGTTTAATTACACTTGTGTGGATAGTCGAGAATAAGTACTAAAAATTAGCTTTGGTTAATGGTATCCATGTTCGATAGTAAGGAATAATCACTAAAGATTAACTTAGTGGGATCCATATTAGGATCACTAGTAATAAGATTTTTGAACGACCTTATTTGAAAGCAATTATATATAAGATAAAGTAAAGAGTACAATGTGTCATTTACAATCAGAATTGATGTTTAAAAGACCTATATGCAAAATTGATCATAAGTAGGAATGAATAACTATGCATGGAAAAGTTTTATATATACTAGGATCCCTATACCAAAATGCATATCATCGATTGTCATTGAACATAAATTGAATAAGATAATTCAACATGAAGTTATATGAAGATTTGAATTGAATATTAAAGAATGACTAGTGAGGAGTTGTTAATGGGAGAATTTTATTGGATATTAACCAATCAAATTATATATTTATTATTCATTTACATCATAAGAAATGTTTATACATTTAAGATGTGAACTAGAATATTAAAGAATAACGAGTAGGAAGTTATTGATGATAACCTACTTTATTAGATATTAACCAATCATAATTATATGTTTATTATTCAATTACATTATAAGAAATGTTTATGTGTTTACATTAAGTTTGATATGTAACAAGAACATCTTATGACAATGATATTTAGCAATATTATAATATGTACCTTGTAGTAACCTATGTAGTAGTAAGAATAGATTATTTGCATTTAGTAAAACTAAATTATGATGATATTCAAAATTTTGACTTGTAAATTATGTTTTGTATGTAAACTTCTTGTTATAAACATAATGAACATGTATCTCCCTTATGTAGTACTATCCTATCTTATATATAAATGTATCTTATATAAATGCTTAAAGATGTTTGGTTGAAATGGTAGATGGTATCATGTAATGAACAAATTTATGAAGTTAAGAAAAGAATTTTAAAAGTGTTTTGTTATACCTTAAATAAAGGACCATTAAAAAATACTGGTTTTCACATAAGAATAGCAAAGAAACAATCTTAACATTAAAGGTCCTTATATCTAACCCTTTGTATGCCTCTTTTAAAGTTTCTAAATGTAAACAACCACCAACCATTTTTTCCTCTAAGCTTATGTGTCTAAGATGTAAGTCCAACACCTTTTTAGTCTTTGCTCTTGTAGCTAACTATAGATTACCTATTATCTTTAGGCATATGGTCAGTACATTAATTTTACAATCAAGTCCTTATTTTTCATGACTGAAATGATTTTAAAAACCTTAAGGCCCACTTTTATGGTTGAATTCCATGTTAAATAAAACTCCAATTTATTCTTAAAGGAACTTTGAACTTCATGGGCCCAACTATCATGCACATAACTTGTGTGTACTCATTTCCCCATTCAAATTTATTTAATCAAGCCTTACTAATATGATTAGCTTTTCATTTGACCACTTAAGCATGTTATACATAGCATATTACCAATATAAACCCAACTCATGTAGTTGGTTTAATGCATACAATACTTGTCTAACAAATCTTTATATTGAGACTTCATGAGTGTTTATCATTTCATAGCATTTACACAATTCAATATTCATAAAATCAAAATATATATAAATTATCATAAATTTATATGGATTAGGGATGTTGTTTTCTACCCTATAACCTCACCTCATAATATATTATTTAAGTTTAATATACATTTTGCTTTATTTATTGAACCTTCATTAAACAAGTTCTTGACCAAGTCTTCTCTTTCTTATTGTTCTTAATCTTTCTTTAAGTTCTTGTTCCCCTTTTATTGTGTTTTTTATCATCCATGTTTTCATTATTATTTTTTTAAAAAAAGACTTTCATTTCCATAATATCCTTTCTACTCTTATACCAATTCTTTTTAACCATAATTTCCTTTAATGTGACAATAAGAGTTATAGGTTTAAGACTTATCATTCTCCTCTCCTAAAATCATTGACATTGTTGTCCCCCTATAAGCTTTCTATTTTTTAATCGTGGTCCTCCACTCTTAGTGTTTATCCCTACTTTCTTTTTTGTATAATTTTAATCCTTTTCTCTTTTATTTTTTACCATATAAAGAAAAAATACAATATTTATTTTATATTATTATTTTTCTAATAAAAGTTTGGGGTTTTATAGGCACACTTAGAATATAAAAATGTTCTATAAGGAAAAACATTAGAAACAGGAAAGGTTTTAATCCAACGAATGGCAAAGGACATTATCTCTAACATGAATCTCTTTTCTTATAATCATTAGGCCATGAAGACTCTTACTCTTTTCTTTGTAAATCCTTGCATTCTCATAAGCAACATTTCAAATCTTTTCCAACTCTTGCAAATGCAACTCTTGCAATCCTAGTGGCATCATAATCCATGTTATATTTTTTAATGGCCTAAAAAGCTTTGTGCTTAAGCTCCATTGGTAGATGATACATTTTTCCATAAATCATCCAATAAGGTGACATTCCTATAGGTGATTTGTAAGCAACTTGATAATCCCAAAATGCATCACCAAGTTGTAGGCTCTAATCTCGCCAGTTAGGTTGCACTATCTTTTTTAAAATGGACTTGATTTCTTGATTTGAAATTTTAGCTTGGTCATTTGTTCAAGGATGGTATGTTGTGGAAGTCCAATGACATATGTTATTTGCGTAACAATGTTTCCATTGAGGATTGCAAAAATGAATGTCACGATCACTAATGATAGCTTTAGGGATTCCAAACTTGTCAAATGTGTGAGTCCTCATAAAATCTAAAACAATCTTAGTATCATTAGTTCATGTGGTGCTCACCTAAATCCATTTGAGCACATAATCAACAACAAAAAAGATATAAAGATTGCCAAAAAAAGAAGGAAATGGACCCATAAAATCATTACCCCAAACATAAAAAATTTCACTTACAAGAATATTTGTTAAAACATTTGATTCTTATGAGTGATATTACCTATTCTTTGGCATTTTTCACATGATTTGTAAAAATGATATGCATCCTTAAAAAGAGACGGCCAATAAAAACCACTTTTAAGTACCTTGTGGGCTGTTTTATTTACTCCAAAATCCTCGCCACAAGAATGAGAATGACAAAAGGTGAGAATGGAATGAAATTCATCATGTGGTCCATATCTCCTAACTACTTGATCCACACAAAATATCCACAAATAAGGAGTATCCTAGAAATAATATTTAGCATAAGCTCGTAACTTGTCTTTTTTAGAAGAAAACAAAGCTGGAAGGAATTCTTTGTTTACTAAATAGTTCATCAAATCAGCATACCATGGTCTTGTAAAGGAATGTAACACATACAACTGCTCATCGGGGAATGTGTCTCTTATTATTTTGTTTTGTATATCCTCGTTTGTCACTCGGCTCAAGTGATTAGCCATATGGTTTTCGACACCTTTTCTATCTTTCATTTCAAGATCAAATTCTTGTAAAAGCAAGATCCACCTAATCAATCTTGGTTTGGATTCATTTTTCTTCAAAAGATACATTAAAGGTGTATGGTTAGTAAAAGCAATGATTTTTGTACCAAGTAGATATGACCTGAATTTTTCAAAAGCAAACACTATTGCAAAAAATTCCTTTTTAGTTGTATGGTAATTGCATTGCGCTCCGTCCAACATGCTGGAAGCATAGGCAATAACATGCAAATTATTCCTTATTCTTTATCCAAACACAACCCCTACCGCATAGTCACTTGCATCACATATTATATCAAAAGGCTCATACCAATTTGGTGGTTGGATGATAGAGCAGATGTGACACGCCTTTTAAGCTCATCATGAGAATCTTCACATGTTTGATCAAATATTACATCCAATTTTTTGGCTAATAGTTTGCATAAGGTGTCGTAATCTTCGAGAAATCTTTGATAAAACATCAATAGAAACTTGCATGGCCTAGAAAAGAACATACTACCCTTATGCATGAGGGGTAAGACAATGATGAAATAACATCTATTTTAACTTTATCAACCTCTAATCCATGAGATGACATAATATGCCCAAGAACTATTCCTTGTTCTACCATAAAATAATTAATTTTCATAGTTCAAGACAATCTTAGTTTCAATGCACCTTTTCAAAATCAAAGATAAATTTCCTAGATATTTATCAAAAGAATCACCATATACCGTGAAATCATCCATGAAAACCTCAATTGTTCTTTCAACATAGTAAAAAAAAATATTCATCGTGCATCTTTGAAAAGTTACAGATGCATTACAAAGACCAAAAGGCATTCTCTTATATGCATATGTACCAAATGAGCATGTAAATGTATTCTTTTCTTGATCTCAAGATAAAAAACAATATGATTGTATCCACTGTATCCATCAAAAAGGCAATAAAAAGACTTATCGGCAAAACATCCAACCTTTAAATCCATGAATAGTAATGTAAATGATCTTTGCATGCAAAAAGATTTAACTTTTTTATAATCAACACACATTCTCCATCCACTTGAGATGCTAGTACAAATGAGCTCATTATTTTTTTCCACCAATGTGATTCCGGTCTTTTTAGGCACCATGTGGATTGGCACCACCCATTAACTGTTCGTGATGTAGTAAATGAGTCTTTCATCTAGCATTTTTTTAATTTTAGCTTTCACTACCTTCATCATAGGTGGGTTCAGCCTCCTTTGCATTTCCCTTGCTGGTTTCACATTAACCTTATGTGATGCATATACATTGAGGGACTAGTGCCCTTGATGTCAGCTAAAGTCCATCCAATGGTCGTCTTCTGATCACAACTTCACAAGTTTTTCCTCTTGCGCACTTGTCAAACCCTTTGCTATGATAATGGGAAGTGTATTATTGTCGCCAATAAAGACATACTTTAAATTATTAGGCAAAGGTTTCAATTCAAACTTGGGGCCAGTATTATAGATGACAAAAAAATTTATGTGAAAATATTATATAAATAAAGACATTATCATAGAGGATTGATATGAACCTCGTGATCACATGATCATGCAACCCACAATCAAGATTGAGATCTAATCCCGGAAGCCTAAATAGGTTTGATAGGAGTGTGACACTGTCATAACCCAATCTTGGGCTATTCCCCAAATCCACCCAAAAAAAAAGAAAAATTAAAATAAAAGGGGTTGGTGTCGGCAAAAAAAATCAAGGTGGATATTTTGGACATTTTTGAGACCTCGATCATACCTTTTTTGTGCCCAGAAATGAAGAAAAAATGCAAATTCAAGCCTAACATAATTTATTATCTGATAAATCTGCGTAGAAATTAAGTCAGAAAATATAGTTATGTTTCTATGGGCCATTTGGATTTAATCATTGGCTAATTTAAAAGTGCAAATTAATTGTTGGCCAATTTAAAAGCGTAATGATATGATCATGCTTTTTTATACCCGGAAACGAAGAAGAGCGCAGATTCGATGCTAATATAATTTATTATCAGATAAATCTACGTAAAAATTAAATCAAAAGATATAATTGTATTTTTTATGGGCCAATTCGATTAAACCGTTGGCCAATTTAAAAGTATAATTATGTTTGAGAATTAATTTATGGTCAAATTGAAGGATTTAATTAAGCGCGATGACTTAATTATACTTTAAATTGGTCAAATTAATTTTTTTAAGGGCTTAGTCATTGAGAATCAAGTTCTCGAATTTAATTCGGGTTCAATTGATGAGATTGAGATTTTAGTATAATGATTTGAATTTTTTAAAGAGAATTATGCGAAATCGAGGGCCAAATTGAACAAATTGAGAGTTTAATGGTCAATTGGAGGATTAAGTCATGAAAATCAGAAATCAAGGACCAGAATAAAATGGTATCGCAAAGCTAAGTTTGAGATTGAATTTTGATGGGATATAATTGCATAAGATCATGAGTTAAAATCCAAGTAGAGTCAAAATTAAAGCAATTATAAATTGAATGACCAAATCATACTTTTACCTTCAAATATTTTTGGAAATTGCACTTTCTAGCTGCATGCCTCGGCGTGCCCGGCTTTGAATGAAGAGGCATCTACATTCAATTTTCAGCGATGACACCCTACATTAAACATTTTGGGCAGCCGAAGGGTTTGTGTTATCAGCTATAAATACAACAGCCATGCGACCAAAGAGAAGGGGGAAAAAAAAGAGCGAAGGCGAGGAGAGAAAAATAACAGAGAAAGTGAGGATTGAGAAGAGAAAATATTGAAAAGGCTGAGAGCAGGGAGGAGGAAAATTCACGTTTACAGTGAGGGGAAGAAAGAAAAAAACAGAGAAAGAGAGTTTACGAAGAGAAGGAAATTCACGTAAAAACAGGAAAAAAAAAACCAAGGGAGAACTAGGGAGAAGAACAGAGCAAAGGAGACTGAAAAATTTGTGGAAAACGAATACATAGCAAAATTTGCAGACCAAAAATCATCCACGCACAACCACGACCACTCTCCCTTCCCTCTCCGGCAACCTGCACAGCAACTGCAGCTACTGTCTCTCCCCCCTTCGTCTCTCTCGTTTAGCTCACTCTCCCTCTCCCTCTCTAAAAATCTACAGCCATCTCTCTCTCTCTCCCCCTCTCGGTCAGCAACAGTAGCACCAGCTCAGACCCCCTAGTACCACCTCGTCATCACCATCATCTACACCTCTATGCCAGCAGCCCAACCACCCCCTTCGGCAAGGCAGTAGAGCAATAGCCCCAGTTGACAGCAATGAATCCCGTCATCTTTCAAAGCTCCATCCTGCCACCACAGGCCACCATTTCCAACGCCACCACGACCAGAATAACCACCATGACCTCCTCTACCCAATGGTATCAATAGGTACGTCGTTCATCACACTTGAAAATTTACCATCTACTGTTCATCATCTTCTTGCATGTGCGCGGGGAATGAATTGATTCACTCCCCCCAGGCCCATTTGGGCTGGGCTTTGTGCCCGGCCTTTTAAACGACTCCATAAATCTAAGCCGATCATCCTAGATCTTATTCCACCTCAACTTAACTTAACATTGGCATGCGATAAACCCAAAAAATATAAATAATAAAAAATTCCAAATTTGCATAAAAAATGTTTTTATTATAAAAGACAAAAAATGTGTTGTTTTCTTGCATATGCCCAATACACTAGCATATTTTGAAAATTCTTTTCATTTCAAAAAAATATATATTATCTTGGAGTTTGAAGAAAAATGTGTTTTAGCATGGATTTCGCAAAAAAAAAATCATTTCTCGTGTTATTGGATTCTACAACATGTTTGTAAGAATCCAAAGGGTATTGGTCAATATTCTAAAAATATCAAAATCTTATTTTTGGGAATTTATTATTCACTGTTGGTGTTTAGATAAAGAAATCCTAAGGGGTCAATATCCAAAATATTGGACGGGGATAATTTGCTATTATTCACTGTTGGTGTTTGGATAAATAAATCATAAGGGGTCAATATCCAAAATATTCAACGGGGATAATTTGCTATTATTCACTATTGGTGTTTGGATAAATAAATCCTAAGGGGTCAATATTCAAAATATTCGACGAGGATAATTTGCTATTATTCACTATTGGTGTTTGGATAAATAAATCTTAAGGGGTTAATATCCAAAATATTTGACGGGGATAATTTGCTTTTATTCACCATTGGTGTTTGGATAAATAAATCATAAAGAGATTAATATCCAAAATATTTAGCTGGATAATACACCATCATTGTTTAACCAACATATTCTTTGAAAGATCAAAACCATAACAAATCATAAGCAAACCAAAACGTCAAGCAGCTTACCTTAGGTAGGGCGTATTAGGGGTGCTAAAACCTTCCCTTTACGCAACCAGTCCTTTGCCTTAGAATCTCTGAAAGACCAGTTTTAGGTTTTCTAGTAATCGTAATTCTAGGTGGCGACTCCCTTTTCCACAAAAATAAAGATAAGACCCCTACATGAATTTCCCCGCTCACTGGGAGGGTCGCCATGACACCGCGCTCTCGCGATGAGGTGCAACAGGATGGCGACTCCGCTGGGGACTTTGGCCTAGGCTTGATAGTTTTGTTTGTTTATGATATGTTGATTTGTTTTGTTTTTATGAATGATTTATATTTTTTAGAAATTTTAGCATGCATCTTTCCATCCTATCATGCATGACATATCGAAAATGAAAAAATGTCCTATCATGCATCACTTTTATTATTTTTTTTGGCACACACAGTAAACTTTAAGCTAGGTGAGGGACTAACAGCTTACCTATGACTTGAGTCAAGGTTGAAGTTTGTGTAAAAACCCAACTTATTGTTGCTTAGTTGAAGGAGATATAAACGGAAACCTTTGGTACTACAATATCAAGAACTTCATCCGAAACCAAACTTATCCGATGGGGGAATCCAGTATCAAAAAGAAGACCTTGACTAACAATGGCTTTTTATCTTGATGGAGAAGTTTTGTATAAGAGGTCATCTCACGGGACTTTGCTAAGATGCCTAGATAAAGTTGAAGCTAGAGATGCGTTACGAGATGTCCACGAAGGAATATGCTCCACGCATGCAAGTGGACATATGATGACTAGAAAAATACAAAGAGTTTGTTATTTTTGGACGACACTAGAGAAGAACTGCATTGGATATGTCCGCAAGTGTCATAAGTGTCAGATCCACAGTGACAAAATCAATGCCCCTTCATCCCCTTTATTTAACTTGACATCTTCATGGCCTTTTGCAATGTGGGGAATTCATGTGATTGGGCCTATCAACCCAAAAGTCAACAATGGTCATAGGTTCATTCTTGTGGCTATTGATTACCTTACAAAATGGGTAGAAGCGGGGTCATTTGCTCATGTAACGCAAAAAGTGGTGAAGAAATTCATGGAGAGAGATTTGATTTGTCAGTAGGGACCACTAGAAAAGATTATAGCTGATAATGCACAGAACTTCATTGGAAAATTAATAACAGAACTTCAACGGGAAATTAATAATAGAACTCTGAGCAAAATCAAGCACTCAAATTCCTCACCTTATAGACCAAAGATGAATGGTGCGTTAGAAGCTGCTAATAAGAATGTCAAGAAGATTATTTAGAAGATAGTGGTCACTTTAAAGATTGGCATGAGATGTTGCCATTTTCCCTTCATGCATATCGTATCACAGTTCAGACCTTAGTGGGAGCCACCCCGTACATGTTGGTGTATAGAATAGAGGCAATAATCCTATCATTAAGAGTATTGATAGACACTGAACTAGAAGAAGCAGAATGGGAAAAATTCAGATATGAACAATTGAATTTGATCAACGAAAAAAGGTTAGCTGCAATTTGACATCATTAATTATACTAAAGAAGGATGGCTAAAACATATGACTTGAAAGTCCAACCTCAAAAATTCTAAGAAAGAGATCTGGTACTGAAGAAAATATTACCTGTACTAGGACGAGATCAGAGTAAATGGGCCCCCAACTATAAAGGCCTTTATGTGGTGAAGAAATTGTTTTCGTGAAGAGCTTTGCTATTGTTTGGAATGGATGGAGAGGATTTAGTTAGGCCTGTGAATTCTCACTCTATAAAGAAAAATGATGCCTAATATTTTGGAACCTCATAATCAATAAGATAAAATTTGACCAGAAATTGTCATTACAAGAAACCTTTTTCTTCACAAAACACATGATCTCATAACATTTTTTTTTAAACTTGATGTGTTTTGTACACTACACTAGGGTAAAAAGTGCTTATAGGGGTCCCTCAATCTGTAATCCTTTATAGGGTCAAGAGTCATGGACATTTGACATTGCTGAGAAGAATTGACACTGATACAGAGCCATCATTTGTGTTCTTCTGCAAGCCAACAACATAGTTCTTGGCTCTCTAGTGAAATCAAGTGGGACATATGCTCATATATTATCTGCATAGTGTTAATGCATTATCAATGCAGTTTCTGGAAATTCAAGTTTCCTTTTAAGAAGTGTGGGTAGTTCATATACGAACCCATTTTCAGAAACCAAGCATCAGTCAAAGAAGTTGTTCAATCCATTTAAGAATCATTTGATTTCTCTCTTGATCACATGGAGTTTGTTTCGGCACTGTCAAATCAAGAAGTTATATGCCGCCACGCACAATAGACCATGTTATTCTGCAAGCAAAGATAAAATATCTCGATTTAAAAAGATAATATGGTATTGCTAAATCTATTTTGGTGTGTGAGAGGTCAAAGCATGTGCATTGCAAGATTACATTGCTCGACGAAGTGAATTTTCCATAGAAAGAGTCTTTTCGTCGTATGACAAAGTTGTCCATGATTTGCTCACTTTGGTGGCTTATTAAGAGTGCTTCCTAGCTCGATTCACTTTTATGTCTATTGAATAACGCGGTGGAGCGCAAAAAAAAAAAGAAGAAGAAGAAGAAGAAAAATTGCCTTCCTTTTGCGACATCATCCAGATGATAGAGATAACTAGTTGCAAGAATTTCAGTAATCAAGTGTGAAAGTTTATCAATAAAAGACAAGTCAAGTTTTATGGAGGATGTTATTATCGGCAGTGTCAGCAATAAATCATCGCGAGCATAAGCATGATCAATGAGTAGCTACAATACAAAAATGATTGTTTGAAAGGCTGGGAAAAGTAACGCATCGTCAATAATTTTCTTATAGAATCTCCTCGGCTGTTACTTTGTTTTGGGGTTTAAATCGTCATTTCATTAAAGCATGTGCATTCCTTGTCTTTTTGTTGTTTTGAAATCAAGAGATGTTTAACATTTTTATTTTTGACAAAATATTTTAATCAAACTTCGACATGCAAAATTTAAAGTTTACCATTCCAAAAAAATTAAAAATATTTTTTGATTGTGGAATTACCTTAACTTTTGTCAAATGACATGATGAGCAATATTAGGGCGACCAAACAACTTTTTTTGAGCCAACACACCGAGTTTTTGAACCACATCATAGAACTAAGATTTATTAGTATGCATATTGACATGTAATGGATTCAATAGTTAAAGACGCATCATGACTCTTTCACTTCCAAATCATTACACCGATCGAGGTTAAAATTTACCAGTTAAAACCAACTTCGCTTGAAATGATAAAAGGCCATCTTTGTTTATTTATTTCATTATTGTTGAAATATGTATCCCTTGTTAATCCCAATTTGAGCTTGATATTATATTTCTTTGAGAAAAAAACCAACAGGATCACACCCTCACACTGGAGGCAAATGCACTGGGGGCAAATAAAGGATTTGTCGTTTGAAGATACAGTGACAACATTAGAATCAATAGAAGAGGGGGTGTTTAAGAACGAAAACCCAAGCATTGGAGAATAAGCAAACTGAGATAAAACATGATAAAAAAACAAGTGCAACAAAGGAGGGAATAATATTAGATGACAAATGATGGTTCAGGTTTTAGTATTTCCTTTAAAGTTTGAAATTGTCAATAAAAGGAATGACATGGTTGTGGAGATTCTTAGAGCATTGGTTGATTGATAAAAAAATCACGTTAAAATAATTAATGTATTTTTATATCGTTTTTTCTACGAAGACAATAAGAGAAAAGAGTTAACAACTAGATGATAGTGATCCTAGGTCTATAAAACCCTTAAACATTTTTTTTTAGCCTATGAATTCCCTTTTCTTTTATAGCCATGAACCATAGCCTTATTACATGCTTTTAAAAGTCTTTCTTAATCAAGCAAACAATGTTAACTGATGCGCTCTCAAAATTATTAGCGTTTTTCTGTAAGGGTTATAATTTCACGAAGTAAGTTACAAGTGTTATGCAAATTGATAATGTAAGTGCTAGAAAAGGAGACAAATTTTCAACTGAATCTTGGGTCTTCACTCGACACTTTAATTGTTTGAAAACCACAAATTATCACTTCATTATGTACTGTCAAATAACATACCCTAAAAATCAGAGGTTAAAAAAACCCATAAAAAAACGATTTTAATCTCATAATGAGTCAATTACTGTTAACAAAATACAAGGTAATTATAGGACTACATGCATTGAATATCATGTGTTGGGTATTTGACCAAATGAATTTGATTTTTAAGAAATGACATCTCTTTGATTTTATTTCAATTATTAGACAGGATGCACATGATTTTTGAAATTGGTGACCTAATGTCAGAACAAGAAAGATTTACAAACAAAGAAAACATTGATTGGATTTGTGGAATCCTTGACATTGACAGTTTTTTACTATCATTGAAAAGCACGTCAGTCAGATGCCAGAATGTGAATCTTGATATGAATGCAAATAATTTAACATTAGCTTGGGGGCAGGGAAACACAAGTAAACAATGATCAAGTGAAATTCATCAATGAGTGCCAACATATTCAACTCAAGGCAACGTTGTTTAGTAGAATATGATGTTTTAACAAACTCTGATGACGGTTGAGACTAGCATCGCAATTGAAGGTCATCTTCAAATTCTAAAATATTAGCTGACTCGCGGATTTCGTTGACTCCAAAAACATGTTATTGCATGGGTGCATAATAATAAATGTTGAAGAGTATGCAAGCCACCAAGATCGACTGAGGAATAATTGGCTCTGAAGTCAGTCGACTTAAGGTTCAATTCACTACATAAATATGGGAGACAAAAAAAAAATTGTCAACATTATAATTCTTTACCTGAACTGAGAAGAATTTGTAGAAGAAATTGAGTCTACAATGAATAGTTTCAGATGGCATGACCGCAATTGCATCAATTCAAGATGACTTGACAATTCCATGAAGGTTAATGTTGACATATGCTGGAATAAATACAATTCAGTTGATGAAAACTCCATGACTAATCGACAACCGAAGATGAGGTCAGCTTAGCAAGTCTTGCAATGATTGTTAGCAGAACACACACAAATCCAAGAACTGTTATTAAAAGAATTAAAGAAAATGGATGACTTGTTACACCCCTTCATGATGAATCAAGCAACACCACACTTAGGGGCAAGTTCAGATTTGATAAACAATGAAAGCAGGGATCATCGCAGATAGCCTAGAATAAACAATGCGCTTAAGTTGAGTGGATGAACGACAACAAAGTTTTGGATATTAGGAAAAGGCATCCCATGATAATGGAGCATCAGAGAAAGGGGACCTATATTTCTCAGGTAAGTATACTTGCATCCTCATTGCATCCCCCTCTTCCATCCGGGTAGGTCACCCATAATAATGAGACCCCCCTTTCACCAATTCCACTCGGGTAGGTCACCCGTTACCATTGAGACCCCATCTTCCATCCAGGTAGGTCACCTATCACCATTTAGACCTCATGTAATCCGGGTAGGTCGCCCGTCACCATTGAGACCCCATCTAATCCGGGTAGGTCACTTGTCACCATTGAGACCCCAATTCCACCCGGGTAGGTCACCCGTCACCATTAAGACCCCATTTAATCCGAGTAGGTAGCCCGTCACTATTGAGACCCCATGTCATCCGGGTAGGTTCCCCATCACCATTAAGAGCCCATCTAATCCGAGTAGGTCACCTGTCATCATTGAGTCCCTAGTTCCACCCGGGTAGGTCACCCGTCACCATTGAGACCCCATTTAACCCGGGTAGGTCACCCATTATCATTGAGACCATCCTAACAATTCTAACCCAGGTAGGTCACCCGTCACCATTGAGACCCCATCTAACCCGGGTAGGTCACCCGTCACCATTGAGACCATCCTAATTATGCTAACTTGGGTAGGTCACCTATCACCATTCATACCATCCTAACTATGTTAACCCGGGTAGGTCACCCATCACCATTGAGACCATCCTAACTATTCTAACCCGGGTAGGTCACCTGTCACCATCGACTATTCTCACATAGGTAGGTCACCCATTATAACAAGACCAACTTCTTTTTTTCTTTAAATGCTTATTAGTTAAAGTCTTGTACAAAACTTTAGTCATAAACATTGCGAAGAAGGAGGCAACTCTAATAACCCAATCTTGGGTTATTCCCCAAATCCACCCAAAAAAATTAAAATAAAAGGGGTTGGTGTCGGCAAAAAAAATCAAGGCGGAAATTTTGGAATTTTTCGAGATCTCGATCATACCTTTTTTGTGCCTAGAAATGAAGAAAAATATGGATTCAAGGCTAACATAATTTATTATCAAACAAATCTGTGTGGAAATTAAGTCGGAAAATATAGTTGTGTTTTTATGGGCCATTTGGATTTAATCGTTGGCTAATTTAAAAGTGCAAATTAATCATTGGCCAATTTAAAACCTTAATGATATGATCGTGCTTTTTTATACCCGGAAACAAAGAAGAGCACAGATTCGTGGCTAATGTAATGTATTATCGGATAAATCTGCGTAAAAATTAAGTCGAAAGATATAATTATATTTTTTATGGGCCAATTCGATTTAACCGTTGGCCAATTTAAAAGTTTAATTATGTTTGAGAATTAATTTATGGTCAAATTGAAGGATTTAATTAAGCGTGATGACTTTTACTTTAATTGGTCAAATTAATTTTATTAAGGGCTTAGTCAATGAGAAATCATGTTCTCGAATTTAATTTGGGTTCAATTCATGAGATTGGGATTTTTGGAGAACGATTTGAATTTTTAAAAGCGAATTATGCAAAATCGAGGGCCAAATTGAGAGTTTAATGGTCGATTGGAGGATTAAGTCGTGAAAATCAGAAACTAAGGACCAAAATAAAATGGTCACGCAAAGCTAAGTTTGAGATTGAATTTTGATGGGATATAATTACATAAGATCATGAGTTTAAATCCAACTAGAGTGACAATTAGAGCAATTATAAATTGAAGGACCAAATTATACTTTTACGTTCAAATATTTTTGGAAATTGCACATTTTGGCTACATGCCCCGGCGTGCCCGGCTTTGAATGAAGATGCGCTTGCATTCAATTCTCAGCGACGACACTCTGCATTAAACATTTTAGGCAGCCGAATGGTTTGTGTTATCGGCTATAAATACAGCAGCCATGCGACCAAAGAGAAGGGGGCAAAAAAAGAGTGAAGGCGATGAGAGAAAAATAATAGAGAAAGTGAGGATTGAGAAGAGAAAAAATTGAAAAGGTTGAGAGCAGGGAGGAGGAAAATGCACGTTTACAGTGAGGGGAAGAAAGAAAAAAATAGAGAAAGAGAGTTTATGAAGAGAAGGAAATTCACGTAAAAACAGAAAAAACCAGGGGAGAACTGGGGAGAAGAACAGAGCAGAGGAGGTTGAAAAATTTGTGGAAAATGAATACACGGAAAAATTTGCAGGCCAAAAATCATCCACGCACAGCCACCGGCCACTGGCCACCAGCTACGACCACTCTCCCTTCCCTCTCCGGCAACCTGTACAGCAACTACAACTACTGTCTCTCCCCCCTTCGTCTCTCTCTTTCAACTCACTCTCCCTCCCTCTCTCTAAAAATCTGCAGCCATCGTTCTCTCTCTTCCTCTTGGTCATCAACGATAGCACCAGCTCAGACCCCCCAGCACCACCTCATGATCTCATCATATCATCCCATCATCTACACCTCCACGCCAGCGGCCCAACCACCCCCTCCAGCGAGGCAGCAGGGCAACAACCCAAGTTGACAACAACGAATCCCGTCAGCTTTCAAAGCTTCGTCTAGCCATCACAGGCCACCATTTTCGATGCCACCACGACTAGAATAACCACCACGACCTCCTCTACCCAACGGTATATACAGGTACGCCGTTCGTCACACTCGAAAATTTACCATATACTGTTCATCATCTTCTTGCATGCACGCGGGGAGTGAATTGATTCCCGGCCCATTTGTGCTGGGCTTTGTGCCCGGCCTGACCCTTTAAAGGGGATGGGCTTCTAGCCCGTCTGGCTGGAAGCCCAGCCTAAGTGTGGGTAGGCTCTCAGCCCTTCTAGCTCAAAGCCCAGCTTGATTGGGGGGCTGACAGCCCAGCTCAGCCCGAATTCAGGTGGGCTAACAAATAGCCCACCAGAAAACATATAAATAATAAAAAATTCCAAATTTGCATAAAAATGTTTTTATTATAAAAGACAAAAAATTGTGTTGTTTTCTTGCATACAGCCAATACACTAGCATATTTTGAAAATTCTTTCCGTTTCAAAAAAATATATGTTATCTTGGAGTTTGAAGAAAAATGTGTTTTAGCATGGATTTCACAAAGAAAAATCATTTCTCACATTATTGGATTCTACAACATGTTTGTAAGAATCCAAAGGGTATTAGCCAATATTCCAAAAATATCAAAATCTTATTTTTGAGAATTTATTATTCACTGTTGGTGTTTGGATAAATAAATCCTCAGGGATCAATATCCAAAATATTGGACGGGGATAATTTGCTATTATTCACTGTTGGTGTTTGGATAAATAAATCATAAAGGGGTCATTATCCAAAATATTCGACGGGGATAATTTGTTATTATTCACTGTTGATGTTTGGATAAATAAATCATAGAGGTTAATATCCAAAATATTCAGCGGGGATAATACACCATCATCATTTAACCAACATATTCTTTGAAAGATCAAAACCATAACAAATCATAAGCAAACCAAAACGTCAAGCAGCTTACCTTAGGTAGGGCATATTAGGGGTGCTAAAACCTTCCCTTTATGCAACCAGTCCCTTGCCTTAGAATCTCTAAAAGACCAGTTTTAGGTTTCCTAGTAACCGTAATTCTAGGTGGCGACTTCCTTTTTCACAAAAATAAAGATAAGACCCCTACATGAATTTCCCCGCTCACGGGGAGGGTCACCGCGACGCCATGCTCTCTCGATGAGGTGCAACAGACACAATGAAAACCCACCCCAAGACGCCAACACTATTGGGATGAGTAAAATAATGCCATGAAACTAGTTAGTCTTTGATAAGTCAAATTCAGTTCATTTAAGAATTGAAGAATGTAAGAATCACTTTCGCATGTTAAAACTGAAAAATTTAGAAGTAATAATTACCGAAGGCTGTCAAAATTTTAGTTATATGAGTTTAAACAATTCTTGAAAATGAACCCTAATGGAACCTTATATTGACTTTTATGAGATCCACTCAAAACTGACCCAAGACCCTAAACTAAAAGCTCATAACTTAATCCAACAAGACTTGGATCCTAATTGAAAACAAAGTATTAATTAAGTCCAAATAAACTTGGGGTTGTTACTAACAAAATAAAATAAAGATTCATGTTCTATCATAAGAAGAAGAGAAGGAAGTAAAATATTATAAAGTTGATTCAAGGCTTATTTATAGCCTTCCATGCAACCCGTTAAACCTAGAAACACAAGGAAAAAGTAGTCAACCATGTTGTTTCCAAGATGTAATAGGATTCTTTTGTGTCTTTTGTTGTCCTCATTTTGTGGCACAAATAAGATTGTATTGGACCCCTCTTGCACATGGATAAGATGTACTTAGGGTCTCCTATTGATACTCCAATAAACCCTTTAAGTCTGACATGGTTAAAACCTTCACAACCAATGTGATCAATGCATCTTTCAATGTCTTTGTCTTAGACTAAGTCATTGGACTATTGGAGCATATAATGGGTCCTTGCTAGTGTTTCTTGGTTGGTCCACAATATCCCCTCTCTCCTTGAAAGGATTTGACCTTGAATCAAAACTTATGTCAAAAAACATAAGATTAGCACTAATACCATACTTACATGGAAGGTTGATTTTGTATTCGTTGTCATTAATTATTTTTTGAAACCTGAAATAGACCATCACCATGAGACTATAATTTTGATTTCCTTTTGTAAGTAAATTGTTCCTTAAGCATGTGCACCCATACACATTCATCGGGGTGGAAAACAACAAGTTTACGTCCCTTATCTGCTTTAGAAGCATAAAGTTTATTATTTTTCTCTATGTGTAGTCAAATTCCCTTATAGAGTTATCCACCATCTTTACCGTCTTTTCACCATCTAAACTTACCTTTTCTTCAAAAGATAAAGTAATTAGGTTCATAAGAGTTAGTGGATTAAAACCATAAATAATTTCAAAAGAAGAAAAACCAGTGGTTAAATGCACAGTTCTATTTTAAGCAAACTCAAGAAAAGAAAAACATTCTTCCTAACTTTTCAAATTCTTTTGAATTAGAACACGTAAAAATTGGGATAATGTTCAATTCATTACCTCAATTTGTCCATTTATTTGAGGATCACATGCTGTCAAAAATAAGAGTTTAGTTCCAACTTTCCCTATAAGATAAAAGTAGCTAAGGAACTTAACATTATGATTTGACACTATACTATTAGCAATGACATGCAAACGTGCAATCCCCTAAAGAATAAGTCTACAATATGAGATGCATCATCTATTTTATTGCATGCTTTGAAATGTATTATTTTAGAAAACCTATCAACCACAACAAAAATAGAGTCTCTACCTTTTTTTGACCTAGGTAAACCTAAAACAAAGTCAATAGAGATATCTACCCAAGGTTCAGTAGGCACAGGTAATGGTGTATAGAGACCATGTGGTTGTACTCTAGATTTTGCCTTTCGACAAACGATGCACTGTTCAAAAATTCATTGCACATCTCTTTTTATCTTTGGCCAATAAAAATGCTCATGCAATACATCCAAGGTTTTGGGAACCCCAAAGTGACCCATTAAACCACCCTCATGCGCTTCACGAACAAGCAGTTCACGCAAAGAACTAGCAGGAACACATAATCTATTCTCTTTGAACAAATGACCATCCATCAAATAAAACTTACCAAAAGTCGAATTTCCACATGCATTATAAATCTCAGCAAAGTCAGAATCGTTACCATACAATTCCTTTACATATTCAAAGCCTAGCAATCTAGTACTTATGGTGTGTAAAAGAACATACCTGCATGAAAGTGCATCAGCTAAGATGTTCTTTTTGCGTTGTTTATGCTGGATTATGTAAGGAAAAGTTTCAATGAATTCAACCCATTTTGCATGTCTCCTATTCAACTTACCTTATGCTTTCAAATGTTTTAAAGACTCATAATTTGAATGGATTACAAACTTTTTTGGCCACAAGTAATGTTGTCATGTCTGAAGTGTCTTACCAATACATAAAAAAACAAGACTTATACCCTATGGCTGGTGAAGAGATAATTACTAATGTGATAGTTGAGGGAATGCACATATACCATATGTACACTGAAATGGCAACATTAGCTAGTGAATGTAAAGTTGTTAAGAGGGAAAAATTCAGTGCCAAGCAACTCAAACAACCAATCAATATAAGTCTCTTGCAAGAGGCAACCTGTGTGAGGAATAAAGTAGTATATATGGAGGTCACAATTGAGGAGAAAATTAGGGTTGGTTTCTATAATGGTGTGACCATTAACACTAGGGGGTTGATAACTGCAGCTCTTCCCACTCCCAAAGGGAGAGGTAAGAATCCTACAGGCACCTCCCAAGGTGTTATTATTAGAAATGAAGGTCCAAGCACAAATTATGGTTTACATAAAGTTAGGGCACCTCTTGCCGATATTACCCATTAATGTTGATCTATTACTAGATATTATGGGGCTTAATAACCCCTAAAATAGCATGAGGTTGTAAGCCTTATGAAGAAAAATCGAAGGGATGTTTGTGGGTTGCTAGAGACAAAATGAATCCCTCTAAAATTGCATCTATGCTTAAAGTTTGGCTCAAGCATTGGAAGGTAATAATTAATGCAGGAATGACTAGCAATGCTAGAATTTCTATTTTTTAGAACCTTACCACGATCAATGTATTGGTAGCCTTGTGAGCTAGTCCAATTTTGTCGTAACTTTAATGTATGGTCTGCATATTATAGTTGCAAGAGACTTATGGGATAGCTTACGTAAATGGTGCCCTTCTTGTCCATGAATGGTATTGGGGGACTTTAATTTAATCTTATCTCAAGATGACAAGCATAATGGTGGGGCTTATTTTAACACTTGCTGTCTTGATTGGGGCTTTGCGATCTTAACTACATTGGATATCACTTCACTTGGACCAATGGCAGCATTTAGAGTAAAATTGATAGAGTCCTAGTCAAACCTACCTAGTCAGTTTCAAAAGCAAGCTCATGTTTATTTTAACACGTCGGGTATCTTCTTAGATCACTCCTTAGGTGTTATTCAGTTTGATCACCAAAGAGAGGGCCATCATAGCTTCAAATTGTTCAACATGTGGACTTCACATGATAACTTTGTTGCCATCATGTGAGAATCTTGGTCTTTGAACACATCCAACTCTCCCATGTATACTCTTCGCAAAAGACTCAAGTTCTTGAAGAATCCTCCAAAAGATTTGAATAAGTTGCATTTCAGCCACTTATTAGAGAGGGTTGTTAAGCATAATCGACCCTAAATCTCCACCAAATAGTACTTCATGATGGTAGAGATAATCCTTAGCTCCTTGATGCAGATAAGCAAATGCATCTCCAGATGATAAACCTTAAGCATGTAGAAAAAAAGTTCTTAGGCTAATTGTTGAAATGTGACTTCTTTAAAAACAGTAATAAAGGCACTTGTTTTTCCATGTCATAATGAGTCAAAAGCATAGACAAAATTTTATCTCAACAGTTTGTCACAACATTGATCTTCTTACCACTTCTGCAGTGGAGGTTGGGGCAAAGTTTGATAGCTTTTTCTAGAATCTATTTGGCACCTACAAAGTCACTCTCCCTCTGGATAGAGAGATTGTTAACAGTGGTCCATGCCTTTCCTTTGATGCTCATGATCTTCTCCTAGCCCTAGTTTCCAATGATGATATTAAAAATGTTTTATTTGGCATTAGAAATGATAAAGCCTTGTGTCTACATGGCTACACTTCTTTCTTCTTCAAAAAAAACCTAGTAGGTTGTAGGGGAGGATATATGTGCTATGATTCAGAATTTTTTTGTAATTTTTTGCAATAGGGGAGCTTCTAAAGTAGATAAATCACTCAGTCATAACCTTGGTCCTAAAATTTATGAATTCATCCTGTACTAGTGATTTCAGGCCTATCTCCTATTGTAATGTGGTCTACAAAGTGATCTCTAAACTTCTTGCAAACAAACTAGCTCTTGTGTTGGGGGATATTATTAGTCATATGCAAAATGTCTTCCTTTGTGGTAGGGCAATGGCAGATAACATTAATTTTGTGTAGGAACTTCTTCAGCAATATAGTCAGAAAAGATCCTCTCCTAAATGCCTCATGAAGATCAACTTCAAAAAAACTTTTGACTTGGTTCAATGTAGCTTTCTTAGAGATATTTTGAGGCTTTTTGGCTTCCCAGCAAGGTTTACCACCTTATTATGAAATGTGTAAAGACAACGTATTTCTTTGTTGTGGTTAATGGTAACTTGTGTGGTTTCTTTCTAGGGAAAAGCGATATAAGGCAAAGAGACCCTTTATCTCTATACCTCTTTATCTCTTGCATGGAGTATTTCTCTCGAATGCTAAAGGTGGCGTCTCGACAGTCTGATTTTCATTATCATTCAAAGTGTGTGATTCATCACATATGCCACCTTGCTTTTGTCCATAATGTTCTCTTACTTTCTAGAGGGGACAAACCATTTGTTCTTGTTCTTCTTCAGTAGTTGGTGAATTTTGGTTAGACTTCAGGGTTAGAAATTAATGCCTCTAAATCCTCCATTTACTTTGGAGGGATGGGAGATAGCCTAAAGTAAGATATTCTACAAGCTACTGGTTTCGGTGAAGGCTCCTTTCCTTTTAAATATCTTGGGATGCCTCTAAGTCCCTATAAGATGCTAGCTAGTTAGTTCTCTCCTCTAATCCATAAGCTTGAGTCTTCAATCTAAAGCAGGGTAGGTAAGCACCTCACCTATGCTGAGAGGCTTAAGCTATTGAGATCAATTCTTTATGAAATGGTTCGGTTCTAGATAAGCATTTCCCCCTCCAGCTATTGTTGTCACAAAAATCATTTGCATTTGCAAAAAAAAATTATGGACAGGTAATGTTAACAAAACCTACTCTACTTTGGTTGCTTGGAAAAATGTCTACTTACCAAAGCAAGAAGGAGGTCTGGGCTTGTTTGATGTAAAAGCCAAAAACAAAAGCTTCCTTACAAAGCATCTTTGGAATATCTACCTCAAAACCGAATCTATCTGGATCAAATGAGTTCATCACTTATACTTACAAAGACAATTGATTCGGAAATCCATGCTACAAAATCTTCATTCCTTTATAAAAGACCATAATCTCCCTAAAAAGATCAACTTCTTGAAGATTGTGGTGGTAACTCCATAGTTATTACTAATATAAGTAGTTGTAGTAACGATGAAAATTGTTTCTCGACCAATGCTTATGAGTATTTTTGGATGAAATGTCAAAAGATCCTTCGGGATAAAGTGGTTTGGGAGCACTAGTCTATGCCAAAATACAACTTTACTTTGTGGCTTGATTGGGCAAACTCAAAACTAAAGATTGCCTCCATTTCATTTCAACAGACATTGAATGTCTTCTCCGCAATCAAGAAGAGGAAATGCATCATCACATGCCCTTCCATTACGATTGGACATACATTTTATGGGGGAAAATTATTTTCTAGTTGAATATCCATAGGCGGATGAAGTCTCTACCTAGTGTTCTTAAGGGTCTACCTTATAAAAGGAATAACATGGAATCTAGAATGCGAAGAGGCTTCTTAGGCATCACAGTTTATCTAATATGGGAAGAAAGAAATAAAAGGATTTTTGGCAATATCTACACTTCAGTTGAGGAATTGTTTCAGAGGTTCCAAGTCATGTTATTTACAATTTTTCATTTTTATGAAAAAAACCACCACACCAATAATGTTGGTCGAGGGTCTTGATATGATAATGCTTTAGGTTCTTCTAGTGGAGGATCAACTGCTTCCTGGCAGTCCAATCATGTTTCCTTCAGGCTTAATTGTTTAGTAGATCTCCATCCCCATGGTTCTATGATGTTGTAATTTGTGTCTTTTTACAGGTTTTGTACTAGGGAGCATATTCTTTAGTTCATTTTGTCTATGTAGATATTGTATTTAACAACTTTGTCAGTTCTTTTTAGTTTGAGAGCTTGTTCCTTTCTTGGTCTTTCCCTTTCTATGTTGTATATGTAAACGAACTTGTTGGGTCTTTTAGCATGGTTACTCTTTGATCTTTGATATACTTACATTTACCACAAAAACATTGTACATTCATTATAATCATAAAAACCAATATATATTATATTCTTTTTTTATGAAATAAAATAGTTGTTCTCATAAACTGAGCTATAGGGGATATCTAAAATTAATATCTAAGTGTTTGTTATAAGACATGTACATTAAATTGACTTGCATGATTTATATGTAAAGATCACTTAATTCTATGGAAAAGCTCACGTGGTAATTGTGTAAATTATTCTTAAACTTGAGATTACAAAGTTATCTAATGAAACCATATTACTCGATAGTTTTACCCACATTTACCTAGTGTTTTGACTATGATTTCTATATAAAACTAGCCCATGCTCGTGCTCCGTTGCGGGCAGCAGTATATTTTTTTCAATGCAAAAAAAATTATGTGAGCTTTTTTTTATTATAATATAAATTTAGGCAAAATAATAAATTTGTGCAGAATTCCTGTTAATTACAAGTTTTCTATACATTATATGAATTTTAAATTGATATAAATTTATCTATTTAGTAGGTCTCAATAAAATAACAACTAAAATTATAATCAACACTATTCCCCAAACAATTAAAATCATTAAATTGCCCTAAAAAATAAAATAAAAAACAAAATTTTTTTACAAAAAAAACAATAAAAAATAATCACTACAATTATTATTATTATTATGACGCAAACAATAAAATTATAAAATAATTTGATCCAAATAACAGAAAACAAAACAAAATAACAAAGGGAAAAGGGAAGCAATATTAATTTTAAAATGATCATCAAGATAAATTAAAATTTCACGACTAAACCAAATAAAAATAAATCCCTAATAAAAAATAAAATGATAAAAATTAAAAATAAAAACTAAAAGCATAGATGTATAAATATGAATAAAAAATAAATGATGTCCAAGAATGACAGAAAAAACCAAATAAATTAATACCAAATAAAAAATTCAAAGAAAAAGGACTGAACTAAAAAATAAAATATATAATTAAATCCAACTGAAGGACAAAATTGAAATAAATAAAAACATCAAGACCGAAACAAATAAAAATATTTTTAAAAAAACTGTGTAATTTTGTTAAAAAGTTAAAAGAATAACGATTTAAATGAAAAGTAGTATACATGACTAATTTCAGTTCGAGAACAAAATCAAAACAAATTAAAACAAACTATATACTTAATTCCAATTCAAAGACAAAATTAAAAAAAAATAAAACCTTTGGACCAAAATAATTAAAGACATTTAAAAAAAAACATTGTGTGATGTTTTTTTTTAAATTAAAAGAATAAGGACCAAAAAGAAAGATATATGATAAATTCCAATTGGAGGACCAAATTAAAAGCAATTAAAACTTGCATCCGAAATAATTAAAATATACAAAAGTAAACCAAAGATCAAAAGAATAAGGATTAACTTCAAACCCAACATATATAATCAGTTTTAATTCAAGGGCACAATTGCAAAAAATTAAAAACTATATTGAAAGAAAAACATTAATAAAAGAGAAATTAAAAGACCATGGACCAAAATAAAACTTTCACCACCACTAAGAACAAAAGCGTATTTTTGGGCGATAAGAGAGAGAAATGAGAGAAAAAATATAAACCTGTCCACTAAAGCTTCACCAGCCACATACTTAGACACGCGCTACACCAGGAGGAAAATGACATATCAGTGCACCATGTGACAAGACAAAAGTCTGTTTTTGACTACTGTAATGAGGTGCACGCGCTGCCCGAATGGTGTGTGCACGTGTAGCAACATGCATACAATGCACCTACAGTGCCTGAAAAATAAAAAATAGATAATTACCTATACACCCCTAGACCCGTTGATAACTATGAAAAAATCACCGTGGAAAATACATTGATGCCATTGGGTCCAACACCTATTTTTTGTTGTTTTTGAGGGCTAATTTAGTAGTTTTACTATGCAAAGAAATTATAAATACCATCCATGTCCCTTGAAAAATTCTAAACTACCCCCAGTTAGTTGTGTCTTCTTTTGTCCTTTTTGGGAGTTATTTTTGTAGTTTTTTATGCGAACCCCAGCGGAATTTAATGGTATTCGAGACGCCAAGATCAATCTAACCCAAGTTTTATTGAGATTTGAATGAGCTTATCATATTGGAAGACTTACTCCAAGGCAACAAGACTATAGACCAACTCGATCACAACGTCTACACGTGGAGATGAGCAAAGTATAAATTCACAACAAAGAATGGTCAATTCTTTGAAGAGTTGAAAGTTCAATCAAGAACCAAGAAGGAGCAACCAAAGTCAGCTACAATGCTGGAAAATATTGTTAAAAAAAATTTCTGATAACATTATTCCTAAAGAGTATTTATACTTCAAGTCAAAACCCTAGTTTCCCTAATAGGCATCACATAAACCCATTTTAAAAAATAATTAACCCAAACTAAAACTAGACCACTCTAATTAAAATAAACAAATATAAATCCTAAAAAAAATTATTTCCTTTCAAAATAATTAAAGTTTGGTAACTTAACTAATTAAATAAGACAAGTTCATTGTTTCTGTATTTTTTGGCAATAGCAAAGCCCAACTTCAAACGGATGGTTCTCTCTCTTCTTAATGAATTAGAAGACATTCTATATATCATTGGAAAGGTATGGAAGCGTAGTTTTCATAACAAATAGAATCATATCAAAATTTGATTTGTAGCTCCAGTTATGAATAAAAGAGTAATGAAAGGTCAAACTGTCCAAATTTAGTCTTCTTCTACCAATCCTTGTGTAATGGCCTTGGATCGACTAACAAGCCCCTCATGAACATGAATCAAATTAATCAAGGCTTTGATGCAAACCTTGTGATCACGTGGTCATGCAACCCATAATGAAGAATGAGATCTGATCCGGAAAGCCGAAATAATTCTGATAAAAGTGTGACACAATGGAAACCTGCCCCAAGGCGCCAACACTATTACAAGGAGTAAAATGACACCATGAAGCCAATTAATCTTCGATAAGTCAGATTAAGTTCGTTAAAAAACTGAAGAATGCAAGAATCACTCTCACACATAAAATGAAAAGTTCAGATTTAAAATTCATCAATAGTTGCCGAAATTTAGCTAACATGAGTTTAAATAGTCTTTTAAAAACTAACCCTAAAATACCCCTTATGTGGATTTAAATGAGGTTCACTCAAATCTAGCCTAAAACCCCAAATAAAAAAGCTCATGACTTAATCCAAACAAGCCAAGGATCCTAGCTAAAAACAAAGTCTTAATTTAACCCCAAACAAGTCTTGGGCTTTAGCTAACAACATTAAAGAAAGCCCATCAGTCCTATTTATAGCCTTCCTTCCAACCCCTTAATCCTTGCTGGTGTTTTTGGACCGATTCGCATCATCCCTTCTCTCCTCGAAAGGATTCGACCTCAAATCATCAACGTTATGTTGTTGATGGCTCGACAATCAACAAACATCCTCCACGTTCCATCCTTCTTAGGCTTGAGTAGTATTGGTACAACATATAGGCTTATACTCTCACGAATATATCCCTTATCTATTAGCTCATAAACTTGTCTTTAAAGCTCTTTTATCTCCTTGGGATTGCTTCTATAGGCTGGTCGGTTAGGAATTGAAGCTTCAGGTACAAGATCAATCTTATGCTCTATCCCCCGCAATGGTGGTAATTCGCTAGGAGTATTGTTGGGGTAAACATCATCAAACTCCTGCTACAACAAAACAGTAGCACTCGGCACATTATGATCAAGATCATTGGTATTAAAGTAAGTCTCCTTGTACACTAGTAAAATCATTGGCTTGTTAGTGAACATGCAGATCTGACCTCACCTTCTCTAGTATAAAAATTAGGCTGTTTCTTTAGTTTTTCCACATAATTCTCATCACTCTTCCTAAGTTTCTTCTCTCCTCTTGTCTTACCACCACTATTGACCAGATTTGGGTGTTTTTGAGTTGTGGTGGAATGATTTGGTTTGTTTGTGTTTGGATGAGTGTATGAATAGGTTGTAGTGGTTTGGGTTCTGACCGAATATGATGGTCTTCTCTCCACTTGATCCTCACCTTGATACTCTCTCCCTATTGCCTCATGCTCACGTTTTAGCTTTATTTGATCATCATACACCTGTTTGGGTGTAAGAGGTACAAGAGTCATGGTTTTACCATCTTTTACAATGATATACCTATTTTTAACCCCATCATGAATCGCCTTCCTGTCATATTGCCATAGTCTCCCTAACAAGGTGTGACTTGCTTGCATTGGTACCACATCGCATAGAACTTCATCAACATATTTCCCAATCGAAAATGGAACCACAACCTGTTTAGTCACTTTCACTTCTCCACTATCATTCAGCCATTGCAATCTATATGGTTTCGCATGTTTAACAGTACTCAAATTTAGTATACTCACAAGGGTGGTACTGCAAATATTAACGCAACTTCCACTGTCAATAATTAAACCACGCACCTTGTTTTGTACGTAACAGCGTATATGAAAGATATTCTCTCTTTGTTGATTAGATTCATCTTCCATAACTTGAACTTGAAGAGTGCGCCTTATAACCAAGGACCCCGCAACTGGTAATGTTATAACTTGAACTTGAAGGGTGCGCCTTATAACCAAGGACCCCGCAACTGGTAATGTTAACTCATCCTCATCAATGTCCTCCAATGGTGGCATGCCTTCGCAATCAGATTTGTCACTTTCAGATTCCATATCACCATCATCTCTAATCATCATGATTCTCTTGTTTGGACACTCCAAAGCATAATGTCCATGCCCTTGACACCTGAAACATTTAACATCATGAGTATGCTTAGGTTGAGTTTAATATTTACCTTTAGCACCGATAGGGACATCAACTTTAGTCGTTGTTCGTTTAGTTTTAGAAGGAATAAAGGATCTTGGCTGGACAGTACCCTCTCTCTTCAAATTCATCTTCTAAGATGATGAAGAACCCGCATTAAATCCTGGTCGAACATGTTCCTTCCTAAATTGTCTCTCCACCTTCGTAGCCATGTGAACCATGTCTTCTAGCTCAACATAGTGTTGTAGCTCAACCATATTGGCAATGTCGTGATTCAACACATTAAGAAATCTAGCCATGGTGGCTTCTCTATCCTCAACAGCATTGGCTCGAATCATTGCTATCTCTATTTCTTTGTGATATTCATCTACTATCTTATAGCCTTGATTCAGACCTTGGAGCTTCAGGTATAGGTCTCTGTAATAGTGGTTTGGCACAGATCATATCCTTATTAAGACTTTCATCTCCCCCCAACTCTGAATGGCTCGTTCCCCATTCCTCCTCCTACTGATTACAATCTGATCCCACTAAATCATTGCATACTTTGTAAACTCATTCATCACCAATTTCACTTTGTTTTATTCAGAATAACTATGACAATCAAAATCCAATCTACTTTTTTTCTCCCACTCCAAATAAGCCTCTGGATCATTTTTACCTTCGAAGTTAGGAATTTTCTATAACACTCTCCCATTTTAGGAACACTCCCGAAAATCTTATTAATACACATTCACCCAAAATGTAGATTTTTTTTTTATATATCAATAGAGTTGTAACATGACCCTAAACAATAACAGGTTTCAAACAATAGCAGGACCTAAAACAGTAACGGGTCCTCAAACAACAACATGTCCTGAAACATTAACAGGACCAAAACAACAACAGATGCGAAACAGTAACAGGTAGCGAAACAGTAACAGGTCGCAAAAAAGTCACAAGTCGCAAAACAGTAACCGATGTGAAGCAGTAACAGGTCGCAAAACAGTAACTGATGCGAAACAGTAACTTATGCAAAACAGTAACAGGTCACAAAACAGTAATCGATGCAAACAGTAATCGATGCAAACAGTAACAGGTCGCAAAACAGTAACCGATGCAAAATAGTAACAGCTCGCAAAACAGTAACCGATGCAAACAGTAACAGGTCGCAAAACAGTAACCGATGCAAAATAGTAACAGCTCGCAAAACAGTAACCGATGCAAACAGTAACAGGTCGCAAAAAAAACAAGTGGCCAATAACATAACCCTTAATTTAATCTTGACCCATTCATCTTGGGTCTGCAAAACCTTAACCATCACCTTCATCACAACCATAATTTACAACCATACATTTAGCATCATTCCACCATTTACACCTGAGTTGATATAAACTCAATCACATGTAGTAACTTACAGCAAAACTAGCTAATTTCTTACATTCCAATATTTTTCCAAAAATAGTGAACATACATATCAGTTTGCCAACATTTAATCTATACTAGTTGCTATTAGATGCAAAAACTGAGAAGCGATAGCTTTACTCCTGACGTGCAGACGACGGGCCTAAAATAAAGATACAAGATAATCTCCGAAGGAAAAATTCTAGAAGAAATCATATTATAGTTATTAAAACCATAATATGCCATCATATATAATTGAAATAATCAACATAACTATTAGAAAATGAAACCATCTTCCCCACTTACATATTGCCGATGCTAAATATAACCGATGGTAAGTATTTCTCATACTAAGTATTTCCAACGCTAAGCGTTTCTGATACCCTTATCACTCTACCAATATTAGAAAAACGAAGAAGACCTCTTCCTAGGTCCGTAGCATACCTTATCCAGATTTACTTTACTCTTGAAAGATCGACATGCATGAACGCGTGTTCTAAGCATTGCACTACAATCCCCTTATCCGGGATTCTAATATACACTAAATGTATATTAGCCTGTGCATAGTGATCCCCTTATCCGGGATCCTGACATACACTGAATGTATGACAGTTATTCATTATGATCCCCTTATCCGAGATCCTGACATACACTGAATGTATGACAGTTATTCATTATGATCCCCTTATCCGGGATCCTGACATACACTAAATGTATGTTAGCCATTTTCTTTTACCGATCCCTTTACTCGGGATCCTAGTATACACTAAATGTATACTAGCCACACCATATTTTATTTATGACCTTTCCAAACTTCCCTGATACACATGCTTTAAATATTCTTGTTGATAGATCATATCTTCTTAGACTTCCACGAAAACTTTAAGCATAAATCGCAACTTTTCACTATGAAGATTAAATTAGAAACATAGGTATGAATTACCTACCTGTTGTGGATGCTCTGCCCGTGGTCCCTGGTTGCTGTTGTTGCACCACACTTTTGTTCCCTCCTGCAATTACAGGAAGTTCTCGTAAATCATTTCCAACCACCAATACTCTTCGTAACAACCACACCGAAATAATTCAATATGTCTTTACATTTGTTATTCCTTTATAACTTTTGTCAATAAAAAAATATCATTATAAACACCCATTTCCAAACATAACTTGTTTATTTTTCTTAAATGTTTCTCACTTCATCGTTTCACAACCTCCCACCTCTTTTTCCCTTTTTGTTTCAAAACTACCAGCAAAGGTCGGATTTCGACCTCTGCCTAGATTTTCCACTATAAAAAGATTTTTAGAACTCTGTTTTGTACAAATTTTATCTCTTTAGAAAGATAACATATAGGGCTACAATTATTATGAAGGGAGACACACCCAGTTCTGTCTCCAAAATTCACGAAATGCATCATGAATGTGACAGACCTGCTGTTTTGCAAAGTCTGCTCTGTACAGTCACGTTAAGTGACCCTTAACTAGAGTTATAAAATTCCAATGTAAATGAAACAAGTTTCCTTGGATAGTAGACATCCAGAGCTACAACTCCCACGAAGGAAACCAATCCTAATTCCCTCGTCTTCCCCCTCAAATTCTCTCCGGAAGTCAAGAGATGAATCTATCAAGTTATTCACTTCTACAGCACATGCATTTGGCCGAAAGTTGGCCTTGAAGAAACAAGACTTCCCTCATTATTTTCATGCTCAATCATTCAATACACAACCATTCACATACAACACAACATATACAATAATTTATTTACAAAACACATAATTTTTCCCTCCTAATTTCTGCCCTCAATGGCCATGGCCTTTCCTAAGGTTTCCCCCCTTTTTCCTTTCCATTGTCTTGCCAATTAACTCTAATTTCATCATATTTCATGCCACATTCATCAAATGCACACAATTCCACATTCCCCCAAAATATTTCAAAAACCCTAACCTAAAATTTATAAGGAAAATAATGAAATTTAACCATAAGATCAAGAATCTTTTAGATGCATATAAGAAACACCTTACCAAGAAAGATTCAAGATCCTAATGGCTTGTGAAATCACAATATCTTCCTCTCTTCTTTCTCTTCCTACTGTTGGCAGCCCAACACTCCTTTTCTTCCACTTTCTCCTTCCAATAATACTCCAAATCCTTGGGTTTTTTATGTTTGAATGCTTTAGTAGCCCTTAATTTCACTCTCACTTCGAAATTCTTCTTCAATTTGGGTAAGAAATTATTAAAATCTCTCTCCCTTCTCCTCCTTCTCCTGAAAATGAAAGAAAAGAGGGGTATTTATACTCCTCTATTTCTCTTATTGCATTAAGGCCCTCCATTTCCTCTAAATGTTTTCTTTTTACCCCACATCTTCTCTTTTTATAATCTCAATCATAATCTTTACATTTATTTCAATTTCATCCCCCCCTCTCAACTTATTTTATTTCTCTTTTAATTAATTTCTTTAATTTAAGACTTACTTTTATTTTCCAGGGTTTACATTTTCAGTTTGATGTTGTCCCCATCCATATTTGTATAATTCCTCATACCATGGAAATTCACATTCCTCCTAGCTTTGTTGGATGTAGACTTGATTCCTTGGCCAACAGATACAAAATCATAGTCATCTTCGTCCAAATCTGCGTTTTCATCAACATACTCTTTAAAATCAAATTTGTTATTCCATATGATTATACGAACCGTATTTCCTCGGTGATCAGCCCCACTATTCTGTTGCTTTATTGAATGCACCTCATCTTTCATATCTTTGTATGTCCTAGACAACAACTCAAGTTGCTAACCCATGACTCATAATTGGAATGCTACGTTAGCGTTTTGTATCGCTGATTCATTGTTTTCAGACATCTTTTGAATCTACAAAATTTGGTTAGTAGCAAAAAAAATATCCTCACAACTCTCATGTATCACACAAAAAATATCAAGGCTTTTAATTCTAATAATAAGCTCACTACGCCTTTTACCTCTCAACTTGCTTTCTTTTGGTTCTTTCAGAACTAAAATCAACAAATCAAAGTTAGTATGCTTCGCAACACAGTCTAATTATGATTTTCAGACTTAAGAAGCAATAAAAATACTGAAAACCAAGCAAAACAAAACTCGTTAGAATTATGGACGATACGAAGACACGAAATAAAGCAGAAGCAAATACTAGTGACAAAAATTACTTGACTCCTAGATAACCCAAAATAGAATATAAAAAATGAATTGGACAAAACTAAACAGTAAGGATCATTTTTTGAGAATTGAGCAGAATCTAAACTCTTATGCAATTTTTACATAATAGAATTGAAACCCAAACCAAACGACCTCAAAATAACCTCAAATTCAATATTTAGTATTGTAATACTAAAATAAAATCAACACTCAAATTATAGGTCGTTCTCGTACTTCTAGGTACTCAACCCCTTGTGTGGTCAAATTTCGATAGAAACAAACCTCCAATTGAAAACTCCATTATATGATATCGAAGTAAGCTGAAATCCAATATATCATGTGATATCAACCTCTGGACATAGAATGTAAAGTTTCAATTGATTCTGAAGTGTTTTTCTAAGGGTTCACGAAGGTAGTGTTTCTGCAGCATAAATGAATTTCGAAATAAACCCTTGGGAAATCAATATTTGAATAAGCCCAAATTTTACATATGATTCTATGTCAATCCCAATAGACCGAATATGAATTTTCAATTGATTCTGACATGGTTTGCTTATGTTTCCCCCGAGTTGTGTTTTCCACGACAAAACTTCTAATACATCTATCTCTCTTTCTTTTTCTTTTTTTCTCTTTTCCTTTTTTTTACTAAATCATGTAGACTCGAAGAACAAGGAGATAGACACAAACACTGAAAAACTTTAGGAGCACTGAAAAAATTAAAATAACAAAATGATATGACCTTGTTTCGGAGCCTAGCTTTGATACCACCTAACGCGAACCTCATGATCACGTGGTCATGCAACCTACAACGAAGAATGAGATCTGATCCCGGAATGCCGAAATAGGTCTGATAGGAGTGTGACATAATGTAAACTTGCCCCAAGGCACCAACACTATTGGAAGGAGTAGAATGACATCACAAAGCCAATTAATCTTCGATAAGTTGGATTAAGTTCGTTCAAGAATTGAAGAATGCAAGAATCACTCTCACACATAAACTGAAAAGTTCAAATTTAAAATTCATCAATGGCTGCCGAAATTTAGCTAGCATGAGTTTAAATAGTATTTTAAAAACTAACCCTAATGGACCCTTTATGTGGACTTAAATGAGATCGACTCAAAATTTGCCCAAAAACCCAAATTAAAAAGCCCATGACTTAATCCAAACAAGCCTTGGATCCTAGCTAAAAACAAAATCTTAATTTAAGCCCAAACAAGTCTTGGGCTTTAGCTAACAAAATTAAAGAAAGCCCATCAATCCTATTTATAGCCTTCCATCTAGCCCCTTAATCCTTGCTGGTGTTTCTAGACTGTTTCGCATCAGGCTTGCTCTTTATTATTACAAATCCTTTTGAAGTCCACCTTAGCCCATGTATCTTGAAAAAGTCTATTGAAAGCTTCTTTGAACTCTTTAGCCCTAAGCCCAATAACTGGACTAACTGAAACCTTCAATGGATCCCTGGAGGGTTGGATCGCATCAGTTTTACTATGCAATAAATTTGGAAATACCATTTATTCCCCATGGAAAAATCAAAAATACCCCTGGTCCCGAGGGTTAAAATTTTTTGGTCCCGGGGGCAAAATGGTCTTTTCATTATAGTAATCCGCATTGAACTATCTAAGTGACAATGGAAAAATGCATAGTAAAAGTGGGACATGATTTATATTTTACTTAATGTCTTGATATTCTATGTTTTAAGTTTGAAGGTATTCTTGGATGAAATATTAAAAAATGAGTGAATTATAAGTAATTGATAGATTTAACCTTGAGTTGATGTTTCATGCAGAGCTTGAGATATAGATATTGAAATGAAATGATTCAAGTGAAATTAGAAAGTTAACATCCATACTTTTCTGTACATCTATGGCAAGGAAAGTAAAGAAAGGGCATGAATATCACAACCTTTAAAGTCAAATCTTGCATTCCATTAGTGTTGACCTTCAGCCAATATGACTTGAATGTCTTAAGTTACAAAAGTATATTTGATACAAACTCAATTTTCTTGGATTATTGACTCAAACAACTATAAAAGCACCAACATTTAGTAGAAAACAATATCATATAAGAGAAATATGATTTTTCTAAGATAACATATGATTTTTACTAGCAAACAGGTTTTGTGAAGAAACAAATCCAAATTATATCCCAAAGCATCCTGACATCCAATTCTTTATTTCAGCAATGTAACTTCTCTAAGTAAAAGATTAAAGATTTCATGTAAGGTTATTTTTTATTTTTAATAAAATAATCATTAAAGTATTTAAATGTAAAACTATCTACTTAAGGGGGGATTATTTTGCAAAATAAGGACTCGGGTTTCCTAGGTTAAAAAAGAGAGAGAAAGGAAAGCATAGGAGAGAAGGGTCGACTAGAGTATAGAAACCATGGTTATCAAAATCGCGATTTTGACACGACACGGTAGGGGCTTCTGAAAATCGGATCGTAAGATCGAATCGTAAAATCATAAGATCGTACCCAAATTTGTCCGTACAAAAATCGTAAAAATCGGAGCTAAAATCGTGTGAGTAGAAAAATCATAAAATCATAAGTAAAATATTTTCGAATACAATACATCATAATTATAGACATAAAACTTAATTAGTTAAGGTTCATGCATGATTTAAAATAACTTCAAAATACATTACAAGACAATCATGTCCCTAAAATTTCATAAGATAAAAACTAACAAATTTAAAACAAATCTTCAGCTAGCGTGCAATGTAAACTAAAATCAGCCTGAGTTTCATCCCCCTCACTATGTCCAAGAATTGCATCAACAACATCACTAACAAAAGGATTATTAGTACTACCACTAGTGTTAACACCGATACTAGTATTAGGTCGAACTCCAACAATATTTAACCCTAAACTCCTTGAATTAAAAGTTTCAGAATCAACTTCTGTGGCTTGAGTACTCATATCAACACCATTAAAAATGTCTTCATCACTATCGTCTTCTTTTCCATTTTTTCTTCTTGTTGCACTATCAATAGCCTGAAGTAAATTAATGTTTGATGAACCACCATGTCCTTCTCTTTCAGTCAACCATTCATCATCACATGGGAGATCATCTAAACCATCATCAAAATCAATAACTTGTCTTTTATCCTTATCATTCATTTTCAAATTACACATCACAAAAACCAAGTCATTCATTTTTTTTTGTTGTAGACGATTTCTTCGTTTCGTATGAACCTATAAAAAAAATTCACAATTGATAACATATAAGATTCCTATCAAATATGAAAATAATAATTTTTTTCAAAACAAAACTTACCATCTCAAATGCACTCCAGTTACGCTCACATCCGGATGAACTACAAGTCAAGCTTAGAACTCGAATTGCAAGATTTTGTAGCTCTGGACATTCATCCCCATAAGAAGCCCACCATCTAGCTGGAGTTTTTTTATCCCTTGCTGTTTTAGTAGCTTCAATACCAAATAACCCCTTTGCTTCCACGAATATATCAAGCTGTAGATCAATTTTATCCCTCTCTTGTTCATTAGGCACCATCCGATTTAAGCAATCATATACTCCATATTTAATGTTGGTGTACTTTCTATAATCAGTAATATAACGATAATGAGGATTCAAATAAAAAGCAAATGCATGCAAAGGTCTGTGAAGTTGAAGTTTCCATCTTGCATTAATAATATCCCATATAGGTTTATAGCTACAAAACAAAATAAAAAATAAGGATATTAACATCAACAATAAATAACATAAGATAAAAAAATAGTTATATTAAATAAGTAATTAACATAATAGATAATTTGCACCTTTTTTGCACACAACCAAAATTAACTTGTATCTTCTCTTTCGCTTAAATCATTGCTTTATATATAAAACCCATGGCCGGTGTCTCATCTGAATCAACTAATCGAAGAACTTTTATAAGAGGATATGCTGTCTTAATGCAATCAGAGACATCAAGCCAAAACTTGTTGTCCAAAACACAATTTTGAATCTGTTGTCCTTCTTCATTTTTTGAATACCTACTTGACCTCCATTGGATGGAAGTGAACATTGACATCAATTTAATTTTACAATCATTCAAACATCCAAGAGTCAAGTATGCAGTGGCAAATCTAGTGGCAGCAGGCCTTATCAAATCTTTTCCTTTTGTGAAGTGTCTCAACATGGAAATAAGGATAGTTCTTGAATATATATACGTGGTGATTCTCCTCCCCTTACCAATGGTTACTTCATGCACCTCTGGTTTCTTTTCAAAATCTTCCAAAATCAAATCAATACAATGAGCAGCGCATGGTGTCCAATACAAGTTTTTTCTTTTTTCCATCAATAAATGCTCCGCTGCCTTATAGTTCGCAGCATTATCAGTAATTACCTGCACCACATTTTCCTCTCCAATCCTTTCAACAATAGCATCTAACATCTCAAATATTTTATTAGCTGTTTTGGATATATGAGATGTGTCTACAGATGATAAAAAAAAATATTCCTTTAGGACTATTAACCAAAAAGTTACAAATAGAGCATCTTTTCTTACCAGTCCATCCATTAGACATTATTGAGCAGCCTGTTTTTTTCCATTCCAGCTTATAGTCATCAAGCAAATGCATTGTGTTATCTACTTCTTGCTTTAAGTACTTCTCTCTAATATCATGGTAAGATGGAGGCTTAAATCCTGGGCCATGTTTTGCAACTAATTCAAGCGCTTTAATAAACTCAGGGTTTTTAACACAATTAAAAGGAATCGCACTAGTGTAAAAAAACCTTGCTATTTGTTGACATGCTTCTTCTTTAATATCCTTCTTTAACATTTGATTGATGGTCATTTGAGCACTTCCACTTCCACTTATTGGTTTCTTTCCCTTGTTAATTGAGCTGATTTCAAAATCTTCGTCTGCATCTTCGTCACTTCTAAAAAACTAAAAAGCCTTTCTTTTCTTCTCAAATGCTTCTTGATTTTTCACCAAAACATTCAAAATCATATGCTTCACATCTGCTGGTACTTGCTGGCATGGCTCAACATCCTTTCGAGTGCAAGCCAAATGATGTTTAAAACGATAAATGCCTCCGCTGAAAATTTTATGACAATACTTGCATTGAACTTTTCTTGAAGTATTTTCAATATCTATACCATGTTGCCATCCCACATCAAGTCTATTGCCACTAGTAGTTTTTTTGGATGCCATGTGATCTACAATTCATTGAAATAATAAATGTATCCATGTTAAGTTTCGTGAAGCTCAATTACAGCTAAATTAACCACACATGCACTATATTAACATATATATAATGATAAAATAAAGTAGGCTAATGTTCAAGCTTCTTTATTTACACATGATAATTTTTATTATATTAAACATAAGTTCTTCCCATGATCAGATTAAAGGAGATCATTTACACTCGAATCCATCATTTGCAAATGAAAAAAAAAATCAAATTATCACTCATAAGAATCCTAATTAACAAGAGACTAGCTAGAACATACTTTCAAAGTATATCACTTATATATATATATATATATATATATATATATATATATATATATATATATATATATGAAATGAAAGTGACAAACAATAAACATAAGTTGTTTATAGAGGAAGGCAGTCTAAGATAAAAAAAAAATAATAATTAATCTTTATACCACATAAACTTTAACTCCCCTAACTTTCTATTAACTCTTTTATTAGGTGCAAGTACTTACCAATCTTATTATACCAATTCAAGAATAACTTCACACTCTTTCATTTCATTAATAGAAAATACATCATACAACTTTATCATTGCCTGCATAACCAATTTAGACAAATACATTGACCTTATAGATCCTAGTAAGCACATTCAAAATGTCATGAGCATTGTAGAACTCATGACATAAAAGAGTGATGTTATATAAAAAAATTATCCCTATAATCTTTCACGAATCTTCTAAGGTATGTTATTAAAATTCTGAACTTAACTTTACAATTGGCCATAGCTAGAAGGAAGAAAAATCTTTCAATTTAAAGTTTCTAACTCTTTGAATTTTTTTGGAGTTTTGGAGTCCGGTCACAGGATTTGAATATTAAGTTATTAAGTTAAGTATGAATCATAGCTCTAAACTTCTTAATCTATTTCATATATTTCGTGCTCTAGAGTCCAGATACTAGAATAAATATCTGACGAAGTCAAAAACCATCTCTATCAAGCTAAGATGACAGACTCATTTTCTGTATTATAAATAGGATCCATTATAACAAGTCGCACACTCATATTCCAGAAATACAGAGAGAAAGAAATTCCACGATCGAACTACCAAAATAGAATAGCATAAAATGGGTTCATGATCTTTATGCTAAGCTCGTTTCTCATTTCATCACTAACGTTCAGCCATGTAATCTGCAGAAAGAATTCGAACAAGAAGTTTACATAATGAGGTCTGATCGAATTGGAAAGGTATTGTTAGTTATTTGGTATAAAATCCCCTCTCTTTTCAGCAAGTTCAAATTGATCTTTTCAACAGAATCTTCTTATTCTTCATCACCTTACATACATATGAACATCTCCCTCTCCCTCTCAACCATACTTCATCAGTTTAATCACAAAAAAGCTAACGGCTAACCATACATTTTCAACCATACTTCATCAATTTAATCACAACAACAAAAAACTTCGTAGCTAGACATGTTTTTCAATTCTGACATTTCTGAGCAACAAAACAAAAATCAAGCTTGCACTTACCTTTGATGGCGACGACGACAACAACGACGGCAATAAAGATAGCTTACTAGAGAATACGATTTAAGCCACGATTTGGGGGATTTTGGGGTTGAGAGCTGATGATTTGGGGGATTTCTGAGAAGAGAAGTTTTGATTTTGGGGTTGAGAGGCGAGAGCTAACGATTTGGGGGATTTTTTGGGGGATTTTGTGCTGAGAAGAGAAGTTTTGATTTTGGGGTTGAGACCTGAGAGCTGATGAATTCGGGGTTTTTGTGTAGACTGCAAAGAAGAGAAGAAAATTTTGAGTTGAAAATGAAAGAATTAAAAAGTTCAGCCCCGAAGCCCGAGCAAACAAAAATCGTAAAATCGGACCGATCCGATCCGATTTTAAGGGTCAAACCGATTTTACACGAGTTTGACCGAGTTTGACCAAATTCGAGTTTTCTTCCCGAGTTAACTAGTTTTTATGAGTTGACTCGCAAAATCGTACGATTTTGCGAGTCAACTCGCGATTTTGATAACAATGACAGAAACTAAAATACTCTCTTCCAAAATCCCAAATTCAAGCACTCCTCCATCTTTTGTAGTAATTGTTCAATAAATATGCAAGACTAAACTATTTTTCTTGGTTGTGAGGACATAAAAATCTTTACATTTCAAGAATTATGAGATTTATTCTTCCATTTATTTTAAGTTTATATGATGGATAAATATGTTTTTTTTTCTTATGCATATTTCATATGATTGTTGTTTTACCTTAATTGTTAGAACAATATTTAAGTTATTATTGTAAACAATCTATTGCTAAAATATTTATCAAAATCAAAGTTATTGTATATAAACTCGTGAAGCAATTAAGCTTAATAATTATAGCAGATCTATGTTATTAATCTTATGAAGAACATTCGAACAAATCAACAAGAATTGCAGATAATTTTGTTGTATATGTTAATTGATTTATCTAGTTATTAAGGTTGCCATTAAACTAAATTATTAGTGCAAACACTATGATTATTTTGTGGTTAGTGTTAGTTATGTAACAAATCTATTAACTAATAAATATTAAGAAAAGATAAAAATTCAGGATATAAATTGATGTTTTGTTTCAAGGATGAGTTCTGATTGTCATAGATGGATGTTTACATGCGACCAAAGTTTGTTTCTTGATAAATTTCAGTTTATTTAATTTTGCTTGATTGTTTGATTTTGCTTTAGTCTAAATAATCACTAACCAAACTCCTAAATTGCATGGAAACCTTAAGGAAACCTTCCTCGTGTTATCAATCCCTTACTTGACCTGTAATACCTTGTGTCTTATAAGTCCAAGTACTTAATTAATATGACCACGACATTGCGACATTATCTTATATAAAGAATATTATGCTTTGATCTTCTTACATGTTATTTTAATAGAGGTAACAAAAAGAAAAACATTGGGTATAACATGAATCATATGAAGATACTTGAATGATCAAGAGAAAATATTCAATGTTCTCGAATAATATTGTCTAAGAAATCCTTGGTCAAGATGAAATGAGATTTAAAAAGAGTTTCAAACCTTATTTAAATGATAATTGACTATTATACATAGAACAAACATAATTTAATATGACAAACATACTCTATGCTTTAATATTAAGTCAAAATATTATTGATGAAATGATGTTAATAACACTAAGAAACCAATTACTAAAAGGTTATGTTAAACCGCTAATGGCTTTTCTAATATCTTGGAGAGATCATGACACATTACTAAACGATACACCTAATCTTCAAATATAAATTTATCAGTCGTTGAATTGATAATAACTGGAATGATTTGATTTAATTAAAATTAGAATCTATATTTGAGTTAACATATTAGAAATCTAATGGGCCACACACATTAAGATTGGAATGATATAATTAAATATGTCTTGATTAAAATATATTTTAGAAATTGAGGACTAAAATATAATTAATATATGGATTATATTTATAGACCTTGAAAAATCAAGTAAGGACTTGATTGAGATAATTTCTAAAATTATCCTAAATATGAATATTATATTGGGAAAAAATGATACTTAACTAATTTATAGGGTGTTTTCTATTTTCCTACAAATAGTAAGTTCTGTCTCTTGTTTTATATTTCCTCTAATTTATAGAATTATAATTTATTTTTTATTTATTAGATATTTATTTTATTAATAGTTTTTTGTAAGATAAAATATTAATAAGTTGTTTATTTAACTTATTTTAATAGCATAGTCAAACATAAAAAAAAATTCCCATTAATAATTTATTTTATATAAAAACTATTTTCAAGAGAAAAAAAAGGTAAACTTTTTGTTTTAACTAATATCAATTTATTAGATTGGGTACTTCATTTTATGTGCTTTTGTTGCATAACACGCATGAAAACAAATATCAAATCCTAAAACAATAAATTTTTGTATTTATTTAATTTTTTTATTTTAAATTAATTTTTTTAATATACTGATATTAAAAATATATATTTTTTAAATATTATTTTAATATATTTTGAAAAATATATTTTAAAAATAATCTACAACCTAAAAGTAAAACTTTTTATCCCCGTTTGTTTGCTGGAAAGTAGTTTCCTTTTGAAAAGTGAATTCCGGGTAAAGTAAATTCCTGAAAATTGAATTCTGATGTTTGGCAGTGTTATGGAAAATGAACTGGAAAACACTTTCCAGTGTTTGGCAGTGTTATGGAAAATAAACTGGAAAATAATTTATTAATAAATTAATTTTTTTTCAAGTTTATTAAAATAACGAGGAACAAATCTTACAAATTAAAAAGTTGAATGAGAATGAAATTGAAAAAAATAATAATTTCATAAATTATCTCAAATAAAATAAATAATATTCAAAATAATAGAGATCAAATCTAAAAATTAAAAAAAAATAAAAGGTGAATAAATTAAAATAATAATAATTAACATTTCATAAATTATTTCAAATAAAATAAGTAACAATAAAAAAAATGAGGATCAAATTTGATAGATAAAAAATTTCAATAAAAAAATGATAAGAAAAAAGAAAATAACAATTATAAAAATAAGGATCAAAATTAATATAAAAATTAAATTTTAAGAGATGGGATTGAAAAATAAATATTCAAAATAAATTATATATAGCAATCAAAAGTTTGAGGATCAAATTTGATATAATCAGCAAATAATGACATTTTTAAATTTTTCACAACTTCTGGAAAGTGTTTTCCGCGCAAATTTTCCAGAAAACACTTTCCTGAAAACCAAGCTAAATTTTTCTTTGACTGGAAAGTATTTTCCATTGATCAATTTTCCGGAAGACAAACAAACACAAGAAAATTTGGAAAATGATTTCCTGAAAAGTGAATTTCGAGAAACAAACACAGCCTTAAAACCCCTATATTTTCTCCACCATATCAAATATTCTAACCGCGCGTGAAAACAAGTTTCATTCGCGTGGAATTCACTAAACCAAAATATTCACACACGCTCAACGCCATAAAAATACAACCTCATTGCATGTCCTATTGGTCAAATCTATAAAACGTCTACCCAAAGCAAAACCCACTCAATCCCAACCAATAATACCTCGATACAAGACCAAGCTCACGTGAACATAGCCTCATTTTATCTCAAACTTAACCTCACCCAATAAAGGGCCCCTCTCCTCCCGTTTCCTCTCTTTTCATCCTGTCCGTAGTGTACTGATTTGTGCCCTTCTCTCTCAAAACCTTTCCATTGGTCGAGAATTCGTTTCTAGGGTTTCAATCCTTAAAAAAGAAGGAATCTCTTTCTTTCTTTCTCATGGTGAAATTGATTTCCGAAATCCAATGCTTCCATTTCCATTCAATTTCAAAATCCACAAATCCTAATTTCTAACTATAATGCCTTTCAATCAGTGAATGGCTCGAATCCAGTTCAATTTCGTTTTTATACACTTTTTAATTACAACAATAACCCTAACCACATACCCTAGAGTTCTCTCTTCGGATTCGGAATCCGATTCCTTTTCGATAATTGATTTCGATTCCACCCTCCTCTTCCACCAAGACTACTCACCACCATCACCACCTCCACCGCCACCGCATCCACCGTCGGCATCTTGCACCGATGATCTGGGTGGCATCGGTTCGATTGATACTGCGTGTCAAATAGTTACCGATGTGAATCTCACTCGTGACGTGTATATAGAAGGGAAAGGAAATTTTTATATCCATCCCGGTGTGAGGTTCCATTGCCCTAATTTTGGATGTTCAATAACGATAAATATCTCTGGAAATTTCGATTTATCAGTTAATTCGTCGATTTTGACCGGTACGTTTGAGCTTGTTGCGAATAATGCTAGTTTTTTTAATGGTTCGGTTGTGAATACGACGGGATTAGCTGGTGATCCTCCTCCGCAAACGAGTGGGACGCCACTGGGGTTAGAAGGGGCTGGCGGAGGGCATGGAGGGAGAGGGGCATGTTGTTTGTTGGATAAAGAGAAGTTGCCGGAGGATGTTTGGGGAGGGGATGCGTATTCGTGGTCGAGTTTGCAGGAACCATGTAGTTATGGGAGTAAAGGAGGTAGTACGAGTAAGGAAGTGGATTATGGAGGGGGAGGAGGTGGGAGAGTGAAAATGACAGTTAAGGAGTATTTGGTTTTGGATGGGGCTATATTGGCTGATGGTGGTCATGGGGGTGCCAAGGGAGGTGGTGGTTCGGGTGGGAGCATACATCTGAAGGCATATAAAATGTAATTCACTTACCAACTACACTCATTCCGTTGTCTTGTGTTGGATTTATTGATAGGATTCTTTTTTTTTTTTTTTGAATTTTACACATTTTTAATTGGGTAATTGGAATTGGGGCAATGTGGATTACATTTTGGAAAATAATTAATTAAAAGCTAACTAAAAACGTTTTGTGCAATAATGTAGATTTCATGATTTGGAATTGTTTATTTTGGTTTTTGAGGGGATGGAGGTTTAATGGTTTAAGAATTTGTGAAAAATTAATGGAGATTGGTTGATGGAAGGTTGGTGAATGAGTTTTGTGAAAGGTAAGATGTAATGAAGACAATGGAGTATGAACATTAGCCTTTTTGATGGTAATAACAAGTGTCATAAGGTTTCAGACATCTTACTATTTGTGTGAAGATAAGATGTCGCATAAGTTTTGAAGGGTGGATGTGAATTTCAATGAAGGAAAACTGGTGATTTCCTTTCATAGATGCCCTTTCTTTCACGATTACTTGAAAAAACTCAGTCAATGCCTCTCCGTTTGGTTACTAGGCCTAATACAGGTGAATGTTTTTCATAAAGTGGCCTCTCTTGGTCTACTGACTTTCAATGTTTAGCTATTTTGTTGCCCTGCCTACTCGATTCTGAATTCTATTTTAGCAATGTAGTGGATGCTGTTTTGTAGTCATGTCTGTCTCAACTTGCATTCTTTGCAGTCATGGTATCCCCATGGGCTTTTAATGTCTTAGTGATTTGTCTCTATGTGAAGAGCAGGACTGGAGGTGGCAGAATAAGTGCTTGTGGAGGTAATGGTTTTGCTGGAGGCGGCGGTGGAAGAGTTTCAGTTGACATTTTCAGTAGACATGATGACCCTCAAATATTTGTACATGGTTAGATTTGTCACGTTCTCCCTTTCCATGCCTATATTTTTAAACTTTTCTCTTGATGTCTCAATGAGTGCTTTCCTATAGAGAGAGAAGTGTAGGTTTAATTAAAATGAAGCTGTAACTATCATTCATACTCACAACATTTACATTCCTTCTTTTTTCTTATAATCTGAATTATGTTGAAGTTTCCTGGAGGTAAGAACATGCATTTGGATGTTTTTTTCTCTTCATTTATATATACAACCACTAAATACATCCTATTTGCTCCCCCTCTCGTCCATGTCAGCCAAATACAGTCACCAGATCATTGAGAGGATGGAACATTCTACTGGGTTTATTACATAGTTTCTCTGTTAGCCTTATACTTTTATTGTCCTGAAAGTCATGCAAAGCCCCTTTCCTATAATTCAAATTTTCTATTTTGAGCTCATTTTTGTATGGATATTATAATTGGGGTGCGATTGCTAGCTGTGTATGACTTTATGTTTGGAGGACTTGTCCTTTTATGGTTCAATTCAATTGTACTTTTCAATGTGCAAATACTGAAGTTGCGTGCTTTGTTGTTATGCTTGTAGGAGGAAATAGTCTTGGTTGTCCAAAAAATGCAGGTGGTGCTGGAACTTTATATGATGCTGTTGCTCGAAGCCTTACCGTGAGCAATCACAATATGTCTACTGATACAGATACACTTCTATTGGAGTTTCCTTATCAGCCTCTCTGGACAAACATTTATGTTCGAAATCATGGCAGGGCTACTGTTCCATTACTCTGGAGTCGTGTCCAGGTTGTTGAAATTTGAGTTGGTTCTTAGCTTCTTTATGTCTGTGAGAACTTGTTAGCCTTGGGAAGAGATTAAGACCTTTTTCTTTGGGGGTGGTCGGTCTCATCTAATGGAAATGAATAGAGTACAAAATTAAGAATGTAAGAAGTGCATAAATAGGAATAATCTGAAATTTCAAAGATTAAGAAATTCTATTTTGAGGGTGGTTGCTTGTCTTATTTAAAGGAAATGAATAGAGTGCAGAAACAGAATAATTTGAATTGCTGGCTTTAGAATGTGCAATGCTTTGTGTGTCATGCATATTGGCAGGTTGAAAAAGATGAATTCTTACTACAAACTATATGTGCATGTGCAGGTCCAGACATATAACCAATTCTTGCATAACATACAAATATGCATATATCATATACTCCAGCATAATTAATCAGTCCATTCATTCCATTTTTTTGTCAATTGTTTTTTTAAGTTTTGGGGCATCATTCGAGCACAACTATTCAGAAAGTTTTTGAAATTGTACTTGATGAGAATACTGAAAAGCATAGAAATTCTGTCTTATAAGATAGCTTGCACAGGCTGCTTGAGAGGCTTGTTCCCTTTGTCAATAGAAATTTATTGTATTCCTGTATATTTGTCTATATTAGATAGCTTGCACTTGCAGTAGCTTTTTTTATATGCATTCTGTCCATATAAGATAGCTTGCATCGGTTGTAGGATCTTTTGAAGCTCTAGGTGGAGCTTTTTTATGTCGGCCTACCTTTTTAATCCTTTTCATTAGTGAAATTTTGAGACATTGGGTTGAAGGTATCAATTCTCAAAGGAGAGGCTATCTCTACTGGTGCCCTATTTTGTTATCTTTTGGCAGGCATCACTTTTCGCCACAATCCTATGCATTTGGATTTTTGATGGATGCTAAGTATTCTTTATTGATATAATAGCTAATCTTGGTGAAATATGCAGGTCCAAGGACAAATAAGTCTGTTATGTAGTGGAGTCTTAAGCTTTGGGCTAGCTCATTATGCTTCATCGGAGTTTGAATTACTGGCTGAAGAGCTTTTAATGAGTGACTCTGTAATCAAGGTAAGCTATATGCATTTATGACTTCGCAAACATGGTAGAAACCCATACTCAATTGTATGTTTTCAACATTGAGGAAAACTGTATGCCTTTCCGTGGTTTCCCATACAAGATAAAAGGAATGGAAAGGAGAGAAGAAAAAAGGGGAGAATATAGAATAACATAAAGAAAGAGTAGAAAATGAACTACCATCCATTCTCAATTGCCTATCATTAGAATCCTCTATTCCTCATGACATGATATGGGTTCTCATGTTGAGGCTCCACCAAAAAAACTAATAGTCCATATTCATTAGGTAATAGAGTGCATTCTCTCCAAATGAACGCCTAATTAATATTAAACTCACATCCTTGGTCTCAGTTGCATCATTAAATCTGTGCAAAACTTTGGGGGATGTATTAGATCTTCAGGAACCCTAGTATAACAAAACTAAATTGGAAATAAAATAATGTTTTAATCATCAAGCTCCCTAGTAACCCTAAATTTCATTATAACCTGAAGTAACTAGTTCTTTCAAATAAGATACAAATTGTAGTAGAGCCTCAAGAAGAAAAGCTTTGAAGTTTCTGTCAAATAAATTGTTAGCGAGCTGAAATTGCTTCTGTGTCACTACATCAATCCTGGAAGTTTCATAACTTCTCATCATGTCCATGGTTATTGTGAAATTCACCCATCATTCTAGTCCCCTTTTGTTGGCCCTTGCTTGTATAATTATGTCTTTGTATGCGCTTGAATGCATATATTTTGTCTATGCATGGGAACACCTAATATTGGTACAGTTTCATGTTTTGAATTTTTATATCCAACATAACACTCTGAGTGATGTTAAGGTATTAATTCATTTGTTATTCTCTTACCAAAACTAAAACTTGGAAATCAACTCTAGTAACTGTATGATATGCCTTTTCCTTCATTTACAGTAAACTTATTGTTTCATTATTATGGTTTCTTTAAATCTTCTCTTCTAGTCTAATGGTAGTATTTTTTCCGTAGATATGTTAGATGAGAATTTGAAGTTTCCGCCTGCTCCACACTCTAGCCATGCTTTGATTAGATTTGCATCCTTTTATTATTTGTATGTCATATGAATTTGATGTGCATGATCATTACTTTTCGCACATCAGGTATATGGTGCTCTACGTATGAGTGTAAAAATGTTCTTAATGTGGAACTCCCAAATGCTCATAGATGGGGGTGAAGATGTAACTGTTGGGACTTCTTTGCTTGAGGCTAGCAATCTAGTTGTTCTCAAGGTACTTTTTCATTGTGTTCTTTAGATATTACTTATGTTGTCTGTGCAAATGATATGCTGATCCTTTATGTGAAACAGGAATCATCTGTCATACATTCTAATGCCAATCTGGGAGTTCACGGTCAAGGTCTATTGAATTTATCAGGACCAGGCAATTGGATTGAAGCTCAACGTTTGGTTCTTTCACTATTTTACAGTATTCATGTAAGCTGTGTTTTGTAATTTAATTAACTGTATTGACCTTGATGGCTTACAAAGTTCACTTTGCTTGGTGGTTAAATAGTGGTCTGTCCCCTGTTTTTGGGTAAAAAACAGTGATTTTAGTACATTCAAGCTGTTCTCTTTTCTCAGTTTTGTAGTAATTTTTTGCACTACCTGCTGAACTAGTTTGATTTGCAGTACTTGAAAAGTATACCCACTGTTTTCATCAGTATTTAGCAGTCATGGCTGCTGGGATGAGATATCTTTTTTGTTTGATTCTGTTACTACATACTTCATCAATTCTTACATTATAGTACATGCTTTTTTTGATGTCCAATATTTTTTTTTCAATTTTTAGAAGTCAAGAAAGTTGTTTTAGTTTCTAATAATACCCCATAGCCTTCATTGGATGTTAAAATGAGCTTTCGATGTAAATATTCAAGTAGATTAGGACTAACCTTGGAAAGTTTGTGTCAATGTATTTATTGCAACCTTCCTAAAACATTCCGCTCTTGTCAAATATATTCCTGAAGGATCATAGGATGGAGTGATTCTTTCATAAGGGTTATTATGGAGAAAGGTTGAGAAGTCTGTTTCTTTCTTATTTTCATTATAGAAAAAGATTGAGAAGTCTGTTTCTTTCTTATTTTTATTATACTGATAGTAATGTTGTTGTGGCATGGTTTTAGTCCCCAAAACCTTTGTTTGCAATGTTTGTCCACCAGCTTTGCTAATGCATGTGACAAGTTTGTGCTCTTACCATTGATGACTAATTGTGTGTTTTTGATTTTCCATTAGGTTGCGCCTGGATCTATTTTGCGTGGTCCTGTCAAGAATTCAACAAGTAATGCTATGTAAGCCCCGTATATATATTTATCCCCATATATATATCTCCACTTTATGCTTGGGCTTACTGAGATCTGTGGCTCACATCTGTAGTACACCAAGGTTCAATTGCCTACTTGAAGAGTGCCCTTCTGAACTACTTCATCCTCCTGAAGATTGCAATGTGAACTCATCTCTTTCTTTTACTCTTCAGGTGCAAATAAAAATTCATGTTATAAAGTTTGAAATTTACTTGTTCCATGTTACCTTACTTCTTTCATCTATTTCAGATATGCCGAGTGGAAGATATTACTATTGAAGGACTTATAGAAGGGTCTGTTGTTCATTTTCATCGGGCTAGAACAATATATGTTCCATCTTCTGGAACAATAAGTGTGTCTGGCATGGGTAGGCTCTCTTTTTCTTTGTACCAGATTCTCTTATGGACATTATCCTCCCTATTTCAGCTTACACAGAATCTCACTCCTTCCCTCCCTCCCTTTTCCACCTTCCCCTGCTCATAGTTAGTCAGACACTGATAGATTCACTGTACACCCTCATAGATTTAAGCTTCATTTTGAATTGTGTAGGAAGACTTTTGGAATTTGTTGTGTTTGAGTAAAGATGAGAGAAGTTGGTGTTCGCAATGAAGAATCATAATTAGATAATTTGACAACATATTCATGCAGGTTGCACTGGTGGTGTGGGTAGAGGTAATGCTTTAAGCAATGGTGTTGGCAGTGGCGGCGGACATGGTGGTAAAGGCGGGTCTGCATGTTACAATCGTAGCTGTATTGAGGGTGGTGTTTCATATGGTAATGCAGAGTTACCTTGTGAAATTGGTAGTGGAAGCGGAGAGGAAAAGTTAGCTGGTTCTACTGCAGGTGGTGGTATTGTAGGTAAGTTTGTACTTTAGATCAATTTATCATCTGATAACTTTTAGCTTTGTTTTAACATTCTTATGATGTTGTATTATCTTTTATCTGTATCAATTGAAAACCTTCTGCATGAAATGTGGCAAGGGATATGTCTATCCTTCTTGGCATGGTGATATTTGGATTACCTGTATCATGGGTATGTTAAAAACAACAATATTTATGCATTCAGGTCGAAAACTCTTTAACATTTATTAAGTTGCTAGTTTCCATTTCAAGCATGTTGGTTGTGTTTGTGTTCCTATGGAACTTACCTGCAAACCGATACACTTATGCTCATTTTTTCTACCTGTCTGGGCAGTAATGGGCTCATTGGAGCATCCCTTATCAAGTTTGTCTGTTGAAGGTTCAATCAGAGCTGATGGTGAAAGTTTTAAAGGAATCACCAGGGATCAACTGGTTGTCATGAATGGTACCGTTGGAGGTCCTGGCGGTGGCTCTGGAGGAACTATTCTTCTGTTCTTGCATACTCTAGATCTTGGTGATTATGCTATTCTTTCAAGTGTTGGGGGTTTTGGTAGTCCCAAAGGGGGGGGTGGAGGTGGTGGTGGAAGGGTTCACTTTCATTGGTCAGACATTCCAACTGGGGACGTTTACCAACCTATTGCTCATGTGAATGGAAGCATCCACACTTGGTTCGTATTCTATCTGATCTATTTAAAAGATGCATTTCTGGTGGTTCCATATTATTCCAATTCACAGGGTTTTTGTTTTCCAAGAAATATCAGAAAACCTAGTTAGAAATTATCAGATGTGCACTGATAATATTGATCGTTTAATTCATTTCTATATCATCATCATTAGATTTTCCTGGTGTTTGAAATCAATTTGCTCTTAATATTAAAGTCTTTATGAGTCCTGGAATAAAGATAATTTGAGAGTTTATGGTATTGTTTAGTCTTGGAAGCTGTTTATTTCGAGTTCTAATGAAGTTTAGAAGCCATTTTGAAGGAAGGACCATTGTCAAAGATAAGTTCTGTGTCTGAAATCACAGAATGAGACTATCTAGGATGCTGAATAGTTTTGTAATTGAACAATCAATTAAACAATAATTATGAATTAAAGAAATTTAATCTACTTGATATGAGATGTCGGGTGATTGTCTGGATGAAGCTGTTAGCCAGCTACATAGCATAAAGACACCAGCCAAGTTGGGAAGGGACTAAATTGTTCATTGATTACCTGAAGATACCAGGGGGGCATGCACTCACTCACATTAGTTAGGCTAGGCTGACAGATAGAGCTTCTGTTCACTTGGTATGCTGAACATTTTAGCATGAAAGCTTGCATGATCCTCTTCCTAAGACGTTGCCTGTTAATTCTTCCCTATTTTTATATTTCAGTTATTGGTCAAATCGAAGCTATGACTGTTTGAGCAAATATTAGATTATCTTTGCTAGATGCATTTTTGGACACTTACCAAAGATCACAAATAGCATATGTGTTCACCTTTCATCAAGTCCACCACAAACACACGTCTATCATTTGGATTAAGTTCTGAGAGGGACTAAATTATTTATCTTGCCTTTACTGAATGCAGTCTATCCGCTGCATCTTTAGCATTTGTGAATGTATATTCTGCCATGTAACAATAATGTTAATGTTAACTGTTGACTCTGTCCTCTGCATCTTTATCATTTGTGAATGTATATTCTGACTTGTAACACCAATGTTCTTAACTGTTGGCTGACATGCATTCCTGGTCTGGCTGGGTTTTCACTCTTCATTGCAGGGGAGGATTGGGAAGAGATGAGGGCCATGCTGGGGAAAATGGAACAGTGTCGGGGAAAGCTTGCCCGAAAGGATTGTATGGAATATTTTGTGAGGTAATGTATTTAGCTCTTGACATTGTGATTTTTTATTGGTTTCTTGAGCTAATTATTACATGTGTATGTTGAGATTATATGCACGGGTCTTAGGAATTACAATCCTGCTGTCATCAAAACAATTATATTTAATTTCTGTTGAATTTGTTTCGTGATAAGAAATTGAAAGTGATTTTGTTGGTGTTATAATTTTAATAAGAGTAATTGTTGAGGGGTAAAACTTATGTTTCAAGGATGTTTCAAGTGTTAGCAAGTTAAACAGTGCATTGTAAATGGTGATCATGAGAAAAAGATCTAAATTTGAGTGAGGGTTCCTTTCCCTTTTCTCCCTCTTCTTCAACCTATGTATGTTAAAATCATACGAGGGACAAGAGTGGAAATGGTTTGATTTCTTGCTGCTTTTCCTTCATTTTGTGCTATACTAAAACTATCTTGCAACTTATGTTAGTTGAATTGTCAATCTCTTTTTGGACCACATAAATGTACATTGTGATCATTTAATCAGAAATAAGGGATAACTATCATGACAAATTGTATTAGTTCACAGGGAGTTCTGCTATGATAATCCTTTTTGGTGATTGCTGCAGTCATTCTGTTTCAAGCAATTATTGACTACAACTAAGCTGTAGTTGCAACATAACCTTTTCTTTATTCTTCAGTTTCACCTTCAAATTTTTTACTTATTCAGGAATGCCCAGCTGGCACATATAAGAATGTAACTGGATCTGATAGAGCTCTCTGTCGTACTTGCCCTGCTGATGATCTTCCTCATCGTGCTGCTTATATTACTGTTCGAGGTATTTAAAGTTGGATTTTGTAAGTATGTTGCATGATGTAAAGCCACATGCTGGGAACTTGTGGCTGTCTGCCTGAAATTTGTATAATTGCACCCTAACAATTTAATCTTTGAAATTTTGTGATCTCTTTGATCCACCTTTAAATGTAAAGGAGATACAGACAGCACAAACTTACCTTTATGAAGGGGCACAGTTTCAAAAGCTAGTGCTTTCTACATTCTATATCATAGCCACAAACATCTTTTAAAGCTGAAGTTTTTTCCTGAGACGGGACAAATTATCTGAGACGCCCATTCTCACACACAATACTGGAAGACACCATGCAATATGTTTGTAGTTGTAAACCAGTGCAAATCCTCACTTTGTCCTCTTTACCAGGTGGTATTGCTGAAACACCATGTCCTTACAAATGTGTTTCAGACAGATTTCACATGCCACATTGTTATACAGCCCTGGAAGAGTTGATTTACACGTTTGGTGGGCCATGGCTGTTTGGTCTTCTTCTTCTGGGTCTCCTAATCCTCTTAGCACTGGTGCTTAGTGTTGCTCGGATGAAATTTGTTGGGGTGGATGAATTACCTGGTCCAGCTCCCACTCAACATGGCTCTCAGATAGATCATTCCTTTCCCTTCCTGGAATCATTGAATGAGGTTTTTCCATGTCTCAGCATGTTAAATTTCTGTTAATTTAAAAGTTGCATTCAGAACCCAGATAAGGCTTTGGATATCTCCTGTCTCTTAATCCTTGTAGATATGTGTGTATAAGGGAGGGCTGCACTAGCAAATGTATAGATTGACTAGTTGCATATCACTTTTCAGGTCCTGGAAACAAATAGAGCTGAAGAGTCTCAGAGTCATGTGCACAGAATGTATTTTATGGGTCGTAATACTTTCAGTGAGCCTTGGCATCTTCTCCACACTCCTCCTGAGCAAATAAAAGAGATTGTGTAAGTTAATTCGCACACTGATTTTTACTGCAATGGCTCCATTGACTCTGCTCTTCTGTTAAACTTCATGGATATTGATATCAATTATCACTGTAGAACTATGTTTTCACCTTATTTATTTTGGTCTGTCAGATATGAGGGTGCATTCAATTCATTTGTGGATGAGATTAATGGTATAGCTACTTATCAATGGTGGGAAGGTGCAATTTACAGTATACTTTCTGTTCTTGCATACCCCCTTGCATGGTCATGGCAGCAATGGAGACGGAGGGTCAAATTGCAAAGACTGCGAGAGTTTGTTCGATCAGAATATGACCATGCTTGCTTGTGCTCTTGCCGTTCACGGGCTCTTTATGAAGGTCTAAAGGTTTGTTTGTATTAAATGTTTGGTCTGGTGTTAGGTTAAGTCAGGTGGTTGAATATTGTGTGACTTTCTTCTGCATGTTAAGACCACATTTTTTCTATTCCTCCTCCCTTCAAAATAAGCATGTCATGTAGTGTACGTTTGGCTCTTGTGGTTTTAAATTTTGTTGTTTATACATTAAAAGTTTGGCCTATTATTGCTATTGTACTTTATGTTTTGAATATTTCAAGTGAAAGGAGAGGGTGAGATGTTTGAGGATTCAAGACATGGTTTATATTCCTTAAAAAACATAATACATTGTGAGAAACAAATCATAAATATTTGGCTCAAGCATGATATTTATTCTCTAGGTAGCCGCAACTTCTGATTTAATGCTAGTGTACTTGGATTTCTTCCTTGGTGGAGATGAGAAAAGAACTGATATTCCTGCTCCCCTACGTCAAAGATTTCCAATGTCTATTCTTTTTGGAGGCGATGGAAGTTACATGGCTCCTTTCTCAATTCAAAGTGACAATACTCTTACCAGCCTCATGAGCCAGGTTTGACATCCACTTCCAAGAACTCGAGGATGAAAAGTTTTCCATTTTCATTTTGTAGGTTACGGAGTAGGTTTAACTTGACCAACTTATTGCAGTTTGTAGCTAAACAAATTGATTTATCATTTTCCTTATGGCTTGCAGATGGTCCCTCCTACCACTTGGTATCGAATGACAGCTGGTTTGAATGCACAACTGCGCTTAGTTCGTCGTGGGCGACTAAGAGTAACTTTTCGACCTGTCCTCACATGGCTTGAAACACATGCAAATCCAGCTTTGAGAATCTATGGGATACATGTTGATATTGCGTGGTTTCAGGCTAATATGTCTGGTCATTGCCAGTATGGACTTTTGGTTTATGCTGTTGAAGAGGAAAGCGAACATATATCTGTTGAAGGCATTGATGGTGCAAAACAGGTTGAAGAAGAATCTCGGTAATGGTTCATGATGTTTTAATGGGGTATAATTTCCATTTATCTGATTAGCCAATTAGTGTGTCCACTTTGGCATTTTGTCTCAATCAGGGTGTATAATATTGTGGTGAGTTGTCCTCATCCTGCATTATTGCATGTATGAACATGGGGAAATGATGATAATATGAAACAAAATTTGTCTAGTTTGTCATTAAAAAGCAATAAACATTCACATTGTGACTAGAGCAGGTAAAAGTTAGTAGAAAGTCCAGCCGTGCACTCACTACAGAGAGGTATTAATGAACATGCATGGAATATGAGGTTGTGTAACATATACCTTTGTGAATTGTTATGCTTTTACATGTCAATTAATAAATAAAATGACCTTTATGGTGAAATTTCATCAGATGTGATAAGATGCACAATTTTGCAGTAATGTGCATGTATCCATGCATTTGATGTTGAATGGCATTTGACTTGGTTTTCTCCAGCCTTTTTGTTAGTGGTGTGAACAATACGCACAGCGAAAATCCATCTGGTCATTGGAGAGAAGAGATGCTTGTATCCCAAGCCCACATGAGGGACAGTTACATGGGGCGGAAAAAGAGTTATGGGGGAATCATAGCTACTAACAGCTTAAGAATGCTTGAAGAGAAGAGGGATTTATTTTACCTCATCTCTTTCATAGTTCATAACACCAAACCTGTTGGCCATCAGGTTGCTTTTGTATCAATGAATTCAGTACATATTTACATTATTTTATTAAAGTTTACAAGCAATCCAACTTACTTTTTTCTCTTTCTTGTCTTGCAGGATCTTGTTGGTCTGCTCATCTCTATGCTTCTTTTAGGAGATTTTAGCTTAGTGTTACTTACTTTACTCCAGCTGTATTCAATTTCATTGGTGGATGTCTTTCTGGTTTTGTTTATTTTACCTCTTGGCATTCTTATGCCCTTTCCTGCGGGGATCAATGCTTTATTCAGTCATAGACCTAGGCGCTCAGCAGGCCTTGCACGTATCTATGCTTTGTGGAATGTCACATCATGGATTAATGTTGTAAGTTTACTTATCTATCCACATGGTCACTTTATTCTTCCACCATATGAGCATTTCAACGTTGTTCTTGCTGCTAGTTATTTCATTTGAAGAATATTGATTTGTTTCTCATCTTCTGCGAAGGAATGTCACCTGGTAACCTATTCTTTGACCTTCTGCCAGGTTGTTGCATTTATTTGTGGATATATTCACTATAACAGTCAATCATCCTCAAGTAAAAAATTCCCCTTTCAGCCATGGAATATTAGCATGTAAGTTGATCTTTAGCTTACAGAAAGTTAAATGGCAAGTGTGACAGAGCACCACTAACATGTTTCTGCGCCTGTATTTGTGGTCGTTATGCTGCAGGGATGAAAGTGAATGGTGGATTTTTCCAGCTGGACTGGTTGCGTGTAAAATTTTACAATCTCAACTTGTTAATTGGCACATTGCAAATCTGGAGATTCAAGACCGCTCGCTGTATAGTAACAATTTTGAGCTGTTCTGGCTGTCATGACAATATCTCAAATACATATTCCACATTCACAATGAGAGGGCCCCTTTTCTTCTCTTTATGTATGGTTTTTGAGAACACTAGGTTAATGGTTGGCACAGATCTAGGAAAAGAATATATACATATATATATATATATGGAGTGAGCATTCATTGTTGCAATTTCACACTTCATCCTCATTTTGGAATATAGAGTTCAATGTAAATATAAAGGGGTAATACCTGTTTGTTGAATTCATTTGGCATATCGAATCGCATTGATTGTCAAAGAAAAGCAATGCTCTTGGGGACTAAAGTCACTGCTGGTTGATTGGGTTTCAGCTATGATTTCGCCAGATGAATAGCTTGAATTAATTTAAGGAACCAGAATATGCTGAGAGATGATAAAAAGATGCGTTTGCCAAATTGGCTTGATTCTCATATTTCAGGGAGGCGAAGATGTCACTGTGCATTGACAAATAATTATGATTTTGTCCAGGGTGCTCAAGATCGTTTATGCAGCGATGACGCTGTAATCTTCTTCGCAAATCGTGAGTTAAGCAGCAAAAATCTCACGGCACCACTATCGAGCTGAGCGTATGACACGCAAGACTTGTAATCCTTGCATTAATCGAGGCAATGTTGGACTACGCTTTCGATTCCAGTTAAAGTTAATTTTATCAGTTGAATTCTGCTTGGTTAACACTCATTCTCTGATGATCTTACTGCGGGAACATTCGAGCATATTTGATGCTTATCCTCACTCTTAATCTAACCGGCCAACTAAATAAAACATGTCAAATTAGGTAGAAAAACCAGCTTCTGATTTTACGATCCTCATTGGTTCGGACCATTTGGTGATATAGTAAACCTAATTTCAAACTTTAATTTTCATTTTCCCCAATTGTCCGTTCATCACTCTTCTCTTCCCCTCCCCAAATCGTCCGTTCATTAGTTCATCCCCAAATAGTCGTCGATAATATAATTGAGTTGATCTTCTCCTCAGCTGTCTTCTCCAAATCATTTTCTCCTCTCATCCCTCAAGTCCATGCTTTTCGGTTTGGTTTTTCCTCTTGTTCTTGTTCTTCCTCGGTGTTTGTTGAAATGGTTGTTTGATTTTATCCTTTAATTTGCACTTTGATTTCTGCCTCTTCCCCAAGTGCCATGATGCACAGGACTAGCTTGAACAAATCTTATTAATGCGAACCTCGTGCTCACGCAGTCACGCAACCCACAATCAAGAATGAGATCTAATCCCGGGAAGCCGAAATAGGTCTGATAGGAGTGTGACCTAATGGAAACCTGCCCTAAGACACCAACACTATTGGAATGACTAGAATAACACCACGAAGCTAGTTAATCTTTGATAAGTCGGATTCAATTCGTTCAAGAACTAAAAAATGCAAGAATAACTCACACATAAAATTGAAAATTTTAGAAGTAGTAATCATCAATGGCTGCTGAAATTTAGGTTACATGAGTTTAAATAGTTCTTGAAAAAGTAACCCTAATGGACTCCTTATGTGGACTTAAAAAAGGTCCACTTAAACTGATTTGAAACCCTAAATTGGAAAGCTCATGGCTTAATCCAAACAATTATTGGATCCTAGCTAAAAACAAAATCTTAATTAAACCCAAACAAGCCCTGGACCGTAACTAACAAAATTAAATAAAGCCATTAAGGGTTATTTATAACCTTCCATTCAGCCCTTTAATACTAGAAATAAAAGGAAAAGGTAGTCACCCGTATTGTTTCCAAGTCGTAGTAAGATTCTTTTATCTCCTTTGTTGTTCTCACTTCATGGCCTAAAATAAGGCTATATTAGATCCCTCTTGCACATGGATAAGATGTAGTAAGGTCTCATCTTGATACTCTAATGGTCTTTTCAATTCTAACTTGGTTGAAATCTTCAAAACCAATGCATTCAATGTGTCTTTCAATGTTTTTGTCTTAGATCAGGTCATTGGGCCATTCGGAACATGTAATGGGTCCTTGTTGGTGTTTCTGGATTGGTCCACATCATCCTCTCTTTCCTCAAAAGGATTCGACCCCGAATCAAAATTTGTGTCAAACAACGGAAGTTTAACAACATTAAAGGTAGCACTAACATCATACTCACCTGGAAGGTCAATTTTGTATATGTTGTCATTGATTTTCTCTAAAACCTGAAATGGACCATGACCACGAGGCTATAATTTTGATTTCCTTTGGTTAGGAAATCATTCTTTGTGCATGTGCACCCAAACGCAATCACAGGGTTAGAAAACAATCACTTTGCATCCCTTATTTGCTTTAGAAACGTAAAGTCTTTTTTTTTTTTTCCTATTTGCAGTTGAACTCTCCATGAATTTGTCTCACATTCTTCGCCTTCTCTTCACCATCTAAACTTACCCTTTTTTCATAAGGTAAAGGATAATCCATAGAGGTTAGTGGATTAAAACCATAAACAATTTCAAAAGGAGAAAAACTAGTGGTCGAATGTACAGTTCTATTATAAGCAAACTCAACAAAAGGCAAACATTCTTTCCAACTTTTCAAATTCTTTTGTATTACAACACGCAAAAGTTGAGATAATGTTCTATTGAATACCTCAGCTTGTCTATTTGTTTAAGGATGACATGTTGTCGAAAATAAAAGTTTGGTTCCCAACTTTTCCTATAAGGTCTTCCAAAAGTAGCTAAGGAACTTAACATCACGATCTGATATTATACTCTTAGGAATGCAAAGTAAACATACAATCTCCCAAAAGAATAAGTCTACAATATGAGATGCATCATTTATTTAATGACATGCAATGAAATGCACCATTTTAGAAAACCTATCAACCATAACAAAAATAGAGTCTCTACCTTTCTTAGACATAGGTAGACCTAAAACAAAGTCCATAGAGATTACTAACCAAGGTTTGTTAGGTATAGTTAATGGTGTATTTAGTCCATGTGGCTATACTCTAGATTTTGCCTTTCGACAAGCAATATACTGTTCACAAATTCATTGCACATCTCTTTTCATCTTTGACCAATAGAAATGCTCATGCAATACATCCAAAGTTTTTGCAACCCTAAAGTGACCCATTAAACCATCCCCAAGTGCTTCATGAACAAGCAATTCATTCAAAAAACTAGCAAGAGCACACAATCTATTTTCTTTGAATAAATAACCAATCATCAAATAAAACTTACTAAAAGCCAAATGTCCACATACATAATAAATCTCAGCAAAGTCAGAATCATTACCATACAATTAGATTCGAACCTCGTGATCACGTGGTCACACAACCCACAACAAAGAATGAAATCTGATCTCAGAAAGCCGAAATAGGTCTAATAAGAGTGTGACACAATGAAAATTTGCTCTAAGGCAACAACACTATTGGAAGGAGTAGAATGACGCCATGAAGCCAGTTAATCTTGGATAAGTCAGATTCAGTTTGTTTAAGAACTAAAGATTGAAAGAATCATTCTCACACATAAATTGAAAAGTTCAGAATTAAAATTCATCAATGGCTGCTGAAATTTAGCTATCATTCTCCTACACAATTTAGCTAAAGATTGAAAGAATCATTCTCATTCTCATACGAAGATGACTATGATTTTGCATCTATTGGCCAAAGAATCAGGTATGGACCGAACAAAGCTAGGAGGAATGTGAATTTCTATGGCATGGGGAATTATGGAGATTTGGATGGGGACAACATGAAACTGAAAATTCCTAACTTTGAAGGTAAAAATGATCTCGAGGCTTATTTGGAGTAGGAGAAAAAAGTAGATTGGATTTTTTATTGTCATTACTATTCTGAACAAAAAAAAAGTGAAAATTGGTGCCTTAGGGCAGGTTTCCATTGTGTCGCACTCCTATCAGACCTATTTCGACTTTCTAGGATTAAATGTCATTCTTCGTTGTGAGTTGCGTGACCACATGATCACGAGGTTCGCATCAGGTTGGTGATGATTAAGTTTACAAAGTATGCAATGATTTGGTGGGATCGGATTGTAATAAGTAGGAGGAGGAATGGGGAGCGACCCGTTTAGAGTTGGGGAGAGATGAAAGTCTTAATAAGGAGAAGATTTGTACCGAACCACTATTACAGAGACCTATACCTGAAGCTCCAAGGTCTGAATCAAGACTATAAAACAGTAGATCAATATCACAAAGAGATGGAGATAGTAATGATTTGGGCCAATATTGTTAAGGATAGAGAAGCCACCATGGCTAGATTTCTTAATGAGTTTCGCGACATTGCCAATGTGGTTGAGCTACAGAACTATGTGGAGCTAGAGGACATGGTTCACATGGCTATGAAGGTGGAGAGACAACTTAGGAAGGGACATGTTGGCTAGGGTTTAATTTGGGTTCTTCATCTTCTTGAAAGATGAATCTGAAGAGAGAGGGTACTTTCCAGCGAAGATCCTTTGTTCCTTCTAAAACTGAACGAACAACGGCTAAAGTTGATGTCCCTACTGGTGCCAAAAGTAAATCTAAAGCTTAGCCTAATCGTACTCATGATGTTAAATGTTTTAGGTGTCAAGGGAATGGATATTATGCTTCAGAGGGTCCAAACAAGAGAATCATAAGGATTAGAGATGATGGTGATATGAAATCTAAAAGTGACAGATTTGATTACGAAGGCATGCTAGCATTGGAGGATAGTGAGGGGGATGAGTTAGCATTACCATTTGCGTAGTCCTTGTTTATAAGGTGAACACTTTAGGTTCAGGTCATGGAAGATGAATCTAATAAACAAAGATAGAATATCTTCCATACACGATGTTACGTACAAAGCAAGGTGTGTGGTTTAATTATTGATAGTGGAAGTTGCGTTAATGTTTGCAATACCACCCTTGTGAGTAAATTGAATTTGAGTACTGTTAAGCATCCGAAACTATATAGATTGCAATGGCTGAATGATAGTGGAGAAGTGAAAGTGACTAAACAGGTTGTGGTTCCATTTTCGATTGGAAAATATGTTGATGAAGTTTTATTTGATGTGGTACCAATACAAGCAAGTCATACCTTGTTGGGGAGACCATGGCAATATGACAGGAAGGCAATTCATGATGGGGTTAAAAGTAGGTATACCATTGTAAAAGATGGTAAAACCATTACTCTTGTACCTCTTACACCAATCAGGTGTATAATGATCAAATAAAGCTAAAACATGAGCATGAGGTAATGGGGAGAGAATCAAGGTGAGGATCAAGGGGAGAAAAGACCATCAGATTCAGCTAGAACCCAAACCACTATAACCCATTCAGACACTCATCCATACACAAACAATCCAGACCATTTGAGCACAACTCAAAAACACCCAAATCTGGTCAAGAGTAGAGGTAATACAAGAGCAGAGAAGAAAGTCAGGAAGAGTGATGAGAATTGAGTGGAAAAACTAAAGAACCAACCTAAATTTTATGCTAGAGAGGGTGAGGTTAGATCTGCATATGTCACTAATAAGCCAATGATTTTACTTGTGTACAAGAAGGCTTACTTTAATATTAATGATCTTGATCATATTGTGCCTAGTGTTGCTATTTTGTTGTTGTAGGAGTGTGATGATGTGTTCCTCAACGATACTCCAAGCGGATTACCATTATTGCAGGGGATAGAGTATCAGATTGATTTTGTACCCGGAGCTTCATTTCCTAACCGACCAGCATATAGAAGCAATCTCGAGGAGACAAAAGAGCTTCAAAGGCAAATTGATGAGCTGATGGAAAAAGATTACATTCGTGAGAGTATGAGCCTCTATGCCGTACCCGTGCTCCTTGTGACTAAGAAAGATGGAACTTGGATGATGTGTGTTGATTGTAGAACTATTAACAACATGACAGTAAAGTATAGACACCCTATTCCTAGGCTTGATGACATGTTAGATGAGTTACATGGATCTTGCATTTTCTCTAAAAGAGACTTGAAAAATGGGTACAATCAGATTAGGTTGAAAAAGGGTGATGAGTGGAAAATTGCATTTAAGACTAAGTATGGTTTATATGAATGGTTAGTAATGCCGTTTGGACTTACAAATGCACCAAGTATGTTTATGCGTTTAATGAATCATGTGTTACGTGCATTCATAGGTAAATTTATGGTTATGTATTTTGATGACTTTTTGATCTATAGCAAGAGCTTAACTGAGCATTTTGATCATTTGCATAATGTACTTAGTGTGTTACGTAGTGAAGAATTGTATGCTAATCTTAAAATGTGTGCCTTGTACATGGAGAAAATTGTGTTTCTTGGCTACGTTGTAACTGCACAGGGTATCAAGATGGACTAGGAGAAAGTTAAGGCCATGCGGGAATGGCCTACACACAATCGGTAAGCGAGGTAAGGAGTTTTCATGGGTTAGCTAGTTTTTACAAGTGTTTTGTGAAAGATTTTAGGACAATAATTGCACCCTTAAATGAAGTTGTTAAAAAGTCAGTTGGGTTTAAATGGGGGAGGAACAAGAATTGACTTTTGTTTTTTTGGAAGACAAATTATGTTTTGCACCTGTTTTGTCTTTACCTCACTTTACAAAAGCATTTGAAATAGAGTGTGATTAGTCTGGAATGGGAATAAGTGTTGTTTTAATGTAGGATCGGAGACCTATTGCGTATTTCAACGAGAAGTTAAGCAGAGCGACCTTGAACTATCCCACTTGATACGAACTCCATCAACAATTGTGATAAAGCCCAATAGCAACGATGATTTAGAACCCTAAGATCATGTAGACAAGATTGCTTGAGCCTTGACCCAACACCTAACAAGATGAAAACTAAGACTACGAAGGATTGAAACGCCACACCTAGGAAATGAGAGAATCTCTCAACAATCAAGGTGATAAGTTTGGTTGTTTGAACACCACAAGATTAACTTGATAAGTTCTACGAGTTCTTTTAAGAAAGAAGAGGAACACAAGACCAAACAAAAATGATAATTTTCTAAAAACATAATCTACCTTATTTATTTCGAACTACCCACCTTTATACTTGAAACAACCCTCCAAGAATAGGAAAAGTCATAGTTAAAGCTTTAAAACAACACAAACATCAAAATAAACAAGTCCCTATGTTTTTTGGCCTTTTGGACTTCTAGAGCCAACCATAAATAGCTAAATGACAAAATTCAATGTATTTAACATCACCATTAAAGACCATGTTTAATCCTCTATTTAGTATCTTGAAACTCATCAAATTCATGCTCTTTGATGGTCAGATAATGCTGGAAACATTTTTGCATAATTATTAGCCTCTTTAATTGCTTTGATGATGTGGACTAAGCATTCATTATTCTTTGAGCCCATCTTGGTCTATTTAGAATCAGCCCAAATCTCTTGGATTAGCCCATTTAGTGTTTCCTTGAAATGTTTGGCTCTAAGTCTTGTAACTGAACCACTTGGAAGCAACAAAAGGTCTTGCACAAATTCAGCCCTATCCCCAAGTGTATGATCAACAAGTCCAGCTCCTTAGTTTGCATCATTCTCCCCCTCTTGAGAAGGATTTGTACTCGAATCATCACCTACATCAAAAGGAGATAAATCAGAAATGTTAAAGCTTGCACTAACACCGCACTCACCTGGTAAGTCAAGCTTGTAGGCATTATCATTGATGCGTTCAGCTACTTGAAATGGTCTATTACCTCTAAGTAGGAGTTTTGAATGTTGTTTCTCTTGAAAACATTCATTTCTTAAGTGTAACCAAACCCAATCGCCTGGTTCAAACACTACCTTCTTGCGTCCATTGCTAGCTTGTTGAACATACTATTGAGTCCTCCTTTCAATGTTCAATCGTGCCTTTTCATGAATCATCTTTACAAATTTTGCCTTTGTTTTGCCATCTAGGTTCACACATTCACTCAAAGGTAAAGAAGTTAAATCCAAAGGTGACAAAGGGTTACAGCCATAAACCATTTCAAAAGGTGAAAACTTAGTTGCTGAATATATACTTCTATTATAAGCAAATTCAACATGTGGCAAACAATTTTCCCATGTTTTCAAGTTCTTTTTAATGATAACACCTAACAAAGTAGACAAAGTTCTATTCACTACTTTAGTTTGACCATTCGTTTGTGGATGACAAGTAGTAGAAAACAATAACTTGGTTCCTAACTTTCCCCACAAAGTCTTCCAAAAGCAACTCAAAAACTTTGCATCCCTATCAAAAACAATGGTCCTAGGTATGCCATGTAACCTAACAATTTCTTTGGAGAACAAATCAGCTATATGTGAAGCATCATCAGTTTTATGACAAACAATGAAGTGTGCCATCTTAGAGAATCTATCTGCCACCATAAAAACTGAATATCTCCCCCTCTTAGTCCTAGGTAATCCCAAACCAAAATCCATAGAAATGTTAGTCCAATATTCACTAGGTATTGGCAAAGGGGTGTACAAACCATGAGGTTTCAACTTAGACTTGGCCTTTTTACAAGTGATGCACTTCTCACAGAATCTTTCCACTGCACGTTTCATATGAGGCCAAAAAAATCATTATGCAAAATTCCTAATGTCTTAGCTATACCAAAATGACCCATCAAACCACCACTATGAGCTTCTCCCACAAACAATTCACGTAGAGAGCACATAGGCACGCATAGTTTATTTTCCCGAAACAAAAATCCTCTATGTTTATAAAACTTACCAAATGCTATTTTTTCACATGTATTGAACACATCACCAAAATTAGAATCTTGTGCATACAAATCCTTAATGTATTCAAAGCCGAGCAATTTTGTATCTAAAATGGAAAGTAAAGCGTACCTTCGGGACAATGCATCAGCTACCATATTTTCCTTACCTTGCTTGTATTTGATCACATAAGGAAATGTTTTAATAAATTCCACCCACTTGGCATGGCATCTGTTCATATAAATCATGCTTAGTCTTAAATGCAATTTTCAACTCATCACCCTTTTTCATCCTAATCTGATGGTACCCACTTTGCAAGTCAATTTTAGAGAAATTGTAAGATCCATGTAACTCAACTAACATGTCATCAAGCCTAGGAATGGGGTGTCTCCTCTTGATCCTCACCTTGATTTTCTCTCCTCATTGCCTCATGATCATGTTTTAGCTTTATTTGATCATCATACACCTGTTTGAGTGTAAGAGGTACAAGAGTAATGGTTTTACCATCTTTTAAAATGGTATACCTATTTTTAATCCTATCATGAAATGGCTTCCTATCATATTGCTATGGTCTCCCCAACAAGAAGTGACGTGCTTACATAAGTACCATGTCACACTGAACTTTATCAATATATTTTCCACTTACACTTCTCCACTATCATTCAGCCATTGTAATTTACATGGTTTAGCATGCTTAACAGTACTCAAATTCAGTTTATTAACAAGGGTGATACTGCAAACATAAATGTAGCTTCCTTTATCAATAATTAAACCACATACCTTGCTTTCTACGTAACAACGCGTGTGGAAGATATTCTCTCTTTGCTGATTAGATTCATCTTCCTTTACCTAAACCTAAAGTGTGCGCCTTTTAAGCTAGGACGCCACAACCGGTAATCCTAACTCATCCCTATCACTATCCTCCAATGGTGGCATGCCTTCACAATAAGATTTGACACTTTCAGATTCCATATCACCATCATAGTCATCTTCACCCATCTTTGAGTTTTCATCAACATACTCTTCAAAATAATATTTGTTATTCCATACGGCCATACGAACTATATTTCTGCGATGACCAACCCCACTATGTTGTTGCTTTATCGAATTCACCTTATCTTTCATATCCTTGTATGTCATAGACAACAACTCGAGTTGCTGACCTAAGACTTGCAAATGGAAAGCAACGTCAACATTTTGTGTCATTGATTCGTTGTGCCTTTTCACTCTAATATGCCCACTACGCCTTTTACCTCACAACTTACTTTCTTTTGGTTCTTTAGGAACTAAAATCAATAAATCAAAATTAGTAAACTTAGCAATGCACTCTAATTATGGTTTTCAGACTCAAGAAGCAATAAAAATACTGAAAACAAAACAAAACAAAACAACGATTATGATTTCACAAGTAACAATGTAAATTTGTATCAATTGTGGACGATTCGACACATGAAATAAAATAGAAGTAAAAACAATTACTTGACTCCTAGATAACCCAAAATAGAATAAAAACAAAGAATTGGATAGTCAAGATCATGTTTTGAGACATGACAAGAATCTAACTACTTATGCAATTTTTACGGAATAGAATTTAAACCTAGAGTAAATGACATCGAAATAACTTTAAATTCAATATTTAGTATTATAATATTAAAGAAACATCAAACCTCAATTTATAGGTCTTTCTCTTACTCTTAGGTACCCAACCCCTTATGTGATCAGTTTGCGATAGAATTAAATGTCCAAATGAAACCTCTAGTATACGATATCAAAATAAATCTAAATTTAACATATGGTGTGATATCAATGCCAATAAACATAACTTTGAGTTTCAATTGATTCTATGGTGTTTTTCTTAGGCTTCACTAAGGTAGTGTTTCTACGGCAAAAATGAACCTCAAAATAAAACCTTAAGTAAATATTATCAGAGTAAGCCCACATTGGACATATGATGCTATCTCACACCCAAAGACATAATATTTATTTTCAATCAATTCTAATGTGGTTTTCTTTTGTTCCCCCAGAATTGTGTTTTCTAAAGCAAAACTTCAATGATAAATAAAATTTCATCTAATGTCTCTATCTCTCTTTATTTTCTTTCTTTTCTCCTTTTTTTTTAAATATACTGAATCTCTTTTTTTCTTCTTTTCTTAATATACTAAAACAACGAGATAGAAAAAGATGAAATATCTACTCTTTCTATTCTTTTTTTACTAGATGACACAGACATGAAGAACAAGGAAATGGACATAAACATTGAAAAACTTTATCCTAGAGCTTAGCTCTGATACCACCTAATACGAACAAGAATGAGATATGTTCTTGGAAAGCCAAAATAGGTCTGATAGGAGTGTAACACAATGGAAACCTGCCTCAAACCATCAATACTATTGGAATGAATAGAATGACACCACAAAGCCAGTTAATCTTTAATAAGTCAGATTCAGTTCGTTCAAGAACTAAAGAATGTAAGAATCACTCTCACACATACAACTGAAAATTTTAGAAGTAATATTCATCAACGGCTACCAAAATTTAGGTTGTATGAGTTTAAATAGTTCTTGAAAAAGTAATCCTAATGGAACCCTTATGTTGACTTAAAAGAGATCCATTCAAAACTGACCTAAAACCTTAAATTGGAAAGCCCATGACTTAATTCAAATAAGTCTTGGATCCTAGCTGGAAACAAAATCTTAATTAAACCCAAACAAGCCTTGAGCTATAGCTAACAAAATTAAATAAATAAAGCCCATAAGGGTTATTTATAGCCTTCCATTCAGCCCTTAATCCTTGAAACAAAAGGAAAAGGTAGTCACACATGTTGTTTCCAAGTTATAGTAGGATTCTTTTGTCTCCTTTGTTGTTCTCACTTCATGGCCCAAATAAGGTTGTATTGGACCCCTTCTGCACATGGATAAGATGTACTATGGTCTCCTCTTCATACTCCAATGGTCCTTGCAATTCTTATTTGGTTGAAAACTTCAAAATCAATGCATTCAATGCGTCTTTCAATGTCTATCTTAGATCAGATCAATAGACCATCTGGAACATGTAATGGGTCCTTGCTAGTGTTTCTGGGTTGGTCCACATTAGAGTCTCTTTTCACTTAGAAGGCATGGCTAATCAATGATGGCAATGAATGAGAAAATCCTATAAAAACAAGCAAGGAGGTGACATGAGGAATATTTCAAGAAGAATTGTGGGCAAGATTTGATTCTACCAAATGTGAGGACTTGGATGAAGCCTAGTCAAACATAAAGCAAGAAGGCTCCATGTGTGATTATTAAAAAAAGAGTTTGAATAGTTAGGTAATCAGGTACATAGTATCAAATTGGTTTGAATGCCTTTTCCATTAGGTTTGTTTTCATTATATAGATGAGAATGACATAATGAGTGCCTGATTTTCGGCAACTACATGCTATACAAGATAAGTATGTACAGTCTAATTATTTGTTATAAAAGAAAAATCACATCCCTAAAATATTACAAAATCAAATCCTGTAACAAAATACAAAATCAAATCCTGTAACACATAATTGAGCACAAAAAGCTGTGGTGAGGGCATTCATGAGAGACCTTAAACTAGAATGAAAAATAACTTATTGCATAAGAATGTTCAAGCCAATTTTTTTAAAAAAACCTATTAGCCTTGAACGAATGAGAGATGAGTAGATGGATCACCAAAGGAAAGCCACACGGCCTTTCAACCAAACCATTGATGACCACCCTTTACCAATAAAATCTAAGACAACTTTGCCTATGAAAAAGCTCATTTAGGATGAAATGTAGAAGAGAATAGCACAAAGGTTATGCTTTGTTGTGATGAGAAATTTACACCTACTCATAGACATTAGAGGCCACAACTCCTATTGTTAAAAGGTTGGAATGAATATTCGGATGACAAATAAACTAAAGGCTTGATGCAATTCTGACCCTAGATGTCACTTCATACACTTTCAAGCCTTATTAGGTGGTTGTTCTAATTGATAGCGGGGCTACTCATAATTTTATTAGTAAAAGGGTATAATTCTATCAATGAAAGGGTGGCTAATATGTTGCAATTACCACTAGTCCTAATCAAACCTTTCAATGTCAAGGTAGCGAATTAAAGACCATTAGAATGTCAATGCAAATTTGAAAATATCAAATTTCACTCGAAGGTATTCCTTTTGTCCTCGCACTATGTCTTACTTTTAATTGCATTGGATTTGGTCTTCAAAAATTATTAGAGGAATTTAAAGATTTAATCCAAGAACCAACTCAACTTCCTCCCACAAGAGAAGTATAGCACCACATCACATCACAAGGCTTTTAATGTCTTACCTTACATGTCTATTTTCAAAAGGCTAAAATTAAAAAACAAGTTCATCACATGTTAAAATTAGGGCAATCTATTTACTAATCCTTTTTTATGCCTTGTTATATTGGTTAAAAAGAAAGATGGTTCATGATAGTTTTACAGTAACTATAGATCATTTAAAGATGTAACCATCAATGATAGATTACCAAATTCTATAGTTAATGACATGCTCAATGAACTCTGAAACTATTTATTTCACCAAACTTGACATATGGGCTGGATACCACCAATTAAGAGTGCACCTCAAAGATATTCATGAAATTTATGCCATTCGGTCTGACTTATGGGTGAGAAACCACCAAGTAAGAGTGCACCTCATTGATATTCATAAAATTGCCTTACATGTTCATAGTGATCATTTCTAATAATTAATTATGTTATTTGGTTTTTGTAACACTCCATCTACCTTGCAATTATAAATTCAATATTTCACCTTTACTTTGCAAATTTATGCTAGTTTTCTTTGATGATATTTTGATATATATCCCCAATTAGACTGTCATCACCCAATTTTTGGGTGAATCCCCAAAAAATTGGGTGATTCCCTAAAATATACCAAAAAATAACAAAAATAAAATAAAAAAGGCCGGCGAGGGTGGAAAAATCAGTATAGAAATTTTGGTTGTTTTCGAGAGTCTAATCATATCTCTTTTGTCCCCAGAAATAGAAGAAAATACAGATTTAAGGAAAAAATAATTTATCATTGGATAAATCTATGTAAAAATTAAGTCATGCAACATAATTATATTTTAATTGGTTGATTTGATTTAATCATCGACCAATTTAAAGTGTAATTATATTTGAGAATTAATTTAAGGCCTAATTGAATGATTTAATTAAGTGCATGGGCCTAATTATACTTTAAACTGGTCACGTCAAATTAATTAAAAGCTTAATCGATGAAAAATCAAATTCTTGAGCTTAATTTGGGTTCAATTGAGAAGTTTGAAATTTTCAGAGACCAAATTGTATTTTTCCAATCCAATTGAGCAAAATTAGAGATCAAATTACACAAATTTGAAACCAAGGACCAAAGTGAAAAGGTGTGTAACTTTGAACTCTATAAATAGGACCTCATTTTCCATTTAAGGGGAGGACCCGAAAAAAAAAAAGGAAGAGAAAATCCTAATTTCACTTTTTTGAGGGTAGCAGCCGCCAGCCCCTCAAAGGGGCTGGCGGCTGCAGCCCAAATGACTTTCCTTCATTTCTTTTCTTACTCTCTCCCGTCGCCGGCCAACTCTCTATTTCCTCACTCTCCCTCATTGTCGCCGGCTAGCCTTCCTTTCATCTTCCTTTTACTTCCTCTCATGACCAGCCCTTCTCCATCCAACTATCATTTTCTCTCCTTCTCTAGCGACTGACCAGTTAGCCCCACTCTCCTTTCCTCTCACTACATTTTTCACCAGCTGACAGCTCGTCTCGACCATTTGCCCCTCGGACTGCCATTAGCCGACCCATGACACTCCGATCAGCCACCTAGCAGTCATCCACGGTGGTTCTCTCTCTCATCCATCACCTACTCCACGACAACCCCCACTCTCATTTCCTCTATACTGCCTCCGTCAGCCACCTAGCAGCCCTCCATGGTGCTTCCTTCCGTCTTGGTAGCTCCGTCCACACTCTCTCCAACTGTCGACTATCAGCTCCTCTATGCCGACGGCCTCCCCTCTCTTCACCCACACAGCCTTCATCTCTTCTCCTCCCTATGGGTTCACTCTCTCAGCTTTTATCTCCTTCTCGTTGACCGAAGGCAGCCCAGCATTCCGATCAGCCATGAAAAACAACCCACAGCCTCAGCTCTTCTCCTTCCAGCCACCAATCAGTCACTTGGAGAAGGGGAGAGCAGATCTAACATCTGGAGAAGAAGAGAAGAAAAACCCGAAACAATGCTTATGTGTTGTTGTGTATTGTGTTTGCAGGTCACCGAGGCCATTATCGGTGAGAGAAGGAAGGGAAGAGGCAGATCCACCATCCTGTGATGTTGCTTTTTTTCTTGGGCGGCGCGTGGAACCACGTGCCACCACTGCCATGCAGGCCTCCGCTTCTAGTAGTGTTTCGGAGGAGGTTTATTTTGTAATTTTTAGATGTTTATGTGCTTGTTTTAGATTATTATTATTTTTTATTTCTTGTACATGTTATGTAATGATAAAATGTACCCAAAAAAATAATGAAAAAAAAGAGAATGGGTGTGTGAGTTGTATAAAAAAAACATAAAAATCGCATTTCAAAAAAGAACAAAAAAAAAACAAAACTAAAAACAAAAAAATATGTTTTCGTGCATACAACCGGATTCCAAAATTTTTCCCACTGTATTTTTTGCACAAAAAATATGTTGCATCTTTTTCATGTTTTAAAATGAAAATTTGGATATCGTAACCAGTTTACAATTATTCATTGGCATTCGGCCAAAATATCAAAAATAATTTAACAATTATTTTTTTATCTGTTGTGGTGTAAAATTATACTATAAAGTACACTTGTAGATAGTTAAAAATGTGAATTTCAAAATGCAGTGTAAATTTTTTTTTATTAGTCTTTAAAACCTGCAATGAGGTAGAGATTCTCTCACGGAGAGAAATCTACGTCAAATCTTAGGAAGACCAGAAAGAGTCAAACTTAGGAAAAATAGTCAAACAATAATACAACTTACCTTAGGTAGGGTGCACTAGGGGTGAAGCGTCTTCCCCGTACATAACAAGTCCCCTTACCCAAGATTCTTGCGGACCATTAGGTTCCTAGTGACCTTGATACTAGGTGGCAACTCCCAATGATTATAGTTATAATTTTTACGACTATAAAACAAAACACCTCCATTTTCACCGCGCGTCATTGTCTCCCCCAAATCCCAGAGGATGGCGGGGCATGAAGTACTAAAAATCATCGTCATGACATAGACTATGCATGTTGAACATGTTAAAGAAGCTTTTGAAATATTAAGGCATCATCACTTTTTCATGAAATTCAGAAAATATGCCTTCAGTCTCCAAGAATTGGAGAACCTGGAGCATATTGTAATTCCCTAAAGTGTTAAAGTGGATCAAGAAAAAAAATGAAACAATGCTGAATTGGCCTCAGACTACTAATTGCTCTGAGTTATGTGGATTTTTAGGACTTGCGGGTTATTATCAAAATTTATCTGCAATTATCACTTTATAGCACGTCCTCTAATCAAGCTCTTAAAAAGATGAAAATTTGGATGACTAGATGTTGAAAATGCTTTCTAATAGCTCAAAAAAAAACATGATTACCACACTAACACTTGCAATGCCAAATTCTAATGAGCTATATAATGCTTTATGTGACAATATAAGGGCAATTATGAGTCAGCATGGGAAGCCGATTGCATTCATGAGTAGGCTTTGGGCACTACCAAATGGTGATGGTCCATTTATGCTAGAAAATGTTAGCAATCATTCATGCAATTCAAACATGGAGACCAATTTTTTGGGTTAAAAGATTTATATTCAAAATAATTGTTAGTTGATTATTTTTAGGACTACAACTTATCAACGTATCAAGAAATTGTTTCAGACTTCTATTTGTTTTTAGTTTGTCCTAGTCTTTAGAAAGTGGTTAGTTTGTTGCAACCATTGATGTTCATGGCTTGATTCTTGGTTTCTAAGTTATTTTTCAGTTTCCATATAATGTAAGCTTGTTACAAAAAAAAAATGTAATCCCACTTTGCATTCCTTCACATAGTTTGTTGCAACCATTTCCCTAACTTCTATCTCTATTATATTTTTTATTTTTAAAATACTACAAATTGGTATCAATGCTCTCTTCTTAAGTGCTTTGTGTGTTAGCTTGACACATCATGGAAGTTGAAGCAAGTTTCTCCTTAATTGCTACACCGGTGTTCGATAGAAACAACTACCAAATTTGGGCAATATGCATGCATAAATAGTTGGAAGGATCTTTGGGAAGAAGTGGAAAAAGACTATAATGTTATTGCATTTTCAAACAACCCCACCATGACACAAATCAAAACTTATAAGGAAATGAAGACGAAGACATCAAAGTCCAAAGAAAACATGTTTGTTGTGGTGTCATAAATGATCTTCCCAAGAATAATGTCTCGTAAGAAGCCAAGTCTATATGGGATTACCTTAAGGAAGAATATGTAGGAGACAAAAGGATATGAGGAATGCAGGTATTAAATTTGATATGGGATTTTGAGTTGCAAAAGATGAATGAATTTGAAACTGTTGAAATTAGGCTCAACTAGGGATTTACTAAGATATTCTTAGTCAAGATTAGTAAAAAGAAAAAGCTTTCCTAGTTTAGGAAAGATTCTAATTTTTTTCCTAGTTAATTATTTCCTATTTAGATGTCATTGCCTTGTATATATATAGAAGGATGTACTATGCATAAGCTAAGTTGAATAAAACCTCTTTTCTCTTAAAATCTCACATGGTATCAGAGCTTGGTTTTGAAACCCAATTGGCTATACAACATGGTTACCAAGAGGCAGAGCTCAACCTAAGGTCACCTCTAGTGTTGGAAAACCACCAACCACCATCAACTTTGGAGGAACTGAAAGTTTTTCCATTCTCATCATATGTCATAAACCTAATGGGTGTGTAATTACCTTTAATGGTCCTCATCAGTAATGACATTCATCTGTGGGATGGGCATGAATGATTATCTCATAGGAGAAGTCATCATGCCAGAGAAGAATGATCCTCATTTTTTAACATGGAAAACAGAAAATCATATAGTAATCTCATGGTTAATCAACTCAATGACAAAAGAAATATGAGCAAACTTCCTCCTCTATGGAACAACATAAGAGATTTGAGATGCACCTAGGAAAATATAATCAAGTTTTGATAACACGTCATAATTGTTTGAGGTTGAAGGTGCACTGCATGATCTTCACCAAGGATATCTCATTGTCACTCAATACTTTAACACTTTGTCTCAACATTGACGACACCTTGATATGTTTAAAAGTTATACATGGAGATGCCCTGGAGACATAACTTTATACAAAATAATTCTAGAGTAGAAAAAAACATTTAAATTTCTTATAGAATTCAATGAAAACTTAGATAAGTCAGAGGAAGAGTAATGAGAACCAAACCTATTCCAAACCTCAAAGAAGCATTCTTAGAAGTGTGTCATGAAGCAGGAAGAAAGTTATGATGGGATCTCACACCTCAACACCAATGATGGAAAGATTTGCTCTGGTTTATTGAAACACCAGTTATGACAGTCTAGAGAAAAAAGGGATACCCTGGCATGACCACTGTCATAAACCAGGACAATTAGAGAAACTTGTCGGAAAATTCATGGCAAACCTACTGATTGGAAGCCATCATGACCAACAAATGACAAAGAAAGTCAAGCTCTTGTTGTTGCAACTGTAGATGACATTTGACACAGGAAGAGCAATAAACTAACAGACCCCTTCACTAAAGAACAACTTGAGGTTCTACATAAAATTTTCAGCCAAAACTGTACCAAATCCATCAGTCTCTAGTTTTGGCATGTCAACCCAAAAGGATAATATCTCAATTGCCCTTACAGCCTTTACAATCAAAACAAACCACTCAAAACCATGGATCATTGATTCTAGAGCATTAGATCATATGACAAGAGATGAAACTATCCTCCACGAATATAACCAGTGCAGAGATAATAGTGCACTAAGAATTGCTCATAGGTTTCTATCCAAATTTGAAGGAACATGTCGAAGCAGAATTTTAAAGGAAATAAATCTCAAATATGTCCTTCATGTTCCTAATATGGACTATAACTTACTCTTGATAAGCAAACTGATTTATTATCTAAATTGTGTTGCTAAATTTTTTCTAAACTTTGTATTTTAGGATTTGGCTTTGGGGAAGAAGATTGGTAGTGCTAAGCTGTGTTTAGGACTCTTATCTCCTCAAGAACAAACAACATTCCTCTAAAATGTCAGCTTAAAATGCATTGTTCATGAAATCTAAAAGTCAATCAACTTTGAATTGCTATCAATAAAGAAAGTGATGTTATGCTATGGTACTATCACCTTGGTCATCCAAACTTCTTGTATCTTGAGAAGTTATTTTCTTCTTTATTCATCAATAAAATTTTAGAGTCTTTTAGTTGTGAAATCTATCAACTTTCCAAACATAGTCGTAGTAGTTATCCTAGCATATCATATAAGTCATCTTAGCCTTTTGTAGCGATTCATAATGATGTTTGGGGTCCCTCAAAGGTAAAAAAAGCATATCAGGCTCACGATGGTTTGTCTCATTTGCTGATGATCAAACTAGGTTAACTAAGTTACTTATGAAAGAAAAATCTGAGGTTGTTTGTGTTTCTCACATTCCACAGGTCAAGCATGATAAACTTGACAAGAAGTCAGAACAAGGCATTTATGTTGGGCATATAAGTTTTATCAACCTCAAATAAAGGGGATAGTTATTAGTAAAGATGTGTTCTTAAATGAAAAAGAAAAGTGGAATTGTGAACAAACAAAAGAGGCATCCACAAGCAAGCAAAGATCAAGCATTCCCTTCTAAACAAGAGAAGAGTAAGCATTAGAACTGACAAGAAGAATTGGAAAATGATCTACTAATTTGTGGAACAAGACTGATCCATGATATCTACTAAAGAAGCAATGTGGCCGTTTGTGAACTTATTAGTTATGAAGAAGCTGTTAAAGACCAAAACTGGTAGAACGCAATGGATGAGGAGTTGTCAATTATAAAACAAAACAAGACTTGGGAGCTAGTTGATAGACTAAAGGATAGAAAATTATTGGAGTAAAATGGGTGTTCATAACCAAGATCAATGCAGATGGATCCATCAATAAACACAAAGTCAAGCTTGTTGTCAAGGTATATGCACAAGTCTTTGGAATTTATTACTTGAATGCATTTGCCCTTATTGCTATATTAGATATTATTCAGTAGGTGCTAGCTAAAACAACTCAAAATGGGTGGAAAGTTTTCAATTAGATGTAAAATCTGCTTTTTTGAATGGTATTTTCCAAGAGAAAAACTATTGTGGAACAACCTGAGGAATTCATGGACCAAGGTGAAGAGAAGGTTTACTTGCTCAAGAAAGCTTCATATAGCTTGAAACAAGTACCTAAAGCATGGTACAACAAGATAGATAAGCATTTGTCAAGCCTAGGATTTCAAAAAAGAATGTTAGAGGCTACTCTTTATGTGAAATGTAAAAGTGATGATCATCATATAGTCTCTCTTTATGTAGATGATCTCTTAATCACATGTGCCAATGCCAAGCATGTTGAAGAGTTAAAGAGAGAAATGAAAAGGGAAATCTTCTTGTAGGCTACTCTTTAAATGACAAACCTTGGATTAATGACATACTTTCTAGGAATGGAGATTAAGTAGGTAGAAAATGAAGTTTTCATTTGTTAAAAGAAATATACCAAGGAAATTCTCAAGAAGTTTTATATGATGGATTGCAAGGCAATGGCTACTCCAATGAATCCAAAACAGAGCTTGAAGAAGATGACACAGAAAAAGTTGAAGAAAACCATTTTATAAGCATGATTGATTGACTAATGTACCTAACGACAACCAGGCCAAATATCCTTTTTGTTGTAAGCATTCTCTCTTGTTTCATACATTGTTGTAGCGTAGTGCATCTTAAGCTACAAAAAAAGTCGTTAGATACATCAAAGAAACTATTGATGTAGGTGTAAAATTCAAAATGTTTCAAAACTTTGAAATTGTTGGAAATTCTCAAGAAGTTTTATATGATGGATTGCAAGGCAATGGCTACTCCAATGAATCCAAAACAGAGCTTGAAGAAGATGACACAGAAAAAGTTGAAGAAAACCATTTTATAAGCATGATTGATTGACTAATGTACCTAACGACAACCAGGCCAAATATCCTTTTTGTTGTAAGCATTCTCTCTTGTTTCATACATTGTTGTAGCGTAGTGCATCTTAAGCTACAAAAAAAATCGTTAGATACATCAAAGAAACTATTGATGTAGGTGTAAAATTCAAAATGTTTCAAAACTTGAAATTGTTGGAATTCTTTGAAAGTGATTGGGATGAATTAATGAATGACATGAAGATACTGATTTATCTTAGGATTAGGAGTTTTCTCGTGGAGTTCCAATAAGGAAGAGATTATAGCACAATTTATTACAAATGCTAAGTTTGTTGTTATTACAGCAGCAGTGAATCAACATTGTGGCTGAGGAAGTTGTTTTGTGGTTTACACTTGAAGCAACTAAATGATGATAGGTGTTTGTGGATAATCAGGCAACAATTGCAATCTCTTACAATTCAGTTTTTTCATGGAAAAACCAAGCATTTCAAGATCTAATTTTACTCTTTAAGAGAAGGGTAGAAGAAAGGAGAAGTGAGCCTCATTTATTATAGATTTGAAGATCGACTCGCAGATATTTTTACAAAACCCTTGTCAACAAACAAGTTTGAATTTCTTAGTCAAAGACATGGAGTTTGCAACTCCTAAAACATGGAAGTGTTAGTTGATTATTTTTAGAAGTGCAACTTATCCATGTAGCTGGAAATTGTTTGACTTCTATTTGTTTTTAGTTTGTCCTAGACTTTAGGAAACGATTACTTTCTTGCAATCATTTCTATTCAGCGATTAATTCTCAGTTTCTATATATTGCAAGCTTGTTGGATAATTTTTTTTTTCCCATTTTGCATTCCCTTACATAGTTTATTGCAACCATTTCCCTTACTTCTGCCTCTGTTATATTTTATCTTTAAAAGACTACACTAGTCAATCAAACCGAAAGATTTAGCAACACATAACCACGCATGAGCAATAAAAATGGGTGCCTAAACTTTTGAGGCCACGAGAATGATGTAGCTTATGCACTACCACGGGTGGCAAGGAGTTCTAGTATTGATGTCTTGTTTACCTCCCAAACTCCATTATAGGACATAATCAAAGGAAGCTGGTGACAATCCTTACATAATGATGAAAAAAAAAATGAAAATCCAGGCATTCGTTACAGCTGGCGCAACTGGTTGGTTTGCTACAAGAATCGCGTTGTATTGTCTCCTCAATCTCCACAACGCTTACATGAATTCTATGATTCTCCATGTGGTGGGCATTCAGGTGTATTGAGAACATACGAATGACTAACACAACAATTCTATTGGCCAACCATGTTCCACACGGTGAAAAATTATGTTGCCTATTATGAAGTATGCCAACACACTAAAAATGAGTCTATCATCGGCAGGACTTTTACACCTTTATAACCACTTCCAATTCCATTTCAAGTTTGGAATTTTATCACTATAGACTTCATAAAGGCCATCGTCCTTCAAATGGAAAATTCAACTCCTGTTATTGACAGGATGAGCAAATCAGCACTTTTTTTTTCTTTTTTTTTGCTTTTACACATCCATATACAACAAAATTGGTGGCTGAAAAATTCATTGGAGTAGTAAAGCTTCATGGCATGCCCCAGTCCATGATCAGCAATTGAGACTCGATGTTCAACAATCATTTTTGGCTAGAGTTATTCAAAATGTGGGGTGCACAATTGAAAATGAGCTTCACTTACCATCTGCAAACATATGAATAGGCGGAGGTCATCAATCTGCAAACATATGAATAGGCGGAGGTCATCAATTGTTGTATTTAACAATATCTTAGTTGTTTTGCTTACAAACAACCCCGTAAAAGGCATTTCTTCTTTTCATGAATTGAGTTTTGATAAAATACTACCTATCATACATTTATAGGAATGACTCTTCCAGGCTCTGTATGGAAGGCCTCCATTAGTGATTCCACATTACCATAAAGGTTATTGTTCAGTACATGAAGTCAACCAAAACTTAGCTTGTTGAGATGCTTTGCTACTGACAGCTTAAAGGAAATTTACATGCAGTAAACAATCGGATGAAACTGCAAGAAAATTCCAAATGTCGAGACATTGAATATCAAGTAAGGGCCTTGGTGTTTTTGAATTTTCATCCCTACTACCAGTAATTTGTGTTCAAGAGAGCCTATCAAAAGCTTGCAAGCAATATTCTATAGGCCATATCAGATTGAAGAAAAAGACTTAAAATGTAGCCTTTAAGCTCAACCTTCCCCACGAATCTCACATTCACCCGGTCTTTCATGTCCTTTCTAAAGGAAAGGTTGGGTGAAACAATAGTTGCTAGTAATAAATTACCTCCAATGGTTAACAAGGGTGATTTGATTATGGAGCCGAATGTTTTATTGGATAATCGTTTGGTCAAAAAAGGGTCCAAATTTAAATTGATAATGTCTACGAGCTTGCTTAAAAATAGGTCAAGTAGTTATTTGATTTTGAGTAATTTATGGCTGACTTTTTGTTAGTAGTTGTTGGTGTCGTATTTCTTAAAGATGTGATCCAAGAATTAGACCCTTTTGTATTTAAACTCTTTGAAAATCAATAATGAGCAAGCTTATTCCAATTAAAACTCGTGGCTTATTCTCTTCGAGTAGAATACTATTTTTCAATGAACAATTTCATAGATGGGACTATCAAATTCTTTTGCTTATATGGCTAAAGGACCATGCAAAGAAACAAACCATTGTTGTTAATGGTGCATTTAAGGAAAACAACTTACCTAAATAGTCTCAATCCTTGTTCAAAACTTTGGGAACTTTGATGTAGGGATCCTCATAGTTTGGTACAGAAGCAATGATAGCTTCCCTGTTGGATGGACATTCAAACATACATCAATTGTATTATAATAGTGTTTATCATGAAGCAAAATTATACAAAACGATGAGAGAAAAACCCATCAATAACCTATTCCCAAATGTTTCAGGATTATCAAGACGCAAGTCATCACCTTCAGTGCCTGTAAGTTGACAATTATACAGTCAAATTTGAATCAGCTATATGTAACAAAAAAGACAAGGAAAGCTACAGCAGACAAACACATGCCCTCCCTTCTATTTAATGAGTAAGAACTTGGTACAAAAAAAAAAACACTTTTTAAATATGTGGTTTGTCAGTCTGAATGAGAAGAAGCATCATTAAAAACAAAGGGAAGCCCACTACGAATGAAGGGAATTTGAATTTCTTCATCCTATGAAATAGAAATATGATGTGAAAATTCTTTAAGCAGAAGAAACCGGTACAATTTTCCATTCGCAATGCAAGGAATCATTTCAATGGATAATAAATCCATATCGCATTTTTGAGCAAAATGTGATAAGGATTTCTGCCAAAAAAATCATCACAAAATAGCCCTCACCAAATGCTTGAAAAAACACCTACCATGTCCAATTTCAATAATCTCACGTTGCCCTTCATTTAAACCCATAAGAATTACATTTTACATTTTCTATAACCACTTTATTGTTTATGCAAATACATAAAACGATATTGACACAAGGATTGTAAGGCACCTGCTCTGATCGAGGGTTCCACACTGTCAAGATCAACAGCTTGAATTTGTCCAAACCTGAAATAAACAACCAAACAAAAAGGGTCTCAAAACACAAATATATACCACTTGAAATAAAGAAACAGAGAAGAGAATACCAATCAATCACTTGTAGAATTTTAGGACCGAATGCCTCAACCTGAAATTTGAAAAGAGTAAGAAAAACCCACTACATTAAGTGAATAGGAGAGTAAGTATGAGTCGTAATGCAGAGATAAGGAAGAAAAAACCTGCTGTGGGGTTAGTGAGATTCTAGCAGTGTCAGCCAAGCGAGCGACATCGAGTGGTTCAAGAGAAGACCCATCGGCTGTTGCTTTCGTTGTGAATCTTCGTATTGAAGGAACAGAGCTGACTTTTTTGTAGTTTAAAAGGAAGACGATGTTCTGCTTTGGTGGTAAGAGTAGCAAAGCAGCTCTGCTTCCCATTTTCGTTTTGTTTTCTTCTCTCTTTTTCGATGGATTTTCTGAAAGCCTTGAAGATAAAAAGTAGGGTGAATTTTAATCTGGCCCCAGTATATGTTGAGTGTTTCGATTTCATATAAAAACTTTGATTTGAATCAATCAGATCCCACAAGTTTCATTGTAGTTTCACTTTCCCCTCTTTAAGTAATGAAAAACATGTGCAGATTACAAAATCCAATCCAAGAACATTGGTCAAATCCGCAAGTCAGTTAAAAAAATGTATTCGAGGCTCAAATATAAAGCAAATCTCTTCTTTAAATAAAAGAAAATAAGGTAATTTATTTATTACTTTATTCACTGATTATTGGATGTCGTAAACTAAAGAATCGGGGAGAGAGATGACGACAGGATTTGGGAAAACTCGAAGGTTTTCAGTGATAATGATATTAGTTATTTTTCGTGCTTCAGATTAATCGTGTAATAATTTAAAAAAAATGTTTTTGTATGCTTTATCAATAATATTATGATATTTGAAATTTTCTATATTAAAAATAAAAATATTTATGTATATATAATGCAAATGGAGGTAAGGTTATGTTTGAACTGAAATTAGAATTGAATTTAATAATAAGATAACTCTTATTTATTCCACTATTCATTAGGTTTGTATTAGATTGTAATAATTTTAATAAATTAAAATAAAATAAAAAATATTTAGAACAGTTATAGAGGTTATTTTTTAAATTTTATTTTAATATTAACACAATAAAATTATATAAAACAATATTAAAAAAAGATGACCGCGGTGAAGCAAATAAGGGTCGGTAAAAGAGACGTGAAAGTAGCTAAAGAAGCAGAAACATCCAGCTCGCTACCTGTCTCAAACAAAACGCTTCCTCAATATCAGACCAAAAATCACTCACAGCTTCAAGGTTCAATTCAACACCAGAGAGCAAGGAAATATACTTCTTCTACTACTACCAGTTCTGTCAAAATGTATGTGTGTGTATATATACACACACATACATTTTGACAGAACTGGTAGTAGTAGAAGAAGTGTATTTCCTTGCTCTCTGGTGTGTCTATATATATATATATATATATATATATATAAGAAAGACACGAAGATCATTCTGAAAACGACATCAAAAGAATGCATTCGTCCGGATATAGAACGAACGCATTGCTAACGTTCGCCATCACTATACTGGCGTTAATGTGTGTCATCGCATCTTTTTCTGACAACTTCAATTTCCCCTCTCCTTCTACCGAAATCCAGGTTCCTCTCTCATTCCGTCGATTTAATGTTGTTTGAATATAATTGCAATTCTGAAATCGTTTTCTTTAATTTGGGTTTTGTAGATAATGAAATTCAACTGGTTTCGAAAGCAGACACATGGAAATGATGAGGTAATTGGTTCTTCCCTTGCTTTTTTTTATTATATACATAAAGATTCTGTGCTGTATATATTGATGGGATTTGTTAAATTTTTTAGTTGTTTAAATTGAATAAATATAATCTCTTCTGGGTTCCATTTGTTGCTAATATAAAATGCTGCGTGGGTTTTAATCGGTGTATAAATTTGTGTGCAAGCAGGTTTCAAAATCTGGGTTGAGTGGATTAATTTTTTAGATTAATGTTGCATAATTTGTTTTTATTGATTTGTTGAATTGATTTTATAGTACCTGTATTGATATGTAGCTCTAAGTGTATTTATTTTGCTTAATGTTATAAGAATAGGCTTACAGGTTTGCATTCTCTCAGTGGTTTGATCTTCTGTTTGTTAGTTTGCTTAGGTTCTATTTCGTCTAGCTGATTCCCTTTACTATATTTTTTTCCTGCTACCTGAAGATACTGTCTTGGCTACACTTTCTGAAACCCTAATGTCAAAATATCACCTGGGTGGAGATTTTGAAAAATGAACAGAGCAATCCCGTTTCTCCCGCTCAGTACTGGTTTAGAGCTGATTTCACCTCTAGCAATTGTTAAATGCATTTGATTGTAATTGCTAAATCTACAGGAAAATTGATTTCAGCTTATAAGATGATCTGCCTATGAATCTTTTTATCAAGGAACTTACTAAAATTTATGGAAACTAATAGCACTAAAAATTGTAAAATGCAGAATTGAAATGGTTTGCAACTTGATACTTGAATGTTTAAGACAAATGATATTAGAACATAACTTCTGTAATCCACGTTCCATCTTTAATTTTTCAGTTTGTATATTGGGTTTGATCCATTTACAATAATGTTCCTTTTTCTGTTTCAAGAAATTCAAACCAATAGCCGATCACTTCTTCCATCGTGCTAGAGATTTTAGTTATCTAGTTATTGGTTGAAAAAGTGCTAAAAACATTGCACTAGGGAAGGGATTACCTTGTACCTATTGACCAGAGCAGCTTCTTACTGTGCTGTGCATAGAAGTTTTGATGATGAAATGAATGTTGATTGAGAGTTCTTACAGAGTCATGCATGTAAGTTTGCAACATGGTGCACTTTCTTCTTCCAGAAGACTGTCTGATTGACAGTGTTGATTTTACTTTTTTCCTTGTTCATCTGAACTATTTTAAGATAATGTATGATTGTCAAATATTCTTTTGTTTGAGATGCATCAGTGTATATGCTGGTGCTTTATTCTAGACACTTGATAAGCAAGCAATGATTCAATGCTGATTGAACTGCCCATTATTTAATGCAGGTCAGCCTCACCATGAATATAACAGCTGATTTACAGTCACTGTTTACATGGAACACAAAGGAGGTACATAATCTCAAATAGTAGCATGTGTTTCTCCATTGGTGTGATAGGTGTTATATTTTTACTTTATTTTTTTATCATTTCATAGTAGTAAATCTTTGACTCATGCCAAGGCAAGCCATCGATGGCTGTTCCATGAGTGTAATCTTTGTAGTGAGAACATTTCATTTACTAAACCAACAGCTCTATTAATATTTCCACATTCTGACAAGTTGGGCTATGGGTGCCCTAAGAAAAAAGGGAAATCATTAGTAAAACTTCTCCATGTCTCATAGCTGGGAAATTGCTGGGATGAATGAATTGAATATGGAACTGATTTGCTTATAGTTAAATAACAAATCTTTTTGCTGTCGTTGTTATGTTTGTGAGGATTTTGAATTTGATGGGTCACCAAAATTTATTGGTCTTTTACATTTTCGTGTTGGTTATTCTTGTAAGATCATTCAAGTATATAATGATCATCTTGATAGCTAATTCAAACATCCAATAATCATGACTGCCACTTATTTCAGCTTTTCATATTTGTAGCAGCTGAGTATGAAACCCCCAAGAATTCATTGAACCAGGTACTGTAGGTGCTTGAAATTTAAAGTGCGCTCTTTTCCATTTCGGTTCTCGTCTCTCTCATTGATCTTTAGTTTCTTATATACTTCTGAGGCAAGCATGGAGGTGAATCAGTTTGCCTTTTCCATTTTCCTTGTTTCACATACAGGCACTATGCATGTCCATTTCCATTTCACTTCTACTAGTGTCAGGATCTACTGCAAAAAACTATGTGCACTTCTCAACTCTTTCTAAATGTTTCTCATAGGTGTCTCTGGAATGCAAAATTTTGGATTCAAACTGCAAACAAGTACCGTTTTATTGACCAGATAATCAAGATAATTTATTAATCGATGTTGTTTTTATGAAAAAATGACTTCTATAATTTTTTTATGTATGATATTTCAAATCTAATATTACATGAATAAAAAATATACAAAGTTGCACATAGACAAAATAGGTGAGTTTTTTTTGTCAAATTATCTACAAATACAAAATATGAGTCACTTGTCTACACTTCGCCGCAGACAAAACCAAATTTTATAATAAGTTAAAAAATGTTAATGGTTCTTGATTTTTTTAATAATGCTATACATTAGAGTGAAATAATCATCTACAAGACTTTCAATTATTTAGTTTTTTAATATATTCATTTTATTATTAATAATGCATTTAAAATAATGAGAAAAATTATTTTAAAGGTTTTTTCTCTTAAAAATAAATATCTAATTTAATATTTTTTTAATATTAACGTCTTAAAAAATATAACAAATAACTAACAACTGAAGATTAACTATATATGTATAAAAGAGGGTTTTACTTTCATTTCACACCACCAAAGGTGAACTTACTTTGTTTTTTAACCAACGTTACATTTAATACAATGATAAATTCTAATAAAAATTAAAAGTTAAAACTAAGAGTACAAATACATAAATACAAATAAATTATTTAAAATTATACCAAAATTACTAGAAAAAAAGGGATCGAAACTAAATCAAAAAATATAAGAATTATTTATTTTTTCGTTACAACACTTTTAATTTTTTTTAATTTAATCTTTCCATTTAAATTATTTACATATTTTGTTTTCATTTTGAACCATATACTTTTAATTCTTTATTTTAGTTCTTTTATTTTTTAGATATATTTCTAAATAGTCTCTATTTTTTTCATTTTTATATATTTATGCTCTTAATTTTGGTTTTTAATTGTTTCTTTTAGGCGAAACAAAAACTCATTTATAATAGATTTAATATATTATAATTTTACTAATTAAATATTAAGATAACCAATTACAACATGTACAAAATCAATCAGTTTTCTATATAAAAAAACCCAGCGCAGTGCGTGGGCAAGTAACCTCGTGTGCCCTAAGACATGACCGAAAGGACTATGGAGCATCTAGTTTGAAGAATTCATATGATAAATTGCCTATACTAAACTAAAGACGAGTTCATTGTTGAAAGAACAAGTCACAATAAATCTTTATCTAATATGAGGTGCAAAGATTGCATTGTTGGAAAAGTATTGATAGATAACATTTCAGCTTTAAATATACTCCCAAAGAATGTGTTGGATGAAATGTTAGTTGATTCAACGCATATGTTACCAAGCACCATGACTATAAAAGCTTATGAAGGCTCCTCAAAGGATATGGTGGGGACCATTGAAATAGAGTTGTTTGTTGTTGTGCAAATGTTTTTAGTAACCTTGTAAGTGATGGGCATTCATTCATTATAAAACATGTTATTAGAAAGGTCTTAGATACATGCCCTAGCACGATGGCATCATCCTTGCCTCAGTACTTTGGCTAATGATTTTAAGAAAAATCAATGATTTGTCAAAAGCAACGATTCACCAAAATACTCTCTAAGAGAGTTAAATACCCAAAAACCTAAATGGTTAACCCAATCATTGAAGTTTGTTGTGCAAAAGCTATATGAAACAAAGAAGATGAAGTTTTCATGAGTTGTGAACTCAAGCAGTTTCATGCAAATTGTTAAGGTAATAATGTTAAAGTTTATTAGTCTTGACAAATCTTGATTAAAATGAGGAAAAACAATTTTTTATCTCTTATAATCCTAATTTAAGTTGAAATGAAAGTTTTTTTCCTTCATAAGATTAACCTAACTAGGATCACACCCTATATAAGGGTAAATACTAGAAATTGATGAGAATAAAGGTATTTGAGAATGTCCACTAATGATGAGAAAGTGGTTGGAAAACCTAATTTAGGTAGAATACATGTTCATAAAATCAATGAGATCTTGATTAAGACCACAAAATAGGAAAGCCAAATAAGCCTATAAAAAGAGTTTCACTAAATGGAAAATCTTGGATAAAAAACACATGGGTATCTAATAAGAAACAAAGGCTTCGCTTGCAACTTAAATGAAAAAAAAAGGAGAATTATCTAAAAGATGGCAAATGAAATAAACATGTTTGCATTTTCAATCAAGGGCTTGAAGTAAAACAAGGGATTGATATCTTGATTCTTATAGAAAGTTTGATATGAGTAGACTTTAGAAAATAAAAGTAGATTAGATGTTTGATCTAGAATGAGAACAGAAATCTCGAAGGATCCCTTGTCTCAACTTTAAAAAGCAAAGGTCTCTAATAGCACATAACAAAAGAGGATGAAAAGGCATGAAGGTGAAAGTGATCCTAGATTCATAAAAACCTTTAAACACCATTTGAGTATTTGAATTCCTTTTCTTTGGTAGCCATAAAACTCAATCTTCATCAGATGCCTTGAAAAGTATGTTCTAATCAAGAAAATTGAAAGATTACTAAATAACATTCTCAAAACATAAGGAACCATTCATAGAAGTCATGATGAAGCAAATAACTATTTGTCTTTGTTCACGTTGACAGAACCCAAACACAAGACTTCAAACAAATATTTAATCACTTTTCAACCCAATACAAAATAAGTCATCTTCTGAACCAATCACCATGGTGAGATATCTTTCCTCAAAGAGTAATACAAATTAAAAGAGTTCATAAACATTGTTATTTGCCATGACATTGAAAAATCTACGGTTACAAAAGACAAATTAATCTTGCAAAATTCTTGTCAAGGAAGACACCATAAAATAAAAAAATTAAGCGTGTTATGAATATTTGAAAGAAAAAAACCAAATAAAAACAATGTTGTCATAAGATAGATTTTTAATTCATCCTTAATTAGGAATATAAAGTGATTGCATTCATCGCAACCTAAATACTCACAAAATGAGAATGCTACAAAGGTAGCTAGCTCAACACTACTCAAGGTTTGAGAGTAGCTTGCATAGACTTGCTCTATTAAACTGAAAGGGTAATTTAATAAGAGAGACCACCTACAAGAAACACCACCTAAAAATCACAGCCCTTAGCAATCAAAATATTATGAAGAAAATGGGGGGTTACGTTTCGAAACTCATGCATTACATATGGTTTAACCTCAACTTTGATATAATGTTGGCATATGATATGTCAATCAAGAGAAAAGGTAATGAAATTTGGATGGGTGAAAGAAACATGGGAAATGACAAAGAAATCTCATTAATAAGGTGTGGATAACTAAGGCTATAAGGCACTTGCTTTAAGAGTTTACTATTAAAGGTATTTTATTTTGAATTTTGTTTTAGAAAAGTTCTGGAAGATCTCTAATACCTTCTTTTCATAACTTTATCATTTTTATCAATCTATTTATCTTCAATCTATACAAAATACTAAGACTTTGTTTTAATGTTTTGTTTTATTTTTTCTATTAAGACCATGATGGGTTTTTGTTTTGAAAGTAGTGCTTGTAATCTATAAAATATACCATCATTGGGCGAGTTTCAATTTTGCATGTATCTTTTTTATTGTATTATTAAATGTAAGATAGTTTTTAAAAAAAAAACACAATCACTAAACCTAATTGAATTCATGACCAGAGTAGTTGATTTAACCAAATATAGTCCCTTAATTGGATCATAAGTTTGATAGATTTTATTCATTTTTTTAGTTTCATCTTCCAACAAAATTGATTGAAAATGAAGCTTCATAGTTTGTTTAAGTTTACTTTCTACAGGATTATCGTGCTCTTAAATAAGCATCCTAATAATGGGTCGATGCTCAATTTTACAGGTGTCTAATTTTTATTATATATTTAAATAAATAATAATTTCAAAAAACACGAAGTTATTAAACTTCGATAAGTCCATAACTTGGCCATAGGTTTGATGGGTTAAATGTTGACCTCTATCAATACAATATGTCATCATCTCAATGTATCTTGATTTTTTTAAAGCCAAATTACTTTTTCACTGGCTATACGGGTTGCTTTTAGACTTACCAAGTTGACTGATTATATTAAGGTAATTCTCACACAATTTAACTTGAAGCCTGGGTTATGTATAGAGTTAGGTTGGAGAGTTTTGAGTTGACCCATAAGCTAAATTTGATCACATTGTCAAAAAATTCCTAGTGACCTGAACATTTTTTATATATATTTTTTAAAAAATTGTTCCCTGCAAATGGCCAATCATGTAATAATTTATATTTGATCAAAGAGTCCAGTTGAGCAACAAGCAATCTATTTTATCAACGAATTGAGCGCAACAAGCAATCAAAACCTACAATTATACTACGGCATGCAAAATCAATATTCTACAGCAGAACCAATCCTTACTGACTTGCTGTTCTTTTCTACCGAGTTGACCATAGGATAGCCTGGTGTTCCACCAGGTGCTCTTCTTTATGTTGGCTTGTTTTGTGTTCTTGTTATACCTTTCATCAGTTTCCCTAAATTCTCTTATCCAAGGCCAGTCTCTTTTTTTTGTAACTTATGTTTTAAAAAGACATTCATTCAAAAACTATTATAAAAACATTTATTATCTCCATTCCTCTTTTCTGTCCCTTTCACATATATCGTTGCTGTCTTTAAACATTGTGATCACATTAATTTGGAATCTTTCAATAATAACAGAGGATGCGAGTTCGAAGCAAGACAATGAAATGGAGAAATCTAAGAATGTTCGGATTGTATTCTTCGATGGTTTGACAAAGGGCTTACAATCCAATCCCATCGTAAGAAGCTGGCTAGTCCAGCCTAGCAGGTTACAAATATCAACCAATAACCAAATAGTTCAACAAACAAAGCTATTTCTCATGAGCAAAATTTACAACACATGACTTGTTTCTTTACACAGGCTCGACAGCTCTTAAAAATTGAGTCACATGCGGAATTATCAAATTCTTCTTTCATTTCTTCTCTTTTACTTCTATAAAAGGGTGTCAAGAAGCAATTCAGACATGCATGGACTATTTTCAACAACAATCAGTTTAAAACAAAGGCAGCACTATCTGGATTCCTTCATTCAGCACTCTGGATTCCTTCATTCATTCATTGCAAAATTCCTTCCGTCGGGGGTGCTGTTATCTTGATTTAGCCGGGTATTAAATAAAATCTTTTGGCCCTCATCAGAAGTTGGTGGTGGATTTGTGCACTGTATGCTATCACCCTCAGATAATAAGCCTGATGTCACTGGCACGTTAACCAACGGTACCTCTGGTTCATTGCAACTACCTAGAGTAGCACTATCTCTCCCACCACCTGTAGCAAACATGGGATTTGAAAATGCCATCAGCATGCAGATGCATGGAAATATGGTGTACAAATATAAATCGAGCAGTGGAGGGCAGCTTCAATCCCCAAGGGCAGCTTCAATCCCTAGGAACCATGAACGTCTTGTTGATATAGGTGAGATAAATGAGAGGGCAGCTATACGCACTGATCTAAAGACCAGTTTTATGAGACCTGGAGTAAGAAAATTAAACTTGTTGCTTCATAAGGTGGAGTGAATGACCTGTATGAATAACGGTAGCAGCAGGAAGGCTTGCATTTGATGACACAAATGAGGTTCCAGCTCCCTTTTTCATCTTTGACTGCAAAAGCACAACCACAATGACCATGATGTATGTGTCCACTTCATTTTCAGTCAATCTTCACTTTGACAATAAAAATATTAAATCTACTATTGACCTCAGAAATGAACCCTTTTTTTACCTTGGAAACATGCCACCATCAAACAGAGAAAATCATGTCCTAGATCATGTTTTCATGCAGAATAGTTTATTAGAAATCTAAGATTGACAAATGTATTTTTGCTGTGCCAATCAGCCCTAGATTCATTGGTCCAGGGACTTGAACGAATGAAAGTTGCGTGTCTTCTGTCACATTCTTATCTTCATATATAAGCTGTAGATTCCATGTTCCTACATAAGTGATGAATGAAGTCTTTGGCATGCGAAACAAAACATCATTGAAGAGCTAGTTAGCACTCATACCTTCACATTTTCTTCACAGTGCTTCACAACAACTGAGATATTAGCATAGCAGCCATGCAATAGTGCATAAGCCCACAAGAGAAGCTTCCTTGGAATGCTAAGATCAAGAATTTCAACTCCATCCAAGCTAGGCTGAACTTGGGCTTGCATTGCCAGCCGAGATGGAACCAAAGAAAGGTTGATACCCGATGGGAGCATTACACAGGAACTCTCACGGTAGAAATTATAAGAGCTCCTAAACAAAGAGGTAGCAGTCTCAAGATTTTCATCTGAAACTTTCTTAATCACTATATTCTTGATTCTACTCAGCATTGGGTTCCATTTTGTTTCAAGATTTCCCATGAAGGTAGAATCCTCAAATGATTGACTCCATAATTCATTTGTTTGCAGATCAATACAGAGCAAAACACTACTTTCCAAACTGCTATCTGATAAGTTGAGGGCATGAATCTCACTTTGGAGTCCAGATTGTACGGTGGTGATCAATGCCAAACTGATTATAAGAGATCGACACCAGGCAAAGGATGCATGCCTGCATACCATTGCACAGTTGCTATTGGACAATTTGGGATTTTTAAAGCGTTTTCGAATCTTCTCATTCATTGCTTCAAGTGTCTCAAGTTTTCCATTCCCCTCTAGGGAATCAATATATCTGTGGAGATATCTGTAACAAGGTAGTAAATTCTTAGACAAGTACAAGAGAAGACAATTAAGCCGAATAACAATTAGTAATACCATGCCAAAAACACAAATTGTATGTTGCTGAACAATTAAGAATTTGATAGAAGACATGTGATTAATAGGGAATCGATCACACGGAAATTTACAAAAGTTGCTTGACAGTTTGAGGGAGAAGTTGGCAATTTGAAATTTTCACAACTAAACACCTAAGTTGAGCAATTCATTTCTAGATGAACCGCTAACAAAACTATAATGGAAGAAACCAAAAGCAGTTCACCCATAAAAGTTAAGTGCAAAATCTGTGTATTCAAGTTACCCATATAAGCTGCTCTCAGAAGTTTCTGGGTTTCTTATCTCAGGCAAGCTTAATATCTCAGGCCATAAGTTCCCCTGTTCCATAAACAATGAGAACATCTTCTCCAGTTGCTGACCAGAGTTGCCAGGAACACCAGAGTCTGCAGTCTCAGCTTGAGATATGGATAATAAAAGGGTGTTGATAAACCGCCCAAGAGCTACTGGTACAAGATCTTCAATGCACAACGAAAACTGGATTTAAATTGAAATTAGATTCTGAAATGAATTGACTCAAATAAAGATCATGGAACAAGGAATGAAATCAGAAATTCAGATAAGCCTAGGAATTTCTTTGTTGATAATGATAGGAAGATATGATTTGGCTAGGCATGAGATAATTAACAAGCTCTGTAGTTACATGCAGACAGGGCCCCTTGACAATAATTAAATGAATCCTGCTTGGATTCCATTTCCTACTGTAAACACAAAACAAGTGAAAAAATTAAGAGTAGAAATTGAAAGGTAGACTGTGCTTCGATATTCAAAGCATAACCAAGTGTGTATTGATGATATTGTTAACAAAAGCACGAACATTTTCCGATATACAATTTTAATTGCAACAATCAAGCATTAGTGAAGTTGCTTCCTATATATGATGATATGACTAAAATGGAAGCAGGCATGGCTCTTGCCGGGCACTGTAAGAGAAAACAAAGTTTAAAAGGGTTGAGCTTTTACCCTCTTATCTGCCCTTAGAGATATAAATGCTCGATCAAGTGTACAAATGTCTCCAGTTTCTTCCAACAATTTTAGATAGAACAACAAATACTTCCGAATGCAAGTAATAAATTTCCGGGAACTTTCTGGTAAGTTTACTTCAAGGGCCTTTTTGTTCCCAGAAAAACCTGGTGTTTTGCGCCTGACATCAAAATATAATAAACAAAAGTAATGCACATCAGCATTCACAGCAAGATGAGCTACAGCTTGAATATTCTAATTATCAAGGGGATTTTAATACAACCAACTATCATTATGGAAATTTCAGTGAGAAGATTTGTTGCATGCATTAGATAAAGTTGGGATTTGAAGGACAATGCCCTTCCACATTTCTAAATCAAATTCACATAAATTCCATGCTACTATTGCTGGTAAATCAAGAAAACCTTGAGCATGAACCACGTTCTCTGCCATGTGATAAACCACCAGAAAATATTTTTAGATCTTATGTCTATGTGGCCCCTAAATTTGGACCAATATATATGAAATAGGTAGGGAATAAAGGAACTAATACCTTCCTTTTTTGACCATCCCATCAATCTCCCACATATTTATAGTGAAGGTTGAGCGAGAAGATTTGAAGCAAAAAGAAAGTTCATCCTTTGCTCTCTCCAAATCACCATTCAAACCCCTTTTATACAGTCCTTGTGCAAGCATGTATCTGGCCTTATGAAAATGTTTGAGATCGCCTTCAACACAAACTTCCAAAGCAGAAATGCAATCATTGTATAGCATCTGCCAGACCTCTTCTAACTGAACTGACTCCACATGTTTTCTCTCAAAAATTTCCTTAGTGCTTCTGTCCTCAATATTACCTTCTGAATGTGACACTTCAGGTGCCAATGTACTAAGTATGTTCATGACAGCATCCTTTGTTGATTCACTGAAGGAATATTCTGCAAGGACCTGTTACAGAGAAAAGCTACAATATAAAGATAATATGTAGGCATCTGATAAATATAAATATTGTGTAATTCCTAACTGTAAGATGATAAACCATTGAAACAAAAGTAAACATCACAAAGAAGCTAAACACACACACAAGTACAGAGATAGAGGTTCAGAAGCCGTTTGGTATTGCGGTTGAAATGCCGTTTCAACTGAAAGCAATTTTACAGACGTTTGGTAACAATAAAAAGAAGTTTAATTTGTTGATGGACCCACCACAATAATAGATCAAAACTGCTTATTTGAAGAAGCAGAAAAATTATGCTTTTACTGCTTCTCAAACTGTTAAAGCATGGGCAAAAACACAATCAAATAAACTAATTCCAAAATTCCCAAATAAACCCTCAAATCAATCATCTCTTTGCTGCAATTGATAATCACCCATACCAGTGATGACTAGAGAGAGAGGAAACAAAGGGAAAAAAAATACCCGCAAGGGTCTCGCTACTAGAAGGGTGTGGTTTTGGAGAGAGGGAGATGGACAAGTTTTGAGAGGGAAGGGGATGGTTCTGGAGAGAGGGAGATGGAGAAGAGAAATTTTGAGAGTAGGGAGGGGCGGGGCTAAGTTTTGAGAGAGGGGAGGGGGGCGGGGTTGGTGATATTTTAAGGGAAAGGGGGGGAGTTGAAAGGATTATTATTTATTTATTATATATTTTAATATTAAAATAATATAAAAATCTAAAAACATTATTAAAATATAAATAAATATATTAAAAATATTACAATATATTTTTTAAAAAAGTATTTTTAATATTAGCATATAAGTATAATTTAAAATAAAAAATAAAAATAATTTTTTAATTATTTCAAAACATTTTTGAAATAGCAAAAAAACACCTTTTATATATATGTGTGTATGTGTGTGTGTGTGTGTACATGTCTATACCCTTTAAAGTAATTTCACAAATTAAAAGCAATATGAAAAGCTTGGTAACTAAATACATGAAACTGCCTTTTATTAATCTCAAACTCAGCAACAGTTTTAACCAAACACTTCAAAAATTATTTTGAATCGCAGCAAAAGTGCTTTTCATGAAACTGTTTTTTTTTAAACCACAACCACAAAAGCAAAAGCAAAACCAAACACACCCTCAATCCAAAAGCACGAGCTGGAAAACAAGTCCAAAGGGATAAGAAAAGGAGCTGGTGAAAAAAATAGGACTCTCTCTTTGAGGTCTATTTCTACTGAAGGTGCAGGCAAGAGAAGAAACCTTTAAAACCTCTATATTCAGTCTTCCAGACTTGCAAAGTAACTTTAGGCGAGAAGCATGCATCCTATAGACAGGATCCACAGCTGATGGATTCAAAGTAATAGCTACACTATAATATGATAGTGATGTCTCATAAGAGTATCCAAGCTTTTCACAGAGTTTCCCCATGTAGAATGCATGCGACCAATCCTGCCTGCAACATCAACAAATTCTATAAAGTCTATATATGAGTATCATAATAAAACCATAAAACAGTAATATCATATAGAAAGGATCCATTACTTTTGTGTGAAAGCTTTCTTAAAGTGCTTCAATGAATTCTCACAAAATGCCATCCATACTGCATCTTTCGAGGGTACAGCAGATCTTTGGTCATAAAATGGTACCACATTCTGAAGGCTGTCATAACAGACCAGTGCCAGCAACTCGTGTATCTCACACTAGAGCCAGATAAAGTTCCAAGATGGTTAAAACAAATTATAACAAGAATACAGATAATCAAGGTATAAACCTTGAATTATGTTCAGCAAACTTGCTGAACATGCATTCTGTCTAATAAGATGTACTTTGTTTATGTTCAATGTCAATTTCCTAAATGAAAGTAGTTGATGATGGACTGGCACTAAATAACACTTCAAAAAAAATCCATCATAAGTTGTTTCAGAACTTTCAGAGTGATATCATGTAATCATCCTCAAACAAACCAGAAAATGTGTCCCATCTCAAACAAGGAACATGCACGGCAAACTGCAGTATAGATTAAGGCACCTCCACACAGTTTAAGAAATGAAGGATATAACTATAGAAACAGTCTAGAAACCAGAAAAGAATATATCTGGTGCCCCTTGTAGATAATACTGAGCATGGACAAACCTGCTGGGCTGGTGTCTTTGCTAAAGCCAAACTCATTAATAGACAACGCCTGCTCCTCCTTCGACTTGTGTCAACTCTCTGAGGTAGAGTAACATTTTTTCTCCACCCTGCCACATTTATGTGCTTACTTCCATCATTTAGCAACAAGTCTACCTCCTGCTTTAGAGAGAAAAAAAAAATCAAACTAAGTCTAGAAGAAATTGTAAACCACAACAGCTATCTTTGGTTTTCAGAGCAATGAAAATTAAACAGATGCTAAAATAAACCTTGCCTCATCATAAGTATTTCCAAGCCGTTGCCAGCTTTCAAAGCGTAGAGGGTTGTACAGTAGATCATATTTAAAGAGATTTGCATTTTGTTGTACAAACTCTTCCCCTTCCTTGGTCAGTACAAAGCCTGGCCATTTATCAGTTGCACTCATTTCCTCTGAAAGGGCTAGGAAGTAATACAAGTCGCAATACACCTCAAAATATGGCTCGGAGCTGAAAAGGTAAATTATTCATGGAGTTAGCTCATTCTTAAAAGGTAGTGCACCTCAAAAATAAGTTTTATCTTATCCAAGTAAAGAAAATACCTCCTGACCATCAATGCCCTGTGCTGTTTGACACTTCCTGAGTCAGGAAATATTACCTTTGTTATGGTTTCAAGATACCCTTCAGATCCAGCCTTATCTGAGAGTTTGTCTTCACATAAATCAGGATCATCTAAAAACTTATCTATTGCATTTCCAGCAAGAACTTCTTCTGGTGGTTGTGGAAAGTGTTTGCGTATAGCTCTTAACACTCTACGAAGTTTTATCAATCCAGTTTTCTGAGATGCATATGCACACAACTGCGTTAAACAGACCTTACACAAACGGTGAGAGGAGTGAGAGAGAATACTTACTGAGGAAGCCCTTGCACATGGTAGTATATACTGAAAAACATCAGCACATTGTTCTTTGGACTGATAATCTCCACGACTGGTATTTTTGTGAGTGGCTAGGTCATCATCATAGGTAGAATCAGATCGAATATTGAGACCGTACAAGCAGAAAAAGCACTGATCCAAAGCATTATCAATCAGCAACTCAAGTTCCTCTCTTTCATCTTCATTAAGTTCATTGATATATTCTATGGGTTTTTCTCCTTTGTTCTTCCCCACATCGCCACCTTTTTTTCTGCATTCTACAGATGCATGATATTTCTCTAGGCCCGCAGGGGATGATACATCTTTGGAAGAAATCTCTCCAAAACCATCACTCATAGTGGCACTTACTTCATTGATTTCAGCTCCACTCCCCTCTACACCCAATGTATTTAATATTGTCTCAGTTTTAAATGTCTTGTTCGTGCTATGAAGCTGGTAATCATGTTGAATTGCTTCTAATTTAGAAGAGTTTAAGTTGGACTTGAGCTTCATGTCCAACGCCAAGAGATGCTTTATTGCAAATTTAAGAAATGCTCCTTCCTCCCCTTCGCCATCCCCACCAGCACAGCAGAGGCCATACTCAGCAAGTAAGTCATGGATTGCAACAATTAATTCAACCTAGGATTGGAAATAAGAAACTCAAGAAAATATTACAAGAAAAAGAAAGATTGTGAATGATTACCTCACATCCAATGTTTAATTTTACATTAAAAAAGTATCGCTTACTTGGGTTTTAACAGGGATGGTATGGACGAGATGTTGAAGCTTGCAGTATGCAATGCATGCATCAACAAAGCAGCAAATTTGCTTTTGTTCTAAGTCTTCACTAATCACTGGCACAGATGATTTCTTAGACAAGTAATTGGCAACATGGCACATGAATGCAAGCAGCAAAGACTGAATGTCACCAATACTGCCAAGGGGAATGATTTTTCCATTCTGCAAGCACAATGTACACAAATGCATGATTCTGTAGCAATGAAAATAATGATAGCTGTGCAAGATGTGAAACGAGCTATTACTCAAAACAACAGTATAATACAGTCACAAGCTGCATTTGCATCATGTACAGAAAACATATAAAATGTAAATTTTGTACTAAATTTATGAAACAAAATGTTGTTCTTTGACACAAAAAAGCATTTCTTTTTATATATGACTTACAGAATCAACAGAGGGACCCAGAAAGTTCTTGAATTGTGATATGCATTGTGAAATCGCTTTCACTTCCTCCATCACCAAGTCATTCCAGTGCTTCTCTTGATTTTCTTTTGACACTGTATCAGAGGCACAGTATGCCTTTAACTCAGAACTCTGATGGAAGGTTACATATCCATCCATACCAGCAAGTATCAAGAGTATTTCCAGCTTCCGTTGGCGACTCTTCAAACATACCTCAATTTCCATTGGCTTTGCCTTCTCACATGCTTCAATTAATGTATCTAATGCTGAAAGTTCAATGCCTGTAAATTCTTCACCCTTCTTATCAGCAGCAGGCAATGGCAATACATCGAGGAGAACATGCTTGGAAGAGAATAGAAGTGGAGCAAGCAAGTCTATACAATCCAAATACATTTCTTTCTCAATCATCTCTCCTACTGTCTGCTCAAGCAAGAGATCAAGCTTTAAAAGATTAATTCCATGCAGAATCCTGTCTACAGTTAACTCTTTATTAATCTTCAGGTGTGGAAGACAGACTGATGGAGCACTGTTGATTACTTCCTTATTTGCCAAAACAGACAAGGAAATACAGAACTCTCCATGAGCTTTTGCCTTGTTTCCATCCATGATAGACAATTTCCCACTCAACCAGAAATATCGAACCCAGAAGGATCTTTTGTTGTCCAACAAGGAACTGTTTAAAAGTGAGTCCCAGCCTCTAGTGCCTTCTTTTAATGTTTCATCACTATCTTGGAAACTCTTATCTGAAGCGAAATTTATATTTCCAGATACATGAGTCAAGTGAAAAGGATAATCCAAAGCTACTGATTCAATTATTTTACAAAGATGATAGGAAGCCTCTGCCATATATTCGGACATCTTGGAAACATTAGAAGGTAATGATCCAAGATCATAATATAGTTCAGCGAGAAAAAGGCAGCATTCAGAAGTCCTATCTTTCCCCCAATGTCTTGTCAGCCTCTCCAACTCCAGGAATTTGACAAACCCATCTTGATACTTAAGCCCCATGCTTGCAGCATGTTCCAAAAGCAAATGGCCTATATGGTAAGCACCATAATTTTTTGAAGTTTCCCTTACAAATGCAACCACATCATTGTGTTCTATATCCAATGAATTAGCTTGATCAAAACATGGAACTGAACAACTACCCACAAGATCGGAATCCCCATTTTTTACTAAGAAAGGTTCTATGAGCTGAACTACGACTTTGGCCGTATCCTTTCCAGTATCATAATCCAATTCTTTTCCTGGTTTACGACTCCTAAGACGAGTGCTTCGCCTCTCATGAGGCTGTTCATCAATAATATTTGGATCCCTTTCCTTAACAATGCTGGCTCTTTTAGTGTTACAATCGCCAAAAGACATGCTTTGAATGGTAGGGATGCAGTTCAATCCTTTCTTTTCCACAGACTCCATGACAATTTCCATATTCGAAGGCATGTTTATAGTTAACCTGATATCCCCTGATCTGCATATTGTGTCATCCCCCATCTCAGAACCAAAACCTTTAAGTAAAATTTCCAGAATGGCATCAGTGAGGGCTGCCCATGAAACTTCTGGTAGGACCAATTCTATGTTCTGATTTGCCCTTTTACATGCAATACCCTCATCAAAATTTTCATCAGTTGCTTTTCTCTTATCAAGAAATTTAAGCCTGGCATGCTTAGGTTCTAGCTTATCGATACCTCTAGGAGAAAATGGAACTGGCTCCAACTCTTCAATAGTATTTTTGACATGCAAAGCACGAGAATGTGAAGGCCAATGTCTCAAAATTAACTCTGCTACAGAAAGGCATGTGACCTCATCACCAATGGCAATTAAAACTTCCACTAGTTTCTCCATGCAATTCCCTGAATGCATGACAAAGAGAGAAGACAAACTTGTCCATATCATAAAAAAAATGAAGCAATTCCAATGAGAACTGTAACGTGTAAACACTAAGAATGTTTAATACATTCAGACAATCAATGCAAACAAATACTAAACAAAGAGTTAGGATGCTGGTCAAGCAACAAAATTTATAGAAGATTTGGAACAACAAGATAACTGCTTACAATTATTAGGACTACATAGAAGCCCTTGCTCAAATGCCCAACGTGAAATACTCAACAAACCCATTGTGCAAGACAATGTTCCCAACTGATTCCAGACAACAGAATCTTTGGTATCAATCTCCACAGCTTGTAGGTAACAACGAAGAGCACTCTCATAATGACTAGAGCCTTGTTGAAGAAAAACAGTTGCAAGATTCTTCAGCACCAAGAATCTACAAAACAACAAAATCAATATCGTATCATATAACCCTCCAAACCTGGTTGTCAAAATCACGAGTTGACTCACAAAATCATCAACTCAACAAACTTTGTCAACTCGGGTAAAAAAATCGATTTTGATCAAACTCGATCAAAATCATAAAATCAGACAGGATCGATCTGATTTTACGATTCTGCTCCAAACAAATTAACAGCAAATGCAACAGATACATACCTGAGTTGTAGCAAATGACCATCACTCGCGTTACTATCAGCCTAAAATAACAAATAGAAACAACATACTTAACAATTTATACAAGCACCGCAAACAAATTAACATTTAAAATTAGCCTTCAGATAAAAAAAAAAACAAAAAAAAAACCTGAGCATTTGATATTAACGGATCTTTTAAAACGGATTCCAATAACTCGCACGCTTTATCGTACTCTTTCGCTTGTAATTTAAGCAGCCCTTGATGGTAATTTTGTATAAGATGAAATTCCTGAAATTTGCAATTCAACCTCCAAATTACTAAGCAAAAAAAGAAAATCAACCAATTTGCGATGAAATTAGGTATGAAGAAGAAATGATATGTGCATTAAATCTAATATCAAAATGTGTAGGAATCAGAGTAAATAAGTGTTACTTAAATTCTTAATCATAAATAACTGTTTAAGAGTAATAGGAGGGAGACAGAGACGAGCCTGGGCTTCTTTAGTCGGGGCTAAGGGTTCCCATTGCTCTTTCGAATCAGCATCGTTAATGGCTGCAATAGAGAACTGAGAAACACCCAAATCTCATCAAGTAACAGCGTTGATCACTGATTAATTAAGCTAATAATCTAAAGAAATTAACCTACCATTATCCAGTTCTCGCGATTACGGTTTTGATTCTTCGATTTCTTCTTCTCTGCTTCAGATATTTTTAGGTGGGTTCGTTTGTTCGCGTGTTACAGTGTCCTGGGCTATGTGATTTTACTACTTTGGGCTTACTAATAAACTCTCCACGGAAACAAATTGTGGTTTATTCGTCATTCTGCTTCAAAGACGCCCTGTTTAGAGCCTGTTTGGCACAGCTGTTGTTGTTGTAGTTGAAGTTGAAAAAAATAGGTTTAGAAAAAATACTTTTAGCTGCGGTTCGTAACTGAAATTTATGTTTGATTAAAACTGTGGTTGAGGTTGTGTTTAATGAAATGCAGTTTTGTGTGTTTGGTTATCATGCTTTTCATATTGCTGTCAACTTGTAAAATTAATTAAAAATATACACACACACACACCCACACATTTATATAAATATTTTGTTGGAATAATTTTATTTATTTATTAAAAATTATAATAACAAAATGTTTGAAATAACTAACGTAAATTAAACACTTATTCTTATTATGTCATTAAACTACTCGCAATTCCATCACGAACTAAATCCATACGCGAACGCGTTTGGGACCCCTGACTATTTAATCGAGGAACAACATCTAGTAAAATATCTTCAGGAACAAAATCAGGATTGCAATCATATTCGGCAAAAGTAATATCATCTTGTGATTTTCTTCTAATGTAGTTATGCAATGCCATTGATGCAACCACAATCTTCACTTGTTTTTTGTATGGATAAGCAGGCATGTTTTGTAAAATTCATCACCTCTGTTTCCATACACCAAATGAGCGTTCTATCACATTACGTAGTGATGAATGTGCGCGATTGAAAACTTCCTCACAATCACTTAGCTGTACACAACGTCTAAACTCTTGGAAATGATACCTGTAACCTTTATAAGGGCTTAAGTACCCATATTCATTGGGATATCCAGTATCAACCAAATAGTACTTGCCTGCAAAAAAAGGAAAACACCGGTATATATTAAGAAAAAAAATTGGAGAAGAATATTATTAATCTAATTGATCAACTCTAAAAAAGTATATGAAATGTCAACCTTCTGGTGGTTTGGGAAATCTGATATTATTATTGTTAATAGCCTCCATAAAAATATGTGCGTCATGTGCACTGCCTTCCCATCCTGCCCATACAAAGGTAAATTGCATATCGAAACTACAAGTAGCCATAATATTTTGGGTTGGGACGCCTTTTCTTCCAATAAATGAAACTTGATTTTTGGCTGATACGCAAGCACGAACATTTGTTCCATCAATTGCACCGACATAATTTTACATGAAAAAGACAAAAATTCCCATTATTTTGTCCATGAATAAAAGAATAGAAATTCATTTTCACATGATTAAAATAAAAACACCTGACCTTGAAATGTGGCATATATCTTTGATTCGTTGCAATTTCGCTTGGAATGCTCGTAAAATCTGGATCTGTTGGTTTTATGACGTCCACAGCGAACAAACATACTGCTTCAAGGACTTCATTTATGCATCTACTAACTGTTTCGCCCGAATGTTGAAATCTCTGTTGCACTTCCCTGTTAGATGCGCCAACGACTATCGTGAATAGAAACATTGCAAGTTTTTCCATCACGAACATGCGACTTAAAGGTTTCAAACCATATCGTGTTTCTAAATCTACACACAAACTCGTCAAAGTGTTTACGTCCATCCTAAACATGTTTACACATCTTTTCCAATGACCATTTAGTAATTTCATCAACCAGCGCATACCTGTGTTGTATAAAACCATACATGGTTCCTTATACATGTAATTTATGTAATAGAAGTGTATAGCTCCAGCTGTACATATGATTAATTTTTCCTTCTTAAATTGTCTCCTACAAAATTCAATTTCATTGTCGGTGTCGTCGTCATCATCGTTACTGTCATCATCGTTACTATCGTCATTTCCATCATCTGTACCCCCATCATTACCATCACCCATCGATGTACTAGCACCTTCAGAAGCTTGGTAATTAATTTGTTCTTCTACGCAGTTCATTATATTTTCATAATCGGCAGAAAAATCTTCGTTGACTATATTGTTATACCAAAGATCATTCATATCTTCAAATTCAATGATAAGAAAAGAAAAACTTTAAAAACACCTTAAAGAAAAACAACTTATAAGGTTGCAGAGAATTAATTAAAAGTATAAGAAGTTAAGATAAACCTGAAAATTGTTAATGATGTTTCTCTTGTGAAGTTGCTCTTTAAAGATGTTCTTTGTTGCGATGTCGCGGTCGCACAAATTAATTACCCTAGCTTAAAACAAATCAAACAAGATAGTATAGAGAAAGCAAGGGGTCGATCCCACAAAGACGATTTAGTTCAGATTTTCGTGCTATATGTTATGCAATTGGGGGGGTTGGAAGTTGTCTAGGCTAAGCTAAAGCAGGCTAAGCTAAAGCAAACTATATAAAACTGAAATTTATTAATAAAGCAAACCTTGGTCACAAGTCAACATCCACCTACAGAAATCAGAACTGATCATGGAAATGACACATCAATTTATATTCTGAATATTTATCTCTTCTTAAAATTGGTTCGTTAACGGATCCGCCGTATAACTTACCCTAACCATCAAACAACCACAGTGTCCGCACTAGTAATTTGATTCAATGGCAGCATTAAAAACTAGATAAATTGATCAATTAAGAAACATAATTATCCGCAATATATGTTTAGTTTGATTGAATGTTCTTCCTAAGATTAATAACGTAGATCCGCTACAATTACTAACTTAGTTGCTTCACAAGTTCATATATCACAACTCCGGTTTTGATATCAAACTTAGCAATAGATTGTCTACAACAATAACTTCGAGTCCGCTCTTAGCAATTAAATAAACAATCATAGGAAAATAAACATAGGAGAACAAACATATTCATCATATAAACTGAAAAATTGAGGTAAAAATAGATCTCACAGTTCTTGAAATCTGAAGGTTTCCGTGTCCTTGCAACCAAGCAAAAGAGTTTAGCCTTGCATGTTTATTGAACAACTAAATAAAAAGATGGAAGAAAACATGATTTAGGGTTTGGAGGAGGAAGATTTGTGTTTTCTTTGGTGCTGGCCGAAATTTCCTTGCTCATCTCTTCCTTTATATATGCTTTGAAACCCTAGTATCTATTTTACAAAATAGTCCTTCCTTAAGTTGGCAGAATTTTGTTATCCCTTGTAAAATTCATATCTCCTTCATATGACATCGTTTTGAGCTAATATTTGGAGAGTTTATATTTCTTTGAGTCCTGAATCCACAAAAATTGGGGTTGCATCAATCGGACTTCTGTAGCTCGAGATATGAAGGTTTGAATGGACAAAGGTCGACATCGGCAGATTGCAAGATTTGACTTTGAAGGATGCGATTCTCATGCTCTTCATTATTTTATTTATTTTTACTTATCATTACAGAAAGATATGGATGTTATCTTTTTAATGCCACTGGAATCACTTCATTTTGATCTCTAGAGCTTCCGCTCTGCACAAAACATCGACTGAAGGTCAAATCTGTCAATCAGCTCCAATTACCTCATTTTTGCATCTTTCATCCAAAAATGCCTTCAAAACATAAAACAAAGAATATTAAGGCATTTAATACACAAAACATATGCAAAACACTAGGTAAATATGTATGAAACTATCAAATAATATGGTTGCATCACTCTTCAAAGGATTTTTTGCAAATATATTTATGTAGGAGTGTAAATGTTATGGAAATAACTCTCATTTATATAGAAAAAGTGATTGAAGAAATATGTAATTCAAAACATGTGGTTATGCAATTTTTGGCTTTGAAATGCATTATTTCCTTGGCATTTACCCAACATTATTTCAAATTTTCTACACATTTGTACAATTTCATAAAAGCAAAACATGTGAGTGAATAGTCTCATTTTGTCATAATTGTAGAATCCATTGAAATACATTATTTTCTTGTCATTTACCCAATATTAATTTAAATTTTCTGCACATTTGTACAATTGCATTAAAGCAAAACATGTGAGTAAATAGTCCCATTTTGTCATAATTGTTAAATCCATTTAAATGCATTATTTTCTTGGCATTTACCCAATATTAATTCAAATTTTCTGCATTTGTACAATTTCATTAAAGCAAAACATGTGAGTAAACAAGAGCATAAAACAATTAAAATATTCAGAGCACAATTAAAATTTTTAACATCATTAGTAAAAAATTATCGATTAAAAAATTATCCCACTCATGTATTGATACAACAATACAAATAATTTATGTATCTCGTACTAGTAACAAGGGAATTAAATTTCAAATACAAACTTTCAAATAACAAATGAAATACAAAAACAGTTTCAACTAAAGAAAACTCATCGAAACCAATGATTATAACATACCGAATAATACTACAACAGCGAAACTCATCTTCAACGATGCGTGGATTGCAGACTAATTTGACCAAAATTGTCCGCATAATAAATCTGCAAATGTAAAAGTATACATCAATTATCAAACAATTATTACAATAATATCATACATTGCATTCAATTAACATTGCGGGGGAAAAATGATTTAAAGTGTTATAAATAATCATACCTTAGGTTAATTTTTTTTTTTACGTGCATATACCCTCTTCAACCAATCGTATTTTTCATCAAGAGTTCCCATAGTAGCCCACATTTCTCTTCTCCTACGTTGGAGCATAATTTCTACTATGAAGTCATGGAAATCATGGTCATCGAGGATTCCAGGAATAGAATGGATCTCAGCCATCACCTCATGAATGCTACACCGTTTTTTATCCATATTCAAAGAGGTTGAATTGCTCCTACTTGACATACTGTCAACTAGTTGATCCCACTTTGACATGAGTTGAACACCAATTGTAGCTGTCTTCTTCTTCTTATTCGCACGACCCTCATTAACTTCCATCTCTTTTCTTTTTCCACTACTCTGTTTGTTGCTGCTACTTGAGATGTTGACACCTCCAACTAACCAAGCAATGTTTGAGTCAGTCGTAGGATTTCTATCCTTTTTTGAATCACCATTTCCTTCCTTCAGGTCAACCGCGTCATTTATGTCAGGCTGAGAGCAATTATTGCACTCCTGATGATGGTGCCCATGCAAACTCTCCGGTTGCCACGATGCTAGAATACATTCTATCATATTTGAACTTCAATCTAGGCTCGATTCCAACATGTCTAAATTTTTTGGCTCCTTTAACTTCTTATATAAGCACATAATTTATACAAATACTCTGTTATAAGATATTTAGAAACATGGAAAATATATTTAAATATATTACATAATGAAACTTAACCTGAATTTTTATTTTCCACCACTCATCCGTTGCTGAGATTGTCCCCAATTCACTACTCCAACCCACCCTAGTTTCGGAAATGAGCTTCCCCCATATTTTTTAATCTTTTTTGCAGGCATCCCACTTGTTTTTTAATTGAGCTTTGGTCAATGAATGACCAGTTTGTTCTTTGAATGACGAGATCAGAAATTTCCATCCTGTCTTATCGAAATGCGTTGTAGGTCGCATTCCCAAATCAATTGCCCTAATACATAGGTCGCAAAAAACATGCAACATTTCCTTCGTCCAGGCAACCTTGTCCATATTGTCACGTCTTTCCATTCTATAATTTAAATTAATTTGCAACAATTAACAATTTGTCTAACAAAAAGTGTAGGAATTGTACTTGCTAATTTAACAAACTAACCTAATAAAAAACCTTAATTAACAAAATTTAATAACAACAATTCATTAACAAAAATACTAAACTTCAACTAAACATTACTTTGAACAACAATTTCGCAAAACAAACAATTATAATTTGTAAAAACAAACAACGAAAATAAGCATAGGCCCCATTTTCCTTCCTCTCAATATTCTCTCTCTCCCTCTCATCCTCCACCACATCCTCCTCCTCAAACAGAACATCTACCCCAACAACAACTCCAACACTCACAACTTCCATACACCAACACATGTAACGTCAGGAGATCTAAAAATCACAACTAAACGAACTCAAAAATTTTCGAATCAGTTAAACCAGGAGTAAAATTTCACAACATAACACTCTTGTGCATTTATTAGGTGATAAATAGAAATCAAACTAAACTAAATCTCAGTATTCCATGCTCTATTCTCAATTTCAGATCCACAACAAGTTCATTCATAAAACTTGTAAAAAACATAAATATGTTCTTTTAAATAGCCTCTGAAGATGGTTTTATGAGAGCCAAAACATATTCATGTAAACAATTATAAGCATAAATAATCATTATCTTCTTCATTTAATTTTAAACATAAATAATCAAATAAAATTTTAATGCCACTAATATTAGAATTTTATGATTTTCAGATTTACAGAAATATAAAAAAATAAAAGAAAATAAAATGGATCCATAATAATTATTTCTCAACATTGATGTCTTGTATGTGAATGGATGGGAAAAAATATGTTTCTCTTATAAACCGAGCTTGCCGTAAGTTTTGATTTATAAAATGTATTATTATAGGTAGAGAAATGGGTAGTTTTTTAAAGAGACTTGATTTTACACTTCCATTAAGTATGCAATTACTAAATAGAAAACTATTTTTCAATGTTAATCAATAGAGTTTTCGCAATAATATCTATTAAACTATTTAACTCATTATTTTATTTATATTGACCACATCTTACACTCTCGCACATAACATTGTCTTTATTCATGGTTTAATAAATATACTAACATAATGCATATAGAGAACAAGAACTTCTATTTTATATAGTTTCTTCTATATACTTGAATATTAGTCCTTACATAACAACCGCGGAACCAAACGGCATCATAATCTGTAAATATACATAATTGGTTCAACAATAATGTCTTTACCAAAGATAGCTCTTGTTATTGTCATTCAAATTCAATCATGTATATCAAAGAAAAATATAAAAATGCTATGAACATCGTTATATATGAGCTCATAACATCAATACATAATCATCCTAAATTCTTGATATAATATCAGCAATTATATTCATGATACCCATTCTTTCGGCTTGATTTGCTAAAAGTTTTGGATGGCAATTTTTTCATCAAAAGATTAATAATCATAAGAATGGTGTTAATGTGTTCAATCAACACTCTTTGTTTTTTAACCTCTTTTTTAACAGCAAAGTATTTTAGATCCATGTGTTTTACACTAAATCATGCAGTTGTCATTCTTAACAAACAACAAAACTACAGAAGAAAAATTCCTAGCAATTTGAGCACTCTAAGTCTTGAAATACAGTCTCGCGCAACCAATTTGCCTAAATTATAGCCTCAATACATGCCATAAATTTAGCTCCTTCAGTAGAAGCAACAATAACACATTGTTTTGCACTCTTCCAAAATTACAGCACAAAGACAAGTTTAACCATGGATTGAAACAAAAAATATATCAATATTTAAAGTGTTCTTAATACCATTTCCAAAATCATAACAGAACAAACTCAACAAATTTCGAATCAGTTATCTCAATAATTTCCATGCTCTCCTCAATTTCAAATCCACAACAAATTCATTACTACAACTTGTGAAAAACATAGATAGCAGATCAGTAACAAATACATATAAATCAGATTCACAAATTGTTGATCCATTGTTCAAAAATATGGAAAGAAAATTGGGTTAAATACACATACCTATCTGCAAAAATAAGTCCCTCCCCTTCGTGGTCAACGATGATCTGCGGGTGAGAGATGGGTCGATGGAGCTGAGGGTGAGCTACCTTGTTGACCTGCAACATTCAGCTAAGGGTGAGAGAGAGGGGTCTATGGGCAGCTCTGTTGGTGGAGCTAAGGGTGAGGAGAGATGGGGTGTCGTGGTTGGAGCTAGGGTCGACTTTTGCAGGTGTGGCTGAGGGGGAAGGGCACTGGTGTGGCTGCCTTGTGGTGTGAGGGAGAAAGATCTTGCAGGTGTGGCTGGTCTAGGGGACGGTGACTTGAGAAAGATCTTAGGGGGACGGGATGGTGGATTGGCTGGTCTAGGGGATGGCTAAGAGAGGGAGGTCAGGGAGAATGGTTGTCGGTGAGGCAGAGAGGGAGTGAGGCAGAGAAGGGACTTTTGGTGTGGCAGAGAAGAGACTGTTGGTGAGGCAAAGATGGAGGTGAGGCAGAGAGGGATGGTGATGCGTGAGTGTCTAAGAGAAGAGAGTTTTGTAAAAAGTTAATGCTCACAGGCCTCTCAAGTCTGTAAAGTGAGAAGAGAAACTATGTTTTGTTACGTCTTAGCACGTGGGACGCAGATGCAAAAGCATCTCTCAGATGCTTTTGCATCCGCGTCTAAAACGTTGTTAAATGATGGGACCCACGCCTTTCGTTTTCGCCTCATGTTTGGTAACAACAACGTTTGGCCCCGCGGTTCAACGCAAACGTAGGTTGATCCGCGGTGCCAAACACCCACTTAGTTTCTCTCCTCCGTCGTCTAGGATAATCAGTAGACGAGTAGTCGTTCGTTTGAGATTGATCTGCAATGCTTTCCCATGAGCGTGTGGCTATATTGTTGGGTTCAGTAGCAGCAGCCCAGCTTTCTGACGATAATGTTTTAGTTAGTGTTTGGTATTGTGGTTGTTGTTGTGGTTGTTGTTGAAAAAAATAGTTGAAAAAAATATTTTTATTATGGTTCAAAATAAACAGTGAAGTGTTTGGTTAAAACTGTTGTTGAATTTAAGGTTGAAAAAAAGCAATTTTGTGTGTTTGGTTACCAAGCTTTTCATATTGCTTTTAACTTGTGAAATTATTATAAATGACATAGAGTAATATACTAATTATTTTTTAAAAATATGTTTTTTTAATAATATATTAAAAAATAAATTAAATGTTTTGTCTTTATATCCAAATTATTAAAAAAACACTAAGAAATATTAATTTTAAAAATATATATAAAAATATATTTTCAAAAATACTTTTAAAGCACATTAGTTGAGTGAGTTTCGTGTCATTCTTACTCTAACGCTTGGACTACTGGAAAATTCAGGGCATCTATCTACACATCTTTTTTATCTTTTAATAATTTTTTTAAATAAAAAATAAAATCAAACCGAGCCTGACCTAAATAAATGAGACGACCCAAACAAGTTAGGTCAACATGCCCAACTCTATTGAACTTCTCGGCCCAGCCCAAGTCCAGCTTCAATATGCAAGTCAAGTGAAACGGTGCATTGCACTGTTCACATCTTCTTCAAACGTGAACAGTGCAGCGCTACTGTTCACATGAATTAATTCACGTGAATAATAGCTTCCGACCAACCACAACGAGAGCTTCAACAACCTATGCCGATAGGTATAAGAGACCAAGGTAGTTCTTCCTATGGTGGTAGTGTCTAAAATAGTGGCTTGTGGTGGCCGGCGGCAGCGTTGGAAGGTTGCAGTATTGTTAACAGACCACAACGAGAGCTTCAACAGCCGATGCTGATGGGTAGAGGAGACCGAGGTGGTTCTTCCTGTGGTGGTGGCATCTAAAATGGTGGTCTGTGGTGTCTGGCGGCAGCGTTGGAAGGTTGCTACATCCATGGCTGCATTGTCCTGTGAAGGCTGCTTCTCGTCCATGGTTGTCTTCCGTGTGAGACCATCAGTCTGTGTGAGAAACGAAGGCTATTTGTGAAGTCTTTGCCTACTTTCATGCATGAATCCTTAAAGCTAAGAAACTACATGAATGGATCGTGCTAGTGAGAGAGAGAGACTAATGCCAATGAGAGAGAGAGTGTTATTCGTTACATGAGAAACAACCTTGAGCTGCTTCTCCAAAACTGAGGTTCGTCCTCGTTTTTGCTTGGGTCCCACAGTTAAAAAAATACGGTGCATCCTTTACCAAACAGCACAAACTGATTATCGGTTGAAACTGCGTTTCAACCGTGTTACCAAACGGGCACTTGATCAAGTTATTGATTTTGTCCTGATTTGTATTTTGTTTTTTAATTGAAAAGAAATGCTTTGGTTTTAAAGTAGTTTGAACTGTTTATAAATATATTTTAAGATATTAATTTAATATGCATAATTTAAATTTAAATTCAAAAATAAATTAACTTAAAATTATTCTATTTAAATTTCAAATACAAGTAAAAATATGGAGAGTTGATCTAATATGACCCAATTGACTTGATGGATCCAAAGACAACTTGGAAAAATGATAAAAACAAAAACATAGCTTAACTCAAAAAACTTCAAGATGATATTATTTTAAGCCAAATATTGAGACAACATATTGGATTGAACTGGGATATATTTCTAGTTAACCTTCTAAATCCATGATCTAAGTCATAAGATCATAATAACCCTAAATAAAAGAAATTAAAAGAAATTATGAAGTTTAATTTTTAATAAACTCATTTATTGAATGATGAAATTAAAAAAACAAGGTACACAATAAAATAAGCTTTGAACATAATTATGAATTTGGATGAAATTAAAAAAATGTCATTTTATGAATTTTGATGAAATTAGAAAAATGTCATTAATGAGATGAGTTATTTTCTATATTTTTATCACACTATTGACAATCTCGTAAGGCATTTTTAAATTCTGAATGTTTTAAAATTTTAACATAAGATATAACACTATGTTATGAGACTTAATGTAAAGTTTCAGCGCGATCCAATGATCACATTGAGAAATATGATTGATACCACAAAAAATTATAGTATTTTTAAAAAAAGAAAAAAATATTATTTGGCTGAAACATAATGGCTAAAACAAAACCAAAATGTTCCGCCTAGAATTTGTGTAATTTTTGGAATAAGCCAAGATTTTTAGTCAGTTGAAATGTAATTCTTTTTTTTTATATATAAACTTTAACGAGATATACCATTCATTTTGGACAAAATAGAACGAACTGACAACTTTGGTTTTAATTGTTGGAGGAGGTAACATTTCCTCTGCAAATGGTTTTTCATGTTTTCAAACTGAAAGGGTTAGAATGAAATGAAGACATTGTATCCAATTTCTTTTTATTTATTCCCTCTTTCATTTGATTTTGATGTGAACCTCTTAAACATGTAGTTACGAAACCACACGCGAAAACATCAATTCTTGAAAAGCAAAGTAAATCAAGTTTAATAAGAGTGACACAAAGATAATATGTGCCTAGGTATCATCATTATTGGATTTAAACCCCCACCCAACGAATTACAATTCATGAATGAGAAGTATGGATTGATGTCATAAAGTTAGTTAAACCATAATAAGTCGTTTCCAGTCCTCTAGAGAACTAAGGAAGAGGGAATTCTCACCATCATAGACACATAAAGTTGCAACCATATTTTGAGTATCATTAAGAAAAAAAACATAATTTGAAACTTATGCTATACATGTTTTTAACCTAAGCTAAACCTTAGAATACCTAAAGTGTGTACTTGTATAGCGCCCATTTACAATGAAATCCAATTCCCTAGGTATCAAAGCCTAATTTATATTTATTAACCCTAAAACACAAAATATAAATTTAAAATAAAAACATTTAAGTTGCAGTAAAAATAATATAAAGTATATTTATTTGATCTTAAATGTTGTTGACTTTTAGGTTTCTTTCCTAGATTGGGAAACTTCTCCTTTTAAATGCTAAAAATCCTTCCTTTTTTAGGAAGTAATATGAACTTGGATTCCATGTCATATTAGGAAAAATAAGTCCAAATCAAGGTTGATATAGGGCCTAACACATCATCCCTTTCTAAAATTTGAATAAGACTCGTCTTTAACTTGGATTAGATGAATTAGATGGTACCTTTTACACTCCATAAGCATCATTTATCTCTCTAGGTCTATCTTACTCCATGTGTTTTGAACTAACCCATTCAATGTTTTTTTTTAAATCTTTTTGCCCTAGATCTTGTAATAGGTCTATACTTGGCACCACCAATGGGTCATTTGTTACATTTAGTGTTGAGCTAGTCCTCATCATCCCCTCTCTCTTTAAAAATATTCGACCTCAAATCATTATCACCTACATCAAATAAAGTAAGATTAGAAATATTAAAGGTAGCACTAACCTGGCAAATCAACTTTTTATGCATTGTCATTTATCCTTTCTAAATTTTGAAAGGCTAATCTCTTTGCGGATGTAACTTAGACTTCCTGAAGGATGAAAAACATGCATTGTGCATATGCACCTAAACCCAATAATTGGGCTAAAATAAAACTTGTTTGTGCCTTTTATTGGCTTTAGTTGTATACATAGTTTTTTTTTTTTCAATCAGTTGTTGTACACTTATCTTCACCACTTATGCTCTACGATTTCTATTCAAACTAATTATTTCATCAACAAGTAAAGGAATTAAATCTATGAGAGTTAGACCATTCACAATTTCAAATGGTGGAAAATTAGTAGTAGAATGCACACTACGATTATATACAAACTCCATGAATGACAAACAGTCTTCACAATTCTTTAAGTTCTTTTGATGATAAAAAAATCCTACTACAACTCGGAAACAACATGGGTGGCTATCTTTTCCTTTAGTTTCTAGGATGTTGGATAGAAGGCTATAAATAAGACTTTAATTAGCTTTATAATATTTTACTTCTCTTCTTCTCATGACAATTAATGGATTCAATATTATGGGTTTTATTTAATTTTGTTGGCAACAACCCAAGGCTTGTTTGGGATTAATCAATACTTTGTTTTGAACTAGGATCCAAGGCTTGTTTGGATTAAGTCATGGTCTTTCTAATTTAGGATTTAGGGTCAGTTTTGAGTGGACCTCATTTAAGTCTATTGATATGAACTCCATCAACAATTGTGATGAAACTCAATAATAGTGACGGTTTAAAACCCAAAGATCATGTAGATAAGATTGGTTGAGCCTTAACCCAACACCTAACAAGATGAAAACCAAGATTATGAAGGATTGAAACGCCACACCCAGAAAACCTGAGAATCTATCAACAATCAAGGTGATAAGTTTGGTTGTTTAATGCCACAAGATTAACTTGATAAGTTCTAGGAGTTCTTTTAAAAACAAAGAGGAACACAAGACCTCACAATAATGATAATTTTCTGAAAACATAAAATTTTTATTCATTTCAAAATACCCATCTATATATTTGGAACAACCCTTTAAGAATAGAAAAAGTCATAACTATAGCTTTAAAACAACACAATCATCAAAATAAACAAGTCCCCATGTTCTTAGGTATCTTAGACATCTAGAGGCAACCATAAATAGCTAAATGACTAAATTTAATGTATTTAACATCGTTATTCAAGACCATGTTCATTCCTCTATTTAATATCCTTGGAAGTCATCAAGTTCAAGCCCTTTGATAGCCATATCATTCTGGAAATGTTTTTGCATAATTATTAGCCTCTTCAATTGCTTTCATGAAATGGACTAAGCCTTGATTATTATTTGATTCTATCTTAATCTTTTTAGAATCAGCCCAAATCTCTTTGATTAGCCCATTTAGCACTTCCTTGAAACGTTTGGCTCTAAGTCTCATAATTGGACCACTTGGAAGTGACAAAGGGTCTTGTGTAAATTTAGCCCTATCCCCGAGTGTATGATCAACAAGTCAAGCTACTTGGTTTGCATCATCTACATAAAGGGTCCATTAGGATTAATTTTTAAGGAACTATTTAAACTCATATAAGCTAAATTTTTGCAGCCATTGATGAATATTACTTTTAAATTTTTTTAGTTTTAAAGTGTGAAAGTGATTCTTATATTCTTTAGTTCTTGAATGAATTGAGTCTGACTTATGGAAGATTAGCTAGCTTCATTGCGTCATTCTACTCATTCCAATAGTGTTGGTACCTTGGGGCAGATTTATTTTGGCATTCCGGGATTAGATCTTAGTCTTGATTGTGGGTTGCATGACCATGTGATCATAAGGTTCGTATTAATTGGTATCCGAGCTAAGCCCCGAAACAAGATCATATCCTTTTGTTATTTTCATTTTTTTAGTCTTCCTTAAAGTTTTTTAATGTTTGCGTCCATCTCCTTGTTCTTCGTGTCTGTGTCATTTAAGCTAAAAAAATATTATATTTCATCCTTTTATAGTCTCATCATATCAATATATATAAAAAAGATATAGAGGGATTAGTTGAAATTTGAAGGATCATTCAATTTTTACTATAGAAAACACAACTCTAGTGAAACATAAGAAAACCATATTGGAATCAATTGAAAATTCATATTCCATCTATTAGGAATGAGACTGCATCATAAGTCAAATTGGGCTTATTCTGATATTGTTTATTTTGAGGTTCAATTTTGTCGTATAAACATTACCTTAATGAATCCTAAGCAAAGAAAAGACAAATATTCCTCCTCCAAACCCTAAATCATGTTTTCTTCCATCTTTTTAATTAGTTGTTCAATAAATATGCAAGGTTAAATTCTTTTGCTTGGTTGCAAGGACACAAAAACATTCAGATTTGAAGAACTATGAGATCTATTCTACCTTTGTTTTTCAATTTATATAATAAATATGTTTGTTCTCCTATGTTTATTTTTTTATGATTGTTTATTTAATTGCTGAGAGTGAACTCAAAGTTATTATTGTAGATAATCTATTATTAAATTTGAGTTGCAGTATATGAACTTGTGAAGCAACTGCGTTAATAATTATGGCGAATCTATGTTATTAATATTAGGGAGAACATTAAATCAAATCAAACATAGATTGCAGACAATTATATTTCTTAATTAATTAATTTATCTAGTTTTTAAGATTGTCATTTAATCAAATTACTAGTGCAGACACTGTGGTTATTTAATGGTTAGGGTAAGTTATACGGTGAATCCGTTAACAAACCAATGTTAAAAAGAGATAAATATTCAGAGTATAAATTGATGTTTCATTTCAATGATTAGTTTTGATTTATATAGGTGGATGTTAACTTGCGACCAAGGTTTGTTTTGTTGATAAATTTTGGTTTTATATAATTTTCACTCAGTTTTTTTAAGCCTCAACAACTTCTAAACCCCCTAATTGCATAACATATATAGCACGAAAATCTAAACTAAAATATTATCGTGGGATCGATCTCTTGCTTGCTCTATATTATCTTGTTTGATTTGTTTTAAGCTAGGGTAATTAATTTATGCGACGCAATATCGCAACAACATTCAATGTCTCTTTCAACGTCTTTGTCTTAGACCGGGTCATTAGACCATTTGAAACATGTGATGGGTCCTTGTTAGTGTTTCTAGATTGGTCCATATCATTTGGGTATTCTAGAGTTAGCCTAGGGTAAAAACATATATATAACCTAAGTTTTAGATTAGGTTTTTTTTGCTTAATGATATTCAAATTATGGTTGTAGTTTTGTATGCTTATGAGGTGAGAATTCTCTCTTTCTTGATTCTCTAAAGGACTGATAATGTCTTATTAAGGTTCAATTGTCTTAGTGACATCATTCCGTACTTCTCGTTTGCAAATTTGATTTGTTGGGTAGGGGTTGAAATCTAATAGTATTTGTATCTAGGTACAAGTTATTTTTGTATTATACTCTTACCAAATCTGATTTACTTAACTTTCATAGAATTGGTGTTATGTGTATATGTTGCTTGATTGTGTGATCTAGAGGTTCCCATCACCCAACAAAGATGATATTTCTCAAGAAAGCCAAAAATCAGGTTTGAGAAGTGTACACAATGGAAACCTGCACCAAAGCACCAACACTATTAGAATTGAATCAAATGATGTGGCAAGGTCAATTATATCTTGTTAAGTCAAACTTGACTTTTGTCCCAGCAAAGAAAACGTGTTGCACCATGCAAAACTTAAGTATATTTCATTAATCCATGACTGCTAGCTTTATAGCATACAATTCATTTATATAATTTTTCAAATAACCTTAATTGTTGCTCCCAATATATAGGTTGTTTTGATCTCACTTACAAATTTGACCCGACACATGTAATAATAATATAAAAAAACAAATATTTGAATATCCTAACTTATAAATTTATCATCCCTAAGAATTGCTCAATATACTGAAAAATCTGAACTGGTCCCAACATCTTGATTAACCTGACTCAACATTGGATCCATGTGGCCCAAACCTATGTTCATTAAAATGAATCAAACATACATTCCCGATAATCTTTCTTGCTCAAAAGGAATTGAACAACAAATTCAAAGAGCTTGTTATGACCTATATCGCAAGGCCTTCCCTAACTCCAATTGATATGAAATTTCATGCCACATTGAAGCATTACTCTAAAATCTTTTGGTAAGTTATTATCTCAACCCAACAGATAGATATGGAGATATATAATTGAACAATATAAAACCTTACATCAAAGACCGAATTTGACCATGTTTGGATTGTACCATTCTCTCCCTCTTGAACAAGATTCACCCTAGAATCTTGGATAAGATCATTAGCCTCTTGTTTAAGCCCTCAGAACTCCTTTATTGCTAACACCTTTCTCCAACATCGTTGTATGGAAGTAGTGACTAATAAAATTTTCAAATAAGCACGTCATAATAACCACTTGCATTTATATTTTTGAATGATAAGTACATTGGCTCTCCTTCATCTTTCATTCCTTTTGGCATTGTACTTCCTTTTCCTAAGAATCTTGAAGTTCATAGAATATATTTTTTACACTTGCTAACTTCTTGTTTTAAAACCCTTAAACTATGACTTAGTTTTTTGAATTTATACCATTGAATCCTCCTGCGTCCCCTCTTCCTTGGTGAATACATGACACAAATAGGATAAAAAGAAGATGACAACACAAGAATAGAGTTTACAAGAGGAAGAGCTTTGATTTATACTCGAAATTGCAAATCTAACTTTTGTTAGAACTAAAACTGATAGAAAATAAATAGATATGAAGTGATGAAAATGACTCTAACAACATCCAAATATCTTAAATATGATGATAATATAATGGCAAGAATAAAATCAATAAGAAAAAAGCTTTGAAAACTAAAAGCAAAACAGACTCATGATGACAAGACAAAACCCGATTTTGGAATCTAAAGAGAATGATATCCAAATTATATTAAATTTAATATATGTTTTTATTGGGATCCTAATAAACAGATTACAAATGTTGAGTGGATTGAGTTAAATTGATATATGGACACAAAACTGACTCAAGACAGCCCTTTTAAAACGTGAATTCAGAACCTATACCAAATGATGTCAAAGTAAAAGAAAACTTTATATTAAGTGTGGTTTCACATTAAGTAACTAGAATATCAACTTGGAGTTAATTACGATAAGTTTTGATATGCTAACGTGAAATAGATGTGTTACAAACTTGTCTTCACTCAAATAACATTTACTAATTGCTACCTTATTCTCCTTTACTTTAAATATAACACAATAAATATAGGAAAGAAATCAATACTAGCAAAAAAAAGTAGATGAAGAGAAAAGAATATGAATAAAATAAGAGCATGAAAAAAGAAGAATATAACATCATTCAGAGCCTAACTCTGATATGTGAACCACTTGATCACGTGGTCAACCAACCCTGATATGAACTCCATCAATAATTGTGATGAAACCCCATAACAATGATGGATTAGAACCCCAAGATCATGTAGACTAGATTGGTTGAGCCTTGACCCGACACCTAACTAGATGACAACCAAGACTACAACCAATTTAGGTGAAATTTCCAAATCTTCTTGGTCAGTTAGTTGTTTGTCCAAATTGTCTAGCATGATTGGTAAACCTATTCAATGTGATAAGTTAACCGCCTCCATGTCTAGGTTGTCTTTTGCTAGATTTCTCATTGAAATGGATATTATCGTTGATTTGATGCACTCTATTGAGATTCTGCTGCCTAATAAAGCTCCGTTGGTTCAACTTGTGGTTTACAAAACTCTACCAAAATTTTGTAAAACTTGCAAAGTGTTGGGGCACACTATAACAACTTGTGCTAAGACTAAGAAAGAGCTCTCAAAGGTTGTTGAGGGAAGGTGTCTAGCAGCCACTACTCTAGGGGAAATAGAGGTTGCTTCTGACATGTAGTAGAGGGTGGATTGTGAGGGTGCTACTGATGTGCAAAGGGGTGTGGGTTTTAAGGCTGTTGCTGATATGCACATGGGTATGGGCTATGAGGCTGCGTCAATTGCTACATGAAAACTAATAAATCCATTTTTCCTTCATGAAAACTAGGAGTAAACACTCAAAATTAATAAATCCATATAACCCTTGAAATTCTAAAGTAGAGGAACATAATTGGGTGGAGAATTAACAAAAAGACATGTGAAGAATTAGGGAAGAAAAGAGGGAGAAGAGTGGTTGGTTACATACAAGGAGAAGAAGGCTAAGATTCTTCCAAAATTGTGAAGTATAGTCTAGATTCCATCTAAGTAAGAACTTCTAATTCCATTTTTTATGAAACTAACTTCAATTTGATTAGAAATTCACGATTCTTCTTGAATTAGGAATTAGGGTTTTTAACACAAAATGTTGGGACAATACAGAAATGAGTGAGATTAAATAGACTAGAATAATCTAAGTCCTTTAAGAGGAAAAAAAAAAGAGTGCATAGAAGAGAGCAAGGGAACTCGTGTTTCCCTTAAGCAAGTCTCGACAGAAACAATGCTGAGAGGGAAGGAGAATTTATGAAATTTCTTAACTAACTTGGTACAAATGACCTTAAGAGGACATAAAAGAGTAGGGTTTGTATGAATAAAGGGAAGGCATGGTTTTGATTGATGAGGAAGCATGGATTGAGATGAATTGGAGATACTTTCTCCATTTTGCAAAATAGGGTAGATTCGTTGCCCTATTTCTTGGAGCAATTTGGACCTGAAAAATATAAAATCTAGGGAGGGTCCTTTCGTAAAAGTTGTAGCTGAGAGTGTTATCTTTCCAACGAGTCTAACCTCGTCTAATTTGGATTTCTAGAACTCCATATATAGATAAAATTTAAGGAGAGGTCGAGTTGTCACCCCTGTTGGCAGATTCAGTCAAGTTGATAAAATAGTGAAATGTAGCCATGTTAAGGGTAGAATTTGTTTTCTTGCCCTTTATAAAGTGTGTCTTGATCCTTAAGAAATAAGAGAAGAGAATAAACTGTGATTAAAATTGAATTCATGATGTCCACTTGGACTACTAATGAGTTGAAAAGTTAAAAGATGATAATGAGGAATGTAAGTGACAAAGAAAAGATTGGTAAAAGAGAAATGGATATTATTACCGTTGTTGTTGTTGTTGTGTGTGATATATGAATTAATATGTAATAATGGTGGGTGTTTGTGGTTTTAGGAGGAAATGCGGGAGGAGTACAACAACAATAGTGGAACGCAAGTTAAGCATTTACAGTAGGTACGTACTTGGTACCTATACCTCCTTTAGTCAATAATTATTTTAACTAATTATTGAACTATAAGAAACAATTTGGTGCTTATTGATGAGGAAAAGAAAAGGGGTAAAGGAAAGGTTAAGTGATGGAAATATATATATATATATATATATATATATATATATATAGAGAGAGAGAGAGAGAGAGAGAGAGAGAGAAATAAGCTGGTTGACAGTGGCATTACCGGTATATGGGAGGAGGAACATAAATCTTGATTAACTTTTCAGTTTTATAATAGTTAATGATATCGACGGTTGATGTTGATATTAGTAAAATTTATAAACTTGATTAACTATTCAGTTTCAGAATAGTTAATGATATCGGCGGGTGACGTCGATACCGGTAAAATTTATAAACTTAATTAACTATTCGATTTTGGAATGGTTAATGATATCGGCGGGTGACGTCAATATCAGTAAAATTTATAAACTTGATTAACTATTCGGTTTTGGAATAGTTAATGATACAACGAGTGATGTCGATATTGGTAAAATTTATAGATCTAATTAGCTTTCCAAGACAAAAGCTAATGGTGTCAAGAATTCTTTACATCAGCACACCCAAAAGCCTTCCAAGGTAATATAGAACGATGATTAACTATTTTGATTTTTAAAGAAAAAAATAGCTAATGACACTAACGATTATGTTCGTAATGGTATTTTCATGAAACTGATTAGTTTTTTCCAAAACATGCAACTAAATACACTAATGGGGGTCACTAGTGTCGGCTATAGTCTTTTCAATGTGGAGGGGGGAGAAGTAACCCTAATGGACCCTAAGTAACCGTTTAGAGTTGGGAGGAGATGAAAGTCTTAATGAGGAGACGATTTGTGCCAAACCACTATTACAGAGACCTATACCTGAAGCTACAAGGTATGAATCAAGGCTATAAGACAGTAGATGAATATTACAAAGAGATGGAGAGAGCAATGATTCGAGCCAATATTGTTGAGGATAGAGAAGCCAACATGGCTAGATTTCTTAATGGATTGAATCGCGACATTGCCAATGTGGTTGAGCTACAACACTATGTGGAGCTAGAGGACATGGTTCACATGGCTATGAAGGTAGAGAGACAACTTAGAAAGGGACATGTTTGTCCAGGGTTTAATTCGGGTTCTTTATCATCTTGGAAGACGAATCTAAAGAGAGAGGCTTATTTCCAAGTTGTAATAGGATTCTTTTGTCTTTTTTGCTTTGCTCACTTCATGACCCAAATAAGGTTGTATTAGACCCCTCTTGCACATAGATAAGATATACTAAGGTCACCTCTTGATATTCTAATGGTTCTAGCAATTCTGACTTGGTTGAAACCTTCAAAATTGCAAATCAATGCTCTAAACATGTAATGAATCTTTGCTGGTATTTCTGGGCTGACTCGCATCAAGTAGTCCAAAGAAACAAATTTTCTTTTATATAACCATAAAAAGGTGTATATGGTTGTTTTTAAAATCTCATATGAATTAAGTAAATTGATAGATATGTTGTTTAAAATTCTTCTGTAAATTGCTTGTATTTACTTAATTGTTTTACTTATATGTAAAATCTATATTTTGCAGGTTCCACCCATTCCTATCAGGAATAGATTTTAAGTCCTTGATCCTTTTTTGTATAAGTTGGGAACTTAGGAATTTATGTGAAATTTTGTCATGCAAAAAATATGTAAACTGTATAGAATATTATATTCATAATATTTTGTTTTATGGAATATTAAATGTATCAACCTACGCTTGGGATATTAGAAAACACTAGATTATGTCAAAATATTAAATTGTGTTGTGTTATATGTGTGTGTGTGTGTGTGTGTGTGTGTATAAAACCTTCATGTTTTGAATGGGCTCTTTTAATTATTATCTTGTGTGTGTGATGTAAGATAGAGTTTGAGAATGAATATAGTCTTGAGCATATTATGGAAAGAATTATGTAGTTGTTTGTACTAAACATGAATGTGATTGTGGATGAGACATGAATCAAATCGTGTGCAGGTTACATTGTCAATAACTTGGGATCTCTTAATATAGGGGAGACTCTATCGAAATTTTGTTGAAATTTTGTTAGAAATTTCAACAAGAGAAAAAAAATAATATGTTCTTGTTAGAAATGTGTATTAATAAGATTACGTGGTTGTCCCCATGAGTAGGGGGCGTTACAGTTCTTGTCAACCATCTTTGGTCCACTCTTCAACTCACTTCTCTACACTGGGAACCTTCTCTAATCACTCTCCTATATCGGTTACTATTAGCACAAGGCAAGCTTCCGAGAATATGCCTTTTAAATTCTTCAATATATGGGTTGATCACCTGGAGTTTATGGATCTTCTTTATGACTGTTGGCATACTAACATCTTCAATTATCCTATGTACTCTCTGCAAAAGGCTGAAACTTCTAAATGGCCCTCTCAAGCTTCTTAATAAGTTGTATTTTAGCCATATTTAAGAAAGAATAGTGAGAGCTGAAAAGGAGTTGGTTCAGCATCAACTTCGGCTATAAGTTGATCAGGATAACTGGAAGCTTCTAGTGCAGGATAAGCTTCTATCTTTGCGCTTGGTTAACCTAAAATCCTTTGAGAAAATGTTCTTTAGCCAAAAGTTGAAGGCCTCATATATTAAAGATAGTGATAAGAGCACCACATTTTCCCATGCTATGATGAGCTGTAAGCATTATCAGAACATCATTACTCTATTTAGCATAGTGATGGCCAGTTGTTTACATCAGTTGAGGAAGTGGGTACAAAGTCTGTTAGTTTTTTTCAGCATTCTCTTGGTGCCTCCAAGACCATAATTCTTAAGGAGGCCTCGATTGTTCACAGTGGAAGATGTCTTGATGAAGGCTCTCATTCTCTCCTTCTTGCCCTAGTTACTAATGAGGACATCCGCTCCATCCTTTCTAGTATTGGTAATGATAAAGCTCTTAGACAGGATGGGTACTCTTCCTATTTCTTCAAGAAAGCTTGGGAAGTTGGTGATGACTTTTGCTCTACTATTTGAGACCTTTTCTCCTCTAAAAAGCTCCTTAAGTAAGTTAATCACTCCATTATTGCCTTGGTGCCCAAATCGGCCAATGTCTCCTCCCCATCTGATTTCTGGCTTATCTCCTGCTCAATGTCATCTACAAGGTTATCTCTAAAAATCTAGCTTGCAGAATGGCTATCGCTCTTCAGGATATTATCAGCCTGGCACAGAATGCTTTCACTTAGTTATGGCATGTGTTGAAACTGATTCCTACTCTGTATCAGTTAATGGTAATATTTATGGTTTCTTTCTGAGGAAAACTGGGGTCCAGTAAGGTGATCCTCTCTCTCCATACCTGTTCATTGCTTGTATGGAGTACCTAACCCGATTATTGAAGATTGATTCTCAGAATCTGGAGTTTCATTATCACCTGAAGTGTAGCTCTCATGATATCTTCCACCTTGCTTTTGCTGACGACGTGCTCCTCTTGCATAGAAGTGATAAGTCCTCAGTCAAGATTCTCCACCAGCAATTACAAGTTTTCAGCAAAACATCGGGTTTGGATATTAATGCTTCAAAATCTTCCATATACTTTGGTGGAATGGATGACAAGGTTAAATCTTAGATTCTTCAAGATACCGGGTTTCTAGAGGGCTCTTTTCCCTTTAGATATTTGGTTGTTCCTTTGAGTTCTCACAAGCTAGTAGTGAGTCAATTCTCTCCTTTCCTCTATAAGCTTGAAGCTACCTTTCAAAGTTAGATGGGGAAGCATCTCTCCTATGCTAGTCGGCTTGAGCTCCTTAAGTTTGTTATCCAGGGGATGGTTCAATTCTAGCTAAACATTTTTCCTATGCCCTAATCTGTTATTCATCAGATTATTTGCTTGTGTAGAAATTTCTTATGGACCGGTAACATCTTGAGAACCAAATTTGCCCTTGTTGCTTGACAATTGGTTTGCCTTCCTAAAGTTGAGGGGGGTCTAAGTTTGCCTGATATGGTTGAACAAATCATGAGTTTTCCTGCCAAGTAGTTATGGAACATTCATTGTAAAGCAGACTCCTCTAGATTCAATGGATTTACCATTTCTACTTGGGTCACCACTCAATCTGGGCAGCTTCTGCTCATAAGTCCTCTCCTTTATGAAAACTATCCTTTCTTTAAAGGATAGCCTTCTGCATGATTGTGGTGGATTTCCTCATGATATCTCCTTGATTTAGAGTTGACATGTTTCGGCTGATCCTTTCTCAGTTGATGCTTATAATTATTTTAGATTCAGGAATGATGTGGGTCACTAGGATAAGGTCACCTAGGAGCAATGTTCATTGCTTAGAACAAGCATTGTGTTATGGTTAGTAGTTAGAGGTAAACTTAAAACCAAGGATTGTCTTCGCTTCTTGAGTTTGGATGCTACTTGTGTGCTCTGCTTTCAGGCAAAGGAATCACATGCTCACCTCTTCTTCTCTTATAGCTGTACATCTCTCTTATGGTCCAAGATTAGGTCTTGGTTGCATTTTAACAGGTGTATGTCCTCTCTGTTTAGTGTTATCTGTGGCCTAAGTATTGCTAGTAAGGGCCTTGACTCGAGAATGTGGAATGTGGCTTTAGCTATATCTGTTTACAACATTTGGCATGAGCGGAACAGTCGAGTGTTTGAAAAGAACTGAAACTTCGTGGATGTAATCTTTCAGAAATTTCAAATCTTATGCTACACCATCTACTATTTCCATGTGAAGGATCCCTCTCTTCTTAATGTTGAATAGGATTAGTTGTAGCTGCTTAATGTCTTGTAAATGGCTTTAAAGCCTTGGCTCACCTTTTGTTTTTGTTTGAGCTCTTAACTCTCTTCTCTGTATAGCTTTGTTTGTTCTAGTTCTCAAGATTGGTTACTTTGATTACTAATATACTTACATTTGAAAAAAAAAAAGAAAAGAAAGAAAACTAAGACTACAATGGATGAAAATGCCACACCAAGAAAACCTAAGAATCCCTCAACAATCAAGGTGATAAGTTTGGTTATTTGAACGCCACAAGATTAACTTGATAAGTTCTAGGAGTTCTTTTAAAAACAAAGAGGAACACAAGACCTCACAATAATGATAATTTTCTGAAAACATAATATGTTTATTCAATTTGAAATACTCACATATATACTTGGAACAACCCTCAAAGAATAGAAAAAGTCATAACTAAAGCTTTAAAACAGCACAAACATCAACATAAAAAAATCTCATGTTTTTGGGCCTCTTGGATTTTAGAGGCAACAAAAAATAGGTAAATGACTAAATTCAATGCATTTAACATAACCAGCCAGGACCAAGTTCATTTGTCTATTCAATATCCTTGAAAATCCACAAATTCATGCCCTCAGACCATGCTGGTAAGCTTTGATTATTATTTGAGCTCGTATTGGTCTTTTTAGAATCAGTCCAATTCTCTTCGATTAGCCCATTTAGGGCCTGTTTAGTATTGTTGTTGTTTATGTGGTTGAGATTAAAAAAAAACACTTTCATGAAAAGCACTTTTAGTTACGGTTCATAACTAAAATTTAAGTATTTAGTTAAAATTGTGGTTGAGTTTAATGAAAAACAGTTTCGTGTGTTTGGTTACCATTATTTTCATATTGCTGTCAACTTGTAATAATTCAAGTAAATTAGACACTTGTTTTTATTCCCCCATCAAACTACTTGCAATTCCATCACGAACTAAATCCATACGTGGAGGCCTCTGCGATCCCTAACTATTTGATCGAGGAACAATATTTGATAAAATATCTTCAAGAATAAAATTAGGATTAAGATTATATTCAAGAAAAGACATATCATCTTATGATCTTCTTCTAATATAATTATGTAGTGTCTTGATGCAACCACAATCTTCACTTGTGTTTTGTATGGATAAGCATACATGTTTTGTAAAATTCACCACCTTTCTTTCCATATGCCAAATTAGCATTCTATCACGTTACGTAGTGATGAGTGTGCACAATAATAAACTTCCTAATGAGCACTTGGTTGTCCACAATGCCTAAACTCTTGGAATTGATATCTGTGACCTTTATAAGGACCTAAATACTCATACTCATTGGGATATCCAGCATCAACCACATAATACATGCCTGCAAGACAAAAGAAGAAAACACAAGTATATATTAAGAATAAAAAAATGACAAAGAATATTATTAAACTGAATTGACCAACTCTTAAAATGTATATGAAATGTCAACCTTTTGGTGGTTTGGGGAATTTGATATTGTTATTATTAATAGGCTCTAGAAAAATACATGTGTTGTGTTCACTTTCTTCCCATTCTGCCCACACAAAGGTAAATTGCATGTTGAAACTACAAGCAGCCATAACATTCTGGGTTAGTGCACCTTTTCTTCCAATAAATAGAACTTGATTTTTAGCTGATATGCAAGCACGGGCATATGTTCCATTAATTACACCAACACAATTCTACATGAAAAAAGCAAAAAGTCTCACTATTCTGTCCATGAATAAAAGAATATAAATTCATTTTCACATGATTAAAATAAAAATGTTTGGCCTTAAAATGTGGTATATGTCTTGAATTCATTGCAAATTCTCTTTGCATGTTCATAAATTCTGGATCTGTTGGTTTTATGACATCCACTGCGAACAAACATACTACTTCAAGGACTTTATTTATGCATCAACTAACAATTTCACCTGAATATTGGAATCTCTCTTGCACTTCCTTGTTATATGCCCCAACGACTATCATAAATAGAAACATTGCAACGTTTTTCATTATGAACATGCGTCTTGAAGGTTTTAAACCATATTGTGTTTTTAAATCTACATAAATTCGTCAAAGTGCTTGTGTCCATCCTAAACACATTAACACATCATTTCCAATGATCATTATGTAATTCAACTAGCTAACGCATACCTGTATTGTATGAAACCATATATGGTTCCTTATGCATATAATATATGTAATACAAGTCTACAACTCCAGTTGTACATATAATTAATTTCTCCTTCTCAAACTGTCTCTTAAAATTTTTTGTTTTGTTGTCGATGTCATCATCATCATTAATACAGTTATCATCATTGTTCTCATCGTTTCCATCATTGGTACACCTATCATCACCGCCACCCATCGACATACGAGCACCTTCAGAAGCATGATAATTAATTTGCTCTACAATGTGGTTCATAACATTTTCATAATCGCCATCCAAATCTTCATTAACTATATTGTTATACCATGGATCATTCATATCTTCAGATTCCATGAAAAAAACAAAAACCTTTAAATACACCTTAAACAAAAAAAAAACTTATAAGATTGAAAAGAGTAAATAAAATTCCAAGAATTTATGATAAAAAAAGTTGCATAAACCTGTAAATTGAAGAATGATGTTTCTCTTACAAAGTTATTCTTCAAAAGATGTGTTTGAGATTGTAAATGTTTTGGGAATAACTCCCACTTATATAAAAAAAATTGATTGATGAATTGTGTGATTTTTCACATGTTATTCTACAACTTTTGGCTTTCATTTGCATTATTTTCTTGTCATTTACCCAACAATAATCATAATTTTTTGCACGGTTTGTACCATTTTTTTCTACAAAATATATGAGTGAATAGTTATAGTTTGTCATAATTGTAGAATACATTTTTTTCTTTGTAGGAGACCTAATTTTGGTACATTGTGGGTCATTTTTTACTGCTGCATATGAGTGTACAGTTTAAAATACCCCGAAATAAACAACAAAACAAATTATTCATGGAAAAATTGCAAAAACAATAACTTGTGTTTATGAAATGGAGTAGAAAATATTTGACAGAAACAAAAGAATAGGAGCAAAAAAAATGATTAAAATATACATAACACATGAAAAAATATGAACAATGTAGAAACAAATGCCGAAAACAAAGAATAGGAGCAGAACAAAATTGCTTTAAAAAATGCATAACCCATGAAAAATTATAAGCATGAGCAGAAAGAAAATGTCAAAAACAAAGAACAAAAGAAGAATAAAATTGCTTTAAAAAATGCATAACCCTAAAAAAAATTATGAATAGGAACACAAAGAAAATGCCAAAAACAAAGAACAAGAGAAGAATAAAATTGTTTTAAAAAAGCATAACACACGGAAAATTATGAATAGGAGTCGAAAAAAATTACTAAAATTTTTTAATCCCACTCATGCATTAATACAACTATACAACCAATTTATATATCTCGAAACACTAATGAGGGAATTAAAATTCAAATACAAACTTGTATTACAATTCAAATACAAATTCAAATTAAGAGAAACACATCTCAACCAATGATTAAAATATATTGATTAATACAACAACAAAACGCATCTTTAACGATGCTTGAATTACAAACTCATGTTATCAAAATTGTTCGCACAATAATTCTGAAATGTAAACGTATACATAAATTATCAAGCAATGATTACAATAATATCACACATTACATTCACCTAACAATGCAAAACAAAAAAAGATTTACACTGTAGAAAATAGTCATACCTTCAGTTAATTTTGTTCACTACGTTCATGCATCCTCTTCTACCATTTCAATTTTTCCTTAAGACTTCCCATAAATCTTGATGTGAAGTCATGAAACACATTATCAACTAAGACTCCAGGAGTTGAATGGAGCTCAGTCATCATCTCATGAATACTACATCTTTCACGATCCATATGCAATGAAGTCAAATTGCTCCTCATTGACATACTATCAAGTAGCTAGGGCCACTTTAACATTAGTTGAATGCCAATGTTAGTCGTCGTCATCTTTTTCGCGTGACCTTTATTAGCCTCTTTCTCTTTTCTTTTTCCACTCTTTTGTGTGTTGCTTCTACTTGCTATGTTCACCCCTTAACTAACCTAGCAATATCATTATCGAACACAAGATTTATATCCTTTTACGAATCACCACTTCTTTCCTTTAAATCAACCACGTCAGTGTCGACATCATTAGTGTCAGGCTAAAAACAATTACCACCACCTTGCACTCCTGATGATGGTGCTCATGCATACTCTCCGGTAGTCATATTTTAATGTCAATGTAGGTTCAATTCCAGCATGCCTAAATTTTTTGGCTCCTGTAACTTCTAAACACATAATTCATACAAATATTCTCTTATAAAATATTCAGAAACATGGAAAATAAATTTAAATATATTAGATAATGAAACTAAACAAGAATTTCTGCTTTCCACCACTCATCTGTTGCTGAGATGGTTCCTAATTCACTACTCAAACCTACCATAGGTTCAGAAATGAGTTTCTTCCATATTCTCTAATTTTTTTTGTAGCCATCCCACTTGTTTTTTTAATTGTGCTTTGGTCAATGAATGACCAATTTGTTCTTTGAATGATGTGATCATAAATTTCCAGCCCGTTTTATCAAAATGCATTATAGGTCGCATTTCCAAATCAATTGCCCTAATACATATGTTGCAAAAAGTATGCAACATTTTCTTTGTCTAGGCAGCCTTATCCATATACTCACTACCTTCTATTCTATATTTTAAATTATTTCACAACAATTAACAATTTGTATAACAATAAAAAGTTTAGGAATTATACTTGCTAATTGAACAAGCTAACCTGAATTAACAAATTTCACAACAGAAATTAATTACCAAAAGTAAAAAACTTGAATTGTACATACATTCATCAAAAAACATGTGTTCACCCTAAACCCTTTTCGACTGTTCCATCTTCAATATCAAATGTATAATACAATTCAACACAAGTTTTATTAAATACACCTTTCATAAACTATATAAATTTGAGCTGAAATTTATCACATAGATTTAATAGAAATAATAAATGAACAATAATTTTGTTTAAAACTCTTATAATTTATTGAAACAATCAACAAAAATGAGCATAGGCACAATTGAGCTTGTTTCACAGCCATGGTTCACAAAATTTCCAACAAATTTCAAACCATTACAATTAGTTTCATGCCAATTCCGACCCTAACTTGTTTGAAAATCGATTCCTTGGTATAATTTCCATCTCAAATCATTGGTATTGTGAGCACAATCCACACTTTTCAAACATTTGCTATAATATTACTGGGTTATACAATTAAAATCTTATGTTCTCTATTGTTCATAATTAGAAAATACTGAGGGAAAATACACATACCTTAGATTTGCAAAAATCAGTACCTCCCCTTCGTGGTCAACGTTGATCTGGGGTGAGAGACAGGTCGGTGGAACTAAGGGTGAGCTGCCTCATTGATCTGAGGGAGAGAGGGTTTGTTACTGTTGTTGAGGGTGAGAGAGACGGGTTTATGGGTGGATCTGTTGTGGAGCTGAGGGTGAGGAGAGACGGGTTGTGGTTGTCTGAGCTGGGGTGAGGAGAGAAGGATCCGAGGGTGCGTTGGTGTTGTGTGAACAGAGGCCCTCTGCGGGTAAGGTGTTGCTATTGTCATGATGGGGTGTTTCTGAGGGAGTGTGGTTGAGGAGAATGGAAGGTGGGCGTGGTTGCCCTGTGAGGAAGATGTCTGAGGGAGAATGTGGTTCCAAAAATTAAGTTTGAGAAGTGTGATACTATAAAAACATGTCTCCAGGCACCAACATTATTGGAATTGAATTGAATTGAATGATGCTACAAGATGAGTTATACCTTAATGAGTCAGATTTGACCATGGTTTCAACAAAGAAAACATGTTGCATAATGCAAATTCAATTTTATTTCGTTAATTCATGACTGCTAGTTTCGCAACATCGAATTCACTTATATAATATGTCAATTAACCCTAATGACTCCATTTGGGTTGACTTAAGCCTATTTACAAAATTGACTCAAATATGTAATTATAATCTAAAAACTAATAAGAAAATAATAAAAAGAATAAAAAAATAGAATTAATATCCTTGCTAGTATTATATGTGTCATCCCTAAGAAGTTCCAAATAAACTAGTAAATCTAAATCCATTCCCAATATCTTAATAAACCTAAATCAACTTTGGACTCCATGTTGTCTAAACTCATATTCATTCAAATGAACCAAATAAAACCCAACATGCATCCAATAAGCTTTTTTGCTATAAAAAACATAACAGCAAAATTTATAAAGCTTATTATGACTTATATCGCAAGAATTTGTCCAACTCTGATACATACAGATGAAATTGCACCTTCAAATTGAAACATAGCTATCGAATCGTATGGTAAGTTTTCAATCCATTTGAATTGATTTCCGGTTTATATTTTATTATCCGAAGCCTCACCAAATTGCTAATGTTTGACTTATCCAAAAATGAAACGAAAGCGGTAGCTTTTATTTACTTACTGGAAGACCTCATCATAACCTCTTAACATATTATAAAAACTAATTTCATCGAGTAGCATCTCAAGATTAAAAATTACGTGGATGTATGCAAACACCTGGCACTTCCTGGATGGAGAGGCAGCATTGTTTAATCTAAATAAAAAAAAAATGGAATAGAATTTATGAAATTAATTAGTTTGAGATGAAACTAAAAATCAAGTGATATATCAGGTTGACTGGTCAGCTGAATGACATGTTTATAACAGTGAAATAAACCCAAGTAATTGTAAATTAAGGCAAATTAAAAGCAGTTAGTAAAGAAACAAATATATCACACAGCACCACGTTAAACAGCAAAATAAGTGATCTTTTTGCTTCTCTGCCTTTCAGAATTTTACAGAGAGAGAGAGAGAGTGAGAGAGCAAGAGAAATGTGGGAATCGATCTGCTTAACGTTGGCGGCCACCGCCGGTAATAACATCGGAAAAGTTCTTCAAAAGAAGGGCACTCTCATTCTTCCTCCCCCCTCTTTCAAACTAAAGGCATGCATCTTTTACCCATTTTCTTTTCTTCTTTTCTCGGCCTCCTTTCGTTTTATTTTCGTTTCATTTTGTCACAATTTTGTATTGCTTAACAAGTTAACAACCAATACAATATATTATTTATTTTTTAATTTTCAAGATTGTAGAAGAATTTCAAGCCCTGAATTTGAAATTCTGCTGCTGTTCAATTTCAAGAAATGATCTTATTGCTAACAAGTGCATGCATGTCGCTTCGATTCTCGATTCCCATTGTCAATCTTTCGGTTTTTGATTCTGGGTTTATGGGATTTCTCTCAATTCTTTGCTTGTTAGAACCCGTGCAACCGAACTGTGCATGTGAAGGAAGTGGGTTGCATATTTTTATTGATTTTATGTGTAAATTTTCAGGTGATGAGGGCATATGCCGCTAATAAAGCTTGGATCATTGGTTTTCTTATGGATATATGTGGTGCATTGTTGATGTTGAGAGCATTATCTCAAGCTCCTGTGAGTGAATATATTTGTGTTTCAGATTCCTTTTAGATTATTGTGCTTAATTGGAAATTTCCATATTTCTTTTTCGGAAAAGAAAATATTATACTTACGTTTTTGAACAATTTAAACTTTGAGACTACATTTTCAACATATACATGCAATGAAAAAAGAAAGAGACTGAAAGTCTTCTTGTTGAGAATGATTTGAAGAATTCGTTTGCTCTCTGCTTCTACCAAACTCAAGCAAAAAATGAGCTCTTTTATTTGTTTGGGAACTTCTATTTGGTTAATGCAATTTATTTTGTGTCATTTGTGTACTCTTCATCAAAGTGATCTTGACTGTTTCTGTCAGGTATCTGTCATCCAACCAGTTTCTGGTTGTGGACTTGCTATTCTTTCCGTCTTTTCCCATTTTTACCTAAAGGAAGTCATGAATGTCATTGATTGGATAGGAATCACTTTGGCTGGTATTGGTACAATAGGTATGTAAATTCTTCCTGGTTGCTTCCTGGATTGGTGTTGATCTCATTGTTGTTATAATCATATTTCAGAATGGTTATATGATAGTTATGGCTCAAAAGAAAGAGCATATTATTAGCTCTTTTTGTCTCTAACTATGTTGTGCATTCCTTCTGTGGATGAATATATATATTCCATGAAGGTGGCTCATTTGGAATAGGTCTTACCATGAACTTTTGTTTTTCATAATCCACTAAGTATAAAGTTTTGTTGTATTGAGCTAAACTATTGACATAAAAATATTAATTGATTATGAAAATTCAATTCTCCAAAACTGTTTGATAACCATGTTTGCTTTGTGAACCAACATCTTATTTATGTGGAAAACTAAGCCTTGCTGTTTGTTTTGTATTTGCGGGAGTTGGTGCTGGAGGTGAGGAGCAAGAGGGATCCTCTGTATCTATTTTTCAGTTACCTTGGATGGTGTTCCTTGTTGCCCTCTTGTTTGTAGGTACCTTACTTTGTGCACCAACTTTATTAGCATTAGTATGCCATTGTTGTCTGGACTATTGCATAGACATATATGAGTATTCAAAGTTGAGAGATAAGAAATCTTCTTTATCTTTTAGAATCTAAGCTGGTTTAAAATCTATGAAAAGATGGAAAGGACCTATACCCATGACTTGTGTTTACTCATAAACTTACTAGGTATATCTCTTATTCTCAACTATAACACAAATAGTGCCTACTCATCCATCACATATGCAAAGTACTTAGATAGGAAACACACGCAAATGAGCCAAAGATCCGTCTTTCTACTAGTGATGGTCAAGACATATCACTTCTTAATGTTGATTTCTGAGGCACTACTGGATGTGAATATTTTGTACTGTCTTAGTGAAACGGATCTCTTTTACCTGGTTAAATTTTCAGCTTTATGGTTGGTTGTGTATGCTAGCATGGCTTAGTCTAGAGAACAACTTATAGTTGTTGTTGGCTTCTTCTCTTTGTAGGGTTGGATTTGATTATCAACACTTTCCCTTGACATTGACTCAATTCTCACACTAATGGCATTTGAAATTCTGCATAGTTTGGTATGATCGAGGCCTTCTGTGAACATATCAGTTCCTTTAGTGTGACCTCCATGCTGAATGTTGGTCCCTTATTAGAATAGTTTGCAATAATTAAACCTTTTATAATGCCCAACATTTGTTTGCCAACTCCAAAAGTGGCCCATTACCACATCCTCTGATACTACTTTTTCATGCTAAAATAAAACCATACTTTGCCATCTAAAGCGAGTCTTAAGCCAGCCAAGCAGCTGAAAGTTTATCCAATCAAATCACAGCCAGCCAAGCAGCAAGGAATTGACCAATTGCTTCATAGCTAGAACCAACCTAAGAAAGGTTGCATTTGCCACTGAAAGAAGTATAAATAGGTCACCTGTCATCTTTTTTTGTAGATGGCTCCGTTTATGCAGTAAGATGAAATGATGAATTCTGTATTGTATTTGTATAATAGGCAGCAAGAGTAGAGAAAAGCTTAGGGAGCCTACGAGAATTTGTTTGTGGTTTTAGCACTGTGCTCTAATATAATGTAATTGTTTTGTTTCATGTCTCGACTCTTTACACTTCTCAACTACAAATGCATCTAAATCTCTCCTTTCTAACTTCTAGTGGGGACTATAATTTGACACTACCATTTATAGTTTTGTGGTGCTTCATTTATGTGTTCTCATTGCATAATTTTTCTAGTTGGGATTCAGTTCATCAGATATTTTATGGACATCTGCATGGCTTGAGGGACTGCATCCGAGACACTGATGATTGCTCAGTATGGTTTGATATGTGCAACTAAATTTGATGTTTTTGAAATAGGTGGTCCTCAATGGATGGCTCCGGGTATACAGACATCAAAGAAGAGCACATGAAATGGTAAATTTTTCTCTTTATCTTGCTGATTTGTAAATTAGTTTTGTTTCTGATTTTAATTCCTTAACCATCCCCGTATCCTTCATTCACTGTTCTGCCTTATGTTGAAAAATGTTTCCAATGCAGATGGACTATGAAGTTGTTGAAGAAATTATATGTGGTCTGGAATCTGGGATTTTGTTTGGGTATAATTCCTGGTACACCATCTTTGTTCATAAATTTGTTGCTTTTCAGTGTTGCCACTATTTTTATAATAGTGATTTATGTATGCTCAGCAAATTCAAAATTATCAGAAATTTGATGCGCCAGTTTGCATAAATAATGTTGTCAGACTTAGAATACATCATTGAATGTAGAGAAGTCCATGTAATTAGATGGATCCATGTGCTATGCCAGAAGGCTTCACCCACCAGTGTTATCGTTTTAGTGTGTCTCGTTTAATCAGAATAATAACAGTTGCTGCAAAATCAATATATCTTTTATATGCATGAATAGACAGTTTATTTCTTTCAAGAAACTGTTCCTCCAATGAATATGCTTAAAATATTGTTTCCTAAAGTGCCATTCGATTTATACCAAAATTAAGTATTAGTCCTAGCATAAAAGAAGGTTATGAACTGCTTTTGCTATTCAAATAGGCTTAAGGTTCTAAATGCTGAGTTGTAATATCAAAGATGGGATATCATATGCAGGATGGCCTCTGTAATATCAAAGATGGGATTTGTCTTCCTGGAACAGGGTTTCTCCAGGATGCTGGTCCCTATATGCATCTCCATCAGTATATGCTGTAGTGCAACAGGATTTTATTACCAGGTATTTTCAAATCAGCATCTAGATGTTCTCTCCAGGGCTCCATCTGTGATCTATTTTGACCTTTTCTCTGCATAGAACTTGTTTTTCATATTTTAGATGTCCATATTTGTATGGGATTTCTGCTTACCTTAATCATCCTAGAACAGGGAAAACAAGATTTCAGTTCTAGCATGATTGCACGTCTTCTTGATTTTCCAATTGGTTTTGGTTTGAGTGTACGATTTCCTTCTGAACAGACTCAGGGTCTAAAGCATGGAAGGGCACTTGTGGTGTCTACATGTGCTGCCATGGCGTCAATAGTGACTGGTGTACTTGCTGGAATGCTTGCATTAGGAGAACAGTTTCCGTCAGCGCCAACTGCTCGTTTTTCACTTCTACTTGGATGGTAACTTTAAAGTTTTTATTTAAACCATTGCCCTTCTAAATTCAAGTATCTTGATGCTCCAAGTAATGGTTTCTTGAAAGCAATATAACTTGATGCTATTCCACAGTGAAGGGACCTATTTGAGAGATTGCATGTGGAAGCCATCTATTTTAGACAATTTTGCAGACATCTAATTTATAAACTTTGATTTACATGTTATTGAAATTTATTCTTTAAACATAAATTGATGGTTAAAGACTCAAAAGGTAGTATTCAATTCTGTATCTTTGGCTGAGCTGTGTACAATATTAAAGTCTCCTGTGCAGAATATTGAAGTATCCTTCAAAGGCCCATTTTGTAGAATTAGTACTTTTAAAAAACCTACACATACAACAAACGTGCTTATAGGGATCCCAGCTAGGAAATCTGAGATGTTGTCTTATTGCTATAAATGTACTCATTGAGATTTTCTGCATTGCAGGCTGTTTATAGTAGCAGGTGTCATTTTACTTGTTAGCTCAACTTGGCTGCTGCGGCACCTACCATTGCGCCACTTCATACGAGTTAATGCTGATCGAAATTTCAATTTAAGTCGATCACCATCTCTCCGACTTAAGGATTCAAACCCAACTGCTGTTATCCATGCAGCAACATTGCATCATTTGATATCATCTCCGTCCAAGGAGAAGGCTTGAACTGAAACAATGCTAGCAAGTGTTTTGCCAATGACTTGACAGTTTTTGGTCAACATACTTGTGCAGTCTTTAAGTGCTGATTCATGCTAGCTCACTCTTTTTTCTCTTTTTTTTAAGGGGGGTACAGATGGTCTGATACAGCATTTTTTTGAAGCAAAATTATGTAATAATGTTGTATGTATATGGCCACGCAAGCCGGTCAAACATCAACTCGTGGTTACCTTTCACATATTTCCGAAGATCACTTCGCTGTACGCAAAATGTTCTATTCTTGAAAACTGATGTAGGGAGTGGTTTCGTTTTTTGATTTCCACATCATCATCTCGATTTTGGGTCTAGAGAAAGGTTCTGAGAAGGAGCCTGCTTACGAAAGCATTAGTGTTGATCTATTTTTAATCTCATCGAGGAAGTACTTAGTCTGTGTAAAGCTAATCCAATAATATATGGACAATTATCTTAAAAGTTAAGTTAAAATAGCTCATGGATTTTAACAGTGTTTTTGTATTGTCATTAAAACTTAGATCTACCATGGATGAGAATAGTTAAATCACATGATAATATAATTTTGTGACATGAGAGTTTGACTTTGAATCAATATTTTTTGCTTTAATGAACAGTGTTTTTCACTGTTTATACTATTATGAACAGTGAAAACACTATTCATTACTACTTTCTTTTCTTTTTTTTAACTGTTTTTTTTTAAACCAGGGCATTCGGGTCAGTTTACGTGGATCATGATTAATATTTAGACTCATTTTTTTATATAATTTTTAGTGTTCATTGCTGTTTGAAAATGTGTTTTCCCCCTTTTTATTATCTGGATTTTTATATATATATATATATATATATATATATATATAATTGGGGTGTCCGAGCTAACTTATACGCACCACGATTTTTTTTCTCACGTATATTTTTTTTTTATAACCATAGTATCTAGTATCTAAGGTAGCTTACGCACACCATGAATAATCTTTGGACCCATTTTTTTATATTTTTTTTTGTTTTCCCACTTATATTTTTTTTATAATTGAGGTGTCCGACCTAGCTTACGTGCACCACGACTATTATTTTATAGAATTGCTAAAGAAAATTGCAATTTCAAACAGTAATGAATAGTGATTTGAACAGTAATTTTAGTTGTACATTATTATTTGAAAAGGTGAATTAAATTGTAGTTTTAATGGGAGATAACAGAGTGTTTGAGAATACGTTTTGAAAGTGCTTTTTAAAAAATCTAAAATTTTTTATTTTAAATTGAAAAAAATTATTTTTTTTAGATAATTTTGATGTGCTGATGTCAAAAATGATTTTTAAATTTTAAAAAAAAATATCATTTTGATGCATTTTTGAATGAAAAACACTTTCAAAAGAAACCTTAACTACACTCCCAAATAGGCACAACATATGGTGACGGTAAAAGTTGAAACGCGAATTAAATTACTAGCTAAATTTTGTCCTTTAAATGACATTTATTATATATGTGTTTTTCATTATGGTCTTCTTTATACTTTTAATCTTGGATTTTATTTTAATTCTTTATATATATATATATATATATATATATATATATATTAAATGGTTCCTTTTTTTCTATGTTTATATATACATGCTTTTAGTTTTTGTTTTTTATTTTTATTATTTCCACTGTTATTAAAAAATTTTTATTTAATGTTTAAATTTAATTTTTATTGGTGATCATTTGAAAATGATATTTATTATTTTTTTCTCTTTGTTTTGTTTATTTATTATTTATTTTTGTTTTTTCATTCATTTTGTTTTTTAATTGCTTTTTTCTTAATATTTTTAGGTGTTCAAATTTCTAATTATTATAGATAAGACATTCAAAATAATGATAATGATTATTTCTAAGTTTTTTTTCTTATTAATATGTTAAACTAATTATATATTTTGATATTTATTTAATATTAGTGCCTTAATATATATGACCTAGGTGTTTTTTGAAAAATAATAATAATATCAGTACTCTAAAATAATTTTAATATAATAATATGAAGAAAAGATCTTATAAAAAAATAATTTAATTTTTTTAACAATAATTATGGTATCATTGATAGTATAAACAATAATAATCATAATATGAATTATTTATAATAATATTTATAATGAAAACTACAATCATTGTGATAATTTAACAATCATGATAATAATAATGACAATAATAATCAAAATAATTCATCACTTGATGTTTTTCAGGTTGAGTTCTGCGATTTTCGGTCTACTGATTTTTTTTGCATAGTTAAATAACAAATTTGACTCTCGAAGAAGATAAAATAAGGCCACTAAATAAAGGGGTTCGACATGAATTGCACAATTTTAGTCTGGTCTAGTCTGGTTTGGCTAACCGGTTTATTTATTTTAAAATATTTCTTTGCATAGTGAAATATTCATTTTGTCCCTCGAAAAAGACAAAACTAAGGTCTAGCAGGGAAGTGTGTCCCGATAATTTACCATTTTTTTTCTTTTTTCTACTGGTTTACTGTTGGTGCGTCATCAGACACGCCGTCTATTTCCGCACTCACGCGTGTTTCGGATGGTGCGTGCAGCGTATTTTGACATTTAAAAATACCCAACCAATGTCTAGAATGATTTTAAATCACATTCTCTTACCTCTGGTGTGGCCTGTGTGAGTATAGCGTGGCCGAGACATGTCAATGGTCGTTTGAATTCCCCTCCTTTTCTCACTCCTACTTGTGCAAGCACACGTCAGCATAATTGTTTTTTGCGATATTTCATTTTAGTCCCTGAAGTTTTGATTGTTAATTGTGGTCCTAATTACTATTATATAGGTTTTTATTTGTTTCAATTTTATCCTTCCTTGCAGATTTATTATAAATCCTTAATCTTTCTAGTATCAAAGTTTGGTGTTTTTCAATTTTATCCTTCCATGCAATTTTTGTTTCCAATTTTTCTTTATTTTCAATGTTATTAAGTTTTTTTTATTTAATGTTCAAATTTTAATATGTGATGGTGATAATTAGAAAATTATTAATTATTATAATTTCTCTTTTTTCCCCTTCAAGTCAAATAATTCATTAAAATCTATTAATATTTATTTTTATTTTGTTTTTTAATTTCTTTTTTTTTGCTAATATTGTTAGGTCTTGAATTTTCTAATTATTATATAGATAAGACATTCAAAATAATGATAATAATAATTTGTTAGTTTTATTTTCTTTTAAATATGTCAGACTAATTATATTTTTTTGATATTTATTTAATATGAGTGCCTTAATATATATATATATATATATATATATATATATAAAACCTAGGTTTTTTGGAAAAAAAAAATTACTATCATTGCTCTGAAATACTTTTAATATAATAATAAGAGTAATAAATCTTATAAAATAAAAAAATTTATGGAATATTTTTTTCTATTAATAATTAAGATCTAACCAATTTTTATTATTTCCACTGTTATTAGGGTTTTTTTTTAATATTTACATTTTAATTTGTGTTGATGATCATTTTAAAATTAATATTTATTATTTTTTTCTGTGTTATTTTTTAAATTTTATTTATTTATCTTTCAAGTCAAATAATTTTTTTTGAAATCTACTTATATTTAATTTTCTTTTGTCATTTATTTAGTTTTTGTTTCTTATAAATATGTGAGACTAATTATATATTTTAATATTTATTTAATATTAGCATCTGAAAATATATATATATATATATATATATAGACAAAAAAAAATGACCTAGGATTTTTTAAAGAAAAATAAATAATATCAGTGTTCTTAAATACTTTTAATATAATAATATGAGGAATAAATCTTATAAAATAAAAAAAAAATGATTTTGGCTTTTAACTCTAATTTAGTCCTCTTTTGTTTAAGTTTATTTCTTAGAAAATTTGATTCTTGAATTTTAGGTTGTTGTTTTAAAAACAAATTATGTATAATATTATAGATTTAATATTACTAGGAAAAAAAGACAACTTACAAACAAAATGGGTAGATAAATTTACCCTAGTTATCTACAGTTAAAAAATACACGAACCACTTTCCTTGCATTTCGATTACACTGTTCCTTTTAGGCGGAAAAAACACATTTCTAACATATTTGATTTATTACAATTTATTCATTAAATATTAAAAAAAAATCTAATTACAACATGCAAAAAATCAATTAGTTTACTACATAGAAAAAAACTCAATGCAACGTGCGGGCAAATCACCTCATTTATAACTAAATAAAAATCAAATTGTTATGTTATGAGGCTTCAAACATGGATGATGTTACTAGACCTAAGCATAAATATCATTAGTTTTCATCTGTCTGGATTTTGGTGTAAGGGTTATTATATATTAATCTATGAATGTTAGGTTTGTAGCATACTATTAACTTATATAATATTTGAAATAACCTTAATGGATTTTTATATGTAGGCTAATTTGAGTTCACTTAAAAAATTGATTCAAATATATAATAATAATTCAAAAACTATTAAATAAAAAAATAAAAAGAATAAAGATCTAAATTTAATAATTTAGATATGCCAATATTATATTTATCATTTCTAAGAAGTCTCATATAGGCTGGTCCACATAATCTCATCTCTCCTTGAAAGGATTTGATCGTAGATCAAAATATGTGTCAAATAGAATAAGATCAATAATGTTAAAAGTAATACTAACACCATACTTATTTGGAAGGTTAATTTTGTATGTGTTGTCATTGATTCTCTCTAAAACCTGAAATGGACTATCATCACGAGATTGTAATTTTGATTTTCTTTGGTCAGGGAATTGTTCCTTACGCATGTGTATCCAAACCCAATCACTGGGTTGGAAAACAACCACTTTACATCCCTTATTTTCTTTAGAAGCTTAAAGTCTATTCTATTTCTCTATTTCAGTCGAACTCCCTCATGGAGTTGTCTCACCATCTTCGCCTTCTTTTCAACTTCTAAAGTTACCCTTTCTTCAAAATGTAAAGGAATTAATTTTATGTAGTTGTATCATAATCTTTGCCTTCTTTTCACTATCTAAACTTAATTTTTCTTTAAAATGTAAAGTAAGTAAGTCCTTAAGGTAAACAATTTCAAAAGGAGAAAAACTAGTGGTCAAATGCACAGTTCTATTATAAACAAACTCAGTAAAAGGCAAACATTTTTCCTGACTTTTTCAACTTCTTGTTGAAAATAAAAGTTTAGTTCTCAACTTTTCCCAAAATATCTTTCAAAAGTAGCTAAGGAATTTAATATCACGATCTGACACCATACTCCTAAGAATGCCAAACAAATGTACAATCTCTCTGAAAAACAAGTATGCGATATGAGATGCATCAATTATTTTATGGCATGCAATGAAATGAACAATTTTAGAAAGTCTATCACCCATAACGAAAAATAAAATGTATATCTTTCTTTGACCAAATATAAACCTAAAACAAATTTCATAGAGATATCTACTTAAGGTTCAATAGACATAAGCAATGGTGTATATAGTCCATGCGGTTGTACTCTATATTTTACCTTTCGAGAAACAATTCATTGTTCACAAATTCATTCCACATCTCTTTTCATCTTTGGGCAAAATAAATGCTCATGCAATATATCCAATGATGCAAACCTCGTGATCACATGGTCACACAACCCATAATCAAGACTAAGATCTGATCCTAAAAAGCCGAAATATATCTGATAGGAGTGTGACACAATAAAAACCTACCCCAAAGCACCAACACTATTGGAATGAGTAGAATGATGACATGAAGCTAGCTAATCTTCAATAGATCAGACTTAGTTCATTCAAGAATCACTCTCACACTTTAAAACTAAATTTTTTTGAAGTAATATTTATCAAAGGCTACTGAAATTTAGCTTACATGAGTTTATATAGTTCTTGAGAAATTAACCCTAACGGACTCCTTAAGTGGACTTAAATGAGGTTCACTCAAAGTTGACCCAAAACCCGAAATTGAAAAGCCCATGACTTAATCCAAACAAGCCTTGGATCCTACCTGAAAACAAAGTATTAATTAAGTCAAACAAGCCTTGAGTTATAGCTAACAAAATAAAATAAAACCCATAATATTAAATCCATTAACTGCCATGAGAAAAAGGGAAGTGAAATATTATAGAGGTGATTCAAGGGTTATTTATAGCCTTTCATCTAACTCCTTAATCTTAGAAACAAATGAAAAAGGTAGCCACCCATATTGTTTCCAAGTTGTAGTAGGATTCTTTTGTTTTCTTTGTTGTCCTCACTTCATGGCATAAATAAGATTGTATTGGACCCTTGCTGCACATGAATAAGATGTACTAAGGTTTCCTTTTGATACTTTAATAGAGCTAAATTTGTACAAGACACTTTGTCACTTTCCAGTGATCCAATTATAAGACTTAGAACCAAATATTTCAAGGATGCACTAAATGGGTTAATCCAAGAAAATTAGTTTGATTCTAAAAAAACTTAGATGGACTCAAATAATAATCAAGGCTTAGTCCATGTCATCAAAGCAATTGAAAAGCTGAATCATTAACATGCAAAAATATGACCATTATAGCCAGACCATCAAAGGGCATGAATATGTTGAGTTCCAAAGATATTAAATAGAGGAATGAACTTGTTCTTGGGTTGTTATGTTAAATACATTGAATTTAGTCATTTAGCTATTTATGGTTGCCTCTAGAAGTCTAAGAGGCCTAAAAAAATAAGGACTTGTTTATGTTGATGTTCGTGTTGTTTTAAATCGTTAGAGGGTGTTTGACACTATGTTTCAATAGTGCTTTTGAAAAAAAATATTTTTTTTATTTTTTACTTTAAATTATTTTTTTGTGTTTTTAGATTATTTTCATGTGCTGATGTCAAAAATAAATTTTAAAAAATATAAAAACATTATTTTGATGTAAAAAATATAAAAACATCATTTTGATATATTTTTTTTTAATGAAAAACATTTTCAAAAGCAACCATAACTACAATCTTAAACAAGCACTTAGTTATGACTTTTTCTATTCTTGAAGGGTTGTTCCAAGTATATAGATGAGTATTTCAAATTGAATAGGAAAATTATATTTTCAAAAAATTGTCATTATTGTGAGGTCTTGTGCTCCTCTTCGTTTTTGAAAGAACTCATAAAAATTATCAAGTTAATCTTGTGGCGTTCAAACAACCAAACTTATCACCTTGATTATTGAGAAATTCTTAGGTTTTCTTGGTGTGGGCATTTCAATCCTTTGTAGCCTTGGTTTCATTTGGTTAGGTGTCGGGTCAAGGCTTAACCAATCTTGTTTACTCGATCTTGGGGTTCTAAACCATCATAGTTATCGAGTTTCATCATAATTATTGATGGAGTTCATATCAGATATGGACTAACCCAGAAACACCAGCAAAGACCCATAATATATGTTCCCAATAGTCCACTAACTCAATATAAGACAAAAACATTGAAAGAGACATTGAATGCATTAGTTTTGAAGGTTTCAACCAAGTCATAATTTTAAGGACCATTAGAGTATCAAGAGGAGACCTTAATTCATCTTATCCATGTGCAACGGGGGTCCAATACAAACTTATTTGGGCCATGAAGTGAGGACAACAAAGGAAATAAAAGAACCTTATTACAAATTGGAAACAACATGGGTGACTACCTTTTCCTTTTGTTTTTAGGATTAAGGGGCTGGATAGAAAGCTATAAATGAGACTTGAATAAGATCTATAATATTATACTTCTTTTCTTCTCATGGAAGAACATGGATTTAATATTATGGGTTTTATTTTATTTTGTTAGTTACAACCCAAGACTTGTTTGAACTTAATTAATACTTCATTTTCAGCTACGATCCAAGACTTGTTTAGATGAAGTCATGGGCTTTCTAATTTAGGGTATTGGGTCAGTTTTGAGTAGACCTCATATAAGTCTACATAAGGTGTCCATTAGGGTTTATTTTCAAGAACTATATAAATTCATGTAAGCTGAATTTTAGCAACTTTTGATGAATATTACTTCTAATTTTTTCAGTTTTAAAATGTGAGAGTGATTCTTGTGTTCTTCAGTTCTTGAGCGAACTGAATCTGACTTATCAAAGATTAGTTGACTTTGTGGCGTCATTTTACTCATTGCAATGGTGTTGGTGCCTTGGGTTAGGTTTCTATCCTATCACACTCCTATCAAACCTATTTCATCTTTTCAGGATTAAATCTCGGTCTTGATTATGGGTTGCGTGACCATGTGATCACGAGGTTTGCATCCATAAGAGCTATGCTCCAAAACAAGGTCATATCCTTCGTGACTGTGTCATCTAAGCAAAAGAAAGAAGTTATATTTCCTCTTATGACTGTCTCTAATTGTATCAGTATATTTAAAGAGAGAGAGAGTGGGATTAACTGAAATTTAAAGGATCATTTAATTTTTACTACAGAAAACGCAACTCTAGGTGAACCATAAGAAAACCACATTCGAATCAATGGTAACTTCATATTTAATCTATTGGAGGTGAAATCACATCATATATTAGGCTTATTCTAATATTGTTTACATAAGGTTTTAATTTGAGGTTCATTCTGCCACAGAAACACTAATCATAGTGAACCATATGCAAAACACCATAGAATCAATTTAAACTTCATATTCTGTGTATTGGGTATGCAATCACACCATATATTAAATTTGAAATTATTTTGATTCGACTTCTGGAGGTTTTAATTGGAGGTTCAATTCAACCACAAAATGATTATACATGAGGATGGGTACCTAAAAGTAAGAGAATGATCTATAAATTGAGTGTTGTTGTTTTTTTGGTATTATAATATGAAATATTGAATTGGAGGTCATTTTGAGTTCGTTTAGTCTGGGTTTCAATTCTATTACATAAAAATTGCGTAAGAGGTTAGATTTGCGTCAAATTTCGAAACATGATCCTTATTATTTACTTTTGTCCAAATCTTTGTTTCTATTATATTTGGGTTATCTAGGAGTCAAGTAATTGTTTTCATTATTATTTTCTTTTATTCTATTTCATATGTTCATTTCGTCAACAATTCGTACGAATTTGCATTATTACTCGCGAAATCATAATCATAGTTTGTTTTGCTTTGTTTTTAGTATTTTTATTGCTTCTTGAGTCTAAAATTTATAATTAGAGTACGCTATAAAGACTATTGATTTTGATTTGTTGATTTTAGTTCATAAAAAACTAAAAGAGAGCAAATTGAGAGGTAAAAGACGTAGTGAGCTTATTAGAGTTAAAAATCTTTTTTTTTTTTTGTGTGATGCATGAGAGTTGTGATGATGTATTTTGTGTTACTAACCAAATTTTACAAGATGTCTGAAAACTATGAATCAATGACACAAAATGTTGACGTGGCTTTCCAATTGTGAGTCATAGGGCAACAACTTAATTTATTGCAAGCTTGCCTCTAAAAAGAGAAGTAAAGGTTTCAATTGATGTACTACCTCACACACTTTCTATATCACAAGCACCATATAGAATGGTGCCTGTAAAATTGGTTCAATTGAAAATCCAACAACAAGAATTATTGCAAAAAAGGATTATATGCTCGGTAAATCACTTTGGGGTGTTCCATTTCTATTTTTAAGAAGAAAGATGGGACTTGTAGACTCTATATACATTACAAATAGTTAAACAAGGTCACAATGAAGAGCAAGTATTTGTTTCCGTGAATAAATGACTTGTTTGATTAGTTAAAGGAAATAAGATATTTTCAAAGATAGATATAAAGTTGAGATACTATTAATTGAGGATTAAGGAGCGAGATGTATCAAAAACTTCATTTAAGACTTACTAGGCATTATAAGTTCTTAGTTATGCTATTTGGATTGACTAATACCCTGTAGTGTTTATGGACTTGATGAATCGAGTCTTATGACCTTATCTTGATAGTTTTGTTATGGTGTTTATATATGAAATTTTTGTTTATTCATGCTCATATTCAGAATATGAGAGAGGTGCTGCAAACCTGAAAAGATCATGAATTATATGTCAACTTGAATAAATGTGAATTTTAGATTAAAGAACATGTTAAAATTATATTTCTAGAATATGTTATATTTGCAGAAGGAATATTGGTTGATCCTATAAAGGTTGAAGCAATGTTGAAATGGGAACATCCTACCAATGTAACTAAAATGCATAGCTTCCTCGAATTGGCAAGGTACTATAGGAGATTTATAGAAGGATTTTCAACCATAGACACTTCATTGACTTGATTGATTAGGAAGCAAGTAAAGTGAGAATGATAAAAAAAAGTGAGGAAAGCTCTCAAGAGTTAAAGAATATGATCTATAGTGATGTGTCTAAGAGGGGCTTGGTTGTGTCCTTATGCAACATAGAAAGCTTATTGCTTATGCGTCTAGACAAATAAGGCCTTATAAGGTAAATTATCTTGTTTATGATATGAAATTGGCTACATTGGTGTTGAAGACATTACTTGTTGGGATCTCAAGTTGAGATCTTACAAACCAGAAAAGCTGAAGATACTTGATGACACAAAAATAATCAAATATATGATAATGGAGATAGGTGAAATTTATTAAAAATTATAATTGTATAATTAATTATCACTGAGGAAAGGCAATGTTGTTGTGGATGTTCTTAGTCGTAAAAGTGAAGAGGTGATGATGACAACAAAATAGTGTGATGATAATAAGTTAATGGAGTTAAAAAAGATTGATGCCAAAATAGAAACAGGGCCTAAATGCTTTTTATTAGCCCAACTATGGGTATAGTAAGTCCTCTATGATAAAATTTTAAGATCTCAACAAAGTGATGTTGAGGTAGATAAAGTAAGAAACAAGGTAAGGTCAGGAGTTGTAACATCATTCAAAATTTGAGGAGATGGAATGATAATGATGGAAAATTGAATGTATATGCCTAAAGGCAAGTCATTAAAGGAAGAAGTGCTAAAAAAGCCCATGAGTCTCGATTTGCCATACATTGTCATACATCTAGGAAGTCTAAAAATATATCAAGATTTAAAAGAAATTTATTAGTTGCCAAACATGAAAGAAATAATTGAAAATGGATGGAATGGACCATGATGTGTAACAATGGATGGAATTATGTAATTTCATGAATCATTAATTTATGATTGAATTATGGATTGATAACTCTTGAAATGAATTTAAAAAAAAGTACCTCTTCTCTCTTGAAGGAGTGTTTCAACTATCTTAAGAAAAAACAGGCAAAGACTAAATTGAGAGTGATTTATACTTATTACATGTTCATTGATATGAAGAAATGAGTTAACTATAAACAAAGTTTTTTTTTATAAGTTTTGCATTGGAAGGCAAACATAAAAGGATAAATATTGATTATTATGTATTCCTAAGAAATTGTTTAAGGACAAATGTAATATGAAAAGATAAAAATATTGGATGCGTGAAATTATGATTGTGAAGAACACACACACACACACGTGTATATATATAAGGAAAAAAGAATTTAATATGTTTACACGTATATATATAAGGGAAAAAGAATTTAATATGTTTACGTATGTAAAAACTCTAGAGGTTCTCAATGATGAACAAATGAATGAGAAGGAATAAGATGAATAATCAAAATAAATTTAATGAGAAATTGAATGGAGTTAAGTTGAAAGAAGTCAACTTAAATTACAATTATTAGGTGAAATACATGTATGGGATAAAAATAATGTTAATTGTACAGTGGTATAGAAAGGTGTCTAAATGAATTTCAGCAACAATGTGGGTGCTTAACAAATTGTTCCTCTTAATTTATTTGAATTTCAAAAACTTTGAAAAATTGTCAATGATAAATGTTGACTTCAATTCCATATATCTAGATAGGATTGTATAAGTATTATGAAAAATACAAATATACCCTTAAGGTTTAATTGTTTTGGCATCAGAATTATTTTGATCATAATTGCTTCAATGCACTGTAGTGTTTTTGGATGGAAGACAACCATCATTACCTAGTTTACTGGAACAATATAAATGAGATTGGAGCCAAAAAAAAATTCAACGGATTTTAGATCCTTTAATTTAATATTATTTTGGTTTGGCAATACAAAGATTTAGTTGGGATTAGATGTCACATTTGTAACACACCTCACAAGGAAAATCTTTATATTATCAACTCCAACAACACAGGTAGGAAAACAGCCATTGACGTAGGTATACTCTCATATTAGTGAACAGGTAGACGATAGATAACTAGGAATACACACGAGGTTTCCTAACAAATGCTAACAAGATTTTAAACTTTCATTTGAAGAAGACAACTTCTTGCTCGAGTGGAACAAAATAAAGTGACAACACAAAAAATAGAAACTAACAAAGGCACTTACGCAAAAGATCCAAACAAAAATTGGACCTTCAGTTTCTTCAAATGACTTCCTAGGCACTGCTGGTAGGCTACCTGGGTTACACTTTACTCTACGGGACTCCACACACAAATCTGGATTTCCAATAAATGCTCCAGGAAACCTTCTATACCCCTCTTTCCAGGGAATAAATCCAGACAAACTGTTATATGATAAGTTTGAGAGTACGAGTTCCTTAAGCCTCGAAATATTTCTTGGTGTTTGACCAGATACAGAGTTATGTGACAAGTCCAATGCCCTTAAATGTTGCATCTTCTCTAGACTGGGAACCTAACCATGAAGAGAATTGTATGACAGGTTCAAACACTATGTAACAAATTATCTGATAGATCAATTCCAGCATTTGATGATAGATGGTAATTGAAGCTTAATTCATTGTTATCAACAGCCAACACATATATTTTGATCTCAATATTTTGAATTACAAGAAATGGTTCTACAGGCAATTGTTTAACATCTCCATTATTGAACTCTTGATCTAATGTTGAAGTTGCTATTTGGTAAGAGACCAGAGAATTTATTGCGTGAAAAATCCATCATTTGGATCTCTTCAAATGTGAACAGCCAACTGGGTAAACTTCGATTGAATTTGTTTCAAGCCAAGGAGAGATACTTGAGATTTGACCATTAAGTTATTACATAATTTAAATTTCCCGAAAGATTATTGGAGCTGAAATCTACTATCTCAAGTGATTTGCAGCCAGGCAAAGTTAGTGGAATCTCATTAGAAATCCTATTGTTACTTATAGCCAATACTTTCAGGCTATCTAATGCATCAAGTTCTGGTTGAATTTGACCAGAGACATTGTTGTTATTAAGAACTAGTGCACGTAGCTGAAAACATCCAACAATATTTAAAGGAATTGAGCCCGACAATGAGTTGCTTGAAAGATCTATCACTTGGAGATACGTGAAGCTCCCAATGCTTGCTGGATTTCCACAATAAGAAGATTGTGAGAAAGAAACAATGCCTGTAGACTTTTTAGCTCAGTGATCTTTAAAGGGATACCACCAAAGAAAAAACTATGGGACGAGTCAAGAAGAACAAGGCCTCATTTCTCTGTTGTCTCTGCAATCTTGGTTGCAAGTGGACCAGACAGAGCATTAAACTCAAAAGCAATGCAAGAAGCTTCTTAGAGAAAACAAGTATTGGAGATGTTGCAAAATTCAAGTGATTAAAAGATAAATTCAGATGCGTCAATTCTTCTAGGGAAGCATTGCATGTAGGAATACCACCCACAATGGAATTCATAGCTAAATTGAAAACAATGAGAGATCAAATGGAAGCAGAAAAGCTAGGCAAAGTACCTGAAAGCAAATTAGAGCTGAGGTTGAGAAAAACCAGAGGTTGAAAAAATTCATGAAGATCACCCGACAGGTAATTGTTTCCAAGATCCAAATATTTCAATGACTTGGAGTAAAACAAGCTTTCAGGTATTGTCCTATGGAAATAACTGAAACCCAAGTCAAGTATTTCCATATTGGTCGAGAAATTACCAACCCACTAAGGAACAACACCTCCCAGATCATGGTTGCCATTTAAAATAAGCTCCTTCAATTCTCATGCCTCATAAGTGAGTGAGGCACAACACCATTAAATCTATTGCCACTGAGATCAAGGCTTTTGAGATTTTACAGCCTACCAAAGCACTATGGGATTTGGCCTGTTAAACCATTTTCAGATAAAATCATGGTTTCAAGAATCAAAATATTGCACAAATTGGGGTGAATATGACCAGACAGATTCACGTTTCTCAGGTTGATAAAATGACATGGCCGGTGTTATTTTGGCAGACAAGACCTGTCCAGCTAGTGTAGCTAGAACCAAACTAGGTCGACAAGCCATGAACCGGACCTCAATCTAAGACCAGAACAGGAAAAGTGAGGCTTTTTCTTCACGGTTAAGATCAACAAAGCCATATTGGTATGATGTGCGCAACAACAATACCTGCACAAAGAACAAAGGTGGTAGAAATTGTAATCTACAAGGTGAACAAAGTTCGACATAACACAGGGAGGGAGAAAAAGTGATGCCCTATGTGCTTCTGAAGGGCTAGAGACAGAGAAAATTGTAGTAGCAAACCAAATTCAAACATTCAAAGAAGAAGAAACTGAGCCCAAAATAACACAACCAAATATAGTACATAAAGATCTCTCTCTCTCTCTCTCTCACACACACACACTGTCTTTCGAGAGAGAGAGTGAGCCTCACTAAATTATGGATTGCTTTATGGAGGAACGCCGCTTGCAATATACAGTCTCGTATCTCTCTCTCTCTCTACTATAACTTCATAAAATGTGCCCATAAGGTACTTTCTAACATACACATACATTATAATATATTATCAGTTGAAAGATTTCCTCCCTATGTAAAATATGTTTTAATTTAGTCTTTGAACTTTATTTGTATTCAATTTGATTTCAAAGGTTACATTTTCATTGTTAACAAATGAACAAAAAGAGACACTCATCATATGGTAAGCACAAGCGTTTCTAATATGCTGCAATGTCTAGTTTATTTATTATAATACCAATATTTTTCATGATATTAATTAAAATCAAGAGGTTTTAAAGTTGAAAATTTCAGGTCACATTTTCAAAAGATAGTCAACCCACTTTACCCATTGTTTTAAAAAATAATCAAATCAACCTTGTTTTGATCAATTTGTTTTTTAAACAAATCAAGAGGTATTTCAACAATGTTTTATTATGTGTTGATCTCGATTTCTAACAAGTTTAGATTGAGTCAATCGTTATTTTATATGTTTTTTAAACTTGGACAAATATAAGTCTTAAATCAACATGTTATGTCATTCATAGTTTATTAATTATAATACTTAATATAAAGAAAAATAAAAAATAATATTTAATTATTTTTTTGAATATATAAATTTAACAATAATACATAATAAAAAATAAAAAAGATTTTTTTTATATTTTCTACCTTTTCAACATAACCAAACATAATTAAAAAAACTAATTACTCATTGGTGAAAAACTTCTTATTGAATTATCTGAAACAAATCTCCACAATTTAGAAGTGGGTTTTATCAATTTATCAATATGACCAACATATACCAAATTTATTATGATCCAACGGTGTAATAAGGCGAACATCTCCGGTGACTATGATTGATCTATAAACATTTGTTTTATGAAAATGTTTTGAGGGCTAGATATAAAAAATGGATTATGTTATTTCAAATCAAATAGTCAGATGGTAAAGAAAGGTGAGGAGTACAGCATATTCAAAAACCAGACAAATTAGTCTATGGTTGTTAGCTGTTTATTCCCTCACTCACTCTTTCGTAGCTCCTTCTTTGGAAAATAAAGTATTTATATAGTGTGATTTTTTACAAAATTATATATTGACCCAAAAGAGCTATTATTTTCTTTTGGTCCCTATTATTTGAATATATAATTTTAACAATAATACATAATAAAAAAAATATTTTTTTATATTTTTCTATCTTGACACAATAACCAAACATAATAAAAAAAAACTAATTATATATATTAACTTGAATATATATATATTTTTATTTTTATTATCTATTTCCGTTCTTCTCAAGGATATAAACCAAAAGCCGAAGACTTTCCTTCCTGAGCCGAAGACTTTCCCTCCTGAGCCGAAGATTCGAAATAGAGAAAACGGTATTCAAAAGAGTGCCGTTGGCACTTGACGAATCAGTTACAGAGCAGAGATTAAAAGAGTGCCGTTGGCACTTGACGAATCAGTTACAGAGCAGAGATTAAAAGAGTGCCGTTGGCACTTGACGAATCAGTTAGAGAGCAGAGAGTAGTATTCTTGTTATTCTAAAACTAATGAAAACAACAAAGCTAAAACAGCAATGGCGAACAAACTGTTCCATATTTTATCTTCAAGATCCAGATCTGCAATCCTCCTCTTCACAATCTGTCATTTCGCCTTTTCTCTTCTTTTCTTACTCTTCTCCCTCTACCCGTCACCCTTCAGCCGCTGGGCTTTCTCATGCAACTTGGATATAAAATTCATTGCTGGAAGGTTCTTGAAGTTGAAAGTCTCTTAGTTGCAGATTTGGAATGTATGAAAAGTTTCCTGCATGGTTGGAGGTTTTCGTCAGCCAACAATTAAATGGTTGAGAATTGGTGTGTGATTTACTGTCCTCCGTAAGAGCTGAGGTTGAGGTATGGTTTGAAATTTAAAGAGAGTTTTGTTCTGGATATTTCAGATTCTTTTTAGACTTGTGTTTCTCTTTGATGCTTCTTTTAACGAGTGTTTCCAATAATCTTTTGCATGAATGTGGAAGAAGTACACACCAATGTTCACCACATCACTTGAGTCCTCCAGAAGTGTATTGTTGTGCTGTGAGGTATGTGTTCTGAAAAAGGGGAGAGACCATTTTATTTTGATTGGGACTACATTAGCTTGTACAGGTGATAACATTTGTGTTGTTCAGGGTACCACAGTTTCTTCATGATTTTGGATAGCAGACATAGCTAAATTTGAACCGAGTATGTAGCATGAAACCTTTTAAAGGAAAACCAAATTCTGTGAAACACTTGGAAATTTGTCAGAGCTTTGAAGGTTGCCTGGCTATTCAGTAATGCATTGAAAGGGGGGTAGTTTAGTGGAGTCCACAAAAAAATGCTGTTCTTTTTGTTGATCATAGTGCACGTGCATAGATAGCTGGGGATCTTCAACATGCAAAATACTTTTTAATTCTGGAAAAAGAATGTCTCTTATGAACACATGCATGTTCAGAAATATTCGGTGTGGAAATTCTTAAGCTTTCATAATTGTCTTGATTCCTTTTCTTTTGTGAAGTTCTGTGAATTATGGTATGTAGTTTATTTTTTTCTCTCTCCTTTTAATATCTTTTGTGTTGTCTTCGCACATTTAGCTAACTATGTTGGTGGGGAATACTGTCTGGGGTTAACTGACATACAAATAGAAGTTTTCAGTAGCAACTTGGAGATTGATGCCTAGTCTAATTCCGAGATTTGCATATTTCACGGGATAAATTGTCAAGGATCATTCTCATAAAGTTGGAGTTTCGCATACCTTAGGTGCCCCTGCTATTTTTAAATAATGGATTAAACCTATTTCAGAGAGGGATGGGAGCGGGAAGGTTTTTCTTAGATCAGTCTAGGTTTCAATTCAGGGGTATGCAAAGTTCTCTTATTCCCTGAGTGCTACTAGAAAGGATGTGGTGAATGCTAATGAAGTGTCATTGCTACTTTTATACATCTTAGCTATAGAAGCATGGAGTTTGCAGAGAAAAAATGAACCTCTCCAATCATTTTTTCTGTTCTAAATCAATGAACTTTTTGAGGGATTAAGTATTTGTCTTCATTATTTCATCATTGTTCTTCATTCTCACTTTTGATAGTTTCTCTCTTTATCATGTTTGATCATTATATTGACAAAGCTCTTCTTCTTGATTTTCTTGCCGCCTTTATATGGATTAAAAGCACAAAATTATGCAGGGATACTGAAAATTTTCTTTCCCATGTGCTTATGGGAAATATCATTCATTTCTATGGCATGCGACCCTTCTTATTCATTCATAGACATAAATACCCAGACGCAGACATCTAAATCAACATGTTCCAAATTGGTATGTACAGAATGTACTCAATTCATTATTCAATGCACACTTATCAAGTGTATTTCTGTCCGTGGAATTCTGTTTTAATTGGTAAGCCCTCATCCCAGGAGGTTACTCCCTTCATTCTTCTCTCTCACTCTCGCTTTTATTCTTGCATATATCCTATTCAAAGAAAGGCTGTTTTTGATTAAGAGGTGGATTTTTCAGAGAAACTTGCCGCTGGGTTTTCTCATGCAACTTGGACACTTGGATATAAAATTCATTGCTGAAAGGTTCTTGATGTTGAAACTCTCCTAGTTGCAGATGTGGAATGTATGAAAGGTTTCCTGCATGGTTGGAGGTTTTCGTCAGCCAACAATTAAATGCTTGAGAATTGGTGTCTAATTTACTGTCCTCCGTAAGAGCTGAGTTTGAGGTATGGTTTGAAATTTAAAGGGAGTTTTGTTCTGGATATTTCAGATTCTTTTAAGACTTGTCTTTCTCTTTGATGCTTCTTTTAACGAGTGTTTCCAATAATCTTTTTGCATTAATGTGGAAGAAGTATACACCAATGTTCACCACATCACTTGACTCCTCCAGAAGTGTATTGTTCTGCTGTGAGGTATGTGTTCTGAATAAGGGGAGAGAGTATTTTATTTTGATTGTGGCTACATTAGCTTGTACAGGTGATAACATTTGTGTTCTTCAACCCCATATGTAGCATGGAACCTTTTAAAAGAAAATCAAATTTTGTGAAACACTTGGAAATTTGTCAGAGCTCTCAAGGTTGCCTGGCTATTCAGTAGTACATTGAATGGGGTGTAGTTCAGTGGAGTCCTCAAAAAAATGCTTTTCTTTTTGTTGATTATAGTACACGTGCATAGATTGCTGGGGATCATTAACATGCAAAATAAACATGTTCAAAATTTGTATGTACAGAATGTACTCAATTCAAATGAGGTTACTCCCTTCATTCTTCTCTCTCTCCCTCTCTTTTATTCGTGCATATACCCTACGCAAAGCAGATGTCCCAATTCTTACACTGAGTAGCTTTCCATGAGTTTGGATGAGGTCTGATCGAAGTAAGTACCGTGGCCTTTGGGTTTGTTAAGTCATAAAGCTGATGAATGAGGAAGTTTTGGAAGAGTGGATGTGTGATATCAATGGATATACCTAAGATGCGTTTTCTATTCTGAAGACTGGTTGAATGATTTTATTCATATCTATTGCTGATGTCTGGTTTTGCTCCAACACCCTGTGAACAGAAATTTCACTACAATCTGAATGAAGGCAAGCATGTTTATATGTAGAAGATAGCGGAACTAGAGGAGGTAGGGGGGCAAATGATTTGGTTGACTATGAGATTAATCTCGAAGACTATGAGGTGAAGTCCATCAGGATTTTGGTGATAGAATCAGAGAGTTTGAACCAGAGAACTAGTGAAGAGGTCTACGGGGTAAATAAGGATTTTCTATAAACTTATGTATGAGTATCATTGGAGGTCTGATTTTGGCTATTTTGATTTGGTAATCTACTTTTTAGTCTAAGGTTGTATCATATTTAGTACAGGAGATGCATTTATTCACAACAGATGTTTCCTTAATTAACCAATGGCTGTTCTATTGCAGGAGATGCATGCATTACAAGATAGAGGAACTAGAGGAGGTAGGGGGCACATGATTTGGTTGACTATGAGATTAATCTCTAAGATGATCAGGTGAAGTCCATAGAGAATTTGGTGAAAGAATCAGAGAGTTTGAACCAGAGAATTAATGAGGAGGTCTATGGGGTAATTAAGGCTTTTCTATAAACTTGTGTGTGTGTGTATCATAGGAGGTCTGATTTTAGTCTAAGGTTGTATCATATGTAGTGCAGGAGATGCATTTGTTCACAATAGATGTTTCATTAATTAACTAGTGGCTGTTCTATTGCTTTTCCATTTTGTTTCACTCTTCATTACTGTTTGTTAGTTTCTTGTGGTTTTGCAGATAATAAAAGAAAAGGAAGAAAGTCTTTTTACAGAGTATTGAAGAAGATGACTTGTAGAAGAAGGTAATTCGATTTCTATTATCTTTTTCTTATATTCCAAAATGAATTGATTAACTGCCCTATATACATTGTCATAGGTAGCAGCCATTTACATGATTATCTTGTATGATTAACAGATTGTTAACCACTTTGTAACTAACAAGATTACAGTCTGTTACATTCAGTTATCATTGCTTCTTCTCTTCTGCACTTCACGTGACCTCTTCTTCTTCTTCCCTTGCATGTAGTGTTGTAAACCAGTGATTAGCTTAGTTTTCAACATCCTCTCCTAAGCTACTTACTGGTTTAACACCTAATTTCAATCTCAATTGATTGAATCTTTCCTTAGGTAAAGCTTTGGTGAAAATATCTGCCACCTGCTCTTCACTTCGACCGAATTTTACACTTAGCACCTCATCTTGTGAAGCTTCCCTTATGAAATGATATTTTCTGTTAATATGTAGTGTCTTTTGATAAAAAACAGGATTCCTAGTCATAGAAATCGCAGACATATTATCACAAAATAGAGGTGTTGCCTCTGTTTGTAATTCTCCAAAATCTTCCAACACACACCTAAGCCATATAGCTTGTGCTGTGGTTCTGATGCTCAAACATATTCAGCTTCAACTGTGGACAAAGCTACTAAGCTTTGTTTCAGTGATGCCCATGAAAAACTTCCACTGCCAAAACTGAAAGTATATCTAGATGTGCTTCTACTATCATCCTCACTTCCAGCCCAATCAGCATCGCAATAACCAATAAGTGTGGCTGATTTATCCTTCCTGTATTCAATTCCATAGTTAAGTGTCCCCTGAACATATCTAAGGACCCTCCTTGCAACTCCCATGTGTCTCCTTGTAGGATTGCTCATAAATCGTGACAAGAGACTTGCTGAGTACATCAAGTCTGGCCTTGTTGCTGTCAAATACAGCAAACTCCCTACAATTTTTCTGTATAACCCTTCATCTGCAGCCTCACTTCCGTCCTCTTTTCTTAGTTTCTCACCAACAACTAGAGGAATTGTGACTGGTTTACAAAATCCTCCAGTCCAAACTTCACTAATAGAGATTTTGCATACTTACTTTGGTGTATGAATATCCCTTGATCACTCTGCTGTATTCCCATGCCAAGGAAATGATGTAAGAGTCCAAGATCAGTCATCTCATATCGTTGCATCATCTCCTTCTTGAATTCAGCTAGCATCCTTGTACTACTTCCAGTGTATATTATGTCATCGACATAAATTGAAACAACAATCATATCCCCTTTTTCATCACTTCTAGTATATAGTGTTGCCTCACTATTACTCCTCTTGAAGTTGTAGCTTGTGAGATGCTTATCAATCTCACTATACCAGGCTCTAGAAGCCTACATGAGCCGATACAAGGCTTTCTTCAACTTGTAAACCTTGTGTCCTACATGCTTCACCTCAAACCTCTCGGGTTGCTCAACATAAACCTCTTCTTTTAGAACTCCATTCAAGAAAGCTGACTTGACATCTAATTGAAACAGCCTCCACTCCTTTTGTGCTGACAATGCGATAAGAGTTCGAATTGTGTCAAGTCTTGCTAATGGTGCAAATGTTTCATTGTAATCTACACCAGGTTTCTGTGCATAACCCTTAACAACCAACCTAGCTTTGTGTTTTTGAATGGTTCCATCCAAGTTGAGCTTTGTCTTGTACACCCACTTCACTCCTATGACAGGTTTTTCAATTGGCCTCTGAACTAGCTCCCAAGTTGCATTTTTGTCTATCATTTCCATTTTTGCATTCATAGCTTCTTGTGGTTTTGCAGATAATAAAAGAAAAGAAAGAAAGTCTTTTTACAGAGTATTGAAGAAGATGATTTGTAGAAGAAGGTAATTTGATTTCTATTATCTTTTTCTTATATTCCAAAATGAATTGATTAGCTGCCCTATATACATTGTCATAGGTAGCAGCCATTTACATGATTATCTTGTATGATTAACAGATTGTTAACCACTTTGTAACTAACAAGATTACAGTCTGTCACATTCAGTTATCATTGCTTCTTCTCTTCTGCACTTCACGTGACCTCTTCTTCTTCTTCCCCCGCATGTAGTGTTGTAAACCAGTGATTAGCTTAGTTTTCAACACTATTTGCCTAGGCCGCTGCAGCATGCAATTCTATTATAATGAAATATTAGTTCAGTATGAAATTTAACTGGTGAGTTTAGTCCTTATTTGATTGTCATGAGAGCAAATTACAAGAATTCTGCTATTGCATAATGCTCTTATCAGTTTGGTATGTATCACAAGTTAGTTTCGGAATGTTATTTGATAGAATAGTGATCTGAATGATAGTGATCTTGTTCATTATACTCCTGTATGCCAAATGAGGCATGCCTTGTTGAGTAATCATACTGTTAGCTTGAAAACACCAAGGGCAACTATGTTAGAAAATATTGAGTAATCATGACCAGAAAGATATTGAGTCATGTCTGAACATCTGTACGACCTCCATTTTTGCATGTATTCCTTGTTGTATGTTTATAGAAGTGTGCACCATTAGATGCATGAAATCACATGTGTGTCCAGCCATGACATTGAATAATATATTTTCTTGCCATGTGCTCTTCTTATCCTGCGTTCGGGAAAATAAGACGTGTTTAAGATTGCTGTAAAGTGGCTCCCTGTAAAAATTTGAACAAAACCCCCTGGAGTGGTGACAGTTGATTTCCCAGTTTAGTAGCTTTGAATTTATTTGAACTGATATGTTAATGGACAAATTTTGAAATAGTTTCATTAAGATATTATAGATTGATTCGAAACCTCACCTGTGTTTAATGAAAATCATCAAAACCTTACGTAATTTATAAGATGATTGCTTCTGCTTCTTTCCATATTCACTCCTTTTCTTTGCATTTAAAATACTCTTGTTGAGATCACTTATGTGGTTGCTCGTGTCTACGTAATATGCTTGTTTCTGCTACGTGTTTAAGAGATGTTTTATTTGTTGTATGATGTACTTGTTTATAATATGTTATGAAGTTCCAGTCTTCTCGTTGTCATTTGATGAAACGCCCATCGTTCTCTCTTGTGAACTGCTGATGATGAATATTTTTTTCTTTGTAGTTATATATAACTTGTATTGTTGATGAACTTCTAACTTTATGTACAGAACTACCATTTTTTTTAATTGATAACCTGAAATTTAAATTGCATGAAGAGAGTTTTGTTTATTCCCAGGTGGAAGAAATACCCATCGATGGAATTGAGAGGGTTTTTCCAGTATTTAGCGACCCAACGGAAAAGGGGCCAGGGGATTGAGCTTATTCTTCTCCAGGTATCATTCAAATCTAGAAATTTCAAACTATATAACTTCTATTTAGACCATCCAGTTGCCTACTAACAGTGGAGTTTATGATTTTGTCAGGAGGTTGCTCAACAAATGGCAAATGTTCAATACACAGAAAACTTAATAGAGGAACAGTTGGATTCGATGGCAGGGAATGAGACTCTTCGGTATCAAGCCACTTCTTTTGGAGTGACATGGAATAACAAAGTATCAATGCTCCGCTCCCTTTACGTGTTCCAAGTAATTGTTGCAAGTCATGTTTCTAATTAGTTGATTATTTCAATGGAAGCAAATGTTTGATTGTTTATACGTCTATAGTCATCGATGATTATACAATTTAGTCCTTTTTTAAAGTTAAATCTCTTTTTGCCTGTTTTATTTCCTGACTAATTTTGCTATTTATATTTGAAGTCCTCTTTAGGAGTCTGACCAAGCTTTTGACATGTTCTTGTCTAAAATACGTTTGTAATGTAGACTTTTTGCTTGTTTTCTTCTCTTTCCTATGTCATTTAATATTTTTTTTTTCCTTGTTACGTTAGCTTGCTTTTCTTTTCCTTAACACTATATTCATTTTGTGCATAGGTTTGCTGCGTTATACACCAGGTAGTGTGATTTGTTGGTTTACGAGTGATTTTTGAGCTTAGATTTATATTTACAAGGATTATATATCTATTTAGATGTTTTTTCTTAAAACAACGAAAATCTTAATTTCTCAGGCTATAATATCATGATTTCTCATGCTATTGTTGTAGAATAGGAAGAATTTAGCTTCAATGTTCAAATTATGATAAGAAGAGGAGGGGATTGTTTTAAACCGTTCGTTTCATTTTCATTGTACTAGTATTTGTTAGTGTTGCTTTTCCCTTGTTTTTTATTATAACAATTAATGATTTAGCTTATATTTCCTAATGGTGCTGAGCTTGAACATATGTCTGCATGCTACTTGAATTGAAATTTTCATCACAAAGGAAGGAGTTTTAAATGTGATTTGTGTTTTTGCTTTTACACCTTAGGCATTCATGGGTAATTTCAACACGTCATACTGACTGACAAGCTAAGTTCTAATTTTTCTCTCCGCAGGCATTGTTCAAATCCACTAACAGGCTACGAAACTCCTTGCTTCCTAAGGATGAACTGAAGTTAGCAATCCCCTTTTTGTTACTTATTGCTCAACATTGATCTGTGTAAGCAGAACTTTATTTCTAATATAATTGCTTAAAATAATAGATATTCTTCCCGAAAATATTTTATGGAAAGGAGCATGGAAGTGGCTGTGAGCTGCTATGAATGGTTTTTTTTTTTTGACATTTACCGTTTCGCTTTCCTTGATCTATTTTTTTTTCATATTTTGCCTTTAGTTAATACATCTTTACTACACGATTATAATCTTGGATATTTGATCATTTGTTCATTACATTTTAAGAAAAAAGTCTTGTGTTCTATCATTATTAATTGCGATTTTTTGCAGTAGATTTGTTTATTCATCATAACTTATGATGTCCATCTCTGTTATTCAAGTTCCTCTATTTCAGTTATCATTGATCAACTGTGCTATGTTATGATTGTTTTTGGTTTTGAAGATTAGATTTTTGGTTGATGGAAAAGGCGGCTGACTCTTGCAACCAATTTTCATATTCTAGATTTTGACGGATCTCCTTGGGTTTGCTTTAACTTGTTTTCTTTTTATTATTAAAAAAATGTGTTTCTATAGTAGACTTCTTGCTCGTTTTCTACTCTTTTCTATGTCATTTGATATCTTTTTCTTTATCGTTATGTTATCTTGTTTTCTTTTCGTGACATTTTGTATGTAGGACTGCTGTGTTAAACATTAGGTAGTGTGATTTGGTTGCTTACAAGTGGTTTTGAGCTTTAATTTATGTTTACAAGGATTGAAATATCTATTTGGATTTTTTTCTTACGAAGAATAAAATCTTAATTTCTAAGGCTATAAAATCATGATATCTCATGCTATTAGTGTATATTCGGAAAGTTTAGCATCATGATTAAAATTCTGATAAGAAGTGGATGGATTGTTTTAAACTTGGACTGGCTCGCAAGTCAATACTTTCATTTTCCTTGTACCTGTGATTTTTAGTGTTGCTTCTCGCTTCTTTTAATTAAAACAATTAATGATTTTTTTCCAATGTGTACGACTGCGATAGATCTTAGCTAAACATTTTAGGGTCAAGTTTCTACATTTATTCTCTTCTTGCTTGATTGGTTTGAATTAATTCACATTTAGTCTAACAAGTTGTTTTTTTTTTTTTTGAGTTGCCTTTGCTCACCCTTTTTTTAGGCCTGGGCTTAATTCATTATGTGCAACTAGTTGCTATTTTTTATCTTTTGAGGTAAAGTTGTTTGCACGCGTTCTATTTTTCTACATTCATCATTGTTGTCTTCTCGTTAGTTTATTCATCTTTACTGCGCGATTATCATCTTGGACACTTAATTGTTTGTTTATTATTTTTAAGAGAAAAGTTTTGAGTTGCCTAATTATTAATTGAAGTTTTTTATGGTTGATTTGCTTGCTCATCATAGCTTATTATATTCATCTGTGTTATGCAAGATACTTGCTCCAAGAATTTAAGCTGTCACTGATCAGCTATGTTGTGTTGCGATTGTTTTTGCTTTTGGAGATTGGATGTTGGTTGATGGATAAGGCAGTAGACCCTTACAACAAATTTACATTTTCTAGGTTTTGTATGAATCTCCTTTGGTTTGCTTTAACTATTTTTTTAATTTTCTTTATAAAAAAATGCATTTCTACAGTAGGCTTCCTACTCGTTATCTTTTCTTTCCTATGTCATTTGATATCTTTTTCTTCCCTGTTACGCTAGCTTGTTTTCTTTTCGTGAACCCTTTATTCATTTTGAGCGTAGGTCTGCTGCATTAAACACCAGGTAGCATGATTTGTTGGTTGACGAGTGCTTTTGAGCTTAGATTTATCTTTACAATGATTAAATTTGTAGTGAGATGTTTTTCTTAAAAAGAAGATCATAATTTCTAAGGCTATAAAATCATGATTTCTCATGTTATTGCTGTTGAATTGGATGAATTTAGCTTCATTGTTCAAATTATGATAAATAGTGGAGAGGATTGTTTTAAACTCGGACTAGCTGGCAAGTTGATCCTATCATTTTTGGTGTACCTGTATTTTTTAGTGTTGCTTCTCCCTTCTTTTTTAATAAAACAATCAATGATTTTTTTTCAATGTCCAAGAGTACCACAGATCTTGGCTAAACATTTTAGGGTTATGTTCCTACATTTATTGTTTATACAATTGGCAAATGTTCAATACACAGAAAACTTAACAGAGGAACAGTTGGATGCCATGGCAAGGAATGAGACTCCTCGGTATCAAGCTACTTCTTTTGGAGTGACATGGAATAACAAGGTCTCAATGCGCCGCTCCCTTTGGTGTTAAATCCTTTAATTTTTTCGGTATCAATCTTTAGATTTGTTTCAAATTAGTCCTTTAAATCAAATTTATTATATATTGGTCAATATTATTTTGTGAAATAATAGCTTTTGTGGCTACTGGAGTCTATTTTAACATTACACACCTGAGGTTATGGCACGTAAAAATACTATGATATTGACCATATAAATAAGCATTCTTGCGGCCTACTGATTTATTTAACACGGCTGCGGCAAACCGAGCCCAACATCTGAGACTTAATGTTTTTAAAGTTTACCATCTTCAACATCCAGATTTCTAAGACTATAATATCATGATTTCTCATGCTATTGTTGTAGAATAGGAAGAATTTAGCTTCAATGTTCAAATTATGACAAGTGGTGGAGGGGATTGTTTTAAACCAATCCTTTCATTTTCGTTGTACCAGTATTTGTTAGTGTTGCTTGTCCCTTGTTTTTTATTATAACAATTAATGATTTAGCTTACATTTCCTAAAGGTGCTGAGCTTGAACAAATATCTACATGCTACTTGAACTTGGAATTTTCATCACAACGGAAGGAGTTTTGAGTGTGATTTGTGTTTTTGCTGTTTTTGCTTTTACACTTTAGGCATTCCATGGGTAATTTCAACACGTCATGCTGACTGACAAGCTAAGTTCTAATTTTTCTCTCTACAGGCATTGTTCAAATCTACTAACAGGCTACGAGACTCCTTGCTTCGTAAGGATGGAAAAAGTGGCTGACCCTTTTAACCAACTTTTATTCTCCAGATTTTGGACGGATCTCCTTTGGCTTGCTTTAACTGTTTTTTCTTTTTATTATTAAAAAGATATATTTCTGTAGTAGATTTCTTGCTTGTTTTCTACTCTTTCCAATGTCATTTGATCTTTATGGAAATGATATAGATTTATTATTTTTCCCCGCGAACTCTGTTTGTTGTTGCGCAAAATGCAGATTCTTCAGTCACCTAAACTTGCTCATAGAGCAACTAGGTGTTATTAGATTAAGCTAGGTATCATAGGTTCCCTCATGGGCTTGTGCCATGCTTATGATTTAGCTTACACTTCCTAATGGTGCTGAGCTTGAACATATATCTATGATTCCGACAGATCTTGGCTATACATTTTAGGATTAGGTTGAATTAAATTTCATTTAGTCTAACGACTTGTTTAATTTTTTTTTTCTTTTGAGTTGCTTTGCTATGCTTTTTTTTTTTTTATGCCTGGGCTTCATTCATTTTGTGCTACTAGCTGCTATTTTTTAGCTGCAGAGGTAAAGTTGTCTCCACCCATTCCATTATTCTACATTCATCATTGTTGTCTTCTCTTTAATTTAATCATCTTTACTACACGATTATTATCTTGGACACTTGATCTTCTCTTTATTATGTTTTGAGAGGAAAGTCTTGAGTTGTCTCATTATTAATTGAGATTTTTTGTGGTTGATCCGTTTGTTCCCCATAGCTTATTATGTCCATCTTTTGTGGCTGTAAAATCATGATTTCTCATGTTATCGTTGTTGAATTTGAAGAATTTAGCTTCCTTGATCAAATTATGAAAATAGTGGAGGGGATTGTTTTAAACTCGAACTGGCTAGCGAGTCGATCTTTTCATTAACTTTACACGTGCATTTTTTTGTGTTGATTCCCCCTTTTTCTTTTTTATTATAACAGGTACTGTTTTTTTTTTCATAGTCTAGGACTGTGATAGATCTTGGCTAAACATTTTAGGGCCATGTTCCTACATTTATTCTCTTCTTACTTGATTGGATTGAATTAATTCACATGTAGTGTAACAATTTTTCTTTTCCTTTGGAGTTGCTTTTGCTCCCCTCTTTTCATGGCTAGACTTAATTGATTCTATGCTACTAGTGCTTTTTTTTAGATCTCAAGGTAAAGTTGTCTGCACCTGTTTTATTTTTTTAGCTTTCGAGGTAAAGTTGTCTGCACCTGTTCTATTTTACTACATTCATCATTGTTGTCTTCTCTTTAGTTTATTCATCTTTACTGCGTGATTATTATTTATCCTTTGTTCATTATGTTTTAAGAGAAAAATTTTGAGTTGTCTTATAATTAATTGAGATTTTTTTGTGGTTGATTAGCTTATACATCATAACTTAGTATGTCCATCAGTGTTATTCATGATCTTTGCTCCAAGACTTTCAGTTGTCATTGATCACCTCTTCTGTGTTGCAGTTGTTTTTGGTTTTGAAGATTGAATTGTTGGTTGATGTAAAAGGCAGGTGATGATTGCAACCAACTTTCATACTCTAGATTTTGGACAGATCTCCATTGGTTTGCTTTAACTATTTTTTCTTTTTATTATTAAAAAAAATATGTTTCTAGAGTAGACTTCTTGCTCGTTTTCTACTCATTCCTATGTCATTTGATATCTTCTTTTATCTTGTTTTCTTTCCGAGAACCCTAAATTCATTTTGGACGTAGGACTGCTGCATTAAGCATCAGGTATTGTTGGTTTACGAGTGGTTTTGAGCTTAGTTTATGTTTACAAGGATTAAATATCTATTTAGATGTTTTTTATAAAGAAGAATAAAATATTAATTTCTAAGGCTATAAAATCATGATATCTCATGCTATTAGTGTTGACACGGAAAATTTAGCTTCATCATTAAAATGTTGAGAAGTAGTGGAGGGATTGTTTTAAACTCGGTCTAGCTAGGGAGGGATTATGTTCTTCTAGCTTGAATGGTTTGAATAAATTCACATTTAGTCTAACAACTTTTCGTTTCTTTTCTTTTTCTTTTGAGTTGTGTTTGCTCACAATTTTTTTAGGCTTGGGCCTAATTAATTTTGTGCTACTACTTCAATTTTTTTAGCTTACAAGGTAAAGTTGTCCACACCTGTTCTATTTTTCTACATTCATCATTATTGTCATCTCTTTCCTTTATTCATCTTTACTACGCAATTATTATCTTGGACAATTGAACTTTATTCATTATGTTTTAAGAGGAAATCCTTGAGTTCTCTCATTATTAATTGAGATTTTTTGTTCACCATAACTTAGTAATTAAAGATCCTTGCTCTGAGACTTTTAGTTGGCATCCATCAGCTATTTTATGTTGCGATTATTTTTGGGTTTGAAGAGTGGATTGTTTGATGGAAGGGGCGACTGGCTCTTATAACCAATTTTAATACTCTAGATTTTGGACGGATGTCCTTTGTTCTCTTTTTTCCTTTTATTATAAAAAAAAATGTGTTTCTACAATTGACTTCTTGCTCATTTTCTACTATTTCCTATGTCATTTGATTTTTTTTCCTAGTCACATTAGCTTGTTTTCCATTTCCCAAACCGTATATTCATTTTGTGCATAGGTTTGCTGCGTTAAACTCTAGGTAGTGTGATTTGTTGTTTTATGAGTGCTTTTTGAGCTTTGATTTATATTTATAGGGATTAAATGTGTATTTGGATTTTTTTCTTAAAAAGATGAAAATCTTAATTTCTAAGGCTATAAAATCATGATTTCTCATGTTATCTGTGTTGACTTAGAAGAATTTGGATTCATTATTAAAATTTTGATAAGTAGTGGAGGGATTGTTTAAACTCGTACTTGCTGATGAGTTGATCTATTCGTTTTCCTTGTACCTTTTTTTTTAGTTTAGTTTTTTATTTTTGCTTTACGCTTCCTTTTTATGAAAACGATTAATGATTGTTTTTTTTCAATGTCTAGGACTGCGATAGATCTTGGTTGAACATTTTAGGGTCAGGTTCCTATATTTGTTCTCTTCTCGCTTGACTGGTTTGAATTAATTCACATTTAGTTTAGCAACATAACTTTTCTTTTCTTTTTTGTTTGAGTTGCCTTTGCTCACACTTTTTTTAGGCCTAGCCATAATTCATTATGTGCAACTAGCTGCTATTTGTTATCTTTTGAGGTAAAGTTGTCCGCACCCGTTCTATTTATACATTCATCATTGTTGTCTTGTCTTTACTTTATTCATCTTTACTGCATGATTATTACCTTGGATACTTGATCCTTTGTTCATTGTGTTTTAAGAGAAAAGTCTTGAGTTGTCTCATTATTATCTAAGATTTTTTGTTCACCATAACTTATTATGTCCATCTTTGTAATTGAGGAACCTTGCTCCGAGAATTTCAGCTGCCATTGATCAACTATATTGTGTCACAATTGTTTTTGGTTTTGAAAAGTGGATTGTTGATTGATGGAAGAGGTGGTGACCCTTGCAACCAACTTTCATCCTGGTTTGCGATTGTTTTTTATTTTGAGGAGCGGATTTTTTGTTGATGGAAAAGGTGGCTGACCTTTTTAACCAACTTTTATCCTCCTTATTTTGGACGGATCTCTTTTGGCTTGCTTTAAGTCTCTTTTCATTTTATAATTAAAAAAATGCAATTCAAGAGTAGACATTTGCTTGTTTTCTCCTCTTTCCTATGTCATTTGATACCCTTTTTTCCTTGTTATGTTAGCTTGTTTTCCTTTCTCCTAACCCCATATTCATTTTGTGCATAGGTTTGTTGCGTTAAACTCTAGGTAGTGTGATTTGTTGTTTCAGGAGTGGTTTTCGAGCTTAGATTTATGTTTATAAGGACTAAATTTGTATGTAGATGTTTTTTCCTGAAAAGAAATGACATATGTAGGGCTATAACAACAGATCACGATTAGGGTTATAAAATCACAATTTCTAGGGCTATAAAATCATGATTTCTCAGCGTACAATGACATTAGCCTTGGGTTCAGGGTATTTTGGCTTTTTTGTATTTCTATGCACAGTGAAATAACCATCATACCCCCTAATGAGACAAAAACCAAGTTTTGGCTATTAGGGTATGATGGTACTTTCACTTTTTTGATGAAAAGTTACATAAATGTGTAAATGCTGATACACCCCTATAAAAGACAAAATACAAGATTTAGCTATAGGGTTGTTTAGGTAAATTATCGTTTCTTAAATATTAATTTATTCTGGAATGAATAATGACATTAATGTGTAAATACTTGTATGCCCCCATAAAACACAAGAATTGGTTGGAGGGATGTTTAGGTGATTTATTATTTTTAAATAATATTTTCTACCAAATACTGCAGGGGCGTCTGCCGGACACGTCGATGGTTTTCGACCTCCTCCCCCTTCTGGTGGCGCATTCGAGCAATTCAAGTGGTGAAAAATGCCCATTTTGATGCGCTTCCATGTCCTTTACCTTAGGGTGGAGTGTGTTGCTTCCCACAGTCTCCGAAAACTTGCCATTTGGCATTCAAAAGTTTCCCCCTCTTTTCTCTCTCCTACAGGCGAAAGTGCTCGACAGTCCCTAGTATTGATGGTGTTTTCATTTTAGTCTCTTTTCTTTTGATTTTGTTGTATGGTTTTGATTTCTGTTATAGAAGTTTTTATTTCTTTCAATTATGTCCTTCGATGAAAATTGATTATATATTGTAGTTTCATTTTGATCCTTAATCTTTTGAATTTCCAAATTGGTTTTATTCATATCTATTGCTGATGTCTGGTTTTGCTCCAACACCCTGTGAACAGAAATTTCACTACAATCTGAATGAAGGCAAGCATGTTTATATGTAGAAGATAGCGGAACTAGAGGAGGTAGGGGGGCAAATGATTTGGTTGACTATGAGATTAATCTCGAAGACTATGAGGTGAAGTCCATCAGGATTTTGGTGATAGAATCAGAGAGTTTGAACCAGAGAACTAGTGAAGAGGTCTACGGGGTAAATAAGGATTTTCTATAAACTTATGTATGAGTATCATTGGAGGTCTGATTTTGGCGATTTTGATTTGGTAATCTACTTTTTAGTCTAAGGTTGTATCATATTTAGTACAGGAGATGCATTTATTCACAACAGATGTTTCCTTAATTAACCAATGGCTGTTCTATTGCAGGAGATGCATGCATTACAAGATAGAGGAACTAGAGGAGGTAGGGGGCACATGATTTGGTTGACTATGAGATTAATCTCTAAGATGATCAGGTGAAGTCCATAGAGAATTTGGTGAAAGAATCAGAGAGTTTGAACCAGAGAATTAATGAGGAGGTCTATGGGGTAATTAAGGCTTTTCTATAAACTTGTGTGTGTGTGTATCATAGGAGGTCTGATTTTAGTCTAAGGTTGTATCATATGTAGTGCAGGAGATGCATTTGTTCACAATAGATGTTTCATTAATTAACCAGTGGCTGTTCTATTGCTTTTCCATTTTGTTTCACTCTTCATTACTGTTTGTTAGTTTCTTGTGGTTCTGCAGATAATAAAAGAAAAGGAAGAAAGTCTTTTTACAGAGTATTGAAGAAGATGACTTGTAGAAGAAGGTAATTCGATTTCTATTATCTTTTTCTTATATTCCAAAATGAATCGATTTGAAATTTTAAATTTAAAGGGTGTTTTGTTCTGGATATTTCAGATTCTTTTTAGACTTGTCTTTCTCTTTGATGCTTCTTTAAACCACTGTTTCCGATACTCTTTCACATGAATGTGGAAGAAGTATACACCAATGTTCACCTCATCATTTGAGTCCTCCAGAAGTGTATTGTTGTGCTGTGAGATATGTGTTCTGAATAAAGGGATAACATTTTATTTTGATTTTGGCTACATTAGCTTGTACAGGTGATAACATCTGTGTTCTTCAGGGTACCACAGTTTCTTCATTATTTTGGATAGCGTGCACAGCTAAATTTGAACCCCATATGCAGCATGGAACCTTGTAAATGAAAATTAAATTCTGTGAAACACTTGGAAACTTGTCAGAGCTCTGAAGGCTGCCTGGCCATTCAGTAATATATTGAATGGGGGGCAGTTCACTGGAATCCACAAAAAAATGCTTTTCTTTTTGTTGATCATAGTGCACATGCATAGATTGCTGTCTGGGATTTACTGACATGACAAATCGAAGTTTTCAGTGGCAACTTGGAGATTGATGCCTAGTCTAATTCCGTGATTTGCATATTCATGGGATAAATTGTCAAGGACCATTGTCATAAATTTGGAGTTTCACGTACCTTTGGTGCCCCGTGCTATTTTTAAATAATGGATTAAACCTATTTTAGCGAGTGATGGGAGTGGGAAGACAGTGCTGCTTAATTTGGGTGTTTTTTGGTAGAGCAGTCAAGGTTTCAATTCAGGGGGATGCAAGATTTTCTTATTTCCTGAGTGCTGCTAGAAAGGATGTGGTGAATGCTAATGAAGTGTCATTGCTACCTTTACACATCTTAGCTATAAGAGCATGGAGTTTGCTGAGAAAAAATGAACCTCTTCAATCATTTTGTTTACGGTCAGACTTGTCAATTGGTTTTTGGTGCTTCTCTAATGATTGATGGTTCTGGTAACTGACTGGGATCCTTATCCTTTTCAATCATTTTCTCTGTGCCAAATCAATGAACTTTTTGAGGGATTTAAGTATTCGTCTTCATTATTCATCATTGTTCTTCACCCTCACTTTTGATTGTTTGTCTCTTTACCATGTTTGATCATTCTATTTTCAAGGCTCTTTTTCTTTATTTTATTGCCGCCTTTATATGGATAATCTTAGAAGCACAAAATTATGCAGGGCTACTGAAAAATTTCCTTCCCATGTACTTATGGCCAGTATCATTAATTTCTATCGCATGCGACCCTTCTTATTCTTACTAGGCATAAATACCCTGACACAGATATCTAAATCAACATGTTCCAAATTTGTATGCACGGATTGTACTCAATTCATTGTTCAATGCACGCTTATCAAGTGCATTTCTGTCCTTGGAATTCTGTTTTCATTGGCAAGCCCTCATCCCAGGAGGTTACTCCCTTGATTCATCTCTCACTCTCTCTCTCTCTCTCTCTATTTTATTCTTGCATATACCCAACGCAAGCCAGATGTCCCAATTCTTACACTGAGTAGCAGTTCATGAGTTTGGATCAGGTCTGATCGAAGTAATTAGTGTGGCCTTTGGGTTTGATAGGTCATAAAGCTGATGAATGAAGAAGTGCTGGACGAGTGGATGTGTGTTATCAATGGATATACCTAAGATGCTTTCGCTATTCTGAAGACTGGTTTAATGATGTCATTCATATCTATTGCTGATGTCTGGTTTTGCTCCAATGCCCTGTGAACATAAATTTCACTACAGTCTGAAAGGAGGCAAGCATGTTTATATGTAGAAGATGGAGGAACTAGAGGAGGAGGGGGCACATGATTTGGTTGACTATGAGATTAATCTCCAAGATTATGAGGTGAAGTCCATCGAGATTTTGGTGACAGAATGAGAGAGTTTGAACCATAGAACTAATGAAGAGGTCTACGGGGTAATTAAGGATTTTCTATAAACTTATGTATGCGTATCATTGGAGGTCTGATTTTGGCCATGTTGATTTGGTAATCTACTTTTTAGTCTAAGGTTGTATCTTACTTAGTGCAGGAGATGCATTTATTCACAGTAGATGTTTCTTTAATTAAATAGTACAAGGAAATAGTTCTATGATAATGAAATATTACTTCAGTATGAAGTTTAAGTGGTGAGTTAGTCTTTGCTTGAAGGTCATGAGAGCAAATTATAAGAGAAAGTTATTCTACAGAATAGTGATATGAATGATTATGATTTTGGTTATTATACTCATGTATGCCAACTGAGCCATGTCTTCAAGCTTCAAAACACCAAGTGCAACTATGTTAGAAAATATTGAGTAATCATGACCAGAAAGATATTGAGTCATGTCTGAACATCTGTACGACCTCCATTTTTGCATGTATTCCTTGTTATATGTGTATAGAACTGTTCACCATTAGATGCATGAAATCACGTGTGTCCAGCTATGACATTGAATAATATATTTTCTTGCCATGTGCTCTTCTTATCCTGAGTTCAGGCAAATAAGAGTTTGACTCTTGGTGTTTCAGATTGCTCTAAAGTGGCTCCTTGTAAAAATTTGAACAGAACACCCTGAAGTGGTGACAGTTGATTTCCCAGTTTAGCAGCTTCGAATTTATTGGAACTGATATGTTGATATACTAAGTTTGAAAATAGTTTCATCAAGATATTATAGACTAATTCGACCTGTATATGGCCCATAACCTCACCTGTGTTTAATGAAAATCATCAAAACCTTTCATAATTTATAAGATGATTGCTTTTGCTTGTTTCCTTATTCACTCCTTTTTTTTGCACTTAAAATCCATTAATTTTAACTGGTGGAATTATTGTAGCTTGGGTTTCCTCTTGTTGAGATCACTTATGTGGTTGCTTGTGTCTGCATAATTTGTTTTCTCATTTATTATCTGCTATGTGTTTAAGAGATGCTTAATTTGTTTTATGATGTATAATTTCTGTACTTGTTTATAATATGTTATGAAGTTCCAGTCTTGTCGTCATCATTTGATGAAACGCCCATCGTTCTCTCTTGCGAACTGCTGATGATGGATATTTTTTTCTTTGTAGTTATATATAACTTGTATTGTTGATGAACTTCTAAATTTATGTACAGAAGTACCATTTTTTTAATTGATGACCTGAAATTTAAATTGCATGAAGAGAGTTTTGTTTATTCCTAGGTGGGAGAAATACCCATCGATGGAATTGAGAGGGCTTTTCCAGTATTTAGCGACCCAACGGAAAAGGGGCCAGGGGATTGAGCTTGTTCTTCTCCAGGTATCATTCATATCTAGAAATCTCAAACTAAATAACTTCTATTTAGACCATCGAGTTGGCTGCTAACAGTGGAGATTATGATTTTGTCAGGAGCTTGTTCAACAATTGGCAAATGTTCAATACACAGAAAACTTAACAGAGGAATAGTTGGATTCGATGGCAGGGAGTGAGACTCTTCGGTATCAAGCCACTTCTTTTGGAGTGACATGGAATAACAAAGTATCAATGCTCCGTTCCCTTTACGTGTTCCATGTAATTGTTGCAAGTCATGTTTCTAAATTAGTTGATTATTTCAATGGAGGCACATGTCTGATTAAAATAATTTGAGGCTACTGGAGTCTATTCTAACATTACACACCGTAGGTTATGTCATGTAAAAAACATACTCTGATTGTTTATACAATTGGCAAATGTTCAATACACAGAAAACTTAACAGAGGAACAGTTGGATGCCATGGCAGGGAATGAGACTCCTCGGTATCAAGCTACTTCTTTTGGAGTGACATGGAATAACAAGGTCTCAATGCTCCGCTCCCTTTAAGTGTTCCAAGTAATTGTTGTAAGTCATATTTCTAATTAGTTAATTATTTCAATGGAGGCACATGTCTGATTTAAATAAATTGAGGCTACTGGAGTCTATTTTAACATTACACACCTGAGGTTATGGCACGTAAAAATACTATGATATTGACCGTATAAATAAGCATTCTTGCGGCCTACTGATTTATTTAACACGGCTGCGGCAAACCGAGCCCAACATCTGAGACTTAATGTTTTTAAAGTTTACCATCTTCAACATCCAGATTTCTAAGACTATAATATCATGATTTCTCATGCTATTGTTGTAGAATAGGAAGAATTTAGCTTCAATGTTCAAATTATGACAAGTGGTGGAGGGGATTGTTTTAAACCAATCCTTTCATTTTCGTTGTACCAGTATTTGTTAGTGTTGCTTGTCCCTTGTTTTTTATTATAACAATTAATGATTTAGCTTACATTTCCTAATGGTGCTGAGCTTGAACAAATATCTACATCCTACTTGAACTTGAAATTTTCATCACAACGGAAGGAGTTTTGAGTGTGATTTGTGTTTTTGCTTTTACACCTTAGGCATTCCATGGGTAATTTCAACACGTCATGCTGACTGACAAGCTAAGTTCTAATTTTTCTCTCTACAGGCATTGTTCAAATCTACTAACAGGCTACGAGACTCCTTGCTTCGTAAGGATGGAAAAAGTGGCTGACCCTTTTAACCAGCTTTTATTCTCCAGATTTTGGACGGATCTCCTTTGGCTTGCTTTAACTGTTTTTTCTTTTTATTATTAAAAAGATATATTTCTGTAGTAGATTTCTTGCTTGTTTTCTACTCTTTCCAAAGTCATTTGATCTTTATGGAAATGATATAGATTTATTATTTTTCCCCGCAAACTCTGTTTGTTGTTGCGCAAAATGCAGATTCTTCAGTCACCTAAACTTGCTCATAGAGCAACTAGGTGTTATTAGATTAAGCTAGGTATCATAGGTTCCCTCATGGGCTTGTGCCATGCTTATGATTTAGCTTACACTTCCTAATGGTGCTGAGCTTGAACATATATCTATGATTCCGACAGATCTTGGCTATACATTTTAGGATCAGGTTGAATTAAATCTCATTTAGTCTAACGACTTTTTTTTTTCTTTTCTTTTGAGTTGTTTTGCTATCCTTTTTTTTTTTTATGCCTGGGCTTCATTCATTTTGTGCTACTAGCTGCTATTTTTTAGCTGCAGAGGTAAAGTTGTCTGCACCCATTCCATTATTCTACATTCATCATTGTTGTCTTCTCTTTAATTTAATCATCTTTACTACACGATTATTATCTTGGACACTTGATCTTCTCTTTATTATGTTTTGAGAGGAAAGTCTTGAGTTGTCTCATTATTAATTGAGATTTTTTGTGGTTGATCCGTTTGTTCCCCATAGCTTATTATGTCCATCTTTTGTGGCTGTAAAATCATGATTTCTCATGTTATCGTTGTTGAATTTGAAGAATTTAGCTTCCTTGATCAAATTATGAAAATAGTGGAGGGGATTGTTTTAAACTCGAACTGGCTAGCGAGTCGATCTTTTCATTAACTTTACACGTGCATTTTTTTGTGTTGATTCCCCCTTTTTCTTTTTTATTATAACAGGTACTGTTTTTTTTTTCAATGTCTAGGACTGTGATAGATCTTGGCTAAACATTTTAGGGCCATGATCCTACATTTATTCTCTTCTTACTTGATTGGATTGAATTAATTCACATGTAGTGTAACAATTTTTCTTTTCCTTTGGAGTTGCTTTTGCTCCCCTCTTTTCATGGCTAGACTTAATTGATTCTATGCTACTAGTGCTTTTTTTTAGATCTCAAGGTAAAGTTGTCTGCACCTGTTCTATTTTACTACATTCATCATTGTTGTCTTCTCTTTAGTTTATTCATCTTTACTGCGTGATTATTATTTATCCTTTGTTCATTATGTTTTAAGAGAAAAATTTTGAGTTGTCTTATAATTAATTGAGATTTTTTTGTGGTTGATTAGCTTATACATCATAACTTAGTATGTCCATCAGTGTTATTCATGATCTTTGCTCCAAGACTTTCAGTTGTCATTGATCACCTCTTCTGTGTTGCAGTTGTTTTTGGTTTTGAAGATTGAATTGTTGGTTGATGTAAAAGGCAGGTGATGATTGCAACCAACTTTCATACTCTAGATTTTGGACAGATCTCCATTGGTTTGCTTTAACTATTTTTTCTTTTTATTATTAAAAAAAATATGTTTCTAGAGTAGACTTCTTGCTCGTTTTCTACTCATTCCTATGTCATTTGATATCTTCTTTTATCTTGTTTTCTTTCCGAGAACCCTAAATTCATTTTGGACGTAGGACTGCTGCATTAAGCATCAGGTATTGTTGGTTTACGAGTGGTTTTGAGCTTAGTTTATGTTTACAAGGATTAAATATCTATTTAGATGTTTTTTTCTAAAGAAGAATAAAATATTAATTTCTAAGGCTATAAAATCATGATATCTCATGCTATTAGTGTTGACACGGAAAATTTAGCTTCATCATTAAAATGTTGATAAGTAGTGGAGGGATTGTTTTAAACTCGGTCTAGCTAGGGAGGGATTATGTTCTTCTAGCTTGAATGGTTTGAATAAATTCACATTTAGTCTAACAACTTTTCATTTCTTTTCTTTTTCTTTTGAGTTGTGTTTGCTCACAATTTTTTTAGGCTTGGGCCTAATTAATTTTGTGCTACTACTGCAATTTTTTTAGCTTACAAGGTAAAGTTGTCCACACCTGTTCTATTTTTCTACATTCATCATTGTTGTCATCTCTTTCCTTTATTCATCTTTACTACGCAATTATTATCTTGGACAATTGAACTTTGTTCATTATGTTTTAAGAGGAAATCCTTGAGTTCTCTCATTATTAATTGAGATTTTTTGTTCACCATAACTTAGTAATTAAAGATCCTTGCTCTGAGACTTTCAGTTGGCATCCATCAGCTATTTTGTGTTGCGATTGTTTTTGGGTTTGAAGAGTGGATTGTTTGATGGAAGGGGCGACTGGCTCTTATAACCAATTTTAATACTCTAGATTTTGGACGGATGTCCTTTGTTCTCTTTTTTCCTTTTATTATAAAAAAAAATGTGTTTCTACAATTGACTTCTTGCTCATTTTCTACTATTTCCTATGTCATTTGATTTTTTTTCCTAGTCACATTAGCTTGTTTTCCATTTCCCAAAACGTATATTCATTTTGTGCATAGGTTTGCTGCGTTAAACTCTAGGTAGTGTGATTTGTTGTTTTATGAGTGCTTTTTGAGCTTAGATTTATATTTATAGGGATTAAATGTGTATTTGGATGTTTTTTCTTAAAAAGATGAAAATCTTAATTTCTAAGGCTATAAAATCATGATTTCTCATGTTATCTGTGTTGACTTAGAAGAATTTGGATTCATTATTAAAATTTTGATAAGTAGTGGAGGGATTGTTTAAACTCGTACTTGCTGATGAGTTGATCTATTCATTTTCCTTGTACCTTTTTTTTTAGTTTAGTTTTTTATTTTTGCTTTACCCTTCCTTTTTATGAAAACGATTAATGATTGTTTTTTTTTCAATGTCTAGGACTGCGATAGATCTTGGTTGAACATTTTAGGGTCAGGTTCCTATATTTGTTCTCTTCTCGCTTGACTGGTTTGAATTAATTCACATTTAGTTTAGCAACATAACTTTTCTTTTCTTTTTCGTTTGAGTTGCCTTTGCTCACACTTTTTTTAGGCCTAGCCATAATTCATTATGTGCAACTAGCTGCTATTTGTTATCTTTTGAGGTAAAGTTGTCCGCACCCGTTCTATTTATACATTCATCATTGTTGTCTTGTCTTTAGTTTATTCATCTTTACTGCATGATTATTACCTTGGATACTTGATCATTTGTTCATTGTGTTTTAAGAGAAAAGTCTTGAGTTGTCTCATTATTATCTAAGATATTTTGTTCACCATAACTTATTATGTCCATCTGTGTAATTGAGGAACCTTTCTCCGAGAATTTCAGCTGCCATTGATCAACTATATTGTGTCACAATTGTTTTTGGTTTTGAAAAGTGGATTGTTGATTGATGGAAGAGGTGGTGACCCTTGCAACCAACTCTCATCCTGGTTTGCGATTGTTTTTTATTTTGAGGAGCGGATTTTTTGTTGATGGAAAAGGTGGCTGGCCCTTTTAACCAACTTTTATTCTCCTTATTTTGGACGGATCTCTTTTGGCTTGCTTTAAGTCTCTTTTCATTTTATAATTAAAAAAATGCAATTCAAGAGTAGACATTTGCTTGTTTTCTCCTCTTTCCTATGTCATTTGATACCCTTTTTTCCTTGTTATGTTAGCTTGTTTTCCTTTCTCCTAACCCCATATTCATTTTGTGCATAGGTTTGTTGCGTTAAACTCTAGGTAGTGTGATTTGTTGTTTTAGGAGTGGTTTTCGAGCTTAGATTTATGTTTATAAGGACTAAATTTGTATGTAGATGTTTTTTCCTGAAAAGAAATGACATATGTAGGGCTATAACAACAAATCACGATTAGGGTTATAAAATCACGATTTCTAGGGCTATAAAATCACGATTTCTCATGTTATTGGTGTCAGGTTGGAAGAATTTAGCTTCATTGTTCAAATTATGATAAGTAGTGGTGAGATTTTTTTTGAAATCAAACTTCATGCCGAGTCTAGCCTTACATTTTCCTTGTACCTGTATTGTTTAGTTTAGTTTTTTAGTGTTGCTACTACCTTCTTTTTTATTAAAACAATTAATGAATATTTTTTTAAAATGTCAAGGACTGCAATGAATCTTGGCTCAACATTTTAGTGTCAGGTTCCTACATTTAGTCTCTACTTGCTTGATTGGCTTGAATTAATTCACATTTAGTCTAACAATATTTCTTTTCTTTTCTTTTTCTTTTGAGTTGCCTATGTTCACCCATTCTATTTTCTACATTTATCATTGTTGTAGAAGGCAAAGATAAAAGGTGAATATTGAAAACACATAGCAAAGAAGATGAAATTATTATGTATTCCTAAGAAATTGATTAAGGAAAAATGTAATATGAAATAGAAAAGATCAAAAATTTTGGATGCATGAAATTACAATTGTGAAGAATATATATAAGTGAGAGAAAATAAGAATTTAATATGTTTAGGTATTATACTAAAAGCTAAATGATATCACGGTTTGGAACAGTAATGCACTGTAAAATCATCGTTCCTTAGACTTAGAATCATGGTGGATCAATAGTTCAATTATTATTTTACCTCTCAGCGTACAATGACATTAGCCTTGGGTTCAGGGTATTTTGGCTTTTTTGTATTTCTGTGCACAGTAAAATAACCATCATACCCCCTAATGAGACAAAAACCAAGTTTTGGCTATTAGGGTATGACGGTACTTTCACTTTTTTGATGAAAAGTTACATAAATGTGTAAATGCTGATACACCCCTATAAAAGACAAAATACAAGATTTAGCTATAGGGGTGTTTAGGTAAATTATCGTTTCTTAAATATTAATTTATTCTGGAATGAATAATGACATTAATGTGTAAATACTTGTATGCCCCCATAAAACACAAGAATTGGTTGGAGGGATGTTTAGGTGATTTATTATTTTTAAATAATATTTTCTACCAAATACTGCAGGGGCGTCTGCCGGACACGTCGATGGTTTTCGACCTCCTCCCCCTTCTGGTGGCGCATTCGAGCAATTCAAGTGGTGAAAAATGCCCATTTTGATGCGCCTCCATGTCCTTTACCTTAGGGTGGAGTGTGTTGCTTCCCACAGTCTCCGGAAACTTGCCATTTGGCATTCAAAAGTTTCCCCCTCTTTTCTCTCTCCTACAGGCGAAAGTGCTCGACAGTCCCTAGTTTTGATGGTGTTTCATTTTAGTCTCTTTTCTTTTGATTTTGTTGTATGGTTTTGATTTTTGTTATAGAAGTTTTGATTTGTTTCAATTTTGTCCTTCGATGGAAATTGATTATATATTGTAGTTTCATTTTGATCCTTAATCTTTTGATTTTCCGAATTGGTTTTAAATCCTTAATATATTTGGTATGAAAGTTTTGATTTGTTTCAATTTTATCCTTCATTTGAAATTGATTATATATTTTAGTTTCATTTCCGTCCTCAAGGTTTAAATTTTAGTTTTGGTGTTAAATCCTTTAATTTTTTCGGTATCAATCTTTAGATTTGTTTCAAATTAGTCCTTTAAATCAAATTTATTATATATTGGTCAATATTATTTTGTGAAATAATAGCTTTTGTGGCTTTTTTATATGTATGATATTTCAGATCTCATATCACGTAAATAAAATATACAAAGCCACACGTAGATAAGATAGATAGAAAAATTATACCAAATTATCTACAAAAATAAAACAAAAAATTACCCTATGTTTTGCCATAGCTAGCACCAAATTTTTTTACATTGCTATGTTTTTATAATGCTATACATCCGAGCTAAAGAATCACCTTAAAAAATTTAAGAGTATGTAGTTTTTAAATCTATGTGTTTTACTATAGATAAGACATTCAGTCATTTTTCCGACGGATTTTAGGTCCTTTTATTAATATTATTCTGCTTTGGCAATACAAAGATTTGGTTATGATTCTTGAATGAGACCTCACATTTGTAACACACTTGAGCAGGCGAACCTTTATACTATCAACTCCAACAAACAGGTAGGAAAACAATGATTGACGTAGGTATGCACGTGAGGTTTCCCTAACATATGCTGACAGGATTTAAATCTTTTGTTTCAAGAAGACAACTTCTTTCACACAAATAGAAACTTACAAAGGCACTTACACAACAGATCCAAACATAAATTGAACCTTCAGTTTCTTCAAATGACTTCCTAGACACTATTGGTAGGCTACCTGCATCGCACTTTACTCTATGGGACTCCACATACAAATCTGGATTTCCAACAACTGCTCTAGGAAACCTTCTATACCCTTTTTTTGAGGGAATAAATCTAGACAAACTATTATATGAGTGTTCATGAATATGAGTTCTTTAAGGATGGAAATATTCTGTAGTGTGTCGCACGCTCCGCGAGAGCATGGCATCACAGCGACCCTCCCCGTGAGCAAGGAAATTCATGTCAGGGTTATTATCTTTATTTTTGTGGAAAAGGGAAACTAGTCTTTCAGAGATTTTAAGGCAAGGGACTGGTTGCGTAAAGGGAAGGTTCTAGCACCCCTAGTACACCCTACCTAAGGTAAGCTGCTTGACATTTTGGTTTGGTTATGATTTGCTATGATTTTGATCTTTCAAAGAATATGTTGGTTAAATGATGAGGGTGCATTATTCCTGTAAAAATGTTTTGGATATTTACCACATTGAGGTTTATTTATCCAATTATTTACGGTGAATAACAACAAATTATCCTCGCTAATATTTTGAAATTATCCACTTTAGGATTTATTTATCCAATACCAAACAGTGAATAGTAACGAATTATACCCGGCAATATTTTGGATATTAACCATTTTAGGATTTATTTATCCAAATACCAATGGTGAATAATAGCAAATTATCCCCAATGAATATTTTGGATATTAACCACTTAGGATTTGTTTATCCAAATATCAACTGTGAATAATGGCAAATTATCCTTGCCAAATATTTTTGATATTAAAACCCTTTAGGATTTGTTTCTCCAAAAATCAATAGTGAATAATGAATTCTCAAAAATAAGATTTTTGATATTTTTGGAATATTGGCCAATACCCTTTGGATTTTACAAACATGTTGTAAAATCGAAAAATCTGAAAAAATGATTTTTTTTTTACGAATCAAATGCCAAAACCATTTTTTTATCTTCAAAATAATGCTCTTTTTTGTTAAAAAAAAGAATTTTCAAAATATATTAGCGTATTGGCCGTATGCATAAAACAACACATTTTTGTTTTGTTCTTTTTTCAAAATATAAAATTTTTTATGCAAATTTTCTATTTTTTTTATTTATTCTTTACATTTAGTGGGCTGGCTGCCTCACCCTGATGGGCCAGGCTGCTAGCCCGCCTACTAGGGATGGGCTCACGGCCTCCTAATCTAAGATCGGGCTTCGGCCCGCTTAATATCAGACTGGCTTCGACCCACTTATTCTCATGACTGGGCTTCCAACCCACTTTTGCTTAGACCAGGCTTTAAGTCCAGATGGGCCAGAAGCCCTTTTTCTTCAGTGGTCAGGCCTGGTACAAAGCTTGGCCCGACCAGGTTACTGTTAATGAACAATAACTAGGGCTGCATGAGGAGGGAGACGATGAATAGTAAAATGAGAGATTTTCGAGTGTGACGAATGGCATACCTGTTAATACTATTGGGTAGAGGAGGTTGAGATGGTTCTTCTTGTCGTGATGGCGTTAGAAATGGAGCTGGTGATACGAGGCTGGTTCGAAAAAATTACTAGAGTTTTCTTACGTGAATTCTTCCCTCCTGATCTTCTATTTTTTTTATTTTGTTTTTCTCTCCCCCCCTTTTCTCATCATCTTCCTCTGTTATTTATAATCATAGGTGGCAACCCTTCGGTTGCCCATGGTGTGCAGCGAAGGGTTGCCGCCGCTCAAGAATTAATTCAGGGCACGTCTGAATATTCAAAGCCAAGCATGCTAGAATATGCAGTGGAATTTTCAAAAATATTTAAGAAGGTAAGAGTATGATTTGGTCCCTCAATTTATAATTCCTCTAATTGTACCTCCAATTGGCCTTAAACTTATGATTTTATTTGCAGGTGATAATGATGGTCCCTTAGTGAACATAATTCCTTTTCCTGGAGAAGACTTCAAATATCGCAGGATTCGGATCACAACATCCATATGTTCTTATAGCCAATTATTTAGATACATGAGACATTATTAGATTTATTAATCTAGAATAAAGATAAAGTCCATGAGATAAAAAATATTTTATAAATGAAATTATAAAATTATTATAATTATATGATTCTTATTGCATCAAAATATTCATCCTAAAATATTATTGGTCGATGCTTTTTTAAATATTTGACATTTAATAAGAATATTCCTAAAATATTCTTATTGGACATATTGTATTCTTTTATAATTACAGAGTTTAATTTCTATCAAACTAGTTTATATGACAAATAAGTATTTTAACACTCCCCTTCAAGTTGGTGCATAGATATTTTGCATATCCAACTTGTCCAGAATTCCATGAAAGGCTTGACTTGATAAGGCTTTGGTAAGAATGTCCGCCAATTGGTCTTGGGATCGGACATGAGGAACTTCAATCAATTTTGCTTCCAATTTCTCTTTGATAAAATGTCTATCAATTTCTACATGCTTCATTCTATCATGTTGAACGGGATTATGAGCTATGTCACATGCTGCCTTGTTGTCGCAATATAGTTTCATTGGAGATGCTATATTTTCGTTGTGATAAGAACATACCTTATTTAGATCTTAACACCTCGATTCCCAAAAAATACTTCAATGGTCCGAGATCCTTCATTTCAAATTCACGAGAGAGGTAGGTCTGCAAAGCTCGTCGTTCATCATCATCATCACCTGTTACGATCATATCGTCAACATATATAATTAGCACTGTGAGCTTTCCTTTATTATGTTTCATGAAGAGAGTGTGATCAGCATTGCTTTGTCGATAACCAAAGGTCTTCATTGACTTTGTAAATCTACCAAACCATGCTCGCGGTGATTGTTTTAACCCATACAATGTTTTTTTCAATCTACACACCTTTTTGCTTCCTTTATTTTGCAAATCACATCCCGGAGGTAAATCCATATAGACTTCCTCTTGGAGGTTTCCATGTAGGAAGGCGTTTTTTATGTCAAACTGATATAGTGGCCAATCAAGATTTACGGCTAATGATAAGAGTATACGAACTGAATTAATTTTGGCCACTGGTGTGAATGTTTCTGCATAATCAATCCCATATGTTTGACTATATCCCTTCGCTACAAGTCGTGCTTTAAACCTCTCGATGCCACCGTCTACTTTGTATTTAATCGTGAAGATCCATCGGCATCCTACTAGTTTCTTTCCGATTGGCAAATCGTTCACCTTCCATGTTCCATTTTTGTGTAAGGACTTCATTTCTTCATTCATTACTTCTTTCCACCTGGAGTCTTTCAAGGCCTCCTGCACACTATTAGGTACATGTACAGTAGATAATTGATTTGCAAATGATTCATATGTCTTTGATACTCTATGATAGGAAACATAATTATTCAAAGGGTACTTAGAAGTAGAGTTAAGAACCGGTTCATAATTAAGTTTGGGAACTCCCCTTGTGGTACGGTTAGGGAGTTTTCGAGGAGGGAGTTCATGACTTACTATGGATTCTATGACTGGGGGTGAGTCATGAAGAGAAGTAGAACTATCGGGTGGAGACAATTGATGGTGTGATCTGTGAGTATCAGCTATATTATCATGATCATACGGTTGCTGCTCATTTCCTTGTTTGTGTTCATCATCTGCACTCGTTTCAGCTTCATTTCTTCCACTAGTTCCAGTAATTTCAACATCTGCAGATTCTTCTCTTGCAACCTCTTTAAGTGCAGGTTCTTCTATGTTTTCAGCAGATGTAGATGTTCTGCTTTCTGTGTTTCTGGCTGCAGTATCAGTACCTGCAGGTTCTTTTCCAAGTTCTACAGTTGTAGATGTAGATTCTTCTCCATTTTCAGCTGGATGATTTAGCCATTGCAAGTCTTCAATACTCATACTTTGCTCCCACTGAGTTGCAGTTGCGGTAGCAGAATAAAACATTTGCAGTTCATGGAATTGAACGTCCATGGTGACATGGATTCTGCGAGTTGGGGGATGGAAACACCTATACCCTTTTTGATGAAGACCATAGCCAATAAAAACACATTTTAGTGCTCGGGGTTGCAATTTGTGACGAGCTATACTTGGTATGTGCACAAACGCAGTGCAGCCGAAAACTTTTGGTGGGAGGTTTGGCATGAACGGTATGGACAGGCATTGATTTAAGGTTTCAATGGGTGTTTGGAAGGCCAGGCTGCGAGATGGGATTCAGTTGATCAAGTAGGAAGCTGTAGCAAGTGCTTCACCTCAATAATAAAGAGGCATATGGGCATCAAATAGTGTGGCGCGGACCATCTCCAGAAATTGATGATTTTTCCTTTCTACCACCCCATTTTGTTGGGGGGAAGAGGGACACGTTGTTTGATGGATAATGCCATGGGTATGTAAAAATTGTTTCAGCTCATGGTTTACAAACTCTCCACCATTATTAGTATGAAAAATTTGGATGGGAGTCTTATATTAGGTCGCAACCATTGTATGAAACTGTATAAATAATGAGCAAACTTCCTGCTTTGTTTTCATCAAATACACCCAGGTCATGCGACTATGATCATCAATAAACGAAACAAACCATCTTGATCCATTAAGTGTAGAAATTTTGGCTGGTCCCCAAACATCTGAGTGTACGATCATAAACGAAAAAACACTTTTATTCAAACTTGTCGGGTAAGAACTTCGGTGACTTTTTGCTAATCCGCAAACTTCACATTTAAACAGTGATGGAGAATTAGTAACAAATAATTTTGGGAACAAATGTTTTAGATACCTAAATGAATAATGTCCAAATTATTTGTGTAATAACCATATAGACGATGCTGAAGTAGAGATTAAACCATGAGGCACCACTGTCTTCTTCAATACTACTGTCTGAGCAAGTGCATTTGATGAAGCTGGCATGAGATCAAGATAATATAGCTTTTCTCTTCTAATACCACACCCAATTGTCCTCCGTGTCTTGATATCCTTAAAGACACAATAGTTAGGCCAAAATATCACAACACAATTTAAGAATTTTGTGATCTGTGATACGGATAATAGGTTGAAATTGAGTGAAGGGACCACAAGTACAGTATCTAAGTTTAGATTATTGAGAGAAAGAGAGCATTCACCAATGACTTCGGCTGGGGTTCCATTGGCTATGGAAACAACATGGGTTTCAGAGGGTTTAATCATGGAAATAGAAGTATCAGATCACCTTGTATCAGTTGATCCTGAATCAATAATCCATGAACATGAACCAGTAGGTGCAGTAGTGTTTTTGAAAGACTTACCTGGAGAGCTTGATAAAGTGTGTAGAGCAGCAAGGTCTGATGTTGCTTCTCCATGATTTCCAGTTAAAGCATCTGTAGGGGTTCTAGTAGCCGCACATACAGTAGATGCCATGGGGTTATGTTTACTTAGAGCTTTGGCAGGATCCCACCATTCAGGGTAGCCTATTAAATCATAGCATCGAGATTTTGTATGTCCTGTGCCACCACAATGTGTGCATGATCTGGGTGGTCCGGATGTTCCATGATTTTTACTGCCAATTTCAAAACTTTGAGATATTGGAGTGGAAGGGTGAGAGGGGATATTTGCCCCTGATCTATGTCGTCGTGTGGCTGGGATTCAACGTGATATCAGGGCAGCAGAATCAGAGGTCCTAGAATCATCATTTGTGATGGTTCGCCGATTGGCTTCCCGGCGTACATATGCATAGGTATGTTCTAGATCTAATTTTGAATCCATGCGAAGGATCTCTCCTCTCATTTGTTCAAATTCAGCGTCAAGCCCATTCAGAAAAATATGAATTCGTAATTTCTCAATGGATTTCTTATATGCAGTGACATCTTCGGGGTCTTTCATGATCACCTTGTCACGGTAATCAAGTTCTTGAAAGATTTCAACAAGTTCGCCATAATATGTTGCTAGTGAACACCAGTTTGACGGAGAGAAAAAGCTCTTTGATTGAGGGCAAATATTTGTGTTTCATCGTTTCCATCATAGAATGCTTTGGCCAGGGCACTCTAGATTTCTCGAGCAATACGAATTCGAATGTATCTTTTCATAATTCCAGAGGTCATTGATGTGAGTAACCAACCTTTAACCTTTTGATTCTCAGCATACCATTTGGGATATAAGGGATCTTTGGCTTCGGGCTAAGGGGAATCTCCCATAATGTAATCCAGCTTCTCTCGACCAGCTATGTGCATTTCGATGATTTGGGACCAAATATCATAATTGGTTTCAATGAGGGTTATGCCAGCATTAAACCCAGAATTCTCAGTTTGTACGTGTATGACTAGAGAAGGGGATTTGGTGGTTGATTCGGTGTCCATTGTGTTTCAATGGGTTCTGCAATTTCTGGGTTCTTTATGAATTCGGGTTTCTTGTGTATTCTGGGATGTCTTGCAATGTCTGGGTTTCTTATGATTTTGGATTTCTTGTGTATCTAGGATGTCTTGCAACTTCTAGGTGTGTAGAATTTTCTGGGTTTCTTGTGAATTTGGGTTTCTTGGGTATTCTGGGATTTCTTGCAATTTTCTAGGTTTCTTTGTAATTTCTGGGTTTCTTGTGGTAGCAGATGCTGGGTGGTGGATTTCTGATGGAATTTTATGGTTTAATTTTGGTTTTGTGTGATAGGCTCTGATACCATGATGAATTCAATACGTTCACAGCAACGTAAATATTTCATTAATGTGCTGTGGCTTTTATAGCCATTATACAATATGTCTCCTATTACAATTCTATGTCCCAAAGCCTATCGGATAAGTGGGGATTTACAGAGTGCAATTTCTATCAAACTAGTTTACATAACAGATGACTATTTCTGATGATATTCAACATTAATGACTATTATGTATAAAATAAATTTTTGTTATTGGCTGCACTAAGAGTTATTGTTGTTAGCAACGTCTACCACCATGGTTGTGTAAGGTTACATCCTTCCACTACTGTAGATGTAGAACGCGAGGGTTGCACCTCATGTGGCTGGGTGTAACGAAAGCTTCGGTTGAGACTACAAAGCATATCAGTGGCAAGGGCAAGGTGTCCTACCACCACCACCAACTACAACAATAAGAAGAGGAAGCGGAAACTTTTCAGTGTCCGTGCCAACGCTCACCCACCACTTGTGTTTTGCTATTGGCTCTTTAGTCTTCGAACTAATAAAATAAAGCATATTATATAATTTTAGTATCTCAATATTTTTTAAATTTAATTTTGGTATAATTTTTTTTTATTTATGTCATCACGATGAATAAAATGTTAAATTATTTCTTTTAATGAAGGAGTTCATATTAATGTTTTTTTACCATTAGAGTTCATGAAAAAATACATTTGAGTTGACTTTTAGTTCCAGGTTCATTTTGATACTTAGGACAATTGTATCCTTTTTTTTTTTTATGCCTGGGCTTCATTCATTTTGTGCTACTAGCTGCTATTTTTTAGCTGCAGAGGTAAAGTTGTCTGCACCCATTCCATTATTCTACATTCATCATTGTTGTCTTCTCTTTAATTTAATCATCTTTACTACACGATTATTATCTTGGACACTTGATCTTCTCTTTATTATGTTTTGAGAGGAAAGTCTTGAGTTGTCTCATTATTAATTGAGATTTTTTGTGGTTGATCCGTTTGTTCCCCATAGCTTATTATGTCCATCTTTTGTGGCTGTAAAATCATGATTTCTCATGTTATCGTTGTTGAATTTGAAGAATTTAGCTTCCTTGATCAAATTATGAAAATAGTGGAGGGGATTGTTTTAAACTCGAACTGGCTAGCGAGTCGATCTTTTCATTAACTTTACACGTGCATTTTTTTGTGTTGATTCCCCCTTTTTCTTTTTTATTATAACAGGTACTGTTTTTTTTTTTCAATGTCTAGGACTGTGATAGATCTTGGCTAAACATTTTAGGGCCATGTTCCTACATTTATTCTCTTCTTACTTGATTGGATTGAATTAATTCACATGTAGTGTAACAATTTTTCTTTTCCTTTGGAGTTGCTTTTGCTCCCCTCTTTTCATGGCTAGACTTAATTGATTCTATGCTACTAGTGCTTTTTTTTAGATCTCAAGGTAAAGTTGTCTGCACCTGTTCTATTTTACTACATTCATCATTGTTGTCTTCTCTTTAGTTTATTCATCTTTACTGCGTGATTATTATTTATCCTTTGTTCATTATGTTTTAAGAGAAAAATTTTGAGTTGTCTTATAATTAATTGAGATTTTTTTGTGGTTGATTAGCTTATACATCATAACTTATTATGTCCATCAGTGTTATTCATGATCTTTGCTCCGAGACTTTCAGTTGTCATTGATCACCTCTTCTATGTTGCAGTTGTTTTTGGTTTTGAAGATTGAATTGTTGGTTGATGTAAAAGGCAGGTGATGATTGCAACCAACTTTCATACTCTAGATTTTGGACAGATCTCCATTGGTTTGCTTTAACTATTTTTTCTTTTTATTATTAAAAAAATATGTTTCTAGATTAGACTTCTTGCTCGTTTTCTACTCATTCCTATGTCATTTGATATCTTCTTTTATCTTGTTTTCTTTCCGAGAACCCTAAATTCATTTTGGACGTAGGACTGCTGCATTAAGCATCAGGTATTGTTGGTTTACGAGTGGTTTTGAGCTTAGTTTATGTTTACAAGGATTAAATATCTATTTAGATGTTTTTTTCTAAAGAAGAATAAAATATTAATTTCTAAGGCTATAAAATCATGACATCTCATGCTATTAGTGTTGACACGGAAAATTTAGCTTCATCATTAAAATGTTGATAAGTAGTGGAGGGATTGTTTTAAACTCGGTCTAGCTAGGGAGGGATTATGTTCTTCTAGCTTGAATGGTTTGAATAAATTCACATTTAGTCTAACAACTTTTCATTTCTTTTCTTTTTCTTTTGAGTTGTGTTTGCTCACAATTTTTTTAGGCTTGGGCCTAATTAATTTTGTGCTACTACTGCAATTTTTTTAGCTTACAAGGTAAGGTTGTCCACACCTGTTCTATTTTTCTACATTCATCATTATTGTCATCTCTTTCCTTTATTCATCTTTACTACGCAATTATTATCTTGGACAATTGAACTTTGTTCATTATGTTTTAAGAGGAAATCCTTGAGTTCTCTCATTATTAATTGAGATTTTTTGTTCACCATAACTTAGTAATTAAAGATCCTTGCTCTGAGACTTTCAGTTGGCATCCATCAGCTATTTTGTGTTGCGATTGTTTTTGGGTTTGAAGAGTGGATTGTTTGATGGAAGGGGCGACTGGCTCTTATAACCAATTTTAATACTCTAGATTTTGGACGGATGTCCTTTGTTCTCTTTTTTCCTTTTATTATAAAAAAAATGTGTTTCTACAATTGACTTCTTGCTCATTTTCTACTATTTCCTATGTCATTTGATTTTTTTTCCTAGTCACATTAGCTTGTTTTCCATTTCCCAAAACGTATATTCATTTTGTGCATAGGTTTGCTGCGTTAAACTCTAGGTAGTGTGATTTGTTGTTTTATGAGTGCTTTTTGAGCTTAGATTTATATTTATAGGGATTAAATGTGTATTTGGATGTTTTTTCTTAAAAAGATGAAAATCTTAATTTCTAAGGCTATAAAATCATGATTTCTCATGTTATCTGTGTTGACTTAGAAGAATTTGGATTCATTATTAAAATTTTGATAAGTAGTGGAGGGATTGTTTAAACTCGTACTTGCTGATGAGTTGATCTATTCATTTTCCTTGTACCTTTTTTTTTAGTTTAGTTTTTTATTTTTGCTTTACCCTTTTTATGAAAACGATTAATGATTGTTTTTTTTCAATGTCTAGGACTACGATAGATCTTGGTTGAACATTTTAGGGTCAGGTTCCTATATTTGTTCTCTTCTCGCTTGACTGGTTTGAATTAATTCACATTTAGTTTAGCAACATAACTTTTCTTTTCTTTTTCGTTTGAGTTGCCTTTGCTCACACTTTTTTTAGGCCTAGCCATAATTCATTATGTGCAACTAGCTGCTATTTGTTATCTTTTGAGGTAAAGTTGTCCGCACCCGTTCTATTTATACATTCATCATTGTTGTCTTGTCTTTAGTTTATTCATCTTTACTGCATGATTATTACCTTGGATACTTGATCATTTGTTCATTGTGTTTTAAGAGAAAAGTCTTGAGTTGTCTCATTATTATCTAAGATATTTTGTTCACCATAACTTATTATGTCCATCTGTGTAATTGAGGAACCTTTCTCCGAGAATTTCAGCTGCCATTGATCAACTATATTGTGTCACAATTGTTTTTGGTTTTGAAAAGTGGATTGTTGATTGATGGAAGAGGTGGTGACCCTTGCAACCAACTCTCATCCTGGTTTGCGATTGTTTTTTATTTTGAGGAGCGGATTTTTTGTTGATGGAAAAGGTGGCTGGCCCTTTTAACCAACTTTTATTCTCCTTATTTTGGACGGATCTCTTTTGGCTTGCTTTAAGTCTCTTTTCATTTTATAATTAAAAAAATGCAATTCAAGAGTAGACATTTGCTTGTTTTCTCCTCTTTCCTATGTCATTTGATACCCTTTTTTCCTTGTTATGTTAGCTTGTTTTCCTTTCTCCTAACCCCATATTCATTTTGTGCATAGGTTTGTTGCGTTAAACTCTAGGTAGTGTGATTTGTTGTTTTAGGAGTGGTTTTCGAGCTTAGATTTATGTTTATAAGGACTAAATTTGTATGTAGATGTTTTTTCCTGAAAAGAAATGACATATGTAGGGCTATAACAACAAATCACGATTAGGGTTATAAAATCACGATTTCTAGGGCTATAAAATCACGATTTCTCATGTTATTGGTGTCAGGTTGGAAGAATTTAGCTTCATTGTTCAAATTATGATAAGTAGTGGTGAGATTTTTTTTGAAATCAAACTTCATGCCGAGTCTAGCCTTACATTTTCCTTGTACCTGTATTGTTTAGTTTAGTTTTTTAGTGTTGCTACTACCTTCTTTTTTATTAAAACAATTAATGAATATTTTTTTAAAATGTCAAGGACTGCAATGAATCTTGGCTCAACATTTTAGTGTCAGGTTCCTACATTTAGTCTCTACTTGCTTGATTGGCTTGAATTAATTCACATTTAGTCTAACAATATTTCTTTTCTTTTCTTTTTCTTTTGAGTTGCCTATGTTCACCCATTCTATTTTCTACATTTATCATTGTTGTAGAAGGCAAAGATAAAAGGTGAATATTGAAAACACATAGCAAAGAAGATGAAATTATTATGTATTCCTAAGAAATTGATTAAGGAAAAATGTAATATGAAATAGAAAAGATCAAAAATTTTGGATGCATGAAATTACAATTGTGAAGAATATATATAAGTGAGAGAAAATAAGAATTTAATATGTTTAGGTATTATACTAAAAGCTAAATGATATCACGGTTTGGAATAGTAATGCACTGTAAAATCATCGTTCCTTAGACTTAGAATCATGGTGGATCAATAGTTCAATTATTATTTTACCTCTCAGCGTACAATGACATTAGCCTTGGGTTCAGGGTATTTTGGCTTTTTTGTATTTCTGTGCACAGTAAAATAACCATCATACCCCCTAATGAGACAAAAACCAAGTTTTGGCTATTAGGGTATGACGGTACTTTCACTTTTTTGATGAAAAGTTACATAAATGTGTAAATGCTGATACACCCCTATAAAAGACAAAATACAAGATTTAGCTATAGGGGTGTTTAGGTAAATTATCGTTTCTTAAATATTAATTTATTCTGGAATGAATAATGACATTAATGTGTAAATACTTGTATGCCCCCATAAAACACAAGAATTGGTTGGAGGGATGTTTAGGTGATTTATTATTTTTAAATAATATTTTCTACCAAATACTGCAGGGGCGTCTGCCGGACACGTCGATGGTTTTCCACCTCCTCCCCCTTCTGGTGGCGCATTCGAGCAATTCAAGTGGTGAAAAATGCCCATTTTGATGCGCCTCCATATCCTTTACCTTAGGGTGGAGTGTGTTGCTTCCCACGGTCGCTGGAAACTTGCCATTTGGCATTCAAAAGTTTCCCCCTCTTTTCTCTCTCCTACAGGCGAAAGTGCTCGACAGTCCCTAGTTTTGATGGTGTTTTCATTTTAGTCTCTTTTCTTTTGATTTTGTTGTATGGTTTTGATTTTTGTTATAGAAGTTTTGATTTGTTTCAATTTTGTCCTTCGATGGAAATTGATTATATATTGTAGTTTCATTTTGATCCTTAATCTTTTGAATTTCCGAATTGGTTTTAAATCCTTAATATATTTGGTATGAAAGTTTTGATTTGTTTCAATTTTATCCTTCATTTGAAATTGATTATATATTTTAGTTTCATTTCCGTCCTCAAGGTTTAAATTTTAGTTTTGGTGTTAAATCCTTTAATTTTTTCGGTATCAATCTTTAGATTTGTTTCAAATTAGTCCTTTAAATCAAATTTATTATATATTGGTCAATATTATTTTGTGAAATAATAGCTTTTGTGGCTTTTTTATATGTATGATATTTCAGATCTCATATCACGTAAATAAAATATACAAAGCCACACGTAGATAAGATAGATAGAAAAATTATACCAAATTATCTACAAAAATAAAACAAAAAATTGCCCTATTGTTTGCCATAGCTAGCACCAAATTTTTTTACATTGCTATGTTTTTATAATGCTATACATCCGAGCTAAAGAATCACCTTAAAAAATTTAAGAGTATGTAGTTTTTAAATCTATGTGTTTTACTATAGATAAGACATTGAGTCATTTTTCTGACGGATTTTAGGTCCTTTTATTAATATTATTCTGCTTTGGCAATACAAAGATTTGGTTATGATTCTTGAATGAGACCTCACATTTGTAACACACATGAGCAGGCGAACCTTTATACTATCAACTCCAACAAACAGGTAGGAAAACAACGATTGACGTAGGTATGCACGTGAGGTTTCCCTAACACATGCTGACAGGATTTAAATCTTTTGTTTCAAGAAGACAACTTCTTTCACACAAATAGAAACTTACAAAGGCACTTACACAACAGATCCAAACATAAATTGAACCTTCAGTTTCTTCAAATGACTTCCCAGACACTATTGGTAGGCTACCTGCATCGCACTTTACTCTATGGGACTCCACATACAAATCTGGATTTCCAACAACTGCTCCAGGAAACCTTCTATACCCTTTTTTTGAGGGAATAAATCTAGACAAACTATTATATGAGTGTTCATGAATATGAGTTCTTTAAGGATGGAAATATTCTGTAGTGTGTCGCACGCTCCGCGAGAGCATGGCGTCATAATGACCCTCCCCGTGAGCAAGGAAATTCATGTCAGGGTTATTATCTTTATTTTTGTGGAAAAGGGAGTCACCATCTAGTATTATGGTTACTAGGAAACCTAAAACTAGTCTTTCAGAGATTTTAAGGCAAGGAACTGGTTGCGTAAAGGGAAGGTTCTAGCACCCCTAGTACACCCTACCTAAGGTAAGCTGCTTGACATTTTGGTTTGGTTATGATTTGCTATGATTTTTATCTTTCAAAGAATATGTTGGTTAAATGATGAGGGTGCATTATTCCTGTAAAAACGTTTTGGATATTTACCACATTGAGGTTTATTTATCCAATTATTTACGGTGAATAAAAACAAATTATCCTCGCTAATATTTTGAAATTATCCACTTTAGGATTTATTTATCCAATACCAAGCAGTGAATAGTAACGAATTATACCCGGCAATATTTTGGATATTAACCATTTTAGGATTTATTTATCCAAATACCAACAGTGAATAATAGCAAATTATCCCCAATGAATATTTTGGATATTAACCACTTAGGATTTGTTTATCCAAATATCAACTGTGAATAATGGCAAATTATCCTTGCCAAATATTTTTGATATTAAAACCCTTTAGGATTTGTTTCTCCAAAAATCAACAGTGAATAATGAATTCTCAAAAATAAGATTTTTGATATTTTTGGAATATTGGCCAATACCTTTTGGATTTTACAAACATGTTGTAAAATCCAAAAATACGAGAAAATGATTTTTTTTTTACGAATCAAATGCCAAAACCATTTTTTTATCTTCAAAATAATGCTCTTTTTTGTTAAAAAAAAAGAATTTTCAAAATATATTAGCGTATTGGCCGTATGCATAAAACAACACATTTTTGTTTTGTTCTTTTTTCAAAATATAAAATTTTTTATGCAAATTTTCTATTTTTTTTATTTATTCTTTACATTTAGTGGGCTGGCTGCCTCGCCCTGATGGGCCAGGCTGCTAGCCCGCCTACTAGGGATGGGCTCACGGCCCTCCTAATCTAAGATCGGGCTTCGGCCCGCTTAATATCAGACTGGCTTCGACCCACTTATTCTCATGACTGGGCTTCCAACCCACTTTTGCTTAGACCAGGCTTTAAGTCCAGATGGGCCAGAAGCCCTTTTTCTTCAGTGGTCAGGCCTGGTACAAAGCTTGGCCCGACCAGGTTACTGTTAATGAACAATAACTAGGGCTGCATGAGGAGGGAGACGATGAATAGTAAAATGAGAGATTTTCGAGTGTGACGAATGGCATACCTGTTAATACTATTGGGTAGAGGAGGTTGAGATGGTTCTTCTTGTCGTGATGGCGTTAGAAATGGAGCTGGTGATACGAGGCTGGTTCGAAAAAATTACTAGAGTTTTCTTACGTGAATTCTTCCCTCCTGATCTTCTATTTTTTTATTTTGTTTTTCTCTCCCCCCCTTTTCTCATCATCTTCCTCTGTTATTTATAATCATAGGTGGCAACCCTTCGATTGCCCATGGTGTGCAGCGAAGGGTTGCCGCCGCTCAAGAATTAATTCAGGGCACGTCTGAATATTCAAAGCCAAGCATGCTAGAATATGCAGTGGAATTTTCAAAAATATTTAAGAAGGTAAGAGTATGATTTGGTCCCTCAATTTATAATTCCTCTAATTGTACCTCCAATTGGCCTTAAACTTATGATTTTATTTGCAGGTGATAATGATGGTCCCTTAGTGAACATAATTCCTTTTCCTGGAGAAGACTTCAAATATCGCAGGATTCGGATCACAACATCCATATGTTCTTCACTGGGTGAGTGCATAAATCGACTCACAACACTAAGAGAGTAGGCTAAATCAGGTCGGGTATGCGCGAGATACATCAATCTCCCTACAAGTCTTTGGTATCGTTCTTTATTTGCAGGAATTTATTTTGAACTCATAACCAATTTAATATTTTCCGCAGCAGGTGTATCACTTGGTTTGCACCCCAACATGCCGACTTCATGTAGTAAATCAAGTGTATATTTTCGTTGTGATAAGAACATACCTTATTTAGATCTTAACACCTCGATTCCCAAAAAATACTTCAATGGTCCGAGATCCTTCATTTCAAATTCACGAGAGAGGTAGGTCTGCAAAGCTCGTCGTTCATCATCATCATCACCTGTTACGATCATATCGTCAACATATATAATTAGCACTGTGAGCTTTCCTTTATTATGTTTCATGAAGAGAGTGTGATCAGCATTGCTTTGTCGATAACCAAAGGTCTTCATTGACTTTGTAAATCTACCAAACCATGCTCGCGGTGATTGTTTTAACCCATACAATGTTTTTTTCAATCTACACACCTTTTTGCTTCCTTTATTTTGCAAATCACATCCCGGAGGTAAATCCATATAGACTTCCTCTTGGAGGTTTCCATGTAGGAAGGCGTTTTTTATGTCAAACTGATGTAGTGGCCAATCAAGATTTACGGCTAATGATAAGAGTATACGAACTGAATTAATTTTGGCCACTGGTGTGAATGTTTCTGCATAATCAATCCCATATGTTTGACTATATCCCTTCGCTACAAGTCGTGCTTTAAACCTCTCGATGCCACCGTCTACTTTGTATTTAATCGTGAAGATCCATCGGCATCCTACTAGTTTCTTTCCGATTGGCAAATCGTTCACCTTCCATGTTCCATTTTTGTGTAAGGACTTCATTTCTTCATTCATTACTTCTTTCCACCTAGAGTCTTTCAAGGCCTCCTGCACACTATTAGGTACATGTACAGTAGATAATTGATTTGCAAATGATTCATATGTCTTTGATACTCTATGATAGGAAACATAATTATTCAAAGGGTACTTAGAAGTAGAGTTAAGAACCGGTTCATAATTAAGTTTGGGAACTCCCCTTGTGGTACGGTTAGGGAGTTTTCGAGGAGGGAGTTCATGACTTACTATGGATTCTATGACTAGGGGTGAGTCATGAAGAGAAGTAGAACTATCGGGTGGAGACAATTGATGGTGTGATATGTGAGTATCAGCTATATTATCATGATCATACGGTTGCTGCTCATTTCCTTGTTTGTGTTCATCATCTGCACTCATTTCAGCTTCATTTCTTCCACTAGTTCCAGTAATTTCAACATCTGCAGATTCTTCTCTTGCAACCTCTTTAAGTGCAGGTTCTTCTATGTTTTCAGCAGATGTAGATGTTCTGCTTTCTGTGTTTCTGGCTGCAGTATCAGTACCTGCAGGTTCTTTTCCAAGTTCTGCAGTTGTAGATGTAGATTCTTCTCCATTTTCAGCTGGATGATTTAGCCATTGCAAGTCTTCAATACTCATACTTTGCTCCCACTGAGTTGCAGTTGCGGTAGCAGAATAAAACATTTGCAGTTCATGGAATTGAACGTCCATGGTGACATGGATTCTGCGAGTTGGGGGATGAAAACACCTATACCCTTTTTGATGAAGACCATAGCCAATAAAAACACATTTTAGTGCTCGGGGTTGCAATTTGTGACGAGCTATACTTGGTATGTGCACAAACGCAGTGCAGCCGAAAACTTTTGTGGGAGGTTTGGCATGAACGGTATGGACAGGCATTGATTTAAGGTTTCAATGGGTGTTTGGAAGGCCAGGCTGCGAGATGGGATTCAGTTGATCAAGTAGGAAGCTGTAGCAAGTGCTTCACCTCAATAATAAAGAGGCATATGGGCATCAAATAGTGTGGCGCGGACCATCTCCAGAAATTGATGATTTTTCCTTTCTACCACCCCATTTTGTTGGGGGGAAGAGGGACACGTTGTTTGATGGATAATGCCATGGGTATGTAAAAATTGTTTCAGCTCATGGTTTACAAACTCTCCACCATTATCAGTACGAAAAATTTGGATGGGAGTCTTATATTAGGTCGCAACCATTGTATGAAACTGTATAAATAATGAGCAAACTTCCTGCTTTGTTTTCATCAAATACACCCAGGTCATGCGACTATGATCATCAATAAACGAAACAAACCATCTTGATCCATTAAGTGTAGAAATTTTGGCTGGTCCCCAAACATCTGAGTGTACGATCATAAACGGAAAAACACTTTTATTCAAACTTGTCGGGTAAGAACTTCGGTGACTTTTTGCTAATCCGCAAACTTCACATTTAAACAGTGATGTAGAATTAGTAACAAATAATTTTGGGAACAAATGTTTTAGATACCCAAATGAATAATGTCCAAATTGTTTGTGTAATAACCATATAGCCGATGCTGAAGTAGAGACTGAACCAGGAGGCACCACTGTCTTCTTCAATACTACTGTCTGAGCAAGTGCATTTGATGAAGCTGGCGTGAGATCAAGATAATATAGCTTTTCTCTTCTAATACCACACCCAATTGTCCTCCGTGTCTTGATATCCTTAAAGACACAATAGTTAGGCCAAAATATCATAACACAATTTAAGAATTTTGTGATCTGGGATACGGATAATAGGTTGAAATTGAGTGAAGGGACCACAAGTACAGTATCTAAGTTTAGATTATTGAGAGAAAGAGAGCATTCACCAATGACTTCGGCTGGGGTTCCATTGGCTATGGAAACAACATGGGTTTCAGAGGGTTTAATCATGGAAATAGAAGTATCAGATCACCTTGTATCAGTTGATCCTGAATCAATAATCCATGAACATGAACCAGCAGGTGCAGTAGTGTTTTTGAAAGACTTACCTGGAGAGCTTGATAAAGTGTGTAGAGCAGCAGGGTCTGATGTTGCTTCTCCATGATTTCCAGTTAAAGCATTTGCAGGGGTTCTAGTAGCCGCACATACAGTAGATGCCATGGGGTTACGTTTACTTGGAGCTTTGGCAGGATCCCACCATTCAAGGTAGCCTATTAAATCATAGCATCGAGATTTTGTATGTCCTGTGCCACCACAATGTGTGCATGATCTGGGTGGTCCGGATGTTCCATGATTTTTACTGCCAATTTCAAAACTTTGAGATATTGGAGTGGAAGGGTGAGAGGGGATATTTGCCCCCGGTCTGTGTCATCGTGTGGCTGGGATTCGACGTGATATCAGGGCAGCAGAATCAGAGGTCCTAGAATCATCATTTGTGATGGTTCGCCGATTGGCTTCCCGGCGTACATATGCATAGGTATGTTCTAGATCCAATTTTGAATCCATGCGAAGGATCTCTCCTCTCACTTGTTCAAATTCAGCATCAAGCCCATTCAGAAAAATATGAATTCGTAATTTCTCAATGGATTTCTTATATGCAGTGACATCTTCGGGGTCTTTCATGATCACCTTGTCACGGTAATCAAGTTCTTGAAAGATTTCAACAAGTTCGCCATAATATGTTGCCAGTGAACGCCAGTTTGACGGAGAGAAAAAGCTCTTTGATTGAGGGCAAATATTTGTGTTTCATCGTTTCCATCATAGAATGCTTTGGCAAGGGCACTCTAGATTTCTCGAGCAATACGAATTCGAATGTATCTTTTCATAATTCCAGAGGTCATTGATGTGAGTAACCAACCTTTAACCTTTTGATTCTCAGCATACCATTTGGGATATAAGGGATCTTTGGCTTCGGGCTGAGAGGAATCTCCCATAATGTAATCCAGCTTCTCTCGACCAGCTATGTGCATTTCGATGATTTGGGACCAAATATCATAATTGGTTTCAATGAGGGTTATGCCAGCATTAAACCCAGAATTCTCAGTTTGTACGTGTATGACTAGAGAAGGGGATTTGGTGGTTGATTCGGTGTCCATTGTGTTTCAAGGGGTTCTGCAATTTCTGGGTTCTTTATGAATTCGGGTTTCTTGTGTATTCTGGGATGTCTTGCAATGTCTGGGTTTCTTATGATTTTGGATTTCTTGTGTATCTAGGATGTCTTGCAACTTCTAGGTGTGTAGAATTTTCTGGGTTTCTTGTGAATTTGGGTTTCTTGGGTATTCTGGGATTTCTTGCAATTTTCTAGGTTTCTTTGTAATTTCTGGGTTTCTTGTGGTAGCAGATGCTGGGTGGTGGATTTCTGATGGAATTTTATGGTTTAATTTTGGTTTTGTGTGATAGGCTCTGATACCATGATGAATTCAATACGTTCACAGCAACGTAAATATTTCATTAATGTGTTGTGGCTTTTATAGCCATTATACAATATGTTTCCTATTACAATTCTATGTCCCAAAGCCTATCGGATAAGTGGGGATTTACATAGTGCAATTTCTATCAAACTAGTTTACATAACAGATGACTATTTCTGATGATATTCAACATTAATGACTATTATGTATAAAATAAATTTTTGTTATTGGTTGCACTAAGAGTTATTGTTGTTAGCAACGTCTACCACCATGGTTGTGTAAGGTTACATCCTTCCACTATTGTAGATGTAGAACGCGAGGGTTGCACCTCATGTGGCTGGGTGTAACGAAAGCTTCGGTTGAGACTACAAAGCATATCAGTGGCAAGGGCAAGGTGTCCTACCACCACCACCAACTACAACAATAAGAAGAGGAAGCGGAAACTTTTCAGTGTCCGTGCCAACGCTCACCCACCACTTGTGTTTTGCTATTGGCTCTTTAGTCTTCGAACTAATAAAATAAAGCATATTATATAATTTTAGTATCTCAATATTTTTTAAATTTAATTTTGGTATAATTTTTTTTATTTATGTCATCACGATGAATAAAATGTTAAATTATTTCTTTTAATGAAGGAGTTCATATTAATGTTTTTTTACCATTAGAGTTCATGAAAAAATACATTTGAGTTGACTTTTAGTTCCAGGTTCATTTTGATACTTAGGACAATTGTTTTTTTTTTCTTTTTCTAATGTCATGATAGATTTCTAATGATTTTTAAGGTATTTAAAAGTGTTTTTGGTTTAAAAATGGTTTTTTACAAAAAAAAACTTGAGTCTTTATTTTTCGCCCCCCATAGTGACCAAATGTTGGCAAGATTAGAGGACGTGTTATCTGGTTTTCTCTTTTAAAAAATTAGGTTGCATCAAAAAAGTAATTAATGATCTAGTCACATAAGCCTTAATAAAGATTTGTCATGTTGAGATATGGATGTTGTTTCAATTTATGTGACATACATTATATTTTATAAATATATTTCTATTTAGATTAATATTCATTCTATCTTTTTTTTTTTTGTTTAGAACAAGGTTGTCAATTATTTTTCAGTAGGTTTGTTGTTTTTTCAATTGGAACAAAATGTTTCAGTTTAAAAGTATTTTGATGCTCCATTTAGTGTTATACTGTTTATGTAAGTATATATATATATATATATATATATATATAATTAAATATATTAATTAAAAAAATAAGTTTAAGTTGAAAAATAAAATTATTTAGAATTGTGCAATATAAATTTCAAACATAAGTAAAAAAGAAAAGAAAAAGAAAGTTGTATTGATATAACTCGACTAACTTAATGAGTTCAAAGATAACATGAAAAATTGATAAAAATATAGTTTAGTTAAAAAAAATCAAGTTGACATCTAACAAAAATATTGAATCAACTCGGGTCAACCTAGGTTAACCATGATAACTTTAAATAAAGCAAATCAAGCCAAATTATATAAAGTTTCAATTCATAATAAACTCTTTGTTCAATAATGAAATTGAGAAAAAAATAATATGAAAAAAGACATAATAAAATGATTTTTCTGAACAAAATTATGAGCATATATAATATTACGAGAATGTCATCATCAATCTTACAAGTCATCACATTCTCTGATCGCTCTAAACTTTTAACATATTATATATAAATATGTCAAGAGACTCCTTGTAAAATTTCATCTTAATCTAATAGTCGGATTAAGAGATATGATTGATATTTTAAGATTATTCATTATTAAAAAAAAACACTATTTGTCCGAAACAGAACTAATGGAACGAAACTAGAATGTTCTAGAAAAAAATGTGGTGGAATTTCAGGAACATACTGCAATTTTAAGAGAGTTAAAAATTGCACTGTTTTATTTTATTTTTTAATTGATATGAAACAATCAAATTGATATTAACAACACTAGTTTAGAAAGCTTTTAAGTAATAATTTGGCTTTCATTATATGTTTAATTTTTTTTAAATATTTACCAACTTAATAATTAGAGTATTCTCTATTCCCAGGAGGTATTGTTTTTAAGGAACAACCTCGATTAGACCAAACAAAATCCTAGTTTCACCAATCTAAATGTAAACATGAAAACCTCCCTTCAGGCTAAGCTCTAGCCCACCTCACTTCATGTGGCCTGGCTTGACACCAAGTCAAGCTCGACCACCCTCATTGCTCACATGCAGTGAATAGTGGGGAGGAGTGAATTAATTCACTCCCCCCACTATTCACCAGATGGTGAATAGTTAATGGGTGGTTGAAGGATGAAGATGATAGGCGTACCTATCATTACCGCATAGGTAGAGGAGGCCGAGTGGTTTGGCTGGTGGCGGCAGCGGAATTGGTGGCTTGTGGTGGCGGGAGAGCTGTTGGAATAGGCTGTTATGAGATGGACATTGTTGTTGCTACATCACCAAAGCTGAGGAAGAAGAGGGCTGGACCTGTTGGTGTTCAGGAAAAAGAAGCGGTGGAAAGCTTGCAACTCGGTTTTTGGCTTGTTTGTTCTTTGCATCTTTTTCTCCTTTATCCGGGTCTTTTCTTCCCAAGATTTTCTATTCAGGTCTCTTTGTTCGAGTTCCTATGTTGTGGAAAATGGAAGGGCTGCTGATTTTTATGGTTGTGGCAAAGGGAAGGGTTGTTGGTGTTTTTCAATTGGAACAAAATGTTTCAATTTCAAAGTGTTTTGATGCTCCATTTAGGGGTTATACTGTTTATGTGTGTGTTGTGTATTAATTATACACACACACACACACACACACATATATATTAATTCAAAAAAAAAAGTTCAAATCAAAAAATAAAAGTATTTAGAATTGTGGAATTTAAATTTCAAAAATAAGTAAAAAAATGAGAGTTGAATTGATATAACTCCACCGACTTGATGAGTTCAAAGATAACATGAAAAAATGATAAAAATATAGTTTAATTAAAAAAAATAAGTTGACATATGAAAAAAAATATTGAATCAACTCGGGTCAACCTAGGTTAATCTTTCAAATGTGTGATGTCCATTATAAGACCATGATAACCTTAAAAAAAACAAATCAAATCAAATTATAAAGTTTCAATTCATAATAAACTTGTTATTCAATAATGAAATTAAGAAAAAATAATATGAAAAAAAGACAAAATAAAATGATTTTTTCTGAAAAAATTATGAGCATGTATAATATTACAAGAATGTCATCATCAATCTTGCAAGGTCATCACATTCTCTAATTGCTCTAAACTTTTAACATAATATATATAAATTTGTCAAGAGACTCCTTGTAAAATTTCATCTCAATCTAACAGTTGGATTAAGAGATATGATTGATATTTTAAAGTTATTCATTATTAAAAAAATATTATTTGGCCGAAATAGAACTAGTGGAACGAAACTATAATGTTCTAGCAGGAATTGCGGTGGAAATTCAGGAACACACCGAAATTTTAAATGAGGTAATAATTGTGCCGTTTCATTTCATTTTTTAACTAGTACGAAACAATCAGAATGAGATTAACAACACTAGTTTAGAAAGCTTTTACATAATTATTGATTTTTGTTTAAGTCTTTAATTTTTTTTAAATATTTACCAACTTAATAATCAAAGTATTCTCAATTCCCACGAGGTATTGTTTTTAATAAACAACTTCGGTTAGACCAAACAAAATCCTAGTTTCACTAATCTAGACGCAACCATGAAAACCTCCCTTCAGGCTAAGCTCTAGCCCATCTCACTTCAGGTGGCCCAGTTGGACACCAAGTCGAGCTCAGCCACCCCCATTGCTGACATATAGTGAACAATAGGGATAGTGAATTAATTCACTCCCCCCACTATTCACTAGATGGTGAACAGTTAATGGGAGGTTGACGGACACCTAGAGTTTAACGCAACACACTTACGCAAAAAATGAATATAGAGTTTGCAAAAAGAAAACAAGCTAACGTAACAATGAAGAAAAAGATATCAAATGACATAGAAAAGAGTATAAAACAAGCAAGAAGTCTACTGTAAAAATATATTTTTTTATTAATAAAAACAAAAAAGTTAAAGCAAATCAAAGGAGATCCGTCCAAAATTTGGAGTATCAAAGTTAGTTGCAATAGTTAGTCGCCTTTTCCATCAACCAACAATCCAATATTTAAAAGCAAAAGCAATCACAACACATCACAACTGATCAATGACAACTAAAATTCTCTAAGAAAGGATCTTGAACAACACAGATGGACATAATAAGTTATTATGGACAACTCCAAACTTTTATCTTAAAACATAATAAACAAAGGATCAAGTGTCCAAGATAATAATCACCTAGTACGGATGAATAAACTAAAGAGAAGACAACAATGATGAATGTAGAAAAATAGAACGGGTCTAGACAACTTTACCTTGAAAGATAAAATATTATAGTGGAGGGGATTGTTTTAAACTCAAATTGACATGCGAGTCGATCCTTTCTTTTTCCTTGTACCAGTATTTTTTAGTGTTGCTTGTCCCTTCTTTTTTATTATAACAATTAATGATTGTAATAGACCTATGCAAAAAATGGATACAGTGTTAAGGACAAGAAAAACAAGCTAACGTAACAAGGAAAAAAGAATTAGAGTATTCTCTATTCCCACGAGGTATTGTTTTTAAGGAACTACAGTTAGACCAAACAAAATTCTAGTTTCACCAATTTAGACACAACCATGAAAACCTCTTTTCAGGTGGAGCTCTAGCCCACCTCACTTTAGGTGGTTCGACTAGACACCAAGTCTAGCTCGGCCACCCCCACTACTCATATTCAGTGAATAGCACCGAATTGTGAAAAATTAATGGTAGGTTGATGGATGGAGATGACAGGCGTATCTATTACTATCGCGCGGGTAGAGGAGGGCGAGGTGGTTCTGCTGGTTATGGCAGTGTTGGAATTGATGGCTTGTAGTAGCAGGGAGAGCTGTCAGAAGAGGCCTGTATGAGCTGGAGACTATTGTTGCTACATTGTCAGAGCTGAGGAAGAAGAGGGTTGAACCTGCTGGTGTTCAGGACAAAGAAGTTGTTGTCCTACTAGTGATGGGAACCTTGCAACTGGTTTTTTTGCTTATTTGTTCTTTGCATCTTTTTCTCCTTTATTCAAGACTTTTATTCTCAAGATTTTCTATTCAAGTCCCTTTGTTCGGGTTCCTATGTTATGGCAAAGGGAAGGCCTGCCGATTTCTATGTTTGTGGTAAAGAGAAGGACTATTGGTGTTGGGGAAGACAATGCACCTATCAGTGCTCTTTTTTTGGTTCGTTTGTTAAGTCTAGTTTTTTCATCTGTCCCCCCATCCTGTTTGTTTTAATTGCTTTTTATAGATAAAGGTGGTAACCCTTCGGATGCTCTTTATGTGCAGCGATGAGTTGCCTCCTCATCACTTGTAATAGCGTGCCTCCACTGTTTAGGTGACTGAACAGTGCAGTCATCTCTGTAGGACTTGGGAGATGGAGCAAAAGCACTTTGGTCTCTCAATTTGTAATTATTCTTGTTGCACTCTCAGTTGGCTTTAAACTTTTAAATATGTACAATTGTATCCTTGCTGAAATTTCAATAGCAACCTTAACTTTACACTCCTTTTTTACTTTGGTCCTTGGTTTTGAATACATGCAATTTGACCCTCTATTGATCATTAAGCTTTCAATTGTCATCAATTTCACCCTATTTTCATCCAATTAACTTAGTAAGAATCGAATTTAGTCTTCGAAAGTTCCAAACTTCTCAAATAAACCCGAATTAAGGTCAAGAACTTTATCTTTTTTTATCAATTGATCCCTTGATAATAATAATTTGACCAATTTAAAATATAATTAAATCTGTGCACTTAATTAAATCTTTCATTTGGACCCTAAAGTAATTTGTAAACATAATTACACTTTAAATTGGTGAACAATTAAATCAAATTGGCTTATAACAATATAATTATACCCCTCCTTGCTTTTTCTACCAATGCCAGCCCCTTTTATTTTAATTTATTTTTGTTATTTTTATTTTATTTTGGGTAGATTTTGGGAAATAACCCAAAATTTGGATATGACAATCTCAGTCATTTTCAAATCTTAAATCTCGACTTAATATTGAATAATTTTGCCACGCAAAAGATAATCTCTTCGTTCTTTATTTTTTAGACCATATGTGAGGTTAGACAACTCACAATTAAGTGAGGCTAGTTATTTTGGAAATATAACATTCATACCTATAACTTTTATCAAGAAACAAATCTTAAATTGCATTAATAATGAAAAACAAAACTAAATGAGAGACTAAAAAGATCCCAAAAAATTTAACAAAAGAGCGAACAAAAAAAATACAATAAATGATAAGACAAAAATTAAAATTATCAACTGAAAAAAATCATTTGACTTGAAAATTTAAAAAATTACCCGCACTACATATTGTGGGCTAAGCAAACAATTTTTATAGTTATTGGAATTAAAGAAATTCATAAGATTTGCTAGTTCAACAATATAATATAATATCTATATATGCCAAGTTTAATATAACAAAACAGATCAGCACATTTTATAATAGCAATAGCAATATCGAACTCTTAACATCTAAAATTATCATTATATTATTGCTAAAATAATGAAAATTATCAAATTATCCCGAGAGAAAAAAAGTCAAGAACATTAACAAAAGAGTAAGCAAGAAAAAAAACTAAATTGTTATTGTTGTTGTGTTAAATATAAAAATAAATAATTGAATGAATGACAAAAAAATCCTAAAAACTTTAACAAAATATCAAACAAAAAAATAAAATAAATGATAAAATAAAATTAAAAATTATTAGGCTAAAAAAATTCATTTGACTTGAAAATTAAAAAAAAAACGAATAGAAAAGCTAAAAGAAAGAACAAAGAGAGAGAAAAAACATAAATATCAATTTTCAAATGATCATAGATACAAAATTAAATTTAAAATTTTTTTTATAAAATACCACCTCAACAAGTAAGAAAATAATAAAAAAATAAAAACCAAAGCCAAGAGTGCACTCATATATACATGGACAAAAATAGAGACTATTCGATAAATATCAAAGCAATAGAGGAATTAAAATAAAAAAATAAAGTATAAGGGACAAAATGAATATCAAATATATTATCAATTTTAGTCCAAGGACAAAAGTAAAAAAAATCAAAATTTATGTACCAAATATATTAAGGCATCTAAACCCAATCCATAAATTAAAAGGAGGACTGAAGTGTAACTTAAATATATAACGAATTTCAATCGAAGGACCCAACTGAAATAAATAAAAACTTATATAACATAAATGAGGGTCATAAATAAAATTAAAAATGAAGAGACCAAAATGAAAAGCTCACAAAATCGGAGACCTCTCTTGCATTTTAGCGTGTAGGAGAGAGAAAACGGTGACATTTGCTATTTCAAACAAACAACTATGAGCGTTTAAGTATTTGCAAGAGTTGATAATGTAGATATTGTTTTTTTAATATCAATATATTAATCTAGAAACATGTAAAAAATAATAATTTGAAGTGAGAAACAAAAATTAAAATTTTAAAAAACATTGTAAAACAACAAAAACAAGCATTGACCATGTTTAAGAACTGCCTATAGCCTAAGAGCTTCGACTTGAAGCTGAGATGGATTTTTCTCATCGTTTTGGTAGGAACAAGGATCGATGAAAACCATAAACTATTGGTGACGAACAATCAATCCAAGAGTTAGATAATGTATGTTGGGAGCATTACTTTGTTGAAATTATGTAATTGATGAAGAACAATTAGAGAGAAAAAGGAGAGAGAGAACAGAAGAGTGAGAGAGAAGAGAATTTGAATTTTATTATTTTGTCACACACATTGTGTGTTACAACAACCTCTCTTTATACATCTTGTATACTCTCTATTTTATACTCTAACATCCCCCCTCAATCTCATGCTTTGATAAACAAAGCATGAGATTGCAACAATGAAAATGAAATACATGAGTACTCAATTCTTTTGACAAACAGTATGTAAAAGAGAGAAGAGAAGGAATTTCATTGGTTGATTTCTTGACCTGAATTTCATTTGTCTCTGTAAAACTTTGAGAAGAGAGGGATGAGAAGAAAGAAATGGGAGGTAAGAGAGGTGATAGAACGGGTTTGAATTTCATTTGTCTTCTTTAGTTTTTCTGAAGTTTTTCATTTGTTGATGAATTTCTTAATCGGTGTAAGAATTCACGTTCTTCTTCTTCTTCTTCTTCTTCTTCTTCTTCATTATATTATTTTTTTTTTGGCAAAAACAGTAGTTCATGACACAAAACGACACCACACAACACACAAAACGACACCACACAAAATATAAAGGCTAGAGTTCACAGCCCAGCAGCTGCCTTAGGCTCCTCTCTAATCCCTCCTATCAATCTTCTTCTTTTCTAGAGAACAAAACATTTCTGTCGCCATCATCAATCTTGATCTTTGATCTCCTAAGGTCTTCAAGGCAGCAGTCATTCCAGCTTCTAAAAACTCATCGCGAGCAGTTCCTCAATTTAGCCAGAAGAACAGCCTTCACATTCGGCTGCAAATTCCTCGCTTCCTAATCAATGCTTCAGCGTCCTCTAATCCAACTCTTACTTCGGAAATTGGCTTCTTCTTTTTTTTTTTCTCCATCAAGAGAAACAGCAGCGGTGCATTTTCTGAATAGATTAGAAGAGATCTTGCAGTATTGACACTCATATCCTACAAATATTTCACTCATCTTTTCCGTTCCTTTTTTTTTTTTACCTCTCTATCTTGAACGATCGGAGGAGAGAGTTGCTAAAATCGGCTAACCAGATCTTCTCAAATTGATGGCGGTGACGACAGTGGTTTTCAACCGACAATGCAGGTTTGCGTGAGACACGAAATGGTATTATGGCAGGAGACGTGTCGGTTTGATTGTGTGATGTTTGCTGATTCAAGAGAGAGGCAACGTTGACGAGCTTCCATTGCTATCTTGCGCCTCTTCAGTCTTGCTAGACATTCGAAACTGAATATTGATACTTGTGATTTTTTTTTCTTAAGAATTGCTTGAGAAATGCAATTTTCAACAGATGCAAAATGAATGCAGAACAATTCATCCTTCAATTCATCATCAGCGAAATCCGTAGCGTGCCACACACACGACTTTTCAATCCCTGCGTGCTCCTCTCTCTTTCCACTGATTTCTGTCCTTATCAAGTCTATAAAGCTTCGATTTCAGATCGAGGATCGCATCTTCATCTTCTTCACCATAAACAAGATTACCAAGAAGATCAGATTACAAAAGCAAGAAATTCGAATTCAGTAGTAGGCTTTTTTTTTTTTTTTTGATCGATCCTATTGAAGGATTAGATTTGCATTGTAGAAGCTTGGATCAATGCGCTAGCATAGTAGCTCTGATACCATGTTGAAATTATGTAATTGATGAAGAACAATTAGAGAGAAAAAGGAGAGAGAGAACAGAAGAGTGAGAGAGAAGAGAATTTGAATTTTATTATTTTGTCACACACATTGTGTGTTACAACAACCTCTCTTTATACATCTTGTATACTCTCTATTTTATACTCTAACATACTTGAGGAGATGCCTGGAGAGATTCAAGTTTCTTGTCTTCAAGTATCCCCAAAACGTTGCCAGAGATCTCAGCCCAGTTTGATACAAAGTCCTTCATTAATTCCATCTTGGAAAGTAAATTGCCCATCCATTCCAGATCAGATACACACTGCAATATATTGTCCTCAGCCGTCTCGGATGTGAGGTCAGACTCTAAAAGCAGGGACGATAATTGCTTTTCAAATGGAGAAAGATTCTGGAAAGACCTGATCTCACAACTGATTTTACTTCGTCGTCAGCCATAACCAATGGCATGTCCTCATCTTCCCCTAACATGTATTCTACTTGTTCTTGAGCAGAGATTTTAAGTTCATCACCAAATGGAGGGCATGACCTGCCAGGAGAAGTTGCAAAGTGAACTGCTGAAACACATACATTTTTGGTAGCAATTAAATCTACTGGTTTGATCCTGGCAATTATGGGCATGGCAATCGGACCTAGATTAGTGACTGCTTTAATTATTTGTTCCTCTTCCTTGTAGAAGCTAAAGTATATCCTAACTAAATAGTTGATGATCCAATCCAAATGGTGAATTTAATCATAATTATGTCATTCAATACATCGAGATATCTAAGCCAATAACTCATAGATCGCCATAGATCAAAAATCAAACTAAGCTAAACGACAACTTGATAGCATGTTGTTCACTAGTAAAAATCTTCTTGTCGAATTATGTGAAACAAATCTCCATAGTTTAGAATGTGGGTTTTATCAATTTATCAATATGACCAACATGTACCAAATTTATAACGACCCAGCAGTGTAATAAGTCGAACATCTCCGGTGACTGTGATTGATCTATAGACAGTTGTTTTATTAAAATGTTTTGAGGGCTAAATATACAAAAAAGATTATGATATTTCAAATCAAATGGTCAAATGGTAAAGAAAGGTGAGGAGCATTGCATATTCGAAAACTAGACATATCCAATGGTGCAATAGCAATCTATGGTTGTCAGCAGTTTATTGGCTCACTCACTCTTTTGCAACTCCTTTAGAGGAGAAAGAAAAGTATTTATATAGTGTGATATATTTCAAAATTATATATTGACCCAAAAGAGCTATTATTTTCTTTTGGTCTCTATTTTTATTTTTTGATTTTACAAGGGTAAACACGTGTTGACTTGAGTTAATATAAAATAAAAGTGAATATTATCATGATTTTAAAACTTGATTCAAGAGTCAACCAAGGGCAAGACAAGTCACAAATCAGGAGGGTCAATATAAATATAGAAAAAAAATATTATTACTATAGTTTTAAAACTAACCTCGAAATTGACCCGAGTCAAGGATGAAAATAGCTATTGTTATAATTTTGAAACCCTACACAATATATGATACAAGAAAAAGTTCAGGTCACAAATCCACTATAGTTCAAGTTTCAAGTCATCATATCATGTTAGTCATAATTTTATAACTAGAATTATTATAATATTATTAATTTTAATGTTTAATATAAACCAAAATAAAAAATAATATTTAATTATTTTTAGAATATATAATTTTAACAATAAAATTTTCACCATAACCAAACATAATAAAAAAACTAATTATTTATATTAATTTTTTCCTAGTCTATTTTATTTCCGTCCTTTTCAAGGATATAAACCAAAAGGGATGACTTTCCCTCCTGAGCCGAGGATTCAAAATAGAGAAAACGGGGTATTCAAAAGCGTGCCGTTGGCACTTGACGAATCAGTTACAGAGCAGAGATTAAAAGAGTGACGTTGGCGCTTGACGAATCAGTTACGAATCAGCCATGAACCGGACCTCAATCTAAGACCTGTCCAGCTAGTGTAGCTAGAACCAAACTAGGTCGACAAGCCATGAACCGGACCTCAATCTAAGACCAGAACAGGAAAAGTGAGGCTTTGTCTTCACGGTTAAGATCAACAAAGCCATATTGGTATGATGTGCGCAACAACAATACCTGCACAAAGAACAAAGGTGGTAGAAATTGTAATCTACAAGGTGAACAAAGTTCGACATAACACAGGAAGGGAGAAAAAGTGAAGCCCTATGTGCTTCTGAAGGGCTAGAGACAGAGAAAATTGTAGTAGCAAACCAAATTCAAACATTCAAAGAAGAAGAAACTGAGCCCAAAATATCACAACCAAATATAGTACATAAAGATCTCTCTCTCTCTCTCTCACACACACACACTGTCTTTCGAGAGAGAGAGTGAGCCTCACTAAATTATGGATTGCTTTATGGAGGAACGCCGCCTGCAATATACAGTCTCGTATCTCTCTCTCTCTCTACTATAACTTCACAAAATGCGCCCATAAGGTACTTTCTAACATACACATACATTATAATATATTATCAGTTGAAAGATTTCCTCCCTATGTAAAATATGTTTTAATTTAGTCTTTGAACTTTATTTGTATTCAATTTGATTTTAAAGGTTACGTTTTCATTGTTAACAAATGAACAAAAAGAGACACTCATCATATGGTAAGCACAAGCGTTTCTAATATGCTGCAATGTCTAGTTTATTTATTATAATACCAATATTTTTCATTATATTAATTAAAATCAAGAGGTTTTAAAGTTGAAAATTTCAGGTCACATTTTCAAAAGATAGTCAACCCACTTTACCCATTGTTTTAAAAAATAATCAAATCAACCTTGTTTTGATCAATTTGTTTTTTAAACAAATCAAGAGGTATTTCAACAATGTTTTATTATGTGTTGATCTCGATTTCTAACAAGTTTAGATTGAGTCAATCGTTATTTTATATGTTTTTTAAACTTGGACAAATATAAGTCTTAAATCAACATGTTATGTCATTCATAGTTTATTAATTTTAATACTTAATATAAAGAAAAATAAAAAATAATATTTAATTATTTTTTTGAATATATAAATTTAACAATAATACATAATAAAAAATAAAAAAGATTTTTTTTATATTTTCTACCTTTTCAACATAACCAAACATAATTAAAAAAACTAATTACTCATTGGTGAAAAACTTCTTATTGAATTATCTGAAACAAATCTCCACAATTTAGAAGTGGGTTTTATCAATTTATCAATATGACCAACATATACCAAATTTATTATGATCCAACGGTGTAATAAGGCGAACATCTCCGGTGACTATGATTGATCTATAAACATTTGTTTTATGAAAATGTTTTGAGGGCTAGATATAAAAAATGGATTATGTTATTTCAAATCAAATAGTCAGATGGTAAAGAAAGGTGAGGAGTACAGCATATTCAAAAACCAGACAAATTAGTCTATGGTTGTTAGCTGTTTATTCCCTCACTCACTCTTTCGTAGCTCCTTCTTTGGAAAATAAAGTATTTATATAGTGTGATTTTTTACAAAATTATATATTGACCCAAAAGAGCTATTATTTTCTTTTGGTCCCTATTATTTGAATATATAATTTTAACAATAATACATAATAAAAAAAATATTTTTTTATATTTTTCTATCTTGACACAATAACCAAACATAATAAAAAAAAACTAATTATATATATTAACTTGAATATATATATATTTTTATTTTTATTATCTATTTCCGTTCTTCTCAAGGATATAAACCAAAAGCCGAAGACTTTCCTTCCTGAGCCGAAGACTTTCCCTCCTGAGCCGAAGATTCGAAATAGAGAAAACGGTATTCAAAAGAGTGCCGTTGGCACTTGACGAATCAGTTACAGAGCAGAGATTAAAAGAGTGCCGTTGGCACTTGACGAATCAGTTACAGAGCAGAGATTAAAAGAGTGCCGTTGGCACTTGACGAATCAGTTAGAGAGCAGAGAGTAGTATTCTTGTTATTCTAAAACTAATGAAAACAACAAAGCTAAAACAGCAATGGCGAACAAACTGTTCCATATTTTATCTTCAAGATCCAGATCTGCAATCCTCCTCTTCACAATCTGTCATTTCGCCTTTTCTCTTCTTTTCTTACTCTTCTCCCTCTACCCGTCACCCTTCAGCCGCTGGGCTTTCTCATGCAACTTGGATATAAAATTCATTGCTGGAAGGTTCTTGAAGTTGAAAGTCTCTTAGTTGCAGATTTGGAATGTATGAAAAGTTTCCTGCATGGTTGGAGGTTTTCGTCAGCCAACAATTAAATGGTTGAGAATTGGTGTGTGATTTACTGTCCTCCGTAAGAGCTGAGGTTGAGGTATGGTTTGAAATTTAAAGAGAGTTTTGTTCTGGATATTTCAGATTCTTTTTAGACTTGTGTTTCTCTTTGATGCTTCTTTTAACGAGTGTTTCCAATAATCTTTTGCATGAATGTGGAAGAAGTACACACCAATGTTCACCACATCACTTGAGTCCTCCAGAGGTGTATTGTTGTGCTGTGAGGTATGTGTTCTGAAAAAGGGGAGAGACCATTTTATTTTGATTGGGACTACATTAGCTTGTACAGGTGATAACATTTGTGTTGTTCAGGGTACCACAGTTTCTTCATGATTTTGGATAGCAGACATAGCTAAATTTGAACCGAGTATGTAGCATGAAACCTTTTAAAGGAAAACCAAATTCTGTGAAACACTTGGAAATTTGTCAGAGCTTTGAAGGTTGCCTGGCTATTCAGTAATGCATTGAAAGGGGGGTAGTTTAGTGGAGTCCACAAAAAAATGCTGTTCTTTTTGTTGATCATAGTGCACGTGCATAGATAGCTGGGGATCTTCAACATGCAAAATACTTTTTAATTCTGGAAAAAGAATGTCTCTTATGAACACATGCATGTTCAGAAATATTCGGTGTGGAAATTCTTAAGCTTTCATAATTGTCTTGATTCCTTTTCTTTTGTGAAGTTCTGTGAATTATGGTATGTAGTATATTTTTTTCCTTCTCCTTTTAATATCTTTTGTGTTGTCTTTGCACAGTTAGCCAACTATGATGGTGGGGAATTCTGTCTGGGGTTTACTGACATGACCAATAGAAGTTTTCAGTACTAATTTGGAGATTGATGCCTAGTCTAATTCCATGATTTGCATATTCACGGGATAAATTGTCAAGGACCATTGTCATAAAGTTGGAGTTTCACATACCTTAGGTGCCCCATGCTATTTTTAAAAAATGGATTAAACCTATTTCAGAGAGTGATGGGTGCGGGAAGGCAGTGCTGCTTTGGGTGGTTTTTGGTAGAGCAGTCTAGGTTTCAATTCAGGGGGATGCAAGGTTTTCTTATTTCCTGAGTGCTACTAGAAAGGATGTGGTGAACGCTAATGAAGTGTCATTGCTACCTTTACACATCTTAGCTATAGGAGCATGGAGTTTGATGAGAAAAAATGAACCTCTTCAATCAATTTATCTGTGCCAAATCAGAATGGAACTTTTTGAGGGATTTAAGTATTTGTCTTCATTATTTCATCATGGTTCTTAACCCTCACTTTTGATAGTTTCTCTCTTTATCATGTTTGATCATTATATTGACAAAGCTCTTCTTCTTGATTTTGTTGCCGCCTTTATATGGATTAAAAGCACAAAATTATGCAGGGATACTGAAAAATTTCTTTCCCATGTGCTTATGGGAAATATCATTCATTTCTATGGCATGCGACCCTTCTTATTCATTCATAGACATAAATACCCAGACGCAGACATCTAAATCAACATGTTCCAAATTGGTATGTACAGAATGTACTCAATTCATTATTCAATGCACACTTATCAAGTGTATTTCTGTCCGTGGAATTCTGTTTTAATTGGTAAGCCCTCATCCCAGGAGGTTACTCCCTTCATTCTTCTCTCTCACTCTCGCTTTTATTCTTGCATATATCCTATTCAAAGAAAGGCTGTTTTTGATTAAGAGGTGGATTTTTCAGAGAAACTTGCCGCTGGGTTTTCTCATGCAACTTGGACACTTGGATATAAAATTCATTGCTGAAAGGTTCTTGATGTTGAAACTCTCCTAGTTGCAGATGTGGAATGTATGAAAGGTTTCCTGCATGGTTGGAGGTTTTCGTCAGCCAACAATTAAATGCTTGAGAATTGGTGTCTAATTTACTGTCCTCCGTAAGAGCTGAGTTTGAGGTATGGTTTGAAATTTAAAGGGAGTTTTGTTCTGGATATTTCAGATTCTTTTAAGACTTGTCTTTCTCTTTGATGCTTCTTTTAACGAGTGTTTCCAATAATCTTTTTGCATTAATGTGGAAGAAGTATACACCAATGTTCACCACATCACTTGACTCCTCCAGAAGTGTATTGTTCTGCTGTGAGGTATGTGTTCTGAATAAGGGGAGAGAGTATTTTATTTTGATTGTGGCTACATTAGCTTGTACAGGTGATAACATTTGTGTTCTTCAACCCCATATGTAGCATGGAACCTGTTAAAAGAAAATCAAATTTTGTGAAACACTTGGAAATTTGTCAGAGCTCTCAAGGTTGCCTGGCTATTGAGTAGTACATTGAATGGGGTGTAGTTCAGTGGAGTCCTCAAAAAAATGCTTTTCTTTTTGTTGATTATAGTACACGTGCATAGATTGCTGGGAATCATTAACATGCAAAATAAACATGTTCAAAATTTGTATGTACAGAATGTACTCAATTCAAATGAGGTTACTCCCTTCATTCTTCTCTCTATCCCTCTCTTTTATTCGTGCATATACCCTACGCAAAGCAGATGTCCCAATTCTTACACTGAGTAGCTTTCCATGAGTTTGGATGAGGTCTGATCGAAGTAAGTACCGTGGCCTTTGGGTTTGTTAAGTCATAAAGCTGATGAATGAGGAAGTTTTGGAAGAGTGGATGTGTGATATCAATGGATATACCTAAGATGCGTTTTCTATTCTGAAGACTGGTTGAATGATTTTATTCATATCTATTGCTGATGTCTGGTTTTGCTCCAACACCCTGTGAACAGAAATTTCACTACAATCTGAATGAAGGCAAGCATGTTTATATGTAGAAGATAGCGGAACTAGAGGAGGTAGGGGGGCAAATGATTTGGTTGACTATGAGATTAATCTCGAAGACTATGAGGTGAAGTCCATAGAGAATTTGGTGACAGAATCAGAGAGTTTGAACCAGAGAACTAGTGAAGAGGTCTACGGGGTAAATAAGGATTTTCTATAAACTTATGTATGAGTATCATTGGAGGTCTGATTTTGGCGATTTTGATTTGGTAATCTACTTTTTAGTCTAAGGTTGTATCATATTTAGTACAGGAGATGCATTTATTCACAACAGATGTTTCCTTAATTAACCAATGGCTGTTCTATTGCAGGAGATGCATGCATTACAAGATAGAGGAACTAGAGGAGGTAGGGGGCACATGATTTGGTTGACTATGAGATTAATCTCTAAGATGATCAGGTGAAGTCCATAGAGAATTTGGTGAAAGAATCAGAGAGTTTGAACCAGAGAATTAATGAGGAGGTCTATGGGGTAATTAAGGCTTTTCTATAAACTTGTGTGTGTGTGTATCATAGGAGGTCTGATTTTAGTCTAAGGTTGTATCATATGTAGTGCAGGAGATGCATTTGTTCACAATAGATGTTTCATTAATTAACCAGTGGCTGTTCTATTGCTTTTCCATTTTGTTTCACTCTTCATTACTGTTTGTTAGTTTCTTGTGGTTTTGCAGATAATAAAAGAAAAGGAAGAAAGTCTTTTTACAGAGTATTGAAGAAGATGACTTGTAGAAGAAGGTAATTCGATTTCTATTATCTTTTTCTTATATTCCAAAATGAATCGATTTGAAATTTTAAATTTAAAGGGTGTTTTGTTCTGGATATTTCAGATTCTTTTTAGACTTGTCTTTCTCTTTGATGCTTCTTTAAACCACTGTTTCCGATGCTCTTTCACATGAATGTGGAAGAAGTATACACCAATGTTCACCTCATCATTTGAGTCCTCCAGAAGTGTATTGTTGTGCTGTGAGATATGTGTTCTGAATAAAGGGATAACATTTTATTTTGATTTTGGCTACATTAGCTTGTACAGGTGATAACATCTGTGTTCTTCAGGGTACCACAGTTTCTTCATTATTTTGGATAGCGTGCACAGCTAAATTTGAACCCCATATGTAGCATGGAACCTTGTAAATGAAAATTAAATTCTGTGAAACACTTGGAAACTTGTCAGAGCTCTGAAGGCTGCCTGGCCATTCAGTAATACATTGAATGGGGGGCAGTTCACTGGAATCCACAAAAAAATGCTTTTCTTTTTGTTGATCATAGTGCACATGCATAGATTGCTGTCTGGGATTTACTGACATGACAAATCGAAGTTTTCAGTGGCAACTTGGAGATTGATGCCTAGTCTAATTCCGTGATTTGCATATTCATGGGATAAATTGTCAAGGACCATTGTCATAAATTTGGAGTTTCACGTACCTTTGGTGCCCCGTGCTATTTTTAAATAATGGATTAAACCTATTTTAGCGAGTGATGGGAGCGGGAAGACAGTGCTGCTTAATTTGGGTGTTTTTTGGTAGAGCAGTCAAGGTTTCAATTCAGGGGGATGCAAGATTTTCTTATTTCCTGAGTGCTGCTAGAAAGGATGTGGTGAATGCTAATGAAGTGTCATTGCTACCTTTACACATCTTAGCTATAAGAGCATGGAGTTTGCTGAGAAAAAATGAACCTCTTCAATCATTTTGTTTACGGTCAGACTTGTCAATTGGTTTTTGGTGCTTCTCTAATGATTGATGGTTCTGGTAACTGACTGGGATCCTTATCCTTTTCAATCATTTTCTCTGTGCCAAATCAATGAACTTTTTGAGGGATTTAAGTATTCGTCTTCATTATTCATCATTGTTCTTCACCCTCACTTTTGATTGTTTGTCTCTTTACCATGTTTGATCATTCTATTTTCAAGGCTCTTTTTCTTTATTTTATTGCCGCCTTTATATGGATAATCTTAGAAGCACAAAATTATGCAGGGCTACTGAAAAATTTCCTTCCCATGTACTTATGGCCAGTATCATTAATTTCTATCGCATGCGACCCTTCTTATTCTTACTAGGCATAAATACCCTGACACAGATATCTAAATCAACATGTTCCAAATTTGTATGCACGGATTGTACTCAATTCATTGTTCAATGCACGCTTATCAAGTGCATTTCTGTCCTTGGAATTCTGTTTTCATTGGCAAGCCCTCATCCCAGGAGGTTACTCCCTTGATTCTTCTCTCACTCTCTCTCTCTCTCTATTTTATTCTTGCATATACCCAACGCAAGCCAGATGTCCCAATTCTTACACTGAGTAGCAGTTCATGAGTTTGGATCAGGTCTGATCGAAGTAATTAGTGTGGCCTTTGGGTTTGATAGGTCATAAAGCTGATGAATGAAGAAGTGCTGGACGAGTGGATGTGTGTTATCAATGGATATACCTAAGATGCTTTCGCTATTCTGAAGACTGGTTTAATGATGTCATTCATATCTATTGCTGATGTCTGGTTTTGCTCCAATGCCCTGTGAACATAAATTTCACTACAGTCTGAAAGGGGGCAAGCATGTTTATATGTAGAAGATGGAGGAACTAGAGGAGGAGGGGGCACATGATTTGGTTGACTATGAGATTAATCTCCAAGATTATGAGGTGAAGTCCATCGAGATTTTGGTGACAGAATGAGAGAGTTTGAACCATAGAACTAATGAAGAGGTCTACGGGGTAATTAAGGATTTTCTATAAACGTATGTATGCGTATCATTGGAGGTCTGATTTTGGCCATGTTGATTTGGTAATCTACTTTTTAGTCTAAGGTTGTATCTTACTTAGTGCAGGAGATGCATTTATTCACAGTAGATGTTTCTTTAATTAAATAGTACAAGGAAATAGTTCTATGATAATGAAATATTACTTCAGTATGAAGTTTAAGTGGTGAGTTAGTCTTTGCTTGAAGGTCATGAGAGCAAATTATAAGAGAAAGTTATTCTACAGAATAGTGATCTGAATGATTATGATTTTGGTTATTATACTCATGTATGCCAACTGAGCCATGTCTTCAAGCTTCAAAACACCAAGTGCAACTATGTTAGAAAATATTGAGTAATCATGACCAGAAAGATATTGAGTCATGTCTGAACATCTGTACGACCTCCATTTTTGCATGTATTCCTTGTTGTATGTGTATAGAACTGTTCACCATTAGATGCATGAAATCACGTGTGTCCAGCTATGACATTGAATAATATATTTTCTTGCCATGTGCTCTTCTTATCCTGAGTTCAGGCAAATAAGAGTTTGACTCTTGGTGTTTCAGATTGCTCTAAAGTGGCTCCTTGTAAAAATTTGAACAGAACACCCTGAAGTGGTGACAGTTGATTTCCCAGTTTAGCAGCTTCGAATTTATTGGAACTGATACGTTGATATACTAAGTTTGAAAATAGTTTCATCAAGATATTATAGACTAATTCGACCTGTATATGGCCCATAACCTCACCTGTGTTTAATGAAAATCATCAAAACCTTTCATAATTTATAAGATGATTGCTTTTGCTTGTTTCCTTATTCAATCCTTTTTTTTGCACTTAAAATCCATTAATTTTAATTGGTGGAATTATTGTAGCTTGGGTTTCCTCTTGTTGAGATCACTTATGTGGTTGCTTGTGTCTGCATAATTTGTTTTCTCATTTATTATCTGCTATGTGTTTAAGAGATGCTTAATTTATTTTATGATGTATAATTTCTGTACTTGTTTATAATATGTTATGAAGTTCCAGTCTTGTCGTCATCATTTGATGAAACGCCCATCGTTCTCTCTTGCGAACTGCTGATGATGGATATTTTTTTCTTTCTAGTTATATATAACTTGTATTGTTGATGAACTTCTAAATTTATGTACAGAAGTACCATTTTTTTAATTGATGACCTGAAATTTAAATTGCATGAAGAGAGTTTTGTTTATTCCTAGGTGGGAGAAATACCCATCGATGGAATTGAGAGGGCTTTTCCAGTATTTAGCGACCCAACGGAAAAGGGGCCAGGGGATTGAGCTTGTTCTTCTCCAGGTATCATTCATATCTAGAAATCTCAAACTAAATAACTTCTATTTAGACCATCGAGTTGGCTGCTAACAGTGGAGATTATGATTTTGTCAGGAGCTTGTTCAACAATTGGCAAATGTTCAATACACAGAAAACTTAACAGAGGAATAGTTGGATTCGATGGCAGGGAGTGAGACTCTTCGGTATCAAGCCACTTCTTTTGGAGTGACATGGAATAACAAAGTATCAATGCTCCGCTCCCTTTACGTGTTCCATGTAATTGTTGCAAGTCATGTTTCTAAATTAGTTGATTATTTCAATGGAGGCACATGTCTGATTAAAATAATTTGAGGCTACTGGAGTCTATTCTAACATTACACACCGTAGGTTATGTCATGTAAAAAACATACTCTGATTGTTTATACAATTGGCAAATGTTCAATACACAGAAAACTTAACAGAGGAACAGTTGGATGCCATGGCAGGGAATGAGACTCCTCGGTATCAAGCTACTTCTTTTGGAGTGACATGGAATAACAAGGTCTCAATGCTCCGCTCCCTTTAAGTGTTCCAAGTAATTGTTGTAAGTCATATTTCTAATTAGTTAATTATTTCAATGGAGGCACATGTCTGATTTAAATAAATTGAGGCTACTGGAGTCTATTTTAACATTACACACCTGAGGTTATGGCACGTAAAAATACTATGATATTGACCGTATAAATAAGCATTCTTGCGGCCTACTGATTTATTTAACACAGCTGCGGCAAACCGAGCCCAACATCTGAGACTTAATGTTTTTAAAGTTTACCATCTTCAACATCCAGATTTCTAAGACTATAATATCATGATTTCTCATGCTATTGTTGTAGAATAGGAAGAATTTAGCTTCAATGTTCAAATTATGACAAGTGGTGGAGGGGATTGTTTTAAACCAATCCTTTCATTTTCGTTGTACCAGTATTTGTTAGTGTTGCTTGTCCCTTGTTTTTTATTATAACAATTAATGATTTAGCTTACATTTCCTAATGGTGCTGAGCTTGAACAAATATCTACATCCTACTTGAACTTGAAATTTTCATCACAACGGAAGGAGTTTTGAGTGTGATTTGTGTTTTTGCTTTTACACCTTAGGCATTCCATGGGTAATTTCAACACGTCATGCTGACTGACAAGCTAAGTTCTAATTTTTCTCTCTACAGGCATTGTTCAAATCTACTAACAGGCTACGAGACTCCTTGCTTCGTAAGGATGGAAAAAGTGGCTGACCCTTTTAACCAGCTTTTATTCTCCAGATTTTGGACGGATCTCCTTTGGCTTGCTTTAACTGTTTTTTCTTTTTATTATTAAAAAGATATATTTCTGTAGTAGATTTCTTGCTTGTTTTCTACTCTTTCCAAAGTCATTTGATCTTTATGGAAATGATATAGATTTATTATTTTTCCCCGCAAACTCTGTTTGTTGTTGCGCAAAATGCAGATTCTTCAGTCACCTAAACTTGCTCATAGAGCAACTAGGTGTTATTAGATTAAGCTAGGTATCATAGGTTCCCTCATGGACTTGTGCCATGCTTATGATTTAGCTTACACTTCCTAATGGTGCTGAGCTTGAACATATATCTATGATTCTGACAGATCTTGGCTATACATTTTAGGATAAGGTTGAATTAAATCTCATTTAGTCTAACGACTTTTTCTTTTCTTTTCTTTTGAGTTGTTTTGCTATCCTTTTTTTTTTTATGCCTGGGCTTCATTCATTTTGTGCTACTAGCTGCTATTTTTTAGCTGCAGAGGTAAAGTTGTCTGCACCCATTCCATTATTCTACATTCATCATTGTTGTCTTCTCTTTAATTTAATCATCTTTACTACACGATTATTATCTTGGACACTTGATCTTCTCTTTATTATGTTTTGAGAGGAAAGTCTTGAGTTGTCTCATTATTAATTGAGATTTTTTGTGGTTGATCCGTTTGTTCCCCATAGCTTATTATGTCCATCTTTTGTGGCTGTAAAATCATGATTTCTCATGTTATCGTTGTTGAATTTGAAGAATTTAGCTTCCTTGATCAAATTATGAAAATAGTGGAGGGGATTGTTTTAAACTCGAATTGGCTAGCGAGTCGATCTTTTCATTAACTTTACACGTGCATTTTTTTGTGTTGATTCCCCCTTTTTCTTTTTTATTATAACAGGTACTGTTTTTTTTTTCAATGTCTAGGACTGTGATAGATCTTGGCTAAACATTTTAGGGCCATGTTCCTACATTTATTCTCTTCTTACTTGATTGGATTGAATTAATTCACATGTAGTGTAACAATTTTTCTTTTCCTTTGGAGTTGCTTTTGCTCCCCTCTTTTCATGGCTAGACTTAATTGATTCTATGCTACTAGTGCTTTTTTTTAGATCTCAAGGTAAAGTTGTCTGCACCTGTTTTATTTTTTTAGCTTTCGAGGTAAAGTTGTCTGCACCTGTTCTATTTTACTACATTCATCATTGTTGTCTTCTCTTTAGTTTATTCATCTTTACTGCGTGATTATTATTAATCCTTTGTTCATTATGTTTTAAGAGAAAAATTTTGAGTTGTCTTATAATTAATTGAGATTTTTTTGTGGTTGATTAGCTTATACATCATAACTTAGTATGTCCATCAGTGTTATTCATGATCTTTGCTCCAAGACTTTCAGTTGTCATTGATCACCTCTTCTGTGTTGCAGTTGTTTTTGGTTTTGAAGATTGAATTGTTGGTTGATGTAAAAGGCAGGTGATGATTGCAACCAACTTTCATACTCTAGATTTTGGACAGATCTCCATTGGTTTGCTTTAACTATTTTTTCTTTTTATTATTAAAAAAAATATGTTTCTAGAGTAGACTTCTTGCTCGTTTTCTACTCATTCCTATGTCATTTGATATCTTCTTTTATCTTGTTTTCTTTCCGAGAACCCTAAATTCATTTTGGATGTAGGACTGCTGCATTAAGCATCAGGTATTGTTGGTTTACGAGTGGTTTTGAGCTTAGTTTATGTTTACAAGGATTAAATATCTATTTAGATGTTTTTTTCTAAAGAAGAATAAAATATTAATTTCTAAGGCTATAAAATCATGATATCTCATGCTATTAGTGTTGACACGGAAAATTTAGCTTCATCATTAAAATGTTGATAAGTAGTGGAGGGATTGTTTTAAACTCGGTCTAGCTAGGGAGGGATTATGTTCTTCTAGCTTGAATGGTTTGAATAAATTCACATTTAGTCTAACAACTTTTCATTTCTTTTCTTTTTCTTTTGAGTTGTGTTTGCTCACAATTTTTTTAGGCTTGGGCCTAATTAATTTTGTGCTACTACTGCAATTTTTTTAGCTTACAAGGTAAAGTTGTCCACACCTGTTCTATTTTTCTACATTCATCATTATTGTCATCTCTTTCCTTTATTCATCTTTACTACGCAATTATTATCTTGGACAATTGAACTTTGTTCATTATGTTTTAAGAGGAAATCCTTGAGTTCTCTCATTATTAATTGAGATTTTTTGTTCACCATAACTTAGTAATTAAAGATCCTTGCTCTGAGACTTTCAGTTGGCATCCATCAGCTATTTTGTGTTGCGATTGTTTTTGGGTTTGAAGAGTGGATTGTTTGATGGAAGGGGCGACTGGCTCTTATAACCAATTTTAATACTCTAGATTTTGGACGGATGTCCTTTGTTCTCTTTTTTCCTTTTATTATAAAAAAAATGTGTTTCTACAATTGACTTCTTGCTCATTTTCTACTATTTCCTATGTCATTTGATTTTTTTTCCTAGTCACATTAGCTTGTTTTCCATTTCCCAAAACGTATATTCATTTTGTGCATAGGTTTGCTGCGTTAAACTCTAGGTAGTGTGATTTGTTGTTTTATGAGTGCTTTTTGAGCTTAGATTTATATTTATAGGGATTAAATGTGTATTTGGATGTTTTTTCTTAAAAAGATGAAAATCTTAATTTCTAAGGCTATAAAATCATGATTTCTCATGTTATCTGTGTTGACTTAGAAGAATTTGGATTCATTATTAAAATTTTGATAAGTAGTGGAGGGATTGTTTAAACTCGTACTTGCTGATGAGTTGATCTATTCATTTTCCTTGTACCTTTTTTTTTTAGTTTAGTTTTTTATTTTTGCTTTACCCTTCCTTTTTATGAAAACGATTAATGATTGTTTTTTTTTCAATGTCTAGGACTGCGATAGATCTTGGTTGAACATTTTAGGGTCAGGTTCCTATATTTGTTCTCTTCTCGCTTGACTGGTTTGAATTAATTCACATTTAGTTTAGCAACATAACTTTTCTTTTCTTTTTCGTTTGAGTTGCCTTTGCTCACACTTTTTTTAGGCCTAGCCATAATTCATTATGTGCAACTAGCTGCTATTTGTTATCTTTTGAGGTAAAGTTGTCCGCACCCGTTCTATTTATACATTCATCATTGTTGTCTTGTCTTTAGTTTATTCATCTTTACTGCATGATTATTACCTTGGATACTTGATCATTTGTTCATTGTGTTTTAAGAGAAAAGTCTTGAGTTGTCTCATTATTATCTAAGATATTTTGTTCACCATAACTTATTATGTCCATCTGTGTAATTGAGGAACCTTTCTCCGAGAATTTCAGCTGCCATTGATCAACTATATTGTGTCACAATTGTTTTTGGTTTTGAAAAGTGGATTGTTGATTGATGGAAGAGGTGGTGACCCTTGCAACCAACTTTCATCCTGGTTTGCGATTGTTTTTTATTTTGAGGAGCGGATTTTTTGTTGATGGAAAAGGTGGCTGGCCCTTTTAACCAACTTTTATTCTCCTTATTTTGGACGGATCTCTTTTGGCTTGCTTTAAGTCTCTTTTCATTTTATAATTAAAAAAATGCAATTCAAGAGTAGACATTTGCTTGTTTTCTCCTCTTTCCTATGTCATTTGATACCCTTTTTTCCTTGTTATGTTAGCTTGTTTTCCTTTCTCCTAACCCCATATTCATTTTGTGCATAGGTTTGTTGCGTTAAACTCTAGGTAGTGTGATTTGTTGTTTTAGGAGTGGTTTTCGAGCTTAGATTTATGTTTATAAGGACTAAATTTGTATGTAGATGTTTTTTCCTGAAAAGAAATGACATATGTAGGGCTATAACAACAAATCACGATTAGGGTTATAAAATCACGATTTCTAGGGCTATAAAATCACGATTTCTCATGTTATTGGTGTCAGGTTGGAAGAATTTAGCTTCATTGTTCAAATTATGATAAGTAGTGGTGAGATTTTTTTTGAAATCAAACTTCATGCCGAGTCTAGCCTTACATTTTCCTTGTACCTGTATTGTTTAGTTTAGTTTTTTAGTGTTGCTACTACCTTCTTTTTTATTAAAACAATTAATGAATATTTTTTTAAAATGTCAAGGACTGCAATGAATCTTGGCTCAACATTTTAGTGTCAGGTTCCTACATTTATTCTCTACTTGCTTGATTGGCTTGAATTAATTCACATTTAGTCTAACAATATTTCTTTTCTTTTCTTTTTCTTTTGAGTTGCCTATGTTCACCCATTCTATTTTCTACATTTATCATTGTTGTAGAAGGCAAAGATAAAAGGTGAATATTGAAAACACATAGCAAAGAAGATGAAATTATTATGTATTCCTAAGAAATTGATTAAGGAAAAATGTAATATGAAATAGAAAAGATCAAAAATTTTGGATGCATGAAATTACAATTGTGAAGAATATATATAAGTGAGAGAAAATAAGAATTTAATATGTTTAGGTATTATACTAAAAGCTAAATGATATCACGGTTTGGAACAGTAATGCACTATAAAATCATCGTTCCTTAGACTTAGAATCATGGTGGATCAATAGTTCAATTATTATTTTACCTCTCAGCGTACAATGACATTAGCCTTGGGTTCAGGGTATTTTGGCTTTTTTGTATTTCTATGCACAGTAAAATAACCACCATACCCCCTAATGAGACAAAAACCAAGTTTTGGCTATTAGGGTATGATGGTACTTTCAGTTTTTTGATGAAAAGTTACATAAATGTGTAAATGCTGATACACCCCTATAAAAGACAAAATACAAGATTTAGCTATAGGGGTGTTTAGGTAAATTATCGTTTCTTAAATATTAATTTATTCTGGAATGAATAATGACATTAATGTGTAAATACTTGTATGCCCCCATAAAACACAAGAATTGGTTGGAGGGATGTTTAGGTGATTTATTATTTTTAAATAATATTTTCTACCAAATACTGCAGGGGCGTCTGCCGGACACGTCGATGGTTTTCCACCTCCTCCCCCTTCTAGTGGCGCATTCGAGCAATTCAAGTGGTGAAAAATGCCCATTTTGATGCGCCTCCATATCCTTTACCTTAGGGTGGAGTGTGTTGCTTCCCACAGTCGCCGGAAACTTGCCATTTGGCATTCAAAAGTTTCCCCCTCTTTTCTCTCTCCTACAGGCGAAAGTGCTCGACAGTCCCTAGTTTTGATGGTGTTTTCATTTTAGTCTCTTTTCTTTTGATTTTGTTGTATGGTTTTGATTTTTGTTATAGAAGTTTTGATTTGTTTCAATTTTGTCCTTCGATGGAAATTGATTATATATTGTAGTTTCATTTTGATCCTTAATCTTTTGAATTTCCGAATTGGTTTTAAATCCTTAATATATTTGGTATGAAAGTTTTGATTTGTTTCAATTTTATCCTTCATTTGAAATTGATTATATATTTTAGTTTCATTTCCGTCCTCAAGGTTTAAATTTTAGTTTTGGTGTTAAATCCTTTAATTTTTTCGGTATCAATCTTTAGATTTGTTTCAAATTAGTCCTTTAAATCAAATTTATTATATATTGGTCAATATTATTTTGTGAAATAATAGCTTTTGTGGCTTTTTTATATGTATGATATTTCAGATCTCATATCACGTAAATAAAATATACAAAGCCACACGTAGATAAGATAGATAGAAAAATTATACCAAATTATCTACAAAAATAAAACAAAAAATTGCCCTATTGTTTGCCATAGCTAGCACCAAATTTTTTTACATTGCTATGTTTTTATAATGCTATACATCCGAGCTAAAGAATCACCTTAAAAAATTTAAGAGTATGTAGTTTTTAAATCTATGTGTTTTACTATAGATAAGACATTCAGTCATTTTTCCGACGGATTTTAGGTCCTTTTATTAATATTATTCTGCTTTGGCAATACAAAGATTTGGTTATGATTCTTGAATGAGACCTCACATTTGTAACACACTTGAGCAGGCGAACCTTTATACTATCAACTCCAACAAACAGGTAGGAAAACAACGATTGACGTAGGTATGCACGTGAGGTTTCCCTAACACATGCTGACAGGATTTAAATCTTTTGTTTCAAGAAGACAACTTCTTTCACACAAATAGAAACTTACAAAGGCACTTACACAACAGATCCAAACATAAATTGAACCTTCAGTTTCTTCAAATGACTTCCCAGACACTATTGGTAGGCTACCTGCATCGCACTTTACTCTATGGGACTCCACATACAAATCTGGATTTCCAACAACTGCTCCAGGAAACCTTCTATACCCTTTTTTTGAGGGAATAAATCTAGACAAACTATTATATGAGTGTTCATGAATATGAGTTCTTTAAGGATGGAAATATTCTGTAGTGTGTCGCACGCTCCGCGAGAGCATGGCGTCATAAGGACCCTCCCCGTGAGCAAGGAAATTCATGTCAGGGTTATTATCTTTATTTTTGTGGAAAAGGGAGTCACCATCTAGTATTATGGTTACTAGGAAATCTAAAACTAGTCTTTCAGAGATTTTAAGGCAAGGAACTGGTTGCGTAAAGGGAAGGTTCTAGCACCCGTAGTACACCCTACCTAAGGTAAGCTGCTTGACATTTTGGTTTGGTTATGATTTGCTATGATTTTTATCTTTCAAAGAATATGTTGGTTAAATGATGAGGGTGCATTATTCCTGTAAAAACATTTTGGATATTTACCACATTGAGGTTTATTTATCCAATTATTTACGGGAATAAAAACAAATTATCCTCGCTAATATTTTGAAATTATCCACTTTAGGATTTATTTATCCAATACCAAACAGTGAATAGTAACGAATTATACCCGGCAATATTTTGGATATTAACCATTTTAGGATTTATTTATCCAAATACCAATGGTGAATAATAGCAAATTATCCCCAATGAATATTTTGGATATTAACCACTTAGGATTTGTTTATCCAAATATCAACTGTGAATAATGGCAAATTATCCTTGCCAAATATTTTTGATATTAAAACCCTTTAGGATTTGTTTCTCCAAAAATCAATAGTGAATAATGAATTCTCAAAAATAAGATTTTTGATATTTTTGGAATATTGGCCAATACCCTTTGGATTTTACAAACATGTTGTAAAATCCAAAAATGCGAGAAAATGATTTTTTTTTTTTACGAATCAAATGCCAAAGCCATTTTTTTATCTTCAAAATAATGCTCATTTTTGTTAAAAAAAAAGAATTTTCAAAATATATTAGCGTATTGGCTGTATGCATAAAACAACACATTTTTGTTTTGTTCTTTTTTCAAAATATAAATTTTTTTATGCAACTTTTCTATTTTTTTTATTTATTCTTTACATTTAGTGGGCTGGCTGCCTCGCCCTGATGGGCCAGGCTGCTAGCCCGCCTACTAGGGATGGGCTCACGGCCCGCCTAATCTAAGATCGGGCTTCGGCCCGCTTAATATCAGACTGGCTTCGACCCACTTATTCTCATGATTGGGCTTCCAACCCACTTTTTCTTGGACCAGGCTTTAAGTCCAGATGGGCCAGAAGCCCTTTAGCTTGGCCCGACCAGGTTACTGTTAATGAACAATAACTAGGGCTGCATGAGGAGGGAGACGATGAATAGTAAAATGAGAGATTTTCGAGTGTGACGAATGGCATACATGTTAATACTATTGGGTAGAGGAGGTTGAGATGGTTCTTCTTGTCGTGATGGCGTTAGAAATGGAGCTGGAGATACGAGGCTGGTTCGAAAAAAATAGTAGAGTTTTCTTACGTGAATTCTTCCCTCCTGATCTTCTATTTTTTTTATTTTGTTTTTCTCTCCCCCCCTTTTCTCATCATCTTCCTTTGTTATTTATAATCATAGGTGGCAACCCTTCGGCTGCCCATGGTGTGCAGCGAAGGGTTGCCGCCGCTCAAGAATTAATTCAGGGCACGTCTGAATATTCAAAGCCAAGCATGCTAGAATATGCAGTGGAATTTTCAAAAATATTTAATAAGGTAAGAGTATGATTTGGTCCCTCAATTTATAATTCCTCTAATTGTACCTCCAATTGGCCTTAAACTTATGATTTTATTTGCAGGTGATAATGATGATCCCTTAGTGAACATAATTCCTTTTCCTGGAGAAGACTTCAAATATCGCAGGATTCGGATCACACCATCCATATGTTCTTCACTGGGTGAGTGCATAAATCGACTCACAACACTAAGAGAGTAGGCTAGATCAGGTCGGGTATGCGCGAGATACATCAATCTCCCTACAAGTCTTTGGTATCGTTCTTTATTTGCAGGAATTTATTTTGAACTCATAACCAATTTAATATTTTCCGCAGCAGGTGTATCACTTGGTTTGCACCCCAACATGCCGACTTCATGTAGTAAATCAAGTGTATATTTTCGTTGTGATAAGAACATACCTTGTTTAGATCTTAACACCTCGATTCCCAGAAAATACTTCAATGGTCCGAGATCCTTCATTTCAAATTCACGAGAGAGGTAGGTCTGCAAAGCTCGTCGTTCATCATCATCATCACCTGTTACGATCATATCGTCAACATATATAATTAGCACTATGAGCTTTCCTTTATTATGTTTCATGAAGAGAGTGTGATCAGCATTGCTTTGTCGATAACCAAAGGTCTTCATTGACTTTGTAAATCTACCAAACCATGCTCGCGGTGATTGTTTTAACCCATACAATGTTTTTTTCAATCTACACACCTTTTTGCTTCCTTTATTTTGCAAATCACATCCCGGAGGTAAATCCATATAGACTTCTTTTTGGAGGTTTCCATGTAGGAAGGCGTTTTTTATGTCAAACTGATGTAGTGGCCAATCAAGATTTACGGCTAATGATAAGAGTATACGAATTGAATTAATTTTGGCCACTGGTGTGAATGTTTCTACATAATCAATCCCATATGTTTGACTATATCCCTTCGCTACAAGTCGTGCTTTAAACCTCTCGATGCCACCGTCTACTTTGTATTTAATCGTGAAGATCCATCAGCATCCTACTGGTTTCTTTCCGATTGGCAAATCGTTCACCTCCCATGTTCCATTTTTGTGTAAGGACTTCATTTCTTCATTCATTACTTCTTTCCACCTGGAGTCTTTCAAGGCCTCCTGCACACTATTAGGTACATGTACAGTAGATAATTGATTTGCAAATGATTCATATGTCTTTGATACTCTATGATAGGAAACATAATTATTCAAAGGGTACTTAGAAGTAGAGTTAAGAACCGGTTCATAATTAAGTTTGGGAACTCCCCTTGTGGTACGGTTAGGGAGTTTTCGAGGAGGGAGTTCATGACTTACTATGGATTCTATGACTGGGGGTGAGTCATGAAGAGAAGTAGAACTATCGGGTGGAGACAATTGATGGTGTGATCTGTGAGTATCAGCTATATTATCATGATCATACGGTTGCTGCTCATTTCCTTGTTTGTGTTCATCATCTCAATCGTTTCAGCTTCATTTCTTCCACTAGTTCCAGTAATTTCAACATCTGCAGATTCTTCTCTTGCAACCTCTTTAAGTGCAGGTTCTTCTATGTTTTTAGCAGATGTAGATGTTCTGTTTTCTGTGTTTCTGGCTGCAGTATCAGTACCTGCAGGTTCTTTTCCAAGTTCTGCAGTTGTAGATGTAGATTCTTCTCCATTTTCAGCTGGATGATTTAGCCATTGCAAGTCTTCAATACTCATACTTTGCTCCCACTGAGTTGCAGTTGCGGTAGCAGAATAAAACATTTGCAGTTCATGGAATTGAACGTCCATGGTGACATGGATTCTGCGAGTTGGGGGATGAAAACACCTATACCCTTTTTGATGAAGACCATAGCCAATAAAAACACATTTTAGTGCTCGGGGTTGCAATTTGTGACGAGCTATACTTGGTATGTGCACAAACGCAGTGCAGCCGAAAACTTTTGGTGGGAGGTTTGGCATGAACGGTATGGACAGGCATTGATTTAAGGTTTCAATGGGTGTTTGGAAGGCCAGGCTGCGAGATGGGATTCAGTTGATCAAGTAGGAAGCTGTAGCAAGTGCTTCACCTCAATAATAAAGAGGCATATGGCATCAAATAGTGTGGCGCGGACCATCTCCAGAAATTGATGATTTTTCCTTTCTACCACCCCATTTTGTTGGGGGGAAGAGGGACACGTTGTTTGATGGATAATGCCATGGGTATGTAAAAATTGTTTCAGCTCATGGTTTACAAACTCTCCACCATTATCAGTACGAAAAATTTGGATGGGAGTCTTATATTAGGTCGCAACCATTGTATGAAACTGTATAAATAATGAGCAAACTTCCTGCTTTGTTTTCATCAAATACACCCAGGTCATGCGACTATGATCATCAATAAACGAAACAAACCATCTTGATCCATTAAGTGTAGAAATTTTGGCTGGTCCCCAAACATCTGAGTGTACGATCATAAACGGAAAAACACTTTTATTCAAACTTGTCGGGTAAGAACTTCGGTGACTTTTTGCTAATCCGCAAACTTCACATTTAAACAGTGATGTAGAATTAGTAACAAATAATTTTGGGAACAAATGTTTTAGATACCCAAATGAATAATGTCCAAATTGTTTGTGTAATAACCATATAGCCGATGCTGAAGTAGAGACTGAACCAGGAGGCACCACTGTCTTCTTCAATACTACTGTCTGAGCAAGTGCATTTGATGAAGCTGGCGTGAGATCAAGATAATATAGCTTTTCTCTTCTAATACCACACCCAATTGTCCTCCGTGTCTTGATATCCTTAAAGACACAATAGTTAGGCCAAAATATCATAACACAATTTAAGAATTTTGTGATCTGGGATACGGATAATAGGTTGAAATTGAGTGAAGGGACCACAAGTACAGTATCTAAGTTTAGATTATTGAGAGAAAGAGAGCATTCACCAATGACTTCGGCTGGGGTTCCATTGGCTATGGAAACAACATGGGTTTCAGAGGGTTTAATCATGGAAATAGAAGTATCAGATGACATATGATCAGTTGATCCTGAATCAATAATCCATGAACATGAACCAGCAGGTGCAGTAGTGTTTTTGAAAGACTTACCTGGAGAGCTTGATAAAGTGTGTAGAGCAGCAGGGTCTGATGTTGCTTCTCCATGATTTCCAGTTAAAGCATTTGCAGGGGTTCTAGTAGCCGCACATACAGTAGATGCCATGGGGTTATGTTTACTTGGAGCTTTGGCAGGATCCCACCATTCAAGGTAGCCTATTAAATCATAGCATCGAGATTTTGTATGTCCTGTGCCACCACAATGTGTGCATGATCTGGGTGGTCCGGATGTTCCATGATTTTTACTGCCAATTTCAAAACTTTGAGATATTGGAGTGGAAGGGTGAGAGGGGATATTTGCCCCCGGTCTGTGTCATCGTGTGGCTGGGATTCGACGTGATATCAGGGCAGCAGAATCAGAGGTCCTAGAATCATCATTTGTGATGGTTCGCCGATTGGCTTCCCGGCGTACATATGCATAGGTATGTTCTAGATCCAATTTTGAATCCATGCGAAGGATCTCTCCTCTCACTTGTTCAAATTCAGCATCAAGCCCATTCAGAAAAATATGAATTCGTAATTTCTCAATGGATTTCTTATATGCAGTGACATCTTCGGGGTCTTTCATGATCACCTTGTCACGGTAATCAAGTTCTTGAAAGATTTCAACAAGTTCGCCATAATATGTTGCCGGTGAACGCCAGTTTGACGGAGAGAAAAAGCTCTTTGATTGAGGGCAAATATTTGTGTTTCATCGTTTCCATCATAGAATGCTTTGGCAAGGGCACTCTAGATTTCTCGAGCAATACGAATTCGAATGTATCTTTTCATAATTCCAGAGGTCATTGATGTGAGTAACCAACCTTTAACCTTTTGATTCTCAGCATACCATTTGGGATATAAGGGATCTTTGGCTTCGGGCTGAGGGGAATCTCCCATAATGTAATCCAGCTTCTCTCGACCAGCTATGTGCATTTCGATGATTTGGGACCAAATATCATAATTGGTTTCAATGAGGGTTATGCCAGCATTAAACCCAGAATTCTCAGTTTGTACGTGTATGACTAGAGAAGGGGATTTGGTGGTTGATTCGGTGTCCATTGTGTTTCAAGGGGTTCTGCAATTTCTGGGTTCTTTATGAATTCGGGTTTCTTGTGTATTCTAGGATGTCTTGCAATGTCTGGGTTTCTTATGATTTTGGATTTCTTGTGTATCTAGGATGTCTTGCAACTTCTAGGTGTGTAGAATTTTCTGGGTTTCTTGTGAATTTGGGTTTCTTGGGTATTCTGGGATTTCTTGCAATTTTCTAGGTTTCTTTGTAATTTCTGGGTTTCTTGTGGTAGCAGATGCTGGGTGGTGGATTTCTGATGGAATTTTATGGTTTAATTTTGGTTTTGTGTGATAGGCTCTGATACCATGATGAATTCAATACGTTCACAGCAACGTAAATATTTCATTAATGTGCTGTGGCTTTTATAGCCATTATACAATATGTCTCCTATTACAATTCTATGTCCCAAAGCCTATCGGATAAGTGGGGATTTACAGAGTGCAATTTCTATCAAACTAGTTTACATAACAGATGACTATTTCTGATGATATTCAACATTAATGACTATTATGTATAAAATAAATTTTTGTTATTGGTTGCACTAAGAGTTATTGTTGTTAGCAACGTCTACCACCATGGTTGTGTAAGGTTACATCCTTCCACTATTGTAGATGTAGAACGCGAGGGTTGCACCTCATGTGGCTGGGTGTAACGAAAGCTTCGGTTGAGACTACAAAGCATATCAGTGGCAAGGGCAAGGTGTCCTACCACCACCACCAACTACAACAATAAGAAGAGGAAGCAGAAACTTTTCAGTGTCCGTGCCAACGCTCACCCACCACTTGTGTTTTGCTATTGGCTCTTTAGTCTTCGAACTAATAAAATAAAGCATATTATATAATTTTAGTATCTCAATATTTTTTAAATTTAATTTTGGTATAATTTTTTTTATTTATGTCATCACGATGAATAAAATGTTAAATTATTTCTTTTAATGAAGGAGTTCATATTAATGTTTTTTTACCATTAGAGTTCATGAAAAAATACATTTGAGTTGACTTTTAGTTCCAGGTTCATTTTGATACTTAGGACAATTGTTTTTTTTTTCTTTTTCTAATGTCATGATAGATTTCTAATGATTTTTAAGGTATTTAAAAGTGTTTTTGGTTTAAAAATGGTTTTTTACAAAAAAAAACTTGAGTCTTTATTTTTCGCCCCCCATAGTGACCAAATGTTGGCAAGATTAGAGGACATGTTATCTAGTTTTCTCTTTTAAAAAATTAGGTTGCATCAAAAAAGTAATTAATGATCTAGTCACATAAGCCTTAATAAAGATTTGTCATGTTGAGATATGGATGTTGTTTCAATTTATGTGACATACATTATATTTTATAAATATATTTCTATTTAGATTAATATTCATTCTATCTTTTTTTTTTTGTTTAGAACAAGGTTGTCAATTATTTTTCAGTAGGTTTGTTGTTTTTTCAATTGGAACAAAATGTTTCAGTTTAAAAGTATTTTGATGCTCCATTTAGTGTTATACTGTTTATGTAAGTATATATATATATATATAAAATTAAATATGTTAATTAAAAAAATAAGTTTAAGTTGAAAAATAAAATTATTTAGAATTGTGCAATATAAATTTCAAACATAAGTAAAAAAAAAAAAAGAAAAGAAAGTTGTATTGATATAACTCGACTAACTTAATGAGTTCAAAGATAACATGAAAAATTGATAAAAATATAGTTTAGTTAAAAAAAATCAAGTTGACATCTAACAAAAATATTGAATCAACTCGGGTCAACCTAGGTTAACCATGATAACTTTAAATAAAGCAAATCAAGCCAAATTATATAAAGTTTCAATTCATAATAAACTCTTTGTTCAATAATGAAATTGAGAAAAAAATAATATGAAAAAAGACATAATAAAATGATTTTTCTGAACAAAATTATGAGCATATATAATATTACGAGAATGTCATCATCAATCTTACAAGTCATCACATTCTCTGATCGCTCTAAACTTTTAACATATTATATATAAATATGTCAAGAGACTCCTTGTAAAATTTCATCTTAATCTAATAGTCGGATTAAGAGATATGATTGATATTTTAAGATTATTCATTATTAAAAAAAAACACTATTTGTCCAAAATAGAACTAATGGAACGAAACTAGAATGTTCTAGCAAAAATTGTGGTGGAATTTCAGGAACATACTGCAATTTTAAGAGAGTTAAAAATTGCACTGTTTTATTTTATTTTTTAATTGATATGAAACAATCAAATTGATATTAACAACAGTAGTTTAGAAAGCTTTTAAGTAATAATTTGTTTTTCATTATATGTTTATTTTTTTTTTAAATATTTACCAACTTAATAATTAGAGTATTCTCTATTCCCAGGAGGTATTGTTTTTAAGGAACAACCTCGATTAGACCAAACAAAATCCTAGTTTCACCAATCTAAATGTAAACATGAAAACCTCCCTTCAGGCTAAGCTCTAGCCCACCTCACTTCATGTGGCCTGGCTTGACACCAAGTCAAGCTCGACCACCCTCATTGCTCACATGCAGTGAATAGTGGGGAGGAGTGAATTAATTCACTCCCCCCACTATTCACCAGATGGTGAATAGTTAATGGGTGGTTGAAGGATGAAGATGATAGGCGTACCTATCATTACCGCATAGGTAGAGGAGGCCGAGTGGTTTGGCTGGTGGCGGCAGCGGAATTGGTGGCTTGTGGTGGCGGGAGAGCTGTTGGAATAGGCTGTTATGAGATGGACATTGTTGTTGCTACATCACCAAAGCTGAGGAAGAAGAGGGCTGGACCTGTTGGTGTTCAGGAAAAAGAAGCGGTGGAAAGCTTGCAACTCGGTTTTTGGCTTGTTTGTTCTTTGCATCTTTTTCTCCTTTATCCGGGTCTTTTCTTCCCAAGATTTTCTATTCAGGTCTCTTTGTTCGAGTTCCTATGTTGTGGAAAATGGAAGGGCTGCTGATTTTTATGGTTGTGGCAGAGGGAAGGGTTGTTGGTGTTTTTCAATTGGAACAAAATGTTTCAGTTTCAAAGTGTTTTGATGCTCCATTTAGGGGTTATACTGTTTATGTGTGTGTTGTGTATTAATTATATATATATATACACACACACACACACACAGACACATATATATTAATTCAAAAAAAAAGTTCAAATCAAAAAATAAAAGTATTTAGAATTGTGGAATTTAAATTTCAAAAATAAGTAAAAAAATAAGAGTTGAATTGATATAACTCCACCGACTTGATGAGTTCAAAGATAACATGAAAAAATAATAAAAATATAGTTTAATTAAAAAAAATAAGTTGACATATGAAAAAAAATATTGAATCAACTCAGGTCAACCTAGGTTAATCTTTCAAATGTGTGATGTCCATTATAAGACCATGATAACCTTAAAAAAAACAAATCAAATCAAATTATAAAGTTTCAATTCATAATAAACTTGTTATTCAATAATGAAATTAAGAAAAAATAATATGAAAAAAGACAAAATAAAATGATTTTTTCTGAAAAAATTATGAGCATGTATAATATTACAAGAATGTCATCATCAATCTTGCAAGGTCATCACATTCTCTAATTGCTCTAAACTTTTAACATAATATATATAAATTTGTCAAGAGACTCCTTGTAAAATTTCATCTCAATCTAACAGTTGGATTAAGAGATATGATTGATATTTTAAAGTTATTCATTATTAAAAGAATATTATTTGGCCGAAATAGAACTAGTGGAACGAAACTATAATGTTCTAGCAGGAATTGCGGTGGAAATTCAGGAACACACCGAAATTTTAAATGAGGTAATAATTGTGCCGTTTCATTTCATTTTTTAACTAGTACGAAACAATCAGAATGAGATTAACAACACTAGTTTAGAAAGCTTTTACATAATTATTGATTTTTGTTTAAGCCTTTAATTTTTTTTTAAATATTTACCAACTTAATAATCAAAGTATTCTCAATTCCCACGAGGTATTGTTTTTAATAAACAACTTCGGTTAGACCAAACAAAATCCTAGTTTCACTAATCTAGACACAACCATGAAAACCTCCCTTCAGGCTAAGCTCTAGCCCATCTCACTTCAGGTGGCCCAGTTGGACACCAAGTCGAGCTCAGCCACCCCCATTGCTGACATATAGTGAACAATAGGGATAGTGAATTAATTCACTCCCCCCACTATTCACTAGATGGTGAACAGTTAATGGGAGGTTGACGGACACCTAGAGTTTAACGCAACACACTTACGCAAAAAATGAATATAGAGTTTGCAAAAAGAAAACAAGCTAACGTAACAATGAAGAAAAAGATATCAAATGACATAGAAAAGAGTATAAAACAAGCAAGAAGTCTACTGTAAAAATATATTTTTTTATTAATAAAAACAAAAAAGTTAAAGCAAATCAAAGGAGATCCGTCCAAAATTTGGAGTATCAAAGTTGGTTGCAAGAGTTAGTCGCCTTTTCCATCAACCAACAATCCAATATTTAAAAGCAAAAGCAATCACAACACATCACAACTGATCAATGACAACTAAAATTCTCTAAGAAAGGATCTTGAACAACACAGATGGACATAATAAGTTATTATGGACAACTCCAAACTTTTATCTTAAAACATAATAAACAAAGGATCAAGTGTCCAAGATAATAATCACCTAGTACGGATGAATAAACTAAAGAGAAGACAACAATGATGAATGTAGAAAAATAGAACGGGTCTAGACAACTTTACCTTGAAAGATAAAATATTATAGTGGAGGGGATTGTTTTAAACTCAAATTGACATGCGAGTCGATCCTTTCTTTTTCCTTGTACCAGTATTTTTTAGTGTTGCTTGTCCCTTCTTTTTTATTATAACAATTAATGATTGTAATAGACCTATGCAAAAAATGGATACAGTGTTAAGGACAAGAAAAACAAGCTAACGTAACAAGGAAAAAAGAATTAGAGTATTCTCTATTCCCACGAGGTATTGTTTTTAAGGAACTACAGTTAGACCAAACAAAATTCTAGTTTCACCAATTTAGACACAACCATGAAAACCTCTTTTCAGGTGGAGCTCTAGCCCACCTCACTTTAGGTGGTTCGGCTAGACACCAAGTCTAGCTCGGCCACCCCCACTACTCATATGCAGTGAATAGCACCGAATTGTGAAAAATTAATGGTAGGTTGATGGATGGAGATGACAGGCGTATCTATTACTATCGCGCGGGTAGAGGAGGGCGAGGTGGTTCTGCTGGTTATGGCAGTGTTGGAATTGATGGCTTGTAGTAGCAGGGAGAGCTGTCAGAAGAGGCCTGTATGAGCTGGAGACTATTGTTGCTACATTGTCAGAGCTGAGGAAGAAGAGGGTTGAACCTGCTGGTGTTCAGGACAAAGAAGTTGTTGTCCTACTAGTGATGGGAACCTTGCAACTGGTTTTTTTGCTTATTTGTTCTTTGCATCTTTTTCTCCTTTATTCAAGACTTTTATTCTCAAGATTTTCTATTCAAGTCCCTTTGTTCGGGTTCCTATGTTATGGCAAAGGGAAGGCCTGCCGATTTCTATGTTTGTGGTAAAGAGAAGGACTATTGGTGTTGGGGAAGACAATGCACCTATCAGTGCTCTTTTTTTGGTTCGTTTGTTAAGTCTAGTTTTTTCATCTGTCCCCCCATCCTGTTTGTTTTAATTGCTTTTTATAGATAAAGGTGGTAACCCTTCGGATGCTCTTTATGTGCAGCGATGAGTTGCCTCCTCATCACTTGTAATAGCGTGCCTCCACTGTTTAGGTGACTGAACAGTGCAGTCATCTCTGTAGGACTTGGGAGATGGAGCAAAAGCACTTTGGTCTCTCAATTTGTAATTATTCTTGTTGCACTCTCAGTTGGCTTTAAACTTTTAAATATGTACAATTGTATCCTTGCTGAAATTTCAATAGCAACCTTAACTTTACACTCCTTTTTTACTTTGGTCCTTGGTTTTGAATACATGCAATTTGACCCTCTATTGATCATTAAGCTTTCAATTGTCATCAATTTCACCCTATTTTCATCCAATTAACTTAGTAAGAATCGAATTTAGTCTTCGAAAGTTCCAAACTTCTCAAATAAACCCGAATTAAGGTCAAGAACTTTATCTTTTTTTATCAATTGATCCCTTGATAATAATAATTTGACCAATTTAAAATATAATTAAATCTGTGCACTTAATTAAATCTTTCATTTGGACCCTAAAGTAATTTGTAAACATAATTACACTTTAAATTGGTGAACAATTAAATCAAATTGGCTTATAACAATATAATTATACCCCTCCTTGCTTTTTCTACCAATGCCAGCCCCTTTTATTTTAATTTATTTTTGTTATTTTTATTTTATTTTGGGTAGATTTTGGGAAATAACCCAAAATTTGGATATGACAAACTCAGTCATTTTCAAATCTTAAATCTCGACTTAATATTGAATAATTTTGCCACGCAAAAGACAATCTCTTCGTTCTTTATTTTTTAGACCATATGTGAGGTTAGATAACTCACAATTAAGTGAGGCTAGTTATTTTGGAAATATAACATTCATACCTATAACTTTTATCAAGAAACAAATCTTAAATTGCGTTAATAATGAAAAACAAAACTAAATGAGAGACTAAAAAGATCCCAAAAAATTTAACAAAAGAGCGAACAAAAAAAATACAATAAATGATAAGACAAAAATTAAAATTATCAACTGAAAAAAATCATTTGACTTGAAAATTTAAAAAATTACCCGCACTACATATTGCGGGCTAAGCAAACAATTTTTATAGTTATTGGAATTAAAGAAATTCATAAGATTTGCTAGTTCAACAATATAATATAATATCTATATATGCCAAGTTTAATATAACAAAACAGATCAGCACATTTTATAATAGCAATAGCAATATCGAACTCTTAACATCTAAAATTATCATTATATTATTGCTAAAATAATGAAAATTATCAAATTATCCCGAGAGAAAAAAAGTCAAGAACATTAACAAAAGAGTAAGCAAGAAAAAAAACTAAATTGTTATTGTTGTTGTGTTAAATATAAAAATAAATAATTGAATGAATGACAAAAAAATCCTAAAAACTTTAACAAAATATCAAACAAAAAAATAAAATAAATGATAAAATAAAATTAAAAATTATTAGGCTAAAAAAATTCATTTGACTTGAAAATTAAAAAAAAAACGAATAGAAAAGCTAAAAGAAAGAACAAAGAGAGAGAAAAAACATAAATATCAATTTTCAAATGATCATAGATACAAAATTAAATTTAAAAATGTTTTTATAAAATACCACCTCAACAAGTAAGAAAATAATAAAAAAATAAAAACCAAAGCTAAGAGTGCACTCATATATACATGGACAAAAATAGAGACTATTCGATAAATATCAAAGCAATAGAGGAATTAAAATAAAAAAATAAAGTATAAGGGACAAAATGAATATCAAATATATTATCAATTTTAGTCCAAGGACAAAAGTAAAAAAAATCAAAATTTATGTACCAAATATATTAAGGCATCTAAACCCAATCCATAAATTAAAAGGAGGACTGAAGTGTAACTTAAATATATAACGAATTTCAATCGAAGGACCCAACTGAAATAAATAAAAACTTATATAACATAAATGAGGGTCATAAATAAAATTAAAAATGAAGAGACCAAAATGAAAAGCTCACAAAATCGGAGACCTCTCTTGCACTTTAGCGTGTAGGAGAGAGAAAACGGTGACATTTGCTATTTCAAACAAACAACTATGAGCGTTTAAGTATTTGCAAGAGTTGATAATGTAGATATTGTTTTTTTAATATCAATATATTAATCTAGAAACATGTAAAAAATAATAATTTGAAGTGAGAAACAAAAATTAAAATTTTAAAAAACATTGTAAAACAACAAAAACAAGCATTGACCATGTTTAAGAACTGCCTATAGCCTAAGAGCTTCGACTTGAAGCTGAGATGGATTTTTCTCATCGTTTTGGTAGGAACAAGGATCGATGAAAACCATAAACTATTGGTGACGAACAATCAATCCAAGAGTTAGATAATGTATGTTGGGAGCATTACTTTGTTGAAATTATGTAATTGATGAAGAACAATTAGAGAGAAAAAGGAGAGAGAGAACAGAAGAGTGAGAGAGAAGAGAATTTGAATTTTATTATTTTGTCACACACATTGTGTGTTACAACAACCTCTCTTTATACATCTTGTATACTCTCTATTTTATACTCTAACATCCCCCCTCAATCTCATGCTTTGATAAACAAAACATGAGATTGCAACAATGAAAATGAAATACATGAGTACTCAATTCTTTTGACAAACAGTATGTAAAAGAGAGAAGAGAAGGAATTTCATTGGTTGATTTCTTGACCTGAATTTCATTTGTCTCTGTAAAACTTTGAGAAGAGAGGGATGAGAAGAAAGAAATGGGAGGTAAGAGAGGTGATAGAACGGGTTTGAATTTCATTTGTCTTCTTCAGTTTTTCTGAAGTTTTTCATTTGTTGATGAATTTCTTAATTGGTGTAAGAATTCACGTTCTTCTTCTTCTTCTTCTTCTTCTTCTTCATTATATTATTTTTTTTTGGCAAAAACAGTAGTTCATGACACAAAACGACACCACACAACACACAAAACGACACCACACAAAATATAAAGGCTAGAGTTCACAGCCCAGCAGCTGCCTTAGGCTCCTCTCTAATCCCTCCTATCAATCTTCTTCTTTTCTAGAGAACAAAACATTTCTGTCGCCATCATCAATCTTGATCTTTGATCTCCTAAGGTCTTCAAGGCAGCAGTCATTCCAGCTTCCAAAAACTCATCGCGAGCAGTTCCTCAATTTAGCCAGAAGAACAGCCTTCACATTCGGCTGCAAATTCCTCGCTTCCTAATCAATGCTTCAGCGTCCTCTAATCCAACTCTTACTTCGGAAATCTTTGGCTTCTTTTTTTTTTTTTTTTCTCCATCAAGAGAAACAGCAGCGGTGCATTTTCTGAATAGATTAGAAGAGATCTTGCAGTATTGACACTCATATCCTACAAATATTTCACTCATCTTTTCCGTTCCTTTTTTTTTTTTTACCTCTCTATCTTGAACGATCGGAGGAGAGAGTTGCTAAAATCGGCTAACCAGATCTTAACATGCAAAATAAACATGTTCAAAATTTGTATGTACAGAATGTACTCAATTCAAATGAGGTTACTCCCTTCATTCTTCTCTCTATCCCTCTCTTTTATTCGTGCATATACCCTACGCAAAGCAGATGTCCCAATTCTTACACTGATTTGCTTTCCATGAGTTTGGATGAGGTCTGATCGAAGTAAGTACCGTGGCCTTTGGGTTTGTTAAGTCATAAAGCTGATGAATGAGGAAGTTTTGGAAGAGTGGATGTGTGATATCAATGGATATACCTAAGATGCGTTTTCTATTCTGAAGACTGGTTGAATGATTTTATTCATATCTATTGTTGATGTCTGGTTTTGCTCCAACACCCTGTGAATAGAAATTTCACTACAATCTGAATGAAGGCAAGCATGTTTATATGTAGAAGATAGCAGAACTAGAGGAGGTAGGGGGGCAAATGATTTGGTTGACTATGAGATTAATCTCGAAGACTATGAGGTGAAGTCCATCAGGATTTTGGTGACAGAATCAGAGAGTTTGAACCAGAGAACTAGTGAAGAGGTCTACGGGGTAAATAAGGATTTTCTATAAACTTATGTATGAGTATCATTGGAGGTCTGATTTTGGCGATTTTGATTTGGTAATCTACTTTTTAGTCTAAGGTTGTATCATATTTAGTACAGGAGATGCATTTATTCACAACAGATGTTTCCTTAATTAACCAATGGCTGTTCTATTGCAGGAGATGCATGCATTACAAGATAGAGGAACTAGAGGAGGTAGGGGGCACATGATTTGGTTGACTATGAGATTAATCTCTAAGATGATCAGGTGAAGTCCATAGAGAATTTGGTGAAAGAATCAGAGAGTTTGAACCAGAGAATTAATGAGGAGGTCTATGGGGTAATTAAGGCTTTTCTATAAACTTGTGTGTATGTGTATCATAGGAGGTCTGATTTTAGTCTAAGGTTGTATCATATGTAGTGCAGGAGATGCATTTGTTCACAATAGATGTTTCATTAATTAACCAGTGGCTGTTCTATTGCTTTTTCATTTTGTTTCACTCTTCATTACTGTTTGTTAGTTTCTTGTGGTTTTGCAGATAATAAAAGAAAAGGAAGAAAGTCTTTTTACAGAGTATTGAAGAAGATGACTTGTAGAAGAAGGTAATTCGATTTCTATTATCTTTTTCTTATATTCCAAAATGAATTGATTAACTGCCCTATATACATTGTCATAGGTAGCAGCCATTTACATGATTATCTTGTATGATTAACAGATTGTTAACCACTTTGTAACTAACAAGATTACAGTCTGTTACATTCAGTTATCATTGCTTCTTCTCTTCTGCACTTCACGTGACCTCTTCTTCTTCTTCCCTTGCATGTAGTGTTGTAAACCAGTGATTAGCTTAGTTTTCAACATCCTCTCCTAAGCTACTTACTGGTTTAACACCTAATTTCAATCTCAATTGATTGAATCTTTCCTTAGGTAAAGCTTTGGTGAAAATATCTGCCACCTGCTCTTCACTTCGACCGAATTTTACACTTAGCACCTCATCTTGTGAAGCTTCCCTTATGAAATGATATTTTTTGTTAATATGTAGTGTGTTTTGATAAAAAACAGGATTCCTAGTCATAGAAATCGCAGACATATTATCACAAAATAGAGGTGTTGCCTCTGTTTGTAATTCTCCAAAATCTTCCAACACACACCTAAGCCATATAGCTTGTGCTGTGGTTCTGATGCTGAAACATATTCAGCTTCAACTGTGGACAAAGCTACTAAGCTTTGTTTCAGTGATGCCCATGAAAAACTTCCACTGCCAAAACTGAAAGTATATCTAGATGTGCTTCTACTATCATCCTCACTTCCAGTCCAATCAGCATCGCAATAACCAATAAGTGTGGCTGATTTATCCTTCCTGTATTCAATTCCATAGTTAAGTGTCCCCTGAACATATCTAAGGACCCTCCTTGCAACTCCCATGTGTCTCCTTGTAGGATTGCTCATAAATCGTGACAAGAGACTTGCTGAGTACATCAAGTCTGACCTTGTTGCTGTCAAATACAGCAAACTCCCTACAATTTTTCTGTATAACCCTTCATCTGCAGCCTCACTTCCGTCCTCTTTTCTTAGTTTCTCACCAACAACCAGAGGAATTGTGACTGGTTTACAAAATCCTCCAATCCAAACTTCACTAATAGAGATTTTGCATACTTACTTTGGTGTATGAATATCCCTTGATCACTCTACTGTATTCCCATGCCAAGGAAATGATGTAGGAGTCCAAGATCAGTCATCTCATATCGTTGCATCATCTCCTTCTTGAATTCAGCTAGCATCCTTGTACTACTTCCAGTGTATATTATGTCATCGACATAAATTGAAACAACAATCATATCCCCTTTTTCATCACTTCTAGTATATAGTGTTGCCTCACTATTACTCCTCTTGAAGTTGCAGCTTGTGAGATGCTTATCAATCTCACTATACCAGGCTCTAGGAGCCTACATGAGCCGATACAAGGCTTTCTTCAACTTGTAAACCTTGTGTCCTACATGCTTCACCTCAAACCTCTCGGGTTGCTCAACATAAACCTCTTCTTTTAGAACTCCATTCAAGAAAGCTGACTTGACATCTAATTGAAACAGCCTCCACTCCTTTTGTGCTGACAATGCGATAAGAGTTCGAATTGTGTCAAGTCCTGCTAATGGTGCAAATGTTTCATTGTAATCTACACCAGGTTTCTGTGCATAACCCTTAACAACCAACCTAGCTTTGTGTTTTTGAATGGTTCCATCCAAGTTGAGCTTTGTCTTGTACACCCACTTCACTCCGATGACAGGTTCTTCAATTGGCCTCTGAACTAGCTCCCAAGTTGCATTTTTGTCTATCATTTCCATTTTTGCATTCATAGCTTCTTGTGGTTTTGCAGATAATAAAAGAAAAGAAAGAAAGTCTTTTTATAGAGTATTGAAGAAGATGATTTGCAGAAGAAGGTAATTCGATTTCTATTATCTTTTTCTTATATTCCAAAATGAATTGATTAGCTGCCCTATATACATTGTCATAGGTAGCAGCCATTTACATGATTATCTTGTATGATTAACAGATTGTTAACCACTTTGTAACTAACAAGATTACAGTCTGTTACATTCAGTTATCATTGCTTCTTCTCTTCTGCACTTCACGTGACCTCTTCTTCTTCTTCCCCCGCATGTAGTGTTGTAAACCAGTGATTAGCTTAGTTTTCAACACTATTTGCCTAGGCCGCTGCAGCATGCAATTCTATTATAATGAAATATTAGTTCAGTTTGAAATTTAACTGGTGAGTTTAGTCCTTATTTGATTGTCATGAGAGCAAATTACAAGAATTCTGCTATTGCATAATGCTCTTATCAGTTTGGTATGTATCACAAGTTAGTTTCGGAATGTTATTTGATAGAATAGTGATCTGAATGATAGTGATCTTGTTCATTATACTCCTGTATGCCAAATGAGGCATGCCTTGTTGAGTAATCATACTGTTAGCTTGAAAACACCAAGGGCAACTATGTTAGAAAATATTGAATAATCATGACCAGAAAGATATTGAGTCATGTCTGAACATCTGTACGACCTCCATTTTTGCATGTATTCCTTGTTGTATGTTTATAGAAGTGTGCACCATTAGATGCATGAAATCACATGTGTGTCCAGCCATGACATTGAATAATATATTTTCTTGCCATGTGCTCTTCTTATCCTGCGTTCGGGAAAATAAGACGTGTTTAAGATTGCTGTAAAGTGGCTCCCTGTAAAAATTTGAACAAAACCCCCTGGAGTGGTGACAGTTGATTTCCCAGTTTAGTAGCTTTGAATTTATTTGAACTGATATGTTAATGGACAAATTTTGAAATAGTTTCATTAAGATATTATAGATTGATTCGAAACCTCACCTGTGTTTAATGAAAATCATCAAAACCTTACGTAATTTATAAGATGATTGCTTCTGCTTCTTTCCATATTCACTCCTTTTCATTGCATTTAAAATACTCTTGTTGAGATCACTTATGTGGTTGCTCGTGTCTACGTAATATGCTTGTTTCTGCTACGTGTTTAAGAGATGTTTTATTTGCTGTATGATGTACTTGTTTATAATATGTTATGAAGTTCCAGTCTTCTCGTCGTCATTTGATGAAACACCCATCGTTCTCTCTTGTGAACTGCTGATGATGAATATTTTTTTCTTTGTAGTTATATATAACTTGTATTGTTGATGAACTTCTAACTTTATGTACAGAACTACCATTTTTTTTAATTGATAACCTGAAATTTAAATTGCATGAAGAGAGTTTTGTTTATTCCCAGGTGGAAGAAATACCCATCGATGGAATTGAGAGGGTTTTTCCAGTATTTAGCGACCCAACGGAAAAGGGGCCAGGGGATTGAGCTTATTCTTCTCCAGGTATCATTCAAATCTAGAAATTTCAAACTATATAACTTCTATTTAGACCATCCAGTTGCCTACTAACAGTGGAGTTTATGATTTTGTCAGGAGGTTGCTCAACAAATGGCAAATGTTCAATACACAGAAAACTTAATAGAGGAACAGTTGGATTCGATGGCAGGGAGTGAGACTCTTCGGTATCAAGCCACTTCTTTTGGAGTGACATGGAATAACAAAGTATCAATGCTCCGCTCCCTTTACGTGTTCCAAGTAATTGTTGCAAGTCATGTTTCTAATTAGTTGATTATTTCAATGGAAGCAAATGTCTGATTGTTTATACGTCTATAGTCATCGATGATTATACAATTCAGTCCTTTTTTAAAGTTAAATCTCTTTTTGCCTGTTTTATTTCCTGACTAATTTTGCTATTTATATTTGAAGTCCTCTTTAGGAGTCTGACCAAGCTTTTGACATGTTCTTGTCTAAAATACGTTTGTAATGTAGACTTTTTGCTTGTTTTCTTCTCTTTCCTATGTCATTTAATATATTTTTTTTCCTTGTTACGTTAGCTTGCTTTTCTTTTCCTTAACACTATATTCATTTTGTGCATAGGTTTGCTGCGTTATACACCAGGTAGTGTGATTTGTTGGTTTACGAGTGATTTTTGAGCTTAGATTTATATTTACAAGGATTATATATCTATTTAGATGTTTTTTCTTAAAACAACGAAAATCTTAATTTCTCAGGCTATAATATCATGATTTCTCATTCTATTGTTGTAGAATAGGAAGAATTTAGCTTCAATGTTCAAATTATGATAAGAAGAGGAGGGGATTGTTTTAAACCGTTCGTTTCATTTTCATTGTACTAGTATTTGTTAGTGTTGCTTTTCCCTTGTTTTTTATTATAACAATTAATGATTTAGCTTATATTTCCTAATGGTGCTGAGCTTGAACATATGTCTGCATGCTACTTGAATTGAAATTTTCATCACAAAGGAAGGAGTTTTAAATGTGATTTGTGTTTTTGCTTTTACACCTTAGGCATTCATGGGTAATTTCAACACGTCATACTGACTGACAAGCTAAGTTCTAATTTTTCTCTCCGCAGGCATTGTTCAAATCCACTAACAGGCTACGAAACTCCTTGCTTCCTAAGGATGAACTGAAGTTAGCAATCCCCTTTTTGTTACTTATTGCTCAACATTGATCTGTGTAAGCAGAACTTTATTTCTAATATAATTGCTTAAAATAATAGATATTCTTCCCGAAAATATTTTATGGAAAGGAGCATGGAAGTGGCTGTGAGTTGCTATGAATGGTTTTTTTTTTTTTGACATTTACCGTTTCGCTTTCCTTGATCTATTTTTTTTTTCATATTTTGCCTTTAGTTAATACATCTTTACTACACGATTATAATCTTGGATATTTGATCATTTGTTCATTACATTTTAAGAAAAAAGTCTTGTGTTCTATCATTATTAATTGCGATTTTTTGCAATAGATTTGTTTATTCATCATAACTTATGATGTCCATCTCTGTTATTCAAGTTCCTCTATTTCAGTTATCATTGATCAACTGTGCTATGTTATGATTGTTTTTGGTTTTGAAGATTAGATTTTTGGTTGATGGAAAAGGCGGCTGACTCTTGCAACCAATTTTCATATTCTAGATTTTGACGGATCTCCTTGGGTTTGCTTTAACTTGTTTTCTTTTTATTATTAAAAAAATGTGTTTCTATAGTAGACTTCTTGCTCGTTTTCTACTCTTTTCTATGTCATTTGATATCTTTTTCTTTATCGTTATGTTATCTTGTTTTCTTTTCGTGACATTTTGTATGTAGGACTGCTGTGTTAAACATTAGGTAGTGTGATTTGGTTGCTTACAAGTGGTTTTGAGCTTTAATTTATGTTTACAAGGATTGAAATATCTATTTGGATTTTTTTCTTACGAAGAATAAAATCTTAATTTCTAAGGCTATAAAATCATGATATCTCATGCTATTAGTGTATATTCGGAAAGTTTAGCATCATGATTAAAATTCTGATAAGAAGTGGATGGATTGTTTTAAACTTGGACCGGCTCGCAAGTCAATACTTTCATTTTCCTTGTACCTGTAATTTTTAGTGTTGCTTCTCGCTTCTTTTAATTAAAACAATTAATGATTTTTTTTCAATGTGTACGACTGCGATAGATCTTAGCTAAACATTTTAGGGTCAAGTTTCTACATTTATTCTCTTCTTGCTTGATTGGTTTGAATTAATTCACATTTAGTCTAACAAGTTGTTTTTTTTTTTTTGAGTTGCCTTTGCTCACCTTTTTTTTAGGCCTGGGCTTAATTCATTATGTGCAACTAGTTGCTATTTTTTATCTTTTGAGGTAAAGTTGTTTGCACGCGTTCTATTTTTCTACATTCATCATTGTTGTCTTCTCGTTAGTTTATTCATCTTTACTGCGCGATTATCATCTTGGACACTTAATTGTTTGTTTATTATTTTTAAGAGAAAAGTTTTGAGTTGCCTAATTATTAATTGAAGTTTTTTATGGTTGATTTGCTTGCTCATCATAGCTTATTATATTCATCTGTGTTATGCAAGATACTTGCTCCAAGAATTTAAGCTGTCACTGATCAACTATGTTGTGTTGCGATTGTTTTTGCTTTTGGAGATTGGATGTTGGTTGATGGATAAGGCAGTAGACCCTTACAACAAATTTACATTTTCTAGGTTTTGTATGAATCTCCTTTGGTTTGCTTTAACTATTTTTTTAATTTTCTTTATAAAAAAATGCATTTCTACAGTAGGCTTCCTACTCGTTATCTTTTCTTTCCTAAGTCATTTGATATCTTTTTCTTCCTTGTTACGCTAGCTTGTTTTCTTTTCGTGAACCCTTTATTCATTTTGAGCGTAGGTCTACTGCATTAAACACCAGGTAGCATGATTTGTTGGTTGACGAGTGCTTTTGAGCTTAGATTTATCTTTACAATGATTAAATTTGTAGTGAGATGTTTTTCTTAAAAAGAAGATCATAATTTCTAAGGCTATAAAATCATGATTTCTCATGTTATTGCTGTTGAATTGGATGAATTTAGCTTCATTGTTCAAATTATGATAAATAGTGGAGAGGATTGTTTTAAACTCGGACTAGCTGGCAAGTTGATCCTATCATTTTTGGTGTACCTGTATTTTTTAGTGTTGCTTCTCCCTTCTTTTTTAATAAAACAATCAATGATTTTTTTTCAATGTCCAAGAGTACCACAGATCTTGGCTAAACATTTTAGGGTTATGTTCCTACATTTATTGTTTATACAATTGGCAAATGTTCAATACACAGAAAACTTAACAGAGGAACAGTTGGATGCCATGGCAGGGAATGAGACTCCTCGGTATCAAGCTACTTCTTTTGGAGTGACATGGAATAACAAGGTCTCAATGCTCCGCTCCCTTTAAGTGTTCCAAGTAATTGTTGCAAGTCATATTTCTAATTAGTTAATTATTTCAATGGAGGCACATGTCTGATTTAAATAAATTGAGGCTACTGGAGTCTATTTTAACATTACACACCTGAGGTTATGGCACGTAAAAATACTATGATATTGACCATATAAATAAGCATTCTTGCGGCCTACTGATTTATTTAACACGGCTACGGCAAACCGAGCCCAACATCTGAGACTTAATGTTCTTAAAGTTTACCATCTTCAACATCCAGATTTCTAAGACTATAATATCATGATTTCTCATGCTATTGTTATAGAATAGGAAGAATTTAGCTTCAATGTTCAAATTATGACAAGTGGTGGAGGGGATTGTTTTAAACCAATCCTTTCATTTTCGTTGTACCAGTATTTGTTAGTGTTGCTTGTCCCTTATTTTTTATTATAACAATTAATGATTTAGCTTACATTTCCTAATGGTGCTGAGCTTGAACAAATATCTACATCCTACTTGAACTTGAAATTTTCATCACAACGGAAGGAGTTTTGAGTGTGATTTGTGTTTTTGCTTTTACACCTTAGGCATTCCATGGGTAATTTCAACACGTCATGCTGACTGACAAGCTAAGTTCTAATTTTTCTCTCTACAGGCATTGTTCAAATCTACTAACAGGCTACGAGACTCCTTGCTTCGTAAGGATGGAAAAAGTGGCTGACCCTTTTAACCAACTTTTATTCTCCAGATTTTGGACGGATCTCCTTTGGCTTGCTTTAACTGTTTTTTCTTTTTATTATTAAAAAGATATATTTCTGTAGTAGATTTCTTGCTTGTTTTCTACTCTTTCCAATGTCATTTGATCTTTATGGAAATGATATTGATTTGTTATTTTTCCCCGCGAACTCTGTTTGTTGTTGCGCAAAATGCAGATTCTTCAGTCACCTAAACTTGCTCATAGAGCAACTAGGTGTTATTAGATTAAGCTAGGTATCATAGGTTCCCTCATGGGCTTGTGCCATGCTTATGATTTAGCTTACACTTCCTAATGGTGCTGAGCTTGAACATATATCTATGATTCCGACAGATCTTGGCTATACATTTTAGGATTAGGTTGAATTAAATCTCATTTAGTCTAACGACTTGTTTAATTTTTTTTTTCTTTTGAGTTGCTTTGCTATCCTTTTTTTTTTTTATGCCTGGGCTTCATTCATTTTGTGCTACTAGCTGCTATTTTTTAGCTGCAAAGGTAAAGTTGTCTACACCCATTCCATTATTCTACATTCATCATTGTTGTCTTCTCTTTAATTTAATCATCTTTACTACACGATTATTATCTTGGACACTTGATCTTCTCTTTATTATGTTTTGAGAGGAAAGTCTTGAGTTGTCTCATTATTAATTGAGATTTTTTGTGGTTGATCCGTTTGTTCCCCATAGCTTATTATGTCCATCTTTTGTGGCTGTAAAATCATGATTTCTCATGTTATCGTTGTTGAATTTGAAGAATTTAGCTTCCTTGATCAAATTATGAAAATAGTGGAGGGGATTGTTTTAAACTCGAACTGGCTAGCGAGTCGATCTTTTCATTAACTTTATACGTGCATTTTTTTGTGTTGATTCCCCCTTTTTCTTTTTTATTATAACAGGTACTATTTTTTTTTTTCAATGTCTAGGACTGTGATAGATCTTGGCTAAACATTTTAGGGCCATGTTCCTACATTTATTCTCTTCTTACTTGATTGGATTGAATTAATTCACATGTAGTGTAACAATTTTTCTTTTCCTTTGGAGTTGCTTTTGCTCCCCTCTTTTCATGGCTAGACTTAATTGATTCTATGCTACTAGTGCTTTTTTTTTAGATCTCAAGGTAAAGTTGTCTGCACCTGTTTTATTTTTTTAGCTTTCGAGGTAAAGTTGTCTGCACCTGTTCTATTTTACTACATTCATCATTGTTGTCTTCTCTTTAGTTTATTCATCTTTACTGCGTGATTATTATTTATCCTTTGTTCATTATGTTTTAAGAGAAAAATTTTGAGTTGTCTTATAATTAATTGAGATTTTTTTGTGGTTGATTAGCTTATACATCATAACTTAGTATGTCCATCAGTGTTATTCATGATCTTTGCTCCAAGACTTTCAGTTGTCATTGATCACCTCTTCTGTGTTGCAGTTGTTTTTGGTTTTGAAGATTGAATTGTTGGTTGATGTAAAAGGCAGGTGATGATTGCAACCAACTTTCATACTCTAGATTTTGGACAGATCTCCATTGGTTTGCTTTAACTATTTTTTCTTTTTATTATTAAAAAAAATATGTTTCTAGAGTAGACTTCCTACTCGTTTTCTACTTATTCCTATGTCATTTGATATCTTCTTTTATCTTGTTTTCTTTCCAAGAACCCTAAATTCATTTTGGACGTAGGACTGCTTCATTAAGCATCAGGTATTGTTGGTTTACGAGTGGTTTTGAGCTTAGTTTATGTTTACAAGGATTAAATATCTATTTAGATGTTTTTTTCTAAAGAAGAATAAAATATTAATTTCTAAGGCTATAAAATCATGATATCTCATGCTATTAGTGTTGACACGAAAAATTTAGCTTCATCATTAAAATGTTGATAAGTAGTGGAGGGATTGTTTTAAACTCGGTCTAGCTAGGGAGGGATTATGTTCTTCTAGCTTGAATGGTTTGAATAAATTCACATTTAGTCTAACAACTTTTCATTTCTTTTCTTTTTCTTTTGAGTTGTGTTTGCTCACAATTTTTTTAGGCTTGGGCCTAATTAATTTTGTGCTACTACTGCAATTTTTTTAGCTTACAAGGTAAAGTTGTCCACACCTGTTCTATTTTTCTACATTCATCATTATTGTCATCTCTTTCCTTTATTCATCTTTACTACGCAATTATTATCTTGGACAATTGAACTTTGTTCATTATGTTTTAAGAGGAAATCCTTGAGTTCTCTCATTATTAATTGAGATTTTTTGTTCACCATAACTTAGTAATTAAAGATCCTTGCTCTGAGACTTTCAGTTGGCATCCATCAGCTATTTTGTGTTGCGATTGTTTTTGGGTTTGAAGAGTGGATTGTTTGATGGAAGGGGCGACTGGCTCTTATAACCAATTTTAATACTCTAGATTTTGGACGGATGTCCTTTGTTCTCTTTTTTCCTTTTATTATAAAAAAAATGCGTTTCTACTAAGACTTACTGCTTATTTTCTTCTCTTTCCTATGTCATTTTTCCTTGTTATGTTAGCTTGTTTTCCTTTCCCTCAACCCTATATTCATTTTGTGCATAGGTCTACAGCGTTAAACACTAGGTAATGTGATTTGTTGGTTTACGAGTGATTTTTTAGCTTAGATTTATGTTTACAAGGATTAAATGTTTATTTAGATGTTTTTTCTTAAAAAGAAGAAAATCTTAATTTCTAAGGCTATAAAATCATGATTTCTCATGTTATCATTGTTGACTTGGAAGAAATTAGCTTCATCGTTAAAATTCTAAAAAGTGTTGGAGGGATTGTTTAAACTCGTACTTGCTGATGAGTTGATCTATTCATTTTCCTTGTACCTTTTTTTTTTAGTTTAGTTTTTTATTTTTGCTTTACCCTTCCTTTTTATGAAAACGATTAATGATTGTTTTTTTTTCAATGTCTAGGACTGCGATAGATCTTGGTTGAACATTTTAGGGTCAGGTTCCTATATTTGTTCTCTTCTCGCTTGACTGGTTTGAATTAATTCACATTTAGTTTAGCAACATAACTTTTCTTTTCTTTTTCGTTTGAGTTGCCTTTGCTCACACTTTTTTTAGGCCTAGCCATAATTCATTATGTGCAACTAGCTGCTATTTGTTATCTTTTGAGGTAAAGTTGTCCGCACCCGTTCTATTTATACATTCATCATTGTTGTCTTGTCTTTAGTTTATTCATCTTTACTGCATGATTATTACCTTGGATACTTGATCATTTGTTCATTGTGTTTTAAGAGAAAAGTCTTGAGTTGTCTCATTATTATCTAAGATATTTTGTTCACCATAACTTATTATGTCCATCTGTGTAATTGAGGAACCTTTCTCCGAGAATTTCAGCTGCCATTGATCAACTATATTGTGTCACAATTGTTTTTGGTTTTGAAAAGTGGATTGTTGATTGATGGAAGAGGTGGTGACCCTTGCAACCAACTTTCATCCTGGTTTGCGATTGTTTTTTATTTTGAGGAGCGGATTTTTTGTTGATGGAAAAGGTGGCTGGCCCTTTTAACCAACTTTTATTCTCCTTATTTTGGACTGGCTGGCCCTTTTAACCAACTTTTATTCTCCTTATTTTGGACGGATCTCTTTTGGCTTGCTTTAAGTCTCTTTTCATTTTATAATTAAAAAAATGCAATTCAAGAGTAGACATTTGCTTGTTTTCTCCTCTTTCCTATGTCATTTGATACCCTTTTTTCCTTGTTATGTTAGCTTGTTTTCCTTTCTCCTAACCCCATATTCATTTTGTGCATAGGTTTGTTGCGTTAAACTCTAGGTAGTGTGATTTGTTGTTTTAGGAGTGGTTTTCGAGCTTAGATTTATGTTTATAAGGACTAAATTTGTATGTAGATGTTTTTTTCCTAAAAAGAAATGACATATGTAGGGCTATAACAACAAATCACGATTAGGGTTATAAAATCACGATTTCTAGGGCTATAAAATCATGATTTCTCATGTTATTGGTGTCAGGTTGGAAGAATTTAGCTTCATTGTTCAAATTATGATAAGTAGTGGTGAGATTTTTTTTGAAATCAAACTTCATGCCGAGTCTAGCCTTACATTTTCCTTGTACCTGTATTGTTTAGTTTAGTTTTTTAGTGTTGCTACTACCTTCTTTTTTATTAAAACAATTAATGAATATTTTTTTAAAATGTCAAGGACTGCAATGAATCTTGGCTCAACATTTTAGTGTCAGGTTCCTACATTTATTCTCTACTTGCTTGATTGGCTTGAATTAATTCACATTTAGTCTAACAATATTTCTTTTCTTTTCTTTTTCTTTTGAGTTGCCTATGTTCACCCATTCTATTTTCTACATTTATCATTGTTGTAGAAGGCAAAGATAAAAGGTGAATATTGAAAACACATAGCAAAGAAGATGAAATTATTATGTATTCCTAAGAAATTGATTAAGGAAAAATGTAATATGAAATAGAAAAGATCAAAAATTTTGGATGCATGAAATTACAATTGTGAAGAATATATATAAGTGAGAGAAAATAAGAATTTAATATGTTTAGGTATTATACTAAAAGCTAAATGATATCACGGTTTGGAACAGTAATGCACTGTAAAATCATCGTTCCTTAGACTTAGAATCATGGTGGATCAATAGTTCAATTATTATTTTACCTCTCAGCGTACAATGACATTAGCCTTGGGTTCAGGGTATTTTGGCTTTTTTGTATTTCTGTGCACAGTAAAATAACCATCATACCCCCTAATGAGACAAAAACCAAGTTTTGGCTATTAGGGTATGATGGTACTTTCACTTTTTTGATGAAAAGTTACATAAATGTGTAAATGCTGATACACCCCTATAAAAGACAAAATACAAGATTTAGCTATAGGGTTGTTTAGGTAAATTATCGTTTCTTAAATATTAATTTATTCTGGAATGAATAATGACATTAATGTGTAAATACTTGTATGCCCCCATAAAACACAAGAATTGGTTGGAGGGATGTTTAGGTGATTTATTATTTTTAAATAATATTTTCTACCAAATACTGCAGGGGCGTCTGCCGGACACGTCGATGGTTTTCCACCTCCTCCCCCTTCTAGTGGCGCATTCGAGCAATTCAAGTGGTGAAAAATGCCCATTTTGATGCGCCTCCATATCCTTTACCTTAGGGTGGAGTGTGTTGCTTCCCACAGTCGCCGGAAACTTGCCATTTGGCATTCAAAAGTTTCCCCCTCTTTTCTCTCTCCTACAGGCGAAAGTGCTCGACAGTCCCTAGTTTTGATGGTGTTTTCATTTTAGTCTCTTTTCTTTTGATTTTGTTGTATGGTTTTGATTTTTGTTATAGAAGTTTTGATTTGTTTCAATTTTGTCCTTCGATGGAAATTGATTATATATTGTAGTTTCATTTTGATCCTTAATCTTTTGAATTTCCGAATTGGTTTTAAATCCTTAATATATTTGGTATGAAAGTTTTGATTTGTTTCAATTTTATCCTTCATTTGAAATTGATTATATATTTTAGTTTCATTTCCGTCCTCAAGGTTTAAATTTTAGTTTTGGTGTTAAATCCTTTAATTTTTTCGGTATCAATCTTTAGATTTGTTTCAAATTAGTCCTTTAAATCAAATTTATTATATATTGGTCAATATTATTTTGTGAAATAATAGCTTTTGTGGCTTTTTTATATGTATGATATTTCAGATCTCATATCACGTAAATAAAATATACAAAGCCACACGTAGATAAGATAGATAGAAAAATTATACCAAATTATCTACAAAAATAAAACAAAAAATTGCCCTATTGTTTGCCATAGCTAGCACCAAATTTTTTTACATTGCTATGTTTTTATAATGCTATACATCCGAGCTAAAGAATCACCTTAAAAAATTTAAGAGTATGTAGTTTTTAAATCTATGTGTTTTACTATAGATAAGACATTCAGTCATTTTTCCGACGGATTTTAGGTCCTTTTATTAATATTATTCTGCTTTGGCAATACAAAGATTTGGTTATGATTCTTGAATGAGACCTCACATTTGTAACACACTTGAGCAGGCTAACCTTTATACTATCAACTCCAACAAACAGGTAGGAAAACAACGATTGACGTAGGTATGCACGTGAGGTTTCCCTAACACATGCTGACAGGATTTAAATCTTTTGTTTCAAGAAGACAACTTCTTTCACATAAATAGAAACTTACAAAGGCACTTACACAACAGATCCAAACATAAATTGAACCTTCAGTTTCTTCAAATGACTTCCCAAACACTATTGGTAGGCTACCTGCATCGCACTTTACTCTATGGGACTCCACATACAAATCTGGATTTCCAACAACTGCTCCAGGAAACCTTCTATACCCTTTTTTTGAGGGAATAAATCTAGACAAACTATTATATGAGTGTTCATGAATATGAGTTCTTTAAGGATGGAAATATTCTGTAGTGTGTCGCACGCTCCGCGAGAGCATGGCGTCATAACGACCCTCCCCGTGAGCAAGGAAATTCATGTCAGGGTTATTATCTTTATTTTTGTGGAAAAGGGAGTCACCATCTAGTATTATGGTTACTAGGAAACCTAAAACTAGTCTTTCAGAGATTTTAAGGCAAGGAACTGGTTGCGTAAAGGGAAGGTTCTAGCACCCCTAGTACACCCTACCTAAGGTAAGCTGCTTGACATTTTGGTTTGGTTATGATTTGCTATGATTTTGATCTTTCAAAGAATATGTTGGTTAAATGATGAGGGTGCATTATTCCTGTAAAAACGTTTTGGATATTTACCACATTGAGGTTTATTTATCCAATTATTTACGGTGAATAAAAACAAATTATCCTCGCTAATATTTTGAAATTATCCACTTTAGGATTTATTTATCCAATACCAAGCAGTGAATAGTAACGAATTATACCCGGCAATATTTTGGATATTAACCATTTTAGGATTTATTTATCCAAATACCAACAGTGAATAATAGCAAATTATCCCCAATGAATATTTTGGATATTAACCACTTAGGATTTGTTTATCCAAATATCAACTGTGAATAATGGCAAATTATCCTTGCCAAATATTTTTGATATTAAAACCCTTTAGGATTTGTTTCTCCAAAAATCAACAGTGAATAATGAATTCTCAAAAATAAGATTTTTGATATTTTTGGAATATTGGCCAATACCTTTTGGATTTTACAAACATGTTGTAAAATCCAAAAATACGAGAAAATGATTTTTTTTTTACGAATCAAATGCCAAAACCATTTTTTTATCTTCAAAATAATGCTCTTTTTTGTTAAAAAAAAATTTCAAAATATATTAGCGTATTGGCCGTATGCATAAAACAACACATTTTTGTTTTGTTCTTTTTTCAAAATATAAAAATTTTTATGCAAATTTTCTATTTTTTTATTTATTCTTTACATTTAGTGGGCTGGCTGCCTCGCCCTGATGGGCCAGGCTGCTAGCCCGCCTACTAGGGATGGGCTCACGGCCCGCCTAATCTAAGATCGGGCTTCGGCCCGCTTAATATCAGACTGGCTTCGACCCACTTATTCTCATGATTGGGCTTCCAACCCACTTTTTCTTGGACCAGGCTTTAAGTCCAGATGGGCCAGAAGCCCTTTTTCTTCAGTGGTCAGGCCTGGTACAAAGCTTGGCCCGACCAGGTTACTGTTAATGAACAATAACTAGGGCTGCATGAGGAGGGAGACGATGAATAGTAAAATTAGAGATTTTCGAGTGTGACGAATGGCATACCTGTTAATACTATTGGATAGAGGAGGTTGAGATGGTTCTTCTTGTCGTGATGGCGTTAGAAATGGAGCTGGTGATACGAGGCTGGTTCAAAAAAATTACTAGAGTTTTCTTACGTGAATTCTTCCCTCCTAATCTTCTATTTTTTTTTTATTTTGTTTTTCTCTCCCCCCCTCTTCTCATCATCTTCCTCTGTTATTTATAATCATAGGTGGCAAACCTTCGGCTGCCCATGGTGTGCAGCGAAGGGTTGCCGCCGCTCAAGAATTAATTCAGGGCACGTCTGAATATTCAAAGCCAAGCATGCTAGAATATGCAGTGCAATTTTCAAAAATATTTAAGAAGGTAAGAGTATGATTTGGTCTCTCAATTTATAATTCCTCTAATTGTACCTCCAATTGGCCTTAAACTTATGATTTTATTTGCAGGTGATAATGATGATCCCTTAGTGAACATAATTCCTTTTCCTGGAGAAGACTTCAAATATCACAGGATTCGGATCACAACATCCATATGTTCTTCACTGGGTGAGTGCATAAATCGACTCACAACACTAAGAGAGTAGGCTAGATCAGGTCGGGTATGCGCGAGATACATCAATCTCCCTACAAGTCTTTGGTATCGTTCTTTATTTGCAGGAATTTATTTTGAACTCATAACCAATTTAATATTTTCCGCAGCAGGTGTATCACTTGGTTTGCACCCCAACATGCCGACTTCATGTAGTAAATCAAGTGTATATTTTCGTTGTGATAAGAACATACCTTGTTTAGATCTTAACACCTCGATTCCCAGAAAATACTTCAATGGTCCGAGATCCTTCATTTCAAATTCACGAGAGAGGTAGGTCTGCAAAGCTCGTCGTTCATCATCATCATCACCTGTTACGATCATATCGTCAACATATATAATTAGCACTATGAGCTTTCCTTTATTATGTTTCATGAAGAGAGTGTGATCAGCATTGCTTTGTCGATAACCAAAGGTCTTCATTGACTTTGTAAATCTACCAAACCATGCTCGCGGTGATTGTTTTAACCCATACAATGTTTTTTTCAATCTACACACCTTTTTGCTTCCTTTATTTTGCAAATCACATCCCGGAGGTAAATCCATATAGACTTCTTCTTGGAGGTTTCCATGTAGGAAGGCGTTTTTTATGTCAAACTGATGTAGTGGCCAATCAAGATTTACGGCTAATGATAAGAGTATACGAACTGTATTAATTTTGGCCGCTGGTGCGAATGTTTCTGCATAATCAATCCCATATGTTTTGAATATTGGCCAATACCCTTTGGATTTTACAAATACATTGTAGAATCCAAGAATGTGAGATACGAAAACCATGCTAAAATAAAATACATTTTTTTTCAAACTCTGAAATAATATTTTTTTTTAAAGAAAAAGAATTTTTTTTAAATATGCTAGTGTATTGGCCGTATGCATAAAAATATATTTTTATTTTTAGATATTTTTCTCACAAAAATAATAATAATAATAATAATAATAATAATAATAATAATAATAATTATTATTATTATTATTATTATTATTATTTGCAATTTATATTTTTTCTATTTTTATTATTATTTATTTTATTTAATGATGGTGGGCTGGACTGCCCCGCCCAGATGGGCTAGGCTGCGAGCCCACTCACTAGTGGGCTGGACTATCCAGCCTAGATGCTAGGCTGGGCTTCCAACCCACTACAAATTGGACTGGGCTCCTATTATTAACAAACTGGGCTTCCAGCCTAGACGGGCCAAAAAGCCCAACTCACTTAGTAATCGGGACGGACGCCAAGCCCGGCTAGAATCGATTTACTGTTCACTGCATGTGAACAGTAAATCAGGGCTGAAAACGTAGGAGACAATGAACAGTAAAGATGGAATTTTTGAGTGTGATGAATGGTGTACCTGTTAATACCGTTGAGTGGAGGAGGTCGTGGTGATTCTTATGGTCATGGTGGTGTCAAAAACAGAGGCCTGTGGTGGCCGGAGTGGACATCGGAAGTTTACATGGCTACGTCGCAGCCCTGGCTGCTGCTTTTGTTACCGTCACCTGGGAAGATGACTGAGCTTCTGAAGTCGACGGGAGGATGATGGTGGTGATGAGGGTGGATATGGGTGTTTGAATGGTGGTCAGAGTTGATGAATCATGAGGGAGAGAGAGAGAGAGGGTCTTCTGGTATTAGAGAGAGAAAATGGTCGAACAACCAAGAGAAAAGAAAAAGAAAGGAAAGGAGCTGGGAAATGCAGGGGTGGTTGAAGAAGATGACTGTAGTTTTTTTACATGAGTTTTTCCTCTTCTCCAATCAAGCTACCTTCTCCTTTTTTCCGTCTGTCTCTTTCTGCTCTCTATTCTTTGTCTTCTATTTTTTGTATTTCCCACTTAAAATCCCCTCTTCCCCTCTGTTTCGTATCTTTTCTCCCTTCTTTCTTTCTCTTCGTGTTGCTATTTATAGCACAGCAAACTTAACTCTTCGGCTGCCACAATGCTTGATGCAGCATACCGCCGCTAAAAATGAATGCAGGCGCGCCTGATCATTCAAAGCCAGGCACATCGGACCATGCAACAATGCAATTTTCAAAACTCATGCAGCCGAAACAATGTAGTGCAACTTTCAAATTTTTAAAGGTGAAACATGCAGTTCAATTTTCAAAGATTTTAAAAGGTAAAAATATGATTTGGTCCCTCAATTTAAAATTGCTCTAATTGTAACTCTAGTTGGATGATCTTATGCAATTATATCCCTCAAACTTTCAATTTCAAACTTAGCTTTGCGCGAACTTTTTATTCTGGTCCTTGGTTTCAAATTTTCACGATTTAATCCTCCAATAGACCATTAAACTCTCAATTTGTTCAATTCGGCCTGCGATTTCGCATAATTGGCTTTAAAAAATTTAAATCGTTCTCCGAAAATCCTAATCTCATCAATTGAACCCAAATTAAATTCGAGAACTTGATTTCTCATTGACTAAGCCTTTAATAAAATTAATTTGACCAATTTAAAGTACAACTAAGTTATCGCGCTTAATTAAATCCTTCAATTTGACCATAAATTAATTCTCAAACATAATTACACTTTTAATTTGGCCAACGATTAAATCGAATTGGCTCCTAAAAATATAATTATATCTTTTGACTTAATTTTTACATAGATTTATTCGATAATAAATTATGTTAGCCTTCAATCTGTATTTTCCTTCATTTCTGAGCACAAAAGAGGTATGATCGGGATCTAAAAAACATCCAAAATTTCTGTCTTGATTTTTCTGATGACACCAACCCCTTTTATCTTAGTTTTTCTTATTTTTGGGTAGATTTGGGGAATAACCCAAAATTGGGTGATGACAAAACTAATTATTAAAATGTTAAGTTAAACTACCACTAACTTTTTAATATTTAAGATATCATGACACATTACTAGACGATGCACCTAATCTTCAAATATAAATTAATTAATTTTTGAATTAATAATAAATTAAATTGTTTAAAATTTAATTCTATTTAATGAGAATAATAATTTATATTTGAGCCAACATATTAGAAACCTAATGGGTCATACACATTAAGAACCATTAGTTAGGAATTAAATTGAGATTATTTAATCAAGTATGAATTGATTTAAATATATTATTAAAATTAAAGACTAGAATATAATCAATACATGATTGAGTAGGGACTTGATTGAGTTAGTTTCTAAAATAATATTGAATTAATATGCAAATATTATTAAAGCGGTAAATTGATACTTTGTCAATTTGTAGGCTATACAGATTTGCCTCTAAATAGTTTTTTTTTTTTTTGTTAAGGGGATTGTTTGCTAGATAAAAAAAAAAAAAATGTAAGTTATATAATATAGAGTTGGCACTCTAGACACAGTAATTCTTTTCTCTTAAATAAGGATATAGGTTATTTCTCTCATAATTCATGTAGAAAATTGGAAGATTTGTGGTTTGCAACAAGTCAACCTTTAAAAAATTACTTAAAACCGAAAGAAATAAGAGATTCAAGTAATAAATCCTTGAATAGCTCGAAATATGTAAGTTTTTTCTTGAAGTAGGCCGGAAAAAAACAATATATTGAGTATCCCATGCTCTTTACTTGCCAAATTGTAATAAAATTGCAGAACCATATCCAAACAAAGATTATTTCTGTGTGAGTTGATGTAATAATTGTTGATAATTAGGAGTGTTGCCTTAAATCAAAAGAATTACTTTTAGGAATGACATTACAAAAGAGTGGCGTGAGCCTTGTTATCAGCACCGCCAAACAGAGGGCTTGCCGTTTGCCTATGATCTACCAAAGTTTCGGTATAAGTATCATTCATATTTATATTATTATATTTTGTATTAAAAAAGATCCTTGTTCGGTTACTGTTCATTATAAAATAAATCATTGTGAATTATAATAATGTTATTCAGTTTTTCAATTCGATTTAGTGTTACTGATTTATCCTTATATTTTCACAATAAAATACATAGAAATACTTGTAGTTCAGTGGATAGATCACACGCTTCCATGCCTGAAGTTTGGGGTTCGACCCCTAACTAGCATACTTTATTATTTTATTTTTTATTTTTTATTTTTTTTACTTATATATATATATATATATATATATAAGTAAAAAAAAAAAATATATATATATATATATAAGTAAAAAAAATAAAAAATAAAATATATATATATATATATATATATATATTTAACATTTATATTTCCTCTAAATTGTTTCTTTCCCGTGTATATAAGTAAAAAAAATAAAAAATAAAATATATAATATATATATATATATATATTAACGCCATAATAATAATAATAATATTTTTAGATGTTAAGACTTTGATGTTCCTATTGTTATAATAAGATGTGTTGATGTGTTTCATAATATCAAGCCTTGCATATATAGATGTTATAATTTATTTGATATTTTCAATTTTTTCATTTGATTGAAATTAATAATATATTTGGGTTTTTTTCGGCCCTTATACTTTTAATTTTTTCTTTTAATTTTTTATAGTTCTTAAATAGTTCCTATTTTTGTTCATATTTATATAAATATGTGCCTTTAGTTTTGATTTTTAATTTTTATTATTTTCTTTTGTTGTTGAGATAATATTTTTTTCAAAAATTTTGTTATTAAATTTTAGTTTGTGTTTATGATCATTTGAAAATTGATATTTCTTATATTTTTTCCATTGTTTTTTCTACTTAGTTTTTTATTATATTTTTTTATTTTCACGTCAATTTTTTTTAAGCTAATAATTTTTTTTTTCATTTTCATTTTGTTTGCTCTTTTGTTAGAGTTTTTGGGCTTTTTTATTCTTTTATTGAATTTATTTTCCCATTATTCACACAATAATAATAACAATAATAATAATAGTTAGTTTTTTTCTTACTTCCTCTTTTATTAATATTTTTGAGATTTTTTCTACTCCGAATAATTTAATAATTATATATTTTTTTAAGAATAATAGTAATGATATTTTTAGATGTTAAGCGTTTGATGTTGTTGTGGTTGTTATAATAGGGTGTATTGATGTGTTTCATAATATCAAACATTGCATGTATAAATGTTATATTTTATTTTTGAACTAGCAATATCTATTAATTATTTTAATCTCAATACTTATAAAAAATATTTGTCCAGCCCGTAACAGTGTGGATAATTAACTAGTACTAAAAACTAAATGAGGTCGTGAAATGACTGCTACAATCCACAGTAACAATTAATCTTTTCCCTTCTTTTTTATGAAAACGATTAATGGTTTTTTCTTATAACTAGGATGTCTAGGTCAGCTTATGTGCACCGCAATTTTTTTCCACTGTATATATTTTTTTTTGTTCTGTGCCATCTTACGCGTGACACGAATAATCCTCGGACCCACTTTTTTTATATTTTTTTATATTTTTTCCCACTTATACTCCTTTTTTATATATAAGTGGGGTGTCCGGGCTAGCTTATGCTCACCATGACTTATTATTTTATTAAGAGTGTTTTCCAAATCGGCGAAAGTGCTCGGCAATCCTCGGTGTTATCTAAATTTACAGTTTAGCTATGTAGTTTTTTTTTGTGTTTTATGATCCTAATTTTTGGTATAGAAGTTTTGAATTGTTTTATTCATTGGAAATTGATTAGATATTGTAGTTTCATTTTGGTTCTCGGTATTTTAATTTTCTAATTGGTTTGAAATCCTTAATGTGTTAGGTATCAAAAGTCAAATTCGTTTTCAATTTATCCTTCAATGGCATTTTAGTATACATTTGAGTTTCATTTCGGTCTTCAAGCTTTTAATTTTCAGTTTTGTTTGAAATTCTTTAACTATTTCAGTATCAAAGTTTAGATTTATTTCAATTGTATCCTTGAAATGAAATTTAAGATATATTTATTTTTTATTTCGGTCCTTATACTTTTAATCTTTAATTTTATCTTAATTCTTTTATATATATATATATAATGTTTGCTATTTTTATCTATGCTTATGTATACATGCTATTGGTTTTTATTTTGAATTTTTTTGAATTCCTCTATTATTAAAGTTTCTTTAAAAATTTAATGTTGAAATTTTAATTTGTGCAGATAATCAATTGAAAAATGATATTTAGTATTTTTTTTCCTTTTAAAATGTTTTTTTTTTATTTTTCAAGTCAAATAATATTTTAAAATTAAACTTGAATGTTTAAATTTTAATCTGTGTTGGTAATCATTGGAAAAACTCTTTTTTTTCCTTTTTATTTATTTATTATTTAGGTCAAATAATATTTTGAAATGTAATAAAAAAATTCAATTTTTTGGCTATTTCTTTTTTGTTCATATTTTTAATTGTGAAAATTTCTAATTATTATAGGTGAGGCATTAATATTAATGATAATGATTATTTGTGAGTTTTTTTTCTTACAAATATATGAGACTAAGTATATATTTTTATATTTGTTTAATATTAATGCCTTAATATATATATATATATATATATATATATATATATATATATATATAATGACCTATAATAATTTACTATTAGTGTTCTAGAATACTTTTAATATAATAATATGACAAATAAATCTTATAAACTAAAAAAATAATTTTTTTATAATAATTATGGTGTCATCAATAGTATGACCAATAATAATTAGAATATTAATTATATATATAATATTTATAATGACAGGTATAAGAATTGTAATAAAAATTCATTGGTCAATATTATTTTTTTGAAAAATAATTTTTTTGTCTTTTTTTATGTATGATATTTCAGCTCTCATATTACGTAAAAAAAACAAATTATATGTAACCACACATTGATAAGACAAGTGAAAAAAATGTGTCAAACTATCTACAATAATAAAATAAAACTTGCCCTGCATGTCGTACCAAATTTTTGAATATATAATAAAATTATTAATGGTCCTATTTTTAAAAAAAAATGTTATACATCTGAGTTAAATAATTTACTTAAAAAATTGAAGATTATGTAGTTTTTATATGTATTTATTTTACTACAGATAGGACATTTAGAATAATGATAATCATTATTTTTAGGACTTTTTCTGTAAAAAATAGGTGAGATTAATTGTAACACCCCTAAATTTTTTATTTTTTTTCTCACTGAAATTTCTAACGAAATTTCGGCAGAGTCTCCCCTAAATTGGGAGATCCCAAGTTATCAATAACACAACCTGTACACAATTTAAATCACATCTCATCCACAAACACATCCAAGATTAATATAATCAATTTCATAATTTATTCCAGAATATGCTCAGGACCATATTCATTTCCAAACTCCATCTTGCATCTCATGCATAAGATAAAAATTAAAAGAGCCAATTTGCACACAACGATTTCACATATAGATACATATATACATATACATAAAACATAATAAGTTTAATATTCTAAGATAATCTAGTACTTTCTAATATTCTAAGCGTAGGATAATACATTTAATTCTCCAGGAACAACATTTACAAATACACTATTTTATCAATTTACATGTTCTTCTACATAACCAAGTTTCACTACAACTCCCTAAGTCCCTAAATTATACAAAAAGGAATTTAGACTTCAAATCTATTCCTGACGAGAATGAGAAGAACCTGCAAAATATAGATTTTCTATGAGTAAGACAATTAAGTAAATACTAGCCATTTACAGGAGAATTTAAAAAAACATATCCATACATCTTCTTAAATCATCTGAGATTCTAAACACAACCCTATACACCCCTTTTTAAGATTATATATATAATTCTTGACATCATTAACTTTCATCTCAGAAAGCTGATCCCGGCTATGAAATTTGCCGATATCGACGTTGCCCACCGACATCATTAGCTATTCCGAATCGAATCGCTAATCAATTTATACATTATGCCGATATCGACGTCGCCCGCCGATATCATTAACTATTCCAAAATCGAATAGCTAATCAATTTTTTTCATTATGCCGATATCGACGTCGCCCGCCGATATCATTAACTATTCCAAAATCGAATAGCTAATCAATTTTACATTATGCCGATATCGACGTCGCCCGCCGATATCATTAACTATTCCAAAATCGAATAGCTAATCAATTTTTTACATTATGCCGATATCGACGTCGCCCGCCGATATCATTAACTATTCCAAAATCGAATAGCTAATCAATTTTTACATTATGCCGATATCGACGTCGCCCGCCGATATCATTAACTATTCCAAAATTGAATAGCTAATCAATTTTACATTATGCCGATATCGACGTCGCCCGCCGATATCATTAACTATTCCAAAATCGAATAGCTAATCAATTTTTACATGATGCCGATATCGACGTCGCCCGCCGATATCATTAACTATTCCTTTTTCTTTTTTTTTTCTTCTCCGTCCCCTAATATCCCTTTTTACCCCTATGTTTTTCTTTCTTTCTTTTCCATCAATAAGTACTCACATTGTAACTCATAGTTTAATAACTAGTAAAGAAAATAATTATGAAATAAGGAAAATATAGGTACCAAGTACCTACCTGCTGCGAACGTTCAATGTGCGTTCTCCTGTTGTGGTTGTCCTTCTCCCGCGGTTCCTCCTGAAACCACATACACCCCCCATTATTCTATATTAATCCATATATCACACACAACAATACTTACAATGGTAATAATATTCATTTCTCTTTTACCAAACCTTTCCTTCTTTTTTTCTTTTTTTTTCACTTACATTCCTCTTTATCATCCTTTCACTTTTCAACCCATTTGTAGTCCAAATGGACATCACGAATTCAATTTTAATTACCGTTTATTCTCTTCTTTTATTCTATGAATATCAAGACACACTTTAGGAAGGTCAAGGAACAATTTATACCCTTAACATGGCTAAATATTTTGTTCTTTTTTTTTTCAATTTGGCCGAAACTGTCAACATAGGTGACAGCTCGACCTCTCCTCAGATTTTTACCCATATCTGGAGTTCCAGAGCTCCAAATTAGACGAGGTCAGACTCGTTGGAAAGCTAACACTCCCAGCTACAACTTATATGAAGAAACCCTCCCCAAATTATGCATTTTTCAGGTCCAAATCATCCTTAGAAAAAGGGAAACGAATCTGCCCTGTTATGAAAAATTGAAGGAAACATAATCAATTCATCTTCAATCCTTGTTTCCCTTATCAATCCCAACCATGTTTTCCCCTTTATTCATAAGAACCCTACTTATTTACGTATTCCCCCAATATTTTGTATTTAAAACCCTAATTCTCAATTCAAGAAAAATTTTGAACTTCTAATCAAATTGAGGTTAATGTCATAGAAATTGAAATTAGAATTCCTTACTTGGATGGAATCTAACAATTTTGGAAGAATATTTGTCTTCTTCTCCTTGAAAATACCCAGCCACTCTTCTCCCTCCTTTCTTCCCCAAATTCTTCACTTTATTCTTGTTACTTCTCCACTCAATTGTGTTCTTCCACTTAAGAAATCCAAGGCTTGTATGGGTTTAAGATTTTTGGGGTGTTTACTCTTGCTTTTGATGAAGTGAATTTCGAATTTCTCCCTCCTTTCTCTTCTAGTTTCAGCTGGTCATGGCTGAGGAGAGAGAGGGGTATTTATAGCCCCTCTTTTTTTTTTTTTTTTTTTTTTTTTTTTTTTTAGGGATTTCACATTCTCCCTTCCTAATAGAAAATTTCGTCCTCGAAATTTAAACTGCATACCTGACTCAAGGAATAGGTGGGGATATTTTTCCTTAATATCTGATTCTCTCTCCCACGTTTCTTCTTCAATTTGTGAGTTTCTCCACAACACTCTAACTAGTGATACTTTCTTATTTCTCAAGGTCTTTTCACTGCGATCCGTGATCTTGACTGGTTTGGTCTCGAGTGTCAAGTCTTCATTTACTTCAATAGGAATTGGAGGCAACACTCGGGAAGGGTCCACTTCCGCCTTTCGTAATAGTGATACATGGAACACATTGTGGATCTTCTCTAGGTGTGCTGGTAGCTTCAAGCGATAAGCGACTGGCCCTATCTTAGCAATCACCTCAAATGGGCCAATGTACCTCGGAGCAAGCTTTCCTTTCATTCCAAACCGAATGATGCCCTTCCATGGTGCCACTTTTAAGAATACTCGGTCCCCTATTTGGAATTCTAAGGGTCTCCTCCGCTTGTCTGAATAACTCTTCTGTCTATCTTGGGCTTCCTTCATTCTTTGCCTGATTATTCTTACTTTCTCAGTTGTTATTTGCACCAATTCAGGACCCAAGAGTTTCCTTTCTCCAACTTCATCCCAGCATATCGGAGTGCGGCATTTTCTCCCATAAAGAGCTTCATATAGAGCCATCCCAATAGTAGCTTGATAACTATTATTATACGTGAACTCTACCAACGGTAGCAAGTCTTCCCAGTTTCCCCCAAACTCTAACACACATGACCTTAAAAGGTCTTCAAGTGTTTGGATGGTTCTCTCAGATTGACCATCTGTCTGGGGATGGAATGCCGTGCTCAAATTCACCTCGGTTCCCAAAGCTCGTTGTAAGCACGACCATAATCTTGAGGTAAACCTCGGGTCTCGATCTGACACCATTGATATGGGAACTCCATGTAGTCTAATCACTTTGTTCACGTACAATTTGGCCAACTTGTTTACGGGGTCTGTCATTTTGATGGGTAAGAACAAAACCGATTTTGTTAGTCGATCTACCACCACCCATATAGCATCATTGCCCTTTTTCCCTTTTGGCAATCCGGTTACAAAATCCATGGCTATATTTTCCCATTTCCATTCTGGAATTGGTAGTGGCTGTAATTCTCCTGCCGGCCTTTGATGTTCTATCTTCACCTGCTGGCATATCCCATATCTTGACACATATTCAGCTATTTCCTTTTTCATATTCGGCCACCAGTAATATTCCCTAAGATCTCTATACATCTTGGTGCTCCCAGGATGGGTTGTAAACCGAGATTCATGAGCTTCCTTCAATATCTCACCCTTTAGTGTCTTATTCTCAGGCACATAAACCCGTTTTCCCATTACAACCAGCCCTCCTGGCAACATTTGAAGGGATAACTCCTTGCCTTGTTTTATCTTTTCCTTAATTTTCTCTACACCTTCATCTATCAACTGAGCTTCTAGCACTTTATCTCGTAGCACTGATCTGATCTTCATATGAGCTAGTAGTGACCCTTCAGGACCCACATTTAATTGTATTCCCATCCTTTTCAGTTCCATCACAGTTGCTTGTTTTGAAATTTCTGTATCACCCATCACTGCTTTCCCTTTTCGACTTAATGCATCCGCCACTACATTGGCTTTGCCTGGATGGTAATCAATTTTACAATCGTAGTCCTTTATCAATTCTACCCACCTCCTTTGCCGCATGTTTAATTCTTTTTGCGACATTAAATACTTCAAACTTTTATGGTCAGTGAAAATCTGTACTTGTGTTCCATACAAGTAATGTCTCCATACTCGCAAGGCAAATACTACTGCTGCGAGTTCCAAATCATGGACTGGATAATTCACTTCATGTTGCTTTAACTGTCTGGAAGCATATGCGATCACTTTTCCATGCTGTATTAATACGCATCCCAAACCCTTGCTTGAGGCATCACTATAAACAATGAACCCTTCTGTTCCCGAAGGAAGGGCCAAGACGGGGGCTGATGTAAGCCTTCTTTTCAATTCCTGGAAACTCTCCTCACATTCCTTTGACCAATTAAACCTCACTTCTTTACGAGTCAACTTGGTCAGAGGCGATGCTATTGTGGAAAATCCTTCAATAAACCTCCTATAATACCCTGCGAGGCCCAAGAAACTTCGAATTTCAGTCACATTTGTGGGCTTCTCCCACTTTAGAACTGCCTCTACTTTTTCTGGATCCACACATATTCCCCCAGCTGAGATAACATGTCCCAAAAATATCACCTCTTTAAGCCAGAACTCACATTTATCTAATTTCGCATACAATTTATTTTCTCTCAATATTTCTAACACCCTCCTCAAGTGTTTCTCATGCTCCTGATAAGAGCTTGAATATACCAATATATCATCAATAAATACAACCACACATTTATCCAAATAAAATCGAAACACTCGATTCATTAGATCCATAAATATCACAGGAGCGTTAGTCAACCCAAATGGCATTACTAAAAATTCATAATGTCCATAACGAGTTCTAAAGGCAGTCTTCTGTATGTCATGTTCTCTGATTCTTAATTGGTGATACCCCGATCTCAGATCTATCTTTGAGAATACTCTCGCCCCCTTCAACTGATCAAACAGGTCATCTATCCGTGGTAACGGATACTTGTTCTTTACCGTCACTTTGTTCAGTTGACGATAATCGATACATAACCTGAATGTACCATCCTTTTTTTTTACAAATAACACCGGGGCTCCCCAAGGTGAATTGCTCGGCCGTATGAATCCTTTGTCCAACAACTCCTGAAGTTGGATCTTCAATTCGGCTAGTTCTATCGGGGCCATCCTATAAGGAGACTGTGCTATAGGGTTGACTCCTGGAAGAATCTCAATGGAAACCTCAATTTCCCTAATTGGAGGCAGTCCGGGTAATTCCGCTGGAAACACGTCTGGGAACTCTTTTACAACAAGAATATTTGTTAATTCAATGCTCCCCTTCTTCAATTCTCTTACATGAGACAACCAGGCAGGGCATCCCTTTCTAATCAATTTTCCGGCCGTCATGACCGAAATTATAGAGTTTGGAATCACCTTCCTCTCTCCCCTAAATACTACCCTCCTTCCCCTCACATCTTGGAGGTTTACAGTCTTTGTGAAACAATCCACTTGTGCTCTATATCTACTCAACCAATCCATTCCCAGTATTAAGTCAAAATCATCTAATGCTAAGGGCATGAGGTCCACCGTTAGCTCTACCCCCTCAATGTTTAGTATCACCCCCTTGTATATCTCATCAATATTTATATTTTTCCCCAAAGGTGTACTAACTACCATTCCCACATGCAATCTATTTGGTAACACATTTAAATTTTTAATAATTCGGTGGGCCACAAAAGAATGACTAGCCCCAGGATCAAATAAAGCATAAACTTGCATTAAACTCAATTGTAGCATACCTGCTACAACATCTGGCATCGCCCCCACATCTTCCCGGGTCATGTGATATATTCTGCCCCGAGTCCTTTCTTCTGGCAATCTGGGTCGGCCTTTATTGGCACTTGTCCCTGACTGAGTGGGTCGTGCAGGTCGATCAACTGTTACTGACTATTGTTGGCTTTGAGTAGCCATCCTCTGTCCCTGTATTCCTTCAGTAATTCTATGTGGACATTCCTTCTTTCGATGACCCATTTCTCCACAATAGAAACAACCTCTTCCCAAGAACTGACAGTCCCTCCATCGGTGCCCTTCCCCTCTACAAATATAACATCTCCCTATTGCAACTGAACAATCCCCAGGGTGTTTTTAATTACATCTCATGCATATCAGGTAGATAGATCCTCTCTGCTCCACGGACCCCCCTGTAACACCTGCCCCTTGGTGGGTCTGACCTCCCACGGATCCCCCAGGATTAAATCGTCTAACTCTTCCTAAACTCCCACCATGAACAAAACTCCCCTCTTTTTTCGCTAATGGGCCGAATGATGACGCACTCCTTACTTTCTTTGGAGGAGGGTTCCTCCCTATAGGAGGTATGAAATCCCTTCTCTTGAATCCCGTGGCCTGACTCTGCTCACTTGTTGATCTGGGTGCGTCGTTCATTACCCTTTCTATTCCTTGAGCAGCTCGCACTAACTCTCGAACTGACTGAAACGGCATAGCCACCAAAATTAATTTTAGCTCCTGCCTGCGTCCATCCCAAAACCGTTCCACTCGATGATGCTCAGTGGGGATATGAGTGTTTGCAAAGATAGATAAATCCTGGAACCTCCTTTCATACTCCAGGACGGTCATATTCCCCTGTTTCAAATCTAGAAAATCCCGCTCTTTCTCTTTTCGATGTTGCCAAGAGTAATATCGTTCCTCAAATTCTTCTCGAAAGTTTATCCACTTCAGTTCTTCACCTGCCCTTCTTTTTCTTATGGTCTCCCACCAGGAGTGGGCACTCTCTGTCAACAGCTGGGTCACACAGTCTACCCGGGTTTCCTCCGGCACATGCAACTGATCTATAACCCTTTCTACCTTCCTTAGCCAATGCCCTGCTACTTCGGCATCTTCTTCCCCTGAATAGGTCATGCAACCCATTTCGCGCATGCCTTTCACCCATTGAACCAGAGTGACTACTTTTTCTACCCGAGGAGAGGCATGGGATGTTCCTGCGGCCATCCCTGCTACTACTGCTTTGACCAATTGCTCGAGAAACACAGGGTCTGAATAGGGATTCGGGACGGCCGTCGATGTCACTGGCGGTGGCCTGTCTTCTGATCCGTGGCCACTCGGTGTTTTAGCCGGTGACACTTCTGCCCGAGAAGAAAAAGGTTCATTATGATGCCCCCCTGTATCTCCCTCCTCTGAATGGGCCGATGCCGCTGATTGACAGGAGGCAGTATCCATTAATGGAGCCCTTTCGGTTTCATTCCCAGAAAATGAGTCATACTCTCTTTCTTGCACGGGGGACGAGACAGCCCTTGCGGTTTGCCGTTTACGAACCATCCTGAAATATATATATATATATATATATATATATATATATATATATATATATATATATTTTCAGAATCATTTATTTTTTAAATCATATATAAAAAAAATTAACACTTAAATTTTTTCCTTAAATTTCTAACGAAATTTCGGCAGAGTCTCCCCTAAATTGGGAGATCCCAAGTTATCAATAACACAACCTGTACACAATTTAAATCACATCTTATCCACAAACACATCCAAGATTAATATAATCAATTTCATAATTTATTCCAGAATATGCTCAAGACCATATTCATTTCCAAACTCCATCTTGCATCTCATGCATAAGATAAAAATTAAAAGAGCCAATTTGCACACAACGATTTCACATATAGATACATATATACATATACATAAAACATAATAAGTTTAATATTCTAAGATAATCTAGTACTTTCTAATATTCTAAGCGTAGGATAATACATTTAATTCTCCAGGAACAACATTTACAAATACACTATTTTATCAATTTACATGTTCTTCTACATAACCAAGTTTCACTACAACTCCCTAAGTCCCTAAATTATACAAAAAGGAATTTAGACTTCAAATCTATTCCTGACGAGAGAAGAACCTGCAAAATATAGATTTTCTATGAGTAAGACAATTAAGTAAATACTAGACATTTACAGGAGAATTTAAAAAAACATATCCATACATCTTCTTAAATCATCTGAGATTCTAAACACAACCCTATACACCCCTTTTTAAGATTATATATATAATTCTTGACATCATTAACTTTCATCTCAGAAAGCTGATCCTGGCTATGAAATTTGCCGATATCGACGTCGCCCATTAGCTATTCCGAATCGAATCGCTAATCAATTTATACATTATGCCGATATCGACGTCGCCCGCCGATATCATTAACTATTCCAAAATCGAATAGCTAATCAATTTTTTTCATTATGCCGATATCGACGTCGCCCGCCGATATCATTAACTATTCCAAAATCGAATAGCTAATCAATTTTTTACATTATGCCGATATCGACGTCGCCCGCCGATATCATTAACTATTCCAAAATCGAATAGCTAATCAATTTTTACATTATGCCGATATCGACGTCGCCCGCCGATATCATTAACTATTCCAAAATCGAATAGCTAATCAATTTTACATTATGCCGATATCGACGTCACCCGCCGATATCATTAACTATTCCAAAATCGAATAGCTAATCAATTTTTACATGATGCCGATATCGACGTCGCTCGCCGATATCATTAACTATTCATTTTTCTTTTTTTTTCCTTCTCCGTCCCCTAATATCCCTTTTTACCCCTATGTTTTTCTTTCTTTCTTTTCCATCAATAAGTACTCACATTGTAACTCATAGTTTAATAACTAGTAAAGAAAATAATTATTAAATAAGGAAGATATAGGTACCAAGTACCTACCTGCTGCGAACGTTCGATGTGCGTTCCCTTGTTGTGGTTGTCCTTCTTCCGCGGTTCCTCCTGAAACCACATACACCCCCCCTCCATTATTCTATTTTAATCCATATATCACACACAACAATACTTACAATGGTAATAATATTCATTTCTCTTTTACCAAACCTTTCCTTCTTTTTTTCTTTTTTTTTCACTTACATTCCTCTTTATCATCCTTTCACTTTTCAACTCATTTGTAGTCCAAATGGACATCACGAATTCATATTTGCCTATGATCTACCAAAGTTTCGGTATAAGTATCATTCATATTTATATTATTATATTTTATATTAAAAACATCCTGGTTTAGTTACTGTTCATTATAAAATAAATCACTGTGAATTATAATAATGTTATTCAGTTTTTCAATTCGATTTAGTGTTACTGATTTATCCTTATATTTTCACAATAAAATACATAGAAATACTTGTAGTTCAGTGGATAGATCACATGTTTCCATGCCTGAAGTTTGGGGTTCGACCCCTGACTAGCATACTTTATTATTTTATTTTTTATTTTTTTTACTTATATATATATATATATATATATATATATATATATATTAACGTTTATATTTCCTCTAAATTGTTTCTTTCCCGTGTATAATGTTTTTTTATTTTTTTCATTTTTATTTTTTATTAGTTTTTCTAACATCAAATTATTTTTTTTCCTTATAATTTTATTTTTTTTCATTTTTGTTTGCTCTTTTATTAAAGTTATTGGTTTTTTCTTTGATTAAATTTTTTCCCCATTATTAACGCAATAATAATAATAATAATAATTTTAGTTTTTTTTTACTTCCTCTTTTGTTAATGTTCTTTTTTATCGGGGTAATTTAATAATTTTTATTGTTTTAATAGTAATAATAATAATATTTTTAGATGTTAAGACTTTGATGTTCCTATTGTTATAATAAGATGTGTTGATGTGTTTCATAATATCAAGCCTTGCATATATAGATGTTATAATTTATTTGATATTTTCAATTTTTTCATTTGATTGAAATTAATAATATATTTGGGTTTTTTTCGGCCCTTATACTTTTAATTTTTTCTTTTAATTTTTTATAGTTCTTAAATAGTTCCTATTTTTGTTCATATTTATATAAATATGTGCCTTTACTTTTGATTTTTAATTTTTATTATTTTCTTTTGTTGTTGAGATAATATTTTTTCAAAAATTTTGTTATTAAATTTTAGTTTGTGTTTATGATCATTTGAAAATTGATATTTCTTATATTTTTTCCATTGTTTTTTCTACTTAGTTTTTTATTATATTTTTTTTATTTTCACGTCAATTTTTTTTAAGCTAATAATTTTTTTTTTCATTTTCATTTTGTTTGCTCTTTTGTTAGAGTTTTTGGGCTTTTTTATTCTTTTATTGAATTTATTTTCCCATTATTCACACAATAATAATAACAATAATAATAATAGTTAGTTTTTTTCTTACTTCCTCTTTTATTAATATTTTCGAGATTTTTTCTCCTCCGAATAATTTAATAATTATATATTTTTTTAAGAATAATAGTAATGATATTTTTAGATGTTAAGCGTTTGATGTTGTTGTGGTTGTTATAATAGGGTGTATTGATGTGTTTCATAATATCAAACATTGCATGTATAAATGTTATATTTTATTTTTGAACTAGCAATATCTATTAATTATTTTAATCTCAATACTTATAAAAAATATTTGTTCAGCCCGTAACAGTGTGGATAATTAACTAGTACTAAAAACTAAATGAGGTCGTGAAATGACTGCTACAATCCACAGTAACAATTAATCTTTTCCCTTCTTTTTTATGAAAACGATTAATGGTTTTTTCTTATAACTAGGATGTCTAGGTCAGCTTATCTGCACCGCAATTTTTTTCCACTGTATATATTTTTTTTTTGTTCTGTGTCATCTTACGCGTGACACGAATAATCCTCGGACCCACTTTTTTTACATTTTTTTATATTTTTTCCCACTTACACTCCTTTTTTATATATAAGTGGGGTGTCCGGGCTAGCTTATGCGCACCATGACTTATTATTTTATTAAGAGTGTTTTCCAAATCGGCGAAAGTGCTCGGCAATCCTCGGTGTTATATAAATTTACAGTTTAGCTATGTAGTTTTTTATTGTGTTTTATGATCCTAATTTTTGGTATAGAAGTTTTGAATTGTTTTATTCATTGGAAATTGATTAGATATTGTAGTTTCATTTTGGTTCTCGGTATTTTAATTTTCTAATTGGTTTGAAATTCTTAATGTGTTAGGTATCAAAAGTCAGATTCGTTTTCAATTTATCCTTCAATGGCATTTTAGTATACATTTGAGTTTCATTTCGGTCTTCAAGCTTTTAATTTTCAGTTTTGTTTGAAATTCTTTAACTATTTCAGTATCAAAGTTTAGATTTATTTCAATTGTATCCTTGAAATGAAATTTAAGATATATTTATTTTTTATTTCGGTCCTTATACTTTTAATCTTTAATTTTATCTTAATTCTTTATATATATATATATATATATATATAATGTTTGCTATTTTTATCTATGCTTATGTATACATGCTATTGGTTTTTATTTTGAATTTTTTTGAATTCCTCTATTATTAAAGTTTCTTTAAAAATTTAATGTTGAAATTTTAATTTGTGCAGATAATCAATTGAAAAATGATATTTAGTATTTTTTTTTCCTTTTAAAATGTTTTTTTTTTATTTTTCAAGTCAAATAATATTTTAAAATTAAACTTGAATGTTTAAATTTTAATCTATGTTGGTAATCATTGGAAAAAGTCTTTTTTTTCCTTTTTATTTATTTATTATTTAGGTCAAATGATATTTTGAAATGTAATAACAAAAATTCAATTTTTTGGCTATTTCTTTTTTGTTAATATTTTTAATTGTGAAATTTCTAATTATTATAGGTGAGGCATTAATATTAATGATAATGATTATTTGTGAGTTTTTTTTCTTATAAATATATGAGACTAAGTATATATTTTTATATTTGTTTAATATTAATGCCTTAATATATATATATATATATATATATATATATATATATATATAATGACCTATAATAATTTACTATTAGTGTTCTAGAATACTTTTAATATAATAATATGACAAATAAATCTTATAAACTAAAAAATTAATTTTTTTATAATAATTATGGTGTCATCAATAGTATGACCAATAATAATTAGAATATTAATTATATATATAATATTTATAATGATAGGTATAAGAATTGTAATAAAAATTCATTGGTCAATATTATTTTTTTGAAAAATAACTTTTTTGTCTTTTTTTATGTATGATATTTCAGCTCTCATATTACGTAAAAAAAACAAATTATATGTAACCACACATTGATAAGACAAGTGAAAAAAATGTGTCAAACTATCTACAATAATAAAATAAAACTTGCCCTGCATGTCGTACCAAATTTTTGAATATATAATAAAATTATTAATGGTCCTATTTTAAAAAAAAATGTTATACATCTGAGTTAAATAATTTACTTAAAAAATTGAAGATTATGTAGTTTTTATATGTATTTATTTTACTACAGATAGGACATTTAGAATAATGATAATCATTATTTTTAGGACTTTTTCTGTAAAAAATAGGTGAGATTAATTATATATTATGATATTTTTTTTATATTAATGTCTTAAATATATATGTAAAAAGTAAACCAACTTTTCTTTAGAAATCTCACATAAATTTAATCTTAGTTTTCTAAAATACTTTTAACATAATAATATGAAAAAAAAATGAAAATATAATCTTTGATAAATTTTAGCAGTTGCATTTTTGCTATCTGTCAAATAAATTATTCGTCCAATAGTTAAAACATGGCCAACAAACCATTAATATGTTGCAGATAACAAATATATCTTTAGTAAATTTAATTAATTGCGGGTTTGCGATACCAATTAAATTATTACCAAGATAATTAAAACAAAATCACCAATCAAATTGTTTGCTGCGTAAAACAAATCATTTATTTGTGCTAAAATTCAATGATTGTAATTTAACTATTTGTTAATGAAATAATTAATAAAACAAATAAAACATACACAACAATCAATCAATATGTTACATAGGGCATGGCACGTACACATTTTAACATATTTTTTTCGATTCCAAATATACAATCTACTGATTAAATAATTATCAAAAGAGTTTTGGCAGTAACAACATTCAATCACTTTTAAACAGAAAAAAAAAACTTGTTTTTAACAAATTTTATCATTTAAAATTTTAATAATTAAATATTAAAATAACCAATTACAACACATACAAAATCAATCAGTTTTTTACATAGGAAAAAAGCTCAGTGCAACGCGCGGGCAAGTTCTCTCATTTACACTAAAGCTTATGGATCCTTTTTTGAAAAAAATTTAAAAAAATAATATTTTTATTTTTTCCTTTAAATTAATATTTTTTATGTTTTTAGATCATTTTGACTGATGTCAAAAATAATTTTCAAAAGAGAAAAAAAAATTAATTCATTTTTGAACGAAAAGCATTTTAGAAACAAACTCAACCACAATTTCAAAAAGACACTCGACGAGTTGAATGACCTTGAGCACATTCATCATCTAATTTTAAAATCCAAACCATCCAAGGAAATTAGAAGAGTATTGAAAAGAAAAATAGGACAGATGGTTTTAGTTAGAGGACGGTGAAGAGGTGAAAGTTTTATGGTTTGGTTATGAAGGAAAAGGAGAGGTTGAAGATGATGAGTGCAAGTGAAAGTGATGGAAAGAGAGCAGGAAAGGTCATGGCCAACCATCACAGAGAAAAAAAGGATAAGAGTTTGGCTTTAAAATATTTTGGATAAGGAGATGAGGTAAGGCTACCATGCTAGTTGGAAAAAATACGAGGACCATTATGGATAAAAATTGTTTTTTAATTGTTCATCTCCTTTACATTGTTTGGTAAACTAGTCAAAAGCTACTACCCATATTTATTAGTTCCATTGAATCTTCTACAAATTTATTCGCCATTGCATTGCACCCTTAAACATTTTTTCAATTTTACTCTACTTAGTTTAGTGTATTTTCAATTTAGTCCTCAGTCTTGGGTATTTTCAATTTCATCCTCAATTGACCTTCAAACTAATAATTTCTTAAATTTCACTTATATTTTGAACTAAGTTTGGTCCCTAAATTCACACTCCTTTTGACAAAAAGGTCTTTGGTCTTAAATTTCCTAAATTCAACCTTTAATTGGCCCCTAAACTTTGATTTTATTACAATTTTTACCCTTGATTTCATATGATTGAGCTTTTAAAACATAAATGTAGTCCTTTATTAAAAGTTTAATGAAGTCTTGTCACTTAATCACTTCTTTTAATTCGATCCAAATTAATTATGAAACTTAATTAAACCGTTAATTAAGGTTATAAGTAAATCAAATTATCCAATTAAATGAGGATACTTAATTTTTATGCAAATTCATTCAGTAATTATTTAATTGAACCTTTAACCCACATTGTCTTTTTATCTTGGGTACAATTGGGTTCTCGATTTTATTGAAAATCTCAATTTGGTTCCTCCATGAATTCAAAACCCTTCTTGACCTATTTATACCAAGTTGTTAGTCTTTTATGTTTTTTTTGTTTTTTTATTTCTAAAAAAAAAACAATTTTAGAGGAAACCATAGATTAGATTATGACATTTGTCTAATATGTAACAGCTCGTTCCAACTACTTATGAGGATTTATTGCCAAAATAGATATGAGATACATTCAAAGAGGTTAGTCAGTTTCTTAGAGATAGTTTTTTTTTAACAAATTGCATATCATATACATGATGTAACTTGAAATAAACATCACTGAGATAATTTACAAACATGAAATGATTCTCCCTCCTTCCTTCTTTGACTCAATGGAATATTTGTACATATATTTAGTGTATAAAGTAAAAGTTGAAGGGGTTATGTAGAACAAGTAGATATATGCATTCAAGATGTTAGGGATTGAGTAAAACCTAAGTAATTTTCCATTATCCTTTTGTAAACGTGTAATTATTCATCTTTAATTTCTTATATGTAGATACTTGTTCAATCTTAAAAACATGTTGAGAATAAAATGAATGTTAAGCCTTTGATTTACAAGACTTATATTATTGGAGGGATTTTAACATTTACTTCATATTATTTTTAGCCTCACTTAAGAACAAGAATCAATAGTGTTTTAAGAAATGATAATGGTGATGCGCTATCTTTGAGTGAGGGTTTGTGAATATTTTAACATCTCAAACAACCATAATTGAAGAATATAGAGAGGAGAGGATATTTAACAGCCATGGAATTCAAACAAGTATATAATTATATGTTATTCAATTATGATGAATTAAGATTTATCATTTGGTAGATCAATTTTACAATTATATAATTTTAATTATTTTCTCTAATGTTCTCATATATACTCAATTTAGCTCTTTTTTATAGGCAACATCATCAAGCATTGTTATCCTAAACTCAAAATGTTACTTAAGCTTAAATTTTTCAATTACAAATGAACAATTTTTCATGTGGTTTAAAACACATGTGAATATTTGAAACCTCATAACTCCTAAGAATAATGCTTGTTAACTTCAACTAGGTTTTCAACATGAGAGGTAATCCTAATATATTGAGATTCTTATCTTTGGGTCCTGAAAGAAAGGTCAAATGTTAAATTGAGTGTTTCATCTATAAATGTATCTTTAAAATTGAAAAGTATAATGAGGCTAGAAAGATATATAATAGTAGAGTTTGTGTGAAGGGTTCAATTTACAATAAGTTTAAAGTTGATAATTATAGCAAGTTATAGGAGGTTATTTAATTGAAATATCATAATTTGCAAGATGCATTGGTCACATTAGAATGTTATTGTTGTGATATCAATATTGAATTGGAGCAGATCTTCACCATGTTATGTTTGAAATAAATAAAAGAAAAGTTGTAGACGTCGCAACATCAATAATTTTTATTTTTTGCTAACAGTGTCAGCAGGTGTATTATGTATACACTCACTCATTCCTTTAGAAATAATCATAATAAAGTTGATTAATTATCCATTGTGAAAACCAAGCCTATGATTCATGTCTAAGTTGTTGAAAATGGTAATGATAAAGTAATTAGAGGAGACAATGTCTCTCAAATGAAATTATTGGTTGATCTATATCAAGTTGTTCAATGTATTGAATTATAAATTCTTAATCTTTCTCAATGAGAATACTTATTTAGATGTTAGTATTGATATTGACGAGTTAAACGTGATATTGAGTACCAGCATACATAATATATATATATATATATATATATATATATATATATATATATATATATATATATAAGATGATGAGATTGAACTGGGATTCAAGGAAGAAGATGATGATGATGATAAACATGATAATGATGAAAATAAAGATGTTAAATTGATGTATATGTGAAACACCATTGAGTAATAAAAGAGTCAATTAAATTGTGCGTAATTAAGATATTTTTAGGTGTTTTATATCAAAAGCGTTATATTTTGTTAAAAATGTTTATTGTTGTGGTTATGGGTTTCATTGATTGTTTGAATTTGCTTGCTTGTTGCTGTTGAGTTGACTAATAGATAACCCCAAAAATAGAGTGAAACGACAATGGATTAGCCAATCCGACAAAAATAAGATTTGGAAGACACAGCAGGAGTTGATTTCCTTCTACAAGTGTACCTGGCGGTCCGGAGAGAGAAATAAAGATTTATTATATGATCAATCTGCCAAAACGGCAGCGTAGATGATCCTGTTAATTAGGAAGACAGGTGGCCTTCCTACGAAAACATGAAGTTGAGTTAACTCAGCATCCATTCATCCGCCGCCACCCTCCCCTGCGCATTCCGGTTTGGTCGGCATCCTATAGGACGAGAAGAGACTCGGATTTTATCGGGAACATGGCGACATACAAGCACTCGATTCCAAAGTTTTTCTATATGTATTTTTAATACCATAACATCAAAACAAATATATAATTTTAGAATTCAGCTCAACCGCGCTTGGAAAGTGAATAATAATAATAATAATAGATAAATAAATAAGAAGAAGAAAAAAAACCATCTTTGCTCGACCCCTCTGTTTCTTACAGGTTCATTCTTTCATTTGTAATAACATATACTTTTTCCAACAAGAAAAATGGCATTCTCTCTCTAATATGGAGAATACTATTAATAGCAACAAAGAGATTGAGTGATAGTTTGAGATTAGAAGAAACTGAGAGAGAAAAGATATGACGGGGTCGGTTTCATTGTTTTCTCCGCTGTGCACGTGGCTGTTCGCGGCGTCCATGTCGGTCAAGTGCGCTAATGAAAGCAAACACGCGTTGCCTGCGCCATCGTATAATACCAGTCGCAGACGGAAGGCTACGGCGGCTGCTCTTCCTATGAAACACAGCAGCAGTATTTCTTCTCCTTCAAATGATAACAGTAATATTAAAAGTATGTTGAGTTTTAAAGGATTAATGAGCTCTTCTTTGGCTAATGAACCTTGTAGTCATTACTACGCTTCTGATGAACTCTTGAGATCCAATCCCAAGCTACGACGACGACGACGACGAAGACAACGACTCTGTCCTCCCGCTACTTCCGGTATCTTCTTCTGTTATTTTACTATATAATTCAAATGGTTGTTCGTTTGTAATCTGTAGAAGCTGGATCTTGCTGCTGCTTTGTTTTGAAATTTTGGATATTTTTATTTCGGATACAAATTAATGAGTTCAGTTTGGAAAGCAAATATTGTAGCGAAAGCTATGCCTTAACTTTGCTGTCATGCTTTTTTCGAGGCAGAGAGTTTGCCGAGTCCTTGTTTTCCTTCTCTCTTTTTCACAAGAAAACTAGCCTTGCGTGAGAGAGAGTAGTTGTCTTTCGCTTCATGCAAATGACAGAGCGCTTTCTCTTCTGTTTTTTTTTCATGTCTTAAAATATTTTAGGACAAGCCATGGCAGTAGCTGTGCAACCTACAGAAACTGAGACAAAAAGGAAACCACTCACGAGGCAAAGGCGAGTAGTTGTGACAGGGATGGGTGTGGTCTCACCTCTTGGTCATGATTTAGGTGTCTTCTACAATAATCTTCTCCAAGGTGTCAGTGGTGTGACTCAGATAGAGGCTTTTGACTGTGCTCAATTTCCCACGGTACGTAATTGATTTCTTCAACACATCTTTTCTTCCATTTGATTCTCTAATTAACTAGTCTTACCTCTAGAAGCCTCTTCTTTTTTAACGCAGAGAATTGCTGGAGAAATCAAGTCATTCTCAATTGATGGATGGGTTGCACCAAAATTGTCTAAGAGAATGGATAAATTCATGCTTTACATGCTTACTGCAGGCAAAAAAGCCTTGGCGGATGGAGGGATTACTGCGGATGTGATGGATGAATTGAACAAAAGGAAGTGCGGAGTTTTGATTGGCTCAGCAATGGGTGGGATGAAGGTAAACCTGATCTCCTTACAGTTTAAGATATTTTGTCTGTGATAATGAGAAAAATGACTTGATGAAGCATCTACCAACCAACTTTAAGGGAATATAAAGTATCCTTCTTGATAGATGTAAGGACCCTCTGATGCTGATGAAAAACATATTCATTGTGTCATAAAACTTTATCGATGAATCAATTGCTGCTTTTGGGTGATTATCGATAGGTTTTCAATGATGCAATTGAAGCTTTAAGGATCTCATACAAGAAGATGAATCCTTTCTGTGTTCCTTTTGCAACTACAAATATGGGTTCTGCCATGCTCGCAATGGATCTGGTAAGCTATAATTTTCAAGATGTTATATTTGAAAGTATACACTGATGGTTTGAGTATTTAGAATGACCTTTAAACTTACGTTTGTCATATGTAACTACAGGGATGGATGGGACCGAATTATTCAATTTCCACTGCCTGTGCAACCAGCAACTTTTGTATATTGAATGCAGCAAATCATATCATTAGAGGTGAAGCTGTAAGTATCTCGTGTTCAATTCATTCTCAACAACAAAAGTGTGGGATGCTTGAGATATTGGGCCTATCACTTGTTTATTATCCAACACCCAATTTTGTGAACTATATGAACTTGCAGGATGTAATGCTTTGTGGTGGCTCTGACGCAGCAATTATTCCGATAGGTGTTTTTTTCTTCCTTGAGTTATGCCTGTCCTATGATGTTTCTTGGCATAGTAGGAAGCTGATATGAATTTATAATCGTTGGTGCAGGATTGGGGGGTTTTGTGGCATGCAGAGCACTTTCTCAGAGGAATGATGATCCAACAAAAGCTTCACGACCTTGGGATATGGTAATTTATCATTAAAAAGCGGCCCCCTTCCCCAACACACACTCAGAAGAAAAGGAACAGGAAAAGGAAGAAACCATTTTTTTTGTAATTTGTTTCTTATAAAAAGAAGTTTGTTCATTTTGAATATGATAGTAATGTAGTCAACCAGTGGAAGAATTACCTGGGGAATAAACTACACTAGTTTATTTATTGAATCGCTGCTCTATCCTCTCCAAGAAGTTTTGGTGGCACGACATGAAGCCATCACAAATCGCACAGCACCGTCTGATATATGGAACCCAGTAGAAGATCCCATAGATCAAAAAGTTCATCGTCTGATTCATGTTGTGCCATTCCTAAAAAATGATATTCATTTCATAATTATTTCATGCGTTTCTCAGACTTGGAAAGTCTTCTTTTGTACTAAACAGAATCGGGATGGATTTGTCATGGGGGAAGGAGCTGGTGTTCTGCTTCTAGAAGAATTAGAACATGCTAAGGTAATGTCTTGTCCGATCCAAATAAAGTCGCGTGATCTGATGAGAAGCGGAGTAGAAGAGAACATTCATTGGCGGTTTCTCTATCTCACCGTGTGCATTGCTTGCTAAATGCTATACATGGTGATGGTAGATCGCTATTTTTTCTTCATTTGGTTAATTTTTGTTCGCAGAAAAGAGGTGCCAATATCTATGCAGAATTTCTTGGAGGGAGCTTTACATGTGATGCTTATCATATGACTGAGCCGCGTCCTGATGGTAATGTGCCTGCCTAAAATACCTATAATTTTATACGCTAAATCTCTATATGGGCATCGTAATTTAAAGATACGCTTGAGGATCTTGGTATTTCCCTCATTTTGATGCACCTCATGATTACGTCACTAAATAGGAGCCAGTGATTGATATCATGAACCCTTGCTTGATAGATTCATAGCAAATTTAGTCCTTGCATTCTCATGGTTTCTTTATGGTAGTAGAGACATGGTGGATTTTGTAATTAGATTCTATTCCAAAAGGAATGTAGTGTTCTGACCCTGTATGAACCATTCATCAAAGTCCTGGGGGAGACCTAAAAAAAATCTACTTGTCATATTAAGACTATAAGGCATTTCCCCAGAGGTGATGCACATTCATTTTTAGGTTGTTCGATGCTTGAATTGGTTCTCTCTGTGAACTACAGCAACCAAATGAAAATTTTCTGTTGCAACTTGTTGTCTTGATTATTATATTATATAGTGTATCCATTCAAAGCTTTCAAGCTAGCTAACTAATGGGCCTTCAACACCACATGAAAACAGGGGCTGGTGTTGTTCTCTGCATAGAAAAGGCATTATCACGGTCTGGGATATCCAAGGAGGATGTGAATTACGTAAATGCACATGCTACATCCACACCGGCAGGAGACCTCAAAGAGTATCAAGCTCTCATGCATTGTTTTGGCCAGAATTCTGGTGTACGTATAATTTTTACCTGTCTAATTTCTGCATGGTCATTGCCAACGTGCGACACAATTGACTTTCCACATCCACAGTTGAGGGTGAACGCAACAAAATCCATGATTGGTCACTTACTGGGGGCAGCTGGTGCAGTGGAAGCCATAACCGCAATACAGGTAAATTGATTTAGCATTCATGAGATATGGATATGACATTTGCAAATTGTTCATAATACGGACAGGATGGGTTCATAATACTAGTCATGTTGCTTGCTATGAGATTGCATTTCTCCATTGTATTTTGTTACCCTGTACAGGCAATACGGACAGGATGGGTTCATCCAAATATCAACCTCGAAAATCCAGATCAAGGCGTGGTATGTTTGCCCCTTTTGCAATGGTAGTTTTATATCTGATGGTGTTTGTTAATTCACCTCATGCTGCTGATCAAAATAAAATTCAGGACACGAGTGTATTAGTGGGCCCGAAGAAAGAGAGACTAGACATTAAGGTGGCGTTATCTAATTCATTTGGATTTGGTGGCCACAACTCATCGATCATTTTTGCCCCATTCAAGTGAAATAGAGCTTTCCTTGAAGGTGCTGTAAACTTGTACCTCTCTCTCTCTGTGTGCTATGGCAATTGAATTTGAGAAACACATCGGGATGGGGATAGGAACGTTGAATATATGCATGTCATTAATGCATGAATTAACGTCTAAGGCCCTGCCATTCTATCATTTCATCAATGCATGGCAGTAACTCAATTTTAAGCTGAGGAAAAACTACAAATGCGTAAAATATCAATACAGCGGTACGTCTAGTAGGAGATATTATCCTACATAGCATGCTAAATGGATTGCTGTCCAGTTTACGCCCTGGCTACGTCTTCTTGCAGATTACAGAAAATACCACTGGAATCCTCAGCAGTGTCCTGTTTTCTGTTGAGCTTAATTAACCTTTCAAATGAAACAAGTTGGACGTCTGACATCGATGATAGATTGATCAGGTGACTCTTTGCTTGGGAATGGAGAATAGTCGGGTTTCGCCTAGTGATCGCTGGAAATAAATACTCTGTTTCTATTGTTTTTGCAACTCACTTTCTCATAAATAGCTACAGCGTGGTCCTTCCATTCAATCAATGATTAGCAGTGGGCTTTGTTTGATTTTTGTTCCATGTAATCAAAAGATGCCTGAAAGGACTGCGTTAGCGGTAGTCAACTGTAATGAATTTCGAGCTAACAACTTGGTAATTCACTGTTAGCATATACGCGTGCTTTGTTTCGGTGTCGAAGTTTGTTTGTGGAAGTACATTGCCAGGATCAAAATGCTCTCTCGATGAGCGTAGTTGTCGAGGTACATTGCTACTCCATGGAACTCTGTCCTGTAAGTTTTGGGATGGTGAAATATTCGTATTACAAGCAAGCAGCAATGTTCCATTCACAGATACTACTAGTGTTCACGGGGAAGGAAGCAGATGGGTCTGTTTAGGCAGGTTCATGCTTGCACTTCATCACCTGGGATCTGCATTCTGCTCTGGTAGACATCACTGCCATCGACTTCATGAGATCACCGGATTTGATTACGGATAACATAAAATGCATTTCTCATGACGACGCAGAATTCACAGATATCACTCAAATCGAGTAGGAACACGTAGGAGAGAGGTTTATAGTCTTGCATCTAAACTATATATTTTCAACTGGCGAGAGAGGTTTATAGTCTTGCATCTAAACTACATATTTTCAACTGGTGAAACGACTGGTTTGGTGACAGGCATAATTACCATAATTGACAGACAGTTGACTTGTAAAATCATAATATATATTTATCGTGTAAAATTAGATTTGATTTGTGCAAAATTGATAAAATCGATCTGATTTTACAAACTTACTAATAAATTTATTTGAATAAAGTCAAACTTACATATAGACCAATTTTGTGAAAGATCCATCTTTCTAAAACTATATATTGGATTTAACTAAAATTTTACAAAAAAAAAAAAAATACTAAGCACATAAAAATATAACGTTGTAAATTTTCAAATCAAATGAAATTCAAAAATATTATTTTAAAAAATCAAAATTACCATGTGAATCTTATCAAATCTATTAAACTAAACTTTCATTTTCTTTTTTGAACACGTTCAAAGCTACAATTGAGACCTTATTAGTTAAGAGAAAATCTAATACTTTCAAACATATATATAATAAGTTTAGTAATTCATTCATCACGACTAAATTTTATCATAAAGTTATCAGATTTTATTAATTATAATATTATTAATTCTTTATAAAATTTTAATATAATTTACTCTTAGCTGAAATTGTCAATATATAATTAGATAAAAAAAAATTACTTATAATTTTACCATCCATGTTTTTATTGTGTCTAGTCAAAAATGATTTTGAATACCAACTAATATGAATTTTGTTTTTAGTTCATGGGAATACAAAATTGTTTGAAAATAACCAAAATGTTGCCCGGAGAAAATTCCGCTGGGACTTTTTGGAGGATCCAAATTTGAGAGCTTGCCATTTTCCATACCAGGACGAAATGCAAGTGGTGAAAACTCTGCTTGTACTCCCTGGAAACCCCAACATTTCATTAAATAGCTTACAACCAAGCGCAGATCCTTTCCTGATATATCAATCTACACAGGTTTTCAACTGCTCTTTCGTTTGCTGCCTTTCTTCTGACCCTTAAATTTGATCAGCTTCATGGACAGCGCAGTTGAAGCACTCTTGCCCTCAAGCTTCTTGGTCATTTTTACAACACTGGCCATCCCTTTCCTTGCAGCTGCTCGATGCTCTGGTCTACGGCTCATCATCTTGCGATCTAATGGCCAATAAGCATACGGCTCAAGTTTGTCCTTCCTCCTCAGATCCCCCCCAGCTTTCTTGCTAGCATATTCATTTCCAGTGTAAGCCCACCCAGAATCTGAAGTTTTCCTGCGTTTCTGAGTTTTCCTGGAGTTCACAGACTTGAAACTGCCTCCTGCGTCACTCCTCACATCTGGATCAGGGTCAGTGGTCTTTTCCTTCCTTGTTTTCCCTTCACAAACTATCAGTCGCCCTTCAGGGTCAATCTCTGGCTCATCATCTGATTCTTGCTTTCTTTTAAGGTGCGCCGATGACCGCAGGGCTGATCGTGTTTTGTGCTGATCAAGCAAGTCAAGTGGCTCATCTTCTAATTGGTCAAACAGGTCTTCTGGCAAGCTCTTGTCTGGCCTATGTATTCTTTTAGACCTGGAAAAACTTGGGTACATATTTATGCAATTTCAGATTGTTTTGTGCCAGTAATTACAAAAAGAGGCTGCACCACCCTATCAGATTGTTCAGTAGTTGAACTGTTTATAATATCTATTGAGACCCAAACAACAGTTCATGCCATTAATTTATAAATCTTATAACAAATCATGTCACTGACCTTAATGAAGCCTTGGACTTGAGACGTGAGGAAAACTTGCTATGTCGACCTGAAACTGTTTTTGTATCCATATATTCACCACCACTGTCTGTCTCTCCATCACTAAAATCAGAGAAGATTTTTGTATGGTTCCATCTGCTTATCCTGCATGCGATGCAAAATTTTCATAATATCATTAACAATTTCAAGATAAGAGAAGAATCCTTAAGACACCAGGATTACGTTGTTTTTTTTTCCAGAAGCACTGGATAGTCTGATGCATTTGGAATATAGTACTTAAGTCTGACATTGGATGCAATACAAATCATTGATGTGATGCTTCAAACTAGGCACAGCTAGGACTCAAGGTCCATGTATGCACGACATGAGAGGATGACAACCACACAGAATGAGCCAACTTCTTAGAATGTAATGCAGAGTCACAATAAAAAAATAAAAACAAAAAAAGGGCATTTATCCTACCCAGCAACTGAAAAACGAACTTCCATCATACTAGCAAGGATCGGTGCTAGATGAGAAATACAGTATTTCATAAGCACACAAAGAGATGCATCTCTTTTATTATTATTATTATTATTATTATTATGTTCTGTTCTTTCAATATATTGCAGGTTATCACTGCACTCATGTGGGGATTGCAGGCCATCACTGCACTCATGTGGGGATTAAGAGCTGGATATCACAAGCGATTGATCCATATATGAAAATGAGTGAAACCTGGATGTAGTAGCTCTTGACAGATAAGATTTAGTATCCTCTGAGCTTGTTGCATGCTTCTTCTCTCTCCGCTCCTTTATCTAGCATATTCAACAATCATGAATAAACATGACAGAACAAATTGTGCTTTGGAAACTATAAAATGGCGCATTAATGTGATGTCACTAAACAAACCTTTCGTATGTTAGTAAGGAGTTTCATATGTTCTTCGGGCATCACTGCCTTCACAGCATCCATACCACATTTCTTGACTAGCATTTCCAGGATATGCTTAACCTGAAAATAATTTGGAATCACTGGCTAAGATATTAGATAATTTGGTTGACATTTATGGCAACCAAAGACATTTCAATCAATTATCAAGCACAATGCTGCAAATACTTTTGGATTTGCACACAAGCTGAACATATTAGCCTTAAATAAAGCGTTTGCAAAAGAACAATATCAAAAGCAATAGTAACATATCCAAACCACAATGTAGAATGGCTAGGGCTGAAGTTCAAAACCACTGCATGGGAAGCACATTTGATTTTTCCAGAAGTTTGAGGAGGGCAGATATATGGCATCAGAGCACAACATAGTAAAAACAGATTATTACATATGTAAATAGAGGCACACTTCTTGAAAAATGCAACCAACACCCCACATACAGGCATACTGAAGCGCCAGTACGAAAAAGGAAATCTCTTCCACAAAAAACACCACCATTCGATCAAAGTAAAGCACTAGTTCAACACAAACCTTAGATTTGAAGTGATTTTTTGTGTCATCTTGCCATCTCAGCAAGCCTTCCACCATGTTACCAAGGCACATTTGCAGCCCTTCAGCTTGTGATTTGGCCACCAGAACCTTCAATAAACCCAAATTGGCCTGCATGGAAAATTGCCAACTTAGTCTACAAAGAAGACAGAAAAGAAAGACCAGAAAATAAAAAGGTAGAAAAGAAATAGTTGGTTTAATTCACTCAACCCAAAAAAACATGATGCCAAAATGCACACATTAAAAAGATAGTTTAACCCACTTTGATAATCTCCCGGTTCTTTCTCTGAAGAAGGAGAAATGTGGATGGAAGCAAATTGTAAGCAGTAGAAACCAAGTCAGAAAACTCATAAGCCAGGCGAGCTATGCCTTTCATTGCTGCACTAATCATATGAGGACTTTCAAGAGCCAGGCCTCCAGCAACCTGTGAACACAAAAGTGTTTCCAGCAACAATGCATGGTCAATTTATCTGCATACATGTAACTTCAATTTTGTTTCTACAAAAGAACAGGATGAGTAGATCATGTTCTTGAGATAAAAAGATCAAGGCTGGTTTGTCCAGTAACACATGGGATCATGTTAGAACTTCCAATAAGGAAAATACAAAATTAATACCATGTTAAAAAATTGATACAAGTTTTCTTTCTTTCCGCCATTCTCTTCATCTCCATAGGTATGACCAATTTGGACAAGCACATCATATGCCCTGTTTCTTGTTTTTTTGTTAACCTGTAAGAACCATTAATGAAAACAAACGGATATTAATCAGCATTTATAAACTACATGATGCAAGAACTCCAAATATCACAAACAAATTTGGAATTTGCAAAATTAATAGTTCTTTCCTGTAAAATCTTCATTTCAAAGAGCACAAAATCTCATTACATTACAGCTAACCACCCACTGTGGCAGAAGACAATATTATTGCTACCATTGCCGTTGACATGCATCAAGCATTTACTAAGTAATGTTTTCTCAAGCATGAACATGAGAGTCTTCGCTAAATTTTATGGTTAGTATCTGCTGAACCACAAAGGTGTATATTCAGTTTAAGGAAACACCACTTGGTATGAAAAAGATTATGGGTGGAGCATGAACCATGCACTACATTATTATAAATAGACCTAGAGTAATTTTATTTCTTGGGTAGGAGTATGAGATTTATATCGCAAACTTCCACCTAAGGAAAGCCTTTCAATTTTAAGAGTAGGTGTAACAAGTACAAGCACACCCTGGCTTCAAAAAAAGACAATGTGAGAGAATAATGAAGAGATTAGATGAGCAAATTCAAGGAAACTAGAAAGTGGGAGAAAACAAAAATAGCTCATATACCATAGTGAATTCAAAGGTAAACAACTACTTTTTGGCTGCTGAAGCCAGTCAACTTCTCCATGGGGCCAAAACTCAAGTCACTTCCCTTGTTCTCAATTCAATCACTAACATAACCCTGTGGATCTTCTATTAGCATTACCGAGATGTAAGGGATAATAGACAGCATTTTCAACATAGACAAAACATACAATCTTCATATAATCTCACATCCAGTTGGTAGTTAAAAAAATGGATTAACATTATAACAGTCAGCAAATAAACAGCAATAAAATTAAAATGAAAATGACAAGTTGCACTCCAGGTGATAATAATATTTTACCTCTTTCAGAGCGAGTATTATCTCAGTAAGGAAAGCAGTAAGGATATCATGCCTCCTGTGCTCTGAGTCCTGTAACATAGATGGGCAATTCAAGCTTTGGTAGGAGGTGTAACAAACCAAAGATAACAATTCAGATTACAACATGCAGAGTAAATTGCTTTTTCAACTTTAAGGTTGTTGAAAGGGAAAGGAAAATCATGTCTCACAACCTTGGGGGTGTGGGCTATTAAATAGTACAGGCAATCAAGTCTGTATCGTTTTGCAGAGAAATGGCATGATGGCAGCACATCAATCATGAGCTGAAGCAGTTCCCCAAGTCGTGATGTGAGAAATCCATTGTACCTCTGAGCATTCAGAAACCAGTAAGAGAAAAATCATTGGAAAAGTAAAATTTCAAGACATGTATTAAAACAAATTAAATCTTAGATATAAGAGTAAAGCATTGCCTAGCAGAATATATTTTCAGCAGAATTCTTTCTTTATAAATAAATGATACTACAAATATTCGACGAAAAATCACACTATTTTACACCCATAACCCCTGCAAGAACTTCTGGCATGTAAATCAGTCAATTAAAAGCAGTAGACAAAACTCCACTCCTTTAACTATCCATGAAAATTGTTAATACATTGTGAAAATTCATGAACAAGCATGGCTAAACCATCAAATTATTCCGGAGCTTTTGCAAGTACAAAGTTTATACCTGGAGAATGATTGAAAGAACTTTGTATGCCCTCTTTTGGATCAGACTTTCAACATCCTGCATATCAACAATAACAATCACCAATGTTGTCAAAGGTGAAAGGTGCTAAAAGGCACCAAGCCTGTAGATTGCCGAGGTGCTAGGCACTCAATCAAATGAATCAAGGCAATATGATATAAATGAAAAATATATTATATTATATAAATCTAAAATATATAACTTCCCAAGCAAACTTAGATCATTAGAAAATCAAAAGAAAATATTAAATACCATAATAGTCATATATAGTTATATTTTTCACCTTCAGAACAAAATAAGATAATTTAAAACAGTTAGTAGCCGAATAGAATAGAAAACAAAATTAAATATCATCATCATTATTCATTAATCTTCAAAAACATCTCCATCCATGTTTTCCTCTCCTTCACTTGAATCCTCCATATCATGATTATAATTGAAATCCTCATCTCTCAAACTGTATTGCACTTGTTTAGAAAAAGTTAAAGTTTTAACAATACAGATGTGTTATTCTGACCCCACTTCTGAAAAAAGAAAGTGTAGTTGGTGTTTCACTTCTCAGTGTCCTTCATTGTCTGTAAATCTCCCACTTTAATAACTTTAAAAAGAAAACTTACCCTAATCTTTGTTTTTTACAAAAATACCTCTAAGTTGTTTCTTGTGGTAAATTAAAAAAATCAACAAATAGGTCAAAACATGAATCATTTATAAAAAAATTCCAACACAAAAGGAAGAACTTCAAGCAAGCACTAGCCTTAGCAACTTGCACCCACTCACAAGGCGCTCACCTAGGCAGCACCTCATTGAAATCCAACACCCAGGGCTAATAAAGGCACTGGGGCCTCGCCTCGCCTCACCTAGTCTAGAGTGCATAGGTTAGTGCCCCAGAGCCTCTTGACAACACTGACAACCACCACAAATATGATACTAATAAAAAAATATGGCAACAATGATCATTCTCTTGTGAAAACTATAGAATTTCTCCCAGAAGCAGCTGGAAAACAGGTCATCCAAGAGGATATGACAAACCTGTAATGCAGGCTTCACTGCACTATACAAAACATTGATCTCTTCGCCATCCAATCCTGGCAAAAGTGAAGCTGCCAGGTCAAATAGCCGTGCTCTGCAGTATAAATGAAACAAAGTGAAATACAACAAAAAATTTCATGACAGCTATTCACCATCCGTGTATATACAGAAGGGGATTTGGCTGGTAGGGGGTAGGGAAGACAATTCAAAAGGGCATATGATATGAAAGAGACAAAAAGGAGATATCACATTTAACAAAAGAAAGGGCAATACAAAGAGGGGGGGGAGCCAACCTCAAGTCATTTGATGAGTCATCAATCCGCATAGAATTAGAGTTTTCAGCTTTTGCAGCCTTTTGTGTGACATTCAAAAGCTTCTGCATTGTCTTTAAGAAGATCTTCTTAACTACTTCTTTATCCGCAATTGAGGCAAACTCGTGAATTGTAGACTGCAAGAGTTATCCTTATATTATATACACTTCACTGAACATGCCAAACAATTGGTGCAAATTTTATGAAAAGGACTTTTGAAAGAAAAAGGAGAGCAAACAAAACATGCTTAAATTACAAGATACGCTTATCTAGAGAGAAAATATGCAAGCCTATATTTCATTTCCATAATGGCTATAGTAACTGCAAACGTCAATCCACAAACAATAATAGAAGTGATGTTCAAAAAATGTTGATATGAAGTCTCAATAAATGCAGAGAGCAAGGTCGAGGAAATTTTTATTTTCACATATACCATGAAACTGGCTATCAAAAAAACAAGTGGTCTACTCTAAAATGATTTTGACAGTTAGACTATGGTAGCATATCGAAATATAAGATCAAAAAGCATTTCATTCAGCGGTTGTGATAACATAAGTACCTGCAAAAGACCACCATCATCTTTTGAGGATTCCAAGAGTATCCTAGACAAAACAGTCAACAAGTTATGAGCAGAAGACCTAAGCACCCTCAAATTATCTGCTGCAACCTGCGGGGTATAACAGGAAATAGCCCGCTGTTCAGCTATACCAACTTCTGTACCAGTTGGATCATCTTGTTTTTCCGTTACTCTCTTATTCTGCTGAACAAGGATCTGCAGAGCAGAACATATTACTCCACGAATATCTTTTTCTTCACTAAGGACACCACACAAAGCTTTCTCTAGATCCTTGAAACTTTTTGCAGTATCCAAAGGATAGTTGCAAAAGGATGGTAATAAGGACCATAAAGAGTATACAAGAGCATCAGCACTCCTTGAAGAGATGATCCGCCCTTCTAGCTCAAGCTGCAACAGGTAAGAAGTCACTACCAAAATGCTACAGTGCAGAAAAGTATACCATATTATGTTATTATTTTATACCTGTCGAGATTTTTGCTTTATCAGACCAACCATACTCAGAACTGACTCTGTAAAAAAATTTAAATGGGCTCCAATAGTATACTGCTTCAGAATAGGAAGGAGCCAAACATTAACTTTAGATAAGTCATCAGCCTCTAATTTAAGAGGTAGGAGGCTTAAAAATGTCTCAGGACCCATTGCACCAAGAGCAGACCCAAGGCATTCATGCAACTGCAATTTGACAAGCACACACACATCAGAAAGATTATGGGTGAGGCAAGTGACATGTAAAAACAATGCTCCTGACTTTATTTGTGAAGATGGGAGTCAATTTTTACTTAATTCAACTACAAGTAAATTTTGAACAAACATGCAATCAAAGCTGGCTCACAACATTATTAAAGCTAGGGCCAACCAGAAGTGGCTAAATATAATTATGCCCAGTGACCTATTTGTAGTGGACCAAAACATTTAAAAAATATATTCTTTCCAAACCAATCTTCCCTCCCGTCCTCTTGTTAGTCCTGAAAGGTTTCAATGAAGTAATTTTTTAAGCTAATGACAACAGAAGTACACAACTTCTTATGGCATCCCAAATCAAGGATAGACTCTTGAATGTTTTGGCCTCTAAAATGCTCTATTCTATTGGCATACTGCATTATGAAATGTTGAAATTCCCAGAAAATGCAGCAAAATAGCTTTGCATTAAGAGTGCTTAAAAATCCAAAATGACACATGGAAAGTCATATTTTAATAAAGTCAAATCCAAACAGATTTATTTTTAATTGGATACTTACTGAATGATGTCACAAGACCAATAAAGTTGACAAGAACCATAGCAAAAAAACAGCAAAAAATATCAAAATATAATGAGTGTGTATCAAGATTATAGTAAGAGGTTCTTCAACAGAAAAGAAAAAATAAGAAAAAAATACCTGTTTCCGGAAAGGGAAATCTTCATCAGGTAGTCTCTGCATATCTGCCAGATTCTTAAGGGTTCCTCTCATAAAATAAGAAGAATAGTTTCCTGAATGACAATGAATGTTGACTATTAGAAGAAATATTGAACATAAAATACAGAAGACGGATTATAAAAACTGAAAGGATCATAATCAATCTGCTAGAAAAAGATGACTTTTTTGTTATAGAAGAGAAACAACTCTAATGATCAGAAAGAATAAAAATGACAAATAACTTGACCAAAGTAGACCAGCGGCATAATAGAAGAATAAGAAAAAAAATGAAAATACCTAATTTACCAAACAAGGTCGAAACCACTTGAAATACCATGTCCCAGACCACACCGTAATGATAATCAAGTAAGCTTTCAATGGTTGCGCACACTTTTTCTATAACTGTAGGCCCAGACTTTCTAGTTTCTGCATTCATGTTGATTGTAACCTGATCTACTCCCTGCTTGATCAAAGTTTCGTCAATACAACTATTTATCAAGCTCTTCAATGCCTGTGTGGCAGAAAAGATGGCCCCCTCATGTTCGGAAGCCAAAATATCTGCCAAAGACAAGACAGAGTGAGAAACAAAAAAGTACACAGCTTCCTTCACTTTGTCTTTACTGCCAACAAGAATAGAAACAAAACAGAATACAGGAACAGCCCTCATTCTTATAATAAAAACTAGCATCTAACCTTTTAGTGTACTGAATACAACAGGTAGCTTGACAACACAAATTTGCCTATTTAGAGAATAAACTTTTCCCATTCCAACATCCAATAAGCGAGCAGTGAATGTCATGTTATCCGCAGACGTCTCATTTGTAGAAGCATAAAGAGCTAATGCGCATAACAAGTCAAGTAATGGCTCAGCTGAAACCTCTAAACTCGGGTGTGAACAAACTACATTTAGACTATCAGTCACACGCCTAGTAACAACAGGTTGCCGCAGTTCAAGGAGAGTTTTATAGTACTTGAGAATTGTAGTTACACACTTGATTGATAAACGAGGAAGACATTCTCTCAAAGCATCGAGAGCATATAGAACTTGCTGGGCTCCTTTAGGCCCATTCGCAGCATCTGCATTCGATCCACCAGCAAGAAGAAGAAACTTTTCGAATGCCTTCGTAATTGCTTCACTTGCTGGAGCTAATGCTGATGTGCCTTGAAAGCTTTGCAGGGTATCACGGATGCAAGAGTGGGATTGCCTTCTAACCTGCTCAAAATCAACCAAATCATTTATTATTATTTTTTTAGCTCAGAATCTGGAAAGCAAATTAAAAAAAAAAAAAAAAAAAAGGATACCTTAATTCGTGAATCGGTCATGAAACCCAATAGAACTCCAAATAATTCAGATATATCAGCCCAATTAACACTGTCTCTTATACTCAGCAAATGAGCCACGCATTTCAATCCCGAAACAACACTTCCCTCTGTCACATAATTTAATTTCAAAACCCTAAAAACAACGTCCGATACAAATTCTCTTTTTTTCTTCAAGATTGGAATGGGAATTTGGGGGAGGACAAGAGAAAGGATGACGGCGAGAGAATCAATAACGTGGGGGGGAGTGTCAGAGGAGGAGGAGAGGCGGTCTAGGGAGGAAGATGCGGCGCCGAAGTAAGCGATTGGTGTAGAGGGGAGGTTTTGGTCTTTAAGTTCTTGTGACATGGTGCCGATGATGGCGCATAGGTGCTGGTGGTCTTCTTGGGTGGATGTGGAGTAGCGTGAGAGAATTGAGGAGCAGAAATCATCGGCGGTGGAGGAGAGTAACGGGGCATTAAATTCGATGCCTTCCATTCTAGTGGTGATGGAGTTGGAACTTGGAAGGGAAGAGAAAACAGGAGCTGTTTTCAGTAGATGAGGTATACAAAACAGCTATGCTAGGGTTTATTGGTAAAACAGTTGTTTGGGTTTTATGTTTTCTGCTTTCAGCGAGACGACTCTCCTGTTTCTTTTTCCTTTTTCTTTTTTCTTTTTTTACTGTTTTTGAGGCATGTTGTTAGCCGGAGATTAATTTTTTTTAAAATTGATTTTCAGCTGTGTTTATTTATTCGAATATATTTATAAGAAAAATAGGTTTACGAATAATTATTATTATTTTATAAAATAAACTAAAAGATATTAAGAATTCACTATATTGTGAGATAAAATACTATGAATTGTAATAATGTGTTTTTGGGTTGGTTTGGTTTTCAAGTAGATCGGTTCACTAGTTTATTGATTTTTTTTACATTTATTTGAACAATAAAATAACTATTTATCCCTTGAAAAAACAAAAAACCATTGCTGTCTAGAGGGGTACCATGAGAATTTTATATTTTTAAAAAAATAGCTAAATATTAATCTGCCCCCTAATAAGACAAAAAACAATTTTGCAGGAGGGGTGTCACAAGAACTTCATATTTTTTTATAATGGTTAAATATTAATATACCCCCAATAAGATAAAATTGAAGATTTGGCTGTAAGGATGTTCTAGTAATTGACCACATTTTTAATTATTATTATTTGTTGAATAATGTGCTCGCATGTGACACGCGCTGCCGACAATATTCGACCTCACGCCTGCTTTGGGCAACGCGCGAGACAGTTTATAGTGTCAGGAAATGCCCTTCTGGTGTCTCACTTGATGCGTCACCGTATTCTTTTCCTTATGGTGTGGCGCGTCGTGTCCCACGTTGGTCAGTTTAGTGATAGTGGTCGATTGAAAGTTGTTTTCCCCTTTTCTCTCTCCTTCATGTTAAAGTACAAGGCAGTCCCCCGATTTTATAGTGTTTTCATTTCAATCCCTAAAATTTTAATTATTTTGCTTGGTCCTTATTTCTATTATATAATTTTTAATTTATTTCAGTTGGGTCCTTCAATTGAAATTGATTATATATTTAGGTTTTAATACGGTCCTCATTTTTTTTAATTTCCGGATTGTTTTTAAATCCCTTAATATAATCAGTATAGAGGTTTTGATTTTTTTTCAATTTTCTCCTTTGATTGAAATTGATAATATATTTGGTTTTTATTTTGGCCTTTATACTTTTAATTTTTTATTTTAATTCTTTTATTTTTATATTATTTCTAAAATAGTCCATATTTTTATTCATATTTATATATATGCGCTCTTAGCTTTAGTTTTTAATTTTTATTATTTTCTTATTTATTGAGGTGATATTTTTTTAAAGATTTAGTTCTTAAATTTTAGTTTATTTCTGTAATAATTTGAAAATAGATATTTATGTTTTTTCTCTTTGTTCTTTCTTTTAGTTTTTTTATTATTTTCAAGTGAAGTGATTCTTTCTCAGCTAATAATTTTTATTTTTATTTTATCATTTATTTTATTTTTTATTTACTCTATTGTTAAACTTTTTAGGCTTTTTTTATTCTTTGATTTAATTTTTTCCATTATTAACGCAATAATAATAAGAATAATAATTTTAGTTTTTGTTCTTACTTACTATTTTGTTTATTTTTTTAATTTTTTCTTGAGATAATTTAATTATTTTTATTGTTTTGGTAATAATAATAGTGATGTTGCTTTTGTTATTATAGGTTGTGTTGATTTGTTTCATTATATCAAACTTTGCATGCATAGATATTATATTTTATTTTGAACATGAAAATCCTATTAACTGTTTAATCTCAATAGTTATAAAAATTATTGACTCGGTCAGCAACGTAGTGTGGGTAATTTAACTAGTACTGTATACTAAAAGAGATCATGGTTCAGTTACTATGCATTGTGAAACAAATCACCATGGATTATAATAGTGTTGATTAGTTTTCAGTTCGGTTCGGTTTGCCAATTTACTGATTTTTTTTATATTTATTTGCACAGTAAAATAAGCATTATATCCCTCTAAAAAGACAAAAAACAGTTGTTGCCGGGAGGGTGCCATGGTAATTACACATTTTCGATCTGGTTTGGTTGAGTCACCAGTTTATTTGTTTATTTTTATTTCTTTGCATAGTAAAATAATTATTATATCCCTTGAAAAAGATAAAAAAACAGCACTGGCCAAGGGGCGCCACGGGAATTTCATTTTTTTTTAAATTGCTAAATACAGATATGCCCTCCAATAAGATAAAATTGAAAAGTTAGTTATAGGGGTGTTACGGTAATTGACCATTTATTATTATTGTTTTTCTTTGAAGACTATAGGCATGTGGCACACGTAGCCAACAATATTCAACTTCATGCCCTCTTTTGACGGGGCGTTCGGTGTTGTTCGGTGGAGAAAAATATTCCATCACCGTCTCTGTAGATGCGCCGCCATATACTCTTCCTTATGATGGGGCGGTGGCCTCACACGGTGGTCGGAGACGAGACGGTGGGCAATTGAATTTCCCCCTCTTTTCTCTCTCTTTAACCCTAAACTACACATTAGCCCTCCCGTTTTATGGTTGTTTCATTTCAATCCCTTCTCTTTTAATTTTTCTGTATAGTCCTTATTTCTGCTATTTAAGTTTTGATTTGTCTCAATTGTATCATTCGATTGAAATTGATTATATATTATGTTTTCATTTTAGTTCTTATTCTTTTAATTTTATATTTGGTTTTAAATCCCTTAATATTTTCAGTACATAAGATTCGATTTTTTCAATTTTGTCTTTTGATTGAAATTGATAATATATTTGATTTTTATTTTGGCCCTTATACTTTTTAATTTTTTATTTTAATTCCTTTATTTTTTATATTTCTTAAATAGTCCCTATTTTTTTCTATATATGTGTGTGTGTGTGTGTGTGTGTGTGTGTGTGTGTGTTCTTAGTTTTTATTTTTTATTTTTATTATTTTCTCTTTTGTTAAGATAGCATTTTTTTCAAAAAATTTGTTATTAAATTTTAGTTTGTGTTTATGATAATTTGAAAGTTGATGTTTCTTAAAAACGAAATTCCTTTGTTCTTTCTTTTGGTTTTTTTATTAGTTTTTTTATTATTATTTTCACATCAAATGATTTTTTTAGCTAATATTTTTTATTATTTTTTTGTTTGCTCTTTTGTTAAAGTTTTTGGGATTTTTTTTATTTTTTTATTGAATTTATTTTCCCATTATTCACTCAATAATAATAATAATAATAATAGTTTTAGTTTTTTTCTTACTTTCTCTTTTGTTAATGTTTTACTTTTTTTTCCCTTAGGGTAATTTAATAATTAATATTATAGTAATGTTAAGCCTTAAGGTATTTTATTATATCAAACCTTACATGTATTGATGTTAGATTTTATTTTTAAACTACCAAAATCTATTAATTGTTTCAATCCCAATAGTTAAAAAAAATTGTTTGTTGGACCTGTAACCTAGTGCGGGTAATTTAACTAGTAAATTACTAAAAATGAATTGTTCTTTTATATTTGATATTGTTATGAAAAATAAGGTAGAAATTTTTTTTGGTATGTTATGAAAAATAAGTTGAAAAATAATCTCTCATATTTTTCAATTTTTTCAAGTTTATTAAAATAATAAGGACTAGATTTGATAGATGAAAAAGTTATTGGAAGATGAAATTAAAAAATAATAATTTCATTGATTATTTCAAATAAAAAATTAAGACAAAATATGAGAGATAAAAAAGTTAAAAGATAGTAGAATTTAAAAAAATCATAAATTATTTCATAGAAAACAAATAGCAATAAAATAAATAAGGATAAAATATGATATATATATATATATATATATATATATATATATATATATATATATATATATATATATATATAACATATTTCAATTAAGAAAAAAGATATAAAAAAAAATGAAGATCAAAGTTGATATAAAAATCAAATAGAATAAAGAAGGGGAAATTGAAAAAAAAATTCAAAACGTAATATATAGTAATCAAAAGATTGATGATCAAATCTGATATAATGAATAAATAATATGATATTTTTTTACTACTTCTAAAAAGTTTTTCCCACCTAAAAAATCACCTTCAATTTTATGTTAATTTTCCTCTATAAAATGTGTTTTGTTGATCAAATTTCCTAAAAGTACATAAACATTTAAAATTTTAAAAAGTGATTTATAGGAAATCACTTTCCATAAAATACAAATGGTGCATTAAGCATTATATTGGTTATTTAGAATTCATTTTTTTTTTAAATAAAAAGACATAAGTAGAAAAGAGAAACTATATGTGAAGATTTTCTTATTATTTTTGTGAGTTATGAATTAATTTTCTTTTTCCTGTGTTTTTGGCATGTGTCCATTGTATAACTACATTTAATCTCTACAGGTATTTTTTTTTAAAAAAAAAAAAGCTATCACAATTAATTTGGAGATGACAAATGAAAACTCATTTTAGTAAACTCATTCTCACCATGGAGATAGACCATTTTAATTAGGCATAATAGATCATTAGAAGAAAAAAAAAGACAAATAACAAGATAACTTATCTTAGCTTTGCTGCTTTGAAGTTTAAAGTAATGGTACCTTCAATTTAATACAATTAGTCTCTCATTTTAGAACTTTAGAAATGAGTTAGGATTTTCTAATGACCATAATAAAAAAAACATTTATTATTATTATTATAATAAAAAAGCATTTTCCCTTTCATAATAATAAAAAACATTTTTTTTTTTTACAGAAAAAATGGGTTATTGTGATGTTTTGTGTGATAATTATTATGATAAGGCTGGCCATATTTAATATAATAGTATAAAGTGCAAAAGAGATTAAAATGGTAATGAAAATGATAAGAATGAAAAGAACAATACAACTACAACTGATTTTTTTTTATGATATTGTAATTATTTAGGATGATAGTTGTGTTAATCTTGCATATCAATATATCACTTGGGCTGTAAATTTAGCCACTTCTTACCATGTTACAGCCTAATGAGATCTATTCACATTCTACATTATTGGTGAATGTGGTAGTTATGATGGGAAATCAAAGGATTGCTAGTGTTGTGGGCATTAAATATATTTCGTTAGAAACCACTACTAAGTGCATGTTGTAACTCAAAGATGGCAGGCATGTGCCCGATACATGCCCTTACCTCATCTCTATAAACATAGAAGATTATCAAGATCACTTCAAATATGATAAATAGAAATTATTAAAAAGTTTTTGATTGTTGTTAAATGCAATAATATAGGTTTATACATGTGACAAGGTGATTAAAAGGGGTGAATGCAATCAAAGATGTCTCCATCGATTTATGGCATAAACCACTTAGATACTTGAGTGAAAAAGATGTTGACACCCTTGCTTTCACTCATTGTTTAGGTGGTAAAGAACATATAATTTTTTTCTTCCAAATATCACCTTAATGTATAAAATATAATGTTCTTTAATTTGATTTATACTAATGTTTGATCAATGATTGCTGTCTCTTAAAAGTGTTTTGCACTTAATTAGTTTTACTGATCAATATTGCATAAAGTTTATGCTAGTTATTTGAAATTCAAAGACAGGTAATTGATGTCTTTAAGGATTTTCCATGTCAAAGTTGAAAGGAAAACTAGTAGAAAGTTTAAATATATTAGAGTTGATAATGGGGGTGAATATAAGGTGTCCTTTTAGAAAAAACATTGTAGAGAACATGGTATTAATACGAAAAATATAACTTTAACTACTCAGTAATATAATAGAATGGATAAAAGAATGAACAAAATCATTGTTGGAAGAATTACATGTGTGCTCTCTCGTTCAAAGCCACTAAAATATATTTAAGGTGAGGTAATGAAGACTATAATTGCGATAATCAATCTTTCTCCTTTAATTCCTCTTAAGCATAGCATGTTTCAAAATAGTATGGAAAGAATAAGATGTTTTTTTTTTTTATGTATACTTAAGAGTGCTTAGCTTTTAACTATTTGTACGTATTTCTAAAGATAAAAGGTATAATCTTGGAGGTAGGAAATTTGAAATATGTTAAAAACAAATAAGCTTTGTAAGCCAACCAAATGAGTCAAAAAGGGAGAATTATTGGCTTTTATCCCTCATTTTTTGGACCACAACCCATGTAAATTAAGAACTAAATGGATAAAAGCCTAAAGCCTTTTAGGTCATATAGATGACATGATGTGAACCGGCCCACAAACATCAGCAAGGATTAAGGGGTTGGACTGAAGGCTATAGATAAGAATGATGGGCTTTATTTAATTTTGTTAGCTACAACCCAAGACTTCTTTGGGCTTAGTTAAGATTTTGTTTTTAGCTAGGATCTAAGGCCTGTTTGGATTAAGTCATGGGCTTTCCAACTTAGGGTTTTGGGTCAGTTTTGAGTGAACCTCATTTAAGTCTACATAAGGGGTCCATTAGGGTTGGTTTTTAAAATACTATTTAAACTCATGTTTGCTACATTTTCGGTAGCCATTGATGAATTTTAATTCTGAACTTTTCAGTTTATGTGTGAGAGTGATTCTTGCATTCTTCAGTTCTTGAACGAACTGAATCTGACTTATCAAAGATTAACTCGCTTCGTAGCGTCATTCTTCTCCTTCCAAGAGTGTTGGTGTCTTGGGGCAGGTTTCCATTGTGTCACACTCCTATCAGACTTATTTCGACTTTCCGGAATTAGATCTCAATCTTGGTTGTGGGTTGCGTGACCACGTGATCATGAAGTTCACATCAGGTGGTATCAGAGCTAGGCTCTGAAAAAGGTCATATCATTCTTCTATTTTCATGTCTTTTTTAGTGTTCCTTAAAGTTTTCCAATATCTGTATTCGTCTCCTTGTTCTTCGTGTTAACGTTATCTAATAAAAAACAGAAAAAAGAGAGGTTATATTTCATCTTTTTCTATCTCGTCATTCCAGTATATTAAGAAAAGAAGGAGAAAAAAAGAAGAAATAGAGATAGAGATAGAGATAGAGGCATTAGTTGAAATTTGAAGAATCATTGAAATTTTATCACAAAAAACCCTACTCTAAGGAAACATAAGCAAACCATATCGGAATCAATTGAAAATTCATATTCTATCTATTGGGATTGAGATAGAATCATATATCAAATTTGGGCTTATTCTAATATTGATTTCTTGAGGTTTTATTTTGAGATTCATTTCTACCACAGAAACACGACCTTAATGAACCCTTAGAAAACACTTTAGAATCAATTGAAACTTTAGATTATGTGTCTTGGGATGGATATTGCATGATATATTAAATTTGAGCTTATTTGGATATCGTATACCAGAGTTTTCAATTGGAGGTTTGTTTCTGTTGAAATTTGATCACACAAGGGGTTGACTACTTAGAAGTATGAGAACAACCTATAATTTGAATATTGTTTTTAGTTTAGTACTACAATATTAAATATTAAATTTGAGGTTATTTTGAGGTCATTTAGTTTGGGTTTCAATTCTATTACGTCAAAATTGCGTAAGAGGTTAGATTCTGCTCAAGTCTCAAAAAGTGATCATTACTATTTAGTTTTGTCAAATTCTCTGTTTTTATTCTATTTAGGGTTATCTAGGAGTCAAGTAATTGTTTTCACTAGTATTTGCTTCTGTTTTATTTCGTATCTTCGTATCGTCCACAATTCGTACGAATTTGCATTGCTACTCATGAAATCATAATTGTAGTTTTGTTTTGCTTTGTTTTCAATATTTTTATTGCTTCTTCAGTCTGGAAATCATAATTAAAGTGCACTGCAAAGGCTACTAACTTTGATTTGTTGATTTTAGTTGAAAAAGAACCCAAAGAAAGCAAATTGAGAGGTAAAAGGCGTAGTGAGCTTATTAGAGTGAAAAACCTCGATATTTTTGTGTGATACACGAGATTTGTGAGGTAAAAGGTGTAGTGAGCTTATTAGAGTGAAAAACCTTTATTTTTTTTTTGTGTGTGAAACACGAGAGTTGTAAGGATATATTTTTTGCCATTAATCAAATTTTGCAGATTCAAAGGATGTCTGAAAATAATGAATCATTGACATAAAATGCTTACGTAGTGTTCCAATTATTTGCCATGGGTCAACAACTTGAGTTGTTGTCTAAGACATACAAAGATCTAAAAGATGAGGTTAATTCGATAAAGCAACATAATAGTGGGGTAGATCGCCGAGGAAATACGACTCGTATGACTGTATGGAATAACAAATCTGATTTTAAAGAGTATGTTGATGAAAACGCAAATATGGGCGAAGATGACTATGACTTTGCATCTATTGGCCAAGGAATAAGGTCTAGACCGAACAGAGCTAAGAGAAATATGAATTTTCATGGCATGGGGAATTATGAAGATATGGATGGGCACACCATCAAATTGAAAATTCCTAACTTTCAAGGTAAAAATGATCTCGAGGCTTATTTGGAGTGGGAGAAAAAAGTAGCTCGGATTTTTTATTGTCATATCTATTCTGAATAAAGAAAACTGAAATTGGTAATGATTGAGTTTATAGAGTATGCAATGATTTGGTGGGATCAGATTATAATCAGTAGGAGGAGGAATGAGGAGCGACCCATTTAGACTTGGGGGGAGATGAAAGTCTTAATGAGGACACGATTTATGCCAAACCACTATTACAGAGACTGATACCTGAAGCTCTAAGGTCTGAATCAAGGCTCCAAGGTCTAAATCAAGGCTATAAGACATTAGATGAATATCACAAAGAGATGGAGATAGCAATGATTCAGGCCAATGTTGTTGAGGATAGAGAAGCCAAGATGGCTAGATTTCTTAATGGGTTGAATCGGGACATTGCCAATGTGGTAAAGCTACAACACTATGTGGAGCTAGAGGACATGGTGCACATGGCTATGAAGGTGGAGAGACAACTTAGGAAGGGACATGTTTGGCTAGGGTTTAATTTGGGCTCTTCATCATCTTGGAAGATGAATCTGAAGAGAGAGGGTACTGTGCAGCCGAGATCCTTTGTTCGTCCTAAAACTAAACCATCAACAGCTATAGTTGATGTCCCTACCGGTGTCAAAGGTAAATCTGAAACTCAACCTAAGCGTACTTGTGATGTTAAATGTTTCAGGTGTCAGGGGCATGGACATTATGCTTCGGAGTGTGCAAACAAGAGAATAATGATGATTAGAGATGATGGTGATATAGAATTCGAAAGTGACAAATCTGATTGCGAAGGCATGCCATCATATGAGGATAGTGATGGGGATGGGTTAGCATTACCGGTGGTGGGGTCCTTGGTTATAAGGCGCACACTTCAGGTTCAGGTTAAGGAAGATGAATCTAATCAACAAAAAGAGAACATCTTCCATACGCTATGTTACATACACAACAAGGTGTGTGGTTTAATTATTGATAGTGGAAGTTGTGTTAATGTTTACAGTACTACCCTTGTTAGTAAATTGAATTTGAGTACTGTTAAGCATGCGAAACCATATACATTGCAATGGTTGAATGATAGTGGAGAAGTGAAAGTGACTAAACAGGTTGTGGTTTCATTTTCGATTGGGAAATATATTGATGAAGTTCTATGCGATGTGGTACCAATGCAAGCAACTCACATCTTGTTAGAGAGACCATGACAATATAACAGGAAGACAATTCATGATGGGGTTAAAAATAGCTATACCATTGTAAAATATGGTAAAATCATCACTCTTGTACCTCTTACATCCAAACAGGTATATGATGATCAAATAAAGTTGAAAAGTGAGTATGAGGCAATGGGGAGTGAAAATCGAGGTGAGGAACATGGGGAGAGAAGACCATGAGATTCTACCAGAACACAAACCATTACAACTCATTCAGACACCAATCTAAACAAAACCTAGACCATTCCACCACATCTCAAAAACACCCAAATTTGGTCGAGAGTGGAGGTAAGACAAGAGAAGAGAAGAAAGTTAAGAAGAGTGATGAGAATTGTGTGGAAAAACTAAAGAAACAACCTGATTTTTATCCTAGAGTGGGTGAGGTCAGATCTGCATGTTTCACAAATAAGCCAATGATTTTTCTTCTGTACAAAGAGGCTTATTTTAATACTAATGATCTTGGTCATATTGTGCTTAGTGTTGTTGTTTCCTTGTTGCAGGATTTTAATGATGTATTCTAGACGATACTCCTAGCGATTACCACCATTACAGGGGATAGAGCATCAGCTTGATTTCATACCTGAAGTTTCAATTCCTAACTGACTAGCTTATAGAAGCAATCCCGAGGAGATAAAAGAGTGTCAAAGACAAGTTTATGAACTAATAGATAAGAGATATAGTCGTGAGAGTATAAGCCTGTGTGCTATACCCTTACTACTCATGCCTAAGAAGGATGGAACGTGAAGGATTTGTGTTGATTGTTAAGCCATTAACAACATAATAGTTTTGATTCGAGGTCAAATCCTTTCGAGGAGAGAGGGGATTATCCGAACCGGCCTAGAAACACTAGCAAGGATTAAGGGGCTGGATGAAAGGCTATAAATAAGATTGATGGGCTTTATTTAATTTTGTTAGCTACAGTCCAAGGCTTCTTTGGGCTTAATTAAGAATTTGTTTTCAGTTAGGATCCAAAACTTGTTTGAATTAAGTCACGGGCTTTCCAACTTAAGGTTTTGGGTTAGTTTTGAGTGGACCTCATTTAAGTCCACATAAGAGGTCTATTAGGTTAATGTTTTAAAAGACTATTTACACTCATGTTTGCTAGATTTCGTTAGCCATTGATGAATTTTAATTCTGAACTTTTCAGTTTATGTGTGAGAGTGATTATTGCATTCTTCAGTTCTTGAACGAACTGAATCTGACTTATTGAAGATTAACTGGCTTCGTGGCGTCATTCTACTCCTTCCAAGAGTGTTGCTCTCTTGGAGCAGGTTTTCATTGGGTCACACTCCTATCAGACCTATTTCGGCTTTCTGGGATCAGATCTTAGTCTTGGTTGTGGGTTGCATGACCACGTGATCACGAGGTTCACATCATGACAAGTTATATAAAAAATGTTTTGACTTATTTTCAAAATGTAAGGTCATATATACATAAAAGAAAAAAAAAGAGTTTTTGGCATAAGAAAAATGAAAGAGAATGAAGAAAATGTGTGTTGTTCATCTTTATGCCTTAATTAGATGATGATTTGTTACCAAATCCCTAAAAACAAAATGTGTGTTCTTCATCTTTATACCTTAATTAGATGATGATTTGTTACCAAATTAAGATGGGGGTTTGATATATTATTCATGGAAATGAGCTCTTTAACTTAAAGAATGTTGATTATTGACAAGCTTTTGTTTTTAGGGATTTTAAAAGACCTAATTGGTGAAATCAATTTTTATTGTTTTATTATTATTGATGATGAAATTTGTTTAATGTATGCTTTTTTATCTGCCTCAATTAAAAGGACTTCGCAACTTCTGTTTGGAGTTTTAAGTCAACTAGTTTAAACTTTGAAATTCTAAGTTGACTAGATCAAACTATAGATATAATCCTAGATCTACTCATATATTTTCAAATTTGTATTGCAAAGTGACATAAGTATCAATATGATTAGATAACCTCCTATCTTTTAGGGTTCTGTCTAAGATCACGTGTTCGCAAGAGTTATCTTTTACAATTACATGACCTGTTACACTTACTTGACTAGTTAATCTTGTATGCATGTTCTTTTATGTTATATGTGGTAATAACTATAATCCTTTAAGTTTATTTTAATTAATCTTAGTTATCATATAACTCTCTTTTATTTTTTTTTATAGTATCACTTAAATTGCCCTGTTCCCTTTTTAAAAATAATTGTCCATTAATGAATATAAACTAATGGGTCATCTTAATTAACTAGAATGGTGAGAATCAAAATTTGAATTTTACATCAAACCTATCTATCAATCACTTATTTTTAAATTTGGAAACATCAAATTTGAAATAAAAAAAAACCCTAAAATAACTAATGTTGAAACTCAAAAAACATATTTTAATGGATTCATTTTTAAATCATTTTTTCTTTATTTTATCAAAAGTTTTTTGTAAGTCATTTATATGTTCTCTAAACTTAATCATCATATCATCGATTTAGACTTCCAAATTCTTACAGCAAAAAATCATGAAAAAATATAATCTTGTATGCATATTCTTTTATGTTATATGTGGTGTTATATGTGGTAATAACAATAATCCTTTTATATTAATTAATCTTAGTTTTCATATAACTCTCTTTTAATTTTTTATAGTATCACTTAAATTACCCCCCTCCCCTTTTAAAAACAATTGTCCATTAATGAATACAAACTAATGGGTAATCTTAATTAACGAGCATGTTGAGAATCAAATTTTGAATTTTACATCAAACCTATCTAACAATCACTTATTTTTAAATTTGGAAACATCATATTTAGAATAAAAAACCCTAAAATAACTCATGTTGAAACTCAAAAAGCATATTTTAATGGATTCATTTTTAAATCATTTTTTCTTTATTTTATCAAAAGTTTTTTTTAAGTCATTTATATGTTCTCTAAACTTAATCATCATATCATCAATTTAGACTTCCAAATTCTTACCAAAAAAATCATGAAAATAATATTTTCATAGCCATTTGATATGTATCCCTTATGTTTTTCAACCCAAAAAGCATCATTATCTATTTATATGCTCTATTTAAGCCTAGAAATTTAAAGACAATTTTATGGATGTCATTTTTAATAATAGGAATCTAGTTATAGTTAGAGCATTCATTCATTGTAGAAAATACTTAAGATTTAGTTGAGGCATCTATTAAAACATTTGTGATAGACATATGATACATGTCTTTTGTATAGCTTTATTTAGGTCTAAAATCTATATAAACCCTATTTTTACTATTTTTATTAAACATTGGGTCTATCTTCGAAAGCTATTCTCCATATTTGTTAGCTTTATTAAAATTATCTTTAAGCAACATTTATATTTCCTCTTTGACGTTATGCATAAACTTAAGAAAAGTCCTTTTTCAACTTTGGATTATAGGTCTAATGCTCTTATATGTTGAGGTTTTAAGATCTACCAACTCTTTGTTTGGTCCTAACATGTCTTTATAGTCTTATATAAAATACTCTTTATTGTTTTTAAGCATGAAAGTTAAAATTTATTTTCTAGTTGGTCCCAACCAAGCACTAATACGAGTTATTTTTTCTCTATTTCTTCAATTCTCATTGATGACAGTGGTTGTGCAATTCTAATTATACTATATTTTTCTGTATAAAAGTATGTTTCTTAATGTCTAGCATATGTTATAAATGACTTGTTGTCTGTATGCACATTTTCAAACTTACTTCTTTTCAAAATTAACATCTTATGTAAAGATGAGGGAATGCAATCATTCACATGAATTTAATCTTTTCTAAGTAAGACATTGTAGCTTCAGACTGCTTCTATAACTAGAAATATTATTTGAAAAGCCAAGGCATTCATTTTTAAACCAAACCTTATCTTTTATTTAGCTTGTAAGATTTCTTTAAGGAACCAATTTATCATTACTCTAGTTGGTGTAAAATCCTTCACTATTTTCCTAATTATCTAACTCAGTGACAATATATTAACGATAACACCATTATCAACTAATATTTTCCTTATTTTATCTTTTTCAATTTTAGCGTGCAAGTACAATAATTTTATATGCACAAGCTTATTCTTTAAACGCCACCACACCTTTTTCCTTAGCTTTAATATCCATGGTTACCTTTTGCTAGTATAATTCATGATTAATTTCCTTTATTATCACTTCATGAAGTGTTACAAAACTATCAATAACTTCTTCTTCTAGTCTTGTAATCTTGATATTCTGTTTGATTAATTATCTAGGTATGAGATTCATATTATGTCATGTTATCTGTGAAGAAATCATCTCTATTATTTTAAAAAAAATTCATCAAACATATTATTTCCCCTACTTTCATGATTAACTAGATGCCCTTCATTAGTTCTTTATAATTTTTATGTTGGTTTGTCAAGTTTTGATTTGGATTTGTGTCCTCATCATCTATCTTAGTGATCAAGTTATCATTGGTTTGATTAATGACAAACTCTAGAACTTCTCTCAATCAGCTAATTCTTTTCTTTTCTTCATATAATTATAAAGTGTATTTACTCTCATTTGAATTTTTCTGTGTGTACTTTTTAATGCATCTCTTAGTCATTTTTTTTTTGAATTTTATCAATCCGTCTTTGTTTTTTGGATTTAACCTTAATCCAAGGTTCTCTTGAACACGATTTTAAAGATTATTTTTCTAAACAACTTTCTTCTTGCTGCACTCCTTCGTCAACTTTTTTTATTCCAATATCGATTATCCTACCCTAAAAAGGAAACCATGGCTCCTTGTAAGTCTCTTTTAATTTTTATATCTTAAGACATCAATTCTTCTTTCATGGTTGAACTTCTTACAATGTTTTAACAATGATTTATATTTTTTTTAATATTGTCTCTAGCTCTAGCAACTATATGGTATTCTTTGCATGGTTGTTTCTGTATAAATCATCTTGTCCACGTTCAATCTTTGCATTGATATTGGTCATCTTTCTTGGATCACCCTAGATTGTAAGAGCCCTCTCAAGTTTATCAACTCTAGAATCTATATTTTTTCCTTATTAAGGTTTATCACTATTTTCATTACACAATCTCTAACAAATCAAATGAAGTTTGCATATTTTTTAGCAGTATGACTTGTAGTCATATGTTATATGCACAATCCTTTAGTGTTTTGTGGTTTTATGCTATCATAAATGTTTTATTTGTTACTAAAGCATTAAACAACTAATTTGTTGTAACAATCACAAAGATGACACCCTAGAACAATAAAATATCAATAATGGTCATCATATTAACTAACAACATACTAACTAAATGACAAGGGTTCTCATCAATTCTCGTGTTTTGTTTTTTACAAGAAAGCTAACATGTTTTGAATCTATCAAATTCTAAAATATATTTCTAAATATTACACATTTCTTTATGGAATGACCAATCTCTCCATATTACTTACAATAATTTTTTCCTTTCACTTATTCATTGGTCATTTGTTTATGTTTCCCTTTAATTTTATCCTTCTATTTGTTTATATTTCAAAAAAAATCATCAACTTGATTTGTCAAATGAATAATGCATTTCTTTATTTGACCTTAAGAGATTTTTAAGCTTTAACATTTTATTTTGTCAATGCATCATAAACCATTGGCTCACCATTTATGAACTCTACAATGTTTACATTTATTGTTATTAATCATAAATTCCATAAATTATTATTTTATTTACTTCCTTATTAATAAACTCTAATACCTGGAAGCTCTTAACTTCAATTCATATCTATCCATGAACTCTATTTCTTTAAATTTCTTTCTCAATATCCATTTTAAACATTCATACGCAATTGTTACAAATTGCTTTTCATGAATCCTAGACTAACACTTTTCTCTAACCTCTATAAATCTATCTAAATATTTATTTAGAGTTTCTCCAGGTCATTGATTTAATTTTAGCAAGTCTGCCAACACAAACTGTAGCTCTATCATAAAAAGTATGTTTAGAATATAATTTGCATCTTTCAACTCTAGACAATGTTTGGTGGTAAATTTATATACCAAGTGAATACTCTTCCTATTAATAAGTTTGAAAGCAACCTTAACTTTAGAAATTTAGAATCATCAACTTCCTTACATTGGCAAATGAATTTAGTTATGTGTTTCCGAGTAGATATTTACCTTTAATCATTGAACAACATAAAGTTTAAGAATTTAAAATTGGTGGGGTAAGGGTATATTTTATCAATGTAGTCTAGATATGGTCTTTTTTAGGTTGGTCTATGGATTTGTTGAACCCATGAACCATAAACATGTTCATCACCCCCAAAATATATTTCGGATTAATCGTATTAAACTCTAGATTGCTTGGTATTGTTTTTTCCTATGTTTCCTAGTAAAATATCTTTATAATTTATAATAATTGCTTTTGAATTGACTCCAACTTCTTCTATAATTACAGGTTTTTCTTGATGTATTCTAGGTTCCAGTGATAAATTACTCTTTAAATTGAATTGTTTTAACCAAATTAGCTATTTACCGATTAGTTTAGGAACTATTTTTTTTAAATTTGATTTTTTTTAATCTTTTTCTTATCTTTGTAGTTTTAACTTCAATTGGCACCTATTCACGTAACTTATTAATTGTTTGCATCATCATATAGTTAAAGTGAGATATCATTTCACCATTTCCACTTCTTGTTTTGATGTATATCTTAAAATTAATATCTTTTAGTGTTTTGACAACTTTTTGGAAATTTCTTTTATTCAAGTTATATAATTCTTCAAAACTTCAAATTAAGTTGCTTTCAAACCTTTCAAAGCTTCCTAATGAATTATTTTCATAAGTTTGGTTTTTTCTAACATTGGAATCTATCATAACATGAGTTGACCTATCCTTTATTGTCATAATCCCATTGTAATAATCATCATAAGGATTTGTTTTAATCTTATGTTTTTCCTTCATTTATTTAGCAAGACGTCAATATTTCTCATTAATGATTTTGTTAGTTTCCTTTAATCTTTGCTTAAGACATATGTATCTCTCTTTTAATGACATACATATGTCTCTCTTCTCTTCCTTTTTTTAACTCTATATCCTAAAAACTTGCTATTTCATGTTTTGTTCTGATAGGAATGTCAATCAACTCATCTTTTTATTTCCCTAAACTTTTTGGTAATTTTAATATCTCTAGTGCTATAACTCTAAGGAATCAATTTGACATTTCTTCTATGGTTGTTAAATGTTTGATGTAGGTTTTTTGTGTTTGTCTCAATTAAAAAGACTTTGCAACTTAGGATTGAAGTTTTAAGTTAATTAGATTGAACTTTGGAATTATAAGTTATATGGTTCGAGCTCTGGAATTATTCATAGATCTTCTCGTATAATTCCAAATTTATATTATAGAGTTACAAAAGTATCAATATGATTATATTCACTTCACACAAATAGTAGTTCATTTGAAGAAGTAGTCAAATAATTAAAACAGCTTGAATGTAAAGTAAACTCGATAACTTAGGAAATGAATCCTTATATTCATAGAGTAGTTATACTTTGATTACATCGATGAATTAGAACTCTTTAATAATGAAACATATTTTTGGTATTTTTGGTTTATGGAATTAGAGCCGTAAGCTTATTGAATACAAAGAAAATTACAAGCCTACTTAACTATTGTTTATGGAGTCATCATTTACAAATTATCACCTACTAGTTTTAGGTTTGAAAGGTTCTAAGAACTTGATAAAATTGCAATGCATTGGTTTGAGTTTGAGTTATTGTTGATTGTCTTGTTGTTCCTCCATCTTCAGTTCAAACCTTCTTATATAGTTAGTTATGTGCAATCCTTCTTATATAGTCAGTTGCGTGGCATTTCCATTAACTATTTGTCAATTACCAATAACCTCCCATCTTTTAAGGCTCTTTTGATGATCTTAGGTTTACAAGAGTTATCCCTTTTAATTATGTGCATGTTACACCTACTTATAAAGTTAATAATGTATGCATTTTTTTTTCATATGTGATAGTAACCCTTATCTTGAAAGTTTCTTTTAATTAATCCTAGTAATCATATATAAATCTCTTTGACTATTTTATTTTTATAGTATAACAAAATTCATACTTGAGATAATGAGTTTGGCATTTGATGTTTATCCGCTAGTTAAAGCAAGGAAGAAACTTTGTCATCCTATTATTTGAATTAGTGGAAGGGTTTGAGTGCATAATAAGTTCCATGGTTTTCCCATACTGGGTTTTTTAAGTATAAATTCCTTGTGTTGTTTTTTTTTTTAATCTTTGCATTTAATTTTACTCATTGATTGACCCTATTTGCAATTGCACAGAGAGAAAAAAAAAAAATAGGACTTGTGGAGTGTGAATTTTGTCTTATTAGAGTTTTTTCAGTATTTATTGTGTTCATATCTCTTATAATTTTATTTTTCCACTACAATTAAACTTTTAACTCGTGGAATGAGATAAAAAATAATAAAATTAGCAAACAAATTTTAAAGAAGAAATTTCTTATGAAAAAAGAAAAGAAAAAAAGGGGAGCAAATTAACAATGAAATAAACCCTTTATTCTATTAGTTATACGAGTAACAATAATATATAATGTGTTACTTAGCACATGATAAATTCTAATTGAGGATGAGAAATTATTTTGAAATTTGTTTTCACAGATGATTTTGAAGATTATGATGGATTTTAATGAAGACAAAGAATTTGACAAATTAAAGCTCATGATTAAATCTAAGTTGAAGAGCTATTTGTACATGTTTGATAAAAAGAATAATATATATATCTATGCAAAAAAGTGGTTTTGATTGTACTTGTATTAGTTATTTATTGTTAATAAATAGTTATATAAATATTATATATATTAAAATAGATTTGGCTTCTCTAAATGACTTTTTTTCCATTGCAGTGCAAATATAAAAATGCTATATTTATGCTATTCAACAAGCCATATTATTAACTAGCCATGGCACCTGCGCTTCGTCATGGCCGGAACCATATTTTTTTCAACGCAAAAAATATCAATTATGTGTAATTTTTTTTATTATAATATAATTTTTTTAAAAAATAATAAATATGTGCAGAAATCTTGTGAAGTGCAAGTTTTCTATAAAAAAAAATATGAATATTAAATGGATATAAATTTATTTATTTAGTAGGTTTCAATGAAATAATCAATATAAAATTATCATTATCATTCAAAAAAGCAAGAAGATTCAGATATATAAATTATTGAATACATTATATTAAAATTAGTTCATTTTATAATTCAATTTAAATTAAACATAAAAAAAATATAAATTGTGAAAGAACCTTCATTAATCAAATAATAAAAATAAGTAGTTAATTTTCTATCTTTAAAAAGAAGAAAACATAAATTGAAAATTCATCCCCACATTATTATTAATATCATTAGTATAACAGTTAAAATTATTATCAACATTACTGCTCAAACAGTGAAAATCATTAAATTGCCCCAAAGGTAAAATATGTTGTCAAAAAATAAATAAAAAATAATCACTAAATTTTTTATTATTAGTGTGCAAACAATAAAATCATAAAATATCTGATCCAAAAATCGGATAAAAATAACAGAAAACAAAAAAAAAAGAACAAAGAGAAAAATGGAGCAATATTAATTTTAAAATATCATCAACATAAATTATAATTTCAGAATTGAATCAAATAAATATAAAACCCCAATAAAAAAATAAAATGGCAAAAATTCAAAACAAATACTAAAAGTATAAATGAATGAATATAGACAAAAAATAAACATTGCCTAAGAAAGATAGAAAAAAAAAAGAATCAATACTAAATAAAAAATTAAAAGAACAAGTGTCAAAATAAAAAAAAAACAATATATATATAATTAATTTCAATTGAATGATAAAACTGCAACAAATCAAAACCTTGAGACCAAAAAACAATAAAGGAATTTTTAAAAATAAAATGCAGTGTAACCAATATAAATTAAAATTTCAGAATGAAACGTAATAAAAATAAAATCCCAACAAAAAATAAAATGACAAAAAATAAAAACAAAATCTAAAAGCATAAATGCATAAATATGGACAAAAAATAAACACTTTCCAATAAGGACAAAAAAACCAAATGAATTAATATAAAAAATTAAAAAGAATAAGTGCCAAAATAAAAAACAAAATATATAATTAATTCCAATTGAAAGATAAAAATGAAACAAATCAAAACTTCAGGAGCAAAAACAATAAAAGGATTTTAAAAAATCACTTAAGTGCAATTGTTGAACAAATTAAAATAATAAGAACCGAAATGAAAATTAGCATACATGACCAATTTTAATTTAGGGACAAAATTAGAACAAATTCAAACTTTCATATAAAAATTATTAAAGGAACAAAAAACAAACCAAAAATCAAAAGTTGAATGACAAAAATAAAACTTACCGTATATAATCAATTTCAATTGAAGGGTATAATTGAAAATAATCAAAATTTTCATTGAAAAATCAATAATAAAAATGAAATCAAAAGATCATGGACTTAAATTAAATTGATACAAATATGAGGGACTGTATCGTACTTTCTAGCAATAGGAGAGAGAAAAGGGGAGAAGAAAAACTGTTTATCAACGATTACATGGTCACATTTGAAACACATGTGCTGCGCGTGAAGTTAAAGGACATGGAGGTAAACCAGATGACACGACAGATGCCTAGTGTTCACTGTCGGAGGATACCGCACGCGCTGCCTAAAGACGAGTGTGGCAGAACACTGATGGCACGTCCATACGTCGCGCTTGGAGTGTTATGGAAAAAATAAAATAAAAAATTGATCAATTACCCATACACCCCTAGACACAGCGATATCTATAAAAAAAACATTTAGGGAGGCTATTTTTGTCATTATATTGTGCAATAAATTCAAAAATACTATCCATGTCATCTGAAAATTTCAAAAATACCCTCGATCCCAGGGGCTAAAATTTTCGGTCCTGGGGACAATCCACAGTGAACTGAGTATGGGTGAACAATAAAAAATTACATAATAAAAGAGTGACGCCTTTTATATTTAATTAATTTGGCTTCTGTAAATACCTTCTCCCCTTGGTGATGCTCCTAGAGATGCTAAATGTAATGACTAGTGTGCTCTCTCTCTCTCTCTCTCTTTGTCACCCACACACACATTCTCATTCCTTAGTGATGTGGTATGGAGTATACGTTAACAATTTTCATATGATTTAATGTTATTTTGCTAATATGCAATAACCATCACCTAAAACCTTATCACGACCAAGTCTCCATTGGCGAGCACGAATTGACACTTGCAGATCTTTGTTTCGGTTTGAACTGCTGAACTCCCAGGTGGGCTATAATGGAATGAAATTTTACAAAGAGACGCCATTTGCAAGCTTACAATCATACTTCCTCTATGAACTTCGTTGAAGGCTACGCAGTTTGCAAATGGGTACCAAGCCAGAGAATTGTTTCACCCGAAAACAATTTTAAGGAAAAAGAAAAGGCTTTTTGTTTCCTGAATTGCTGAGAAATTTGACCATAACGATTGCGGACCTGGTAACACAAAAATAAGTTGCTCGCCATAAAATCAGAATCAGAAGAGGCATTTTACAAGAACAGGGCCGTCTCAAGGAGCATGTTTGAAAAACCAGTCCTCTGCAGTCAGCATTAGAAGAAAAATCCTTTGGAACTGGCACCTGAAAAGCACATGAACATTGTTTGGATGGACCTCAACCATTGTTGTCCGTCTTTCCTATTTGAGGTTCACACCAAACACCCTGTATAAACTTTGAGAGGTTTGGCTCAACTATTGAACCTATACATATTTCCAATATGCTATGCCAACCGGCTTTTTCAGCAATTATTGAAATAAAAAGAGAAGGAAAGAACACCATTTCTATTACACGAAACTGAAGGTCCGAACCCAGATAGTAGCCTGAAAATTACAAGGGAGAGGCTACTACAAGACGTTCGAATTATTAAGAACAGGATAGTTGGGGGGAACAAGAGCAAGACAACATGGAATGGATGGTTCAAAGGCTCTGAAGTAGTTTCAGGGTTTCATCAATATGCTTTTCAGGCTGGAACTGATTGTTGTAGATCAGCTGGACCATCCCTTTCTTGTCTAGAACATAAGTCTGTCTCCCAGGTAATGTTCCGAACAGGTCTGCTGGCACTCCCCACTCTTTCCTTATCTTGTTGCCTTCGTCGCTCAGCAATGTAAATGGTAGTCTGTTTTTTTTGGCAAATTCCTAAAAGTCATTGCAGTATTTGTTAGCATCATCTCATCCCAACCGGCATTTTAGCCAATTCAGATTAACTAATCGCTTACTGTTGAACTGGCGGTAAAAACATGCCATCCTTATGAGGGTTGAAATGGAACATAGAATTATGATTTTCTATTGTTAACCTGCTCTGAGATTGAAAAATAAGAAGAAAAAAGCAGCTTGTTTTTACCTTGTGAGATGTTGGATCATCACCGCTAATTCCAATAACCTCAGCCCCTGCTCTCTTGAACTTCTCATAAGAATCCCTGAAAGCACAAGCCTGCAAGAACACTTCACGCTGATAAAAAATTTTACTGAAAAGAAAATAAATATACAAGTTTTTCAAATGTTTTTTTTATAAAAACTATAATTATAAATAAAAAACTTATATAAGTATTTAATTAAATACATTAAGAACCACATGTGCCAATAAATGCAAAGAACTGTTCAACTCACCTTGTTGAATATCAAATAATATTTTTTTTCTAACATAAAAAAATTAATATGTAGATCAAGGTTATTAATTTCGTTTCGTTCCGGCTGGAACGTTCTGTACTATTAAGAAAACTGAGACAAAATGACATCGTTTTCGTCTCGGTTTAAAATTCCGGCCCGTTCCGGAAATTCCGGTCAAATTCCGGCCGGAATGTCTCGGTACCGTTCCAGGTGTGCCGTTCCAGCCTCAAAATCTTTTTTTTTTTTTTTTAGAGATTATGTTTAAAATTATTTTGATTAACCTATTGTTGTGTTTCTAATTTTGAAATTAAGTTTGTTTGATTTTGTGTTTGTATTGTATAGTTTAAAGTTAGTTTATCTTGAATTTTAATTATACTTGATAAATTAAAATTTTAATTATATATATATATATATATATATATATATATATGAACAGTACAATCCCGAAACGGCACGCCGAAACGCTCCGAAACCGGAACGTTCCATACCAATAGAAAAACCGGAACGGCAACCGGAACGGCAACCGGAACGGTATTGACAACCTTGATGTAGATGTTATTAGGGTGCTTTTCTAACATCGAGTAAAAAATTATAACTGTAAATAAAATAATTGACGAGTACATATAATAAATATAATAAGGAATAAATACACTAATAAAAACTTATTATTTTACCACCATCAAAGTAAAAAAGAAATGACAGAATTTATAGCTATACCATTTCTACATTAAAAACTATTTTCTTTTAATATATTTACTACCTAAAGATGCCTTCGATTGATGATCATTCCAACCTGTATCTCTTCTTTTTGTAATTAACTTTTTCTTCCTAGCTAAAAACCCTAGGCAAATCTGATCACCAAACTTCCTGAACCGTGCCTGCTGAACATGTTTTATAAGTAATACAAGCCGATACCCATTGCGGGCAATATCATATTTTTTTCAATTTTAAAAAATAATTATGTGAGTTTTTTTTATTATAATATAAATTTAGATAAATTAATAAATCTATGCAAAATTACTGCTAAGATAAAACAGCAAAATATTTTTACAAAAAAATAAGAAAAAATAATCACTAAAATTACCATTATTATGTCGCAAACAATAAAATCATAAAATTATCTAATCCGAAAAATAGATAAAAATAACAGAAAAAACAAAAAAAGAAAAAAAAAAAAGGGAGCAATATTAATTTAAAAATGATCACCAACATAAATTAAAATTTCAGGATTGAACCAAATAAAAATAAATCCCTAATAAAAAATAAAATGACAAAAATTAAAACAAAAACTAAAAACATAGATGCATAAATACAGATAAAAAATAATCGTTGTTCAAGAATGACAGAAAAAACCAAAGAGATTAATAACAAATAAAAAATTCAAACAATAAGGACCGAAATGAAAAATAAAATATATTATTAATTCCAATTGAACGACAAAATTGAAACAAATAAAAAATTGAGACTGAAACAAATAAATATATTTAAAAAAAATGCAGTGTAATTTTGTTAAAAAAATGATAGAATAAGAAATGAAATAAAAAGTAGCATACATGATTAATTTCATACAATCAAAACAAATCAAAACAAATTATATAATTAATATCAATTGAAGGATAAAACTAAAATTAATAAAACCTTGGGAAAGAGATAAATAAAAACATTTAAAACAAAATTGTTGTGCAATGTTTTTACAAAATTAAAAGAATAAAGACCGAAATGAAAGATAAAATATATGACAAATTTCAAATGGAGGACTCAATCAGAAGTAATTAAAATTTGCATACCGAAATAATTAAAATAGATAGAAGCAAATTGAAAATCAAATGTATAAGGACTACATTGCAATTCAACATATAAAATCATTTTCAATTAAAAGGCACAATTGCAACAAATCAAAAATTATATTGAAAAAAAAGTAATAAAAGCGAAATCCAAAGTCCAGGGACCAAAATAAACATATAAAAAACATTAAGGACCTACACGTATTTCCAGGCAGCAAGAGAGAGAAAATGGAGAAAAAAACTAAAACCATACATTAGAGCTTACTCGGCCAATGTAATCGGACACGTGCCGCACTGGGAGAAAGAGTACATGTCGTTGCACTATGTGACATAGTGAAGGCCAATTTTGGATCGCTGTAATGAGGCGTGCGCACCAATGACGCAGGAAACACTGTAGACACGTCCGTACGACGCGCCTGCAGTGTCAGCAAGAAATAATATTAAACTGGACCCACCAATAACTACGAAAAAACTATCGAGCAAAATTCATAAATACCCCCCGGATCTGATGCCTAGTTTTTGTCATTTTCGAGGATTAATTTTGTAGTTTTACTGTGCACAAATTCAAAAAGACTATCCATGTCCCCTAGAAATTGTTAAATTACCCCTAGTCCAATTTGCCTTCTTTTGTCATTTTCAGAGGTTATTTTTGTAATTTTACTATGCAACGAATCCATAAATACTATCCATATTCTCTGAAAATTTCTAAAATACCTCTAGTCTCATGGTTAAAACAGTAAATAAATATTCAATAAAAGTGGCACGGGTTTTCTTTTATAGTTAATGATTGCAGATTCTCTTGGTCCTAAAAATCAAGCTCTTGATGACATTTGTGATGATAAAATCAAATGCAATTACTCTCTGTCTTGCCTACATTGTCTTATCTATGCTTGGTTGCCTCCCCGTGAATAAAAATGAAAGCCTTTGGAGTAACACAGATCTAGCTAGTTACCTGTTTCGTGCAGCTAGGGCTTTCATCAGCAGGGTAAAAGTAGACAACCACAGGCTTCCCTTTGAACTCGGAGAGCGAAACGGTCTTTCCATCCTGATCTTTCAATGTGAAGGACGATGGCACCTGTCCCTTGTTTACCTTGAAAAAAACAAACCAATCAATCAACAAAATGAAAGCTATGGAGCACGTAATTTTCACTATAAAGAGGAGTGTACCTTGGCGAAAATGGTAGTCTTCGCTAAAGAAGAAGAAGAAGAAGAAGAAGAAGATGGGATTGACAGAGAACTAGGTTGGGAAAACTTGAGGCCATGGAACTGTGACTGTGATGACATGGACAGAATTTGGAGGTTTTGAGAAGATGGGTTTCTGGGTTTATGAGTGGGAAGTAGAGAGGGTAAAGAGTGTTTAGGCAGAGAAACGGAAACCATTTCTATCAGGAAACAGCAAAAACAAACAATGTTTTCTTTGTTTTCGGTTGCAGATAAGAAGGTGTGGTTGGTCGGCGATGGGGGAAGAAAGGGTACGGCAATATATGGCGTGGACAATTGCCAGCCACAAGCTTTATTGAAACTGAGTTGTAAAATCGTATAATTTTACGAGTAAAACACATAAATTTGATAAAATTAAATAAAAAAAAAAAATTTATAAAATTCGGATTTGACTCTGTAAACTCGGTTAAAATTATAAAATCATGACCGGTCCGATTTTAATACTTGATCAGTCGGTCCGTTGGTAAAGTTTACTTTCCTTTTCCCCGAATCCCCCATTTTCTTTCAATTAATTACTTCTTCTCTGAATCACATCCCTCTCCTCTCGTCACTGGTCCAGTACTCATCCACTTCTTGCCCAAATCGTCCTCTCCTCTCATCTCTCAAATCGTCCTCTCCGGTACGAGCTCTCAAACCGTCGTAGCCGTCGTCACCTCTCATCTGTATGCTCTTCGTCGCCGTCACCTCTCAAGGGTAGTTAAATGTTAAGTTCTTTCATTTAATTTAGTCTTTCACTGTTATGTTCTTTCATTTGCGCTGTGTTTTTAGCCAACTCAGAGGGTGGTAATTAGGTTAATTTGGTGATTATAAAAGAATATAATCTCTTGTGAGGAGGAGGAGGAGGAGGAGAGCTGTTTTGGTGGGTAATCATAATATATACGTGAACAAAGTTAATGTAGAGAAAAAAACACATGGAATCTGTGAATTTCATCTTGGATGGCAAGCGGGGTGGGGGTGTGGTTGTTCTGTGAATTTCTTGCGTAGTAGTAAAAACAAACACGTATTCAAGGATGGTAGGGGTGAAGTTTCTGAGATTTTAAAAGTATTCTCTGTTTTCTTGCATTTGTATTATCTTCTTTAATACTGTCTTGTTTGCTATGCAATTTCATTTCTCTCCACACTACATTATCTTCTTTAATATCTGAATGTGTTGTTGAGAAAGCTGAGTTTTATTGATCATTTTCTTGCAATGTTAAATTCAGTTGATATGTAGTAGTAGAGTCGATTATGCTCCACCTATAAAAGTGTCTTCTCTATCCATCCATTTTTGGAGTGAATCTCCATGAATTGAATTTTTTGTCAATCCATTCTCCATTTACCCAAATTGCAACCCTCCAATCTGGTCTTGAATCAATAAGTTGACGAAACAACTAACGGTGTGAGGCAGAATGCCAAACACCTCAGAATAGAATGGACATGGAGGGTATCTGTTCATTCGAAGATAATTAGTTTATGGGAGACAATTCTCTTGAAAGTACGTGGAGGTAACATCCAGATTCTCAGCTAGAATTTCTGTCATCTCTTTAGCCAATTTCTCAGCTTGCGTAAGCTTCACTGCTCTCTCTGGAAATTATAAGATTGGAAAGATTAGAAGTTCAGTTAAAAACAATGCATGCATACCCAAATAAATTTTTATAATTAGGTTGTAATGACAATTTACAGTAGGACACATTGCACTCCATATTGATATGCTACTTAAGTTTGCACCAAGAATATGATGATGACACTTATAATTGAATATAGTTAGTGTAATCTTGTTCCATCCAGGGACTAGATCTTGCAGCCATTTCATTTTCTTACTAATGTTTTCCCTCTTGGCCTAATGAATATCAAGGACATGCAACAAAACTCATTAGAGGTTACAATATTAATTTTGATGTATAGCTAAATATCACTTGTATGATGAAATGTGATGAAATATTTTCCTGGTTATATATTCTGCTGCAATAAACTGAACACAGACAAAAATGCAGAAAAGTTGAAACTTGTCAATGATCATGATAAAGTTCTTCTGTTACTGATAAAGTTCACTTGTATGATGTAATGCTATTGATGAATGTCTTAGAAATAGCGAGGAAGATGATGTTAATGAGGCGGATTTTAGTTTACACGCCAGCAGAATTTTTTTAAAAAAAAATTGTTAGTTCTTACTTATTGAAATTCCGTGGACATAATTATTTTATAATGTATTTTTAAGTTTTTTTAAATTATGTATGAACCTTAACTAATGAAGTTTTATGGCCATAATTGTGTTGTATTGTATTCAGAAATATTTTAGTTATGATTTTATGATTTTTCTACCGAAACGTTTTTAGCTGCGATTTTATAATTTTTGTATGAAAATATTTTAGGAATGATTTTATAATTTTACGATCCGAGTTCAAATGTCAAATTCCGTGTTGTGTCAAAAAAACGAGTTTGACAACCTTGGCTATGGTGCTCTTAGCAATATTATTAAATTGCCATTTATTATGAGGTGGTGCAATATTATTAAATGGCAATGATAAGAAGAAAAATGTGCATTCCACATGCAAACTCACAATCAAAATATGTTGATGGAGAAAAAAGATGCTAATTCATTGGAAGGGACCCGAGAAAGAGTTAATAATTTTCATTCAAGGGTTAATAATTTTCATCTTTGTAATTGTGCTTAAGAAAATTTATATTTTATTTTATTTATTTAAAATCAACATGTACACAACGTTCTTGTTATTTTTAAATCCTTATATAATTTCATGTTACTAACATTATTAAAAATATGCTTACAACATGAAATCTTTATTGATTTATATCAGTCACTAAACTTTTTTAAAATTAGCTATGATCTTTATATTTTATTTTATTTTATTTTCTTACAAATGAGACCTTAATTGATAATTTTGTATATAGACTTCAAATAGCTAATATTAACTTGGAATATACATCTCTTAACTATAAAAAAATCATTAGTTTTGACTTATTATTTTTTATTATCATTTTTTTCCTGTTGATTGTCTTTATAATCACTATCTAGAGTTTGGCTTCAAAGAAGTATGGTAAATTGAACACCATTTTGTTAATGTAATTTCCTCATAGTCATTGACTTATGCATCAAAAAGTATTATAATCATTGACTTACCCATCAAAAAGTATTTTTAGTTCCTCATCCTTTAAAACACCTTATTCATCTAGTTGTTGTATTAAAACAAGAAACTAAGGCTATTTTTTTCCAAGACATGTATTGTCACTATGAAGGGTTTCCACTTTTTTTTTCCATCATACTATCATCCAATAAGCTATTAACAATGATACTCATGTTTTTTTATCTAGTTGGTTTTCTACCTAAACAAGGGGGGCATTTGTTAATGCCTTCTCATGTCATATATGCTCATTTAAGATTTAGACACTTTTATTGTCCTTGGACATTACTGATGTTGTTTTTTCTATAATAGGTACATGATCTCCCCTTATTATAGTAGTTTTTTTGGTCATATACTCCTTATTTTTGTTAGAGAATTACTGTCATCATCTTCTTCTATTTATAATAAACAATAACTTAGGCTAAATTTATGATGTTTGTTTTTTTGGTTCATGCTTTTTAGGTGTTGGCTTAGTACATTGGATAATTTTATCCTATCATTATGGTTGTTGATTGATCTCTATTCTGACTTTAGTAGTATATTGAGATGTTGTTCTTTTGATTATAAGGCTAGTTTATTTTCTGATTGTAGGATTAACTTTCTTCTTTCTTTATTTCCCATCACATTAACTCTTTCTTTGTCAAACTTTGACTCATCTAAGTTTAATTTCAATGATGTTCTTGTAAACAAAAACATTATGCAATACTTAGGGGTTAGATGCATGCATCCTTACATGGTTTGGAACTATATGCCCTTGTTTCTTTGGTTTCCCCTTTCTAGTGTGAGCTCGTTTATTTGCTTGAATTTTGTTTTCTCAATCTATAATCTACCTTTTGTGTTGTGTCTATTACCCACTTTATTCTCAGGAAAAAATCTTCATCTTTGGTTTCTTTAAGGGCTATTTTTTGCTCCATTTAATATATGATTTGACATTGCTTTTCATCATATTTTTATCAATACTTTAATTTTTGTTTCATTTTAAAGGCTTTTTGGTTTTGTTTAGAGTATAAATCCTTTTAAATTTACTTTCGAGTGATAGGAGACTCCAATATATCTTTCTATGATTTTGAGTTTGAGGGCTCTTGGTAATATTTCTTTACTTTCAAGTCCTAGTGGTTGTTGCTATTTTTTTCTTTATTTTCTGTCTTAGAAAACTTTTTCAGATTTTTTTGACTTTGAGCCTCAAAGAATTTTCCCAAATCTTTCTTAAGTTTGAGTCTCAGAGGACTTTTACAAAATAAAATTCCATGATTTAATTCATAAAGGGCTCACTCAAACATTTATTTACTTTTGAGTCTCAGAGATTTCATGAAAATTTCTTCCACTACAAATCTTTCATTACTTTCAAGTCTTAGAGTACTTTTACAAATATTTCCATGATTTTGAGCCTTAGAGGACCTTTATATAAATTTCCTTTAATTTTCATTATTAAAAGACTTTTACATATCTTTCTACATTTGAGTCTTAAGGAAATTTCATAAGAAATTCTCTTTACTTTTGAGTCTCAAAAGACTCTTGCAAATCTTTCTTTATTTTTTAATCTTATATGACTCTTGCAAACTTAAGTTTAAAATATCATTTTTATTTGTGAATTTGAATCCTAAATGTTTCTTTCAATTTCAATTCTTGAGGTTGGTCACCTCTCAATTTCACCACCTTTCAACATTTACCATATATGCTATTTTCTATTTATCCATCCATCTCTATTAATAAGATACTTCATGCTCATAATCTCTTCACAATACCTAGAATCATTTTAACATGCATACTTAAATCCCACTTTATAATTGTCAAAATCACCTCAACAATGAGTTCTAAGTCAATTATCTTTGGTGATATTCCCCAAGAAAATACCATTTACAAAATGGCTCTTAAACACATTGCAACTAGACATAAGTTTTGGTTGAAAGATAGATCTTGTACTGCAGTAATACATTCAAACTTGTATCTAATTTTTTAAAACTCCAATTCATCAATTAATAAGCCCGAATGCCTATGACTATTATCCCGGTCATTGCATCCACATTTGTCAATCGCACTCACAACCTCAAATTTGGGAGTAAGAGGAGTCATGTATTAATTAATAGGATCAAGTAACTCAATATCCCTATTCTCTTCATCCTCCTCCTCAACCTTAGCTTTATCAATGTGATGATCATTTTTGTTGCCACTTGATTTGTTTTTTTCATAGAAATATAAAATAAATGTCATATCCTATTGAGGTCCTATATTAACAATTTCATGTACCAATATTTTTCTACTTTTATTACCACCTAAACGAGATGGACTAGCTGCTCGCGAGGTTCTCTGAGAGTTATTTGGAACTTGATTCAACTTCATACTATAAGAGTTTCTTCATCTAGATCTACTACTCAAGGAGAGATCTAGCATATTAATCTCATCAATCATTGCAAACCTAAACATTAAATTCACACTTCCCTTACTATAAAATCGTACACCGACATAAAAAGCTTGATTGGCCCTAGTTAGCAACATCATCTAAGTAATTTCAACTTTTATTTCAAACATATTCCAGCTAAGTCGATCACTTAACATTCTAGATAACATGTTAAGAGACAAGTCTAATACAACAATTAGGAATTTCAGGCTTTCTCCATTATAAGTGGTAGCATTGTTGGTTTGCTGTCATAATAAAATTATCAATCAAATTCATGTGTTTAATAGACAATTATCTTATTTTATATATAATTCAATATAATCTATAATTTCACCTAAATCAAGATAACAAATAATTTTGTAAATTCATAATCAAAAACAAATTTTAAAAAATAACCTAATTATCAACTCAAATTTTATTTAATTAACCTAATTACAAAAAATGCCCTATTGTTATTTTTTTACAAATTTCTAATTCAAATCTCTAACAATGTATGAAATCAAATTAACACACGTTAACATAAATTACATTGAAATAATATTAAAAATATTCAATATATCTCTAAATACAGAATGTGAGATATGATTGATAGTGAAAAATTATTTATTATTTATAAAAACACTATTTGGCTAAAACAAAACGGGCGGAATGAAACCAAAACGTTTCGGCCAGAATTTGGGTGGATTTTCAGAACGAACTAAAAATCTGAGTGAGGTAAAATTAGAACAAGATATATTGGTCATTCCAAGCATAATGGAACGAAATTGACAACCATGATTGTAAATAACAATTGCAACTTGTAAAATTATGATATATTGTTAAATACTTTTTTTATAGTGTTACTTAAATGATGTTAAGAGGTTCTCTTGGTCTCGCAGGTTACTACATGAGATTTATCCAGGGGTATGAAACTATTTGCAGACCTTTGACAATGTTACTCAAGAAAGACGCATTTGATTGGAATGAAGAAGTCACAGCTGCCTTAAATAAATTAAAGGTGATGACTAATTCATCTATGTTAGCCTTGCTAGATCTTAACAATATGTTAGTGATTGAAGCAGATACATCAGGGATCGGAATTGGGGCAGTGCTAATGCAAGAAGGGCATCCTCTGGCCTACATTTGCAAGTCTTTAGGCCCTAAAAATCAAACCTTGTATACCGATAAAAAGGAGATGCCAGTTATCCTGCATGTGATCAATAGAAGCATTATCTTGGTAGAAAACACTTCAAAATCAAAACTGATCGTGACAGCCTAAAAAAAAGACTTGCTGGAGCAAAAGATTACATTTCCTTCCCAACATCTCCGGTTAGCTAAACTACCTGGTTTTGATTTTGAAAGGGTACAAGAGAGGTAAAGAAAATGTCGTGGCAGATGCACTATCAAGACATTCTAATGGAGGGTTGTTTATTATGGCAATATCAACAACTTTTCCAGAGCAGATTAAGGCATCTTTAAACAAGGACACTCGGCTAAAAAAGATAATGCAGGACATGCAGCAAGACCCCAACTCTCATCCTCGCTATCAAAGGGTTAATGGCCATTTGAACAAGAAAGATAAAGTGGTAATTGGAGACCCAGCATTGCAATCTCAAGGCAGCCCAGAATCGCATGGTGCAGATAGCTAATCGAAAAGGCACTGGGTGGAATTTTGAATTGGGAGACTGGGTTTACTTGAAACTAAATCCTTACAAACAGAAATCAGTGGTTAACAGGCACTACCACAAGCGAACATTTAGATATTATGGACCATTCCAGATACTGGAACGCAATGGCCAAGTAGCCTAAGTTATGCCCACCTCCTAATGCCACTATGCGCCCAATCTTTCATGTTTCACAACTCAAGAAGCATACAGGAAATAGAGGGGAAGAGGAGGGTTTACCTGAATGACAAGAAGAACCAATAGCTCAACCCAAGCAGTTCTTGACCGAAGGATGGCGATTAGATAAACAAGGATTGATTCTCTGGAAGAGCTTACCACCTTCAAAAGCAAATTGAGAATGTGCAACTTCCATGGCGATCAGATACCCAGCATTTATCCAGGAGGACAATGACAATGTTATGAGAAGAAATGAAGACTGGGTGAGAAATTGGAGATTTGGAAATTGAAATTATATGACCGTTATAAGAGCTGACTCTCTTGACCGTTTCATCTAGCATTCATATGTGCACCGTTTCACTAAACTAAAACAAACATTGTCTTAAGCTGATGAGAATAAATGTCACCGTATCTGGCTAAGAATGTAGGGGAGCATGAGAATGCAGGTACTTATAACAGTTGGGGGTGATTGAGCATGAGAATGATATTTTTTATTTTAAAAAAATTATTTTTGACATTGAAAATATTTTAAAAACACTGAAAATTTAAAAAAAAATATTTTTTTTTCAAAAATGCTTATCAGACACCCTCTTATAGTCCATGAATGAAACAGTAGAGAAATTAACATCTGGGATATTCCTCTTCTCGCGTCTGCTTCGTCCCTCATCTCCTTCTATCAATGTCTAATCCCATCAAATCCAATCAGTATTCTACCAAGTTAATCCCACGTGCAGATAAATCTCCACTTTAGCTTCTGGATTCCATGCAGGTTGGAAGCTTCACAATCCAGCTCGTGAGGCTGTTCCTGCGATCACGTTGATGAGAAACTGGATAGATTTACCATCACTGTTATCAATATTGCCTGTTAGTTCACCTGGCATCAATGGTCCTTTTGATTTTTGATTTATAAACTAATCACTACACCTATCTCTGTAAGAATAAAGAAATAATTTACTTTTACACATCTGCCATCATTTGGCGCATTATAATCGACAAATATTCAACGGATTATACCTATCTTTTCCGTGAATTCTTTTCTTCTCATGTTGATTTCTATGGCAGAAAGATAAGTGTAGGGAATATTTAGAAGAGAGGAGCTTCATGATAACATAAGATATATAGTTAAATGTGGTCTGTTGGGAGATACTAAAGAAGCTAAAATTGAGAAGAAATTTTGTATTCTCATTGCTGTAATCGTTGTTCATGCTCTGTTTTTATACATGTTAACCCTAGCTAAACATGGCAAGTAGATAATTACAATTGCATTAGGATTCTGTCTCTAAAGATAATATCGAATAACTAATGCTAATTGATGCATTCCTATACAATCGGATCCAATGCTTTAACAGATACACAGAAATTGATGTTGGATCAATTCCCCTGAATCCCAAAGTCAAGTAAACAGAGAATTTGCAAGAAAGGATAGAAAGAAGATAATGGATGAACCAAAAAGACACACCATCTTTACTGAAATTCAATGGGCTCAACAGCCGAGTGCAAACAATGCTGCAGAACGAAAACAAAGGAAAAGGAAAAAAAGATACAATGGAAAGGAAAAAATCAAATCAAATCAAAGTCTCTCTTTATCCCATCAATTGCGAAAGGAACATTATTCTGAACCTGTCAAACCGACCCACGATTCCTCAATTATCTTCGGTTACTTTCACTCTATAGTCAAAGGAACAGACTCAGCCTGTAATGTTATTAAAGAATATTCATTAAATAAACTTTTGCAAGAGTGGTGGATGGTAAATCACCCTGTAGATTGGGAAAGAATGCTTACCAATTTACGATATTTTAGTGCATAGAACATTTCCAGATAGCGACGGCTCTCACGATGATCAAGGTTCGAAACATGCTTCCAGAATCCATAAACTCCAGTGAGCGTCAGGAGCCTTTGAGAGTAAATTTGCCAGGTATACCTGTGAAAGCAAATCATAAAAGACGGATTAGTTATCAAAACAACTCGGAAGAACGAAGTTCACAGAGAGAAGACAATTTACTTACTTCTCTTGGATTCGTTGCAGACCTCCGTTGGAGATTTTGTCCCAGTGAGTGGGATCAACCTTGCAATTCTCAAAGAAGTCAACAAGGAGCTCAGCAGCCTGCTCCCCATGATAAGGATCAATATGGAATCCGGATTTTCCATGCACAATGATCTCAGCAGGACCACCATTGCAAGTAGCAAAGGTTGGCAAACCACATGTCATGGCCTCAACAACTGTCAATCCAAAAGCCTCATACAAAGCAGGCTGCACGAAAGCTCCCTTGGTATCACAAATGTAACGGTAAAGCTCTCCATTCCTTACTCGGTTCATCTGGGAAGAAATCCATCTGAACTGACCATTCAAGTTGTATGTCTCTATATGACTGTACATTTTCTTCATTTCAGCTTGCTCTTCTAGATCTTTAGACTCCTTTCTTCTATCTCCACCCACTACAACAAGATTAACTAATTCACGTAGCTTGGTGTTCTTACCATACCATTCTACAAGACCAGATAAATTCTTAACTCTGTCCAACCTTGCCATGGTGAATAGAATTGGTTTGTTACGGTCTTTTAGAACACATCTGTTGAATAACAAAATAAGTTACAAGTAACATGCATCATTTCTTTGTCCCCAGAACTAATCCAAAAAACAACATAAGAAATTTATGTGGGAGTACAAGAGATGGAAACTTACAAGTGCTCTTCATTCTCAACAGGGCTGTAAAGAAGTTCCTCAATTTCTAGATGGAAAGAAGTCAGCCTACGTTTCTCCTCAGTGTAGGGGAAGTATATGCTCTCATCAGCACCAGGGGATACAATGTTGAATTTGGGATCAAAGACATCAATACCATGAACGACTCTGTAGAGGCCAGGGAGAGTGAAAGCAGTGTGGCTTTCATACTGTCCAACAGTATCCTTGCTGAAATGGTGGAACATTACATGTTAGATTCAGTTGAAGAAGCATTCTACTAGAAGATTAATAATAAGGGGAGACACAATATCACCTTCCAGCAATCTCTTGGAATGTGCTGGTGATAATAAAATCTGTATGGTTCATGGCAAAAAGATCAGCTGTAAACTGGCATGAGAAGTGGTACTTTTCATCAAACTTCTTCCAGTATATATCTGACTCTGGATACTTTGTTTTTTCTAGAGCATGCGCAATGGTGCACTGCAACAACATAGAGAAATGTTAATTTGGTTGTGCTACAGGGTGAAAGAAAAGGATGGTGCAGAGAGAAGAAAAGGTCAGGACAAACCTCTGTAACACCTAATTTGTGTGCTAACAAGGAGGCCACAATGTTTCCATCACTGTAATTTCCAATGATCAGATCAGGCTTGCCATGCAACTCCTTGGCAATTTCAGTAGCAACATCCTGAAAAACAAGATATTATCTCAGCACATGAAATTAAATGTAAAAACTTTGAAAGTAAGGATTATTTTGGAAGAAAAAAACCTCGGTGTAAGTTTCTAGGTATGGCCACACTTCAAAGCGAGAGATCCATTTGCGGACCATGCCCTTTTCATCTCTGAAGGGAACTCGAAGAATATCACAATGCTCCGATCCATACACTCTCTCCAAACGTTGACCACAAGTGGTTCCTACTGCATCAGGGAGCAGTCGAGTGATCTGAAAACACGAGAAATGACATATTAAGCGCCCAGGAATGTAAGAAAATTATAAAATAAGAAAAAACTGTAAAATACTATCAAGGTTTAAACTTACAATGAGAATTCGGGGGGTAATATCAAGTCCTTGCTTCTTGATACGCAGAAGCATTTCATTCTCCAAGGCACGGACTTGATCCAAAATGTAAACAACCTAGTATAAAGCAATATGCAAGCCAGATCAGGCAAAGGTTTCAACAGAGTGGGCAGGAAGAGAGAGAGAGAAAACTAGGCTTGTGAATAACCTGGCCACCAGTATCAGGATACCCCAAAACATTGTCTTGGGCGAAGTATCCATGAGGGGACATGATCACAACATTGAAGACCATAGGAATTCTGCCTAGGAACGTTTCAAGAGTGCAGGGATCTGGTGCCTCGAGAAGATCCAAAAGAAGTTGAATCATCTCTAGAACACGCTCCGCAGTATCTCCCCATCCTCTCTCCAAGCCAATCTCCTGGAACTTGTGTTCAAATTGAGAATATGGAGTATCAGGCTTCAGAGTGAACAGATACTCCTCAGCCTTTCTCAAAACATATTGCAGAGAGTCTAGGTTCCGGATTCTGTCATTCAGCATCATATTCTGCACAAGATTTACAATATGTCAACATGTTTTACAGGATCTAGTTCGGCAGTATGCAATCCTTGGTTAAATTTTAGATTCTAAACATGATGATTATAAGAAATTTCAAGATTCTAACAAAAACATCAGTTGCTTATATCCTATATTTCAATCCAGGCAAATTAGGATCATAGATTTTGAGTTTTCATTCGTGTTGGTTATCCTGGGAGTTATTCTAAATGCTGGAAATCGGATACTGTATCAAGCATACCTTCCCCTCGTGACAGTGAACTTTGAGAAATGCAAGCAGGGGATGCAGGCTTTCCTTGTCATGGAACAGCTTAGCAGAAAGGTGGCGATTGAGGAACTCAACACCATTACCGATGTACTTTGAAAGAGTTGGGCGAGGGAAAGATGCATTGAATGGTTCGAAGTCCAATTCAAGCACGAAGTTGCCGTTGCTGCTGCATTATTAGATCAACCAACATTGTCAAGATATACAGCTCTTGAAAAGCATAAGGCACGCACAGAACATTGAAATTGGGAGAAGCAAATTAAAATAATAGCATCAAATCAATACTCTTGACTTACCCTCCATCAACAAGCTCCTCCTTGAAATGAAGATACTCAGCAACACGCAACTCCTCAACAACAAGTGCTTGGACATTCACTCTAATGTACTCCCAGACACCAGGCCTCGGGCGCAGGGCAAGAGCAATCCATGGAGGCACAACAATTGCTTCCTAAAACCAACAGAATCAACCAAAAAAAATGTCAGTAGAAAATTCTACAGAGCATGATAAAGATAAGAATGCAAGTGAGATCAAAGGTCACCTGTGTGGATCTGAGAACTTCAGCAAAGGCACCACCTGCCAATGTTTTCCTGGTTTCTTCAGGGATTGCTTCAAAGTCAGCAACAATCTGGTGGTGTTGGAGAATTCCTTTTCCCTTACCTTCGATCCTTTAATTCAAAAGGTCCAAAATTTCCAGTCATAAATCTACATATCCTAAATAGGCTGTGCCGGAAATGTAAACATATACCGCTCCGTAAATCATAAACGAGAGAGAGAGAGAGAGGCACTGGTTACCTTGTGAGTAACGCAACAATTTCATTGCGATGAGCCTTGAGGGTCTCATCTACACGTTCACGAATGCTATGGACACGGGTAAGAGCACGTTCAGCCATAGCACCTTGAGCGAAACAGAAAGCAATCAGTGTGAGTAATAACAGATGATAGGAATTAAAACCAGGACCAACTCGATGTTATATTAAGAAGGGGATATGGCTAGCTTAGCGAGCCAGTAATGATCTACAAGCATAGAGTTAAGAGCAACAGAGAAACCACATTATTCTAGAAGACTACAAAATTTCAAAACTTGCTACGTCACGACCTCGCCCCACCAACCATTTTCTTTTCTTAACTGCTATTTTTCAACAGTGAAGGGTTGAATTAAGATTACACATGTCTAAAATAATGCAAGAGATTGGACAATTAACGTTATTTAAAGAAAAAAAAAACATGAAATGGCAAGTTTTAAAGAATTCAATAGGTTTACAATTACATAAAACAGAGACAAAACATATTATGTGTGGTTTCCACTTGCCAGGCATGAAGTTGAAGCACTGCAAAATGTGGGTGCATGAAAAAAAATCCCTTTTCCCTTTAATGAATAAAAGTAAAGGAGAGATCTTCAAGCAATGAAGCAGAGAAAATTATGAAAAGACAGAAGACAGAAAATTCCTCTTGTGGAAAATCAAAAGCTTGAATATGGGGTCAAATATAGATAACTACGTCGTTCAGACATAACTAGAGAGTTTAAACCTGAATTTCTCTCCCATGTAACGTTGGACGTTGAAAAGAACAGCAGAGTTTTGTCATAGCATTAAAAATAACAGACAGAAACCAAAGAATCAGCACCATGACATTTATATATAATCAGTCCAAGTTTCTTTTCTTCCTTTCGTTCATGGCAGCCCGACTGCTCTTTCTTCTTCCAACATTATATATGCTACATCTCATTAAATCATCAGAAAACTAGTTTAGTTTTGAAGAATCATAATCTGCGTATTTGTTTTCTAAATACAAGCCTAAAACTTGTTTGCGTTCTAAAAAAATATATTTTATAAAAAGATTTTGTTTATTTTTACTTGGAATTAAGTTTTTTTATATTATTTTAATGTGTTAATATTAAAAATAAAAGTTTTAAAATATTTACACATAAAAAAAACCACCACGATTATAATAATTCAATTATTTTCTTTGTTAATAAAACAATTAGAACAAAAATATACGTAATGGATGTTGTAAATGTGATTTTAAAATGACGTGGAAAAAATAATTTTAATTAATATACAATCTGATTCAGAGATACTAATATTATTTATTCGGTATCGCTTAATCTCGGACAGAAACAATAAGTCTATGTATTTATACGGTAGCATTTAACAGTTGCACGGTATTTATAAGAGGCATCTCCAGTGATATAAATCCAATAATAAAACTATTTATGTACATTAAAAATCTAGTACGGTGTTTTAATTTAAAATTATGAAAATAAAAAAAAAGAAAAAAAAAGGGCATTCAAAACCAAAAATCAAGTAAGAAAAACATGTAGGGATAATAATTTCCGGGTATGAAAATAACCTATTTTATCTTTTATTGTCGTGGCACTTTGTTGGAATGGATCAAAAATAAAAATAAAAATAAAAATAGAAGCTATTTTGATATTTATTTAGTCTTCGCATTTAATTTAACCCCACCATTGGAGATGCCCGGACAGGGATGTATATTATTATAACGATGCAGTCGCCATCCGTGGAGCTCAGGTCGATAGATATTTAAAATGGAAATGAGACAGTGGGTGTTTTTAACATGTAGAGACACCGGAGAAGCTACCGGCTGCTGGCAGTGGGTGGGTCCTATCACAGTTATGCCGATGATGATGGCCTTGATAATCAAAGCAAAGACTTTTGAGGCATGTTGCCTTTTCTTTGGCTAGCACAAACTTCAATGAAATAGCTGTAAAAGTTTTTTGGTGGGATAATACAGTTTATTTTTGTTAAGATTTTCATAAAAACCATGGAAGAAATCTGAATTGAATTCAAGTAAGGGGTTGGAGACAAGAAGGAGAGTGGGATTCAATTTCACTGACATAAATTTTGTTTACAAGACCTTGTGTGAGCAGGAAAAGGAGGAATGAACAAAAAAACCCAAGATCATAATATTACAAGTAGCAGAAGAGGCAGAGATAATAATTTGCTGGAGATGTTTGAGAATATTTACCTTAAGCTCAGAGCCAGAAACAATACAGAAACTACTTGGGCTGAGGAACAAGAAGACTGGACAGAAAACACACAGAACGCAGGTAAGAACGCGAGGGGGAAGAAGATTGCAAGTGAGGATGGGAAAAAAGAGAGGAGAGGGAGACCCTTTTATACACAATGAGAGAGGAGGAGATGGGCTCCGCCTATTACACACCTGACTCGTGGTTTATGTGATGCATGACTTCGATTAAAATATATACACTGTTCTAGTAATAGACTAGTATCCATGTATATGATTACCGCTTAACCTTCCTGTGGTTGCATGGTTCCTTTCACAAAACCGCTCTTCTCCATTCCCTTACCCTGTCCACTTTAAACGTCCTTGTGGTTGTATTTGAATGAGGGCACAGTAAAAAACACATTCTCTTCTCTTGATTTAATTAATTAAATAATGAAATTGGAGTGTTATTATTTGGGTTTCTATGGTTTCCAGTGGTTTTTGACCCGGAGATTTACTTCGCTTCCGGTTTAAGAACTGCCAGTAGATGTACCGCGAGGCGTTGACAAGTATTTAGGGTGGTGGGGTTCCTATTATTCATGAGCGTCTGCTTTTATTATTTTCGTTGTTGTTGTGCTAATAGATATTTTTTATTTAAAATTGTATTTTTAACAATGTTTTATGAGAATTTGTAAATAAAAAGTTTAAACTATTATTATTGTTTTTTGTATATTATAGGATTATTTTAATATATTGATGTTAAAAGATCATTTTTATTACATATACAAACATCCCTCTAAAAAATAATATTTATTTAAAATTAGAGATAAGAAAAAAAAATCAAACTTGTTTTGAAGACGACTCATTAACCTTCAAGGAAAGTGCGGAAGTTCATATCGCAATTGGATAGCCCGTCACTCTGAGGTGGCGGCGTTACGCACCGACAAAATTTGCTTAATTTACTGGAAAGCTTGTCCAATCTGCTCACTAATTTTGTATTTCTTTTGAGACAGCAACTCCATATGCCACAATCTGTGCTCGCAGTACAGGACGCTGGGGACAGACAGAGCACGCCCAGCTGCTTCGAATTTCAGAGAATCCATTGGCTACCCCATTCCTGCTTTTGGACCGCCCCATGGTATCTCTTTTTGTACACAGCCCTTGTTTAAAATAGTATGGCTTACCATGAGAGAGCATTGGCTAAATTCAAGGGAGAGGCAAAGAGACGGTGCAGCGTGAGTTCATCATCAGATAGCTTAACCGGGTAAAAAAAACAATGAGGTTAGGGCAAGGATGGTTTTACAATTCTGTGTACGAGTTTCAGCTCTCTCATGTAATTATTTCCCCTTTTTTTTAATCGGTTTATGGTGTTTATATTATTAAATCTGATTTTCCAAAGTATGCAATAGGCACGTACGGGAGATATTATCCTTGACAGCAAGAACATGTTGCCGCTGCAAGACTCACCCTCTAAATTATTCTCTTGTTCAATTAGATTTTCTCAGATTCTAAAGTGGGAGACCAACACTTCCAAGTACAATGCGCATGTCATGTTTTATGGGAGCACGTCAAAATTAGCTAGTTTTGTTTTAAGAAAACAAAAAACATAAATACTTGCAAAAACAATTGTTGATAATATAGAAATGGTATGTTAAGGACAAAGTTGTCGGTGATCTCTATTCTTGGTAGCTCCAAGTTTTGATCTTTATTTGATGAGAGGGATCCCCTTTTAAGTGTGTTTTTAACCCTTCATCTTATTGAAAACATGGATGGGGGCTCTCGTTTTTTTTTAATTTGAATTACTTTTTGATCAATTAAAAGTATTTTGAAAGTAATATGATTTTATTGAAGCTTATCAGCATTTCATAGATGTTTTCAAGAATAAATATTATTTTTGTATAATCAAATAATTATAAAAAATAAATATTATTCATATTAAACGACAAAAATAAAATACATGCATGATCTCAAACCAGCAAAGCTCAAAGCATTCGAGACAAGGACACATACCTAGCAGCCAGCACGTATTAATGAAATACGGTGGTCGAAGGTCCGGAGAGATCCACTCGTGTGCTCTTCCGAATGGCCAACCTAGTAAGTTTCAAAACAAGCACACAGGGCCCCTCCCTCCCAAGTGGTAGTCCGCCAATCTTGGCCGCCTCTGGTGGTAACCAAATTTCACATGGAGAGAGCGCACCGAAAAGAGTGGGCAGGGTAGGACCCCTCGGGCTAAAATCTATTCTTTGAAATCGAAGGATCCTAGTTTGGTCCCGCTATCAACCACCCCTTTAACGTCAGGTGAAGTCGGTTTTAAACGTGTAATAAATAGTAGGCCAACTGAATTAAGAGTTTTATTTTTCTAATATTTTTAAATTTAAACTACATAATTATTAATACGATAATCACAAAAAAAAATTATATAATTATTAATTTAAAAATTTATAAAATTAATTAAACTATACGTAAATTAGCTCGGACAACTCCACTACTAATATAAAAATAAAAAAGGGTTTTCACTTCAAAATATATATTAAAATGCAAGACCACGTGCAGGTGCCGAAAATAAAATGATGTTACGTCTCTTCAACGCCCCCTTCTTATTATTTAATTGCCGGTGATTTTATTGCAACGGCAAGGAGTGAAATCATGTGCTTTGTCAACTGATTCTGGAAACTGGAATGGGTTAAAGAGAGGGGGGAGTAAGGAGGCGCTCTCCGCAGCAAGCCAAACTCTGAGTAATTTCACATGGAATTAACCCAGAGAAAAGTAAAGTCGATGTGAATTTAAATAAACGCCCGTCCATTAAGTAATAAATTAGACTATACAGAGTCACATTGTTATTCTTCCCGACGAGAAAACACAACCATCTCCAGATACGAAGTTCACACGTCAAAAAAACAAAATTCTTATTACATTTGCTGACTTGTATTGAAAAAACTTTTACCTTAAATTTTAACCCAATGTCCAAAAAATGATTTTGAGACATTAAAGAACCCTTGTTGCACTTGGAAATTATATTGTTATCCATCAAATTAAGACTGTTGTTGAGCTAACAAGATTCTTAAAAATAAAATGTTAAATATTCTTGTATTACAAGGAAAAAATATCTTTAAATTAAAAGTTCAAAGGTAAAAAAATAACCAATAACAAAATTTATATTGCATCATATTAAACTCTGGTTGACCCAAAAGAAAATGATATATTTAATAATTCTCAATAAAATTTCAACCCGATCAAATAGTCAAATTAAAAATTATTTTTGATATCATAAAATCAGACAGGAAACACAGTTACTTTAGAGCTCGATCTTTCTTGTGTCAACCTTTTCTTTTCTTTGAGGGTATGAAAAACTGTTCACTTAAACTTGTTTACCAAACAGTGATAGCACCAGTACTAAATTAATATATATTGATGATGTTAGAATCTTAACTTAAATTTACAAGACAATAATTATTATAGCCATTTTAATTAATTACTATAATTGTTATAATTAATTATTTTGAATCAGAATTGGGTGTAGAAAGACGAGCGTGAGAGGGGGCACGACCCTTAAAATACAAGGTATTATCTTCTGATGAGTCATGGGAGGAATAAATTAATGAACACGAAAGGCGGTAACATAGTATTCCATGGTGTTTCTGCGGGCGATTCAATTTCAAGCAAAGGCATTCAACACCCAGTGGTTCGTCGGGAAATCGAATCGCCGTTGACATGAAATTAAACCGCAAGTTGTTTATTGAAAGAAAAGCGGCAGTTATTTGTTTAATAATCGGGGGTGGGGGTGGGTGGCACAACCTTATACGGCAGTTATTTGTTTAATTATCGGGGGTGGGGGTGGGTGGCACAACCTTATACGGCAGTTATTTGTTTAATAATCGGGAGGGGCACAACCTTGTAAATGATGATGGGATTTGCTATTCGTTGTCTTCTCTTGTACTCCAAGCGTCCCCAAATCTCCACTTATTTACCTTCTCGCCTTTTGATGGGAGTTGGACTGTTCTACTTATTATACTTTTCTCTTTTATATATTTTATTTTAGATGCGTCGACATCCCGTACACATCATGAATTTAGTTTAGAAAAACTCTAATCAAGGTTTTTTTTTTTTAACATAAAAAAATATCTATTATATATGATTTTTTTTATCATAATATAAATTTAGATAAAATAATAAATCTGTATATATTTTTTATGAAGTGCAAGTTTTCCATAAAATATATAAATTTTAAATGTATATAAATTTATCTGTTTAGTAGGTTTCATTGAAATAATTAGTATAAAATAAGTAGTAATTTTCTATCCATAAAAAGATGAAAACATAAATTGAAAATATATCCTTATGTTATTGTCATTATCATTACTATAACAGTTAAAAATATTATTAACATTATTGTCAAAATAATTAAAATGATTAAATTGCCCTAAAAAATTATTAAAAAAAACAAAAGATATATATAAAAAATCAATAAAAAAATCACTAAAATTATCATTATTATTGCGTAAATAGTAAAATCATAAAAATCATTTAATTTAAAGAACAAATAAAAATAACAGAAAATAAAAAAATCAATAAAGGAAAAAAGGAAGCAATATTAATTTTAAAATGACTACCAATTTAAATTCAAATCTCAGGATTGAACCGGTTAAAAAAATCCCAGCAAAAAAAAATATAAAAAAAACTAAAAGTATAGATGTATAAATACTAATAAAAAATAAACATTGTCTAAAAATTAAAAAAAAAAACTAAATTAATTAATATAAAAAAAACCTCCAATAATCAAATAACAAAAATAAATAGTTAATTTTCTATCCACAAAAAGATGAATACATAAATTTAAAATCTAATCCTTATGTTATTATCATTATCATTACTATAACAGTTAAAATTATTATCAACATTACTGTTAAAACAATTTCAATAGTTAAATTGCCTTGAAAAATTATTAAAAAAAAAGCAAAAGATTTTTGTATTAAAAAAAAACAACCACTAAAATTATCATGATCATTGCATAAATAGTCAAATCATAAAAAATCATCCAATTCAAATAACAAAAAAAAAAAAAAAACAAGAAGAAGAAGAAGCAAAAAACAAAAAAAAATGAACAAAGAGAAAAAAAGAGCAATATTAATAGTAAAATGATTATTATAATAGTTAAAATTATTATCAATATTACTATCATAACAATTCAAATAATTCAATTGCCCTAGAAAATAATTACAAAAAAGCAAAGGATTTGTATAAAAAACAATTAAAAAATAATCACTAAAATTATCATTATTGTTGCGTAAATAGCAAAATCATAAAAATAATTTAATCAAAAGAACAAATAAAAATAACAAAAAATAATAATAAAGGAAAAAAATATGCAATATTAATTTAAAAATAATTATCAACACAAATTAAAATTTTAGGATTGAATCGATTAAAAATAAAGCCTAAACAAAAGGACAAAAACTAAAAGCATAGATGCATAAATATTAATAAAAAATAAACATTATAAAAAAAACAAATGAATTACTATCAAATAAAAAATTAAAAGAATAAGGACCGAAATGAAAAATAACATATTTAAAATTAATTCCAATTGAAGGATAAAATTGAAACAAAAAGCAATTGGAGGACCAAAAATAAATAATGATAATTGCTGTCATTTTATAAAAATATTAGAAGAAGAGGGACTAAAATCAACCTTTGTATATATTATCAATTTCAATTGGAGGAACAAATTAAAAAAATTGAAACATCTATACCGGAAAAATTGAAGGAATAAAAAATAAATAAAAAATTTAAAGTATAAGAACTGAAATAAAAACTTCTTATATAATCAATTTTAATTGAAGAGCACAATTGAAAAGAATAAAACTTTAACTTACATAAATCAATAATAAAAATGAAATCAAAATCTCAAGGACCAAAATGAACTTACTACAAACATCAAGGACCGGAGCTGACTTTGCGGCGGCATGAGAGAAAAAAGCGACAACCAACAAAAAATCATTTGCCGCCGCTTACCCTGATATCTATGACCGGAACGCGCCGCAACAGAAGATAGAAGACCTTCCGGCGCATCTTTTAGCATGGTGGAAGTTAATTTTTGATAACGAGACGAAGCCGCACGTGCTGCCTAAAAAGCGCGTTATTGTCAAACGCTGCTGGCGAGTCCGTATGACGCACCAAAAGTTAATCCGAAAAATATTAATAAAATATGAGATAATTACCAAGAGGGCTCTGACCCTATTGATATTTATGAAAAAACTATAAGGGAAAGTACGTAGATGCCCCCGTTTACTATGCGCTATTTTGTCTTTTTCGAGGGCTGTTTGCGTCGTTTCACTGTCGCAATGAATAGTAAATTGTGTCTATGTGAACAGTAAAATGATGCACAGTAAAATCGCGCTATTTTTTTTTTTTCCTTTTTATATTGTTTTTTTTAATATTTAATTAGTTGAAAATTAGAACAAAAGGTTTTGCAAATTTGCTTTTACTAGTGAGATAAATTGGATTACAAGTTTAATAAATTAATTTCATCAAGATCGTCTTTTTATTAATTTTCAATAACTAAATGCCCCATCCGCAGTAAATTACACGCGTTTGGATGGGAAGTTCATGACAACAATTGAAGTGAAAAGATGGGAAGCCAAGCAGCAGCAGCTGGGACTTATGGTCATGTTAACATATGAAGTGATGTTTGCACGTGCTAGATTCTATTTGTGGTTGGGTGCAACGTCAGCTTTTCTGCCCCCAAAACATCGTAACTAACAAGTTTGCTCCTTTCTTTTTTTGTGGCCGGGTCTCTCGAGTTGGTGCTGCTTTGCATTCTTCGGGACTCTATCACGAGCCTTGTGGGGTCAGTTCAGTTGAGTTGGGGTGTGTTTGGAATCATTACGAAAGTAGTTTTTTTTAAAAAAAAAATGATTTCCTTATATTTTAATTCAATTATTTTGGAGTTTTTGAAATAATTGATGGGTTTATATTGAAAATATTTTTTAAAAATAAAAAATATATTATTTCAATACATTTCTAGATAAAAATATTTTAAAAAATAATAGTACCTATCAAACACCTTTTTACTATGTTGTGTTATATTTTAAAAAATAGCTGTTTTGTTTAAAATTATATTAGAATATTATTTTAAAAACTTAAAACTCATAATATTAGTGTATTAAAATTATAAAAAAGAATATTAATTTAAACCAAAAACATTATTAAAAAGATAAGCAGATGATGAAAAGGGCTGGCCTCCTTGCGATCACAACAAACAAGTGCCACGTTACATGGCAAACAATTCAAGTGAATTTAAAAACTCAACCACTTCTCATGTCAGCATAATTACTTCATCAATGATGAGGATGGCCTACGTGGATTCAATTATACTGCTTGCACGTATTGTCGCGGAGTGCGTGCCAAAAAATTGTTGAGCATTGAAATAGAGTAAAAAAACCCTGTTATGATAAACATACACCAGTGTTAACTAGCAGTTAGTATGCTAAAATAACCTGATAAAAACAATAAAGAGAATTTAAAAGTTTTTTTTAAATATAATCCGGATTATTAGATATAAACTTTCTAATCAAGAAAAACCATAAAAAATTTTTTTAATAAATTCAATATTCAATGATTAGTTGTTGTTATTATCACCATTATCACTATTATTATTATTACTATTATTATTATTATTATTATTGATAATAAGAGTAACAATCTTATTAGTATTATTATTCTTTATGTTATTATTTTTATCATTACAATTATTACTATTACCACCACTTTACATCATTATAACAAACTATTATTACTAATTTTATTATTATTATTATCTTCACCACCACCACCACCACCACCACCACCACCATTGTTGTTGTTGTTGTCACCACTATCATTGTCGCAATAAACTAATATTATAATTATTGTTGTTGTTGTAGTTGCTCCTATTATAATCACGTCATTATTATCATCAATATTATTATCACAATTATCAATGTCATCATCATTATTGTTGTTGTTGTTAATAGTAGTAATAGTAAAATTATTTCTACCACTACCACTTCTATTATAATCATCATTATTACTAATTTTAATAGTAATATTATTCTCATTACTATTTTCATCATCATCATTGTCATTATTAATAGTGGCACACATCTTCACAAGGCATCAGAGTTGCCACCTAATTTTTTCATTAAGAATTGCTAGAAAAACTCAAATGTATTGGTCTTATCACATTCAAGGATAACAAATTGGCTATGACTAATAAAGTTATGTTATAATTTGTAATTTGATATGTTTAAATATTTTGATAGGTAATATTTATTTGTGTGAATAAATCTAACTTTTTTAAATTTGATTCTGCATTGTGTGCCAAAAATAATTTTTTTTAATTAGAAATTCCATGTAAATAACTTAATAGAGTTTATCCATCTTGAAAAACAAATAGTTTTTCATAAATCATGCGTCTAGACAAAAAAATATTCCATTTAAAACATCGGAAAAACACTCATAATAATTTTGGAGTTTTTGGTCAATTTTAGATATTTAAATATCAATTTACTTGGTCAATTATATATATGAAGAACATTTTGGTTTTTATTGTCAAAGTTGATCGAGTGAAAACACCACAACTTGGAAGAGGAGATGCACATGTTTCATTTAGATTTGATCTTGCTCAATATGGAGATATGTGAAATAAGAGGTTGATCTATGCTTAAATGAAAGATATACATATCATCCTTCCACCACCCTTTCTTAAAAAATATTTAGAAATCAAAATTTGGAAGGATCTTGTATATCTTTTATTAAAGCATAAGCAACTAAGCTTAATAATTATGATTGATTTATATTATTAATTTTAGGGAGAACATTTAAACAAATTAACATGGATTATGAATAATTCTATTGTATAGATTAATCAATTTATATAATTTTTAAAGTTATCATTGAACTAAATATTTTGTGCAGACAATGTGATTGTTTGTTGGTTAGGGTTAATTATAAAGTGAATCTATTATCTAAGTAACATTAAGAAAAAAAAAATTCAAAATATAAATTGAAGTTTCATCTCAAGGATCGGTTCTAATTTCTATGGATAGATGTTTGCTTGTGACTAAGATTTATTTTCTTGATAAATTTCAATTTAATTTTTTTGATTGCTTAATTATACCTTACTTTAAATAATCAATAACAAAACTCATCAATTGCATAACGTATAAAATGGAAATCTTAACCAAACCTTCCTCATGGGGTCAATCTCTTACTTATTCTATATTATCTTTTGTGTTTTAAACTAAAATAATTAATTTATGCGACTGTAATATCACAACAAATATATCTATTATTTGATACTACTAAATTTGTTATTTGTTTTTATTGCGATGAAGTTTGTTGCAAGACATGAAAGCGGTGAAATTATTTGTGATTATTTTTCTGTCACGGTTCTAAGTTATTTTAGATTTAAAAAAAGATGGTTTGTAATGATTGTCATTGTGAGGTGGCTATTATGAGTTGTGGTATGATTAGAAAAAGGGAAGAGAGAATTGATTGGTGTAATAGCTAGTTGGTGATACATGATAAGAGATAGTTTAATTGGCATGTTTTTCTTCCATATTTATTCTATTCTTATTTTTATTTTCTCTCTTTCTCTTTTATCTTTATTTTTTTTCAAAAGAACAATTCTCTTGATTTCCTCTCTTTTCTTTCACTTCATTTTTCTCATCTCATTTTTCTTTTTCTTTTTCTTTACTATATTTTTTTTATACTAACTAATATTTCTTTATTATTCCCTTGTTTTCACTCTCTTGCTTGTCATTCGTTCTTATTTCATCACATTCCGTAACTTTCCACACCCTTTTTACCTTATCTTTTAATCTTTAAATTTCTTGGATAAGGAATTAGAAATGTTCATGTTATTTCCTCATCCTTTCCTTAATATTATTATGTTAACTCAGCTTTTTGTTTCTCTTATGTTGTTTTTCAAAACTTTAATTTTTGAAAACTTGTTAACATGAAAATGATAAATGAAAAGGTTAAAAATCATCAAATGACAAAAAAAAAAAAAAAAAAAACTAGCCGGATTGCATAAAAGATGTATTTTTTATTTAATTATATTTTTGTTAAAATGATTAAACTATGGGATCAAATTTGAGTAATAACAATTGTTTGTTTTTACAATGTTTATAGTACAAAAACATTGAAAAACTTATTTCCTTCAATTTTGTATCCTAAGTTTGTAAAGAAACAATAAGAAAATGTTTTAAAAGAATAAAATGTTTTGAAAATGAAAAAAAAAAAAACAATGCTATAAAAATGAAGGTGGTTAAATCAAAGGTGACCAATCTGAACATGAAACTTAAATAAGTCAAATTAAGAGGCCATCAACCTTAATATTAAACTTAAATGAGTCATATTTTTGTCATTCTTTTTTAAATTTATTTTAAAAATATTTTTGTTTTCTAATTGAACTAAATTAATTAATTAAATATAAACATAAAATGCTGGCTTATGATATTTTGGAAAAAAGAATACTTTTTTTATTGGGTGGACATCATTTTATTGACATAAATAATCACTTGATTAAATAATGTTTTTTTTAAAATAAAATTATTAAATACAACTACGAACATGTATTGTATTGTGAGACTTGGATATCTCAATCTCCTCCTTTATTTGGTTTTTTGGTTTAGTCTTAACTTATCATTAAAGTTTAATTATTAGCATATATAATTTTTAATTTATTGAGTTAAATTTATTTTTTATTTTTTAAACAAACATATTAAAAGGTACATATTTATTTATTCATCCGTTGCTGATATTTTTTTGGGAACAAGCTGGACCACACTCTAAAGAATATTCAAGTACTTGCCTGTATCCAACAATAAGAATAATAATGAATAGATATTTCTGGCTCGTAAAAGAAAAAAGGCGAAGGCTGGGGGGTGCATAGAGAAATTTGTCTTTAGTAAAGAAAACCTTCTTCTTCTTCTTCCTCTTCTTGTGTTCGAAATCCTTAAATATTGAATCAGTGATTTATAATGAGTCATGAATAATTAAATCGAAATAAAAAAGGTGAAAGAATGGGAAGGGAAAGAGAGGTTCCTCAGAAACCTCAACACCAACACCAACAAGTAGTCTCATACACAGTGGAGAAGCTGGTTAATCCCTGACATCCTCCCCGATCTAGAAAACTTCGTTAACGAACAGGTCTCTCTATCTCTGTTTTGTTTCCCTTTTCTTCGTTTTTCTCTGTTTTAAGGAAAAAAATAATTATTTGACAGGTTTCTTCGCAAACTTATAGTCTGGATGCAAATCTTCGCCTTCTTCGCCTCTATCAGCTATTTGTTCATTAATTTATTGGTTCAGTCTTGTCTTACTTAAATTTGATTTGATTATATTAATTTTTGTGGTTTATTTGTTTATTAATTTATTGGTTCAGTCTTGTCTTACTTAAATTTGATTTGATTATATTAATTTTTGTGGTTTGTTGCTGTTACATATATCAGTTTATTATTATTATTTTAGTCAAATATTGCAGTTCGAGCGAGAGAGAATGAGCACCCAGATCGTGGCTCGTAAAGGTCTAGACGGTTTAAGCCCTTGAGCGTAAATGACTTTAAATGCTTTATTAGATTGTAATGCTCCATAATTCCTTTTTGGAGCAGGCACTCTGGGAATGCCAGCTCCTGATTTTAGCCTCTGTCTCTTTTTGATTCCAGAACGAGTGGTATGCTCTCTCTTTTTTTGCCCATGTCAAACTGTGTGAAATCATGCATTTTGGCATTATTCAAAGTCGGAGCACATCAAGGGGAGGCTTTGTAGTGGGATTCAGTTTGTTCTCTGGGGGAGGTAATAAAACCCTCTCTCTTTTCTGAGTTGAGTTGAAGTGGTCCTTTGAAAATATAGATGGTATGCTGTTTATCTGTTTGATTATTTATTCATTATATATACTTTTCAGCAAATGGAGGAACAATTCAAGACAATGATTGTTCTCTCACATTATTTGGTAGTACATCACTGCTCTGTTCCTGGACTTGGATTTGTACAGATGTGTGAAATAAAAATAAAATAGTAAGGCATCTACGTCCTCATTTGCAGACAGGAAGGATCCGTCAATTCTGGGATGAAGCTGCTAAAGTTGAAGCCGTCCCAGGTAAAAGTTAGTTTCTTATCCTTAGCTATACCCTTTTGTTGTTTCCGTTGCCTAATTGTATAGATAGACATGTAATTAACATTTAGTGGTCTTAGATTATCTTCACAAATAACAAGGGTACGTGCAGTGTTGTCAAGAGGCGCTAAACTTGGTGCTTGCCTGGAGTGCAAGAACTAGGCGCTAAAGCGAGTGCCCGGTCAAAAAATGTGTTCTTTTTTCCTTCTTTTTTTTAGTTGATATGTGTTTTAACCTATTTGTCCACCTATTTATCCATATTCTTTCTATTCACCACCAAAAATAATTTAAGGTTACAAACGTACAGTAAAAGTAAAGAGTAGGGTTTAAAAATAAAAAGGGATCATCATAATAGAGCTTGAGGCACATTTGGCAAGCCATGCTTTTCCACTTTCTTTGCTTTCTTTCTTCTTCACATATGTGATCTCTCTCCCCATCTCATTTCTTCTTTACATGTCATCTTCTCTCACTCTTTAAATATCCTTTATCCTTTTTATTTTTTAATAAAAGAATATTTTCTCAAATCTCAAGTTCATCACTCATCACACATCAAACTTCACAATTTTTTTTTTATCTTGCCATGTTTATTGTTTTTGAAACTTCAGTTTATTCTTTGTTTTAATCAACTTAGTTTATTCAAAACTTTAGATTTTAAGGTTAACTATTTGAATGTACTTGCACTTTAAATTGTCTTGTTTTGTTTTTAAGGGTGAATGGTGTAACTTCTTACAACTATGTTAAAATATTTTGAGTTTCACTTTGATTTTCCAATCTTAATTTTAAAAATATGTATTCGTGATTTGTACAGTATAATATTATACAAATATCTTATAATAGGTTATTATGAATTGTAGTACTTGTATGATCACGTTCTTTGTTCTGCTTTAGAAATAGAAGGGAGTTTGTTTTCCCTTGCTGTTGTTGCCAAGTCAGCGATCATATGGCTCCTGCTGTATGCCTTCTTCAATCATATGGCGTCTAAGAGGTCTAAATTGCTAGAGTTAAATATGTCATGTAAGCGAGCTCATGCATGGACATGCTTGTGTTAGTAACAATAATTAAGCTGTGATAGTTTTGATTAGCGTACAATCATTCTGCTCTACAAATAAAGAGAGTATGACTTCCCTTGCTTTTGCTATGAAGTTGGTGATTTTATTGTTCCCTCTGTTATTCTCGTACTTTATTTGCACAGCGTGTCCTTTGGTTTATAAGTGGTCGGAATGCAGGTTTTGAGAAAGCCTATGCAATTCACCTACTTTCTTTGACATATAAAAAGGTTCTTGGAAATAATAAGTTGTAGGTAAAAATGGTGTCTGATTTTGAAAATAGCTTGTTTGTCATTAGTTCTTTTAGTTGAAGGGATATACTCTTCTGAATCCATTTCACTTGATGCGGTAAGAAAGATTCGTACAAGTTTAACTATATCTATGTCTAAATCAGCTGTAGTTATATCATCTGTGCCAGAATCTTACTTAACTGGGCATGCATTTGGCAGCCTATCAACATTGAAGGTCTATCCTTGGAACAAGTTCCTGGAACAGGTGTCCAATTGTCGCTGGACATTAGAGAAGGGTCAAAGGAATGCCACCTACTGTGTTCTTCTTTAGCCCAGGATGGTTAAATTCATTACCAGGTAGGACGATGAATTGTACCTGCCCCATTCTTGTTTGTGGGGCTAGGGATTTTTCAATTCGTTCCTCGTTTCAGGGAAAGCTATGGGATTCTGGGTCGTGGTGCTGCTACTTCTAGTTCCCACTAACTGTGCTTAAGATTTTGGTGCTTCTGTAAACCTTATTGTGAGGTGGATGCGGAACTTTAATTTAGATGCTAACAATACATTGCAATTTTGAACCCACTTGATAACAACACAGCAAGTGCGTAACTCAAACTCATTAATCCCTGTGATGTCTTAAGACAACAAACAATGGTTGAAAACTTAACCTAGCAAGTTTGCTATGGATGATAATTTAAGTAGTGTTTGTATCTACTTGAAAAGGACACCATGATACTCTACGCCGAAGTTGCATGACTATAGATATATATATATATATATATATATGACTATATATATATATATATATATATCTATAGTCATGCAACTTCGGCGTAGAGTATCATGGTATATATTTGTCATAACCTAATTTTGAGTCATTTCCCTAAACTATCCAAAAATACAAAAATAAAATAAAAGAAGGCCAGTGTCGGTAAGAAATTCTTGGTGTTTTCGAGAGCTTGATTATATCTCTTTTGTGCCTAGAAATGAAGGAGAATGCAGATTAAGGCTAACATAATTTATTATCGGATAAATTTGTGTAAAAATTAAGTTGAAAGATATGATTATATTTTTATGTGTCAGTTTGATTTAATCGTTGACCAATTTAAAAGTGTAATTATGTTTGAGAATTAATTTAGGGTCCAATTGAAGGATTTAATTAAGCGCAATGAATTTTGTACTTTAAATTGGTCAAATTAATTTTATTAAGGGCTTAGTCAATGAGAAATCAAGTTCTTAAATTTAATTCAGGTTCAATTGATGAGAATGGAATTTTCAGAGACCAATTTGAATTTATTCAAGCCAATTATGCAAAATCGGGGATCAATTTGAATAAATTAAGAGTTTAATGGTCGATTGAGGGTTAAATCGTGCCAATAAGAAATCAAGGACCAAAATAAAAAAGGCGCACGAAGTCAAGGCTGATATTGAAATTCTAACGAGGGTATAATTGCATAAAAGCATAAAGTTTAAAGCCAATTGGGGATGCAATTGGAACAATTATAGGTTTAAGGACCAAATTGTACTTTACCCCAGCATCAAAATTGCATGTTTCCTGCACTGTTCCGACACCTGAATAGTGTAGGAAACATAGAGCAACGGTTCTCTGCACCTCAGCCCTCTGCAATACACAGCCACAACACACAACATGCATGTTTTTTTTCTTTTCCCTATAAATACCTTCATCGCAGTTGCCAGAAAAAGGGGGCGAACGAAAAAAAAGAAGGGGAAGAACAGACAGAGAAGAAAAAAATAACAGGTAGAGACAGAGGATTTTGAACGAGTAAAAGAACAGACCAAGTGAGATCAAAGGAAAATTTTACATATAAATTTTATATCTTCATCCCTCTCGTTTTTGGCCTCTCTCTCTCTCTCTCTCTCCTCTTCACCTCTCTCGGTCTGCTCTGTTTGCTCTCTCACTAAAACCAGATGCCGGCGTGTCTCTCTCTCCTCTACTAGCCATCAACTTTGGCCATCACGCACCGTTTCGAGCTCATTAGAAGCTCACCCTCCACCGGTGACCCAAACCACGGTCCTAGGCAAGGTTGGCAGCAGCTGCAGCGGGGGCTGCGTTGTAAGCACGTTAACTTCCGATGCTTACTCTGGCCACCACAGGCCACCATTTTTGACGCCACCACGACCAGAAGAACCACCTCAACCCTCTCTACCCAAAGGTGTTAACAAGTACACCATTCATCACACTCTAAAATTTCACTATTCATCGTCTCCTTCTCTGCATGCAGCAACAAGAGGTGAATCCATTCCCTCCCGCTGGGCTATTTGGGCCGGGCTTTGGGCCCAACTTGTTGTTAAATGCAGGGGTTCCAGCCCAATGAGCTAGAAGCCCAGCCCGAAAAAAAGCGGGCTTCCGACCCTTTGAGACTAGAAGCCCAGCCCGAGAGTAAATGGGCTGGAAGCCCAGCCCAAGGAGGGCTGGGCAGCCAACCCCCTAAATAAAGAGAAAAAAATAAAATAGAAAAATAGAAAAAACATAATAAAAAAATGGCAAAATTTGCACAATAAATATTTTTATTTAAAAATGCAAAAACGTGTTGTTTTCTTGCATATGGCCAATACATTAGTGTATTTTGAAAAATTCTTTTATTTCAAAAATAATATATATTATCTTGGAGTTTGAAGAAAAAATGTGTTTTAGCATGAATTTCGCAAAGAAAAAATCATTTATCATATTTTTGGATTTTACAACATGTTGTAAAATTCAAAGGGTATTGACCAATATTTCAAAAATATCAAAACCTTATTTTTTGGAATTTATTATTCACTGTTGGTGTTTCGATAAATAAATTCTAAGGGGTCAATATCCAAAATATTCGACGGGGATAATTCGCTATTATTCACCATTGGTATTTGGATAAATAAATTCTAAGGGGTTAATATTCAAAATATTCGGTAAGGATAATACACCATCACCATTTAACTAACATATCTTTTGAAAGATCAAAACCATAACAAATCGTAAGCAAACCAAAACGTCAAGCAGCTTACCTTAGGTAGGGCGTATTAGGGGTGCTAAAACCTTCCCTTTACGCAACCAGTCCCTTGCCTTAGAATTTCTGAAAGACTAGTTTTAGGTTTCCTAGTAACCATAATACTAGGTGGCGACTCCCTTTTTCAAAACTAAAGATAAGATCCTCACATAACTTCTCCCGCTCACGGGGAGGGTCGCCATGACGCAACGCTCTCGCAATGGGATGCGACAATATTAATATAAGATTAATTATTAACAAAAATCTAAATGAGCCAATGTTTCATTATAGATATAAACGAGGTGATTTGCCCATGTGCTGTATTGAGTTTTTTTTTTTATGTAAGAAGCTAATTGTTTTTTCTGCATGTTATAATTAGTTATTTTAATATTTAATTAATAAAATTATAATGGAAAAATTCTATAATTTTTTTTATCTAAAAGGAACAGTGTAGTCGAAATGCAAGAAAAGTGGTTTGTATATTTTTTAATTAGGTAAATTTATCTACTCATTTTGTTTATAAGTTGTATTTTTTTCCAGTAATATTAGATCTGAAATATTATACATAAAAATATAACTTTTTTTTCACATAAACAACCAAAAATCCAAGAATTAAAATTTTCTAATAAAATCAGAGATGATAAAATTAGAATTAAAAGCCTTTTTTTTTTTGTATGATATATTCTTCGTATTATTATATTAAAAGTATTTCATAACACTGATATTAATTGTTTTTTTTAAATCCTAGGCCATTTTTTTTTTGTATATATATATATATATATAACTTTTTTTTTTCACAAAAACAACCAAAAATCCAAGAATTAAAATTTTCTAATAAAAGAAAAGATGATAAAATTAGAATTAAAAGCCATTTTTTTTATAAGATTTATTCCTCGTATTATTCTATTAAAAGTATTTCATAACATTGATATTAATTTTTTTCTTAAAAAAATCCCAAGTCATTTTTTTTTTGTGTGTGTGAGTGTGTGTGTGTGTGTGTGTGTGTGTGTGTATTAAAATATATAAATAGTCTCACGTATTTATAAGAAAAAAACTTAAAAAGAATTATAATTATTATTTTCAATGTCTTATCTAGGCTGTTTTTATGTAGAAAAATGATTGAATTTATACATGTTGTAATTAATTATTTTAATATTTAATCACTAAATTTATAATTAATAGAATCTATGAGAAATGATTTTTTTATTTCGTCTAAAAATGATTGAATGTTGTTACTGTTAAATTTTTTTTGATAATTCTGATAAAATAAGTCATGTGCTCTGTGTAACATACTGATTGATTATTGTGTATGTTTTATTTTTATTATGAATTCCTTAACTAGCAAACAATAAAATGACAATCGTTGAATTTTAGCATAGATAAGTGATTTGTTTTATGTACTAAACAATTTGATTGATGATTTTGTTTTAACTACTTTGATAATGATTTAATTGGTAGATAACAAAATTACAATATATGAGATTGACTAAAAATATATTATTTGTTGTTAGCAACAAAAATATATCTGCGAAAATTTATGAAAGATTATTTTTTTAGATTTTTTCATCATATTACTATATTTAATTTTTTTTAAAACACCGAGATTAAATTAATCTGAGCTTTATAAAAAAAAGTTAGCTCTATTTTTTATATATATTTTAAAACATTAATATTAAATGAATATCACAATATATAATTAGTCTCACATATCTATAATGAAAAAAACTTACAAATAATTATCATCATTATTTTGAATGCCTTATCCATAAGAATTAGAAATTTCATCTGCTAAAAACATTAACGAAAAATCAATCAAAAAACTAAATAAATGACAAAATAAAAATAAATATAAATATATTTTAAAAAATTATTTGACTTCAAGGATAAATAAAATGATTTTAAAAAATAACAAAGAGGAAAAATATTAAATATCAATTTTAAAATGATCACCAACACAAATTAAAATGTAAAAAAAAAAAAATAATAACAATGAAAATAATAAAATTTGGTAATACCATAGTTATTGTTAAAACAATTCTTTTTTTATTATTTATATTATCATATTAAAAGTATTTCTGAGCATTTTTGGTTCGGTTTTTATAAAAAAAACAACCAAACCGAAAATTGTAATTTCTCTTAAAAAACTAACCAAAACCGAACCTGACCTAGTAAAAACAATCCATTTTCGGTTCGGTTCGGTTTTTATGATTAAAAAATTGAGAAAATCGAACTTTTTTTTTGGGCTTTCCATTAGGCTTTCCGGTGGGCTTTCCGATGGGCTTCCCAATTAAGGAGAAAAACCATAGATTCACAAGAATCATGAGTACGCAAATGCAAGATAATGCAAAAGGCTAATAGTGAAAACTGGAAAGGACAAACTCGAATGAGTGATAATCATTTTACACTTCCTTTTCTCAAACCCTCGATTCACAATAAAAAAAGCTACACATTGATAATTATTTACACTTTAAATTATGGAATTTGAAATCTTCAAGGCAAGATAAAAATCACAACAAAGCCACCCATCCTTCATAGTTCACCAGGATTTCCTCTAGATTTTCTTGCAGTGGACCAATGGTGGTAATTGTTGACAATCTCCGGGCTATGTAGCATAAATATAGTAAATTAGTTGAGAAGAAGTTATGGGGAGCATGGCAATAACAGTACAAGATAAAGAGAAACAGATAATCCACTAACTAAGAAGAAGAAAACAAATACCAATTCGTCTCTATAACCTGTATACAATAATGGATGGAGAAATTTTAACAACAGAGGAGTAAACTTACCGGGGTTGAGAAGGGATGGCTGCAGAGGAGAGAATCGATTCGTTCAGATATAGTTACAAAGGGAGTGAGTGGGGAAGATTGCCGGGAGAGGGAGGGGGGCGACTGCTTGTAAGTGTTGACATATAATACTTGTATGCTTTATATATTTTGATGATAACAATAAAAAGAAAATGAACTAATAATATGCTTGGATGAGATTAAGTTATAAACAGGTATTATACAAAGAATACATAAACAAGCATAATGGATTACACGAAGAAATCATTCCAGGAAGTCCAAGATGCAAGCAAGTGAAAACTTAGAATAAGTTTTCATTTTAGTGCTTTATGTAAATCTCAATTTCTAACTTGATAGCACAAATTAAAATGAACTCATACACTTCACATTGCATGCATTAAAAGGGTTTGATGATTATAGGTTTAAGTCATAATCAATTGGTTCAAGAAATTAAGAAAAGATAATTTGTCAAAATAGGGTTTCTGCATGAACCGGTCGACCGCTTGGTCAAAAAGATTGATTTTCTGGCTTTTAAATGAACCGGTCGACCACTTGATTTATCCGTTGTGAACCGGTCGACTGGTTGAGATGACAGTTGCACTAAAACGGCTAGAACCGGCTAGTTTCTCTTTGAAACTTATAAATAGGCCTCTTAATTGCAAAAAGAAAAGAGAGAATTTTTTATTATATCTGATATTGAAGCAATTAGTAGTGCATAAACACCTTCATATCATCAATCCTCATTAATACTCAAATTTGTGTTTAAATCTTCATATCCTAACACAAAGAGTATTAAATCTCATTCTCACTACACTTAAACACCTTCAAATATTCTAAGTGCTATTAAGTGAGATAAAGAGATCATAAATCTTAATTTGTAATATCCTCACTATTGAGAGTGTATTGTTGTGTTACAAAAACAATCCTTGTAAAACTCTTGAGAGTTAAGTATAAAACTCTTGATATTGGTGAGGGAACATCATCAAGGAAAAATCTTGAAGAGGGTACATCTTCAAGTGGTGTAAAAGTCTTGGTGTGGATTCATCAAGCGGGAATTGTAATCTTGTTACTTGGACTAGTAAGAGAATACAATACTCAAGTACGGGTTGGTACTTGAGCTGTGGATGTAGGCTTGCCGAACCACGTTAAAAACCGAGTTAGCAATCTCTCTCTCTTATCTCTTTACTTTAAAAGTACTTAATTATATTGTTGGTTATTGTTTTACTTTAAAGTAATTAATTTTTAAAATTGCATTAATTGTTGTATTTACACCTAATCCCCCCCTTAGGTGCATAGTTGCCTTAATCCTTAAACAACAGTAAGGATAGGGTTAGAAAAGAAATGAGAGAAGGGAAAATGTGCTTTTATTTTAACCTCTTTGACCGAACCGGTTCGGTTAATTTCGGTTTTTTCAGTTTTTGCCTTAGAAAACCGGTACCAAACCGAACCGGATATTTTTCAAAATTTTATAATCGGTTTATTCGTTTTGTTTTATTGATTCGGTTTTTTCAGTTATTTTTTTCCCGGTTTTCCCAGTTTAATCAGTTAGCCGGTTTATTTGCACACCCCTATTTCAGAGCAATGATAATGATTTTTTTTCAAAGAACACACACACACACACATACATAAAGGCACTAATATTAAATAAATTTCAAAAAATTTATATTAGTATGACATATTTAAAAGAAAAAAAACTAACAAATAATAACAATAATTATTATGAATATCTTATCAATAATAATTAGAAAATTCAAGACCTAACAATATTAATAAAACAAACAATAAAAAAGCAAAATATATGACATAATAAAAATAAATATTATTAGATGTTAAGAAATTATTTGACTTGAAGGAAAAAGAGAGAAATCATAATAATTATTAATTTTTAAATGATTACCAGTATATATTAAAATTTGAACATTAAATAAAAAAAACTTAATAACATTGGAAATGAAGAAAAATTGAAATCAGGAACTAAGAGCATGTATATATAAATATAGAAAAAAATATATATAATAAATAAAGGAATTAAAATTATAAGGGATAAAATGAAAAAAAAAACATATATAATAAATTTGATTTGAAGGAAAGAATGATACCAATGAAATTAAATAATTTAAAATAAAACCAAAAATTAAAGAATTAGGACCAACATGAAACTGAAATCTAAAATTAATTTGCATGGAAAGACAAAATTGAAAAACATCAAACTTTGTTACTGAAAATTTTAAGGATTTATAATAAATTTGCATGTAAGGATAAAATTGAAAGAAATCCATATTTTGATGCTGAAAAGATTAAGTATTCTAGACCAATTCGCAAAATTCAAAGTCTGAGGGCCTAAATGAAACTACAATATATAATCAATATAAATTGATTGATGAAATTGAAACAAATCAAAATCTATATAATAACAATAAGGACCAGAAAACAAAATTCAAAGTTCAGGGATGGAAATGAAAAGGCAAAAAAAATAATTGCGCTGATGTCAGCTTGTATAGATAGGAGAGAGAAAAGGGGGGGAATTTTAAACGACCATTGAAATGTCTCTAGCCATCGTGTACGCACACGCGCCACACTAGGGGGAAGAGAACATTGATGAAAATCATTTTAGACGTCGTTTGGGTATTTTTGGATGCTGGAATATACTACACTCGCCACTCGAAACATGCGTGAGTGTTGAAAATGGAATGCGCGTCCGGTGCCGCGCCAATAGTAAGTTGACGGGAAATGGATAAAAAAATGGTAAATTACCAAGACATCCATTCCGGACAGACCTTGATTTTGTCTTTTTCGACGACTAAAATGGTTATTTTACTGTGCAAAGAAATATAACAAAATATATAAACTGATTAGACGGAGTAGACCAATTCGGACCAAAATTGTGCAATTACCTTCGAACCCCTTAGTCTAGTGGCCTTATTTTGCTTTTTTGAGTGATAAATTTGTTATTTCACTGTGCAAAAAAGAAAAAAAATGAGTGGAATGAAAGCATCGAACCGAACATAAAAATGAGCATAACAATAACCATCCACAGTGTTTTGTGTGTGAATAGTGCATCGGGCCGTAATCTGTTTTAGCTATATAGATAATATAAAGTAGCATGAGTTTGAATAATGTAATTTTTTCCCTTTCTTAACAAAAATAACGAATTTATTATTGATGGTAATTCAATTTTTTTCCAAGACTAATTAGTCGTTATTGTTGGATTAATCAAGGGGAGATCAATCTTTTAATATTTTTTAAATACAGCGTAAAAATTACATTACCTTTAAAAGAACAAAAAAAAAAAAAAGTAGTATCCATTGGTTTTTTGTATTTTCATAATGACTTTTTTAGTTCCAATCAAGTTAACTAAGGAGTGACTTAATATTTTATCAAATATAAAACATAATTTAGAAATAAAAAGTGGTGTGACTTTCTCTTCCCACAAGTCATACACATGTACATAGTGACAATGGTTGAATTTTGATTCATGGTTTTCTTCTCCTCTCTTTTTAAACTCTTCTCTCCTCTAAGTTTTGAGTTAGTCACATATCAAAACATAAATAAAGGTATTTTAATATTTGATTTTGTATCAAATTTAATTCTTATTCTTTTGAATATTATTTATTTTATTTTATTTTTATCTTTTTTTGATCAATTTTTTTCTTCAATTTTACTCCCTTATCATTTGGTTTCATTTAGTTTTTATATCAAGTCCTCATTCATTTGATTGATGTTTTTTCTCATGCTTTTCTTAGTTGAATTTTATTTTCAATTTCATCTCTTAATATTTGATGTCAATTTATTTTTAGGTCAAATTTAATCCCTATCTTTTTATTATAATTTGTTTTGGATCTTTTTTTTATTATATTTTCTTTAATTTTATCCCTTAGTATTTTGTTGATTAAGAGTTATGCTTTGTTATCTTTTGATGTTTGCTTTCTATGAGGTTAGTCATGGGCTCATGACAGGTTTTGAAAGTTAAAACTAGTTGACTTTGGTCTGTCTATTAGGTCTTTTATTTTTTTAAAAAATAATTTTATCTTTCAACATTTGATTTATTAGGAACTAATTTTTGTGTGTTTAGGTTTTGCACTTTTTTCATGGGCTTATCTTAATTTTATGTCCATGGTTAGTGGGTTACGTAAGTTTTTTTTTTTTTTTTTTTAATGTTTTTCTTTATTTTATTTTTCTTGATTTTGTCCTTTAACATTGATTTGTTTGATAATTAAAACTCATAGTTTTATTCAACTTCATTTCAACTAGGTTACCCTAATATCATGATCAAACTACAAATTTTGCATACTGACCTAGATAGGTTCGGGGTAGGATTATTCTATTTAAATGATTTTATTTCTTCGATTATATGTTTTAATTTCCTATGCTCTAGAAATTAAGCTTATTTTTTTTCTTTCTATGAGAATATTATGTTCTTATTTTATTTTTTTTGCTTCGTTATCAAATACAATCCTTCAACATTTGATTTTTTTTATATTTTTTTTATATTTTATCCTTTAACATTTGATTAATCAAAAAGTGGTCTTTATGCTTAATTTTTTTGTTAGATTTTCATTACAGAGGGTTATCCTAATTTGATATTCATGGTTTCAATATTAACCTAATTTGACTCAAGGTTTTTTGTTGTTTTTTGTTAAATTAAAATATTTTTTTAATTTCACCCTTTAACATTTAATTGTTTGATAATTGAGTTTTATAAGTTTATTCAACTTGATTTTGATGAGACTACCCTCGTATCATAACTAGATCACAAGTTTGATATATTGACCTAACTAGATCACAAGTTTGACATATTGATCTAAATGGGTTGAAGTTGGGTTTTTTTGACCTTTTTGTGCTGTCAACTTTTTTATTATCATTATATTTTTTATTCATGTTATTAGATTACTTGAGCTTATTCATATTCGAGTCAATGACTCAAGTTTTGAATATTTTTACTTAGAAACTTTTGTGTTGCCTCAACTTTTTTTTACATTGGAAAACAAATAGTTATGTGTCGCCCATTTAATTCATATTTAAAAAGAGTTGGGGATCATTTATTGGTTGACATGAAATTCTCATTTAAATATAAAATTCTTTTTGGATTTAACAAAATAAAGAAATTAGAAAAATGACACCATCCAAAAAATATTTATTGAAATAAAATAGTTTGCCGAGTCGAAGGCACCGTTTAAAACTTTTTTGTTACTTGCTTACAACTCCTATTAAATTAAAATCCCATCCACATCCCCTTTCCCTTCTCTTTTCTCTTCTTTTTCTTCACTGCAACTACCCATCTCTATTCTCTCCATTGCAAATCCACCACCTAGTTAGTGTGATGGCAACTCACATTCTCTATTTCTACTATGATAATATTCCTACTTTTACTATATTTATCCACGGGTCTCTCTTGAAATCTTAACCACCAATCGATCTAGTCAACCATATGAGATGTTTTGTTTTCATAAAACGTTAATTTACTACATCTATATTATAGCACTTCTTAAGATGTTCATGTAATCCTGTGTATTACGAGCCCTAATATATAATACATAATTAATTTGTATGTAATAGTTTTTTCTATACAACATTAATTAAATATAGTTAATGCTATTATAGATGATGTGAGCTCATTATTTATTAATACATTCATTAGGTGCTATTTATTACGAGTAGCTCAAAGAGTAACATATTGCCATTCATGAAGGAGTTGATGAGATAGGGTGTGCACAAGCTGATAATACATATAAAATCATATATAAGGATAATGAAAACTCAACATAATAATTACCTAAAAAGTTATTGGAATGAAGACCATAACCCAACACTTACAAGGAATCACGAACTCAAAGTATAAGAAGAATGTGATCAAGAAAATTGATCTTTGATAAGTCAATAATATTCATTAAAGAACCAATTGGTATAACCGAACCTCACACAAACACATAAAAATTGTGGCAAAATCAATAATAATCCAATCTAAATAGTAATCCTTATAATATAATGTCAAAATAAACTTAACCCTAATGGACTTATGAGATGACATTAAAATCCAATTAAAATAATGCAACGATAATAAGGTAAATAATAAAAATCCAAAATTATAATAAATAACATTGTTGCGACACATGACCCAAAAGAAGTTGGTGAAATAAACCTCCCTTGTATGAGTATATTATGTTTTGATTTGGTCTCATTGAATCATAAAGTTGTTACAAACTTTATTTCCTTGAAAAACATGGAAAAAGTATTGACTTGGAATCCTTAATTAACATGGAAACTTTGAATTAAAAATAATGAAACCACTTGCTAAATAATTCTTCAAGCTGTTACCTTTATTTTCAGTCCGCATAAAGAATCCCTATATAATAAGTAAGTTTCCTTTTGGCAAATTCATAAACCAAAAGGAAATATAATCCTAAATAAATTAGGAAAATAATGCAATTCTTGCATAGAAGGTTTTGGTCGTTATTACAACTCCTTTTTACACTTTGATTGCTATAAAATTCTAACCCTATATAAAACAAGGTCTTTTAAATCTTCTAATAAAAATTTCATCCCAATCCAATGATCATAAAAGAAATTATATCTATTAGAATAAAACTATATATTATAAAAAATATAACCAGAGACCATCTCTTTAATATTCTTGATCTTTGACCCTATAGTTGGCCCAATTAACATCTTTAATGAATTTTTTCATGATACTTGTTGGTTCTCATCTCCCTCCACATCACTACAAGCCCATTATCAAGTTGGATGAGTTGGGGCGGTGCAAGCTCAACCACGAGCTTGAGTAATTTCTATATGTATTTAGATTATATGCTTTAATTTTATAAAATAATATTAATTTATGTTAAATTTAATAAAATATTATGTGTATTTTGATTGTGTTTAATTATGAATCATGAATAGTTAAATTTAATGAATTGTGAAGTGTGTGGAATTGTAAATTATATTGTTGAATTGTGAATTGTTGGGTTGTTTTTTGTGGTAGAAAATTAAGGTTGAAAAAACTTATATTGATCATATTTTTTAGTGAGTCACCAAATCATGTTATTTTTCTTAAAAAAAATATAAATTGTCTTTTTTCTATTTTCTTACCACGCTAATCTTTTTTTTTTTTTTTTAAAAAAAAACTCCATATATAATTTATTCATCCAATCCAGATATTATTACCATCCATGTTCATAACACCTTTATTGTTAAACATAACATAAATCATAACCTTTATTTTTCTTTGTCAACCATTCCATGCTTTATATAGTTTGGAAGCTTTTTATACAATAATAAAGGACCAACACCACCACCACCATCAATTTAAATTAGTCTTATCTAGTTACAAAATTATTATATTTAGACAAGTTTCCATGTGACTTTGTTTCTTTAGTGTTTTAGAGTTTTAGCTTACAATAGTTTCCAATGTTCTAATTAAATTAAAATTATCAAGGTTAACCTTTTCAATTTTGAAGAGCATAGCCATTATGTTTTTAGTTTTTTTCTTAAGAAAATATATTGTACTTATTTCCTTATAAAATTGTATGCAATTCCGTTGATATTTCAATAACAAATTCTTAAAAGTTTTTACCATTGTTTTATATTTTATTTTTTTAGTAAGTTTTTAATGGGAATTGGCGGGGTAACAAAGACCCTTAGAAGAAAAATCAGTAGCGTTTTTCATAGGTTGGTAAAACTAGACTTTAATGACTTGGGGGGCCAAACAACAATTGCAAGAAAAACACTCAGAAACTTAAGTCAATATAGTAGTTGTTAAGGTGATGGGGAGAGTAAAAATAATGTATGCTTAAATATTCTTCAAGTCTTATATCGTACTTGCATTTTCTTAGACTTGTGTTGTCTAGAAAGATTGAGTTTAGAGAGATAACTCTGAGATATATTCAATCTAAAGAGAAAAAACTTTGTTTATAATAATTTTGAAGGTAAACATCTTAATAAACATCTAGGATATTTATTAAGATATTTATGAAGGTGTGTGTACATTGTATAAAACATCTATGTTTTTTCATGTATCATTAGAGCTTCCCAAGTTTTGTTAACAAATGTGTCTCAAAGACTTGACCTAGAAAAATCAAGGTTGGAAATACCTATAACGAGTAATGTTATCTTTAATGCATTATCAAAGCCCTCTAAATTCCAATGTCACTTTTTGTGTGTACAAGCTACTATAAAAGTAGTTTGTGGGCATAACTATAGACATAACCATGGACATTGTTGTGGGCATAACCTTGTAGGTGTAACCTCTGGTGTAGCTATGTAGGGGATGGCTTAGGCATAATAGTTAGCTTAGCCACTAATATGTCGTTGGGGCTTTGTCAGCCATGAAAATAGATTTTAAAAACATTAATGAAGTGAGTTTTTATTCAGGTTCCAATAAGCAATGCAAATCGATGATGTTCTTAAATCCAATATATTTTTCAAGAACGAGGTTATTTGGTGTTTAAATAGTGGTTAATCAAATATTCATGTCAATATTGGTTTTCATTTAGCCTAAAAAGTGCAAAATCAATAGAAGAAGTCCTAGTATCTACAAAATAGTTCATATTGGTGGGATTTATGGATCTTCTGGTGATAAAATCAATAACATAATAAATGAAAGAAAAATATTTAAATTACAATAACAAGGATGTTTTCTCTTGTTGTTGTGTGATAAATGCTCTAAGGATTAAGATATATAAGATTGGTGAGTAGGGAAAAGTGAGCTTTTATATGAGTGGTTTAGAGGATATTTATATTTTTTGAACTTTGTCATTTTGATAGGAACTAAACAATCATTTTTCTTGATGACATTAATAATTGATAAAAATCTCTTACATATCTTTAATAAGGGACTAATATCCCTTACAAAAAATTAATGAGAATTAATGAAATGAAAAGGTGGTTGGCCCTTGGTAAATCATTTGCACATCTATTGATATAGATAGATGATTATTTATGACATTAATAGTTTATGTAATAATCTTAAGATAGAAACTCATTATACTAACACAGCTTTTTAATGACCTACAGATTTATTGAGTTTAGTGTTCTGTCAAGATCAAGAGAGATTATTTTAATTTGTTAGACTCACATTGCCTTAACTCAACACATTTCTGAAATCAAATATTGACAATTCACTCAAAACAAAAACTTGAGACTGAGAATTTTTTGGTGTAAAGAATTTTAGTAGATTTTATAATAAGTAATTTGGTATATTGTATCTTAAATTTCCTATAATATTTTATTATAGTTTTAATTGATGAACATTCAATTATTACATGATCATCTTCAAATTATTTGAATCAAAACCTTTACCATTTAAGAATTATGACTTGTACAATGTGTTTAGTATTGTGGAAGCTTATGCGGTCATGACTTATTTTTTTTAAATATATTTTTAGGTAGTATTTAATAAAATAGGTTTTAAGAAATAGGTTAAAATTATTATGAGATGAATTTTTCATGCAAGATAAATGAAAATCAAGTCTCCATGAAGGGAAAATAAGTTATTTTAGCTTTCACATGATCAACTTAGCTAGTATTTGAGATTGTTGTAGTTGTTGTTTTCCAAGTCTTTTTTGCTTGGAAATGCATTAGGTTTTTTTATAAAATTTATTTTTGATATTGACACATCAAAATAATTTGAAACCATAAAATAAAATAAAAAATTAAACACAAAAAAATCACATAAACCAAAACATTTTCTTTATGGTTGAGTAAAAGGTAGAAGTTATCGTTTTGCTTTTATTCCAAATGAAAGCATTTATCATTTAAGAATATTTTCACCATTTCTTATTTATGAATAACTCCAATCTGAAAACACCAAAATAGAAGACAATTTTAGATTCAAGTCATAATAAATTTTGCTACACTTCACAGGCTTGTGTGTGTGTGAAATGATCATGGGTAAAATGTGCGGGAGTAAAATGAGGTTATCCAAAATTGATATGTCATAAGCCTAAATGTTACAAAACTAGCCTATAGCCCCTCATTCACGCCACCTATTTGCACATCCATTAACTTAACAAATCAATGAGATTATATAGAATTCGCATTCAAAATCTCAGCAAGAACCGATTGCTTTTATTATTTTAATCTCGAATTTAAATTTGTGAATAAGAACAACCATGACGCATGCTCGTGGCTATCTTAAATGAATAATGTTAGACGCCATGCACACAAAATGAAAATATTAAAATGCAAATGGTTCTTGCCTGCAGGAGAAAGAAACTACTTGGTTTTTAAAATGCAATGCTTGGATCTGAGAGGGTATATTGTTATGCGCCGACAGTAAAGATCGAGAATTTAGGGTTCTTTCCTTTTATATGTCAGGAGGGGAGGACGATTTAATTAAGTATTATTTGGGGGGTTAATCTATAAGGGGTAATTCACAATTTAATTAAGTCAAGGGACTGTCATGTAATTCGAATTGTTTTATTAAATTGGGGTCAGCTATCCTGGGTGGGTAGCGTAGGATTAGTGGGGAGTTATTTCAATTGGTGGGTAATTAATTTGTTTTATGTATGGCCTATTTATGGCTGAACGAAGAAGGAAAATGGATGCAATTTCTAGGGATTAAATATCAGTTCTTTGGAGGTTTTCTGGCTCCTTTAATTGCCAGTATTTATCAAACACATCACAAAAAAAAAAAAAAATTAGTATTTGCAGAATTTCAATTAAGCTCCTAACAAGTGATATCAGAGCAACGATCCCGCGACATGGCCGAGGGCACCCGTTTATCACAGTTAATAGAAACTGTCCATCATCTGCAAGAGGTCACTTCCAAGTTGACAGATGAGCAGTCTAGGCATGGAATATTGATGGAAGGTATCCTGCAACAACTCAATAATTTAGCATCCAGTTATGAGGGCTTAGCACAAGTGACAACAAGGATGAATTCAGGGGAAGGGACTTCCACAAATATAAGGGGAAATACTAACCCTTTATGTGAAGTCAGTGGTGGAATTCAAGCAAGGTCCATACGGCTGGACTTTCCTTGATTTGATGGTGGAGATCCTAATGAATGGATTTTAAAAGCATAACAATTTTTCTCATATTTTGGCACACCTGAGAATTAGAAGATGGAACCAGCTTCTTTCCACATGGAAGGGAAGGCACTTACATGGTTTTGTTGGTTGAAGGATTCCAGTCCAATAGCCAACTGGGAGGAATTCTTGGAAGCACTTCGCGTCAGATTTGGACCCACAGCCTTTGAAGACCCAGTTGGAGCATTTACTAAACTGAAACAGATAGGAAGTGTGGAAGAATATCAGACAACATTTGAAATTTTGTCAAACAAAGTGCATGGAGTTAGCGAAGAGTTCCGTATTAGTACCTTTCTCAGTGGGCTTAAGGATGAACTGTGAATCATAGTCACCATGTTCAAACCAAACACTCTTGCTGCTACCTTTGGACTCGCACGCCTACAGGAGGAAGAAGTCAACAGAAAAAATCATCCACATAAATTCAACCAAACCCATCACACCACCTTTAACTCTACTTTCAGAACTACACCAAAAACACAAACCCATAACACCATCCCCAAACTTACAAACCCAAACCCAGTACCAAGATTACCTACCCCTCAAACAGCAAGACCCCAACATACCTTCCAGCCCAGAAATCCTTACCCCATCAGGAGAATCAACCCCAACCAAATGCAGGAACGCCGAGAGAAAGGTCTCTACTACTTTTGTGATGACAGGTACCAGCCAGGTCACAAGTGCAACAGACCCAGATTATATGTATTAGAAGGCATGGAGTTTGAGGAAGAAGAGGGAGGAGAAGAGGTTTTTAATTCAGAAACTACAGAATTCATACCAGGGGATGTGCAAGCTGAGTTATTGGGAATATCCTTGCATGCTATTGCTGGAGCTCCATCTCCCAAAACCATGCAAATCATAGGGAAGATTGGAAAAAGTACAGTCATTGTACTCATTGACACTGGGAGTACACATAGTTTCATCGATGTTAAGGTGGCTCAAAGGGAGAGGATTCAAATAGAAGAGAGCAGAATGGCTGTCCAAGTAGCCAATGGAGACACCCTTACTTGTCCTGGATGCTGCAAGGGAGTTCAATTAGCAATGCAAGCTTGTAATATCATAACCAACTTATTCTTGCTTACTCTAGGGGGTTGTGATGTTGTGCTTGGGGTAGATTGGTTGAGAAGCTTGGGAACCATCAAATGGAATTTTGCTGAATTGTACATGAAATTCAACATGAATGGAAAAGCACACATTTTGCAAGGGCTGAAACAACCAGAACAAGCAGTGGAAGAAGAAGTAAATTTGGGAAATGGTAACTTAACCAAAGGCAAAGGAGTTTGGGTACAAGTAATGAAGGTCACTTCAGCAGCTGGAGAAACAGAAAGAAATCCAGCTATTCAAGCTGTTTTGGATAACTTTAAGTTAGTGTTTGATGAACCAAAGGGATTACCTCCATCCTGAAGTCATGACCACCAAATACAGCTCCATGCTGCAGCCAAACCGACCAATCTCAGGCTGTATCGCTATCCCTATTATAAAAAAGAAGAGATAGAGAAGTTAGTCAAGGAAATACTACAAAATGGCATAATTCAAAACAGCCAAAGTCCATACTCATCACCGTTTTGCTAGTACGAAAACCGGATGGCAGCTGGAGGATGTGCATCGACTATAGAGCTCTCAACAAGGACACTGTGAAAGCTAAGTTTCCTATTCCTAATATTACTGAATTGCTGGATGAAATTACTGGTGCATAGTGGTTTTCTAAACTGGATTTGAGGTCCGGTTATCATCAAATTAGGATGAATCCTGAGGATATCCCAAAAACTGCTTTTTGTACACATGAAGGGTAGTATGAGTTCTTAGTCATGCCTTTTGGACTCACTAAGTCCCCATCAACTTTCCAAGGGTTGATGAATGAAATTTTCAGACCCTATCTAAGGAAACTTGTCTTAGTTTTCTTTGATGATATATTGGTGTATAGTAAAAATATGGGTGAACATAGCTGACACTTGGAGACTGTCCTAAAAGTTTTGACTCAAAATCAGTTGTATGCTAAACTATCTAAATGCACCTTTGGGTGTAGAAAAGTGGAGTATTTAGGGCATATCATCTCAAAGGAGGGAGTCAAGGCAGATCTAGCCAAAATTGCAGCCATGATAGAATGGCCAGAACCAAAAAATCCCAAGTCTTTAAGGGGATTTTTGGGTTTGACTGGTTACTACAAAAGATTTGTGAAGGGGTATGGTAGTGTGGCAGCCCCCCTCACTGCACTACTCAAGAAAAATTCATTCCAGTGGAATGAGGAGGCAACTAAGGCCTTCACAGCACTTAAGGCAGCCATGGTGACCCCACTAGTACTAGCTACACCAGACTTTACCAAGACATTTTTTGTGGAGTGTGATGCATCAAAGAAAGGCCTATGAGTTGTTTTAATGCAAGAAGGGAGGCCTATAGCCTATCTTAGTCAGACTTTGAAGGGTAAGAACTTATTTTTATCTACTTATGAAAAAGAATTTCTGGCTCTTGTGTTAGCTATACAGAAATGGAAGCACTACCTACTGGGACACAAATTCATGGTTAAAACTGATCAGCAGGCTTTGAAGTATCTATTGGAGTAGAAGGTAGGCACTCCCTTTCAACAACGATGGATAATCAAACTGCTAGGGTTTTATTTCATCGTGGAGTACAAGAGTGGCAAGGAAAACAAGGCAGCAGATGCCCTGTCTCGCATGCCAACTCTAGAAGATGATTCAATTCAGGAAGTGGAGACCCCTCAAGGTCAAGCCCAAGCCATCAGCCTGGTCAATGTTCAGTGGTGGGAGAGTCTATCCCAAACCTATGGCCAAGACCCCCAGTTGAAGGAGTTAATCAACAAATGCAACTCAGGGCAACTAGACCCACTCAAGTACCAATTCAGAGGAGGGTTTCTGTTTTACAAGGGCAGAATCCACTTGGGGACTATGAAGCAGCAACAAGACCAAGTTATGGCATATTTCCACAGCAACCCTATTGGAGGGCATACTGGTTCACATAAGACACACTCAAGACTCAAGAAAGAATTTTTCTGGTAGGGTATGAGGAAACATATCAGACAATTCATCAAGGAGTGTGAAACATGTCAAAGAAATAAAACAGAGAACTTGAAGCCAGCAGGGTTATTACAACCTCTACAGATACCAAATCAAGTGTGGGTGGATATTAGCATGGATTTCATTGATGGTTTGCCCCTATCTAAAGGGTATAATGTAATATTAGTAGTTGTGGACAGATTCAGTAAATACTGTCACTTTCTACCTATGGTACATCCCTACACAACAACAACAGTGGCAAAGACATTCATGGTTAATGTGTTCAAGTTACATGGCATGCCAAACAGTATTGTCAGTGATCGTGATATAGTGTTTACAAGCAGATTTTGGCAGGAGATGTTTCAATTAAGTGGCACCAAGTTACTTATGAGTTCAGCATACCATCCACAGATCGATGGGCAAACAGAAATCATAAATAAATGGATCGAGGGATACTTGAGATGTTTTACTAGTGATCAACCCCAAGATTAGGTCCATTGGTTACCCATGGTCGAATGGGCGTACAACACGTCCGAGCACTCTTCGACAGGGTTCACCCCATTTGAACTAGTTTATGGGAGAACACCTCCTCACCTCCTCCCATACAAACCAAGAACCACAGCTGTGCAAGCAGTGGAGGATGAATTAAGAAACCGAGAGCACATCCTTGCTTTAGCACGAGAAAACCTGCAAGCAACACAGACAAGGATGAAAAAATTCGCAGACAAGAAGAGAACTAAGAGAGAGTTTGAAGTTGGGGATTGGGTATACCTCAGGCTAAGGCCTTACCATCAGGTATTTGTCACGGTGAGAAGAAGTTTGAAGCTAGCCCCAAGATATTTCGGTCCGTTCCAGATCCTTCAAAGAATTGGAACCGTGGCCTACAAATTGGACTTACCCAAAGAATCCAAAATATACCCAGTCTTCCATGTATCGTGTCTCAAGAAAAAAATTGGGGATCGGGTAGATACTAGCCCCAATCTCCCAACGGTGATGGTTGATGGAACACTGGCACCGGAGCCTGAACGAGTCTTGGATCGACGAATGAGGAAGAAGGGAAATCAAGCAGGGGTCGACATACTGGTGCACTGGAAAGGGACCAAAGTGGAGGATGCCACGTGGATTGATGTAGATGAGCTACGACAGCGTTACCCAGAACTCGGGGTCGAGTTCTTTCGAAGAAGGGGACTTTGTTATGCGCCGACAATAAAGATCAAGAATTTAGGGTTCTTTCCTTTTATATGTCAGGAGGGGAGGACGATTTAATTAAGTATTATTTGGGGGGTTAATTTGTAAGGGGTAATTCGCAATTTAATTAAGTCAAGGGACTGTCATGTAATTCGAATTGTTTTATTAAATTGGGGTCAGTTATCCTGGGTGGGTAGCGTAGGATTAGTGGGGAGTTATTATATTAATTGGTGAGTAGTTAATTTGTTTTATGTATGGCCTATTTATGGTTGAACGAAGAAGGAAAATGGATGCAATATCTAGGGATTAAATATCAGTTCTTTGGAGGTTTTCTGGCTCCTTCAATTGCTAGTATTTATCAAACACATCACAAAATAAAAAAAAATATCAGTATTTGCAGAATTTCAATTAAGCTCCTAACATATATGCTCTTGCCTGCAATAATATTTGATTAGCCTTAAGCAACAACACGTCAAGGTTATGGACCAAATCCCAATCGGGATCAAAACATAAAAAATTCCTTCTTGTTTTAAAATTAAGTGAGTTTTTGATGCATATTTCTTATAAAAAACACCAAGAGATCATCCATTTTCAAAACTTGTCTATTACTCCTCACTTGTTTTTGCTTTTAATCAAGTACTTGAATGAACACATTTTAAATTTACTTCTAGATATTTTTAACCTAAAATAATATAAAAAAACTATAATAAAAAAGTAGCCAAGGACTAACTAATCAAAAACTGAGATTGAGGTGTGAAACCGGTGGTCGTAGCCAAAATATCAATCTAGCTTGAAAGGATTGTTTTAAAATAAAATAATCACGATACCAAGTTATATATATAACTCGAAAGATTACGCAATTAAAAGCAATTTATATTGAAAAGTGTTATACACAAAGCAAACTAGACATAGACGTTTGGGGAAAGTAATCTCAACACGTGTCAGGAAAATAAAATTAAGTAAAATAAGATGGCCAAACATGGAGACCATTCTCCTAAATAATAAAACTATGGACCATTAAAACCCTAAATAATAAGAACTTATTACCAATTAATTACCCATTTCCAATAAAACAAACTTGGATTTTTAACCTAAAATCCACCTCCCAATCCATTAAAAAAAATACATAGCATAAAATCCAAGAAAATAAACAAATTCGCCTTAAGTCTATACCCACCTATCACACCATTGAATAAATGCAAGTATAAAATCTTTTAACACAATATATGAATAAATTAAACACATGGATCCTAAGCTCTTATCCACCTTGCATACCATGCGGTTCAAAAATAAAATAGTGCTTTTAGTTTTAATTTGTGCAATTTAATCCTTGATTATTCAACTCTCATCCAACAAATTCAAAGAAAAAAGTAATTACGCAAGATCACAATTGTTTAAGTCATATATCTAACTCAAATCCTCCAACAATATGCAGGCCAAAAAAACTCAAATAGTTCAAATTAATTACCTAAATTAAAAGAAAATGAATGAAGTAAGAGGAAAGTTGTATGCGTTACAGTCCAATTTTTTTATTCTCCTCAAATATCTAAAATAAAAGGCAAGAAAAAAAAATGTTTCAAAGAATGATAAGATTAAAAAAGAAGCAATTAAGGGTGAAGTTGAAAAGAGAATTTTTGAAACAAGTTAAATAATTAATTAAAAATAAAAAAAGTTAGAGACCAAATTGAAAAAATATGACAGAATGCAAGGACAAGAAAAATTGCAATTAAGAATGAAATTGAGCAAAGGGCTAAAATTTACTGAATAATTAAAAATTGGCCAAGGACCAAATTGAAAAGGATGACAACATACAAAGGTGAGAAAAAAATACAATCAATGATGAAATTATGAAGAAATATTGAGAGAGATTTGAAATTGGTTAGATAATTGAAAATTAAAAAACCGAAGATGAAAGAGAAAAGGAGAGATAGAAAGAAATCAGGGGCCTATTTTAATACAACAAGGGATGAAATTGAGAAGAAACAAAGCAAAATTGCCAAAAATCAAAAGCTAAAAATACAAGGACAAAGTTAAAAAGTCAATAGCTTTGAGCGACCTATTTTGAAACATATAAATGATTTTAAATAAAACAATATGTTTTGAACAAAACAACTCCATTTCACACACAAATTGTATAGCAAGAAAAAACACATATTCTTCCCAAGCAAGACATATCTGTAACCTTTTTATTTTTACTGTTTTGGCCACTTTCCAATATTTCATAAACCTCATAAAATAGCAAATAACACACAATTCCTCTACCTTGCATATACACTATATTCTTAGTGTCATAACCCAATTTTGGGTCATTCCCCAAAACTATCCAAAAATATAAAAATAAAATAAAAGAGGGCCGGTGTCGGTAAGAAAATCAAGGCAAAAATTATTGGCATTTCAAGAGCTCGATCATACCTCGTTTGTGCCCAGAAATGAAGGAAAATACATATTTAAGGTTAACATAATTTATTTTCGGATGAATCTACGTAAAAATTAAATCGAAAGATATGATTAAATTTTTATATGCCAATTCGATTTAATCATCGGCCAATTAAAAGTGTAGTTACATTTGAGGATTAATTTAGGGTCTAATCGAAGAATTTAATTAAGCGCAATGACTTAATTTTACTTTAAATTGGTCAAATTAATTTTATTAAGGGCTTAGTCAATGAGAAATCAAGTTCTTAAATTTAATTCGGGCTCAATTGATGAGAATGAAACTTTCAGAGACCAATTTGAATTTATTCAAGCCAATTATGCGAAATCGGGGACCAATTTGATTAAATTAAGAGTTTAGCGTTCAGTTGAGGGTTAAATCGTGCAAATCAGAAATCAAGGATCAAAATAAAAAAGGCGTGCAAAGCTAAGGATGCTTTTGAAATGCTGGCGGGGATATGATTGCACAAATTAAAAGTTTAAAATTGATTAGAGAGGCAATTGGAACAATTATAGGCTTAAGGACCAAATTGCACTTTACTCCCAATATCAAAATTACATGTTTCTAGTGCAACGACTCTTTGCGCCTTAGCGGCTCTGCCCTTCTACAATACACAGTCACACAGCACACAATGCATGTTTTCTCCCTTATAAATACATTAATCATAGCTACCATGAGAAGAAGGAGGGATAGTGGAAAGGAAAAAAAAAGAAACGAATAGAGAGGGGGGAAACAGAGGGGGGAGAGAGCAAGAAAGAACGAGAGAAAAAAAGACAGTGGTGAGGGAGCAAGAACAATTGAATAAGAGAAAAGTAGAGAATTAGGAGTGAAATTTATGTAAAAAAATGCTAGTAATATTCTTCACTAGCCCCAGCGTCGTCAGCTCTTTTCCTCCCTTCTCTCTCGTTTCAGTCGACTGCTTCTCACTAAAACCAGGTACTCCAGTGTCTCTCTCTCTCCTCTAGCAGCCATCAACTCCGACCACCATGCACCGTCTCGACCTCCCTAGAAGTTCCCCCTCCACGGGCGACCCAAACCACGATCCCAGGAAAGGTTGGTAGGTGCAACAGCCACGACAGCAACATAAGGTAGTGACCCTCCGACGTCCATTCTGGCCACCACAGGCCACCATTTCCGACGCCACAATGACCAAAATAACCACCTCGACCTCCTCTACACAACGGTATTAACAGGTACGCCGTTCATCTCACTCCAAAAACACCACATTCACTGTTCACACTCTTCTTCATGCACGGGGGAGTGAATTAATTCACTCCCCCGTGCCACTGTTTTGCCTTATGCATAACAGTGGGTTGGCTGGGACGGGGAAGAGGCCCAGCCAGGCCAAAAATGGGTGGGCTGTTAGGCCCACCAGGGGCTGGTAGTCCAGCCTACAAAAAATATATATAATAATAAAATACAAAATACAAAATTTGTGTAAAAAAAATATTTTTTTGTTAAGAAAATATAAAATGTGTTGTTTTATGCATACGACCAATACATTAGCATATTTTGAAAATTCTTTTTGTTTCAAAAAATATATATTGTATTGGAGTTTGAAGGAAAAAATGTATTTTCGCATGGATTTCGCAAAGAAAAATCATTTCTCACAGTTTTGGATTCTACAACATGTTTGTAAAATACAAATGGTATTGGCCAATATTTTAGAAACATTAAAATCTTATTTTTTTGGGAATTTATTATTCACTGTTGATATTTGGATAAATAAATCTTAAGGGGTTAATATCCAAAATATTCGGTGGGGATAATTTGCTATTATTCACTGTTGGTGTTTGGATAAATAAATCCTAAGGAGTCAACACCCAAAATATTTGACGGGGATAATTTGCTATTATTCATCGTTGGTGTTTGGATAAATAAATCATAAGGGGTCAATATCCAAAATATTCGACGGGGATAATTTGTATTATTCACAGTTGGTGTTTGGATAAATAAATCCTAAGGGGTCAATATCCAAAATATTCGACGGGGATAATTTGCTATTATTCACCATTGATGTTTGGATAAATTAATCCTAAGGGGTTAGTATCCAAAATATTCAGCGGGGATAATACACTATCACCATTTAACTAACATATCTTTTGAAAGATCAAAACCATAATAAATCATAAGCAAACCAAAACATCAAGCAGCTTACTTTAGGTAGGTCGTATTAGGGGTGCTAAAACCTTCCCTTTACGCAACTAGTCCCTTGCCTTAGAATCTCTGAAAGACCAGTTTTAGGTTTCCTAGTAACCATAATACTAGGTGGCGACTCTCTTTTCCAAATAAAGATAAAATCCCAATATGATTTCCCCCGCTCATGGGGAGGGTAGCCGTGAAGCCGCGCTCTTGCGACGGGGTGCTACAGGATGGCGACTCCATTGAGGACTTTGGACTAGGCTTGATAATTTTGTTTGTTTATGATATGTTGATTTTTTTTATTGTGAATGATTTATATTTTAGCATGCATCTTTACATCCTATCATCCATGACATAGCAAATATGAAAAAAAATGTCCTGTCATGCATCACCTTTATTATTTTTTGGCACACACAGTAAACTTTAAGTTAGGTGGGGGACTAGCAGCTTACCTATGACTTGAGTCAAGGTTGAAGTTTGTGTAAACCCCAACTCTTTGCTGAATGTTTAGACTGGTAGTGATTGGTATATGTACCATCCCGCTACCTGCTAAACCCCCATATCGCCTTTACGAAGGTGTTCACTGGGACAACAAGAGACCCTTTTTAGAGACCAAGTAGTAAACTTACTCTATGTCTTACATAAAGGAACTATAACCAATCATTAGGGTGTATGCTCCCTCCATTTTGGTTTGCATGAAGACAAACCCTTCTCGAAGCATCTTGAATTTAAGACTTTTTGGGTGACACAGTAGCCATCACTTAGGAAATTTTCATTATAGGGTTTAAGCAAAAATCAAGTTTTTGTTTATAATGCAATTGTTATGATCATGTGTCACTCCTCGAAGGGCGAGTCCATAAAAAAAAAACAAGCATAAACATTTCAACATGCATTCTCATAGTTTTGTTTAGCATGCAATTGTTACGATCATGTGTCACTCCTGGGAGGGCGAGTCAGTAAAAAAAAACATGCATATACATTTCAACATGCATTCCCATTGTTTGAAATAGGGGTCCTTCAATTTGTCATCCTCAAAAGGCTCAAGAGTTCTAAACATTTGACATTGCTGAGAAGAACTTACACCGATATAGAGACATCATTCATGTTCCTTTGCGAGCCTACAACAAAGTTCTCTGCTCTCCAATGAAATCAAGTGGCCATATGCTGAGATATCATCTGCAAAGTGTTAACATATTCATCAATGGAGATTGTGGGAAATTCGGGTTTTCTTTTGAGGGAGTGCGAGTAGTCCATTTTCAGAAAGCAAGCACCAGTCAAAGAATTTGTCAGTCTGTTAAGTATCAATTGATTTCTCTCTTGATCATGGAGTTTTTGCGGCACTGTCAGATCAAGGAGTTTTATGCCACCACACACAGTAGACCATGCTCTTTTACGAGCAAAGATAAAACATCCCAGTAATATGGGATTATTGAATCTATTCTAGGGTCTGAGAGGTCAAAGCATGTGTACTGCAAGATTACATTGCTCGATGAAGTGAAATTGCCGCAAAAGAGTCTTGTCGTCATATGACGAGATTGTTCATGATTTGCACACTTTGGTGTTTTGTTAAGAATGCTTTTCTTAGATCGGTTCATTTTTTATATCCAATGAGGAGCGCGGTGGAGCGCAAAAAAAAATGCCTTCTTTTTGCGGCATAATCCAAATGAGAGAGAGGAATAATTGTAATAATTTCAGTAATCATGTGTGGAAGTTAATCAGTAAAAGGCAAGTCAAGTTTTGTAGAGGATATAATCGGCAGTGTCAGCAATGAATCATCACGAGCATAAGCGAGATCAATGAGCAGCGACAATACATAAATGATTGTTTGAAAAGTCTAAGAAAAGTGTCGCTGTCAATTGTCTTATGGAATTTCATCGGTTATCACTTTGTTTTGGGGTTAAATCATCATTTCATGAAGCATGTGTTTTCCTTGTCTTTTTGTTGTTTTGAAATCAATAAATGTTTTAGAATTCTTATTTTTGACAAAATATTTTGATCAAACTCCAACATGCAAAATTTAAAATTGATCATTCTTGAAAATTAAAAGTATTTTGATTGTAGAATTGACCTAACTTTTGTTAAATGACATGATGACCAATACCAGGTGACCAAACAATTTCGGAGCCCATACACCGAGTTTTTGAACCATAACATAAAACTAAGCTTTATTAGTATGCATATTGACATGTAATGGATTTGGTGGTTATGAACCTGCGAATCATGACTCTTGCACGTCCAAATTATTACACTGGACGAGGTCAAAATTTATCAGTTAAAATCAATTTTGCTTGAAGTGACAAAAGGCCATTTTCATTTATTTCCTTCACTATTCTCAAAATATGTATCCATTGTTAAGCCCAATTTGAGTCTAATATTATATTTCTTTGAAAAAACCCGATATGGATCACACCCTCACACTAGGGGCAAACACCCTGGGGGCAAACAAGAGATTTGTAGTTTGAGGATACAGTGACAACATTAGAAATAAAAAAAATGGGATGTTTAAGAACGAAAATCCAACATTGGAGAACAAGCAAATTGAGTTAGGACATGACACAAAAAAAAAAACCAAGAGTCGATGCTAAGGACAAGTTCAAAAAAATAGAAAAAAGAAAAAAAATTGAAAAAAAAAGAAAAAAAAAGAAAAGAAAAAAAAGAAAAAAGAAGAGAATATTGAACTATACTATGTCTGTTTGGTATCTTTAGTCAAACCTCATTTAGGAAGATGTGTTATTAAGATTATCGAGTCTTCAAGATAAGTTATCCATCAAATGAAGATCTTGCAGAATTGTTTTGTTAGACTATATTGAGTGCAATAAAATATGGAATAGTATTAAACGACAAATGATGGTTTGAGTTTTAGTATTCCCTTTTAAGTTTTAAATTGTCAATGAAAGGAATGATATGTTTGTAAAGATTCTTAGAGTATTGGTTGATTGATAAAAAAAATAACGTTAAGATATTTAATGTATTTTTTATGTCGTTTCTTTTACAAAGACAACAAGAGAAAAAGAGTTAACAACTATATGATGGTGATCACTTTTTGAGCCTATGAATTCCCTTTTCTTTTGTAGCCATGAACCATAGCCTCAATACATATTTTTAAAAGTCCTTTTTGATCAAGCAAGCAATGCTAATTGATAAGAGGTGCTCACCAATATTGTTAGGGTTTTTTTTCATAAGAGTTATAATTTTACGAAGTAAGTTACAATTTGTTATGCATATTGATAAAGTAAGTGTTGGAAAAGGAGACAAATTTTCAACTGAGTCTCGGGTCTTTACTCGACAACCTAATTGTTTGAAAACCACAAATTATCACTTCATCATGTACTGTCAAATAACATACCCCTAAAATCAGAAAAAAAAACAAAAACAAAAACAATTTCAATCTCACAATGAGTCAATTGTTGTTAACAAAATATAAAATAATTACTGGTCTGCATGCATTGAATATCATGTGTTGAGTATTTGACCAAATGAATTTGATTTTCAACAAAATAACATCTCTTTGATTTTATTTCAAGAATTAGACTTGGGATGCACATGATCTTTGAAATTGGTGACTTAATTTCAGAACAAGAAAGATTTACAAACAGAGAAAACCTTGATCGGATTTGCAAAATCCTTGACATTGACAGTTCTTGACTATCCTTGGAAAGCCCAACAGTTAGAGGCCAGAATTTGGATCTTGATGCAAATAATTTCACATCAGCTTGGGGCAGGAAACATAAGCAAATAATGAATCAGTGGAATTCATCACATTTATAGCGACAACAAATATGTTTTGGTGATAAACAAATGAATGAGCATCAACAGATCAACTCAAGGCATGATTGCTTAGTAGAATATGATGGTTTAACAAGGCCAATAATGGTTAAGACTAACATTGCATGTGAAGGACATCTTCAGTTTTTGAAATCTTTGGCTTACCTGCAAATTCGGTTGTCTCCAAAAAGATGTTATCGAATGGGTGCATTTGGATAAATATTGGAGAGTATACAAGCCACCAAGATTAACTGGGGAATAATTTGTTTTGAAGCCCGTCGACTCAAGATTCAATTCACTGCAAGAATATGGAAGACAGAAAAAACCTCATTGATGACAACATTATAATTCTTTGCATGAACAAAGAAGAATTTGTTCTGAAAAAATTTAGTCTACAATGAAGAGTTTCAAATTGCATGACCGAACAGTTGCATCAATGCAAGGAGCAATTCATCACATGAATGTGGGTGATGATAGCATTACATCTCTTCTCTCGAGCTGAGCGAAATTTATTAAGGATAAATTAAGCATGCAATGATTGAGTTTTTGGATGCATTTTTGGATGGCTTGACAATTCCATGAAGGTTAATAAATGACATATGCTGGAAGAAATGCAATTCAATTGATAAATACTCCATGTTGATTTGACAATCGAAGATGAGATCAACATTAACAAGCCGAACAATTGTTAGCAAGACACACACAAATCAAAAAACTGTTATTGAAAGAATCAAAGAAAATGGATGATTTGTCACACCCCTTCATGAGGAATCAAGCAACACCACACTTGGGGAAAAGTTCAGACTTAATAAACAATGAAAGCAGAGATCATTACAGATAACCCAGAATAAGCAATGTGCTTAAGTTGGGCGGATGAATGACAACAAAGCTTTGGAAATTAGGCAAAGATATCCTATGATAATGGAGCATTAGAGAAAGGGGACTTATATTTCTCAGGTAAGTATACATGCATCATCATGCATTGCATCCCCATCTTCACCAATTACACCTGGGCAGGTCACCCGTCACCATTAAGACCCCATCTAATCCTGGGTAGGTCACCCGTCATAATGAGACCCGGATAGGTCACCCGTTACCATTGAGACCTAATCTAACCCGGGTAGGTCACCCGTCACCATTGAGACCATTCTAACTTGGGTAGGTCACCCCAAACAATGAGACCATCCTAGCTATTCTAACTTGGGTAGGTTACCTCGAACAATGAGACCATCCTAACTATTCTAACTTGGGTAGGTCACCCGAAACAATGAGACCATTCTAACAGGGTAGGTCACCCGGAACAATGAGACCATTCTAACTTGGGTAGGTCACCCGGAACAATGAGATCATTATAACTTGGGTGGGTCACTCAGAACAATGAGACCATTCTAACAAGGTAGGTCACCCGGAACAATGAGACCATTCTAACTTGGGTAAGTCACCCGGAACAATGAGACCATGCTAACAAGGTGGGTCACCCGGAAAATGAGACCATGCTAACAGGGTAAGACCATTCTAACAGGGTAGGTCACCCGGAACAATGAGACCATTTTAACTTGGGTAGGTCACCCGGAACAATGAGACCATGCTAACAGGGTGGATCACCCAGAACAATGAGACCATTCTAACTTGGGTAGGTCACCCCGAACAATGAGACCATTCTAACAGGGTAGGTCACCCGGAACAATGAGACGCCATCTAAATCGGGTAGGTCACCCGTCATCAATGAGACCAACTCGACTATTCTCACTTGGGTAGGTCACCCATCACAATGAGACCAACTTCATCATTCTTTACAACACTTACTAGTTAAAGCAAGGTTATCAATACCGTTCCGGTCGCCGTTCTAGTTTTTCGATTGGAACGAAACGTTCCGGTTTCGGAGTGTTCCGGCATGCCGTTTCGGTGTCGTATTATTCATATATAATTAATTATATATATATATATATAATATTAATTTAACAAGCATAATTAAAATTCAAGATAAATTAACTTTAAATTATACAATACAAACACAAAGTCACATAAACATAATCTCAAAATTAGAAACATCTCTAAAATTCCAAAATATTATGAAAGTAAAATGTTCTAAAATAAAAGAAATATAAATCAAACATCTTCTACATCATTAATATAAAAATAAGGATCTTGATCTTGTGATGGAATATAAGGAAAGTCATCAACTAGACATTCCAATAGTTGGTCATTCCCACCAAGCTCATTATCGTCATTAAAACATGTCTCTTCATCATCTAAATTTAAAGTAGACACAGGTGCTTTGATACTCTCCCAACTTATATCCTCTCCATCAAGAAGACTGAGTTCTTCACAAATCCATTCATTTAGTAGATCAATGTTATCAAGGCTAATGGGATCTAAAGCATCTCTTGTTTTGCTCAAATTCCTACAAAGAATAAACACGAAAGAAATTAAAAAATTAATATCAATGTAATAGAAAATAATTATTAATATCATAGTATTGATATTTACCTTTGTTTAATCTTTAGATTATAACGAACAAATACTAAATCATTTAATCTCTTGTGCTCAAGCCTATTTCGCCTTTTGGAATGGATGAATTCAAATACACTCCAATTTTCTTTCGCACCCAGTTACACTACAACATTGACTAAGAACTCAAATTGCAAACTTTTAAAGTTCTTCAGTATCATTGCCGAATTGCTCCCACCATGCAACTAGATAAGAAAATTTGAATAAATCAAATATTATAGATAAAAAAAGGACATTAAATTTTAAAAAATAAAAGTTATCACTTGGATTTAAGTTTCCTCTTTGACGAATAGCTAGGGACATGCCAAAATCATCGGTTGCTTTCTTATACTCCTCAATTTGGCCACTAATGATATCTTGAATATCACAATCAGGAACCAATCTAGTAATTGTGCTAAGCAAACCTCGAGTTACCTCCTTTTGTTTTGAAAAAGAAGGCCTAAAAAATATTCCAGGATTAAGAAAACATCCTGCTGCATGTAATGGACTATGAAGTTGCTTATCCCATCTAGCATCAATTATCCGAATATATGGTCCATATTGAGATATTCTATTTTTCAACCTTGTTTTGATGGCTTCTTTTGCTTTATCCATTGCCTCATATAAATATCTCATTGATGGCTTTTCTTCACTGTCTGCTAACCTTAGAACTTGTACTAAAGGCTCGCTGACGTTGACTATATGTGCATATCTCGGCCAAAAGTCTTTATATTGTAAAATTATAGCAGCAATTTCCTTTCTAGCCCGACTTTTGCCATGACTTGATTCAACCCATTTTGTGCAAGTAAACATCTATCGAAGCTCATTCTTAAACTTTAGTAAACATTGGATGCTTAAAAAATGGGTAGCAAACCTTATTATGCTAGGATGACATAAATCATTTCCATTTGTGAATTCTTTCCTCATCAAAGCTAAAACCCATGCATGATTATATATAAACTTGGTTATATTTCTTGCATGTTTAATGGTTTCATCAGTGATCAAAAAATATCTTGGATCACAAATTTTTTCTAGCATTAAATCAATGCAATGGGTAGCACAAGGAGATCAAAAAAAGGTGTCATACCTTTGCTGCAAAGCTTTCCCAGCAGCCTTAAATGCAGCCTCATTATCACTAACAAATTGGACAATATTTTCTTGTCCAACTTCTTTGACAACTTCATCGAACATCTCAAGCAATGTCTCTTTATCTTTTCGAAGACCTGAAGTGTCAACAGACTTCAAGAATATGGTGCCTCTAGGAGAATAAGCAAGAAAATTCACAATTCATACATTCCTCATATTTGACCACCCATCTACCATAATAGAGCATCCATATAGTTTCCAATCAGCCTTGATTCCTAAAATATATTCATGGACATCATGAACTACATCTTTCAAAAGTGATCCCCTCAATTCATGATATGATGGTCCTTTAAAACCAAGTCCCATTGATGTTATGACATCTATCATTGGCTGATAATAGTATGATTTAGCACTATTAAATGGTACATTAGCATCAAACCACCATGTTGCTACGACTTTTCTTGCATTGTGTTCCTTCTCTTTAGAAGCCATTGCACTTCTAATACTAGGTTTTGAACCTGGAGTAGTTCGTGGAGCAAATAAAGGCATCTTTTTTCTAGTTGTACTTATTCCTTGCATTGTCCCTCTTCTATTTCTTTGTGAACTCATATCACCTAAATGAGGATTTGCATCATCACCCTCTTCAACTTCATCATTGGAAACTGATTGAGAATTTCCAATATCAGTTCTAACTCTCTTTCTTTTATCTTTCTCCACTATCAAGTCCTCTATCAATTGGTTCATTTGCCATTTAACATCTGGAGGGACCCTTTTACAAGGTTCAACTTGGCCTTTAATACCAGCAAGGTGATATTTCAAATGTATAATACCACCACCATTGATTCGTTTGTTACAATAAACACATATACTTGTGTTCTTTGCACCAACAACCACTTGTTCATGAGCCCATGCTGGATCATCTGATCTTGCTAGAGCTGAAGCTATGGAAGTCCCACAACTAGATGAGTTTTCATCCATGTAATTTTATCTGAAGAAAAAAAAATAACACAAGTTAGAAATTAAAAGAAATTTTATCAAAACATATCCTTAATAATCAACCAAATTGAAACATATAACAAGGTAGACTTCAAATGACTAAAGATCTTGAGGTTTTATCACAAACAAATTGATGATCTTCTCCAATATGCATTAAATGATCTTCAACTTAATGATATCATATGTCATCTGAATTTAAAGTAGCATGTTCCTAGGAGGAAACACTTATGATACTCAATCTCATGCCTTACTCGTTGACTCACACCTGATAGCTTTTTATAGCAAAGCAACCTAATAGCTTTCTATAGTAAAGCAATGGTAATTGCCCTTTTCATTCTAGGGTGACAAAAGTTTACCATATCAGAGATATGAAAATTTGGTAAAAAAGTGCCCACCACCATTACTTTTCCAGATCAGAGACTGGGAGACCTATCTACTCTCCCTCTCTCGCATCTTCTTTGATTGAATCCCTTCAAATCATTTGGATCTTTCATCATTATTTCAAACAAATCATGTAGTCTCTAATCATTTTACAGCCAAATGGCTTCACCTTTTTCTTTCATACGTTAACAAACACACACACACACATACATATGTAAACTAAAATGTTCATATTTTTTTTTCTGTTGCAAATGATAGCAATGAGATATGGTTCCATACCAGTTGTAAGAAAAACTGGTGGTCTAAATGACAGGTAGGGTACTCGATTTCTAACTTAATTCCAGTGATGATATGGTGTTATTATGATTAGAGCATCACTGCATTGACTTTTTTTTTTTTTAATTCTGCATTGTTTTTGATGTTGATGATGATACCATGCCTATCCAATTTCAGAATGGCTTTACATTCTCGACACCTGATGAACATGTAAATATCTAGAGTTGCAGATTTAGTTGTATCTCATTCATGATTTCATTTGGCATCTGTGTGAGGCTTTGAGCTATCAATTACTCAATTCAATGCTCCCACCAGCTACTACATTACTTCTCTGGCCTTTGTGAAATTAGAATTCATCATGAACCTTTTTTTTTTCCATCCCTGTTTTTTTTTTTTAATTTCTATCCAACTCTTTGTAAAAGCTTTCATTGAGGTTGTTCCTTATTCTAATGCTTTCTAATGCATTTCATAATTTATCAGATTTTGTTATGTGGGCAATTCTATGCTTGATCATGGTGATTTTCTTACTCTACCTCAAATTAGTCAAACACACGAGATCAGAGATTTAATCACTAATAATTAACCACCAATCAGTGGAAGATGGAATGTGTAACTTTCAATTAATACCATGGAAGACGAAACGATGGGGGTGCTTCTGTGAGAAGATTTAGGGAAGAAGCAAAGAACCGATGAGGGTGGTGCCGCCGTGTGGAAGAACAAGTTTGGGTTTGCGATTTTGAGTTAAGGATTAGGGATTGCGATTTTGAGGTGAGGGATTACTGGATTAGGGATTGAGATTTGAGAACTTGAGATTTGAGTTGAGATTTGAGGTGAGCTGATGGAATTATGAAATTGAAAACTGATTTGGGAATTTTGGGGTGTTGGGGCTGTATGTATGTGTTTTAATTTTTTTAAAACAGAGATGAAATTGACAAATGGAATGGCGTCGTTTTGCTTCTGATCCTGGAAGGGCACGCCCGGAACGGAACCCGGGCGTTCCGGCCGGAATTTGGCCAGAATTTTCAGAACGGGCCAGAATGAAAACCAAGATGAAAACAACGTCGTTTCATCCTGGTTTTCTGACTGGCATGGCACGTTCCAGCTGTTCCAACCGGAACGGCACGGAATTAACAAGCAAGAGTTAAAGTCTCTTACAAAGACTTTAACTGTAAGCATTGTAAAGAAGGGGGCAACTGTCATAACCCAATTTTGGGTCATTCCCCAAAACTATCCAAAAATACAAAAATAAAATAAAAAGGGCTGGTGTCGGTAAGAAAATCAAGGCAGAAATTATTGGTATTTTAAGAGCTCGATCATACCTCTTTTGTGCCCAGAAATAAGGGAAAATGCAGATTTAAGGTTTACGTAATTTATTTTTAGATAAATCTGTGTAAAAATTAAATTGAAAGATATAATTAATTTTTTATATTCCATTTCGATTTAATCATTGGCCAATTAAAAGTGTAATTATATTTGAGGATTAATTTAGGGTCTAATCAAAGAATTTAATTAAGCGCAATGACTTAATTTTACTTTAAATTGGTCGACTTAATTAATTTTATTAAGGGCTTAGTCAATGAGAAATCAAGTTCTTAAATTTTATTCGGGCTCAATTGATGAGAATGAATTTTTCATAGACCAATATGAATTTATTCAAGCCAATTATGCGAAATCGGGGATCAATTTGATTAAATTAAGAGTTTAACGTTCAATCGAGAATTAAATCGCGCAAATCAGAAATCAAGGACCAAAATAAAAAAGACGCGCAAAGCTGAGGATGCTTTTGAAATTCTGACGAGGATATAATTACATGAAATCATAAGTTTAAAGCCAATTGGGGGTGCATCGGAACAATTATAAATTCAGGGACCCAATCGCATTTTTACCGCCCCCACAAACTTGCATGTGCCTGCACTGTTTTGACACTTGAACAGTTTAGAGCACAACGCCGCACCTCTGTAGCTGTTGCAAATAATGTAGAAGTAGAGGTAATATGTTCTGCATGCCCAACGATTATTTTTCCCTCTATAAATACTTTTTGCTGCATGCACACTGGAGGGGGGGGATTGGAAACACAGAGAGGAGTGAAGAAAAAAAACGGGCGAGAAAAATTCACAAAAAGAAAGAGAGTTGCACCAACATGACAGAGCCAAAAAAGCATTTGAGCAGAGAACAAAAAAACAGAGCAGAGGAGAATTGAAAATTTAAGAACAGAGGAGATTTAACAGAGATGAGGATGAAGGCACGATAAAAAATTGTACAACAAAATCATACACACGCAACAGCAGCCACCCATCTCCTTCCCCGTATCTAGCTTCACTCTCTCTCTCTCTCTCCCCTTTGTCTCTCGGCCAATCACTCTCTCTCTCTAAAACCAGCACACCGGTGTCACTCTCTCTCCTCCAACATCCATCATCTCTGGCCACCATGCATCTTTTTGTCACCACCAAGAGCTCCCCTTACTCCGGCAACCGCCAGCCTAGTCTCAGGCAAGGATTGGCAGAACAGCCCTCGCAACAACACACAGCCCCGTCACCTTTCGACGCCAACTCCAGCCACCACAGGCCACAATTTTGAACACCACCATGACCAAAAGAACCACCTTGAGGTCCTCTACCCAAAGATGTTAACAGGTACACCATTCATCACACTCCAAAATTTCACTATTCATCGTCTCCTTCTTCTCTACATGCAGCAGCGAGGAGTGAATTCATTCACTCTCGCTGGATCGTTTGGGCCGGGATAAAGCCCGTCCTATTGCAAAAAAGGGCTTCTAGTCCACCAGGCTGGAAGCCCATACTGAGAGAAGGACAGGCTTCCAGCCTGTGGATAGTTGGGACCGAAGCCCATCCCAGTATGTGGGCTGGGTAGCCATCCCACCATAGAAAAAAAATAAAAAGGGAAAATAAAATAAAAAATTCAAAATTTACAAATAAAAAATATATCATTTTTTAAACAAAAAACGTGTTGTTTCCTTGTATACGACCAATACACTAGCATATTTTGGAAAATTCTTTTCTTTCAAAATATATATTATCTTGGAGTTTGAAAAAATGTGTTTTACCATTGAATTTCATAAAGAAAAATTATTTGTTGCATTCTTGGATCTTACAACATATTTGTAAAAGTCGAAAGGGTATTGACCAATATTCCAAAAATATCAAAATATTATTTTTGGTTATTCATATTATTCATTGTTAATATTTGGATAAATAAATCCTAAAGGGTTAATATCCAAAATATCCAGTGGGGATAATTTGCTATTATTCATTGTTGGTGTTTAGATAAATAAATCCTGAGGGGTCAACAGTAATAAAATATTTTACGAGAGGAGCCTTCTAATCTATGCCTACCATTAGCCGTAGATGGAGTACACAAGCTATTATTTATAGGTAGATTAGGGACCCCTCTTATTAATTTATTTTCCAATTTTCTCCTTCCATCAAGGAGATAATTAGCCATGATCAATTAATTGATCCCCATGATCAAACCCCATGACCTATGTTCATGGTCATGGGTTTGCATGATCAAGAACATGGGTGTGTCATGAGGGGCACACAATGTAATTTCAACATTCTCCCACTTGGCCCTTATGACACATAAACTCCTTATTCTGTTCTGTTCTTTTAACATGATCATGGAATCCTCCCACTCACATAAGGAATACTACACATGAATCATGGCCGTAAAACCATTATATAATAAGTCATCCCTTCGATGTATTACATATAAAATATCCCTTAAATAAGTACTACTATATGGGCATTCAAAACTTTATGAATAAACTTCCTATAAGTTATTCGGGTCCAAACTTTATTTTTATCCTCATGGATAAAGTAATAAATGTGCACAAACTTTATTACAATAACTTGATGTATATATACAAAATTAAGACTAAGTACAAAATGAATCAATCAATCAATATGCTCCACATGACTTTTAAATAGCTTTACCAGTAAACCTTTAGTCATGGGATCTGCAATCATCAATTTAGTACTTATATGCTCAATAAACACTTCATGCCTTTTGATATCATCTCTCACACGAAGGTACTTAATGTCGATATGTTTACTTCTGCTTTCACTTTTATTATTCTTTGAGAAGAATATGGCAGCACGATTATCACAGAAGATCTTGATTGGCCTCTCTATAGAATCAAAAATTTTGAGACCACCAACAAAATTTTTCAACCAAAGTGCCTGTGTAGTAGCTTCATAACAAGCAATAAATTCTGCCTCCATTGTAGATGTAGCAACTATAGTCTGCTTGCTGCTTCTCTAAGATATAGCCCCTCCAGCAAGAAGAAAGATATATCCTGAAGTGGACTTTTTGCTATCTACACATCCCGCAAAGTCAGAATCCGAATATCCAACCACCTTCAAATGGTTAGTGTGTCTGTATGTCAAACTGTAATGTTTGGTTCCTTGCAAATATCGCATAACTTTCTTTGCAGTTTTCCAATGTTCCAATCCTGGGTTGCTTTGATATCGACCCAACATTCCAACTTCCATTGCTATGTCAAGTCTAGTGCAGACTTGTGCATACAATAGGCTGCCTACTGCAGATGAATATGGAATATCCTTCATTTGTTCCTTTTCTAATGCATTTCAAGGACATTGATCATTACTGAATCTATCCCTTTTAATGATAGGTGTTATAGAACCGTTACAGTTCTTCAATCTGAATCTCTCTAAAACCTTTTCAATGTAGGCTTTCTGAGATAGTTTCAATATTTTTTGTTTTCTGTCTCTGTGAATCTCTATGCCTATAACATAAAAGGCTTCACCCAAATCCTTCATTTCAAAGTTTTGAGAGAGGAAACCTTTGGTATCGTGTAGCAAACCTAAATCATTACTTGCAAGCAAGATATCATCTACATATAGGACTAGAAAAATAACTTTACTCCCACTAACCTTAAGGTATATACATTGATCAACAAGGTTCTCAATAAAACCATATGAGGTAATGACCTTATGAAATTTGATATACCATTGATGGGAGGCTTGTTTTAGTCCGTAAATACATTTCCTTAGTTTGCAAGCTTTTTGACTGTTATCTTCAAAACCTTCTGGTTGTTTCATGTAAACCTCCTCTTCAAGATTCCCATTTAGAAAGGCAGTTTTCACATCCATTTGATGTAGCTCTAGATAAAAATGAGCTACTAATGCCATGATTATCCTAAATGAATCCCTCTTAGATACTGGAGAGAAGGTCTCATGATAATCAATGCCTTCCTTTTGAGTGAAGCCCTTGGCCACAAGTCTAGCTTTATATCATTCAACATTACCGGAAGCATCTGTTTTGGTTTTGTAAACCCATTTGCAGCCTATGGCTACAACTCCCTTTGGTAAGTCGACGAGATCCCAAACTTGATTTTTAGCCATGGATTCCATCTCTTCTTTCATGGCATTAAACCACAATGTGGAGTGTTCTCCACTTATGGCTCGTGAAAACATTTTTGGTTCATCTTTAGGCCCAACATCAAAATCGGACTTTTGGAGATATATAACATAATCACTAGAGATTGCAGGTCTAATTATTCTAGAGGATCTTCTTAATTCTACTTGCTCTGTATTTGGCAGAGTCTGAGTAGGTTCAATATGAACTTGTTCCTCATGAGTTGATTGTTCTGTAATTGATTGTGGTTCAAGGTAATCTTTTTGAATTTCCTTGAGCACAATCAAATGTCCTTGAGGAGTTTTTAAGGCTTCACTCCATAAAGATAAAGGCAATTTAGAATTACTAATCATGCTTCTTACCATGTCCATTAATGTGCAATTCCTTCTTTCTGCCACACCATTTTATTGTGGTGTACCAGGCATTATGTATTGAGCAACAATGCCTTCCTCTTCAAGGAATTTCACAAATGGACCTATCATTTGTCCCTTTTCTGTGTACCTATCATAGTACTCTCCGCCTTTATTAGATTTTACGATCTTGATTTTCTTGTCCTTTTGTTTCTCTACTTCTACCTTATAGGTCGTGAAAGCATTTAATGCCTAAACCTTATCATTTAGAAGATAAAGAAACATGAACCGTGTATGGTCATCAATAAAAGATATAAAATATCTTTGACCATTTAAGCAGGGAGTAGGAAAAGGCCCACAGATATTAGTATGTATGATTTCAAGAATGTGAGAACTCCTTTTGGCACCTTTAATGGTCTTGTTGGTTTGCTTTCCCTTTATGCAATCCACACAAATACTAAAATTAGTAAAATCAAGAGTTTTTAAAACTCCATCATTTACTAACCTTTTGATTCTCTCCATGGAGATATGTCCCAATCTCTTATGCCATAAGCAAGTAGAGTTCTCATTCAGACTACTCCTCTTTATGCCAACATTTGTATGTAATGATAAATAATTGTTCTCAAAGTTGGGATCTAAATCAATTTTGAATAAACCATCAATTTTTATACCACCACCAACAAGATTTTCATCTTTAAAAATAGTAAAGGTTGAATTGATAAACCAAAGACCATAACCAATAATATCCAATTTTGAAAAGAAATTAAGTTTCTTGAAAAATATGGAATAAAAAATACATTATCCAGATCCAAAACATATCCAGATTTCAAAATCAACCTAAATGTCCCAACTGCTTCAACTTGAGAAAACAATTTATTTCTAGAATATACTCGTTGTTCATGGCTTGCTGGTTTCCTTGTGCTGAGAAAACCCTGCATTGTATTAACAATATGGATTGTAGAACTAGAATCAATCCACCATGTATTACTAGGAGCCTCAACAAAAAAAGATTCATGACAAACTAGAGATATGATATTACCTTCTTTTCGAGCTAATTTTTGTATTTCTAGCAATCTTTCTTCTTATGCCCACTCTTCTTGCAGAAAAAACAAGCATCCTTCTTGTCATTTTTCTTTATTGACAACTTGTTATTCTTCTTGAGTTTGTGAGCATGATTGCCTTTCTTGGCATTTCCCTTATAATGAGTATCAATATGAACACTTAAAGGCTTCTCATGCTTTAACCTCTCCTCTTCTTGAACACACATGGTCAGAACTTCATTTACTGGCCATTTGTCCTTATATGTGTTGTAAGAAATTTTGAAAGGACTATATTCAGATGTGAGAGAGTTAAGTATGAAATGCATCAAGAATGACTCAAAAATATCAACCTCTAGGGACTTCAGTTGAGCAGACATGTCCCTCATTTCCATGATGTGGTCTCGCACACTTCTAGAATTGTCAAAGGTTTTACTTGATAGCGTTTTCATTAGAGTGCTGGCTAAGGCTTTATTAGAACTGACAACTTGTTCCTCAACAGCTTTGAGAAAATCCATAGCCTTGGTGCATTATGGGATTGAACCCCAAATGCCTTTAATGACGTGAGATTTCATAAACATGAGACTTAAGCAATTAGATCGCTCCCACCATTCATGTTTAGCAATCTCTAGTGTCGTATTGGAGTCCGTTAGGGCGGGTGGTTCGTCCTCACAGAGCGACAAGTCAAATTCCATGTACCCCAATGTAAAAAGCAAATTTTCTTTCCATTCAGAAAAGTTATTACCATTTAGCATTGGAACTATTTTAATCAAAGCGAAAGGGATAACTCCAATTATCAAGGAAACTAAAAATTACTTTATTGCTATGAAATAACTTTATTTAAATTAACTAATATCAATTTAATAATAAATTTCAACCTACCTGTGGGCAAAGGTTGCATCACGCATTAAATTTACTACTTATTAATAAGTCTAATAAATTTAAAATTTAATAAATAAAATTTTCCATACTTGTGGGCCTAAGATAAATTTTATTTCTTAAATATTACATTTACTATCTTATTCTAATTATGTCATAAAAAATAAAAATATCCCTGTGGGGATTAGCAATTAAATTTATGAATTAATTACAACCCGAAGTTAATTTTCCTTATGAAGTTCATGTGTATTTTCTTGATGTAACTATCATTTATAAAATCAGAAGCTGTGGCATTTCTAAAATTATTATGATAATTACTACTTCATTAACATTTAATAATTATATCTATGCCTAGATAAGGTACCTTAGGAATCAAACAAACTGATATGAATTAAACAGTATTTTTCCAAATTACAACCAGGTAAGTTCCTAGGAAAGTGAGGTGGGTCAAAATAGACACGCTTAAATACCAAGACTTTCCTAGATAGAACTTTCCTAGACATTGAAAAATGGATAGTACCATAAAATTCACTAACATTTATGGTTTGATTAATTATTCTCATTTCTAGGCATTAATTAATTTATATTTAAATAATATAAATTACAGGATATATTCCTAATTTAATGTAATGTATTAATTTAATACCTCATAACATAAAACAATAGGAATAAAACTACATTACATAAGCTCAAAGCATAATGTACTTTAAAGCATAAAATAAAAGGAATAAATACTTCATCATGTAAGCATAAAATAAATACATAGCATAATACTATATAGTATAATTTAAAATCAATAAAAAATTGTACTATGTAACCATAAAGGAAACTTAGCTCAGTGGAAGAATTGTTAAGTGGACTTGGGAGACTTGGGTTCGAATCCATGCAACCCCAAATTCTTCCTCCCATTTTTTTTTTACTGTTTGGACGGGTCAAATGGATCAGTCTGTATCGGGTTGGACCAAATCGGTCCACCAGTTAATGACAATGTTTTTTTTTAATACTCGGTTCCTTATGGGTTTAAAGAAACTTGACCCAGAGTGTTAACTCGACAACCCGTTTACCCTAAACTTTCACCGGCTCCAAAAAGCATTGGAAATAGGGTCACCAGCTGGCAGCTTGCAAATCCTTATGCGGCGGCCACAAAAGCCGCCGCCCAGTCAACTCACAGCGACCCAATAGGTCGCTGTGTCTCCTTGAGTATCCAGCGATCTTTGAAGATCGGTGGTACTCCGGTGACAAATAGGGAGAGGCCAGTGGCCTCTCCCTCTATCAACTGGGAAGAGGACACTAGCCTCTCCTGTTTGACAGACAACCCTTCAAGGGCCATCGTTGCTCTCATCGGTGACCCTTACAAGTCGCCGGTCAAAGGACGGGGAGAGGCCAACGGCCTCTCCTTCCCGTCAACTCCAATTTTTTTTTAATTTCAATTTTATTCAGTTACACACGTTGTCATTAACAATAGTTTAGTTATACATGTTGTCATTTACAACAGATCATAAACATATAATTACGTAAAATAACAACGCTACTTCATAATTGAAAATCAGAATAAATGAATAAAAAACATGAGAATCACTAACGAATATACTAAGCAAAATAGCATACAGGTAGGCTCGATACCACATGAAAGCATACTTTATATAATCGAAATGCTAAATACATATAGTTGCGAAAATTTAGATTATAAATACCTACAGCCATTGTTGCTTAAGTATCGAAATTAATGAATTCCCAAATTGCAGCAGCGACCAAGCTTTTCCCAAATTAGCAACAACAATAATAAAATATTTTATGAGAGGAGCCTTCTAATCTATGCCTACCATTAGCCGTAGATGGAATACACAAGTTATTATTTATAGGTAGATTAGGGACCCCTCTCATTAATTTATTTTCCAATTTTCTCCTTCCATCAAGGAGATAATTAGACATGATCAATTAATTGATCCCCATGATCAAACCCCATGACCTATCTTCATGGTCATGGGTTTGCATGATCAAGAACATGGGTGTGTCATGAGGGGTACACAATGTAATTTCCAACATGCTAAGGTAATAGAAATCCACTTTAAACCTAAAAAATAGAAAAGAAAATGAGTTTTGGTTTGAAAATGAGGTTTTATGAACCATCCATTAGCCAAGAGGAAATAAAAGAGTTGAAAATGAGGTTTTATGAACCATCCATTAGCCAAGAGGAAATAAAAGAGAGAGAGAGAGAAAAAGAGAGGGAGAGAATAGGAAAAAACTAAAGAGACAGGGCAACTTAAAGTACAAAGTTGAAAAAAAAACCAAAAATCATATCGTTGTCAACACGACATCATCTCTTGCACCAAACCAAAACTCTCCTTTCTGCTTGGAACCACCTCCAAGGCAAGCCAAATCTTTCTTTATTTGTTCTTTATTTTATAGTAAGTTATGCAAGTATTACATAAAATATAAAAATATTTCATATTATACTATTCATGTACTGATGCTATTCATCCATATATTTTTATTTTATTTCAATTTTGGTCACTTCACAATCATGCTAGCTTTGTTTTGTAAATTATGTCCATTCCTTTTTACATAGGCATAAACATGTAAAATTTGTTTTCGTGGGGATGTTATGGGTGGCTTGGTTGATCGGGTTATGGTTGGTGTGGTGAGGCTATGGAACGGATAGGGCTGGTAAGGGAGGGAGGCATGGGGGGAAGGCTAGTGTGTGTGGGGTTGACGGTAAAAGGGTTGTCTGGAGAAGGAGAGGAGATTGAGGGGAAGAGGGATCGTGGGTCGTCGAAGAAAGGGGCTAAACAGAGAAGGAGACCATGGGAAAGGGTTGGTTGGAGGAGAGAGTGAAAGAGGGAGAACGGGGAAGAAGGGAGATTGTAGGAGGGGGTTTGTAGTTGCCAAGAGTGGGGCGGCGACTACAGCCCCAAATGGAGAGAAAAATTAGGGTTAGGTTTTTTTGGGGGTTCTTAGGTGTGTCTCGACGATGATTTTTTCGTGCTTCGTACCCCTCCATCCCCCGGGGGTTAGGAGACAACGTGTACTGAAAATAGAGGTGTACTTTATAGTAGAAAAATTATGACTATAATTATAAGGAGTTGCCACCTAGTATTAAAGTCACTAGGAACCTAGTGGTCTGTGAGAGTCTTGTGCAAGGGATAGACTCGTTGTGCAAGGGAAAGATGCATCACCCCCAGTGCACTCTACCTAAGGCAAGTTGCATTGTTGTTTGATTGTTTTCCCTAAGTTTAATTTTTTTTACGTTGCATTTTCAAAAAAAAAACATTTTTGTCCACGGGCATATTTCACAATGCAATTTTACACCGCAATAAAATAAAACTTTTTTTTTATATCTATTGTCGCACCCCATTGCGAGAGCGCGGCGTCGCGGTGACCCTCCTCGTGAGCGGGGATATTCAATGTTATTACGTGAGGGTCTTATCTTTATTTTTAGAAAAGGGAGTCGCCACCTAGTATTACGGTTACTAGGAAACCTAAAACTGGTTTTTCAGAGATTCTAAGGCAAGGGACTGGTTGTGTAAAGGGAAGGTTTTAGCACCCCTAATACGCCCTACCTAAGGTAAGCTGCTTGACGTTTTGGTTTGTTTATGATTTGTTATGGTTTTGATCTTTTAAAAAATATGTTGGTTAAATGGTGATGGTATATTATCCTGCAGAATATTTTCGATGTTAACCCCTTAGGATTTATTTATCCAAACACCAATAGTGAATAATAGAAAATTATCCCCGTCGAATATTTTGGATATTAACCCTTTAGGATTTATTTATCCAAACACCAACGATGAATAATAGCAAATTATCTCCGTTGAATATTTTGGATATTGACTCCTTAGGATTTATTTATCCAAACACCAACAGTGAATAATAGCAAATTATCCCCACCGAATATTTTGGATATTAACCCCTTAAGATTTATTTATCCAAATATCAACAATGAATAATATGAATAACCCAAAATAAGATTTTGATATTTTTGGAATATTGGCCAATACCCTTTGGATTTTTACAAATATGTTGTAAAATCCAAGAATACAAGAAATGATTTTTCTTTATGAAATCCATGTTGAAACACATTTTTTCAAACCTCGAGATAATATATATTTTGAAAGAAAATAATTTTCTAAAATATGCTAGTGTATTGGCTGTATTTTAAAACCACATTTTGTTTAAAAATGATGTATTTTTTATTTTTGCAAATTTTGTATTTTTATATTTTTATATTTATTTATTTTTTATTTTTTTATTTTGTGGGCTGGCTCCCAGCCCGCCTTCTGGGTTGGGTTGAAAGCCCACCTCCTTGGTCTGGGTTAAGGCCCATGGATTCACGAACTGGGCTTCCAGTCCAAACAGGCTAGAAGCCCGTCCTTCTCTCAGGCTGGGCTTCTAGCCTAGACGGGCTGGAAGGTCATCTTATTTAGTAATTAGGCAAGGCTTGATGCCCGAATGGTTAAAAAATAAGAAAAAATAATGATGTGAGTGTAGTCATCCACAATGGTTAAAAAATAATGTGCACCTAAATGTGTTTCGGTCTTGTGTGGTCCCCATATATCACAGTGTATAAGCTCAAAAAATTTAACACTTTGAATATAACTTATTGGAAAGGATAAGCTTGTTTGTTTTGCCAAAGGGCACACTTCGCATGAATGATGTGAATTGTAAACAAATGAGGGAATTAATTTCGACAAAAACTAAGAGGGTAGTTTTAATGGATGTCCTAATCTCTTATGCCACACCACTACTGATGGAAAGGAGACTTGATATGAGATAGGTGCAGATGGACGTGATTCTGATTGTGGCATGAGGTAGTATAGTCCTTCACTCTACTTCCCCAGGCCAATCATCTTATTCGTAGCAAGGTCCTGCAATATACAAAAAGTTGGAAAGAAGTGAACAGAACAATTAAGAGCAGCTGTGAGTTTACTCACTGAAAGTAAATTCACATGGAATGAGGGTGCACAAAGAACACCGTGGACATGTAAATCTTTTGTGATTTGTGCAGAGCCCGCACTTGTTATTTTTGCGTAGGAACCATTTGGCAGAGTGACTTAGGAGGATATGGGAGTGTTTTCTTCATCAGTAACTGAGGTGGCTATATGGACATGTAAATCTTTTGTGATTTGTGTAGAGCCAGCACTTGTTATTTTTGCATAGGAACCATTTGGCAGAGTGACTTAGGAGGATATGGGAGTGTTTTCTTCATCAGTAACTGAGGTGGCTATACGGTTAGTGGCACCACTGTCAATGATCCATTGTAAAAACTCAATATTTTGAGTTTTGGATGATGAGCAACAGGAGATGTGATTACTTGTATAATTTGTAGATACAATGGATTTCTCTTGTAGAAAAGCTTTGATCTGTGACAGTTCATCAGGCATGAGGTGCATTGGCTGAGCAGGGGTTTGACTAGGCTTGTTGTGCACTACCTCTGTTCCTGTTTGATTTGCAGTAATTTTCTGAGCTCGATTACGAGGTTAGACATTCTTACCATGAAGAGCATGCCCGATGGGAAATCCAATTTGAAAAAAACATTTGTCTATTGTATGTGTAGTTCCATCACAATAGGTGTAATAATGTCTTTTCCTTGCCCCTTGAGTAGTTGATGAGCCAACCATCCAATTTCAAGAGAGATCTTGCCTTTTTGAAGTAAAGCCTGGTCTTTTTACGTTCATGGCATGGACTTGTTCATTGATTTTATGTTCAACCAATCCTCTTTGCTTTTCTTCTTCACACAAAAGTGAATATGCTTTCTTAACAGTTGGTAATGGTTGCATGAGCATGATCTGACCCCTAATGGCTGAATAGCTCTCATTCAATCCCATAAGAAACTGACCCAGTCTCATTTTTTCTTCATTGTTTGATAGTTGTTTCATTCCTCCACATGTGCACTGAATGGCTGGGCTTCTCATCTTTAATTAATCCTATAAAGTCTTTATCTTGGTGTAATATGTAAAGATGGAATCCTGATTCTGCTGTAGTTCTACAATGGAGTGTTGCACTTGATAGTGATGAGAAAAAAATACCTTTTGAAAATCATTCTTGTAGATCCAACCAAATCTCCGAGGGAGTTTCAACATAAAGAACGCTGTTAGCAATCTCTGGATTTAAGGAATTATGAATCCAAGATAGGACCGTATCATTGCATCATTGCCATAACATGTATTTAGAATCAGTTTTAGCGGGTGTAGGTATGGTTCCATTGATGAATCCCAACTTGTTTTTGGCATTGAGACTTATTAGCATGGAACGTCTCCGCATGGCATAATTGGTTCCATCAGGAACTTTTGGCACGAGATTCATGCTTGGGTATTCTGATGTGTGGATAAAGAGAGGATCAGAAAGGTCTATGGTTAAAGAGGACGTGTTTTGAAGGGTAGTGTTTAAGGTTGTATTTTGATTAATGCTGTTTGAATCAGCATTGTCTTCCATTGATGTTTTAGCGGAATCTTTGTTAATATGTATGTGATTTCGTATGCTCTGATACCATGTAAATTTAAGGATGTAACTAGAGAGAATTGCAGAAGGATTTTATTCGATGATATTTTGCATAATTACAGTGTCTATTTATATACAACGTTTAGCTATAATGTAGAGCTAAACTTGATTGAGTCCAACTCAATTTAGTTGTCTCGTTATTTCCTAATTAACAGAGGATAGGCTTTGGCAGTGGATTGGCTTCAATTGCAGATAATCATCAATGTCTACAGGTTTATCTTTTGCATGTCCAGACCAATCTTTCACTTATCTTTTGAACACTTCTCCCCCTCTCCTTTATGCAGTTATTTTGTATTAGAGCATTTGAGCAGGAATAGAAAAAATAGCAGAGGTATAGATACTTAATTTCAGTAGTTTAACTTTGTTCTTTTGCAACTGTGGTTCCCTCTGTTTTATGTATGTTTTTGATGCTCATCTTTTCAGCGTCATTTCAAAAGACAAATACTGAAAGGGTTGATATGGAATTAGCACAACTCATTGTATTTGCACACTACCAGAAGCTGCCCAAAGACAAACCATCATCCAATGTTTTTTTTTTACTTTATGAAAAGAAACTTTAGAGTGGTATGCATATAGTTTTTTTTACCTATAAATGCATTAAAAACATAAAAAAAATTTCAAAAAAAGAAGTTATGTGGGTATATTTCTAAAGAAAGGGCAACATTGGACTATTAGGGCTACAGGTAGTAAAAGAAATGGGAAAGGATCACTGCTGTATTAGACATTGGAACAATGTTGAAAAGCAATTATTCCTGTCTTGGCATTCCAATCAATAGAATTGTCCAAACCATTATACATACAGCTCATTATTACTATTTAATCATATCATGAAATCACTATTTAATCATACTACTACTTCATTGGTGGATTACAACAGTTCATTATTACTGTTCACGTTAAACTAGATGCACGTAGTGCACACTAGACTTGACTTCAAAAGGCGTCGACTCTCTTCTTACTAATAGCATAGCTATGTATTGGCACTCAAGTAGTAGCGCTGGCACGTCACTCGACTCCTTGGCATGCTTTGGTTGCGGTGAAAGTGGTATATTGACACTGGGAATATGGCTACGAAAGCTGCTTCAAGAGAAGTAGGAGAATATCTTAGAGATTGCTGGAAAAAAAGGTCTAGCTAGGTTATATATATTGTTTTTTTATTAAAATAATATTTTTTTAATATTAACATATTAAAATAATCTCAAAAAACTCAATTCAACAACCACATATACTCTTAGTATTCAAAATATTTTTAAAAAATTGAAATAATATATATATGTATCAAAAATATCATTAAAAAATTAAATTGAAAAAAAATGAAAATTCAAAATTGGATTGATGATTTATTAATTGATGGTTGACCAAAGTAGCTGTGTGTACTACACAGTACAGTACAGATAGACAAAGTTTACGCTTTTGTTTCCAGACCTAAACCCATTTCTATCAGCTCAATCACTCCACGCCATTTACTAGCAATCTGCTGCTGCGGTTTATGTTTTGACTTCTTACAAATAATAAAGCTTTTAAATTTGACATTGAAGAACAATCTATCATGACATTATTATTAAGTATCAAGTATAAAGCTAAACGAGGTATGGGTATTACTGTACATTACTATATCTCTAAAGCTAAACTCAGATTTATTGTGGATTATAATATTGTAATTACTATTTTAGTCTTCCATGCACAATAACTTTGGTCTCGGTCCAAGGATATTTTTTATTATTTTGCATTTTTTCACAGTAAAATAATTATAGCACCCATATATAAGACAAAACAGTACAGGAACTGCCAGGGGCATTAAGGTTATTGCAATTTTTTTAAATGGCTAAATACAAATACACCCCTATATAAGACAAAACGGAACAATTACCTCCAAGGTCAGTAGGGTAATCACACATTTTTTTTAAATAGCTAAATATGTAAATACTCCCATATATGAAAAAGTCTTAGATTTGGCTGTAGAGGTATGGCGGTAATTTATCATTTTTTAAGTATATTTTCTGCCTCGACACTATTTGCGTGTTGTTGGATACGCTGTCCGTTTCCGCACTCACACTGCTTTCGGATGGTGAGTGCAGCGTTGTACGATGAGTAAACACACCCAACCGGCATCTAGAATGATTCTCTGCTACGTTCTCTTCTTCAGGGTGGAGCGCGTGTGGTTCCTAGGTTACTGGAGACATGTCGGTGATTGGTTGAAGCTCCCCCCCTTTTCTCTCTCTACAAGCACATATACAAATCAGGCATCGCTGTTTATTGAGTTTTCATTTTAATCCTTGATCTTTTGATTGTTTTATACGATCCTTATTTTTGATATATAGGTTTTGATTTGTTTCAATTTTATCCTTCAATTGAAATTGATTATGTAGAGTAGTTTCATTTTGTTCCTCAGTCTTTAAATTTTCGGATTGGTTTGAAATCCTTAATATATTCGGTATCAAAGCTTTTATTTGTTTTAATTTTATCCTTCTATTCAAATTGATTATATATTTTAGTTTCATTTCGGTCCTTGGTCTTCTAATTTTTGGTTTTGATTTAAAATCTTTAATTTTTTCGGTATCAAAGTTTATATTTGTTTCAATTTTGTCATTTAAATGAAATTTATTATTTATATTTTTTTCATTTCGTCCCTTATACTTTTAATCTACGATTTTATTTTAATTCCTTTACTTTTTATATATATTTCCTAAATGGTTCCTATTTTTATCCGTTTTTATACATACATGCTCTTAGTTTTTGTTTCCAATTTTTTCTATTTCCATTGTTATTATGGTTTTTTTTATTTAATGTCTAAATTTTAATTTGTGTTAGTAAGCATTTGGAAATTGATATTTATTTATTTTTCTGTTTTTTTTATTTATTCTTCAAGTCAAATATGTTTTTTTAAATCTAATATTTTTTTGATGTGTCATTTATTTTATTTTTTAATTGTTTTTTGTTAATATTGTTAGGTGTTGAATTTCTAATTATTATAGATAAGGCATTAAAAATAATGATGATGATTATTTGTAAAAAAAAATTTCTTATAAATATGTGAGACTAATTATATATTTTGATATTTATTTAATATTATACATGAAACAAGTGAAAAAATTGGGGCAAATGATCTACAATTAAAAAATATACAAACCAATTGCCCTAAACTTTAGCGTACCCATAAAAAAAAAAATTAACATGCTAAAAAATAATAATGGTCTTAGATTTTTTTATAATGCTATATATATTTGAGCAAAATAATCAGCCTAAAAAATTTTCGGCTCTTATTGTAGCAAATTTATTTATAATAATAATAATAATAATAATAATAATAATAATTGTATATTAGGTTTTTATATATTCATTTTAATATGGAAAATGCATTTAAAATAATGATAATGTTTATTTTAAAGATTTTTCTCTTTAATATATATATATATATATATATATTATGATATTTATTTAATATTAACGCCTTAAAAATATAACAAATAACTAATAATTGAAGAATAGTTATACATGCATGAGAGATGGTTTTTTCTTATTTTAAACTTTAATCCAATTTTATTTTTTTTAAATATAAAAATATTTAGGATATATAGAATTGCGAATGAAAAGAGTTATTATTATGGATTTTAAAAATTAATTCCAAGTTTTGTCTCATCTAAATGAAGTTTATTAGTATAAAAAAATAAAAAATATTATTTTAGAGATTTTCTCTCTCAAACTCAAAAACTAAAATGTTAATAAAAACTTAAAATTACAAATACTAAAAGAACGGTAGAGTAAGAAAAAGAAAATTAGGGTAACTAAAAAGACAATTCAAATCTCAAATTCATGCTCCAACGGTCATATGCTCTACCCGAGCCCCTCAAGACGACTATATATATAGCCACAAAACTTCTCTCACGACAGCAGCCACGGAAACTGCACCAGCACCTGCTCGCAGCCAAAGGAAAGCAAAAACATCTTGTTCATAGATGGATTTCCACTATCTTTCGAGGAAAGAGTTCCAAGATCTCTGCAAGAAGAACAAGATCCCTGCTAACATGGCCAATGTCGCCATCGCCGAAGCCCTAGAGGTTCTTCACAAGGTACAAATGAAATATAATCTTTTATTTGAAATGATTAACCAACCATTTAATGTTCTTGCCTGTATTCAATGAAACTAAGATCTGTTTGCCCGGATCCAATTTTCTATCAAAGAACGAGCAGCGTTCTTCAAATATTCAGTAAAATCCATTGAAATTTTCTTGATTTTACTGCAATGAATTTGTGTCTTGCCACTGAAAAGATTTTCTTGCTTTTACTGCTATGAATCGGTCTGTCCACTTCGAGTGAACAACTGGAAAAAAAAGTGATTTCACAGAAAAGTAAATCAAAGTAAGATTTAAGAAATTGATTTTTTTATATCAAGCCCAGTCCCCAGTTGGATTCTCATGTTTTCTTGTAGTCCATATCCCCTTTAATCTTATTATTAGTTTACAAATTGAAAGGAAACTGTAGGAATCAAACCTTCAAATAGTTTTTCTGTCTCCGAAAACACCAGCAACACGGAGTAGCCGGAGGATGGCTCCAGCATTTTCAGCTCGGGGGAAAGTAGAGGCTCAGAACGAACATAAATCTGTTTAGGGGGTGTACAAATCGAGGAGTGCAATGGGCTTAAAGGAGAAAGAGAGGGTTAGGCCATTGAAGATGGATGGACTGTGTTGGGTAATTGAGGATGTTGAAACGAAGGATGAGAGTGGTAAGTATTTTTGTTTTATGTGTTTGATTGCAATATATATATATATATATATATATATATATATATATATATAGAAAAGCTGTTCAGAACGAGGAATGAAATTATTGAAATTAAAACTTGTTAGCTGGAGGTCATCTTATCTTCCTTTTCTTGCAACTTTTCTTTTTTTTTTTCTTTTTGATCTGCTGAATTCTCTTACTGCAAATCAATTAAGAAGAGGAGATCCCTTATGAACAATTTATCCACCGATCTGAAATAGTAAATGTGCTTCTGAAAATAAAATTATATATCATAACATTTAACATGAAGAAATGATGAATTAATATACTGAAAGGAGTCCTGATATTTTATCATTGGATAACAGAAAAAGAACTACAAATTGCAGAGAAGAGATACCCTGTGAAACCAGCCAAAGCTTGCTACTTCTTCCGTTGTAGAATTCTAAGAGCTGTTACATCTCTGTATAGAAGGGTATGGAAGGATTGGGCTTAAAGGAGAAAGAGAGGGTTAGGCCATTGAAGATGGATGGGCCGCGCAGGGAAATTGAGGATGTTGAAACGAAGGATGAGAATGGTAAGTATTTTTGTTTTACGTGTGTATATATATATATAAAAGCTGTTCTTTGCATGGTGGTCTGGTCAGAGTTAGAACTGAACAAATTGAAATGCAATATAAAAACAAGAAACAAGGAGTTAGAACTGAACTTCGACTGGAAACTATTTGCTAACAACATCCAAAAAGAGTTCTAAGAAAATCAGAAGCGGTGGCTTGACAGACGAACATTTACTGGGGGAGAAAAGGGAAACGAACAACGAATTTGAAGATCTTGACAGACCAGGAGTGTTTCTCGAAAAAAGAGCTAGAAGAAATGGTCAGCAAAAGAGCTACTGAAGGAACCATAGGAATTTTACAGGCATGCCTGAATTCAAATACAGTGAACTGAGTTGTTTACACTTCAGGCGCATCGACAATTTTATTTTGTGGCAATGACCAAGAAGTGGTGGATGAGAGTGCATGGACAGACACAGATTAATTTAGAAGTCTGAATGTAACTAGCAATCCTTCCTTGATTGCCGAAACATATACGAAAAGGCTGCTCTGGAATTTGCTGAACAACATGGATTGGATCTCGTTTCTTTGATTCCTTCCCTGGTGTTAGGTCCATTCATTTGTCCTGAGATCCCAAGGGTACGTTTTCACTCTCAAGTTTCATTCGCAGTGACTTTTTGCAAATTGGTTCACTCTTCCTCTGCTTTCGTTTTAAAAAACATTTTAATTTTAACTCGTTAATCAATTCTAAATAATGCTACTTTCCTTCATCAGAGTTCATGAATCAATCTTATCAGTCATATGTTTAAGTTAATCAATCATTTTTATCTAAAGTTATTTTGACATCTTCATACAAATTCGGCTCCATACAAATTCGAATATGGTACACATAGATGATGTTACCAGGGCACACATTTTTCTGCTTGAACATTCTAATGCAAAAGGGAGATATCTTCGTTCATCAAACGTAGCATCACTCAATGAAATGGTTGAGTTTCTTTCTGTAGGATACTCAGATCTTCAAATTCCAACAAAAGACTGAGTTGCATTTCCTACAAGAAGAGAGCTATAGTCATAGGTATGAATTGGAAGCTTACAACCCAAAACAGGAAATGGGTTCTGAGAAAGGTCTTTATTCCAAAGTTCTTTCATTGGATAATGCAAGTGAAATGAACAACGAACTACATGTAATGACTATGAAATGGATTGTTACAATCCCGAATCGGAGGGCTTAAATGAATACAGTAGAGCGAGAGTTTAGAGAACTCAAATCCTGTTGTAGTTGAAAGCTCACAGAAGCATTACTAGTGACTCAGCAACTGATTTACAACAGCGGTAATATGATTTTTTGTTTCTTCATTATTAAAACACCTATTCATCTCGTATTCACAATTTTGGTGTTGATGGTCTTTTTTTTTATGTTTTGTGATTCTTTGATGTTTACTCAATGGTAAGTCTTGTAGGACTAAATGTTTTGTTCATTTATTGTCAGATTCACCAACCCTCATAAAATCTCAATTTGTGGAAAATAAGCGGCATGATAATTATGACCTCCAATCATACTTTGCAATTGTGGAAGAGTCTCATAGAAATCAATCAGATGAAGCTAAAGAAAATGGTAATGGAAAAAGAGTTGTTGAAGATGCTAGCAACAAGTTGGTAGAGAGCAGACATGAAATTGAAAATATCCAGTCATTCAATTGAGTATAATCTTTTTAGGGGGAATGACTACTTGCGGAGTTCACCACTGTGCCCGAGCACGAAATACAGCAGTCCCCGGAGAAAGCTATGAGTGGATCACCAAAAGCTCCTCAAACTTGTAATAGAACCTTGACTCGAACAAGGACTTCAACAGCTTCTGCTCGCCAGAAAATGGAGAGTAAATCGATGGAAATTGTTGAGCAGTAGCGGGAGGATGGCACCAGCAGTTGCTGCTCGGGGGAAAGTAGAGGTTCAGAACGAACATAAATCTGTTCAGAAGGTGTACAGCACGAGGAGTGCAGTGAGGTTGTTGGAGAAGGGTATGGAAGGATTGGGTTAAAGGAGAAAGAGAGGGTTAGGCATTGAAGATGGATGGGCCGTGCTGGGAAATTGAGGATGTTGAAACGAAGGATGAGAGTGGTAAGTATTTTTGTTTTATGTGTTTGATTGCAATATATATATATATATATATATATATATATATATATATATATATATATAAAAGCTGTCCAGAACGAGGAATGAAATTATTGAAATTAAAACTTATTAGCAGGAGGTCATCTTATCTTCCTTTTCTTGCAACTTCTCTTTCGCCTTTTCTTTTTGAGCTGCTGAATTCTCTTACTGCAAATCAATTAAGAAGAGGAGATCCCTTATGAACAATTTATCCACCACAGATGCTGGGAAATTGAGGATGTTGAAACGAAGGATGAGAGTGGTAAGTATATTTTGTTTTACGTGTTTGATTGCAATATATATATATATAAGCTATTCATTGCATCTGTGGTGGTCTGGTCAGAGTTAGAACTGAACAAATTGAAATGCAGTTTTCAACAAATAAAAATAAGAAACAAGGAGTCGGAACTGAACTTTTGATGAAAATTATGGAGGCCCCAAGCATGGACCTGGCGTTCGAAGCTTCTCATGCATTTTTCATCATGCAATCTGAATAGTTGATCATGGACAGAAGCTGTCAGCAGAGGTTTCTACAGAAAGAAAGAAAGAAGAAAAGAATAGTTGATCATGGACAGAAGCTGTCAGCAGAGGTTTCTACTAAAAGAAAGAAGGAATGATGAAAAGAATCTAATCATGTCATCCGAGAGTGCTACTTTGATCTGTGTCCCCCATCATTCACATTTGCATTTTTTTGTCCGCGTCAAGTTTCTGATCTGTGTCCGGCCCCATCATTCAAATATGCAAAGCCCCTCGGATGTTCCCCTTCAAGCTGTTTCTTCATTAGAAACTCAGCTTGCTTGTCAAGTGAGGCCTGATCCTGCACACCAATAGGATTACTTGAGAAACAAGGGTTTGGAGATGAGAGCATGTTCTTGGCAGAGGGGTGTTCTAGCTTATGTAGTCTAGTGGTGAGACCAGTTTAAATTAGATTCCAATGTCAGCAAATGGGATGATACAGTGTAGTACTTGAAAATTTTTGTAGTATGGGATTTCTTTTAGTTTACTCTTTTGCCCTAGTTGAGCCTTTTCGAGTGAAGTATGGCTTTGGGGATAGGTCAATGTGTTTGAGAAAACAAGTATAGAAGTGATGCTCATATTAGTGCTTCGTAAAACTGAAGACTCAAACTTACTTGGGCAAAGTTGGCAAGGACAAGAAGAGGGAAGGTGGCTAAAATGAGAAGGGAGACCTTCCATTCTACTATGAAAGCAACTATGAATGAAGTGAGGAGAGAATTCATGTTTTATAGTATGACAAATAAAATTTACTGGGGGAGAAAAGGAACATCAAGCGTGAACTTCAAGAACAGAGCTTGAGTAATAGGTATGAATTGGAAGATTACAACCCACAACAGGAAATGGGTTCTAAGAAAGATCTTTATTCCGAAGTTCTTTCATTGGATAATGCAAGTGAAATAAACAATGAACTTGAAAAGGATGAAAAGAGTAGGCTTAAATGGACAGGATGCATATAGTAGTAACAACGAGAGTTTAGAGAACCAAAATGCTATTGTAGTTGAAAGATCAGAGAAGGTATTACCGTTGACTCAGGAACTGATTTACAACAACAGTAATCTGATTTTATTTTTCTTCAATTTAAAAAAAACACTTGTTCACTTATTTACAATTTTAGTATTGATGGTCTTTCTTTTTATGTTTTGTGCTTATTTGATGTATACTATATGGTTAGAGTCCTGCAAGAGTAAATATTTTGTTCATTTATTGTCAAATTCACCAGCCCTCATCGTATCTTGATTTCAGGAAGATAAGCGGCATGACAATTATACCTCCAATCAAACTTTGCAAATGTGGATGATAAGTGGCATGACAATTATGACCTTCAATCAACTTTGCAAATGTGGAAAAGTGTGGTAGAAATCATTTAGATGAAGCCAAAAAAATGTTAATGTAGGAAGAGTTGTTGAAGATAATAGCAACAAGATGTCAGAAAGCAAACACGAAACTGAAAATATGGATTGGCCTCTCCTGAGAAGGATTTAAAGACACATGGGGCTGTACGGTCCTCGCGTTCAGGTTAGCAAGGCTATCACCATGTCGCGTTTACAGGCCCCTACTACTCCAAACTTGTCCCGTGCAGCCTCTACCTAGCGTTTCTTGAACTGTTGTACTTACAAGTCACCGGCGGTTGTCCAAGCATCCTGTGTGGGTCAGTGAGGCTGCCACCTCATGTAGGCAGCTCTCGCTCGGGGTTGTCATCATATTGCGCGAGCTGGCCCCTCCTAGCTGTCAGACTGACTGCTAATCTCACAGCAAAATAGTGTTTATTGTTAATTTGGCTGAATACCCTTTTACTAAGGTTTCACATACATTAAATAGGAAAACAGATTTACATGCCCAGCTGTGTTATGCTACACTTTCGGGCTAAGTATAGAAATAGATAAGTCTCCTATTATTACCCAACTACCTACAGCTGTATGACTATACATATCATGTTAACACCCCCCCTCAAATTGATGCCGAGTGAGAACAAAGCATCAATTTGCTAACAAGAAATCGATGGCATGGACTAGACAAGGATTTGGTAAATACATCAGCTATCTGAAGATCAGTGGAGATATGTGGAAGAGAAATGACATGAGAATCAATGGCCTCTTGAATAGAATGATAATCTACTTCGATATGTTTAGTACATTCATGAAACACAGGATTCGAAGCAATATGGATAGCACTCGTGTTGTCAGCATGAAGAAGAGTAGGAGAGGACTGAGAGAAACCAATTTCAGCCAATAAACCACGAAGCCATATAATTTTCAACAAGCAGCAAATATGGTCTAATATTCAGACTTTATGGAAGATTTGGAAACACGATCCTGTTTCTTGCTTTTCCAAGAAATCAAGGAATCACCAAGAAATATGCACCACCCGGTGATAAAGCGTTGGGTATCAAGACAACCCGCCCAATCAGCATCACTAAGTGCCACAAGACGGATGGGAGAACCAACTGAATAGAAGAGCCCACGGCTAGCAGAACCAAGTAGATAACGAATAATGTGACAAACTACTACCAAATGTAAATGACGGGGAGATAGCATAAATTGACTGACTTGCTGAACCGCAAAAGAGATATAAGGCCGAGTAATAGTAAGATAATTCAGGCTGCCAACCAATTGCTGATATAAAGTGGGATTAGGCAGAAGATTATCGTCATCATGTCAAAACTTAACGTTCACCTCTGAAGGAGTATCTACCAGAGAAGAATCCTAAAGACCAGCCAAAACAATTAAGTCCTGAGCATATTTCTGCCAAAAAATAAGTAAGAGAACCCAGATCCTTCATATGAAAACAATCCCGAAGATGCTGCTGAAGTTGGCTAATTAATTTAGAGTCAGTCCCAGTAATGACAATGTCATCAACATAAACAAGGAGTAGAACAACACTAGTGGAGGTTGTGCAAAGAAATAATGAAGAATCATAATTGCTTTGCACAAAAGAGAAGCGAAGCAAGGTAGTCCGAAACTTGTCAAACCACGCTTGGGGAGCTTGCTTCAATCCATACAAGGACCGCCTCAATTTACACACAGCTGATTTAGAAGAAGAAACCAAACCCAGTGGAGGAGTCATATAAATATCCTCCTTAAGGTCACCATGGAGAAAAGCATTTTTTACGTCCATTTGGTGAAGTGGCCATCCTTGAGAGGCAGCAATGGCAATAATAGCGCGCACAGTAGTCATTTTGGTGACCAGAGCAAAAGTCTTCTCATAATGCACCCCATATTCCTATCTGTTGCCAAGAGCAACCAACCGTGCTTTATATCTATCTAGAGTGCCGTCAGAGCGGAGCTTAATCCAGTACACCCATTTACATCCAATGGGCTTAACTGCCGGAGGACAAGGAATAAGGTCCCATGTATGATTTTCCTGTAGAGCCTAAAGTTCCTCCTGCATGGCTGTTTGCCAACACTCATGCTCGACAGCCTGTGAGTAACATGATGGAACAGTAATATTGGATAAAGTAGTAGAAAAACCATACCAATTAGGAGGATAAGATACCCGCGTAGAGCGGCGAAGAGCAGGCGGAGGAGGTGGCGGCATAGAAGTGTCTCCAGGAGCAGTATTAGGTGGAGGAGAAGTTGTCGGAAGAGACAAAGGTGGTCGACGTCTTTCATACACAATACCAGGTTTGAATCTTTCAAAAGAGGAAACGTCCTCAAAATGAGGAAGAAGAGGAACTACCGAGGAAGATGCAGTAGTAGTAGGGAAAAAAATATTGATTTTCAAAGAAAACAACATTTCTAGAGATACAAAATTTATCACAGAGGAGATCACAACAAACAAATCCTTTGTGAGGAATACTATAACCTAAAAAGGCACATTTAGTAGACTGAGCAGAAAGTTTATGCCGTTCATTAAGAGGTAAGTGGACAAAGCAAACACAATCAAAAGTATACAAGTCATGATAGCTAGGAGACTTATGATGAAGACGATAGAAAAGGGGAATCAAATTTTAATACCTGGGATGGTAATCCATTGATTAGACACACAGCAGTAGACAAAGCTTCAACCCAAAATTTAGATGGAACATACAACTCAAGCAATAAGGATCTAGTGGTATCCAAAAGGTGACGATTCTTATGCTCAGCAACCTCATTTTGTTGTAGTGTATATGAACACGATCGATGCGAAACAATGCCTTTTTGCTGTAAAAAAAATATGAAATTCCCGTGACATATATTCCCCACCCGAATCAGATCTCAATACCTTAATACCAGTAGAAAATTGAGTTTCAACATATGCACAAAATGTCTTGAAAACCTAAAATACCTCAGATTTGGAATGAAGGAAATACACCCAAGTAAACCTACTATAATCATCAATAAATGTGATGAAGTACTTGTAAAGAGCATGAGAAAGAATCGGTGCTGGACACCACACATCACTATTAATGATATCAAAGCATTTTGTAGCATGACTTCCATGAAGGGAAAGGAAGAGTTTTACTCTTGCTTAATTTAAATATAGAACAATCAATCAAAGCATTATGAGAAGAAAAACTAGTTTTATTGCCTAACAAACCAGAATTCAATAATTGAGATAAAACAATGGAGTTCGGATGGCCTAAACGTCTATGCCATATGGCACTTTGATTTTGAAAAGTAGTACAAGCTAAAGAGAAACAACTAGGAATGGAAAAGTGCAGCAGAAATAATCGTCCAACTTTAGATCCCTTCACGATGATCTTCCCCAACACCTGATACTTCACAAGACAACCATTACCAGAAAAATGCACATTACAGTTATCATCCACTAGTTGACCAACTGAAATAAGGCTAGTAGACAATGTTGGTGATACAAAAATATGCTTGAAAGTTGGTTCAATATCTCCAACCTTAGTAATAGGTATGTGACTACCATTAGCAACCAAAATTTTTGATGAGCCATGATACTTACACACATTCTTAAGCCTACTAGATGAGTTGGTCATATGGTTTGACGGAGCTGAATCAGCAAGCCACAAATGAGAATTAGAATGAGTACCAACCCCAAGGCCGAGAAGGCAGTAAGGATCATCTGTTGCACCATTTCTAGAGTAAGAGGACTTGATGCAGCTGCTGTCGTAGAAGAGCTGTTAGACATCACCGCGGAAAAAGCATTTGTCCGATGATTTTGAGGACGAGCGGAACACTCCTTGATGATATGGCCTTGTTGTTTGCAATAATTGCATAACTTCTTTCTACAATTGTTAGCAATGTGCCCATATTCTTTGCAACTATAACATTGAACACTACCCATATTTTGACCTCTTCCCCTTCCCTGGGTTGTAAAGGCAACAACAGCTATATTGTCTGGCTTGAGACTGCCTTGTGTAAGAAGGCGTTGTTCTTCCCTTAGTAAATCCCCAAAACAAACATCCAAGGTAGGCAATGGATCTCGGTTCATTAAATTTGAGTGAGCAATCACAAATTTGGGCCTCAATTTCATTAAAAATTGATCCTGCTTACTTTGCTCATGAACCTTTTGAACAACAAAAAGAGCATCGGCTGGTATTTGGGCATAAATAATATCAGTATATTCTACCCATAAGTTCATAAAACTAGAATAATACTCCTGAATAGAGAGATTGCCTTGAGTATAATTAGAGATATCGTTTTCTAATTGAAAACGTCTAGTATTATTATCTTGATAGTAAACCTTTTTCAGATATTCCCACATGGTTTTTGCAGTTTTATATGGCCTCAAATTAAGAACAATAAGAGGATCAACCGACCCTAATATCCAAGACATTATTCGGGCATCCTTAACCTTCCATTGAGACAGCTTTGGAGCGTTGGTGGGAGCTGGATCACTGCCATCTATATGACCCCATAATTCTTTTCCAGTGATAAAAACTTGGAACTAAAATTCCCAAGCAAAATAATTCTTTCTAGTGAACCGAACACCAAACAAATCAGAGTTGCTTGATGTCATTGTGTTGATGAGCCCCAAAGACAGCCAAGAATCACGATTTCTAGAAAACAAACCAGAAACTGACAGAAAACCAAGAAAAACCAAGAGTCCAAAATCAACACAGCCGAGAGCCCTATGTATGTAGGGCTGTTCCACAAAAAACGGAGAGTGCTGCAGATTCAAGAGTGTGGCTCTGATACCATGTCAGATTAACTACTAATCTCACAGCAAAATAGTGTTTATTGTCAATTTGGCTGAATACCCTTTTCCTAGGGTTTCACATACACTAAATAGGGAAACATATTTACATGCCCAGCTGTGTTATGCTACAATTTCGGGCTAAGTATAGAAATAGATAAGTCTCCCATTATTACCCAACTACCTACAGTTGTATGACTATACATATCATGTTAACACTGGCCTTTCCCGTGTGAGTGTTTGTGAGGGCCGTGCGGAGCTCTGCCTAGCCTCTCTTGCATGGGAGCTGGCACGACGCACATGGGACAATGGTATTCCACATGGGGGCGCCAAGGCTAGGTCTTGCTATGCCTAGCCTGCCCACGCGGGGGCTTCCAAGATGCACGAGACTGCTAGGACCCAGTGCACGGGGTGACAGGGATGACCCTTTCTATGCTGGGCCTCTTTCGTGCAGGGGGCTGGGAGAGCGGCGTATGCCTTTGCCTCATACTAGGGCCTCTTGCGCCTTTGTCTAGCCTCTCCCGTGCTCGGGTCTGGAATGACACTTGGGGTTGCCATGGCTCCTGCATGGGGTAGTAGCAGGGTTGCTTGGCCTCTCCTATGAGGGGTAGGTAGGCCTCATAGGGGCTTACCAGACGGAGGGGCTACTAGGGTTGACGCCACATTATGCGAGCATGCCCCTACTTCCCTTTCCATTTCTCTTTCCCTCTCTAGTCGTTGGAAGGGCCTCGTGGGTTGGGTTGGAGGGTTGTCATTGAATCACGTAGGAATTCCTTATTGCCCCGCTTCTTGTGAGCGGGTTGCCCTAGCAGGACTTGCAAGGGCTTGCAAGATGGTGGGCTGTAGGGGCACCAAGGTTCTTATTGCATCACGCAAACAGGGTCCTGCTGCCCTTGGCCTCTCTCATGTAGAGGCTGGAAGTACCTACTGAGAAGAAGGGGTTTACTAATAGGAGAAAAGATGTTGAGGTAAGCAATGTGGAATAAAGGTATAAGGGTAAAATGAATTACAAAAACTTAAGCTAGCAAAGGTAAAGCTATTAACTTTGTCATACAACAATATTATTTGATGGTTTTACCCATATTTACCTAGAATTTTGCCCATGTTTACATATAAAATGTCTTCGTATTCTTTTTTTATGTTTTAAAGAAACTCGTATGGAAGATTAAAAAAGGAGTGATTTGGTGATAATATTCAAACTATGTTCCAACTCATGTTGAATATTGGCAGATTTGACATTCAATTGATGTTTTATGCATAACTTGAGTTGTAAAGGTCAAAATGAAGTAATTTTAGTGGAATATAACACTTACATCCATGCCTTTTTAATGGATTAATGTGATTGTTCAAATGGACTCTAAGTTATCATTCTAACCAACCTATTGCTAAGTTTTATATCAAGACCATAGTTGTGATATTTAACTTATAAAGCAATAAGTTTGATGATTATGGTGGATCTATATTGCTAATCTTATGACAAACATTCAAGTAAATCAAGCATAAATTATAGACAATTATGTTGTCTAAATTTATCAACCTATCTAGTTCTTAAGGCTATTATTTAATCAAATTACTAGCGAAGACATTATATTTGTTTAGTGGTTAGGGTTAGTTAAACTATGAACCAGTGAACTAACTAATGCTAAAGAAAGATAAATATCCAGAATATAAATTGACGTATCATTTTAATGAGCATTTTTTATTTTCATAAATGAACATTTACTTAAGATCAAGGTTTTTTTTTCTTAATAATTTTCAGTTTATTTAGTTCAGTTAGATTACTTTATTTTGTTTACCATAACATAACATAAATAACGTCAAAACCCCTAACTTTGAATCATTTAACTTGAACGAGATCTTTCTCGTAGGATCGATCTCTTGCTTGTTTTATACTATCTTATTTGTTTAGGCTAGGATAATTTATTAGATTGATCGCAACATCACAATAAATTTTGGTACCATACCTCTATTGGGAAAGTGATTCTTATGATGTCATTTTTATTTTTTCAATTAAAAAAACTGAAAAGGGGTTATTATTGTTTGTTCAAAATGAATTTTTTGATGGAATTACAATTTGATATTTAGTTTCATGAAGGAAAAATATTATGAGAAAGACTAGTAACATAATAGCCTCACCCTCTAGAGGTTAAATTCAACTATATTCTAGGGTTTTTAGATAAAATACCCAAGGTTGCACACCAAGTGATCTCAAATATGAAAGACAACTCAAAATAAATTGGCATGCATGGAGACTTACCCGACAAATGAATAAACTAGGTAAGTATTGTTAACCTTGAGAATGAAGTTGATGACCTTACTTATCTTGTGTGTTGTTTGACTTATGGAAATGTACATCAAATGAAGGTTTATAACATATGCTCGTAACAAGGCTATGTTTTGGATATGTACCTAATAATGCAAGATGACTACATTGAACAAGCTAATGCAATTGATAGAGTATTCAATGACCAATCACAATCCTGGATAACAATGCAAGATCACTTTTCTAACATATACAATCCTCGTTAGAGATCTCACCTGAACTTATGCTATGAGAACCTATCTCAACAAGGCAATCAAGGTTGGCAATTCCACCCATATGGTTTTTATCCCTAATAAAATTATTAAGTAAGGCAACCCCTTGTACTTATAAATTCCAATGTTATGAGGTCATCGAGTGATGATCTTCTTGAGATGATGAAAACCTTAGTTTCTTGAAAGAGTTATGCAATACCAAATGAGCTTACAAGCTAAAAAGGCTACAAAACATGTGAAGCCTAAACAAAGGTGAAATTTTATATCTTGTTGTTCAAAAGATATTTCCTTTAAGGAAAAAACACCCATGTGTGTTTACTATCCCATGTATAACTAGTAATTTTATCTGTAAATAGGTTCTATTTGATTTGGGTGTATTAATTAGTGTTATGCCTGAACATGTTTATGTTCTCCTAGTCTTGGGCCTTTGATTGAAACTAGTGTTGTAATGCAACTTGTGGATTGTAGTTTTGTTTATCCATTTTGTGTGATAGAAGACGCATTAGTTAATATTGATAGTTTGGTTGTTTCATATTATATTTATATACTTAATATGAAACATGATTCCTCTAACACCGAAACGCCTGTCTTTTTTGTAAGAACATTCTTAAAGACTATTAACACTAAAATTGATTGTGGTAAGGATATTTTGTCTATGGAAGTAAGAGATAAAATGATAGAATTTAACTTTCATGGTGCAATAAAATATCATTATAACAATGTTTATTCTATCATATGTCATGACCAAATTTATGACTGTGTGCAACAAGTTCTTAATTTTAATTGCAAGGATAGGTTAAGAGTGACATTGATTTTACTTAGATATAATATATGGAGAGATGTATATATGTTCTCTGCAACATGCAAGAATCATTGTTGACTTTGCAAGATTCAAAAAAAGCCCCTTATGGTAATATTTTTTATTGATTTAGTACTTTCACATAAAAAGTGTTTATCATCTATTATACAGGCACCCAAGTTAGAATTGAAACCTTTGTCTGGAAATTTAAATTATGTATTCATTGGCGATAACAATACACTTTTTATTATTGTCACAATGATGATTTTTTCACGCTTCACGCCCCGTCATTCCCCAGATTTGGGAGACAACAGCAAATGGTGAAAATGGATGTGTTTTATAGTAATAAAAATTACAACTATAATTATCCGGAGTCGCCACCTAGTATTACAGTCACTAGGAAACCTATTGGTCTGTGAAAGTGTACGTAAGGACACTTGTTGTGTAAGGGGAAGACGCATCACCCCAAGTGGTAAGGTGAATTCTTGTTGATTATTTTTCTAAGTTTTAAATTTTTTACACTACAGTTTCAAAAATCATTTTTTGTTTATGAGTGTACTTTATAATGTAATTTTACACTACAATTAAAATTTTTTTCCTTATTTATGGGTGTACTTTACAAAGTAATATTACACTGTAGTTAAAAAAAAATCCTTTCTTTTTTTAGGGGTATACTTTACAATGCAATTTTACACCGTAAAAAACTTTATATTTTTTATCCGCGGGTGTACTTTACAATGCAGTTCTACACCCCGATAGTTAAAACAAAATAATTATTAATTTTTTTGATATTTTGGTCAAATTCCAATAGATGATCATGAATTGGTTACGATATTCAATTTTTATTTTAAAATAAGAGAAAGATGCAATATATTTTTTATCTAAAAATAGGAAGGGAAAAACTTTGGAATTCAGCCATATGCATGAACACAAAACATTTTTTGTTTTTAAATAAAATAATAATAATAATAATAATAAATAAATAAATAAAAATATAAAAATATTCACTTTCTCCTTCTACTAATACTTCAAATCCTTGGGTTTTTGATGTTTGAATGTTTTGGTAAGCCTTAATCTCACTTTCTCTTTGAATTTTTTTTCTTCAATTGAGCAAGACAATATAAAAATCTCCCTCCCTTTCTCCCCCTCATTTTGCTGGAAATGCGAGAAAATAGGGGTATTTATACTCCTCAATCTCTCTTATTGCACTTAGGCCCCCCATCTCCTTTAAATGTTTTCTTTTTACCCCACCTCTTCTCTTCTTATAATTTAAATCATAATCTTTTCATTTATTTCAATTTCACCCCATCTCAACTTATTCTATTCATCTTTTAATTCATTCATTTAATTTAACACTTACATTTATTTCCCGGGGTTTACATTGAAACTATTGAAACTATTGGATGCAAGAGTCATTTATCTTATCACTAGTAGTAGGTGGATACAATCCATGTGGTGCCCAAAATCACCAGAATCATGATGGTAAAGAACATAGATGATGACCTATTCCCACTTGCATTTCAAGTGGTTGAAGAATATATGTTTATTATAGAAAGTTTAATCTTTCTACATTAAAAGATGATTTCCCATTATCATTCATAGACCAAAAGCTTGAGCACCTATTAAGTAAGTTTTTTTTATTTATTATTGATATAGTGGATATATTCAATTTGTTGTTAATCTTGAAGATTAAGATAAGAATACCTTTACATGTTTATTTGGTATATATGCATACATGAAAATGTCTTTTGGTCAATGTAATGTATCTGTAAATTTCTAATATGCATGGTGGATAATTTTGCTGCCTATGCTAACAAAATAATTATGGTTTTCTTGAATGGTTTCACGATGTATAGTGATTCTTTTGATAAGTATTTAGAATATTTATCTTTGATCTTGAAAAGATGCATTGAAACCAACTTTATCTTAAATCATGAAAAGTGTTATTTTATTGTAGATCTAGAATAGTCTTTACACATGTGATGTCTTTGCATGGTTTAAAGATTGATAAAAATAAAATAGATGTTATTTAATCATTGTGTTACCTGTCTTGCCTGATGTAGGTTTGTCAAATATTATAACATCCTTGTGCAAATTATTAGCCAAATAAGTTGTTTCATCAACATTTTTACGTCTAGTTATGAAAATACCCAATTTCTAAACTTAAACCATAATTTTGATTATTCAAAGTAAAAAAAATTCTATTAAAAAATATATATTGTAGAGATTTGATTTAAGAGTAGTAGTCAGGTAGGAACCATGGTGGCTTGCTATTGCTATTGCTATTGCTAGAGCGGCATTATAAGAGAAGAGAGAATGCACGACAAAGACATGGAAAAAGAACTTGGAAATACCTATCATGTCGGGCCGGGCACATGGCCGAGCCTGGTCAACCCACTATTTCGCATGTGAAAATATGATTTGGTCCCTTAATTCATAATTGTTTAATTGCCCCCTAATTGGCTTTAAACTTTTAAATTTGTGCAATGCATCCCCGTTAGAATTCAACAACAACCTAAGTTTTACACGCCATTTTTAGTTTGGTCATTGGTTTAAAATTTATGCGATTTAACTTTTATTGACCATTAAACTCTCAGTTGTCTTCAATTTGACCCCTCATATCACACAATTGGCTTGGAAAAATTCAATTTGATCTTTGAAAATTCCAATCTCCTCAATTCAAACTGAATTAAGCTCACGAACTTGATTTTTCATTCATTAAGCCCATAATAAAATTAATTTGACCAATTTAAAGTATAATTATCCTTCCACTTAATTAAATCCTTGAATTGGACCCTAAATTAACTTCTAAATGTAATGATTAAATCAAATTGGACTATAAAAAATATAATTATGCTTTTTGGCTTAATTTTACTCCAATAATAATTATCCTTGCCTTGAATCTGCATTTTCCTTTATTTTTTAGCACAAAAGATGTACGATCGGGCTCTCGTAGACGCTCAAAATTTTCACCTTAATTTTTCTATTGACACTAGCCCCTTTTATTTTATTTTTGTTATTTTTGTTTTATTTTGGGTAGATGTGGGGGAATAACCCAAAAATGAAAAAAAAAAAAACTACTAGAAAATTAAATCTCATGCCCTATTTCTAATAATAAAGATACAACAATATAAGAAACAATCAAAGGTGGTTGCTCTTGGTTTAGTAACTTTAAGTCCAAAAAATGCTCCAAATGTAATGGAGAGATGATGCTGTTGTGTTGCGCGCTGGCTATGGTATTCCTAATCAGTTGGAAGATGCCATATATATTATTGAAGAAGGATTCCAGTGGCGGTTGTTATTGATAAATTATGGTTGAGTGAACATGTGTTTGATGTCTTTTTACTGTTGGTAAGTGAATGCTGCCTATTATAGTAACTGCTGCCATGAAAGATCTGGCCAAGTTCTTGTATTAATTGCATTCCATACCGTGATGGCACGAGAAGAAGAGGTGTTCATGAGATTTAGCATGCATGTAATTATGCAGTATTAGTAGGTGGTGGTTATTGGTCTAGACTCTCTTATTATGTTCTATACAAAGTTGATTGTGAAGACGCTTGAGGAGTACTGACCATAATTGTCCATATGCGATATGGGTATAAAATTGGTTGATGACTACATTGGTTGAAGTTTTGAGCTTCATTCAAGGATGTTTCATGCCTCCCCTCGATGATCTCTTAGACTTTAGAGTTTCATATATAGGATAAGGTTCTTAGAGGTAGCGGCTTGATAAAACATTAACCATTAGGAAACAAGTAATCATACCATAGTTAAATGGTTTTCCCATTACCGATGGATACCATAATTAGTCCTTTACACCAGCCTTTGGCTTGAAGCATCCTTAGCTTGGACCATGATATGCTGGAGAGAATTGGAATCTTCTAGAAAATATGCCCTATGAGTTGTTTTGAATGTATCCACTCTACCCATGTGCATCACTTATTGGTCAGAAGGGTCCATATATGCTTGGTAATTGTTTCCTTGATCCACATTTTGATATTTTTTATGCCAAGACCACTTTCTTGCAGAGGGTGGCAAACTAATTAGCTTTAATGTTAGAAAGGGAGATAAGAAGGCAAGTATATTACTCTTTAGCTCTTGAATGGTTGAGCTTAGGAGGATGTACTTGGTGGACTAGTCAACTTGAATTGAAAACAAAATTAATTTGATAAGTTAGAGTCTTCTAGCATTGAAAAATTGGTGGGTTAGAGACTGCATTCAAGCTAATTAAGTAATGAATAGTTGAGATACATGCTTTGATTCTATTGATCAAGAGTAGGAGATGGTTATGGTGTCTAGGGATGCAAGTATTAAGTCCCAGCTGACAATATCAAATGCTTTCCAACTTTTTTTGAACAAACAATTCGTGTATTCATCTGGACCAACAGGGAATTTAGCATCAGGAATGGAGAAGAGTGTTGATATGATTTCATCATCTATAAGAGGGTGATAAGAGAATAACTTGGGTTAGACTCCAATCAACTCATGCTTTAGTAACTCCACTAGAAATGTGATTTGTACAGTGTATGTGCAACTTTTTTAAGAGTAGGAGTTTTGTTATTAGGGTGTGCCATATAGTGTTGAATCTATCTAAATTCCTTTAGGTCTGACCATAATTGAGTGTTGAAGTTTGATGATCATGGTCTAAGATGTGGAGAAGTTGAAATACTATGTGTTTGTGTGACCATATATATAAGACAAGGCTAGATTTCTAAATGTACAAGTTTTTTTTGGATGCTTCAGTCATCATATTGGCCATTTGGATCTAAGACGGGGCCATGTTTCTAAATGTACAAGTTTTTTTTGGATGCTTGAATCATCACATTGGCCATTATACTCATTGTTCATGTCAGCCTATGCGTATCTCAACTAATCTCATGGGCCTTGAAGTTAACGATCATATAATCCTTCATCATATTAGCAACCACAGGTCTTAAACCTGAAATCAGAGGGGAGCAAACCTCTTAGTCCCAAACTCTTACCAATTGACCACCTACTAGATAGTTATTTTTGAACATTTCTTGAGTTGAACGGTGAGGGGCTCTCTATTTTCGAACTATTTTTAAAGGTGAAAGGGAATTGTCATGTTGTTCATCCAGAAGGTTAGAGGTGCCAGCAGAGGAGGTTTGTAGGCATCAAAGGTTTTTGCACTATGACTTCCAAATGGGTCAATTTTACTTTCTAAAACAATAAAAAAATCCAAAAATAAGTAGTTGTTGGTGTTCAAGAATAGTAAGGTTTGAATTGGATTTTGGGCACGTAATTCTCTCAAATGTGTCCAATATGTTCTTTTCTAAATTTGGTGTAATTTATATATTAATTAAAATATAAATTGCATGCACCTTTTATTGTTTAATTTTTCACTATGCACTAGACAATTCATTGTGGATTGTGATATTAAAATTACTATTTTACCCTAGGGCCAAAAAACTTTAACCCTCGAGACCGGGGGTGTTTTAGACATTTCCAAGGGACATGGATGGTATTTCTAATTTTTTGCATAGTGAAACTACTACTTTACCCCTAGATGCTGACAAAAACGACACGAAATAGTGTGGGGGGTTTTTTTGGTTTGCACATTTTTTGCATAATAAAACTACTAAAATAACCCCCAAAAAAGACAAAAAAGAAGATTGTAGCTGACACAGCAGAAAATCACTAGAGATACGATCAACGTCAATATTCCGTAAAAACACACGAATATGAGAGAAACTCTCTAAGAAGTCCAACTTTATTCAATAATATCAAAAGGTAATTCGACCAGGGGCTTTACATTTGTATTTAAAGCGGAAACCTAGCCTACCCCATGTCGGATAAGAAAACGACAATAATTAATAAATTTACCAAAAATGGAAAATTTGAGATAAATGTAGAATCTGAAAAGGCTATAAATCCTCAACCACTTGGAATTGACGGAAGTCAATATGGGTTTAGAAATTAAAAGTTATAACAAAAATGAAACTTTCCTAAAATGTCGAAAACAATGATTTCGAGGTCTAAACGATGGAATTCGGTCAAAAATAGACGGGCCTCAGCAGCAAAGCTGCAGAATTATTCTGCAAATGCCGAGGCGCATTAACTAGATGAGTTTTGTGTCATTCCGTTGTCAATTCCCGGGCTGCCAAAATTCATTTGCCTTTGAATTTTGGATGCTCTCTCTTGATCATATACGCTTTCATTATTTGTTCTACATCAGTAGCCAGGGGTATTGGGGTACTTTAACCCTTGGTTTTTCCATGATTATCATTAGTTCCAAGGGTGTATAGGTAATTGATCAATATTTTATTATTTATTTTTTCTGAAACATTGCATGCACGGCGTACGGACACGCCAGTAGTGTTTTACATGCATGCATCATTCAAGTGGCCTGTGCGCCGACTTCAGGGGTGAAAACTGCCCGTCCGCTATGTTACCTAGTGGTCGTTCATGTCTTATGCCTCCTAGAGCGGTGTGTGCCAGTTTCCGATGTTCGGGGAATCACCTGTGAACGGTTTTTGATTTTTTCATTTGTGTAATTTGTTTAGTTTAGTCCCTGAGGTTTTGATTTTATTTTTACTCCTAATTTCTTCAATGAAAGTTTTGATTGTTTTCAATTATGCCATTTAATTGAAACTAATTATATATGTAGGTTTTCATTTTAGTCCGTATTCTTTTGATTTTTTATTTGTTTTTGGTTTCTTTAATTTTTTTGGTACACAGGTTTTAATTTTTTTCTTCAATTGAAATTGGTCATATATGCTACTTTTCATTTTAGTCCTTATTCTTTTTATTATTTAACAAAATTACATTGCAATTACCTTTAAAAATGTCATTATTTGTTTTGGTCCCAAGGTTTTTATTTGTTTCAATTTTGTCTTTCAATTAGAATTAGTTATATATTTTGTATTGATTTGTTTTAATTGTGTCCTCTAATTGTAATTGGTCATATATGCTACTTTTCATTTCCATCCTTATTCTTTTTATTCTTTTAACAAAAATACACTGTATTTTGTATAAATTATTTTTATTTGTTTTGGTCCTAAGGTTTTTATTTGTTTCAATTTTATCTTTCGATTGGAATTAATTATATATTTTATTTTTCATTTCATTTCAGTCTTTGTTCTCTGAATTTTTTTATTTGATATTAATTTCTTTGGTTTTTTTGTCATTCTTGGACAATATTTATTTTTTATCCATATTTATGCATATATGCTTTCATTTTTTTATTTTTCATTTTTTTCATTTCATTTTTTTATTGGGATTTTATTTTTATTTGGTTTGGTCCTCAAATTTTAATTTATATTGGTGATCATTTTAAAATTAATATTGCTCTCTTTTTCCCTTTGTTTTTTTTTTTTTGTGTTTTCTGTTATTCTTATATGTTCTTTAGATCATATAATTTATGATTTTATTATTTGCATAATAATAAATATAATTTTAGTGATTGTTTTTTAATTGTTTTTTTGTAAAAATATTTTGCTTTTTTATTTATTTTTGAGGGCAATTTCATGATTTTAATTGTTTGGACAATATTGTTGATAATAATTTTAATTGTTATAGTAATGATAATGATGGTAACATAGGCATAGATTTTCAATTGATATTTTCTTCTTTTTGTATATAGACAATTAACTACATATTTTTGTTATTTGATTATTGGAGGTGTTTTCACAATTTATATTTTATTTTTATGTTTAATTTAAATTGAATTATAAAATGAACTAATCTTAATACAGTGAATTCAATAATTCAGATATCGTAATCTTGCTTTTTTAATGATGATGAAAATTTTATGCTGGTTATTTCGTTCAAACCTACTAAACAGATAAATTTATATCGATTTAAAATTCATATATTTTATAGAAAACTTTCACTTCATAGGAATTCTGTACAGATTTATTATTTTGACTAAATTTATATTATAATAAAAAAATCTCACACAATTAATATTTTTTGTATTGAAAAAATATGGTGCCGCCCATGACGAAGTGCAGGAGCATTGGCTAGTATATATAAAAGTGTTTGACGAAGTTTCAAGTGTGAAAGCTTTAGTTTTTCTTTTTAATTTCTAGCCAATTTATAATATTAGTCTAATAACAAAATAATAATTATCAATTTGATGGGCTTTTTAATGATGAAATTAAATATATTGGCAAACCTATAAATAATCAAATATTTTTACTGATTTTTTATGCTTAAATTGTTGTAAAGTGTTATAAAAATATTAAATTTCAAGAAATAAAATGTAATTTCACAACATACAAAGAAGAAAAAAACAATTTAACTATAAGAGACTTGATGTGATATTTTTTAAAATAAAAATAGGCAACATGCTGGTAGAATAGACTCACATGCATGACCTTAATTAAAAAACATAGGCCCCTGTTTATAGTTGAAAAAGTTTTATTCGTCAAATTTCTATATGCTTCATTATTTTTAGAGATTTTCTTTCTCAGAATCTTGATATGGATTGCCACCGTGTTTTATTATAATTGTTTTTTAAGTATATTTTGTAATTTTTGTAGATTATTTTTTTAAAAAAAAAGACAATTCAAATATCAAATTCATGCTCCAACGGTCATATGCTCTGGGTTTTGTCACCCGAGCCCCTCAAGACGACTATATATAGCCACAAAACTTCTCTCATGACAGCAGCCATGGAAACTTCACCAGCACCTGTTCGCAGCCAAAGGAAACCAGAAACATCTTGTTCATAGATGGATTTCCACTGTCTTTCGAGGAAAGAGCTCCAAGATCTGCAAGAAGAACAAGATCCCCGCTAACATGACCAATATGTTAATCTTGGTCATGGCCGAAGCCCTAGAAGTTCTTGACAAGGTACGAACGAAATATAATCTTTTCTTTGAAATGATTAACTAACCATTTAATATTCTTGCCTTTATTCGATTAAATTAAGATCTGTTTGTCCGGACCCAATTTTCTATCAATGAATGACCAGCGTTCTTGAAATATTCAGTAAAATGCGTTGAAATTTTCTTGATTTTACTGCTATGAATTTGTCTCTTGCCACTGAAAAGATTTTCTTGATTTTATTGCTATGAATCGGTCTGTCCACTTTGAGTGAACCACTGAAAAAAAAAGTGATTTCACAGAAAAGTAAATCAAAGTACGATTTAAGAAATTGATTTTTTTATATCAAGCCCAGTCCCCAAACTGGAGGAATTCAAACCTTCAAATAGTTTTTCTGTGTCCAAAAAAATTATATCATTTTTTCAGGTGGAATGACTACTTGCGGAGTTCACCAATGTGCCCGAGCACGATCTACAGCAGTCCCCGGAGAGCGCTATGAGTGGATCACCAAAAGCTCCTCAAACTTGTGCTAGAACCTCGACTCGAATAAGGACTTCAACAGTTTCTCCTCGCCAGAAAATGAAGAGTAAATCGATGGAAATTGTTGAGCAACAAGAGAAGAACAATGTGCGGAAGACACCAGCAACACGGAGTAGCCAGAGGATGGCTCCAGCAGTTTCAGCTCGGGGGAAAGTAGAGGCTCAGAACGAACATAAATCTGTTTAGAGGGTGTACAAATCGAGGAGTGCAATGGGCTTAAAGGAGAAAGAGAGGGTTAGGCCATTGAAGATGGATGGACTGTGTTGGGTAATTGAGGATGTTGAAACGAAGGATGAGAGTGGTAAGTATTTTTGTTTTATGTGTTTGATTGCAATATATATATATATATATATATAGAAAAGCTGTTCAGAACGAGGAATGAAATTATTGAAATTAAAACTTGTTAGCTGGAGGTCATCTTATCTTCCTTTTCTTGCAACTTTTCTTTCTTTTTTTCTTTTTGATCTGCTGAATTCTCTTACTGCAAATCAATTAAGAAGAGGAGATCCCTTATGAACAATTTATCCACCGATCTGAAATAGTAAATGTGCTTCTGAAAATAAAATTATATATCATAACATTTAACATGAAGAAATGATGAATTAATATACTGAAAGGAGTCCTGATATTTTATCGTTGGATGATACAAAAAGAACTGCAAATTGCAGAGAAGAGATACCGTGGGAAACCAGCCAAACCTTGCTACTTCTTCCATTGCAGAATTCTAAGAGCTGTTACATCTCTGTATAGAAGGGTATGGAAGGATTGGGCTTAAAGGAGAAAGAGAGGGTTAGGCCATTGAAGATGGATGGGCCGTGCTGGGAAATTGAGGATGTTGAAACGAAGGATGAGAGTGGTAAGTATTTTCGTTTTACGTGTTTGATTGCAATATATATATAAAAGCTGTTCTTTGCATGGTGGTCTGGTCAGAGTTAGAACTGAACAAATTGAAATGCAATACACAAACAAGAAACAAGGAGTTAGAACTAAACTTCGACTGGAAACTAGTTTGCTGGATCTTGGTTTTCTTTGAGCTCTAACATCGGTCATCATGAAATACAGGAGTTGATTTGCTGACAATATCCAAAAAGAGCTCATCATTGATACAGAAGCGGTGGCTTGACAGACGAACATTTACTGGGGGAGAAAAGGGGAACGAACAACGAACTTGAAGAGCTTGACAGACCAGGAGTCTTTCACAAAAAAAGAGTCAGGAGAAATGGTCATCAAAAGTGCTTCTGAAGGAACCTTAGGAATTTTGCAAGCATGCCTGAATTCAAAGACAGTGAAGAGAGTTGTTTACATTCAGGCGCATCGACAATTTTATTTAGTGGCAATGACCAAGAAGTGGTGGTGGATGAGTGCATGGACAGACACACATTACTTTAGAAGTCTGAATGTAACTAGCAATCCTTCCTTGATTGACAAAACATATACGGAAAGGGCTGCTCTGGAATTTGCTGAACAACATGGATTGGATCTCGTTTCTTTGATTCCTTCCCTGGTGTTAGTGCCATTCATTTGTCCTGAAATCCCAAGGGTATGTTTTCACTCTCAAGTTTCATTTGCAGTGACTTTTTGCAAATTGGTTCATTCTTCCTCTGGTTTCATTTTAAAAAAATCTTAATTTTAACTCGTTAATCAATTCTAACTAATGCTACTTTCCTTCATCAGAGTTCATAAATCAATCTTATCAGTCATATGTTTAAGTTAATCAATCATTTTTATTAGAAGTTATTTTGACATCTTCAAATGTGCATGAAATAGGAACCACTATCGGCTCCTTACCATGTCGAATATGGTACACATAGATGATGTGGCTAGGGCACACATTTTTCTACTTGAACATTCTATTGCAAAAGGGAGATATCTTTGTTCATCAAACAAAGTATCACTCAATGAAATGGTTGAGTTTCTTTCTGTAAGATACTTAAAAGAGTGAGTTGATGATGTGGCTAGGGCACACATTTTTCTCGATTTGTGGAAGATAATCTGGCAGGATGCATAGGGTGCCCTAGGCCTCATGTTGGGGGTCTTCCTTGATGAAGGGGGCTCCCATGGCTGTAGGAGTGTCGCAAGGGCTAGTCCTTACTGTGCTTGGCCTCTCCTACGTGAGGGTTGGGTGGGCCTCACACAGCTCTACCGAGCCTCTCTTGCCGTGGGGACTAGGAGGACACAGGGGGTTGCTAGGCACTCGTGTGTGGGACATTAAGGATGTCAGCGTGTCACGTGACATGGTCCCTGCTATACGTGGAATGGCCCACAGGTAGCTATGTTAGCCACGCGCACCTCATCCTAGCCTCTCCAATATGGGGGGATGTTAGGACGCATGGGCTACCATGCCCTCGCGCGTTGGGCAGAAAGACTATCACGCGGCCTGGCCCTTGCAATGCCTAGCCTCTCCCACACGGGGACTAGGAGGGCCTTGCATGCCTTTTTAAGGATGCTAGTGCCTCGTGCACGGGGTAGTAGAGCTATCGCAGCATCGAGTAGGATGACCCTTGTTGTGCTTGACCTGTCTTGCACGGGGGGCTGTGAGGGCCTCACTCGTCTCAACCTAGCCTTTCTGGCATGGGGGTGGTCAAGACACATGGGACTATCAAGGCCTTTTATGTCAAACAGCAGGTCGTCGTCATTGTGTTGTGTAGGCTGGCCCCAATCGTGTCTCTCCTCTCCCCCGCTGGGGGCTGCGAGGGATTCGCATGCCTTAAATTAGCCTCTCTGGTATGGGGGCTATCAAGACACGTGGGGCTACCAGGGCCTCGCACGTGGGGCAGTAAGGGTTGTCCCATGGCCTGCCCTCTACTGTGCCTGGCCTCTCTCACGTGGGGACTAGGAGAGCCTCGAACACCTTAGCCTATCCTCTTCGACGTGGGGGGTGGTGGAGATGCATAAGGTTACCAGGCCTCACGCATGGGGCAACAGGGTTGTCGATGCATCTAGTGACCTAACCCCTACTTTGCCTGGACTATTCCATGTGGGGGGCTGGTAGGACGCAACAATGGTCAGGGCCCCATGTGGCAGGGCTGGAGGATGTAGGGGCTATCCCACATTATTATAAGGAGTGCACGTCCTAACTCAAATTCCCATCCCCATCATGCCCTTTCATAATTATATCCTTCTGGAATATTGTTCTCTTTTGTTGATTTCCTATGTTGACCAATTTGTCAATTTGTTATGCAAAACAAAGGAAGTTAAATAGAAAAAAATAGGTATTAACTGAGTTATGTTTGTCAATTAAATCATTTCAGTTAAATTTTTTATTAATGGTTTTTAATGTGTATGAACCATTGGATTTCTAATTGTTGGCTCAAATAGAAATTATAATTAAATAAAAAATAAATTAATTACTCAATTTAATTTATTATCTATTTAATAATTGATTAATTTATATTTAAAGATTAGGTGTATCGTAGTAACTTGTCATGAACACTCAGATATTAGAGAATTCATTAGTGATTTAGCTTAACCTTCTAGTGATTAGTTTCTCAATGTAATTAATATTCATTAATCAATTAAGTTCTGATTCATATTAAAATATGGAGTATGTATGCCATGTTAAATCATGTTTGCTCTCTACATAATAGTTATTGATTGCTTGGATAAGATTTAAAACTTTTTTAAAATTTCATTTCACCTCTGTTGTTACTCATTTTTAGAAACCAAATGCAAGAGTTTAGCACATGATTATTGGACAATGGACAAAGTAGAGAATAAAAATGTTTTCTTGAATCCTGTCCTTTGTTCTTTTCTATTTTTCTTATCCTCCTCCTTTACTGATGAATTGGGAATTCTTTCTTTATCTAGGTTTTCAGGTTCGATAAATCCCTAAAATTTTGCACTAAAAAATTGATTTTGATGCTCCCACGAAAATCCTTTTCTTCAAAATAATTTTGACCAAATAGATTGTAGGTAGATTTTATCCATCAAAATATTTTTTCTCACTTCAAATCCTTCATGAAAGCTGAATTTAGGTTTTGAATTTGGGTTTTAAATTGTTTGATTTGGATATCAAAATCTCAATATATTCACATTAGAATGTCTGGTGTCTCAAGCTGAAATCATGCATGTGTTTTGGGCTTATGTGTTTAAATCTATATTGGTATATGACTTTATATAATATAAGGGTTAAGAAATGGAGTGATCTTAATGTTGCCTTATTGAAATGATACAAGTTCAATATTGACATTGCTCTTGACTGGATGAACTTGATGGTGATGGAGAAAAGTAATAAGGAAACTATTAGGAAGCTATGTTTATAAGTGGAAAAACAAGGAAATGCATGTACAATGACCATTGTTAAAAGAAGATACAATGAATCTATTCACTAATTCTCTCAAATACGTATATTATAAGTAAATAATGGGTAGCTCCACCCAATATTATATGATGTTATTGTTGAAAGAATAAAACAAGGGATAAGAGCTTATAGAATATCAAAACCTTGTTAGAAGAAGGGGTTTACTGAGAGGCGAGGAGATGTTGAGTTAAGCAATGTGGAATAAAGGTATAAGGGTGAAATGAATTACACAACCTAAAGCTACCAAAGCTGAAGTTATTAACTTTGTGATGCAACCATATTATTTGATAGTTTTACCCATATTTACCTAGTATTTTGCCCATTTTACATATGAAACATCTTCATATTCTTTGTTTTATGTTTTAAAGAAACTCGAATGGAAGATTAAAAAAGGACTAATTTGGAGATAAAATTCAGACTATGTTCCAACTCATGTTGAGTATTGGCAGATTTGACTTTCAATCGATGTTTTATGCATAACTTGAGTTGTAAGGGTCAAAATGAAGTGATTTTAGTTGAATTATAAAACTTACATCTATGACTTTCTATACATATATGGAAAGAAAAATCAACAAAAAAATCATTCGAATTACATCCTTAAAAACAATTCTCCTATTAAGTTAATTTTGACCTTTGGCCATTTAGACTTGAATATATTTAGTTAGAGAAATCCATTTGATGCACACTCAATTTTTTAAATTCCTAACTTAGGTACTATCAAACTACAAAATTACAGCAAATAAAGAGCTTATATGAGGTAGATATGAGTTTTCTAAGTCAACCTATAAGTTTTTGCTAGTACACATATTATATAAAGAAACAAGTCCAACTTATTTTGCAAGCATCCAAACAGATATGGAAATTATTTCTTCACTTGGAAAAGGTGTTTTTTTTGGGAAGATGAACTTCATTAAGTCCAAAGTCCAAGCTTGAAGATTTTATACAAGATTATTTTTACTTTTTTATATGAAAGTAGTTATTGTATTGCTTAATTGTATATTGTTTACTTTGGAAAGAAGTTTTATATATTTATTATTTGAAAGGATAAAAATAGAATGGAGGGATAGGGAAGTTAGGGTTTCCTATTAAATCAAAAGAAAAGGAGGGAGGATAAGAGGAGGGAGCTAAAAAAAAAAAACTTTTACCCTTTTCTCCTATTCTTAAGGCTATCATTTCATCAAATTACTAGAGAAGACATTATGGTTGTTCAATTGTTAGGGTTAGTTACACTACGAATTAGCTAAATAACTAATGCTAAAGAAAGATAAATATCAAGAATATAAACTGAGGTGTCATTTTAATGATTAGTTTTGATTTTCATAAATGAACGTTTACTTAAGAACAAGGTTTTTTTTTTCTTGATAATTTTAAGTGTATTTAGTTTAGTTAGATTTCTTTATCTTGTTTACCATAGCAAAGCGTAGATAACCTCAAAACCCCTAACTTTGAATCATTTAACATAAAGATAACATCAAAACCCCTAACTTTGAATCATTTAACATAAAGACTTGAACTAGATCATTCTCGTTGGATTGATCTCTTGCTTGTTTTAAACTACCTTATTTGTTTAGGCTAGGATAATTAATTAGTTTGATCGCAACATCACAATAAATTTTGGTACCATACCATTGTTGGGAAAGTGATTCTTATGATGTGATTTTTATTATTTCATTCAAAAAAACTGAAAAGGGGTTATCATTGCTTGTTCAAAATGAGTTTTTTTGATGGAATCACAATTTGATATTTAGTTTCATGAAGGAAAAATATTATGAGAAAGACTAGTAACATACTAGCCTCACCCCCTAGAGTCCAAATTCCACTATTTTCTAAGGTTTTTAGGCCTATTTGTATCTTCACATTGGATTTTGATTAACTTTCACTACTTTAAATCTCTTTTGTGAGTGGTTTATTTTTTGGTTTCTTCCACTATTTTTGATTATTTATGTCTATAACTCGATCTACTAACCAAGGAAAAGTACATGTAGATCTCGAAATAGAAAGTTCTTTACGCAAATTACAAAAGAAAGCTAGCATCAACACCATGTTTGTTACACGGAAACATGTATTTAAGAGCATATCGCTTATAATATGAAGAATCAACCATTGTGCATAAACATCAACAACAGCACCAACTTACAACTCAAGTTTGGGTTTATACATGTACTTCTAATATTTAATGGACTTATTGAAGAAGACCCTCATACTCATCTTAAGGAATTCCATATTATTTGTATTGGCATGAAACCGCATGGAGTTTATGAAGAACAAGTTAAGTTGAAAGCTTTTCATTTCTATTTAAAAGGGGAACCAAAAAAATGGGTTTTCTCCATTCTCCCTGGTTCTATCAGATCCTTGTATGACATGAAGAAGATTCTCCTTGATAAATATTTATTAGCCTTTTAAGTTGCCAATATAAGGAAAAATATGTGGGACTGAACAATCTCATGGGAAAACACTATTTGAATATTAGGAAAGATCTGAGTAATTATGCATTTAATGTCCTTATCATCAACTCTCCATTCAACTAAATATGATTAATACGATAAATGAAGGGGGTACTAGTAGATAAACACCCAAGGTTGCACACCAATTAAACTCAAATATGGAAGCCAACTCAAAATAAATTGGCACCCGTGGAGACTTCCCTGACAAATGAGTAAACAAGATAAGTATTGTTAACCTTAAGAACAAAGTTAATGACTTACTTATCTTGTGTATTATTTGGCTTATGGAAATGCACATCAAATGAAGGTTTATAACATATGCTCATTACAAGGCCATGTTTTGAATATGTAGGTAATAATGCAAGATCACTTTTTTAACATATACAATCTTGGTTAGAGATTTCACCTGAACTTATGCTATGAGAACCTATGTCAACAAGGAAATCAAGGTTGGCAATTGAATCTAAAAGATAATGTTAGTGGGATCATGTTGCGAAGAGGAAAAGAACTTGAAAAGCAAATGTTAAAACAAATTAAGATGAAAGAAAAAATAGAGATAGAAATTGAACTAAGCATAAAAAACAAACTTATTCCTTCATAAACTTGAGCAACCACCAATAATCCAAAGGTCAATCCTAAATTAATGAATTATAGTTTCAAGAAAATCCCTCATTTTCGTTTGAATTATTTTATGTCCAAGAAAAAGTACAAAGAAAAAAAATATTTTGGATGTTTTCATGAAACTATAACTCAACATTTCTTTGATTAATGATATTAAGAAATTCCTATATATGCCAAATTGTTGAAAGATTTGTGTACTACCAAAAGAGCTTACAAGCTAAAAGGCTACAAAACATGTGATGCCTAAACATAGGTGAAATTGTATATCTTGTTGTTCAAAAGAAATTTCCTTTAAGGAAAAAATACCCAGGTTTGTTTATTATCCCATATGTTATTAGTTATGTTAACTTTAAAAATGTTCCATGCGATTTGGGTGTATTCATTAGTGTTATGCCTAAACATGTTTATGATTCTCCTAGTCTTGATCCTTTGATTGAAACTAGTGTTGTCATACAACTTGCAGATAGTAGTTTAGTTTGTCCACTTGGTGTGATAGAAGATGTCTTAGTTAATACCGATAGTTTGGTTGTTCCATATTATATTTATATACTTAATATTAAACATGATTCCTTTAACACCAACACAGCTGTCTTTTTTGGAAGAACATTCTTAAAGATTCTTAACATTAAATTGATTGTGGTAAGGATATTTTGTCTATGGAAATGAGAGATAAAATGATTGAATTTAACTTTCATGATGCAATGAAATATCCTTACAATAATGTTTATTCTATCATTTGTCACGACCAAATTTATATGTGTGCAACAAGTTTTTAATTTTAATTGCAAAGATAGGTTAAGAGTGACATTGATTTTACTTAGATATAATATAAGGAGAGATGTATATATGTTCCCTAAAACATGCAAGAATCATTATTGACTTTGCAAGATTTAGAAAAAAGGCATTTATGGTAATGTTTCTATTGATTTAGTACTTTCACATAAAAAGCTTTTGTCATCTATTTTACAGGTACCCATGTTAGAATTGAAACCTTTGTCTTGCAATTTGAAATATGTATTCATTGGCAATAACAATACACTTTTTATTATCATAACAAAAGGTTTGACAGGTGATCAAGAGGAAAAGCTTGTAAAGTTGTTATGCTATCACAAGACAATCATTGGTTAGACTTTTTTTAACATTAAGGGTATTAGTCCCTCAATATGTATACATCATATACTATTAGAAAAAAATACAAAACCACCAAGAGAGATACAAAAGAGGTTGAATCAACGTATAATAGATGTAGTGAAAGTTAAAACTTTGAAGCTATTGGATACAAGAGTCATTTATCTTATCACGAGTAGTAAGTGGATACAATCCATATGGTGCCCAAAATGATCAGAATCATGATGGTAAAGAAGATCCTAGAATTTCATTGCCTTAGGCATATCTAGCCTTGTGTTGTTCCCAAGTCAAACAGGTGTAAGAAGCTTGGATGTCGCTGCTACTTATATAAAATATGAGAATACACAAATCAAACCAGTGGCTTCTATTTTGGTTGAAACCATCATGACACTTAAATATTGTAGAAGGACCAGAAAAGGAGCAATGAGATGTTGCACACAATTGTTGTATATCTAGATGGTTAGCCACATTGAAACAAAAAAACCCATTTTTAATAATCTTTTGTGGTTTAACCAAAAACCATTAAGGATAATGGAAGAAGAATAATGGGGAGATTTAGACAACCAAGGTAGGGTAGAGAGGCTAAAAGGCTTACCTAGTAGTGGTTTCAAGTGGAGAGCTCCAAGGGTCATGGCAATGAATGTCCTAATGAGTTGTGGGCTAAGATGCTGGGTTACATTGGTATGGATCACCGGTTACATGAGTTATTCTTCTACCCTTATGGTATGGCAAATTGGGGGCATGCAGTTTATTCCAAGGACCATGAGAATTGCTGAGTTCTTTGGTTTATTCAAAGATCCCGTTGCATAAGAAGTTTTGAAGATCATCAAACAAGATTAGAAGCATTTGGTTTTGGTTGAGATAAAAGGTTTGAGGGATCCAAGTACAAGTGAAGGGTATACAAGATGGAGAGACTTAGCTGCTTCAACCGTGACTTATGTAGAAGTCAAGTCTCCCCAAACAGAAGAAAAGCCTATTAAGAGGAAAGGGTTGACAATGAAGAGGAATTGAGAAAATAAATAGAAAAACATTAGATAGAGTTGAGCAAAAACAAGAAAGATAAGGCAATATTGGAAGAAATGGTGTTGAAAGGAGATAAGAGGAGAGATTTTTTAGATGAGCAAATATAGTCTAAAGATGCGAGAATAACAAAGCTTGAGTTAAAGCTGGGTGAGGAGAAGAATGTTAGGGTAGAAATTGGAGCTGGGAGAGATGAGCTTGAATTGGTTGCAAAGTTGCTCTAAACATGGTGCATTGAAAATCGTCCTTAATGAATGCCAAGGGAGCATAGAGTATTACCAAGAGAAATTTGCACAAATTCAGTTTGAGTTGATGGATAGAATTGGGAAGTATGAGGATTTGAATAAGAAGTATGTAAAGTTGGATAGTCGTTTGACGGGGTTTGCAAAAGAGGAAGCTAGTTTGACGGGGTTTTTCTAACGCCTGTGTCCTCATCATGTTTTCCCACTGTTTTCATCTTCCTTCCTTGTGTTCTCTCTTTCTTCAAATTTTAGTCTCTATGTAATTTCCCCCCAATCACTGTAATACTTCCTTCTTGTTTTTCCTGTGTTATCGTCTTCTCCTCTTTGTTTTTTCCTCTCGTAACTGGTATCTCCCCCTCTTGCATGGTTTCTCCATGCTCTATTTATAAATGCAGGAGGTAACCATTGCGTGTAGTGGTAGGTTACCTCTTGCAGCAGCATGACTGCAGCTATGGGTGTCAACGATGGCATGCCTGCAACGACGACTATCTGTAGCAGCATGCCTGCAATGGCGTGCGCTATGGCGGGACTGCAATTTTAGGAGAAGGTGGAAGTGTAGTTTGCTCCCTCAATTTGTAATTGCTCTAATCTCACTCCCCATTGGCTTTAAACTTTCAATTTTCATCAATTTTGCCCTTGACTTCGCACAAATGGCTTGGGAAAAAATCAATTTGGTCTCTAAAAATTCCAATCTTCTCAATTGAACCCGAATTAAGCTCAAGAACTTGATTTTTTTTATTGATTAAGCCCTTAATAAAACTATTTTGATCAATCCTTGCACTTAATTAAATCCTTCAATTGGACCCTAAATTAATTTCTAAACATTATTATACTTTCAAATGGCTTGTGATTGAATCAAATTGGCCTATATAAAAAATATAATTATGATTTTCGGCTTAATTCTTACGTGGCTTTATCCAATAATAAATTACTTTAACCTTGAATCTGCATTTTCTCTCATTTTACGATTAGGCTCAAAAGAGGTACGATTAGGCTCCCGAAAATGTTCAAAAATTTTCACCTTGATTTTTGTACCCATGTTAGCCCTTTTTATTTTATTTTTGTTTTGTTTTGGGAAAATTTAGGGAATAACGAAGAATTGGGTTATGACATTGTTGATGAACTTATAGGGCATTTTGGTTTAATCTAACATAACTTTATATTTTTGTAGACTTCAAGCGTGAATGAAGAGAGGCTTGAGAACTGTTTTGTTCGAAGAGATTGTGTCAGAGAATTTTATGTCTTTAAGAATTCTTTTTCTTTTTTCTTCTCTTCCTTTGTCTATAGCAAGACCCTCTTTATAGAGATTTGTAAAAGCTTATGGATCCTCTTAAATTTCACATGATATTATTTTATTGATTAATCTTTATTTATAGGATCTTATATTTATGAAAAAATATCTTATATATTTCATTTTATGTGTCCACAATTCATTTACTAGAAAATATTTATTTCCCATGTCATTATTAAAAAAAATAATCATCTTTTCTATGTGAAAATAAAATAAAAAATGAAACATGGTAAAATCTTATTGGTAGAAAGTTTTTGTTTTTATAAAAGTCCTCTCTCAAGACAAATTCACTTGCATTTAAAAATAAATGAACATGTCTTGAAAATATAACTAAGAGTTCTATACTTCAAATATATTATTTTACTAAAATTTAATTTGATTGTATTAATTTTTCACAATGAGTACATGTCTTATTGTGAAAGTAAAATATAATAATCAAGATTTAAAAACTAATTTTAATTGATATTTATCAAATCAAATGATAGAATCAAGTTCAATATTTCCATTTGAATCAATTGCATAGTTCAATGACCAAATAAAATTTATCTTCATGCAATAACTTTGATTGCCTGTCCGATTTTTCTTTCTATCATTGAAATATTTAAAATAACATCTTGTTAAAATGAATCCAATGGTGCAATTCATTCATGATTTGAATCAACACTTGATGTCTTTCTGTGGGAAGAGTGCCTTTATATTTTTTTATTATATTTTTTTGTGAGGAAACTCATCCTGGAAAGTGCATTTTGTGGGCCTAGTTTAGCAAGTAAAACTTTGGCTATCCTAGACTTTTACAAAGAGTGCATGTCCTAACTTAAATTCAAGACCTATTTTGTAGGATCGCAAACCCTCTGTCATCATGCCACACTTCCTTGGTGCCTTCCTATTCTTTGTTAATTCATATCCTTCCATAATTCTCTTCTCTTTTGTTGATTTCTTGTGTTGAGCAATTTGTTAATTTGTTATGGGAAACAAAGCAAGTGAATTAGAAAAAAAAAGGTATTAATTGAGTTATATTTGTCAGTTATCTTTCTCTTTCTCCTTAATGTTGGTGTTTTAAAAAAAGAATATTTAAATTAAATAATTTTAGTTGAATTTCAAATTAATTGTTTTTAATGTATATGAACCATTAGATTTCTATTCAATAATTGATTAAATAATTTGATTTATTATCTATTCAATAATTGATTAATTTATATTTAAAGATCAGATGCATCGTCTAGTAAATTGCCATGATCACTCAAATATTAGAGAATTCATTAGTGATTCAACTTAACCTTCTAGTGATTAGTTTCTCAATGTAATTAATATTAATTAATCCATTAAGTTCTGATTTAATAATAAAATATGGAGTATGTATGCCATGTTAAATCGTGTTTGCTCTCCACATAATAGTTATTCATTGTTTGAATAAGATTTAAAACTTTTTTAAAATTTCATTTCACCTTGTCCAAAGATTTCTCAGCCAATACTATTTGAGAACATATCAAACATTTTTTTCCTAAATCACCTAGGGTGATGAATCTTGTTTTGATAACTGAAGTACCTTCATATAATTCATATTATGATTTTCTACAAAATAAAAGATTTTAGACATGTTTCTTCATGAAACCTGTTTGGTGGCAAAATTTAGTTCTCATCTTTTAAAAATCATATCTCCATCATATGACATATTTTTGGGATAAAATGTTGAGATTTGATAGGCATTGGAGTCACAATTCCAAAAAAATGAGTTTTCATAGGCCTTTTTCTATTTTCACATTGGATTTTGATTAACTTTCACTACTTACAATCTTTTTTGTGAGTGGTTTATTTTTTTTTTCTTCCACTATTTTTTATTATTTATGTCTATAACTTGATCTACTAACCAAGGAAAAGTACATGTAGATCTCAAAATAGAAAATTCTTGACAAAGATTACATAAAAAAAGCTAGCATCAACACTATGTTTGTTACAAGCAACATGTATTTAGCAGCTTGTTGCTTTTAATATGAAGAATCAACCATTGTGCATAAACATGAACAACAACACCAACTTATAGCTCAAGTTTGGGTTCATACATGTACTTCTAATAATTAATGGACTTATTGAAGAAGACCTTCGTACTCCTCATAAGGAGCTCCATATTATTTGTATCGGCATGAAATCGCTTGGAGTTTATGAAGAACAAGTTAAGTTGAAAGCTTTTCATTTCTATTTAAAAAGGGGAAGCAAAAAAATGGTTTTTCTCCAATCTCCCTACTTCTATTAGAACTTGGAATGACATGAAGAAGATTCTCCTTGAGAAATATTTATTAGTCTTTTAAGTTGCCAATATAAGGGAAAAAATATGTCGGAGTCAACAATATCATGGGAGAACACTATGTGAATATTAGGAAAGATCTGAGTAATTGTGCATTTAATGTCCTCATCATCAAATGTCCATTCAACTAAGTATGATTATTGCGGTAAATGAAGGGGCATTGGTAGATAAAACACCCAAGGTCGCGCACTAATGGATCTCAAATATGAAAGCCAACTCAAAATAAATTGGCACGCGCGGAGACTTCCCCGACAAATGAGTAAACTAGGTAAGTATTGTTAACCTTGAGAATAAAGTTCATGATCTTACTTATCTTGTGTCTTATTAGCCTTAAGGAAATGAACATCAAATGAAGGTTTATAACATATGCTCGTTACTAGGCCATGTTTTGGATATGCACCTAATAATGCAAGATGACTACATTGAATAAGCTAATGTAGTTGATGAAGTATTCAATGACCAATCACAATCCTAGATAGAGATCCTGGACAACAATGCAAGATCACTTTTCTAACATATATAAGTGTACTTTACAATGTAATTTTACACCGTGATAACTAAAGCAACATAGTTCTTAAATTATTTTGATATTTTAGCCAAATTCTAATGAATAATCGTAAACTAGTTATAATATCTAATTTTTATTCTAAAACATAATGCAACATATACTTTTTATGAAAATATATTTGGAAAAACCTTGGAATTCAGTTGTATTCATGGAAACAACACATTTTTTATGCAAATTTTGTATTTTATTTTAATTTTTTTGGGTTGGATGCCTTACCTTGATGGGTTGAATGACCCATCATTTACAGCTGGACTACCCAGATTTTAGACTGGGATGGGCCGATTAGCCCACCCATTCTAGGTGGTCAGGCTGGGCATATGACCTAAGCCCGGTCAGCCCACTATTCTGCATGCTGAAATTGCATGTTCCTTTTACATACCTGATTACTCTTTTAGCAGCCTTGAAATGCAATTCACTTGCACAATGCATGAATCTAGACTAGATACTCACAACATTCAAAATATTAGTCCTAGTTGCAGTGAGATACATCAAGCAACTAACTGGTTTTCTTAATCATCCTTCTCAGCTCCATCTTCTTTATATAGCTTCTCTTTTTGATTCATATGGGTGTTAACCACCTTAAAATCTTCAAGTTTGAACCTCTTAAGGATTTCTTTGGCATATTTCTTATAACATATGAAGACTTCATGTTCTCCTTGCTCAACTTCCATTCCAAGAAAAAGAGTCATCAAGCCAAGATCTGTCATCTCAAAAACACCCATCATCTCTTGCTTGAATTTCTCCACATTATTGGTGTTATTTCCTGTCACAAGCAATTCATCAACATATAGTGAGATGATTAGAATGTTATCTTTATTTTGTTTGACATACAATGCTGATTTAGAGAGGCTTTTAGCAAACCCCAGGTTTTGTAAATGTTCATCAATTTTTTTGTACCAAGCTCTTAGAGCTTGCTTCAATCCGTATAGGGCTTGCTTAAGAAGACAGACTTTGTCTTCTTCTCCTTCATTTACATAGCCTTCTAGTTGCTCTATTTAAATCTCCTTTTGCAAAACACCATTTAAGAATGCTGACTTGTTATCCAGTTGATACACCTTCAAATTCTTTTGTGTTGCAATGGCAAGAAGTAGCTTGATAGTATCAACTCTAGCTACTGATGCGAAGGTGTTTGAGTAGTCTACAGCAAATATTTGAGAATAACCCTTGACCACAGGTCTGACTTTATGCTTGTTGATTGAGCCATTAGCATTGAGCTTTGTTCAATACACCCATTTGACTCCAATCACTTTTCTATTTTGAGGTCTATCAACCAACTCCCATGTTTTGTTTCTTTCAATCATGAGCAACTCCTTCATTACAGCAAACCATTTTTGATCCATCTTGGCTTCTTCAAAGTCTACAGGTTCATATACAACAATGTTGCATCTATGATAAAAATCGAGTGATCTTTTGCTCTAATAGGAATGTTGCTAGTCATGTTATTATATGAATCTTCCATGCTTTGATCATCTGTTTCTGAAACAAGATGCTTGATTTTTGGATCTTTTGAGATTGAATCCTCTTTATTTGCATCATTTCAATCCCATTTTTCATCTTCCATGAACTACACATCCCCGCTTATAAGCTTTTGAAACTAAGCTATAGCCAATAAAGATGTCTGGAAGTGCTCTTTTGTCAAGTTTATCTCTCTCGATTTGTGGAACAAGGGTGAAGCACAAACATCCAAATATCATAAGAAAATTCAAAGATGGTTTATAACCATACCATGTCTGAAAGGGTGTTTGATCCTTCAATGCTCTTATTGGAAGTCTATTTTGCAAGAAAATAGTAGTGTTTGTTGTTTTTGCCCAAAACTTCTTTGGTAGATTCTTCTCATGTAACAAGCACCTTGTCATCTCCAAGATGAACTTGTTTCGTCTCTCACTAACTTCATTTTTTGTGGAGTATTTGGTGTTGTTAATTGATGTTGAATGCCTACCTCCTCACAAAAACTGTTGAAGGTGTATTCCTTGCCATTGTATGATCTAAGGGCTTGAATTTTATAGCCACTTTCATTTTTGACTCTGGCTTTAAAATTATAGAATACTTAAGCTACCTATGACTTGTGCCCAAGAAGAAAATCCAATACATTCGGTTGTAATCATCAATGAATACAACATGATAGAGACTCTGATTTAAAGAAGGTGTCCTTTGTGGTCATGTATTCTCAGTATGAATCAATTGCAGTATCCTTGTTGCTCTCTGTCGCGACGACGATTTTTCGCGCATGTCGTTTGGGGAGACAACGTGTGAAAATTGAGGGTTTTTATAGTAAAATTTACGACTATAATTATAAGTCGCCACCTAGTATTAAGGTCACTAGGAACCTAATAGTCTGAGAGTCTTTGGCAAGGGGACTTGTTGTGCAAAGGCAAAGACACACCCTAGTAAGCTGCATTGTTGTTTGATTGTTTTTTCTAAGTTCACTATATTTTTTAAAATAATATTTTTTTGTCTGAGAGTGTACTTTTACGATGTAATTTTACACGCAATTAAAAACTCTTTTTTATATATCTACGGATGTACTTTACAATGTAATTTTACATCGCAATAAAAAAATCTTTTTATTTTGTGTACTTTACAATATAAATTTACACGTGAAATCTAAAACAAAATAATTATTAAATTATTTTTGACATTTTGGTCGAATGCCAATGGATAAAGGTTACGATATCCAATTTTATTTAAAATATGTGAAAGATGCAACATATATTTTTTTTCATGAAAAATATGCATGGAAAAACCTTGGAATTCTACCGTATGCATACAACATTTTTTTTGTAATTTTTTATGCATTTTTGTGTCTTTTTTAAAAAAACTAAATAAAAAGAAAAGCAGTCTCAACTAAATGGGCCAGCCATGGTGGGCCCACCACCTCTCTTGGGCTGGTTGGAGAGCGATCTAGCCCCAAAGATTTTATTTCTTTCTTTCTTATATATATATATATATATATATATATATATATATATGATAACGAAAAAAAACAGAAACACGCCATGACTAATGTTGTTTACGTGAGCGAATCGGTCGGACTCGACCGAGAGTGTCACCGCCATGGGGTAGAGGAGATCGAGGTGGTTCTCCCCTGTTGTCGTGGCGTCAAAATGGCGTGGTGGCCGGGAGGAGGTTGGAAGTGGCTAGTCTGCTCGAATCGCTGGCCTCTTCATCGTCAGGAGATGGAGAAGAAAGGGAGCTCGCTGGAGGCGAGAGGTCGACAGTGGTGGCTGCAATCAATGTGCTGCAACGCTACTGCGGGTGACGAGAGAGAGTTGCCGCCTGGTTTTAGAGAGAGAGCCGGAGAGAGAAAGATAGAATTGAAGGCTGGCAAGGGGGAGAGAGGGCGAATCGTCACCATGATGTAGCTACGGAGATGGAGAAGAAGAATCAAGGAGACAAAGGGCAGCTGCAGCTAGCATGCAAGTTTTTTGCCGTGTTTATGCTCGCCCCTTCTAGTTTTTACCCCATTTTTCAATTTTCCTCTGTTTTATTTACTCCCTCAAGCGTTATTCTTCTCCTCTTTTAAAAATTTCTCTCCCCATGATCGTGTTCTTTGCCCATTGTTCCCTCTTTCGCTTCTTTTTTTAAGGTTTTTTTGTATCCGGATAAAGGTTCACCTCGTTAAAAGAATTCCTCATATGTCATCCTCCAATTTCCCCCCTTTCTCTTTTTTTCGCTTATTTATAGCCATAGAAGGCATGGTGCACGGCATGGGGTGATGTCCAGGGCATGGCTGAGGAATGGTGTTGCAGAGGGAGCATGGGCTGGTGGAATGGTTGAAGATAGTTGTGGGAGGCACCATGAGTGAACCCTTTTGTGAGCTTTTTTTTTTTTTTTATTTAGAAATAAGTTAAAAGATTTTTTGATGGAAAAAAATCAGGAAGAAAGATATTTTTATCTTTAATTTTGGCTTCCGAATTCATTCAAAAAGTTTCGTCGCCGAAAATTCTGATCGTCTCAATTTTAACCCAAATTAAGCTTTCAAACTTAATTTTTCAGCAATCAAGCCCTTAATTAGATTAATTCAACCCATTTTAAGTATAATTAAGCCCTTGCGCTTAATTAAATCCTTCAATTGGGCTCTCAATTAATTCCGAAGAGTTTCGTCACCGAATATCCTGATTTTCTCAATTGAACCCAGATTCGGCTTCCAAACTTAATTTCTCACTAATTAAGACCTTAATAAAATTAATTTGACCCATTTAAAGTATAATTAAGCTCTTGCTCTAAATTAAATCCTTCAATTGGGCTTTCAATTAATTTCGAAGAGTTTCGTCACCGAAAATTCTGATTTTCTCAATTGAACCCAAATTCGGCTTCCAAACTTAATTTCTCACTAATTAAAACCCCATTTAAAGTATAATTAAGCTCTTGCGCTAAATTAAATCCTTCAATTGGGCTTTCAATTAATTCCGAAGAGTTTCGTCACCAAAAATTCTGATTTTCTCAATTGAACCCAAATTCGGCTTCCAAACTTAATTTCTCACTATTTAAGACCTTAATAAAATTAATTTGACCCATTTAAAGTATAATTAAGCTCTTGCGCTAAATTAAATCCTTCAATTGGGCTCTTAATTAATTCTGAAGAATAATTACACTTTACATCGGCCAACGATTAAATCAAATTGACCCATAAAAATATAATTATGTCTTCCGACTTAATTTTTATGCAGATTTATCTAATAATAAATTATCTTCGCCTCGAATCTGCATTTTCCTTCATTTTTGGGTAAAAAAAGAGGTACGACCAGGCTTTCGAAAACATTCAAAATTTTCACATTAATTTTTGTGCCGACACCAGCCCCTTTTATTTTATTTTTATTATTTTTTGATATATTTTGGGGAGTCACCCAAAAATTGGGTGATGACACTCTCCATATGACATTTGGAAAGGGTTTCCTACTTTGCTTTCAACAATGACAAGTCTTACAGCTGGACATATGATCATCAAGAATAGAGCCAACTAATTTGATTTGGCTAGCTATATTAAGTAGCCTTTTAGAATACTCTTTAATGGATTCGGTCTTCTTCAACTTCTGCAATTCAAAGCCATGCATCAAGTTTAGCACTCGTATCCCTTGAATCCTTCCATCCCTTTCATACTCAATCTTGAGATAATCTTATATCTTTTTTTTTTTAGAGACATGATTCGAGTGAAAATGGTGGATGATACTTCAACAAACAAGTAGGCCTTTAACTTTGATTTTTTCTCTTCTCCTTGTGAGTTTTGACATGTGCCATTGTGGGATTGTTTGGAAGTATGGGGATTTTGTAATATTCTTCCACTATCTCCCACAGGTCCAAAGCCTCCAAGTATGTCTCCATCTGTACTGCTCAAAACTGGTAATTGTCTTCATTGAACACTAGTGGAGAAATTGATGAGAAGTTGCCTTCTATCTACATGGATTACAACACATATCTCTTTAAATCAATGCTCTGATACCAATTGTAGTTGATTGAAGATGAAGAGTAAAAGAGAATTAGGTTTTAGGATAGAAAATTATTTGAAGCCTTATAGACTTAAAAACTTATTCTCTTCTGCAACATTACAATTTATAGATTGAATTGAATAATAGCCTCATAGAATCTTTCTCCTAGAATTGTGCCACGATTTAAAACATAAATAAAAAATTAAATAACAGAAGCTACTAAATAGTACCAGAAGCAAAGAAACAATAACAGATTTGTATTGACAAATTCAAATCACTTAACATGTTTGCTTATTCCACATTAGCAGTCCTAAACATATTTTCTAACAGTCAAAGCTTAATTCTTACGATTATTCGATTGACTAGTAGGGTAAAATCAACATGAGTAAGTCTTAAGGAAAGTAGAGGCACTCCTAGATAGTTGACTGGTAACTAGCAATGCTAGAAGCCTATTTACTAGCGAACTGGCTCTTGCTTCTAGACCCAAACCCATTTCTATCAGCTCAATCACTCCACGCGATTTACTGGCGAACTACTATCGCCGTTTATGTTTTGACTTCTTGCAAATAATAAAGCTTTTAAATTTGACATTGAAGAACAATATGTCATGACATTATTATTAAGTATCAAGTATAAAGCTAAACAAGGTATGGGTATTACTGTACATTACTATATCTCTAAAGCTAAACTCAAATTTATTGTGGATTATAATATTGTAATTACTATTTTAGTCTTCCATGCACAATAACTTTGGTCTCGGTCTAAGGATATTTTTTATTTTTTTGCATTTTTTTCACAGTAAAATAATTATAGCACCCATATATAGGACAAAACAGTATAGGAATTGCCAGGGACATTAAGGTTATTGCAATTTTTTTAAATGGCTAAATACAAATACACCCCTATATAAAACAAAACAGAATAGTTACCTCTAAGGTCAGTAGGGTAATTGCACTTTCTTTTTTAAAAAAATAGCTAAATATGTAAATACTCCCATATATGACAAAGTCTTAGATTTGGCTGTAGAGGTATGGCGGTAATTTACCATTTTTTTAGTATATTTTCTGCCTCGGCACTGTTTGCGTGTTGTCGGACACGCTATTCATTTCCGCGCTTACATTGTTTTCTGATGGCGCGAGAGTTGTTGTACGATGAGTAAAAATACCCAACCGACATCTAGAATGATTCTCCGCTATGCTCTCTTCCTCAGGGTGCAATGCGTGTGGTTCCTAGGTGGTTGGAGACATGTCGATGATCAGTTGAAGCTCCCCCCCTTTTCTCTCTCTACAAGCACATATACAAATCAGGCATCGCTGTTTATTGAGTTTTCATTTTAGTCCTTGATCTTTTGATTGTTTTATAGGGTCCCTATTTCTGCTATATAGGTTTTGATTTGTTTGAATTTTGTCCTTCAATTGAAATTGATTATATAGAGTAGTTTCATTTTGTTCCTCAGTCTTTAAATTTTCGGATTGGTTTGAAATCCTTAATATATTTGGTATCAAAGCTTTGATTTGTTTCAATTTTGTCCTTCAATTCAAATTGATTATATATTTTAGTTTCATTTCGGTCCTTGGTCTTCTAATTTCAGGTTTTGATTTAAAATCTTTAATTTTTTCGGTATCAAAGTTTATGTTTGTTTCAATTTTGTCATTTAAATGAAATTTATTATATATGTATTTTTCATTTCAACCCTTATACTTTTAATCTTCGATTTTATTTTAATTCTTTTATTTTTTTATATACATTTCCTAAATGGTTCCTATTTTTATCTGTTTTTATATATACATGCTCTTAGTTTTTGTTTCCAATTTTTTCTATTTCCACTGTTATTATAGTTTTTTTATTTAATATGTAAATTTTAATTTGTGTTGGTAACCATTTGGAAATTAATATTTATTTATTTTTCTCTTTTTTTTATTCTTCAAGTCAAATATGTTTTTTTAAATCTAATATTTTTTTGATGTGTCATTTATTTTATTTTTTAATTGTTTTTTTTAATATTGTTAGGTGTTGAATTTCTAATTATTATAGATAAGGCATTAAAAATAACGATAATGATTATTTGTAAGTTTTTTTCTTATAAATATGTGAGACTTAGTAGCAACATAATATATATATATATATATATATATATATATATATATATATATATATATATATATATCAATGACCTAGGTTTTTTTGAAGAAAAAAGAATTAATATTAGTGTTCTAAAATAATTTTAATATAGCAATATGAGGAATCAACCTTATAAAATAAAAATAAAAATAAATTTCTTTTTCTAACAATAATTTTGGTGTCATCGATAGTATGAACAATAATAATTAGAATATAAATTATTTATAATAATATTTATAATGACAGCTAAAATAATTATGACAATAATAATTAAAATAATTCATTAGTTGGTGTTATTTTTCTTAAAGGTTGATTGGTGTTATTTATGTATGATATTTCATATATAATATCCCATAAAAAAAAATACGAAGTCACATGAACATGAAACAAGTGAAAAAATTGAGGCAAATGATCTATAATTAAAAAATATACGAGCCAATTGCCCTAAACTTTAGCGTACCCATAAAAAAAAATTAACATGTAAAAAAATAATAATGGTCATAGATTTTTTTATAATGCTATATATATTTGAGCAAAATAATTAGCTTAAAAAACTTTTGGCTCTTATTGTAGCAAATTTATTTATAATAATAATAATAATAATAATAATAATAATTGTATATTAGGTTTTTATATATTCATTTATTTATGGAAAATGCATTTAAAATAATGATAATGTTTATTTTAAAGATTTTTCTCTTAAAAAAAATTATTTATTCTGATATTTAATTAATATTAACGCCTTAAAAAACATAACAAATAACTAATGAGAGATGGTTTTTCCTTATATTAAACTTTAATCCAATTTTGTTTTTCTTAAATATAAAAATATTTAGGATATATAGAATTGCGAATGAAAAGAGTTATTATGGATTTTAAAAATTAATTCCAAGTTTTGTCTCATATAAATGAAGTTTATTAGCATAAAAAAATAAAAAATATTATTTTAGAGATTTTCTCTCTCAAACTCAAAAATTAAAATGTTAATAAAAACTTAAAATTACAAATACTAAAAGAACGGTAGAGTAAGAAAAAGAAAATTAGGGTAACTAAAAAGACAATTCAAATCTCAAATTCATGCTCCAACGGTCATATGCTCTACCCGAGCCCCTCAAGACGACTATATATAGCCACAAAACTTCTCTCACGACAGCAGCCACGGAAACTGCACCAGCACCTGCTCGCAGCCAAAGGAAAGCAAAAACATCTTGTTCATAGATGGATTTCCACTGTCTTTCGAGGAAAGAGCTACAAGATCTCTGAAAGAAGAACAAGATCCCTGCTAACATAGCCAATGTCGCCATCGCCGAAGCCCTAGAGGTTCTTCACAAGGTACGAACGAAATATAATCTTGTATTTGAAATGATTAACCAACCATTTAATGTTCTTGCCTGTATTCAATGAAACTAAGATCTGTTTGTCCGGATCCAATTTTCTATCAAAGAACGAGCAGCGTTCTTCAAATATTCAGTAAAATCTGTTGAAATTTTCTTGATTTTACTGCAATGAATTTGTGTCTTGCCACTGAAAAGATTTTCTTGATTTTACTGCTATGAATCGGTCTGTCCACTTTGAGTGAACAACTGAAAAGTAAATCAAAGTAAGATTTAAGAAATTGATTTTTTTATATCAAGCCCAGTCCCCAGTTGGATTCTCATGTTTTCTTGTAGTCCATATCCCCTTTAATCTTATTATTAGTTTACAAATTGAAAGGAAACTGTAGGAATCAAACCTTCAAATAGTTTTTGTCTCCGAAAACACCAGCAACACGGAGTCGCCGGAGGATGGCTCCAGCAGTTTCAGCTCGGGGGAAAGTAGAGGCTCAGAACGAACATAAATCTGTTCAGGGGGTGTACAAATCGAGGAGTGCAATGGGCTTAATTAAAGGAGAAAGAGAGGGTTAGGCCATTAAAGATGGATGGACCGTGATGGGTAATTGAGGATGTTGAAGCGAAGGATGAGAGTGGTAAGTATTTTTGTTTTATGTGTTTGATTGCAATATATATATATATAAAAGCTGTTCAGAACGAGGAATGAAATTATTGAAATTAAAACTTGTTAGCTGGAGGTCATCTTATCTTCCTTTTCTGGCAACTTTTCTTTCTTTTTTTCTTTTTGATCTGATGAATTCTCTTACTGCAAATCAATTAAGAAGAGGAGATCCCTTATGAACAATTTATCCACCGATCTGAAATAGTAAATGTGCTTCTGAAAATAAAATTATATATCATAACATTTAACATGAAGAAATGATGAATTAATATACTGAGAAGAGTCCTGATATTTTATCATTGGATGACAGAAAAAGAACTGCAAATTGCAGAGAAGAGATACCCTGTGAAACCAGCCAAAGCTTGCTACTTCTTCCATTGCAGAATTCTAAGAGCTGTTACATCTCTATATAGAAGGGTATGGAAGGATTGGGCTTAAAGGAGAAAGAGAGGATTAGGCCATTGAAGATGGATGGACCGCGCAGGCAAATTGAGGATGTTGAAACGAAGGATGAGAATGGTAAGTATTTTTGTTTTACGTGTGTATATATATATAAAAGCTGTTATCTGCATGGTGGTCTGGTCAGAGTTAGAACTGAACAAATTGAAATGCAATATAAAAACAAGAAACAAGGAGTTAGAACTGAACTTCGACTGGAAACTATTTGCTGACAACATCGAAAAAGAGTTCTAAGAAAATCATTGATACAGAAGCGGTGGCTTGACAGACGAACATTTACTGGGGGAGAAAAGGGAAACGAACAACGAACTTGAAGATCTTGACAGACCAGGAGTGTTTCTCGAAAAAAGAGCCAGAAGAAATGGTCAGCAAAAAAGCTACTGAAGGAACCATAGGAATTTTACAGGCATGCCTGAATTCAAATACAGTGAACTGAGTTGTTTACCCTTCAGGCGCATCGACAATTTTATTTTGTGGCAATGACCAAGAAGTGGTGGATGAGAGTGCATGGACAGACACAGATTAATTTAGAAGTCTGAATGTAACTAGCAATCCTTCCTTGATTGCCGAAACATATACGAAAAGGCTGCTCTGGAATTTGCTGAACAACATGGATTGGATCTCGTTTCTTTGATTCCTTCCCTGGTGTTAGGTCCATTCATTTGTCTTGAGATCCCAAGGGTACGTTTTCACTCTCAAGTTTCATTCGCAGTGACTTTTTGCAAATTGGTTCACTCTTCCTCTGCTTTCGTTTTAAAAAACATTTTAATTTTAACTCGTTAATCAATTCTAACTAATGCTACTTTCCTTCATCAGAGTTCATGAATCAATCTTATCAGTCATATGTTTAAGTTAATCAATCATTTTTATCTTAAGTTATTTTGACATGTTCAAATGTGCAGGAAACAGGAACCACTATCGGCTCCATACAAATTCGAATATGGTACACATAGATGATGTGACCAGGGCACACATTTTTGTGCTTGAACATTCTAATGCAAAAGGGAGATATCCAAAACAGGAAATGGGTTCCGAGAAAGGTCTTTATTCCAAAGTTCTTTCATTGGATAATGCAAGTGAAATGAACAACGAACTTCATGTAATGACTATGAAATGGATTGTTACAATCCCGAATCGGAGGGCTTAAATGAATACAGTAGAGCAAGAGTTTAGAGAACTCAAATCCTGTTGTAGTTGAAAGCTCACAGAAGCATTACCAGTGACTCAGCAACTGATTTACAACAGCGGTCATATGATTTTTGTTTCTTCATTATTAAAACACCTGTTCATCTCGTATTCGCAATTTTGGTGTTGATGGTCTTTTTTTTATGTTTTGTGATTCTTTGATGTTTACTCAATGGTAAGTCTTGTAGGACTAAATGTTTTGTTCATTTATTGTCAGATTCACCAACCCTCATAAAATCTCAATTTGTGGAAAATAAGCGGCATGATAATTATGACCTCCAATCATACTTTGCAATTGTGGAAGAGTCTCGTAGAAATCAATCAGATGAAGCTAAAGAAAATGGTAATGGAAAAAGAGTTGTTGAAGATGCTAGCCACAAGTTGGCAGAGAGCAGACACGAAATTGAAAATATCCAGTCATTCAGTTGAGTATAATCTTTTCACGTGGAATGACTACTTGTGGAGTTCACCACTGTGCCCGAGCACGAAATACAGAAGTCCCCGGAGAAAGCTATGAGTGGATCACCAAAAGCTCCTCAAACTTGTACTAGAACCTTGACTCGAACAAGGACTTCAACAGCTTCTGTTCGCCAGAAAATGGAGAGTAAATTGATGGAAATTGTTGAGCAGCAAGAGAAGAACAATGTGCGGAAGACACCAGCAACACAAAGTAGCCGGAGGATGGCTCCAGCAGTTGCAGCTCGGGGGAAAGTAGAGGCTCAGAACGAACATAAATCTGTTCAGGGGGTGTACAAATCGAGGAGTGCAATGGGCTTAAAGGAGAAAGAGAGGGTTAGGCCATTGAAGATGGATGGGCCGTGCTGGGTAATTGAGGATGTTGAAACGAAGGATGAGAGTGGTAAGTATTTTTGTTTTATGTGTTTGATTGCAATATATATATATATAAAAGCTGTTCAGAACGAGGAATGAAATTATTGAAATTAAAACTTGTTAGCTGGAGGTCATCTTATCTTCCTTTTCTTGCAACTTTTCTTTCTTTTTTTCTTTTTGATCTGCTGAATTCTCTTACTGCAAATCAATTAAGAAGAGGAGATCCCTTATGAACAATTTTATCCACCGATCTGAAATACATGTGCTTCTGAAAATAAAATTATATATCATAACATTTAACATGAAGAAATGATGAATTATTTTATCGTTGGATGACACAAAAAGAACAACAAATTGCAGAGAAGAGATACCCTGTGAAACCAGCCAGACCTTGCTACATCTTCCATTGCAGAATTCTAAGAGCTGTTACATCTCTCTATAGAAGAGTACGGAAGGATTGGGCTTAAAGGAGAAAGAGAGGGTTAGGCCATTGAAGATGGATGGGCCGTGCTGGGAAATTGAGGATGTTGAAATGAAGGACGAGAATGGTAAGTATTTTTGTTTTACGTGTGTATATATATATATAAAAGCTGTTATCTGCATGGTGGTCTGGTCAGAGTTAGAACTGAACAAATTGAAATGCAATATAAAAACAAGAAACAAGGAGTTAGAACTGAACTTCGACTGGAAACTATTTGTTGAAAACATCCAAAAAGAGTTCTAAGAAAATAATTGATACAGAAGCGGTGGCTTGACAGACGAACATTTACTGGGGGAGAAAAGGGAAACGAACAACGAACTTGAAGATCTTGACAGACCAGGAGTGTTTCACGAAAAAAGAGCCAGAAGAAATGGTCATCAAAAGAGCTACTGAAGGAACCACAGGAATTTTACAGGCATGCCTGAATTCAAATACAGTGAACTGAGTTGTTTACACTTCAGGCGCATCGACAATTTTATTTTATGGCAATGACCAAGAAGTGGTGGATGAGAGTGCATGGACAGACATAGATTAATTTAGAAGTCTGAACAACATGGATTGGATCTCGTTTCTTTGATTCCTTCCCTGGTATTAGGTCCATTCATTTGTCCTGAGATCCCAAGGGTACATTTTCACTCTCAAGTTTCATTCGCAGTGACTTTTTGCAAATTGGTTCATTCTTCCTCTGCTTTCGTTTTAAAAAACATTTTTATTTTAACTCGTTAATCAATTCTAAAAGCTGTCTAGAGCGAGGAATGAAATTATTGAAATTAAAACTTGTTAGCAGGTGGTCATCTTAACTTCCTTTTCTTGCAACTTCTCTTTAGCCTTTTCTTTTTGAGCTGCTGAATTCTCTTACTGCAAATCAATTAAGAAGAGGAGATCCATTATGAACAATTTATCCACCACAGATGCTGGGAAATTGAGGATGTTGAAACGAAGAATGAGAGTGGTAAGTATATTTTGTTTTACGTGTTTGATTGCAATATATATATATAATCTGTTCATTGCATCTGTGGTGGTCTGATCAGAGTTAGAATTGAACAAATTGAAATGCATTTTTCAACAAATAAAAATAAGAAACAAGGAGTCCGAACTGAACTTTTGATGAAAATTATGGAGGCCCCAGGCATGGACCTGGCGTTCGAAGCTTCTCATGCACTTTTCATCATGCAATCTGAATAGTTGATCATGGAAAGAAGCTGTCAGCAGAGGTTTCTACTGAAAGAAAGAAGGAATGCAGAAAAGAATCTAATCATGTCATCCGAGAGTGCTACTTTGATCTGTGTCCCCCATCATTCACATTTGCATTTTTTTGTCCGCGTCAAGTTTTTGATCTGTGTCCGGCCCCATCATTCACATTTGCAAAGCCCCTCGGATGTTCCCCTTCAAGTTGTTTCTTCATTAGAAACTCAGCTTGCTTGTCAAGTGAGGCCTGATCCTGCACACCAGTAGGATATTTCTCCAATCCTGGATGGATTACTTGAGAAACAAGGGTTTGGAGATGAGAGCATGTGCTTGGCAGAGGGGTGTTCTAGCTTATGTAGTCTAGTGGTGAGACCAGTTTAAATTAGATTCCAAGGTTAGCAAATGGGATGATACAGTGGAGTGCTTGAAAATTTTTGGAGTATGGGATTTCTTTTAGTTTACTCTTTTGCCCTAGTTGAGCCCTTTCGAGTGAAGTATGGCTTTGCAGATAGGTCAATGTGTTTGAGAAAACAAGTATAGAAGTGATGCTCATACTAGTGCTTCGTAAAACTGAAGACTCAAACTTACTTGGGCAAAGTTGGCAAGGACAAGAAGAGGGAAGGTGGCTAAAATGAGAAGGGAGACCCTCCATTCTACTATGAAAGCAACTATGAATGAAGTGAGGAGAGAATTCATGTTTTATAGTATGACAAATAAAATTTACTGGGGGAGAAAAGGAACATCAAGCGTGAACTTCAAGAAGAGAGCTTGAGTAATAGGTATGAATTGGAAGATTACAACCCACAACAGGAAATGGGTTCTAAGAAAGATCTTTATTCCGAAGTTCTTTCATTGGATAATGCAAGTGAAATAAATAATGAACTTGAAAAGGATGAAAAGAGTAATGACTATGAAATGGATAGTTACAATCCAGCATTGGAGGGCTTAAATGGATAGGATGCATATAGTAGTAACAATGAGAGTTTAGAGAACCAAAATCCTATTGTAGTTGAAAGATCAGAGAAGGTATTACCGGTGACTCGGGAACTGATTCACAACAACGGTAATATGATTTTATTTTTCTTCAATTTAAAAAAAACACTTGTTCACTTATTCACAATTTTAGTATTGATGGTCTTTTTTTTTTAATGTTTTGTGCTTATTTGATGTTTACTATATGGTTAAAGTCCTGCAGGACTAAATATTTTGTTCATTTATTGTCAGATTCACCAGCCCTCATCGTATCTTGATTTGAGGAACATAACCGGCATGACAATTATACCTCCAATCAAACTTTGCAAATGTGGATGATAAGTGGAATGACAATTATGACCTTCAGTCAACTTTGCAAATGTGGAAAAGTGTGGTAGAAATCATTTAGATGAAGCCAAAAAAATATTAATGCAAGAAGAGTTGTTGAAGATGATAGCAGCAAGATGTCAGAAAGCAAACACGAAACTGAAAATATGGAGTCATTAACCCGTTCTTTTACCCCGGCCCAATGTTAGGCCAGATGACAATCTTATTACCCTTTGAATGTGGCACTCTTCAAGGTTAGTTTACTCGCCCAACTGAAGCTGGTGGTGCAATGTTAGGCCACATAATAGGATTATTAGCCTTTGAAGCTGCCAGTACATAGAGGGCTGCCAAGGCCTCGTTCCCATGAGGCCATATAAGCCCCAGCAACCTGCCAACCCCTCGTCGAGCGTGCATGTTGGCCCCTACTATGCTTGGCCTCTCTTGAGAAGGCTTTAAAGACACATGGGACTGTATGGTCCTAGCGTGCAGGTTAGCAAGGCTATCACCGTGTCACGTGTACAGGCCCCTACTACTCCAAGGCTATCCCTTGCAGCCTCTACCTAGCGTTTCTTGAATTGTTGGACTAGCAAGTCACCGGCGGCTGTCCAAGCGTCCTGTGTGGGTCAGTGAGGCTGTCACCTCACGTAGGCAGCTCTCACTCAGGGTTGTCATCATGTCGTGCGAGCTGGCCCCTCCTAGTTGTCAAATTGACTCCTAATCTCACAGCAAAATAGTGTTTATTGTCAATTTGGCTGAATACCATTTTACTAGGGTTTCACATACATTAAATAGGAAAACAGATTTACATGCCTATTTGTGTTATGCTACAACTTCGGGCTAAGTATAGAAATAGATAAGTCTCCTACTATTACCCAACTACCTATAGCTGTATCACTATACATATCATGTTAACACCCTCCCCCCCTCAAATTGATGCCGGGTGAGAACAAAGCATCAATTTGCTAACAAGAAATTGATGGCGTGGACCAGGCAAGGATTTGGTAAACACATAAGCTATCTGAAGATCAGTGGAGATATGTGGAAGAGAAATGACATGAGAATCGACGGCCTCTCGAATAGAATGACAATCTTCTTCGATATGTTTAGTACGCTCATGAAACACAGGATTCGAAGCAATCTGGATAGCACTCGTGTTGTCAGCATGAAGAAGAGTAGGAGAGGACTGAAAGAAACAAATTTCGGCCAATAAACCATGAAGCCATACAATTTCTAAACAAGCAGCGAACATGGCCCGGTATTCAGACTTTGTGGAAGATTTGGAAACACAATCCTGTTTCTTGCTTTTCCAAGAAATCAAGGAATCACCAAGAAACATGTACCACCCGGTAACAGAGCGTTGGATAGCACTCGTGTTGTCAGCATGAAGAAGAGTAGGAGAGGACTGAGAGAAACCAATTTCAGCCAATAAACCATGAAGCCATACAATTTCTGAACAAGCAGCGAATAAGCAGTGAACATGGCCCGGTATTCAGACTTTGTGGAAGATTTGGAAACACAATCTTGTTTCTTGCTTTTCCAAGAAATCAAGGAATCACCAAGAAACATGTACCACCCGGTAACAGAGCGTTGGGTATCAGGACAACCCGCCCAATCAGCATCATTAAGTGCCACAAGACGGATGGGAGAGCTAATTGAATAGAAGAGCCCACGGCTAGTAGAACCAAGTAGATAACGAATAATGCGACAAACTGCTGCCAAATATAAATGACGGGGAGATTGCATAAATTGACTGACTTGCTGAATCGCAAAACAAATATGAGGCCAAGTAATAGTAAGATTATTCAGGCTGCCAACCAATTGCCAATATAAAGTGGGATTAGGCAGAAGATCACCGTCATCATGTCGAAACTTAACGTTAACCTCTGAAGGAGTATCATCTACTAGAGAAGAATCCTGAAGACCAGCCAAAGCAATTAAGTCCAAAGCATATTTCTTCCAAAAAATAAGTAAGAGAACCCAGGTCCTTCATATGAAAACAATCCAAAAGATGCTGCTGAAGTTGGCTAATTAATATGGAGTCAGTCCCAATAATGACAATGTCATCAACATAAATAAGGAGTAGAACAACACTAGTGAAGGTTGTGCAAAGAAATAATGAAGAATCATAATTGCTTTGCACAAAAGAGAAGCGAAGCAAGGTAGTCCGAAACTTGTCAAACCACGCTCGGGGAGCTTGCTTCAATCCATACAAGGACCGCCTCAATTTACACACAGCCGATTTAGAAGAAGAAACCAAACCCGGTGGAGGAGTCATATAAATATCCTCCATAAGGTCACCATGGAGAAAAGCATTTTTGACATCCATTTGGTGAAGTGGCCATCCCTGAGAGGTAGCAATGGTAATAATAGCGCGCACAGTAGTCATTTTAGCTACCAGAGCAAAAGTCTCCTCATAATCCACCCCATATTCCTGCCTGTTGCCAAGAGCAACCAACCGTGCTTTATATCTATCTAGAGTGCCGTCAGAGCGGAGCTTAATTTAGTACACCCATTTACATCCAATGGGCTTAACTGCCGTAGGACAAGGAATAAGGTCCCATGTATGATTTTCCTGTAGAGCCTGAAGTTCCTCCTACATGGCTGTTTGCCAACACTCATGCTCGACAGCCTGTGAGTAACAGATGGAATAGTAATATTGGATAAAGTAGTAGAAAAACCATACCAATCAGGAGGATAAGATACCCGGGTAGAGCGGCGAAGAGTAAGCAGAGGAGGAGGTGGCGTAGAAGTGTCTCCAGGAGCAGTATCAGGTGGAGGAGAAGTTGTCGGAAGAGACAAAGGTAGTCGACGTCTTTCATACACAATACTAGGTTTGAATCTTTCAAAAGAGGAAACATCCTCAAAATGAGGAAGAAGAGGAACTACCGAGGAAGATGCAGTAGTCGTAGGGAAAAAATATTGATTTTCAAAGAAAACAACATTTCTAGAGATACGAAATTTATCACAGAGAAGATCATAACAAACAAAGTTTGTGAGCAATACTATAACCTAAAAAAGCACATTTAATAGACTAAGCAGAAAGTTTGTGTCGTTCATTAGGAGGTAAGTGGACAAAGCAAACACAATCAAAAGTATGCAAGTCATAATAGCTAGGAGACTTATGATGAAGAAGATAGAAAGGGGAATCGAATTATAATACCTGGGATGGTAATCCATTGATTAGATACACAGCAGTAGATAAAGCTTCAACCCAAAATTTAGATGGAACATACAACTTAAGCAATAAGGATCTAGTGGTATCCAAAAGGTGACGATTCTTACGCTCAGCAACCTCATTTTGTTGTGGTGTATATGGACACGACCGATGCGAAACAATGCCATTTTGCTGTAGAAAAATATGAAATTCCCGTGACATATATTCCCCACCCGAATCAGATCTCAATACCTTAATACCAGTAGAAAATTGAGTTTCAACATAGGCACAAAATGTCTTGAAAACCGAAAATACCTCAGATTTGGAACGAAGGAAATACACCCAAGTAAACCTACTATAATCATCAATAAATGTGACGAAGTACTTGTAAAGAGCATGAGAAAGAATCGGTGCTGGACCCCACACATCACTATTAATGATATCAAAGCATTTTGTAGCACGACTTCCATGAGAAGGGAAACGAAGAGTTTTACTCTTGCTTAATTTAAATATAGAACAATCAATCAAAGCATCATGAGAAGAAAAACTAGTTTTATTGCCCAACAAACCAGAATTCAATAATTGAGATAAAACAATGGAGTTCGGATGGCCTAAACGTCTGTGCCATATGGCACTTTGATTTTGAAAAGTAGTACAAGCTAAAGAGAAACAACTAGGAATGGAAAAGTGTAGCAGAAATAATCGTCCAACTTTAGGTCCCTTCACGATGATCTTCCTCGACACCTGATCCTGCACAAGACAACCATTACGAGAAAAATACACATTATAGTTATCATCCACCAGTTGACCGACTGAAATAAGGCTAGTAGACAATGCTGGTGATACAAAAATATGCTTGAAAATTGGTTCAATATCTCCAACCTTAGTAATGGGTATGTGACTACCATTAGCAACCAAAATTTTTGGTAAGCCATGATACTTACGCACATTCTTAAGCCTACTAGATGAGTTGGTCATATGGTTTGACGGAGCTGAATTAGCAAGCCACAAATGAGAATTACAATGAGTACGTTGCAACCCCAAGGCCAAGAAGGCAGTAAGGATCATCTGTTGCACCATTTTTGGATTAAGAGGACTTGATGCAGCTGCTGCCGTAGAAGAGCTGTTAGACATCACCGCGAAAAAAGCATTTGTCCGACGATTTTGAGGACGAGTGGAACACTCCTTGATGATATGGCCTTGTTGTTTGCAATAATTGCAGAACTTCTTTCTACAATTGTTAGCAATGTGCCCATATTCTTTGCAACTGTAACATTGAACACTACCCATATTTCGATGTCTTCCCCTTCCATGGGTTGCAAAGGCAACAGCAGTTGTATTGTCTGGCTTGAGATTGCCTTGTGTAAGAAGGCGTTGTTCTTCCCTCAGTAAATCCCCAAAACAAACATCCAAGGTAAGCAATGGATCTCGGTTCATTAAATTTGAGCGAGCAATCTCAAATTCAGGCCTCAATTTCATTAAAAATTGATCCCGCTTACTTTGCTCATGAACCTTTTGAACAACAAAAAGAGCATTGGCTGGTATTTGGGCATAAATAATATCAGTATATTCTACCCACAAGTTCATAAAACTAGAATAATACTCCTGAATAGAGAGATTGCTTTGAGTATAATTAGAGATATCGTTTTCTAATTGAAAACGTCTAGCATTATTATCTTAATAGTAAACCTTTTTCAGATATTCCCACATGGTTTTTGCAGTTTTATATGGCCTCAAATTAAGAACAATAAGAGGATCAACCGACCCTAATATCCAAGACATTACTCGGGCATCCTTAACCTTCCATTGAGACAGCTTTGGAGCGTTGGTGGGAGCTGGATCATTGCCATCCGTATGACCCCATAATTCTTTTCCTGTGACAAAAACTTGGAACTGAAATTCCCAGGTAAAATAATTCTTTCTAGTGAACTGAACACCAAACAAATCAGAGTTGCTTGATGTCATTGTGTTGATGAGCCCCAAAGACAGCCAAGAATCACGATTTCCAGAAAACAAACCAGAAACTAACAGAAAACCAAGAAAAACCGAGAGTCCAAAATCAACACAGCCGAGAGCCCTATGTATGTAGGGCTGATCCATAAAAAACTGAGAGTGTTGCAGATTCAAGAGTGTGGCTCTGATACCATGTCAGATTGACTACTAATCTCACAGCAAAATAGTGTTTATTGTCAATTTGGTTGAATACCCTTTTCCTAGGGTTTCACATACACTAAATAGGGAAACATATTTACATGCCCAGCTGTGTTATGCTACAATTTCGGGCTAAGTATAGAAATAGATAAGTCTCTTATTATTACCCAACTACCTACAGCTGTATGGCTATACATATCATGTTAACACTAGCCTTTCCCGTGTGAGTGTTTGTAAGGGCCCTGCGTAGCTCTGCCTAGCCTCTCTTGCATAGGAGCTGGCACGATGCACATGGGACAATGGTATTCCACATGGGGGCGCCAAGGCTAGGTCCTGCTATGCCTAGCTTGCCCACGCGGGGGCTTCCAGGATGCACGGGGCTGCTAGGACCCAGTGCATGGGGTGACAGGGATGACCCCTTCTATGCTTGGCCTCTTTCGTACAGGGGGCTGGGAGAGCGGTGTACGCCTCTTCCTAGCCTATCCCATGCGGGGGTCTACTAGGGCCTCTTGCGCCTTTGTCTAGCCTCTCCCGTGCTCAAGTTTGGAATGACACTTGGGCTTGCCATGGCTCCTGCATGGGGCAGCAGGGTTGCTTGGCCTCTCCTGTGAAGGGTGGGTAGGCCTCGTAGGGGCTTACTGGATGGAGGGGTTACTAGGGTTGACGCCACATTATGCGAGCATGCCCCTACTTCCCTTTCCATTTCCCTTTCCCTTTCTAGCCGTTGGAAGGGCCTCGTGGTTGGGTTAGAGGGTTGTCATTGAATCATGCAGGAATTCCTTACTACCCTGCCTCTTGCGAGTGGGTTGCCCTAGCTGGACTTGGCCTCTCCGACATGGGGGTTTGCAAGGGCTTGCAAGACGGTGGGCTGTAGGGGCACCAAGGTTCTTATTGCATCACACAAATAGGGCCCTGCTGCCCTTGGCCTCTCTCATGCAGAGGCTGGAAGGACCTACTAAGAAGAAGGGGTTTACTAACAAGAGAAAAGATGTTGAGGTAAGCAATGTGGAATAAAGGTATAAGGGTAAAATGAATTACAAAAACTTAAGCTACCAAAGGTAAAGCTATTAACTTTGTCATACAACAATATTATTTGATGATTTTACCCATATTTACCTAGTATTTTGCCCATGTTTACATATAAAATGTCTTCGTATTCTTTTTTTATGTTTTAAAGAAACTCGTATGGAAGATTAAAAAAGGAGTGATTTGGTGATAATATTCAAACTATGTTCCAACTCATGTTGAATATTGGCATATTTGACCTTCAATTGATGTTTTATGCATAACTTGAGTTGTAAAGGTCAAAATAAAGTAATTTTAGTGGAATATAACACTTACATCCATGCCTTTTTAATGGATTAATGTGACTGTTCAAGTGGAATCTAAGTTATCATTCTAACCAACCTATTGCTAAGTTTTATATCAAGACCATAGTTGTGATATTTAACTTATGAAGCAATAAGTTTGATGATTATGGTGGATCTATATTGCTAATCTTATGACAAACATTCAAGTAAATCAAGCATAAATTACAAACAATTATGCTATCTAAATTTATCAACCTATCTAGTTCTTAAGGCTATTATTTAATCAAATTACTAGCGAAGACATTATATTTGCTTAGTGGTTAGGGTTAGTTAAACTATGAACTAGTGAACTAACTAATGCTAAAGAAAGATAAATATCCAGAATATAAATTGACGTATCATTTTAATGAGCATTTTTTATTTTCATAAATGAACATTTACTTAAGATCAAGGTTTTTTTTTCTTAATAATTTTCAGTTTATTTAGTTCAGTTAGATTACTTTATTTTGTTTACCATAGCATAACATAAATAACCTCAAAACCCCTAACTTTGAATCATTTAACTTGAACTATATATTTCTCGTAGGATCGATCTCTTGCTTGTTTTATACTATCTTATTTGTTTAGGCTAGGATAATTAATTAGATTGATCGCAACATCACAATAAATTTCGGTACCATACCACTATTGGGAAAGTGATTCTTACGTCATTTTTATTTTTTCAATTAAAAAAACTGAAAAGGGGTTATTATTGCTTGTTCAAAATGAATTTTTTGATGGAATTACAATTTGATATTTAGTTTCATGAAGGAAAAATATTATGAGAAAGACTAGTAACATAATAGCCTCACCCTCTAGAGGTTAAATTCAACTATATTCTAGGGTTTTTAGATAAAACACCCAAGGTTGCACACCAATTGATCTCAAATATGAAAGCCAACTCAAAATAAATTGGCATGCATGGAGACTTCCCCAACAAATGAGTAAACTAGGTAAGTATTGTTAACCTTGAGAATGAAGTTGATGACCTTACTTATCTTGTGTGTTGTTTGACTTATGGAAATGCACATCAAATGAAGGTTTATAACATATGCTCGTAACAAGGCCATGTTTTGGATATGTACCTAATAATGCAAGATGACTACATTGAACAAGCTAATGCAGTTGATAGAATATTCAATGACCAATCACAATCCTGGATAACAATGCAAGATCACTTTCTAACATATACAATCCTAGTTAGAGATCTCACCTGAACTTATGCAATGAGAACCTATCTCAACAAGGCAATCAAGGTTGGCAATTCCACCCATATGGTTTTTATTCCTAATAAAATTATCAAGTAAGGCAACCCCTTATACTTATAAATTCCAATGCTATGAGGTCATCGAGTGATGATCTTCTTGAGATGATGAAAACCTTAGCTTCTTGAAAGAGTTGTGCAATACCAAATGAGCTTACAAGCTAAAAGGCTACAAAACATTTGAAGCCTAAACATAGGTGAAATTTTATATCTTGTTGTTCAAAAGATATTTCCTTTAAGGAAAAAATACCCATGTGTGTTTACTATCCCATGTATTACTAGTAATTTTATCTATAAATAGGTTTTATTTGATTTGGGTGTATTAATTAGTGTTATGCCTAAACATGTTTATGATTCTCCTAGTCTTGGGCCTTTGATTGAAACTAGTGTTATAGTGCAACTTGTGGATTGTAGTTTTGTTTATCCATTTTGTGTGATAGAAGACGCATTAGTTAATATTGATAGTTTGGTTGTTTCATATTATATTTATATACTTAATATGAAACATGAAATATGAAACATGATTCCTCTAACACCAAAACGCCTGTCTTTTTTGTAAGAACATTCTTAAAGACTATTAACACTAAAATTGATTGTGGTAAGGATATTTTGTCTATGGAAGTAAGAGATAAAATGATAGAATTTAACTTTCATGATGCAATAAAATATCATTATAACAATGTTTATTCTATCATATGTCATGACCAAATTTATGACTGTGTGCAACAAGTTCTTAATTTTAATTGCAAGGATAGGTTAAGAGTGACATTGATTTTACTTAGATATAATATTTGGAGAGATGTATATATGTTCTCTGCAACATGCAAGAATCATTGTTGACTTTGCAAGATTTAAAAAAAGCCCTTTATGGTAATATTTTTATTGATTTAGTACTTTTACATAAAAAGCTTTTATCATCTATTATACAGGCACCCAAGTTAGAATTGAAACCTTTGTCTAGAAATTTAAATTATGTATTCATTCGCGATAACAATACACTTTTTATTATTGTTGCAATGATGATTTTTTCACGCTTCATGCCCCGCCATTCCCCAGATTTGGGAGACAATAGCGCACGGTGAAAATGGATGTGTTTTATAGTCATAAAAATTACAACTATAATTATCCGGCGTCGCCACCTAGTATTATAGTCACTAGGAAACCTATTGGTCTATGAAAGTGTACGTAAGGACACTTGTTGTGCAAGGGGAAGATGCATCACCCCAAGTGGTAAGGTGAATTCTTGTTTGATTGTTTTTCTAAGTTTTAAATAACACTACAGTTTCAAAAACCATTTTTTGTTTATGAGTGTACTTTACAATGTAATTTTACACCAAAATAAAAACTTTTTCCTTATTTATGGGTGTACTTTACAAAGTAATATTACACTGTAGTTAAAAAAAAATCCTTCCTTTTTTTAGGGGTATACTTTACAATGCAATTTTACACCGTAAAAAACTTTATATTTTTTATCTACGGGTGTACTTTACAATGCAATTCTACACCCCGATAGTTAAAACAAAATAATTATTAATTTTTTTGATATTTTGGCCAAATTCCAATAGATGATCATGAATTGGTTACGATATCCAATTTTTATTTTAAAATAAGAGAAAGATGCAATATATTTTTTATCTAAAAATAGGATGGGAAAAACTTTGGAATTCAGCCATATGCATGAACACAAAACATTTTTTGTTTTTAAATAATAATAATAATAATAATAAAGAAAATAGATAAAAATATAAAAATATCCACTTTCTCCTTCTACTAATAATTCAAATCCTTGGGTTTTTGATGTTTGAATGTTTTGGTAAGCCTTAATCTCACTTTCTCTTCGAATTTTTTCTTTAATTGAGCAAGAGAATATAAAATTCTCCCTCCCTTTCTCCCCCTCATTTTGCTGGAAATGAGAGAAAATTGGGGTATTTATACTCCTCAATTTCTCTTATTGCACTTAGGCCCCCCATCTCCTTTACATGTTTTCTTTTTACCCTACCTCTTCTTTTCTTATAATTTAAATCATAATCTTTTTATTTATTTCAATTTCACCCCATCTCAACTTATTTTATTCATCTTTTAATTCATTCATTTAATTTAACACTTACATTTATTTCCCGGGGTTTACATTGAAACTATTGGATGCAAGAGTCATTTATCTTATCACTAGTAGTAGGTGGATACAATCCATGTGGTGCCCAAAATGACCAGAATCATGACAATCCATGTGGTGCCCAAAATGACCAGAATCATGATGGTAAAGAACATAGATGATGACCTATTCCCACTTGCATTTCAAGTGGTTGAAGAATATATGTTTATTATAGAAAGTTTAATCTTTCTACATTAAAAGATGATTTCCCATTATCATTCATAGACCAAAAGCTTGAGCACCTATTAAGTAAGTTTTTTTTTTATTGATATAGTGGATATATTCAATTTGTTGTTAATCTTGAAGATTAAGACAAGAATAGCTATACATGTTTATTTGGTATATATGCATACATGAAAATGTCTTTTGGTCAATGTAATGTATCTGTAAATTTCTAATATGCAGGTGAATAATTTTGCTGCCTATGCTAACAAAATAATTATGGTTTTCTTGAATGGTTTCACGATGTATAGTGATTCTTTTGATAAGTATTTAGAATATTTATCTTTGGTCTTGAAAAGACGCATTGAAACCAACCTTATCTTAAATCATGAAAAGTGTTATTTTATTCTAGATCTGGAATAGTCTTTACACATGTGATATCTTGGCATGGTTTAAACATTGATAAAAATAAAATAGATTTTATTTAATCATTGTGTTACCTGTCTTGCCTGATGTAGGTTTGTCAAATATTATAACATCCTTGTGCAAATTATTAGCCAAATAAGTTGTTTGATCAACATTTTTACGTCTAGTTATGAAAATACCCAATTTCTAAACTTAAACCATAATTTTGATTATTCAAAGTAAAAAAAATTCTATTAAAGAATATATATTGCAGAGATTTGATTTAAGAGTAGTGGTCAGGTAGGAACCATGGTGGCTTGCTATTGCTAGAGCGGCATTATAAGAGAAGAGAGAATGCACGACAAAGACATGGAAAAAGAACTTGGAAATACCTATCATGTCGGGCCGGGCACATGGCCGAGCCTGGTCAACCCACTATTTCGCATGTGAAAATATGATTTGGTCCCTCAATTTATAATTGTTTAATTGCCCCCTAATTGGTTTTAAACTTTTAAATTTGTGCAATGCATCCCCGTCATAATTCAACAACAACCTAAGTTTTACACACCATTTTTGGTTTGGTCAGTGGTTTAAGATTTATGCGATTTAACCTTAATTGACCATTAAACTCTCAGCTGTCTTCAATTTGACCCCTCACATCACACGATTGGCTTGGAAAAATTCAATTTGATCTTCGAAAATTCCAATCTCCTCAATTCAAACTGAATTAAGCTCATGAACTTGATTTTTCATTGATTAAGCCCGTAATAAAATTAATTTGACCAATTTAAAGTATAATTATCCTTCCACTTAATTAAATCCTTGAATTGGACCCTAAATTAACTTCTATATGTAATGATTAAATCAAATTGGCCTATAAACAATATAATTATGCTTTTCGGCTTAATTTTACTCCAATAATAATTATCCTTGCCTTGAATCTGCATTTTTCTTTATTTTTTAGCAAAAAAGATGTACGATCGGGCTCTCGTAGACACTCAAAATTTTCACCTTAATTTTTCTATTGACACTAGCCCCTTTTATTTTATTTTTGTTATTTTTGTTTTATTTTGGGTAGATGTGGGGGAATAACCCAGAAATGAAAAAAAAACTACTAGAAAATTTAATATCATGCCCTATTTCTAATAATAAAGATACAACAATATAAGAAACAATCAAAGGTGGTTGCTCTTGGTTTAGTAACTTTAAGTCCAAAAAATGCTCCAAATGTAATGGAGAGATGATGTTGTTGTGTTGTACGCTGGCTATGGTATTCTTAATCAGTTGGAAGATGCCATATATATTATTGAAGAAGGATTCCAGTGGCGGTTGTTATTGATAAATTATGGTTGAGTTAACATGTGTTTGATATCTTTTTGTTGTTGGTAAGTGAATGCTGCCTATTATAGTAACTGCTGCCATGAAAGATCTGGCCAAGTTCTTGTATTAATTGCATTCCATACCGTGAGGGCACGAGAAGAAGAGGTGTTCATGAGATTTAGCATGCATGTAATTATGCAGTATTAGTAGGTGGTGGTTATTGGTCTAGACTCTCTTATTATGTTCTATACAAAGTTGATTGTGAAGACGCTTGAGGAGTACTGACCATAATTGTCTATATGCGATATGGGTATAAAATTGGTTGATGACTACATTGGTTGAAGTTTTGAGCTTCATTCAAGGATGTTTCATGCCTCCCCTCGATGATCTCTTAGACTTTAGAGTTTCATATATAGGATAAGGTTCTTAGAGGTAGCGGCTTGATAAAACATTAACCATTAGGAAACAAGTAATCATACCATAGTTAGATGGTTTTCCCATTACCAATGGATACCATAATTAGTCCTTTACACCAGCCTTTGGCTTGAAGCATCCTTAGCTTGGACCATTATATGTTGGAGAGAATTGGAATCTTCTAGAAAATATGCCTTATGAGTTGTTTTAAATGTATCCACTCTACCCATGTGCATCACTTATTGGTCAGAAGGGTCTATATATGCTTGGTAATTGTTTCCTTGATCCACATTTTGATATCTTTTATGCCAAGACCACTTTCTTGCAGAGGGTGGCAAACTAATTAGCTTTAATGGTAGAAAGGGAGATAAAAAGGCATTACTCTTTAGCTCTTGAATGGTTGAGCTTAGGAGGATGTACTTGGTGGACTAGTCAACTTGAATTGAAAACAAAATTAATTTGATAAGTTAGAGTCTTCCAGCATTGAAAAATTGGTGGGTTAGAGACTGCATTCAAGATAATTAAGTAATGAATAGTTGAGATACATGCTTTGATTCTATTGATCAAGAGTAGGGGATGGTTATGGTGTCTAGGGATGCAAGTATTAAGTCCTAGCTGACAATATCAAATGCTTTCCAACTTTTTTTGAACAAACAATTCGTGTATTCATCTGGACCAACAGGGAATTTAGCATCAGGAATGGAGAAGAGTGTTGATATGATTTCATCATCTATAAGAGGGTGATAAGAGAATAACTTGGGTTAGACTCCAATCAACTCATGCTTTAGTAACTCCACTAGAAATGTGATTTGTACAGTGTATGTGCAACTTTTTTAAGAGCGGGAGTTTTGTTATTAGGGTGTGCCATATAGTGTTGAATCTATGTAAAGTCCTCTAGGTCTGACCATAATTGATTGTTGAAGTTTGATGATCATGGTCTAAGATGTGGACAAGTTGAAATACTATGTGTTGTGTGACCATATGGATATAAGACAGGGCTAGATTTCTAAATGTACAAGTTTTTTTTGGATGCTTCAGTCATCATATTGGCCATTTGGATCTAAGACGGGGCTAGGTTTCTAAATGTACAAGTTTTTTTTGGATGCTTGAATCATCACTTTGGCCATTATACTCATTGTTCATGTCAGCCTATGCGTATCTTAACTAATCTCATGGGCCCTGAAGTTAACGATCATGTAATCCTTCATCATATTAGCAACCATAGGTCTCAAACCTGAAATCACAGAGGAGCAAACCTCTTAGTCCCAAACTCTTACCAATTGACCACCTACTAGATAGTTATTTTTGAACATTTCTTGAGTTGAAGGTTGAGGGGCTCTCTTTTTTCGAACTATTTTTAAAGGTGAAAGGGAATTGTCATGTTGTTCATCCGGAAGGTTAGAGGTGCCAGCAGAGGAGGTTTGTAGGCATCAAAGGTGTTTGCACTATGACTTCCAAGTGGGTCAATTTTACTTTCTAAAACAATAAAAAATCCAAAAATAAGTAGTTGTTGGTGTTCAAGAATAGTAAGGTATGAATTGGATTTTGGGCATGTAATTCTCTCAAATACGTCTAATTTGTTCTTTTCTAAATTTGGTGTAATTTTTATATTAATTAAAATATAAATTGCATGCACCTTTTATTGTTTAATTTTTCACTATGCACATAGACAATTCATTGTGGATTGTGATATTAAAATTATTATTTTACCCTAGGGCCAAAAAACTTGAACCCTCGAGACCGGGGGTGTTTTAGACATTTCCAAGGGACATGGATGGTATTTCTAATTTTTTGCATAGTGAAACTACTATTTTACCCCTGGATGCTGACAAAAACAACGCGAAATAGTGTGGGGGGTTTTTTTTGGTTTGCACATTTTTTGCATAATAAAACTACTAAAATAACCCCTAAAAAAGACAAAAAAGAAGACTGTAGCTGACGTAGCAGAAAATCACTAGAGATACGATCAACGTCGATATTCCGTAAAAACACACGAATATGAGAGAAATTCTCTAAAAAGTCCAACTTTATTCAATAATATCGAAAGGTAATTCGGCCAAGGGCTTTACAATTGTATTTAAAGCGGAAACCCTAGCCTACCCCATGTCGGATAAGGAAACGACGATAATTAAGAAATTTACCAAAAATGGAAAATTTGAGATAAATGTAGAATCTGAAAAGGCTATAAATCCTTAGCCACTTGGAATTGACGGAAGTCAATATGGGTTTAGAAATTAAAAGTTATAACAAAAATGAAACTTTCCTAAAATGTTAAAAACAATGATTTCAAGGTCTAAACGATGGAATTCGGTCAAAAATAGACGGGCCTCAGCAGCAAAGATGCAGAATTATTCTGCAAATGCCGAGACGCATTAACTAGGTGAGTTTTGTGTCATTCTGAAGTTGATGCCCGGGCTGCCAAAATTCATTTGCCTTTGAATTTCGGATGCTCTCTCTTGATCATATACGCTTCCGTTATTTGTTCTACATGAGTAGCCAAGGGTATTGGGGTACTTTAACCCTTGGTTTTTCCATGATTATCATTAGGTCCAAGGGTGTATAGGTAATTGACCAATTTTTTATTATTTATTTTTTCTGAAACATTGCATGAACGATGTACGGACACGCCAATAGTGTTTTACATGCATGCATCATTCAAGTGGCCTGTGCGCCGACTTCAGGGGTAAAAACTGCCCGTTCGCTGTGTTACCTAGTGGTCCTTCACGTCCTATGCCTCCTAGTGCGGTGTGTGCCGGTGTCTGATGTTCGAGGAATCGCCGGTGAACAGTTTTTGGTTTTTTCATTTGTGTAATTTGTTTAGCTTAGTCCTTGAGGTTTTAATTTTATTTTTACTCCTAATTTCTTCAATGAAAGTTTTGATTGTTTTCAATTATGCCATTTAATTGAAACTGATTATATATGTAGGTTTTCATTTTAGTCCGTATTCTTTTGATTTTTTATTTGTTTTTGGTTTCTTTAATTTTTTTGGTACACAAGTTTTAATTTTTTTCTTCAATTGAAATTGGTCATATATGCTACTTTTCATTTTAGTCCTTATTCTTTTTATTATTTAACAAAATTACATTGCAATTACCTTTAAAAATGTCATTATTTGTTTTGGTCCCAAGTTTTTTATTTGTTTCAATTTTGTCTTTCAATTAGAATTAGTTATATATTTTGTATTGATTTGTTTTAATTGTGTCCTCTAATTGTAATTGGTCATATATGCTACTTTTCATTTCCATCCTTATTCTTTTTATTCTTTTAACAAAAATACACTGTATTTTGTATAAATTATTTTTATTTGTTTTGGTCCTAAGGTTTTTATTTGTTTCAATTTTATCTTTCGATTGGAATTAATTATATATTTTATTTTTCATTTCATTTCAGTCTTTGTTCTCTGAATTTTTTTATTTGATATTAATTTCTTTGGTTTTTTTTGTCATTCTTGGACAATATTTATTTTTTATCCATATTTATGCATATATGCCTTCATTTTTTTATTTTTCATTTTTTTCATTTCATTTTTTTATTGGGATTTTATTTTTATTTGGTTTGGTCCTCAAATTTTAATTTATATTGGTGATCATTTTAAAATTAATATTGCTCTCTTTTTCCTTTTATTTTTTTTTTGTGTTTTCTGTTATTCTTATATGTTCTTTAGATCATATAATTTATGATTTTATTATTTGCACAATAATAAATATAATTTTAGTGATTGTTTTTTAATTGTTTTTTTGTAAAAATATTTTGCTTTTTTATATATTTTTGAGGGTAATTTCATGATTTTAATTGTTTGGACAATATTGTTGATAATAATTTTAATTGTTATAGTAATGATAATGATTGTAACATAGGCATAGATTTTCAATTGATATTTTCTTCTTTTTGTATATAGACAATTAACTACATATTTTTCTTATTTGATTATTGGAGGTGTTTTCACAATTTATATTTTACTTTTATGTTTAATTTAAATTGAATTATAAACTGAACTAATCTTAATACAGTGAATTCAATAATTCAGATATCGTAATCTTGCTTTTTTAATGATGATGAAAATTTTATGCTGGTTATTTCGTTCAAACCTACTAAACAGATAAATTTATATCGATTTAAAATTCATATATTTTATAGAAAACTTTCACTTCATAGGAATTCTGTACAGATTTATTATTTTGACTAAATTTATATTATAATAAAAAAATCTCACACAATTAATATTTTTTGTATTGAAAAAAATATGGTGCCGCCCATGACGAAGTGCAGGAGCATTGGCTAGTATATATAAAAGTGTTTGACGAAGTTTCAAGTGTGAAAGCTTTAGTTTTTCTTTTTAATTTCTAGCCAATTTATAATATTAGTCTAATAACAAAATAATAATTATCAATTTGATGGGCTTTTTAATGATGAAATTAAATATATTGGCAAACCTATAAATAATCAAATATTTTTACTGATTTTTTATGCTTAAATTGTTGTAAAGTGTTATAAAAATATTAAATTTCAAGAAATAAAATGTAATTTCACAACATACAAAATGATAGCGGTTAAAATATATTATTTCTACCCGAAATGTCAATAGCTTATTTTGATCATGGTATTACTCATGCCACCTTGAATCCAATTTAGGTCATTTTAAAATTTATGTCCATCGGGATTGCTTTACTCTTACACCATAAGCAGTTTCATTTGATTTTCGTACGTAGTATTCTTCGAAGTGACTATTTAATTGAAGTATTTTCTTTGACAGTTTATTAATGCACAATTTTACAGAATTAAAAAGGAGAATTGATGGTCAACGAAGCATAATTAAATCATATATATGATGATCAACATCTTTCTTTTCAAATATGAAATGATTGTTGTAGCTGAACTTGTAATGAACAAGAATGACCGAAATTTCATTCTTCTTTGAATAGGGACTAAATTGTGAAAATTCAATTTTCGTCCATAATAAATTAACCCGTCTCCACACATAAAAATATTTTTTAATTTCAAATACATCTTTAAATTTCCTTATTATATTTTACTCCTAATTATTATCTTTTTATTTTTATTTTATTGTTAAAGATTTTTTTAAAATAAAAATAGGCAACACGCTGGTAGAATAGACTCACATGCATGACCTTAATTAAAAAACATAGGCCCATGTTTATAGTTGAAAAAGTTTTATTCGTCAAATTTCTATATGCTTCATTATTTTTAGAGATTTTCTTTCTCAGAATCTTGATATGGATTGCCACCGTGTTTTATTATAATTGTTTTTTAAGTATATTTTGTAATTTTTGTAGATTATTATAAAAAAAGAAAAGACAATTCAAATATCAAATTCATGCTCCAACGGTCATATGCTCTGGGTTTTGTCACACGAGCCCCTCAAGACGACTATATATAGCCATAAAACTTCTCTCATGACAGCAGCCACGGAAACTTCACCAGCACCTGCTCGCAGCCAAAGGAAACCAGAAACATCTTGTTCATAGATGGATTTCCACTGTCTTTCGAGGAAAGAGCTCCAAGATCTGCAAGAAGAACAAGATCCCCGCTAACATGACCAATATGTTAATCTTGGTCATGGCCGAAGCCCTAGAAGTTCTTGACAAGGTACGAACGAAATATAATCTTTTCTTTGAAATGATTAACTAACCATTTAATATTCTTGCCTTTATTCAATTAAATTAAGATCTGTTTGTCCGGACCCAATTTTCTATCAATGAATGACCAGCGTTCTTGAAATATTCAGTAAAATGCGTTGAAATTTTCTTGATTTTACTGCTATGAATTTGTCTCTTGCCACTGAAAAGATTTTCTTGATTTTATTGCTATGAATCGGTCTGTCCACTTTGAGTGAACCACTGAAAAAAAAAGTGATTTCACAGAAAAGTAAATCAAAGTACGATTTAAGAAATTGATTTTTTTATATCAAGCCCAGTCCCCAAACTGGAGGAATTCAAACCTTCAAATAGTTTTTCTGTGTCCAAAAAAATTATATCATTTTTTCAGGTGGAATGACTACTTGCGGAGTTCACCAATGTGCCCGAGCACGATCTACAGCAGTCCCCGGAGAGCGCTATGAGTGTATCACCAAAAGCTCCTCAAACTTGTGCTAGAACCTCGACTCGAATAAGGACTTCAACAGTTTCTCCTCGCCAGAAAATGAAGAGTAAATCGATGGAAATTGTTGAGCAACAAGAGAAGAACAATGTGCGGAAGACACCAGCAACACGGAGTAGCCGGAGGATGGCTCCAGCAGCTTCAGCTCGAGGGGGAAAGTAAGGCACAGAACTAACATAAATCTGTTCAGGGGGTGTATAGCACGTGGAGTGCAATGGACTTAATGGAGAAAGAGAGGGTTAGGCCCTTGAAGATGGATGGGCCGTGCTGGGTAATTGAGGATGTTGAAACGAAGGATGAGAGTGGTAAGTATTTTTGTTTTATGTGTTTGATTGCAATATATATATACATATATATATAAATATACATATATATATATATATATATACATATAAAAGCTGTTCAGAACGAGGAATGAAATTATTGAAATTAAAACTTGTTAGCTGGAGGTCATCTTATCTTCCTTTTCTTGCAACTTTTCTTTCTTTTTTTCTTTTTGATCTGCTGAATTCTCTTACTGCAAATCAATTAAGAAGAGGAGATCCCTTATGAACAATTTATCCACCGATCTGAAATAGTAAATGTGCTTTTGAAAATAAAATTATATATCATAACATTTAACATGAAGAAATGATGAATTAATATACTGAAAGGAGTCCTGATATTTTATCGTTGGATGATACAAAAAGAACTGCAAATTGCAGAGAAGAGATACCGTGGGAAACCAGCCAAACCTTGCTACTTCTTCCATTGCAGAATTCTAAGAGCTGTTACATCTCTGTATAGAAGGGTATGGAAGGATTGGGCTTAAAGGAGAAAGAGAGGGTTAGGCCATTGAAGATGGATGGGTTGTGCTGGGAAATTGCGGATGTTGAAACGAAGGATGAGAGTGGTAAGTATTTTTGTTTTACGTGTTTGATTGCAATATATATATATATATATATATATATATATATATATAAAAGCTGTTCTTTGCATGGTGGTCTGGTAAGAGTTAGAACTGAACAAATTGAAATGCAATACAAAAACAAGAAACAAGGAGTTAGAACTAAACTTCGACTGGAAACTATTTTGCTGGATCTTGGTTTTCTTTGAGCTCTAACATCGGTCATCATGAAATACAGGAGTTGATTTGCTGACAATATGCAAAAAGAGCTCATCATTGATACAGAAGCGGTGGCTTGACAGACGAACATTTACTGGGGGAGAAAAGGGGAACGAACAACGAACTTGAAGAGCTTGACAGACCAGGAGTCTTTCACAAAAAAAGAGTCAGGAGAAATGGTCATCAAAAGTGCTTCTGAAGGAACCTTAGGAATTTTGCAAGCATGCCTGAATTCAAAGATAGTGAAGAGAGTTGTTTACATTCAGACGCATCAACAATTTTATTTAGTGGCAATGACCAAGAAGTGGTGGTGGATGAGTGCATGGACAGACACACATTACTTTAGAAGTCTCAATGTAACTAGCAATCCTTCCTTGATTGACAAAACATATACGGAAAGGGCTGCTCTGGAATTTGCTGAACAACATGGATTGGATCTCATTTCTTTGATTCCTTCCCTGGTGTTAGTGCCATTCATTTGTCCTGAAATCCCAAGGGTATGTTTTCACTCTCAAGTTTCATTTTAAAAAAATCTTAATTTTAACTCGTTAATCAATTCTAACTAATGCTACTTTCCTTCATCAGAGTTCATAAATCAATCTTATCAGTCATATGTTTAAGTTAATCAATCATTTTTATTAGAAGTTATTTTGACATCTTCAAATGTGCATGAAATAGGAACCACTATCGGCTCCTTACCATGTCGAATATGGTACACATAGATGATGTGGCTAGGGCACACATTTTTCTACTTGAACATTCTATTGCAAAAGGGAGATATCTTTGTTCATCAAACAAAGTATCACTCAATGAAATGGTTGAGTTTCTTTCTGTAAGATACTCAAAAGAGTGAGTTAATGATGTGGCTAGGGCACATATTTTTCTCGATTTGTGGAAGATAATCTGGCAGGATGCAGAGGGTGCCCTAGGCCTCATGTTGGGGGTGTTCCTTGATGCAGGGGGCTCCCATGGCTGTAGGAGTGTCGCAAGGGCTAGTCCTTACTGTGCTTGGCCTCTCCTACGTGAGGGTTGGGTGGGCCTCACACAGCTCTACCGAGCCTCTCTTGCCGTGGGGACTAGGAGGACACAGGGGGTGGCTAGGCACTCGTGTGTGGGACATTAAGGATGTCAGCGTGTCACGTGACATGGTCCCTGCTATACGTGGAGTGGCCTACAGGTAGCTGTGTTAGCCACGCGCACCTCATCCTAGCCTCTCCAATATGGGGGGATGTTAGGACGCATGGGCTACCATGCCCTCGTGCGTTGGGCAGAAAGACTATCACGCGGCCTGGCCCTTGCAATGCCTAGCCTCTCCCACACGGGGACTAGGAGGGCCTTGCATGCCTTTTTAAGGATGCTAGTGCCTCGTGCACGGGGTAGTAGAGCTATCGCAACATCGAGTAGGATGACCCTTGTTGTGCTTGACCTGTCTTGCACGGGGGGCTGTGAGGGCCTCACTCGTCTCAACCTAGCCTTTCTGGCATGGGGGTGGTCAAGACACATGGGACTATCAAGGCCTTTTATGTTAAACAGCAGGTCGTCGTCATTGTGTCGTGTAGGCTGGCCCCAATCGTGTCTCTCCTCTCCCTCGCTAGGGGCTGCGAGGGATTCGCATGCCTTAAATTAGCCTCTCTGGTATGGGGGCTATCAAGACACGTGGGGCTACCAGGGCCTCGCACGTGGGGCAGTAAGGGTTGTCCCATGGCCTGCCCTCTACTGTGCCTAGCCTCTCTCACGTGGGGACTAGGAGAGCCTCGAACACCTTAGCCTATCCTCTTCGACGTGGGGGGTGGTGGAGATGCATAAGGTTACCAGGCCTCACGCATGGGGCAAAAGGGTTGTCGATGCATCTAGTGACCTAACCCCTACTTTGCCTGGACTATTCCATGTGGGGGGCTAGTAGGACGCAACAATGGTCAGGGCCCCATGTGGCAGGGCTGGAGGATGTAGGGGCTATCCCACACTCTTACAAGCAGTGCACGTCCTAACTCAAATTCCCATCCCCATCATGTCCTTTCATAATTATATCCTTCTGGAATATTGTTCTCTTTTGTTGATTTCTTGTGTTGACCAATTTGTCAATTTGTTACGCAAAACAAAGGAAGTTAAATAGAAAAAAAATAGGTATTAACTGAGTTATGTTTGTCAATTAAATCATTTCAGTTAAATTTTTTATTAATGGTTTTTAATGTGTATGAACCATTGGATTTCTAATTGTTGGGTCAAATAGAAATTATAATTAAATAAAAAATAAATTAATTACTCAATTTAATTTATTATCTATTTAATAATTGATTAATTTATATTTAAAGATTAGGTGTATCATCTAGTAACTTGTCATGAACACTCAAATATTAGAGAATTCATTAGTGATTTAGCTTAACCTTCTAGTGATTAGTTTCTCAATGTAATTAATATTCATTAATCAATTAAGTTCTGATTTCATATTAAAATATGGAGTATGTATGCCATGTTAAATCGTGTTTGCTCTCTACATAATAGTTATTGATTGCTTGGATAAGATTTAAAACTTTTTTAAAATTTCATTTCACCTCTGTTGTTACTCATTTTTAGAAACCAAATGCAAGAGTTTAGCACATGATTATTGGACAATGGACAAAGTAGAGAATAAAAATGTTTTCTTGAATCCTGTCCTTTGTTCTTTTCTATTTTTCTTATCCTCCTCCTTTATTGATGAATTGGGAATTCTTTCTTTATCTAGGTTTTAAGGTTCGATAAATCCCTAAAATTTTGCACTAAAAAATTGATTTTGATGCTCCCATGAAAATCCTTTTCTTCAAAATAATTTTGACCAAATAGATTGTAGGTAGATTTTATCCATCAAAATATTTTTTCTCACTTCAAATCCTTCATGAAAGCTGAATTTAGGTTTTGAATTTGGGTTTTAAATTGTTTGATTTGGATATCAAAATCTCAAGATATTCACATTAGAATGTCTGGTGTCTCAAGCTGAAATCATGCATGTGTTTTGGGCTTATGTGTTTAAATCTATATTGGTATATGACTTTATATAATATAAGGGTTAAGAAATGGAGTGATCTTAATGTTGCCTTATTGAAATGATACAAGTTCAATATTGACATTGCTCTTGACTGAATGAACTTGATGGTGATGGAGAAAAGTAATAAGGAAACTATTAGGAAGCTATGTTTATAAGTGGAAAAGCAAGGAAATGCATGTACAATGACCATTGTTAAAAGAAGATACAATGAATCTATTCACTAATTCTCTCAAATACGTATATTATAAGTAAATAATGGGTAGCTCCACCCAATATTATATGATGTTATTGTTGAAAGAATAAAACAAGGGATAAGAGCTTATAGAATATCAAAACCTTGTTAGAAGAAGGGGTTTACTGAGAGGCGAAGAGATGTTGAGTTAAGCAATGTGGAATAAAGGTATAAGGGTAAAATGAATTACAAAACCTAAAGCTACCAAAGCTGAAGTTATTAACTTTGTGATGCAACCATATTATTTGATAGTTTTACCCATATTTACCTAGTATTTTGCCCATTTTACATATGAAACATCTTCATATTCTTTGTTTTATGTTTTAAAGAAACTCGGATGGAAGATTAAAAAAGGACTAATTTGGAGATAAAATTCAGAATATGTTCCAACTCATGTTGAGTATTGGCAGATTTGACTTTCAATCGATGTTTTATGCATAACTTGAGTTGTAAGGGTCAAAATGAAGTGATTTTAGTTGAATTATAAAACTTACATCTATGACTTTCTATACATATATGGAAAGAAAAATCAACAAAAAAATCATTCGAATTACATCCTTAAAAACAATTCTCCTATTAAGTTAATTTTGACCTTTGGCCATTTAGACTTGAATATATTTAGTTAGAGAAATCCATTTGATGCACACTCAATTTTTTAAATTCCTAACTTAGGTACTATCAAACTACAAAATTACAGCAAATAAAGAGCTTATATGAGGTAGATATGAGTTTTCTAAGTCAAACTATAATTTTTTGCTAGTACACATATTATATAAAGAAACAAGTCCAACTTATTTTGCAAGCATCCAAACAGATATGGAAATTATTTCTTCACTTGGAAAAGGTGTTTTTTTGGGAAGATGAACTTCATTAAGTCCAAAGTCCAAGCTTGAAGATTTTATACAAGATTATTTTTACTTCTTTATATGAAAGTAGTTATTGTATTGCTTAATTGTATATTGTTTACTTTGGAAAGAAGTTTTATATATTTATTATTTGAAAGGATAAAAATAGAATGGAGGGATAGGGAAGTTAGGGTTTCCTATTAAATCAAAAGAAAAGGAGGGAGGATAAGAGGAGGGAGCTAAAAAAGAAAAACTTTTACCCTTTTCTCCTATTCTTAAGGCTATCATTTCATCAAATTACTAGAGAAGACATTATGGTTGTTCAATTGTTAGGGTTAGTTACACTACGAATTAGCTAAATAACTAATGCTAAAGAAAGATAAATATCAAGAATATAAACTGAGGTGTCATTTTAATGATTAGTTTTAATTTTCATAAATGAACGTTTACTTAAGAACAAGGTTTTTTTTTCTTGATAATTTTAAGTGTATTTAGTTTAGTTAGATTTCTTTATCTTGTTTACCATAGCAAAGCGTAGATAACCTCAAAACCCCTAACTTTGAATCATTTAACATAAAGATAACATCAAAACCCCTAACTTTGAATCATTTAACATAAAGACTTGAACTAGATCATTCTCGTTGGATTGATCTCTTGCTTGTTTTAAACTACCTTATTTGTTTAGGCTAGGATAATTAATTAGTTTGATCGCAACATCACAATAAATTTTGGTACCATACCATTGTTGGGAAAGTGATTCTTATGATGTGATTTTTATTATTTCATTCAAAAAAACTGAAAAGGGGTTATCATTGCTTGTTCAAAATGAGTTTTTTTGATGGAATCACAATTTGATATTTAGTTTCATGAAGGAAAAATATTATGAGAAAGACTAGTAACATACTAGCCTCACCCCCTAGAGTCCAAATTCCACTATTTTCTAAGGTTTTTAGGCCTTTTTGTATCTTCACATTGGATTTTGATTAACTTTCACTACTTTAAATCTCTTTTGTGAGTGGTTTATTTTTTGGTTTCTTCCACTATTTTTGATTATTTATGTCTATAACTCGATCTACTAACCAAGGAAAAGTACATGTAGATCTCGAAATAGAAAGTTCTTTACGCAAATTACAAAAGAAAGCTAGCATCAACACCATGTTTGTTACACGACAACATGTATTTAAGAGCATATCGCTTATAATATGAAGAATCAACCATTGTGCATAAACATCAAGAACAGCACCAACTTACAGCTCAAGTTTGGGTTTATACATGTACTTTTAATATTTAATGGACTTATTGTAGAAGACCCTCATACTCATCTTAAGGAATTCCATATTATTTGTATTGGCATGAAACCACATGGAGTTTATGAAGAACAAGTTAAGTTGAAAGCTTTTCATTTCTATTTAAAAGGGGAACCAAAAAAATGGGTTTTCTCCATTCTCCCTGCTTCTATCAGATCCTTGTATGACATGAAGAAGATTCTCCTTGATAAATATTTATTAGCCTTTTAAGTTGCCAATATAAGGAAAAATATGTGGGACTGAACAATCTCATGGGAAAACACTATTTGAATATTAGGAAAGATCTGAGTAATTATGCATTTAATGTCCTTATCATCAACTCTCCATTCAACTAAATATGATTAATACGATAAATGAAGGGGGTACTAGTAGATAAACACCCAAGGTTGCACACCAATTAAACTCAAATATGGAAGCCAACTCAAAATAAATTGGCACCCGTGGAGACTTCCCTGACAAATGAGTAAACAAGATAAGTATTGTCGCACCCCGAAAAATGTAGTGAGTGCGTCATCCCCCGTCGAGAGGGTCTTTTTGGTGTCTCGTAATGGAGTTGTTGAGGAGTCGCCACCTTGCTGTTGAGGGTCGCTAGGATCACCCGATTTGCACTGGCCTGGTCAGAGATTCGAGAGCAAGGGACTGGTTGCGTATAGGGAAGGTATTAGCACCCCTAGTACGCCTTACCTGAGGTAAGCTGCATTGACTATTTTTGACGTGATTTTAAATGTTTCGACGGGTCATAATTATTCAAATGAAAAAATGTTCCGATTTGCAAAAGAAATCGGTTGTCGCTCAAAATAATCCAGTGAATTTTATTGATTATTTCCAGATATGCAAATGCTAGCCTACTTGTAGTTTCTTCATTTACCACCTGAAATTAACCATTAATCCCCATGCATTAATTTCATGATTGATCGATTCATAAAGAAATCGACCACCACTCAGAATAATACTGACGATTTTGATGGTTATTCCCGAATATGTAAATGTTAGCCTACGCGTAAATCCGGCAATTACTACCTAAAATTAATCGCATATTCCCATGAATTAATTTGATGATTTATTTAATATTAGGCCAATTTGAAAGATTTAATAAACTTGTTATTAAATCTAAATTTAATTCTTGGGAAAAAACGTTTTTGGCCGTTTGCGAAGAAAACACACATTTTTTATTTTTATATTCTTTTTCTTACCATAACAACATAAATAATTGCATAAATAAAAAAAACACCACAACACACTCACACATTCTCTTTTTTCTTTCTCATTATATTTTACAAATACAACTCACACATGTCTTTTTTTCATTACACTTTTTAAACAAACAATTAAAAATACAATAAAGATTCAAATAAATAAACAAACACAAAAAAAGAAAATTACACAAAAGGCCCTAGGGGCAGTTCTGGAACAAAATGGCAGCAGTGGAAGGGTGTGGCGCGTGGTTCCATGCGCCACCACCACTGGCGGCGCGTGGCCGTGAACAGTCTCCGGGAGGAGACCAACAGATCTACTCCTTCTCTTCTCTCTCTCGCCGGAGGTAGCCTTCACGGCGACCTGCAAGACAAAGAAAACACACAAACGAGCACAATCAAGCAAGCTGGGTTGTTCTTCTCCTCTCGGTTTCAAATCTGTCCTTCCCCGATCTGTTCCCTTCCTTCTCCAGATTCTTCTTCTTCTTCTTCTCGTCGGCAAGGGCGTTTCACCATGACCTGCAAACACACAACACACAGATACAAAACGCACGAAATCAAATTATTCTCTTCGGCAAATTTCAGATCTATCTTTCTCGGCGTTTTCTTCTCCTTCAGATCGGACCATTCTTCTTCTCCTTCTTCTTTCTTCACGGGACGGTGGGGCTTCTGTGAAGGTGAAGGCTGCCATGGGTCCAGCTGAGGGATATTTGTGAAGTCGATGTTATGATTGACTAGAAAGGGAAAGAGAAAGAGAATGAGGCTGGGGTTAGATCATGGGGCTGCTGGCTGTGGTGTTTAACGGGAGGGAAAAGGAGGTGATGGGGAGGTCACAGACAGTGACAATGAAAGCTTAGGTCTTGACAGCCTGTGGCTGAAGAAAGGTAGCAACAGGTGGCCGAAGGGAGCTGGGCTGAATCGGTAAAGGAAAGAGAGATTTTGAGAGTGAACGGGAGAGTGAGGGTTTGGGGAAGAGAATGAGTGGAAGGGTCGGTCAAAGAGAGAGGGGAAACAGGGGCTATAGCTGAGGGGTGAGAGCAAAGCTGAAATGGAGAGGAAAGGCTACGTGGGGAAAGGAAATTGTGGGGAACAAACATGAGGGTCTGGAGGTAAAGGCTGGTCGGAGGTGGGGAGAAAAGGGAGAGTGAGGAGCTGCAGCTTGTGGAGAGACGGGGAGGCAAACGGCAGCTGATGTGGGTGAGCTCGTCAGGGGGAAGATCAAAAAAACAAAACGGGGGGAAAGGGGAAAGTGAAGAGAGAAAAAAATGGGGAGAGGGGGGAGGCTGCAGCTGCCAAGAGGGGTGGCGGCTGCAGCCCCAAAATTGAGAGAAAATTAGGGTTAGGGGTTTTTTTTTTAGGGTTTTTGGGTGAGTGTAAATTTTTTGGTCCCTTTTCCTTTGTGGCTTAACACTCTATTTATAGAGTTTTTTTCAAAGCAAAATTCACAATCATCCCTCAGCTTGCGCACCTTTTCAATTTGGTCCTTGATTTCCAATTTGTGCGATTTGACCCTGCATTGACTGTTAAATTCTCAATTTATTCAATTTTGCCCTCGTACCACGATATTTTTTGGATTTTGTCCTTTTTTATATTTTTTTTGCCTTTTTATATATTTTTTGTCTTTTTTATATTTTTTTGTCTTTTTTCTGAAACATAAAAATAAAGGGTCAAAATTTGGGTAGCAACAGATGCCCCCTCTTTACAATGCTTACGACTAAAGTCTTGCAAAAGACTTTAAATAGTAAGCGTTCTAAAGAAAAATAGAATGGTGGAGATGGTCTCACTGTGATGGGTGACCTACCCAGATGAAAGAATGGTTAAAAGGGTCTCAATGGTGACGGGTGACCTACCCGGGTCTGATTATGACGGGTGACCTGCCCGAGTTAGTGGAGTCTCGATAGTGACGGATGACTTACCCGGGTCTGGTTATGACGGGTGACCTGCCCGAGTTAGTTGGAGTCTCGATAGTGATGGATGACTTACCCGGGTCTGGTGATGACGGGTGACCTGCCCGAGTTTGTTGGAGTCTCGATAGTGACGGATGACTTACCCGGGTCTGATTATGACGGGTGACCTGCCCGGGTTAGAAGAGTCTCGATAGTGACGGATGACTTACCCGGGTCTGGTTATGACGGGTGACCTGCCCGAGTTAGTGGAGTCTCGATAGTGACGGATGACTTACCCGGGTCTGGTTATGACGGGTGACCTGCCCGAGTTAGTGGAGTCTCGATAGTGACGGATGACTTACCCGGGTCTCATTATGACGGGTGACCTGCCCGAGTTAGTGGAGTCTCGATAGTGACGGATGACTTACCCGGGTCTGGTTATTACGGGTGACCTGCCCGAGTTAGTGGAGTCTCGATAGTGACGGATGACTTACCCGGGTCTGGTTATGACGGGTGACCTGCCCGAGTTAGTGGAGTCTCGATAGTGACGGATGACTTACCCGGGTCTGGTTATTACGGGTGACCTGCCCGAGTTAGTGGAGTCTCGATAGTGACGGATGACTTACCCGGGTCTGGTTATGACGGGTGACCAACCCAGATGGAATTGGTGAAAAAAAATGGGGTGAAGGTCTCATTATAACGGGTGACCGACCCGGTGGAAAATGGAGGAAGAGAGACTCATTATAACGGGTGACCGACCCGGTGGAAGATGAAGGTGAAAGTCTCATTATAATGGGTGACCAACCCGGATGTAGTTGATGAAGATGGGGATGCAATGCATGATGATGCATGTACTTACCTGAGAAATATAGGTCCCTCTTTCTCTGATGCTCCAATGTCATAGAATGTCTTTGCCTAGTTTCCAAAGCTTTGTTGTCATTCATTCACCCACCTTAAGTGCATTGCTTATTCTGGGCTATCTGCGATAATCTCTGCTCTCATTGTTTATCAAGTCTGACCTTGCCCCCAAGTGTAGTGTCACTTGATTCATTGTGAAAGAGTGTAATCAGCCATCAACTTCCTTGGATTCTCTCAATAACCACTCTTTGGTTTGCGTGTGTTCTGCCAACACTCATTGCAAGGTTTGCTAATGCTGATCTCATCTTCGGTTGCCAATCAGTCATGGAGTTTTTCGTTAATTGAATCATATTGCTTCTGCATATGTCATTATCAATCTTCATGGAATTGTCAGGTCATCCATAAATGCACCTAAAACTCATCGTCGCATGATCCATGGTATCATCAATAAATTTCTCTCAGCCCGTGAGAAGAGATGTAATGATATCGCCACCCACATTCATGCGATGAAATATGCCTTGCGACTGTTCAGTCATGCAATCTAAAACTCTCCATCGTAGACTCAATTTCTTCTGAATAAACTCTTCTTAGTCCATGCAAAGAATTATACGGTTGTCATTGACGAGGTTCTTTCTGTCTTCCATATTCACGCAGTGAATTGAACCTTGAGTCGACTGACTTCAAAGCAAATTATTTCTCAGTCAATCTTGGTGTCTTGCATACTCTTCAACATTTATCAATATGCACTTATGCAATAAAATCTTTTTGGAGACAACCAAATCTGCGAGTCAGCTGATATTTTAAAATCTGAAGATGCCCTTCAACTGCGATGCTAGTCTCAACCATTGCTGGAGCTTGTTAAATCATCATATTTTACTAAACAATGCTGCCCTGAGTTGATCTGTTGATGCTCATTCATCTGTTTATAACCAAAACATACTTGTTGTCACTATGGATCTGATGAATTCCACTAAATCATTATCTGCTTGTGTTTCTCTACCCTTAAGCTGGTGTGAAATTGTCTATATTCATATCAAGATCCACACTGTGGCCTCTGACTGCTGAGCTTTCTGATGGTAACCGAGAATTGTCAATGTCAAGAATTCTGCAAATCCGATCAATATTTTCTCTATTTGTACATCTTTCTGGTTTTGAAATTAAGTCACCGATTTCAAAGATCATGCGCAACCAAAGTCTCATAATTGCATTAAAATCCAAGAGATGTCATTTGCTGAAAATCAAATTCATTTGGTCAAATACCCAACACACGGCATTTAAAAAATGCAGACCTGTAAATATTTTGTATTTTGCAAACAGTAATTGACTCATTGTGAGATTGAAATTGTCTTTTTACGGTTTTCTTTAGTTTCAATTCAAATCTCTGATTTTGGGGTATGAAATTTGATGGCACACGATGAAGTGATAATTTGGGGTTTCCAAAACAATTTGAGTGTCCAGTAAAGATCCGAGGTTCAGTTGAAAAATTTGTCTCATTTTTCAGTACTTTACTTTATCAATATGCATAACAACTTGTAATTTACTTCATGAAATTATAACCCTTATAGAAAAACTCTAACAATTTTGAGAGCGCCACTTATCAGTTAAAATTATTTGCTTGATCAAGAAGGACTTTTAAAAGCATATAATGAGGCTATGGTTGATGGCTATAAAAGAAAAAGGATATTCATAGGCTCAAAAAGTGTTTAAGGGTTTCGAAGACCAAGGATCACCATTTGCTAGTCGTCAACCCTTTTCTCTTGTTGTCCTTGTAGAAGAGATTTCATAAAAATACGTTAATTATCTTAACGTGATTTTCTTTATCAATCAACCAATGCTCTAAGAATCTCTACAACCATATCATTCCTTTCATAACAATTTCAAACTTAAAAGGGAAATGCTAAAACCCGAACCAACATTTGTCATCTAACGTTATTTCATCTTTTGTTGCACTCAATATAGTCTAACAAAACACTTCTGTAAGATCTTCATTTGATGAATAACATATCTTGGAGACTCGATAATCTTAATAACATTTCTCCCCATATGAGGTTTGACCAAAGATATTGACGGACATGGTATAGTTCAACATTCTCTTTTTTTCTTTCTTTCTTTTTTTTCAATATTTGAACTTGTCCTTAACATTGACTCTTGATTTTTGTCATGTCCTACCTCAATTTGCTTGTTCTCCAATGTTGGCTTTTCATTCTTAAACATCCCCCTTTTTGTTAATTCTAACGTTGTCATTGTATCCTCAAATTGCAAATCTCCTATTTGCCCCTAGCGTTTGCCCCCAGTATGAGGGTGTGATCCATGTCGGGTTTTTTCAAACAAATAATATCAGGCTCAAATTAGGGTTAACAAGGGATACACATTTCAAGAATAGTGAAGGAATAAACAAAGATGGCCTTTTATCATTTCAAGCAAAATTGATTTTAATTGATAAATTTTGACCTCGTCCAGTGTAATGATTTGGACGTGCAAGAGTCATGATTCACGAGTCCATAACTACCGAATCCATTACATGTCAATATGCATACTAATAAAGCTTGGTTCTATGATGTGGTTCAAAACTCGGTGTATGGCTCAAAAATTGTTTTGTCACCTGGTATTGGTCATCATGTCATTTAAACAAAGTTGAGTCAATTCTGCAATCAATTTCTTTTTTTTTTAATTTTCAAGAATGATAAACTTTCAATTTTGCATGTTGGAGTTTGATCAAAATATTTTGTCAAAAATAAAAATGTCAAACATCTCTTGATTTCAAAACAACAAAAAGACAAGAAAAACACATGTTTCACTGAAATGATGATTTAACCCCAAAACAAAGTTATGGCCGATGAGATTCCATAAGAAAATTATTGACTACGACACCTTTCTCGGACTTTTCAAACAATCATTTCTGTATTGCCGCTGCTCATTGATCTTGCTCATGATCGCGATAATTCATTACTCACACTGCCGATGATAATATTCTCCACAAAACTTGACTTGCCTTTTGCTGATTAACTTTCACACTTGAATACTGAAATTCTTGCAACTAGTCCTCTCCCTCATCTGGATTATGTCGTAAAAAGAAGGCAGTTTTTTTTTTTTTGCGCTCCTCATTGGACAAAAATGAATTAAGTCAGAAAGAACTCTAAACAAATCACCAAAGTACGCCAATCATGAACAATTTCGTTAGACGACGACAAGACTCTCTTGCGGCAATTTTCATTTCGTCGAGCAATGTAATCTTGCAGTGCACATGTTTCAACCTTTCAGACACCAGAATAGATTCAACAATCCCATATTATGTTTGTACACTCGGGCTACTTTATCTTTGCTCGCAAAATAACATGGTATACTGTGTGTGGCGGCATACAACTCCTTGATCTGACAGTGCCACCAAACTCCACATGACTTAGAGAGAAAGCAATTAATAGACTGACAACTTCTTTGACTGATGCTTGCTTTCTGAAATTGGACTCATCTATGGACTAACTGCATCCCTTCAACGGAAACCTGAATTTTCCGCAATCTTCATTGACGAATGCATTAACACTTTGCAGATGATATCTGAGCATGTGCCTCGACTGATTTAACTAGAAAGCAGAGAACTCTATTGTTGGCTTACAGAAAAAACGAATGGTGTCTCTGTATCAGTGTGAGTTCTTCTCAGTAATATCATATGTCCATGACTTTTGATCCTTCGGAGGATGACAGATTGAGGGACCCCTATGGGAATGCATGTTGAGATGTATGCATGTTTGGTTTTTTTTTTTTTTTTTTGGACTCGCTCTTCGAGGAGTGACACGTGATTTTAACAATTGCATGCTAAACAAAAACTATGAGAATGCATGTTGAAAAATATATGCTTTTTTGGTTTTTTTTTTTTTTTTTTTTACGGACTCGCTCTTCGAGGAGTGACACGTAATCATAACAATTGCATTATATAAACAAACTGTGAAAATGCATGTTGAAATGTAAATGCATATTTTTTGGTTTTTTGGTTTTTTTTTTTTTGACGGACTCGCCTTTTGAGGAGCGACGTGATCATAACAATATAAACAAATTATGAAAATGCATGTTGAAATGTAAATGTATATTTTTTGGTTTTTTTTTTTTTTGACGGACTCGCCTTTTGAGGTGATATGTGATGGTAACAATTGCATGATAAATAAAAAAATGTGGGAATGAATATTGAAATGTACATGCATATTTTTTTTATTTTTATTTTTTTTGCTTAAACCCTACGTTGAAAATTTACCGAGTGATAACGACTGTCACCCGAAAGGCTTGAATTGAAGATGTTTCAAGAAAGGTTTGCCTTAATGCACAACAAAATGGAAGGAGCATACACCCTAATGATTGGTTCTAATCTTTGCACAACAAATGGTGAGTTTGCTACTTTGGTCTCTAAACAAGGTCTCTTGCCGTCCCAGTGATCACCTTTCGTGAAGGCAATATGGGGTAGCGGATAATGGGATGGTACGTATACCAATCATTATCAGTCAAGCACTCAACGAAGAGTTGGGGTTTACACAAACTTCAACCTTGACTCAAGTCATAGGTAAGCTGCTAGTCCCCCACGTAACTTAAAATTGCAAACTACAAACACAGGATATAAACTCCTCTAGGATTTACATATTCAAACACCGATAGCCCTAAATAGCAAATTATTCCCGTCGAATATTTTGGATATTGACCGTTTAGGATTTATTTATCCAAACACCGATAGTGAATAATAGCAAATTATTCCCGTCGAATATTTTGGATATTGACCCCTTCGGATTTATTTATCCAAACACCGATAGTGAATAATAGCAAGTTATTACCGTCGAATATTTTGGATATTAATCTCTTGGGATTTATTTATCCAAACACCGATAGTGAATAATAGCCAGTTAGGATTTATTTTTATGTTTCAGGAAAACAAACCCACTAAAAATGCATGGCCATATGTATATATACACAAAATAAAAAATACGAAAAACTTGACCAAAAATAAACACACATATAATTCAAACACATCAAAACAAATAATCACATCAAAATTATTCAAAGCTCAGTCCAATATTTTTTCAGAAAAAATACCTGTCCCCAGTGGAGTCGCCATCCTGTCGCACCCCGAAAAATGTAGTGAGTGCGTCGTCCCCCGTCGAGAGGGTCTTTTTGGTGTCTCGTAATGGAGTTGTTGAGGAGTCGCCACCTTGCTGTTGAGGGTCGCTAGGATCACCCAATTTGCGCTGGTCTGGTCAGAGATTCGAGGGTAAGGGACTTGTTGCGTATAGGGAAGGTATTAGCACCCCTAGTACGCCTTACCTGAGGTAAGCTGCATTGACTATTTTTGACGTGATGTTAAATGTTTCAACGGGTCATCATTATTCAAATGAAAAAATGTTCCGATTTGCGAAAGAAATCGGTTGTCGCTCAAAATAATCCAGTGAATTTTATTGATTTTTTTCCAGATATGCAAATGCTAGCCTACTTGTAGTTTCTTCATTTACCACCTGAAATTAACCATTAATCCCCATGCATTAATTTCATGATTGATCGATTCATAAAGAAATCGACCACCACTCAGAATAATACTGACGATTTTGGTGGTTATTCCCGAATATGTAAATGTTAGCCTACACGTAAATCCGGCAATTACTACCTAAAATTAATCGCATATTCCCATGAATTAATTTGATGATTTATTTAATATTAGGCCAATTTGAAAGATTTAATAAACTTGTTATTAAATCTAAATTTAATTCTTGGGAAAAAAACATTTTTGGCCGTTTGCAAAGAAAACACACATTTTTTATTTTTATATTCTTTTTCTTACCATAACAACATAAATAATTGCATAAATAAAAAAAACACCACAACACACTCACACATTCTCTTTTTTCTTTCTCATTATATTTTACAAATACAACTCACACATGTCTTTTTTTCATTACACTTTTTAAACAAACAATTAAAAATACAATAAAGATTCAAATAAATAAACAAACACAAAAAAAGAAAATTACACAAAAGGCCCTAGGGGCAGTTCTGGAACAAAATGGCAACAGTGGAAGGGTGTGGCGCGTGGTTCCATGCGCCACCACCACTGGCGGCGCGTGGTTCCACGCGCCGCCAGTGAACAGTAACTCCGGGGAGGAGACCAACAGATCTACTCCTTCTCTTCTCTCTCTCGCCGGAGGTAGCCTTCACGGCGACCTGCAAGACAAAGAAAACACACAAACGAGCACAATCAAGCAAGCTGGGTTGTTCTTCTCCTCTCGGTTTCAAATCTGTCCTTCCCCGATCTGTTCCCTTCCTTCTCCAGATTCTTCTTCTTCTTCTTCTCGTCGGCAAGGGCGTTTCACCATGACCTGCAAACACACAACACACAGATACAAAACGCACGAAATCAAATTATTCTCTTCGGCAAATTTCAGATCTATCTTTCTCGGCGTTTTCTTCTCCTTCAGATCGGACCATTCTTCTTCTCCTTCTTCTTTCTTCACGGGACGGTGGGGCTTCTGTGAAGGTGAAGGCTGCCATGGGTCCAGCTGAGGGATATTTGTGAAGTCGATGTTATGATTGACTAGAAAGGGAAAGAGAAAGAGAATGAGGCTGGGGTTAGATCATGGGGCTGCTGGCTGTGGTGTTTAACGGGAGGGAAAAGGAGGTGATGGGGAGGTCACAGACAGTGACAATGAAAGCTTAGGTCTTGACAGCCTGTGGCTGAAGAAAGGTAGCAACAGGTGGCCGAAGGGAGCTGGGCTGAATCGGTAAAGGAAAGAGAGATTTTGAGAGTGAACGGGAGAGTGAGGGTTTGGGGAAGAGAATGAGTGGAAGGGTCGGTCAAAGAGAGAGGGGAAACAGGGGCTATAGCTGAGGGGTGAGAGCAAAGCTGAAATGGAGAGGAAAGGCTACGTGGGGAAAGGAAATTGTGGGGAACAAACATGAGGGTCTGGAGGTAAAGGCTGGTCGGAGGTGGGGAGAAAAGGGAGGGTGAGGAGCTGCAGCTTGTGGAGAGACGGGGAGGCAAACGGCAGCTGATGTGGGTGAGCTCGTCAGGGGGAAGATCAAAAAAACAAAACGGGGGGAAAGGAGGGGAAAGTGAAGAGAGAAAAAAATGGGGAGAGGGGGGAGGCTGCAGCTGCCAAGAGGGGTGGCGGCTGCAGCCCCAAAATTGAGAGAAAATTAGGGTTAGGGGTTTTTTTTTAGGGTTTTTGGGTGAGTGTAAATTTTTTGGTCCCTTTTCCTTTGTGGCTTAACACTCTATTTATAGAGTTTTTTTCAAAGCAAAATTCACAATCATCCCTCAGCTTGCGCACCTTTTCAATTTGGTCCTTGATTTCCAATTTGTGCGATTTGACCCTGCATTGACTGTTAAATTCTCAATTTATTCAATTTTGCCCCCGTACCATGATATTTTTTGGATTTGTCCTTTTTTATATTTTTTTGCCTTTTATATATTTTTTGTCTTTTTTATATTTTTTTGTCTTTTTTTGAAACATAAAAATAAAGGGTCAAAATTTGGGTAGCAACAGATGCCCCCTCTTTACAAAGCTTACGACTAAAGTCTTGTAAAAGACTTTAAATAGTAAACATTGTAAAGAAAAATAGAATGGTGGAGATGGTCTCATTGTGATGGGTGACCTACCCAGATGAAAGAATGGTTAAAAGGATCTCAATGGTGACGGGTGACCTACCCGATGAATGATGAGGTGACCAGCCTGAGTTAGTGGAGTCTCGATAGTGACGGATGACTTACCCGTGTCTGGTTATGAGGGTGACCTGCCGAGTTAGTTGGAGTCTCGATAGTGATGGATGACTTACCCGGGTCTGATGACGGTGACCTGCCCGAGTTTGTTGGAGTCTCGATAGTGACGGATGACTTACCGGGTCTGATTATGAGGGTGACCTGCCGGGTTAGAAGAGTCTCGATAGTGACGGATGACTTACCCGGTTCTGGTTATGACCTGCCCGAGTTAGTGGAGTCTCGATAGTGACGGATGACTTACCGGGTCTGGTTATGACGGGTGACTCCGCCCGAGTTAGTGGAGTCTCGATAGTGACGGATGACTTACTCTGGTTATGACGGGTGACTTGCGAGTTAGTGGAGTCTCGATAGTGACGGATGACTTACCCGTGTCCGGTTATACGGTGACCTGCCCGAGTTAGTGGAGTCTCGATAGTGACGGATGACTTACCCGTGTCTGGTTATGACGGTGACCTGCCTGAGTTAGTGGAGTCTCGATAGTGACGGATGACTTACCCGGGTCCGGTTATGACCCTGCCCGAGTTAGTGGAGTCTCGATAGTGACGGATGACTTACCGGGTGTCGGTTATGACGGGTGACCAACCGGATGGAATTGGTGAAAAAATGGGGTGAAGGTCTCATTATAACGGGTGACCGACCGTGGAAAATGGAGGAAGAGAGACTCATTATAACGGGTGACCGACCGGTGGAAGATGAAGGTGAAAGTCTCATTATAATGGGTGACCAACCGGATGTAGTTGATGAAGATGGGGATGCAATGCATGATGATGCATGTACTTACCTGAGAAATATAGGTCCCTCTTTCTCTGATGCTCCAATGTCATAGAATGTCTTTGCCTAGTTTCCAAAGCTTTGTTGTCATTCATTCACCCACCTTAAGTGCATTGCTTATTCTGGGCTATCTGCGATAATCTCTGCTCTCATTGTTTATCAAGTCTGACCTTGCCCCCAAGTGTAGTGTCACTTGATTCATTGTGAAAGAGTGTAATCAGCCATCAACTTCCTTGGATTCTCTCAATAACCACTCTTTGGTTTGCGTGTGTTCTGCCAACACTCATTGCAAGGTTTGCTAATGCTGATCTCATCTTCGGTTGCCAATCAGTCATGGAGTTTTTCGTTAATTGAATCATATTGCTTCTGCATATGTCATCATCAATCTTCATGGAATTGTCAGGTCATCCATAAATGCACCTAAAACTCATCGTCGCATGATCCATGCTATCATCAATAAATTTCTCTTGGCCCGAGAGAAGAGATGTAATGATACCGCCACCCACATTTATGCGATGAAATATGCCTTGAATTGATGCGACTGTTCGGTCATGCAATCTGAAACTCTCCGTCGTAGACTCAATTTCTTCTAAATAAACTCTTCTTAGTCCATGCAAAGAATTATACTGTTGTCATTGACAAGGTTCTTTTTGTCTTCCATATTCACGCAGTGAATTGAACCTTGAGTCGACTAACTTCAAAGCAAATTATTTCTCAGTCAATCTTGGTGTCTTGCATACTCTTCAACATTTATCAATATGCACTTATGCGATAAAATCTTTTTGGAGACAACCAAATCTGCGAGTCAGCTGATATTTCAAAATCTGAAGATGCCCTTCAACTGCGATGCTAGTCTCAACCATTGCTGGAGCTTGTTAAATCATTATATTTTACTAAACAATGTTGCCCTGAGTTGATCTGTTGATGCTCATTCATCTGTTTATCACCAAAACATACTTGTTGTCACTATGGATCTGATGAATTCCACTAAATCATTATCTGCTTGTGTTTCTCTACCCTCAAGCTGGTGTGAAATTGTCTATATTCATATCAAGATCCACACTGTGGCCTCTGACTGCTGAGCTTTCTGATGGTAACCGAGAATTGTCAATGTCAAGAATTCTGCAAATCCGATCAATATTTTCTCTATTTGTACATCTTTCTGGTTTTGAAATTAAGTCACCGATTTCAAAGATCATGCGCAACCAAAGTCTCATCATTGCATTAAAATCCAAGAGATGTCATTTGCTGAAAATCAAATTCATTTGGTCAAATACCCAACACACGGCATTTAAAAAATGCAGACCTGTAAATATTTTGTATTTTGCAAACAGTAATTGACTCATTGTGAGATTGAAATTGTCTTTTTACGGTTTTCTTTAGTTTCAATTCAAATCTCTGATTTTGGGGTATGAAATTTGATGGCACACGATGAAGTGATAATTTGGGGTTTCCAAAACAATTTGAGTGTCCAGTAAAGATCCGAGGTTCAGTTGAAAAATTTGTCTCATTTTTCAGTACTTTACTTTATCAATATGCATAACAACTTGTAATTTACTTCATGAAATTATAACCCTTATAGAAAAACTCTAACAATTTTGAGAGCGCCACTTATCAGTTAAAATTATTTGCTTGATCAAGAAGGACTTTTAAAAGCATATAATGAGGCTATGGTTGATGGCTATAAAAGAAAAAGGATATTCATAGGCTCAAAAAGTGTTTAAGGGTTTCGAAGACCAAGGATCACCATTTGCTAGTCGTCAACCCTTTTCTCTTGTTGTCCTTGTAGAAGAGATTTCATAAAAATACGTTAATTATCTTAACGTGATTTTCTTTATCAATCAACCAATGCTCTAAGAATCTCTACAACCATATCATTCCTTTCATAACAATTTCAAACTTAAAAGGGAAATGCTAAAACCCGAACCAACATTTGTCATCTAACGTTATTTCATCTTTTGTTGCACTCAATATAGTCTAACAAAACACTTCTGTAAGATCTTCATTTGATGAATAACATATCTTGGAGACTCGATAATCTTAATAACATTTCTCCCCATATGAGGTTTGACCAAAGATATTGACGGACATGGTATAGTTCAACATTCTCTTTTTTCTTTTTCTTCTTTTTTTCAATATTTGAACTTGTCCTTAACATTGACTCTTGATTTTTGTCATGTCCTACCTCAATTTGCTTGTTCTCCAATGTTGGCTTTTCATTCTTAAACATCCCCTTTTGTTAATTCTAACGTTGTCATTGTATCCTCAAATTGCAAATCTCCTATTTGCCCCTAGCGTTTGCCCCCAGTATGAGGGTGTGATCCATGTCGGGTTTTTTCAAACAAATAATATCAGGCTCAAATTAGGGTTAACAAGGGATACACATTTCAAGAATAGTGAAGGAATAAACAAAGATGGCCTTTTATCATTTCAAGCAAAATTGATTTTAATTGATAAATTTTGACCTCGTCCAGTGTAATGATTTGGACGTGCAAGAGTCATGATTCACGAGTCCATAACTACCGAATCCATTACATGTCAATATGCATACTAATAAAGCTTGGTTCTATGATGTGGTTCAAAACTCGGTGTATGGCTCAAAAATTGTTTTGTCACCTGGTATTGGTCATCATGTCATTTAAACAAAGTTGAGTCAATTCTGCAATCAATTTCTTTTTTTTTTAATTTTCAAGAATGATAAACTTTCAATTTTGCATGTTGGAGTTTGATCAAAATATTTTGTCAAAAATAAAAATGTCAAACATCTCTTGATTTCAAAACAACAAAAAGACAAGAAAAACACATGTTTCACTGAAATGATGATTTAACCCCAAAACAAAGTTATGGCCGATGAGATTCCATAAGAAAATTATTGACTACGACACCTTTCTCGGACTTTTCAAACAATCATTTCTGTATTGCCGCTGCTCATTGATCTTGCTCATGATCGCGATAATTCATTACTCACACTGCCGATGATAATATTCTCCACAAAACTTGACTTGCCTTTTGCTGATTAACTTTCACACTTGAATACTGAAATTCTTGCAACTAGTCCTCTCCCTCATCTGGATTATGTCGTAAAAAGAAGGCAGTTTTTTTTTTTTTTTTTTTTTTTTGGCGCTCCACTGCACTCCTCATTGGACAAAAAATGAATTAAGTCAGAAAGAACTCTAAACAAATCACCAAAGTACGCCAATCATGAACAATTTCGTTAGACGACGACAAGACTCTCTTGCGGCAATTTTCATTTCGTCGAGCAATGTAATCTTGCAGTGCACATGTTTCAACCTTTCAGACACCAGAATAGATTCAACAATCCCATATTATGTTTGTACACTCGGGCTACTTTATCTTTGCTCGCAAAATAACATGGTATACTGTGTGTGGCGGCATACAACTCCTTGATCTGACAGTGCCACCAAACTCCACATGACTTAGAGAGAAAGCAATTAATAGACTGACAACTTCTTTGACTGATGCTTGCTTTCTGAAATTGGACTCATCTATGGACTAACTGCATCCCTTCAACGGAAACCTGAATTTTCCGCAATCTTCATTGACGAATGCATTAACACTTTGTAGATGATATCTGAGCATGTGCCTCGACTGATTTAACTAGAAAGCAGAGAACTCTATTGTTGGCTTACAGAAAAAACGAATGGTGTCTCTGTATCAGTGTGAGTTCTTCTCAGTAATATCATATGTCCATGACTTTTGATCCTTCGGAGGATGACAGATTGAGGGACCCCTATGGGAATGCATGTTGAGATGTATGCATGTTTGGTTTTTTTTTTTTTTTTTTTGGACTCGCTCTTCGAGGAGTGACACGTGATTTTAACAATTGCATGCTAAACAAAAACTATGAGAATGCATGTTGAAAAATATATGCTTTTTTGGTTTTTTTTTTTTTTTTTTTTACGGACTCGCTCTTCGAGGAGTGACACGTAATCATAACAATTGCATTATATAAACAAACTGTGAAAATGCATGTTGAAATGTAAATGCATATTTTTTGGTTTTTTGGTTTTTTTTTTTTTGACGGACTCGCCTTTTGAGGAGCGACGTGATCATAACAATATAAACAAATTATGAAAATGCATGTTGAAATGTAAATGTATATTTTTTGGTTTTTTTTTTTTTTTTGACGGACTCGCCTTTTGAGGTGATATGTGATGGTAACAATTGCATGATAAATAAAAAAATGTGGGAATGAATATTGAAATGTACATGCATATTTTTTTTATTTTTATTTTTTTTGCTTAAACCCTACGTTGAAAATTTACCGAGTGATAACGACTGTCACCCGAAAGGCTTGAATTGAAGATGTTTCAAGAAAGGTTTGCCTTAATGCACAACAAAATGGAAGGAGCATACACCCTAATGATTGGTTCTAATCTTTGCACAACAAATGGTGAGTTTGCTACTTTGGTCTCTAAACAAGGTCTCTTGCCGTCCCAGTGATCACCTTTCGTGAAGGCAATATGGGGGCTTAGCAGATAATGGGATGGTACGTATACCAATCATTATCAGTCAAGCACTCAGCGAAGAGTTGGGGTTTACACAAACTTCAACCTTGACTCAAGTCATAGGTAAGCTGCTAGTCCCCCACGTAACTTAAAATTGCAAACTACAAACACAGGATATAAACTCCTCTAGGATTTACATATTCAAACACCGATAGCCCTAAATAGCAAATTATTCCCGTCGAATATTTTGGATATTGACCGTTTAGGATTTATTTATCCAAACACCGATAGTGAATAATAGCAAATTATTCCCGTCGAATATTTTGGATATTGACCCCTTCGGATTTATTTATCCAAACACCGATAGTGAATAATAGCAAGTTATTACCGTCGAATATTTTGGATATTAATCTCTTGGGATTTATTTATCCAAACACCGATAGTGAATAATAGCCAGTTAGGATTTATTTTTATGTTTCAGGAAAACAAACCCACTAAAAATGCATGGCCATATGTATATATACACAAAATAAAAAATACGAAAAACTTGACCCAAAAATAAACACACAGATAATTCTAACAAATCAAAACAAATAATCACATCAAAATGATTCAAAGCTCATTCCAATATTTTTCAGAAAAAATACCTGTCCCCAGTGGAGTCGCCATCCTGTCGCACGTTGCCGTGCGTCGTCCCCCGTCGAGAGGGGTCTTTTTGGTGTCTCGTAATGGAGTTGTTGAGGAGTCGCCACCTTGCTGTTGAGGGTCGCTAGGATCACCCAATTTGCGCTGGTCTGGTCAGAGATTCGAGGGTAAGGGACTGGTAGTACGCCTTACCGAGGTAAGTTGCATTGACTATTTTTGACGTGATGTTAAATGTTTCAACGGGTCATCATTATTCAAATGAAAAATGTTCCGATTTGCAAAAGAAATCGGTTGTCGCTCAAAATAATCCAAATGAATTTTATTGATTTTTTCCAGATATGCAAATGCTAGCCTACTTGTAGTTTCTTCATTTACCACGAAATTAACCATTAATCCCCATGCATTAATTTCATGATTGATCGATTCATAAAGAAAACGACCACCACTCAGAATAATACTGACGATTTTGGTGGTTATTCCGAATATGTAAATGTTAGCCTACACGTAAATCCGGCAATTACTACCTAAAATTAATCGCATATTCCCATGAATTAATTTGATGATTTATTTAATATTAGGCCAATTTGAAAGATTTAATAAACTTGTTATTAAATCTAAATTTAATTCTTGGGAAAAAACGTTTTTGGCCGTTTGCGAAGAAAACACACATTTTTTATTTTTATATTCTTTTTCTTACCATAACAACATAAATAATTGCATAAATAAAAAAAACACCACAACACACTCACACATTCTCTTTTTTCTTTCTCATTATATTTTACAAATACAACTCACACATGTCTTTTTTTCATTACACTTTTTAAACAAACAATTAAAAATACAATAAAGATTCAAATAAATAAACAAACACAAAAAAAGAAAATTACACAAAAGGCCCTAGGGGCAGTTCTGGAACAAAATGGCAGCAGTGGAAGGGTGTGGCGCGTGGTTCCATGCGCCACCACCACTGGCGGCGCGTGGTTCCACGCGCCGCCGGTGAACAGTAACTCTGGGGAGGAGACCAACAGATCTACTCCTTCTCTTCTCTCTCTCGCCGGAGGTAGCCTTCACGGCGACCTGCAAGACAAAGAAAACACACAAACGAGCACAATCAAGCAAGCTGGGTTGTTCTTCTCCTCTCGGTTTCAAATCTGTCCTTCCCCGATCTGTTCCCTTCCTTCTCCAGATTCTTCTTCTTCTTCTTCTCGTCGGCAAGGGCGTTTCACCATGACCTGCAAACACACAACACACAGATACAAAACGCACGAAATCAAATTATTCTCTTCGGCAAATTTCAGATCTATCTTTCTCGGCGTTTTCTTCTCCTTCAGATCGGACCATTCTTCTTCTCCTTCTTCTTTCTTCACGGGACGGTGGGGCTTCTGTGAAGGTGAAGGCTGCCATGGGTCCAGCTGAGGGATATTTGTGAAGTCGATGTTATGATTGACTAGAAAGGGAAAGAGAAAGAGAATGAGGCTGGGGTTAGATCATGGGGCTGCTGGCTGTGGTGTTTAACGGGAGGGAAAAGGAGGTGATGGGGAGGTCACAGACAGTGACAATGAAAGCTTAGGTCTTGACAGCCTGTGGCTGAAGAAAGGTAGCAACAGGTGGCCGAAGGGAGCTGGGCTGAATCGGTAAAGGAAAGAGAGATTTTGAGAGTGAACGGGAGAGTGAGGGTTTGGGGAAGAGAATGAGTGGAAGGGTCGGTCAAAGAGAGAGGGGAAACAGGGGCTATAGCTGAGGGGTGAGAGCAAAGCTGAAATGGAGAGGAAAGGCTACGTGGGGAAAGGAAATTGTGGGGAACAAACATGAGGGTCTGGAGGTAAAGGCTGGTCGGAGGTGGGGAGAAAAGGGAGAGTGAGGAGCTGCAGCTTGTGGAGAGACGGGGAGGCAAACGGCAGCTGATGTGGGTGAGCTCGTCAGGGGGAAGATCAAAAAAAACAAAACGGGGGGAAAGGGGAAAGTGAAGAGAGAAAAAAATGGGGAGAGGGGGGAGGCTGCAGCTGCCAAGAGGGGTGGCGGCTGCAGCCCCAAAATTGAGAGAAAATTAGGGTTAGGGGTTTTTTTTTAGGGTTTTTGGGTGAGTGTAAATTTTTTGGTCCCTTTTCCTTTGTGGCTTAACACTCTATTTATAGAGTTTTTTTCAAAGCAAAATTCACAATCATCCCTCAGCTTGCGCACCTTTTCAATTTGGTCCTTGATTTCCAATTTGTGCGATTTGACCCTGCATTGACTGTTAAATTCTCAATTTATTCAATTTTGCCCTCGTACCATGATATTTTTTGGATTTTATCCTTTTTTATATTTTTTTTGCCTTTTTATATATTTTTTGTCTTTTTTATATTTTTTTGTCTTTTTTCTGAAACATAAAAATAAAGGGTCAAAATTTGGGTAGCAACAAGTATTGTTAACCTTAAGAACAAAGTTAATGACTTACTTATCTTGTGTATTATTTGGCTTATCGAAATGCACATCAAATGAAGGTTTATAACATATGCTCATTACAAGGCCATGTTTTGAATATGTAGGTAATAATGCAAGATCACTTTTTTAACATATACAATCTTGGTTAGAGATTTCACCTGAACTTATGCTATGAGAACCTATGTCAACAAGGAAATCAAGGTTGGCAATTGAATCTAAAAGATAATGTTAGTGGGATCATGTTGCGAAGAGGAAAAGAACTTGAAAAGCAAATGTTAAAACAAATTAAGATGAAAGAAAAAATAGAGATAGAAATTGAACTAAGCATAAAAAACAAACTTATTCCTTCATAAACTTGAACAACCACCAATAATCCAAAGGTCAATCCTAAATTAATGAATTATAGTTTCAAGAAAATCCCTCATTTTCGTTTGAATTCTTTTATGTCCAAGAAAAAGTACAAAGAAAAAAATATTTTGGATGTTTTCATGAAACTATAACTCAACATTTCTTTGATTAATGATATTAAGAAATTCCTATATATGCCAAATTGTTGAAAGATTTGTGTACTACCAAAAGAGCTTACAAGCTAAAAGGCTACAAAACATGTGATGCCTAAACGTAGGTGAAATTGTATATCTTGTTGTTCAAAAGAAATTTCCTTTAAGGAAAAAATACCCAGGTTTGTTTATTATCACATCTGTTATTAGTTATGTTAACTTTAAAAATGTTCCATGCGATTTGGGTGTATTCATTAGTGTTATGCCTAAACATGTTTATGATTCTCCTAGTTTTGATCCTTTGATTGAAACTAGTGTTGTCATACAACTTGCAGATAGTAGTTTAGTTTGTCCACTTGGTGTGATAGAAGATGTCTTAGTTAATACTGATAGTTTGGTTGTTCCATATTATATTTATATACTTAATATTAAACATGATTCCTTTAACACCAACACAGCTGTCTTTTTTGGAAGAACATTCTTAAAGATTCTGAACAGTAAATTGATTGTGGTAAGGATATTTTGTCTATGGAAATGAGAGATAAAATGATTGAATTTAACTTTCATGATGCAATGAAATATCCTTACAATAATATTTATTCTATCATTTGTCACGACCAAATTTATATGTGTGCAACAAGTTTTTAATTTTAATTGCTAAGATAGGTTAAGAGTGACATTGATTTTACTTAGATATAATATAAGGAGAGATGTATATGTGTTCCCTAAAACATGCAAGAATCATTATTGACTTTGCAAGATTTAGAAAAAAGGCATTTATGGTAATGTTTCTATTGATTTAATACTTTCACATAAAAAGCTTTTGTCATCTATTTTACAGGTACCCATGTTAGAATTGAAACCTTTGTCTTGCAATTTGAAATATGTATTCATTGGCAATAACAATACACTTTTTATTATCATAACAAAAGGTTTGACAGGTGATCAAGAGGAAAAGCTTGTAAAGTTGTTATGCTATCACAAGACAATCATTGGTTAGACTTTTTTTAACATTAAGGGTATTAGTCCCTCAATATGTATACATCATATACTATTAGAAAAAAATACAGAACCACGAAGAGAGATACAAAAGAGGTTGAATCAACGTATAATATATGTAGTGAAAGTTAAAACTTTGAAGCTATTGGATACAAGAGTCATTTATCTTATCACGAGTAGTAAGTGGATACAATCCATATGGTGCCCAAAATGATCAGAATCATGATGGTAAAGAAGATCCTAGAATTTCATTGCCTTAGGCATATCTAGCCTTGTGTTGTTCCCAAGTCAAACAGGTGTAAGAGGCTTGGATGTCGCTGCTACTTATATAAAATATGAGAATACACAAATCAAACCAGTGGCTTCTATTTTGGTTGAAACCATCATGACACTTAACTATTGTAGAAGGACCAGAAAAGGAGCAATAAGATGTTGCACACAATTGTTGTATATCTAGATGGTTAGCCACATTGAAACAAAAAAACCCATTTTTAATAATCTTTTGTGGTTTAACCAAAAACCATTAAGGATAATGGAAGAAGAATAATGGGGAGATTTAGACAACCAAGGTAGGGTAGAGAGGCTAAAAGGCTTACCTAGTAGTGGTTTCAAGTGGAGAGCCCCAAGGGTCATGGCAATGAATGTCCTAATGAGTTGTGGGCTAAGATGCTGGGTTACATTGGTATGGATTACCGGTTACATGAGTTATTCTTCTACCCTTATGGTATGGCAAATTGGGGGCATGCAGTTTATTCCAAGGACCATGAGAATTGCTGAGTTCTTTGGTTTATTCAAAGATCCCGTTGCATAAGAAGTTTTGGAGATCATCAAACAAGATTAGAAGCATCTGGTTTTGGTTGAGATAAAAGGTTTGAGGGATCCAAGTACAAGTGAAGGGTATACAAGATGGAGAGACTTAGCTGCTTCAACCGTGACTTATGTAGAAGTCAAGTCTCCCCAAACAGAAGAAAAGCCTATTAAGAGGAAAGGGTTGACAATGAAGAGGAATTGAGAAAACAAATAGAAAAACATTAGATAGAGTTGAGCAAAAACAAGAAAGATAAGGCAATATTGGAAGAAATGGTGTTGAAAGGAGATAAGAGGAGAGATTTTTTAGATGAGCAAATATAGTCTAAAGATGCGAGAATAACAAAGCTTGAGTTAAAGCTGGGTGAGGAAAAGAATGTTAGGGTAGAAATTGGAGCTGGGAGAGATGAGCTTGAATTGGTTGCAAAGTTGCTCTAAACATGGTGCATTGAAAATCGTCCTTAATGAATGCCAAGGGAGCATAGAGTATTACCAAGAGAAATTTGCACAAATTCAGTTTGAGTTGATGGATAGAATTGGGAAGTATGAGGATTTGAATAAGAAGTATGTAAAGTTGGATAGTCGTTTGACGGGGTTTGCAAAAGAGGAAGCTAGTTTGACGGGGTTTTTCTAATGCCTGTGTCCTCATCATGTTTTCCCACTGTTTTCATCTTCCTTCCTTGTGTTCTCTCTTTCTTCAAATTTTAGTCTCTATGTAATTTCCCCCCAATCACTTTAATACTTCCTTCTTGTTTTTCCTGTGTTATCGTCTTCTCCTCTTTGTTTTTTCCTCTCGTAACTGGTATCTCCCCCTCTTGCATGGTTTCTCCATGCTCTATTTATAGATGCAGGAGGTAACCATTGCGTGTAGTGGTAGGTTACCTCTTGCAGCAGCATGACTGCAGCTATGGGTGTCAACGATGGCATGCCTGCAACGACGGCTATCTGTAGCAGCATGCCTGCAATGGCGTGCGCTATGGCGGGACTGCAATTTTAGGAGAAGGTGGAAGTGTAGTTTGCTCCCTCAATTTGTAATTGCTCTAATCTCACTCCCTATTAGCTTTAAACTTTCAATTTTCATCAATTTTGCCCTTGACTTCGCACAAATGGCTTGGGAAAAAATCAATTTGGTCTCTAAAAATTCCAATCTTCTCAATTGAACCCGAATTAAGCTCAAGAACTTGATTTTTTTTTATTAAACCCTTAATAAAACTATTTTGATCAATCCTTGCACTTAATTAAATCCTTCAATTGGACCCTAAATTAATTTCTAAACATTATTATACTTTCAAATGGCTTGTGATTGAATCAAATTGGTCTATATAAAAAATATAATTATGATTTTCGGCTTAATTCTTACGTGGCTTTATCCAATAATAAATTACTTTAACCTTGAATCTGCATTTTCTCTCATTTTACGATTAGGCTCAAAAGAGGTACGATTAGGCTCCCGAAAATGTTCAAAAATTTTCACCTTGATTTTTGTACCCATGTTATCCCTTTTTATTTTATTTTTGTTTTGTTTTGGGAAAATTTAGGGAATAACGAAGAATTGGGTTATGACATTGATGATGAACTTATAGGGCATTTTGGTTTAATCTAACATAACTTTATTTTTTTTGTAGACTTCAAGCGTGAATGAAGAGAGGCTTGAGAACTTTTTTGTTCGAAGAGATTGTGTCAGAGAATTTTATGTCTTTAAGAATTCTTTTTCTTTTTTCTTCTCTTCCTTTGTCTATAGCAAGACCCTCTTTATAGAGATTTGTAAAAGCTTATGGATCCTCTTAAATTTCACATGATATTATTTTATTGATTAATCTTTATTTATAGGATCTTATATTTATGAAAAAATATCTTATATATTTCATTTTATGTGTCCACAATTCATTTACTAGAAAATATTTATTTCCCATGTCATTATTAAAAAAAATAATCATCTTTTCTATGTGAAAATAAAATAAAAAATGAAACATGGTAAAATCTTACTGGTAGAAAGTTTTTGTTTTTATAAAAGTCCTCTCTCAAGACAAATTCACTTGCATTCAAAAATAAATGAACATGTCTTGAAAATATAACTAAGAGTTCTATACTTCAAATATATTATTTTACTAAAATTTAATTTGATTGTATTAATTTTTCACAATGAGTACATGTCTGATTGTGAAAGTAAAATATAATAATCAAGATTTAAAAACTAATTTTAATTGATATTTATCAAATCAAATGATAGAATCAAGTTCAATATTTCCATTTGAATCAATTGCATAGTTCAATGACCAAATAAAATTTATCTTCATGCAATAACTTTGATTGCCTGTCTGATTTTTCTTTCTATCAATGAAATATTTAAAATAACATCTTGTTAAAATGAATCCAATGGTGCAATTCATTCATGATTTGAATCAACACTTGATGTCTTTCTGTGGGAAGAGTGCCTTTATATTTTTTTATTATATTTTTTTGTGAGGAAACTCATCCTGGAAAGTGCATTTTGTGGGCCTAGTTTAGCAAGTAAAACTTTGGCTATCCTAGACTTTTACAAAGAGTGCATGTCCTAACTAAAACTCAAGACCTGTTTTGTAGGATCGCAAACCCTCTGTCATCATGCCACACTTCCTTGGTGCCTTCCTATTCTTTGTTAATTCATATCCTTCCATAATTCTCTTCTCTTTTGTTGATTTCTTGTGTTGAGCAATTTGTTAATTTGTTATGGGAAACAAAGCAAGTGAATTAGAAAAAAAAAGGTATTAATTGAGTTATATTTGTCAGTTATCTTTCTCTTTCTCCTTAATGTTGGTGTTTTAAAAAAAGAATATTTAAATTAAATAATTTTAGTTGAATTTCAAATTAATTGTTTTTAATGTATATGAACCATTAGATTTCTATTCAATAATTGATTAAATAATTTGATTTATTATCTATTCAATAATTGATTAATTTATATTTAAAGATCAGATGCATCGTTTAGTAAATTGCCATGATCACTCAAATATTAGAGAATTCATTAGTGATTCAACTTAACCTTCTAGTGATTAGTTTCTCAATGTAATTAATATTAATTAATCCATTAAGTTCTGATTTAATAATAAAATATGGAGTATGTATGCCATGTTAAATCGTGTTTGCTCTCCACATAATAGTTATTCATTGTTTGAATAAGATTTAAAACTTTTTTAAAATTTCATTTCACCTTGTCCAAAGATTTCTCAGCCAATACTATTTGAGAACATATCAAACATTTTTTTCCTAAATCACCTAGGGTGATGAATCTTGTTTTGATAACTGAAGTACCTTCATATAATTCATATTATGATTTTCTACAAAATAAAAGATTTTAGACATGTTTCTTCATGAAACCTGTTTGGTGGCAGAATTTAGTTCTCATCTTTTAAAAATCATATCTCCATCATATGACATATTTTTGGGATAAATTGTTGAGATTTGATAGGCCTTGGAGTCACAATTCCAAAAAAATGAGTTTTCATAGGCCTTTTTCTATTTTCACATTGGATTTTGATTAACTTTCACTACTTACAATCTTTTTTGTGAGTGGTTTATTTTTTTTTTTCTTCCACTATTTTTGATTATTTATGTCTATAACTTGATCTACTAACCAAGGAAAAGTACATGTAGATCTCAAAATAGAAAATTCTTGACAAAGATTACATAAAAAAAGCTAGCATCAACACTATGTTTGTTACAAGCAACATGTATTTAGCAGCTTGTTTCTTCTAATATGAAGAATCAACCATTGTGCATAAACATGAACAACAACACCAACTTATAGCTCAAGTTTGGGTTCATACATGTACTTCTAATAATTAATGGACTTATTGAAGAAGACCTTCGTACTCCTCTTAAGGAGCTCCATATTATTTGTATCGGCATGAAATCGCTTGGAGTTTATGAAGAACAAGTTAAGTTGAAAGCTTTTCATTTCTATTTAAAAAGGGGAAGCAAAAAAAATGGTTTTTCTCCAATCTCCCTACTTCTATTAGAACTTGGAATGACATGAAGAAGATTCTCCTTGAGAAATATTTATTAGTCTTTTAAGTTGCCAATACAAGGGAAAAAAATATGTCGGAGTCAGCAATATCATGGGAGAACACTGTGTGAATATTAGGAAAGATCTGAGTAATTGTGCATTTAATGTCCTCATCATCAAATGTCCATTCAACTAAGTATGATTAATGCGGTAAATGAAGGGGCATTGGTAGATAAAACACCCAAGGTCGTGCACTAATGGATCTCAAATATGAAAGCCAACTCAAAATAAATTGGCACGCGCGGAGACTTCCCTGACAAATGAGTAAACTAGGTAAGTATTGTTAACCTTGAGAATAAAGTTCATGATCTTACTTATCTTGGGTCTTATTAGCCTTATGGAAATGAACATCAAATGAAGGTTTATAACATATGCTCGTTACAAGGCCATGTTTTGGATATGCACCTAATAATACAAGATGACTACATTGAATAAGCTAATGTAGTTGATGAAGTATTCAATGACCAATCACAATCCTAGATAGAGATCCTGGACAACAATGCAAGATCACTTTTCTAACATATATAAGTGTACTTTACAATGTAATTTTACACCGTGATAACTAAAGCAACATAGTTCTTAAATTATTTTGATATTTTAGCCAAATTCTAATGAATAATCGTAAACTTGTTATAATATCTAATTTTTATTCTAAAACATAATGCAACATATACTTTTTATGAAAATATATTTGGAAAAACCTTGGAATTCAGTTGTATTCATGGAAACAACACATTTTTTATGCAAATTTTGTATTTTATTTTAATTTTTTTGGGTTGGATGCCTTACCTTGATGGGTTGAATGACCCATCATTTACAGCTGGACTACCCAGATTTTAGACTGGGATGGGCCGATTAGCCCACCCATTCTAGGTGGTCAGGCTGGGCATATGACCCAGCCCGGTCAGCCCACTATTCTGCATGCTGAAATTGCATGTTCCTTTTACATACCTGATTACTCTTTTAGCAGCCTTGAAATGCAATTCACTTGCACAATGCATGAATCTAGACTACATACTCACAACATTCAAAATATTAGTCCTAGTTGCAATGAGACACATCAAGCAACTAACTGGTTTTCTTAATCATCCTTCTCACCTCCATCTTCTTTATATAGCTTCTCTTTTTGATTCATAGGGGTGTTAACCGCCTTAAAATCTTCAAGTTTGAACCTCTTAAGGATTTCTTTGGCATATTTCTTATAACATATGAAGACTTCATGTTCTCCTTGCTCAACTTCCATTCCAAGAAAAAGAGTCATCAAGCCAAGATCTGTCATCTCAAAAACACCCATCATCTCTTGCTTGAATTTCTCCACATTATTGGTGTTATTTCCTATCACAAGCAATTCATCAACATATAGTGAGATGATTAGAATGTTATCTTTATTTTGTTTGACATACAATGCTGATTTAGAGAGGCTTTTAGCAAACCCCAGGTTTTGTAAATGTTCATCAATTTTTTTGTACCAAGCTCTTAGAGCTTGCTTCAATCCGTATAGGGCTTGCTTAAGAAGACAGACTTTGTCTTCTTCTCCTTCATTTACATAGCCTTCTAGTTGCTCTAATTAAATCTCCTTTTGCAAAACACCATTTAAGAATGCTGACTTGTTATCCAGTTGATACACCTTCAAATTCTTTTGTGTTGCAATGGCAAGTAGTAGCTTGATAGTATCAACTCTAGCTACTGATGCGAAGGTGTTTGAGTAGTCTACAGCAAATATTTGAGAATAACCCTTGACCACAGGTTTGACTTTATGCTTGTTGATTGAGCCATTAGCATTGAGCTTTGTTCGATACACCCATTTGACTCCAATCACTTTTCTATTTTGAGGTCTATCAACCAACTCCCATGTTTTGTTTCTTTCAATCATGAGCAACTCCTTCATTACAGCAAACCATTTTTGATCCATCTTGGCTTCTTCAAAGTCTACAGGTTCATATACAACAATGTTGCATCTTTGATAAAAATCAAGGAGTGATCTTTTGCTCTAATAGGAATGTTGCTAGTCATGTTATTATACCAATCTTCCATGCTTTGATCATCTGTTTCTGAAACAAGATGCTTGATTTTTGGATCTTTTGAGATTGAATCCTCTTTATTTGCATCATTTCAATCCCATTTTTCATCTTCCATGAACTACACATCCCCGCTTATAAGCTTTTGAAACTAAGCTATAGCCAATAAAGATGTCTGGAAGTGCTCTTTTGTCAAGTTTATCTCTCTCGATTTGTGGAACAAGGGTGAACCACAAACATCCAAATATCATAAGAAAAATCAAAGATGGTTTATAACCATAACATGTCTGAAAGGATGTTTGATCCTTCAATGCTCTTATTGGAAGTCTATTTTGCAAGAAAATAGTAGTGTTTGTTGCTTCTTCCCAAAACTTCTTTGGTAGATTCTTCTCATGTAACAAGCATCTTGTTATCTCCAAGTTGAACTTGTTTCGTCTCTCACTAACTTCATTTTTTGTGGAGTATTTGGTGTTGTTAATTGATGTTGAATGCCTACCTTCTCACAAAAACTGTTGAAGGTGTATTCCTTGCCATTGTATGATCTGAGGGCTTGAATTTTATAGCCACTTTCATTTTTGACTCTGGCTTTAAAATTATAGAATACTTAAGCTACCTATGACTTGTGCCAAAGAAGAAAATCCAATACATTCGGTTGTAATCATCAGTGAATATAACATGATAGAGACTCTGATTTAAAGAAGGTGTCCTTTGTGGTCATGTATTCTCAGTATGAATCAATTGCAGTATCCTCGCGACGGCGATTTTTCACGCTTCGCGCCCCGCCGTCCCCCACGGGTTTGGGGAGACAACGGCGCGCGGTGAAAATTGAGGGTTTTTTATAGCCGTAAAATTTACGACTATAATTATAAGGAGTCGCCACCTAGTATTAAGGTCACTAGGAACCTAATAGTCTGCGAGAGTCTTGGGCAAGGGGACTTGTTGTGCAAGGGGAAGACGCGTCACCCCCAGTGCACCCTACCTAAGGTAAGCTGCATTGTTGTTTGATTGTTTTTTTTCTAAGTTAAAAAATTTTACACTATATTTTTTTAAAATAATATTTTTTTTGTCTGCGAGTGTACTTTACGATGTAATTTTACACTGCAATTAAAAACTCTTTTTTATATATCTACGGATGTACTTTACAATGTAATTTTACACCGCAATAAAAAAATCTTTTTATTTGCGGGTGTACTTTACAATATAAATTTACACCGTGAAATCTAAAACAAAATAATTATTAAATTATTTTTGACATTTTGGCCGAATGCCAATGGATAATCGCAAACTGGTTACGATATCCAATTTTTATTTAAAATATGTGAAAGATGCAACATATATTTTTTTTTTCATGAAAAATATGCATGGAAAAACCTTGGAATTCGGCCGTATGCACGAAAACAAACACATTTTTTTGTAATTTTTTTATGCATTTTTTTGTGTCTTTTTTTTTAAAAAAAAAACTAAATAAAAAAAAACAGGTTGGGCCCGTCTCAACTAAATGGGCCAGCCGTGGTGGGCCAAAGGCCCACCACTGCTGGGCTGGGCTGGGCCGAGAGCAGCCTAGCCCCAAGATTTTCTTTCTTTCTTTATATATATATATATATATATATATATATATATATATATATATAAAATGAAAACGAAAAAAAAAACAGGAAACACGCTGCACTACTGTTGTTTACGTGAACAGTAACTGGTCGGCCGACCACAACGAGAGTGTCACTGCCACGGGGTAGAGGAGATCGAGGTGGTTCTCCCTGTTGTCGTGGCGTCAAAAATGGCAGCCCGTGGTGGCTGGGAGGAGGGCTGGAAGTGGCTGGTCTGTTGCTGGAACCGCTGCTGCTCCTCGTCCCTCTCGCTGCTACTGCTCGCCGGAGATGGAGAAGAAAGCTGGGAGCTTCTGCCGGAGCTGAGGAGGTCGACCAGGTGGTGGCTGCAACTGTGTGGGCTGCACACGAACGAGGGTGACGAGAGAGAGTTGCTGCCGTCTGGTTTTAGAGAGAGAGAGCAGCCGTCGGGGAGAGAGAAAGATAGAATTGAAGGGCTGCTGCAAGGGAGAGAGAGGGCGAACTGTCACCGGCGATGTAGCTACCGGAGATGGAGAAGAAGAATCGAAGGAGACAAAGGGGCAGCTAGCTGTCGATGCAAGTTTTTTTGCTGTGTTTATGCTCGTCCCCTGTTTCCAGTTTTTTACCCCATTTTTCTGCCAATTTTCCTCTGTTTTTACTCCCTCTGCAACGTGATTCTTCTCCTCTCTTTTTCTACGTAAAATTCTCTCCCCGTGACTGTGTTCTTTGCCCAGTTGTTCCCCTCTTTTCTGCTTCTTTTCCAGTTATTGTCAATTTTCCCCCCGTTACTGTCAATTTTCCCCCCGTTACTGTCAATTTCCCCCCCCTTTCTCAGTTTTTTCTGCTCTTATTTATAGCCATAGAAGGCATGGTGCACGGCATGGGGGTGATGTCCAGGGCATGGCTGAGGAATGGTGTTGCAGAGGGAGCATGGGCACGGTGAGGGCTGAAGGAATGGTTGCAGCATGGCTGTTGGAATGGCCAGCCATGGCTGTCTGCAGAAGTTTGGTGAGCTTTTTTTTTTTTTAATTTAGAAATAAGTTGTGACAAAAAAGATTTTTTGATGGAAAAAAATCAGGAAGAAAGATATTTTTATCTTTAATTTTGGCTTCCGAATTCATCCAAAAAGTTTCGTCGCCGAAAATTCCGATCGTCTCAATTTTAACCCAAATTAAGCTTTCAAACTTAATTTTTCAGCAATCAAGCCCTTAATTAGATTAATTCAACCCATTTTAAGTATAATTAAGCCCTTGCGCTTAATTAAATCCTTCAATTGGGCTCTCAATTAATTCCGAAGAGTTTCGTCACCGAATATCCTGATTTTCTCAATTGAACCCAGATTCGGCTTCCAAACTTAATTTCTCACTAATTAAGACCTTAATAAAATTAATTTGACCCATTTAAAGTATAATTAAGCTCTTGCGCTAAATTAAATCCTTCAATTGGGCTTTCAATTAATTTCGAAGAGTTTCGTCACCGAAAATTCTGATTTTCTCAATTGAACCCAAATTCGGCTTCCAAACTTAATTTCTCACTAATTAAGACCCCATTTAAAGTATAATTAAGCTCTTGCGCTAAATTAAATCCTTCAATTGGGCTTTCAATTAATTTCGAAGAGTTTCGTCACCGAAAATTCTGATTTTCTCAATTGAACCCAAATTCGGCTTCCAAACTTAATTTCTCACTATTTAAGACCTTAATAAAATTAATTTGACCCATTTAAAGTATAATTAAGCTCTTGCGCTAAATTAAATCCTTCAATTGGGCTCTTAATTAATTCTGAAGAATAATTACACTTTACATCGGCCAACGATTAAATCAAATTGACCCATAAAAAGATAATTATGTCTTCCGACTTAATTTTTATGCAGATTTATCTAATAATAAATTATCTTCACCTCGAATCTGCATTTTCCTTCATTTTTGGGTAAAAAAAGAGGTACGACCGGGCTTTCGAAAACATTCAAAATTTCCACATTAATTTTTCTGCCAACAACAGCCCCTTTTATTTTATTTTTGTTATTTTTTGGTATATTTTGGGGAGTCACCCAAAAATTGGGTGATGACACTCTCCATATGACATTTGGAATGGGTTTCCTACTTTTCTTTCCACAATGAGAAGTCTTACAGCTGGACATATGATCATCAAGAATAGAGCCAACTAATTTGATTTGGCTAGCTATATTAAGTAGCCTTTTAGAATACTCTTTAATGGATTCGGTCTTCTTCAACTTCTGCAATTCAAAGCCATGCATCAAGTTTAGCACTCGTATCCCTTGAATCCTTCCATCCCTTTCATACTCAATCTTGAGATAATCTTATATCTTTTTTTTTTAGAGACATGATTTGAGTGAAAATGGTGGATGATACTTCAACAAACAAGTAGGCCTTTAACTTTGATTTTTTCTCTTCTCCTTGTGAGTTTTGACATGTGCCATTGTGGGATTGTTTGGAAGTACGGGGATTTTGTAATATTCTTCCACTATCTCCCACAGGTCCAAAGCCTCCAAGTATGTCTCCATCTGTACTGCTCAAAACTGGTAATTGTCTTCATTGAACACTAGTGGAGAAATTGATGAGAAGTTGCCTTCTATCTACATGGATTACAACACATATCTCTTTAAATCAATGCTTTGATACCAATTGTAGTTGATTGAAGATGAAGAGTAAAAGAGAATTAGGTTTTAGGATAGAAAATTATTTGAAGCCTTATAGACTTAAAAACTTATTCTCTTCTGCAACATTACAATTTATAGATTGAATTGAATAATAGCCTCATAGAATCTTGCTCCTAGAATTGTGCCACGATTTAAAACATAAATAAAAAATTAAATAACAGAAGCTACTAAATAGTACCAGAAGCAAATAAACAATAACAGATTTGTATTGACAAATTCAAATCACTTAACATGTTTGCTTATTCCACATTAGCAGTCCTAAACATATTTTCTAACAGTCAAAGCTTAATTCTTACGATTATTCGATTGACTAGTAGGGTAAAATCAACATGAGTAAGTCTTAAGGAAAGTAGAGGCACTCCTAGATAGTTGACTGGTAACTAGCAATGCTAGAAGCCTATTTACTAGTGAACTGGCTCTTGCTTCTAGACCCAAACCCATTTCTATCAGGTCAATCACTCCACGTGATTTACTGGCGAACTGCTATCGCCGTTTATGTTTTGACTTCTTGCAAATAATAAAGCTTTTAAATTTGACATTGAAGAACAATATGTCATGACATTATTATTAAGTATCAAGTATAAAGCTAAACAAGGTATGGGTATTGTCGCGACGGCGATTTTTGGCGCGCTTCGCGCCCCCTGTCATCACCCCTTTGGATTTAGGGGGAGACAACGACGCGTGGTGAAAATGGGGTTTGTTTTATAGCCGTAAAACATTTACGACTATAATTCTAAGGAGTCGCCACCTAGTATTACGGTCACTAGGAAACCTATTGGTCTGCGAGAGTCTTGGGTAAGGGGACTTGTTGTGCAAGGGGAAGACGCATCACCCCCAGTGCACCCTACCTAAGGTAAGCTGCATTGTTGTTTGATTATTTTTCTAAGTTAAAATTTTTACACTGCATTTTCAAAAATACATTTTTTTGTCTGCGAGTGTACTTTACAACGTAATTTTACACCGCAGTTACAAGTTTTTTTATCTACGGGTGTACTTTACAATGTAATTTTACACCGTAGTAAAAATTATCTACGAGTGTACTTTACAATGGAAATTTACACCGTAGTAAAATTTTTATTTATCTACGGGTGTACTTTACAATGTAAATTTACACCACAATAGATGAAACAAAAATATTTATAATTATTTTTGATATTTTGGCAAATTCCAACGGATAATCATAAACCGGTTACGATATCCAATTTTCATTTCAAAATATGAGAAAGATGCAACATAATTTTTAGAAAAAATATGTATGGAAAAATCATGGAATTTGGCCGTATGCGCAAGAACAAATACATTTTTTATATTGTTTAAAATTTTTTTCAATAATAATAGTAGTAAAAAGAAATATAATTTTTTGTATTTTTCAATTTTTTTTTTTTGGGAGGCTGGGCTGTCAGCCACAATTGGCTGACAGCCCACCCTTAGGGGGAGCTGGGCCTCCAGCCCTCACGAGCTGGAGGCCCAGTAGGCTGTGGCTGGGCTGTCAGCCACAGTGGGCTGACAGCCCAATCTTAAGGGGCTGGGCTTCTAGCCATCGCGGGTTGGAAGCCCACATAGATCTGGGTTGGGCTTCCATCGTGGGCTGGAAGCCCAACTTATTCGGGTCTGGGCCATCATTTCAGCCCATCTTCTTGCACGGGCCGAGCACAAAAGCCCAGCCCACCACATTTAAAGCCAGCCCTGCATGAACAGTGGGACGATTACGTCCCACTGCATGCAGGGACGCGAGGTAAGGGACGATGAACAGTGGAAATTCCAAATGTGGGGAAAGGCGCACCTGTTGGTATGGTCGGGTAGCTGAGGTCAAGGTGGTTGTCCTGGTGGTTGTGGCGTCGTCAACGGTGGCCTGTGGTGGCCGGAGGAAGCTTCTGAAGTTGCCGGAGTTCACGTTGCAGCTGCTGTTAACACGTCCTTTACTTCACCGGAGAGTGGGGACGGGTTTCTGTCGTCGAGGGGAGGTTAACGATGGTGCTACGGTGGTGTGAGGGTGGTTGACTGGGGAACAGGGACGGTGGTTGTTTCACGGCAGTCCCAGAGAGAGAGACGGCTGTTGGGGCTGTGTAACAGGGGAGAGAGAGAGACGGCCGAGAAAGATGAAGATCAGGGTGTTGTTTTGTGAAATCTCTTTGTTTCGGCTTGTTGTTTTTGTCACAAAGTCTCTGCAAGAATCTCGTCTCTTTCCTCAGTTTTTCAGTGTTTTTGCTCTGTTTTTTTTTCTTTGCCAATCTCCCCGTTTTCTTCTCTTTGCCCCCTCACTCTCTGTGTCAATTTTTTTTTGTCTGTTTTCTCCTCCTCTGTTTTCCCGTGGCAGTTCCTCACTATCAAAATTTTGCTCTCGTTACTCCATCTCTCTCCCCGTTCTCCTCCCCTTTGTTCGTTCCCCTCTGTTGTTAATTTATAGGGGAAGAGCTGCTCCTCACGCACCCTGCATGGGGTTGCAGCCTCTGCCTCTGCATTTGCAGAGGGCAGAGGGATGCAGGAACATGCAAATTTGGTTTTTTTTTTTGGGAAGTTGCGATTTGGTCTTTTAATTTTCAATTGTTCTAATTGCATCCTCAATTGATTTTAAACTTCTAATTTTATGCAATCGTATCCCCGTCAAAATTTCAACAGCAACCTTAAATGCGCGCGCCTTTTTTATTTTGGTCTCTGGTTTTCGGTTGCGCGATTTAACCCTTAATTGACCGATTTAACCCTCAATTGACTGTTAAATTTTCAATTCGTTCAATTTGGCCCTTGATTTTGCATTATTGACTTAAAAATTGAAATCGGTCTCCGAAAATTCCATTTTTATTGATTGAGCCCGAATTAAATTTAAGAGCTTGATTTCTCATTGACTAAGCCTTTGATAAAATTAATTTGACCAATTTAAAGTATAATTAAGTCCTTGCACTTAATTAAATCCTTCAATTGGATCTTAAATTAATTCCCGATCATAATTAAACTTTAAATTTGTCGACGATTGAATCAACTCACAAAAATATAATTATATCGTTTAACTTAGTTTTTACACAGATTCATCCAACGATAAATTATTTTTGCCTTAAATCTGTATTTTTCTCTATTTTTGGAACCAAAGAGATACGATTGGACTCGCGACAACAGCCAAAATTTCCACATTGATTTTTCTACCCACGCTGGCTCCTTTTATTTTATTTTTGTTATTTTTATTTTGTTTTGGGGAGTAACCCAAAAATTGGGTTACGACAGTTGCCCCCCTCTTTACAATGCTCACGATTAAAGTTTTGTAAAAGACTTTAAATAGTAAGTGTTGTAAAGAAAAAAAAAGAGAAAAGTGGATTTATCAGACCAAGAAATGGTTGATCCACCCAAAAATGAGAATGAGGACTATAAAGCGTACTCATGAAAAGATGATAAGATAGGGCTAGAAAGCGCACTATCTAGGAATTAGGTCGAAGGAGGACACCCAAAAAGGACGGAAGATGGTGATGCTTGTGAATGACACAGGAAAATGGTCTCATTGTAATGGGTGACCTACCCAGGCGAAAAATGGTGAAGATGGTCTTATTGTAATGGGTGACCTACCCGGGTGAAAGCGATAGAGATGGTCTCATTGTAATGGGTGACCTACCCAGGTGAAAGTGATGAAGATGGTCTCATTGTAATGGGTGACCTACCCGGGTGAAAGCGATAGAGATGGTCTCATTGTAATGGGTGACCTACCCGGGTGAAAGTGATGAAGATGGTCTCATTGTAATGGGTGACCTACCCAAGTGAAAATGGTGACGGTGGTCTCATTGTTATGGGTGACCTACCCAGGTGAAAGTGATAGAGATGGTCTCATTGTAATGGGTGACCTACCCAGAAAATATGATGGTCGAGGGTTGGAAAACGCACTCGATGAGGGAAAATAGGGCTGGAAAGCGCACTATTTTAATTGATGGTAGCGAAGATGAAGAAAAATAGCGAATCTATTTTAAATCGATTTCGAAGACTACATCTGGAAAATAAATTAAATAAAAAGGAAAGACAGTAAGATGAAGAGAAAATGAGAGAGAAGCCTGACTTTGAGAGCATGAAATGAGAAGGTAAATCACACAAAATGATGAAGGTTTGTAATACACAAAATGATGAATGAAGGTTCGTAAATTACGATCCCTCCAAACATTTCCTAGATTCTTAATGGGGATGCAATGCATGAATGCATGTATCCTTACCTGAGAGATATAGGTCCCCTTTCTTCCTCTAGGCCTTCTTTTCCGGGATTTAGACCTTTGGATTTGATGGCTTCTCGCTTCTGCTTACTCAAGCCACAATTTGTGATTTTCACCACTGGAGATGATAGATTTTCCATATTAACATCCCCCCCGAGTTTGATCCAGATTCTTTGAAAAGGAATTGTGGAGTCAACTTCATGATTTGACGGCTTCTCGCTTCTGCATACTCAAGCCGCAACTTGTTGATTTTGATCACTGGAGATGATAGATTTCCCTATCAACATGCCCCCCGAGTTTGATCCAGATTCTTTGAAAAGGAATTATGGAGTTAACTTCGTCATTTGGCGGCTTCTCGCTTCTGCATGCTCAAGCCGCAATTTGTTGATTTTGACCGCTAGAGATGATATGCCCCCTGAATTTGATCCAGATTCTTTGAAAAGGAATAATGGAGCCAGCTTCAATTGCATTTGTAGATTGCCTTAAGTTAGGTCATGCCCTACAAGTATTTTAGACTCTAATTGTTTTCAGGAAAGGGTTGGTTATTTGTAAAGATTGTGTTTGCAAGAAATGGATGGCTATCTGCAAAAATCATTTTCATGTAAAACTTTTTGGAATTTCAAAGTCATTCCAAGCACAAAAATCATTTTGATGTCTGTATTCTCCGCTATGCTCTCTTCCTCAGGGTGCAGTGCGTGTGGTTCCTAGGTGGTTGGAGACATGTCGATGATCAGTTGAAGCTCCCCCCCTTTTCTCTCTCTACAAGCACATATACAAATCAGGCATCGCTGTTTATTGAGTTTTTATTTTAGTCCTTGATCTTTTGATTGTTTTATAGGGTCCCTATTTCTGCTATATAGGTTTTGATTTGTTTGAATTTTGTCCTTCAATTGAAATTGATTATATAGAGTAGTTTCATTTTGTTCCTCAGTCTTTAAATTTTCGGATTGGTTTGAAATCCTTAATATATTTGGTATCAAAGCTTTGATTTGTTTCAATTTTGTCCTTCAATTCAAATTGATTATATATTTTAGTTTCATTTCGGTCCTTGGTCTTCTAATTTCAGGTTTTGATTTAAAATCTTTAATTTTTTCGGTATCAAAGTTTATGTTTGTTTCAATTTTGTCATTTAAATAAAATTTATTATATATGTGTTTTTCATTTCAACCCTTATACTTTTAATCTTCAATTTTATTTTAATTATTTTATTTTTTTATATACATTTCCTAAATGGTTCCTATTTTTATCTGTTTTTATATATACATGCTCTTAGTTTTTGTTTCCAATTTTTTCTATTTCCACTGTTATTATGGTTTTTTTATTTAATATGTAAATTTTAATTTGTGTTGGTAACCATTTGGAAATTAATATTTATTTATTTTTCTCTTTTTTTTATTCTTCAAGTCAAATATGTTTTTTTAAATCTAATATTTTTTTGATGTGTCATTTATTTTATTTTTTAATTGTTTTTTTTTTATTGTTAGGTGTTGAATTTCTAATTATTATAGATAAGGCATTAAAAATAACGATAATGATTATTTGTAAGTTTTTTTCTTATAAATATGTGAGACTAATTATATATTTTGATATTTATTTAATAGTAGCACCTTAATATATATATATATATATATATATATATATATATATATCAATGACCTAGGTTTTTTTGAAGAAAAAATAATTAATATTAGTGTTCTAAACTAATTTTAATATAGTAATATGAGGAATCAACCTTATAAAATAAAAATAAAAATTAATTTCTTTTTCTAACAATAATTTTGGTGTCATCGATAGTATGAACAATAATAATTAGAATATAAATTATTTATAATAATATTTATAATGACAGCTAAAATAATTATGACAATAATAATTAAAATAATTCATTAGTTGGTGTTATTTTTCTTAAAGGTTGATTGGTGTTATTTATGTATGATATTTCATATATAATATCCCATAAAAAAAAATACGAAGTCACATGAACATGAAACAAGTGAAAAAATTGAGGCAAATGATCTACAATTAAAAAATATACGAGCCAATTGCCCTAAACTTTAGCGTACCCATAAAAAAAAATTAACATGTAAAAAAATAATAATGGTCAGAGATTTTTTTATAATGCTATATATATTTGAGCAAAATAATTAGCTTAAAAAACTTTTGGCTCTTATTGTAGCAAATTTATTTATAATTATAATAATAATAATAATAATAATAATAATTGTATATTAGGTTTTTATATATTCATTTATTTATGGAAAATGCATTTAAAATAATGATAATGTTTATTTTGAAGATTTTTCTCTAAAAAAAAATTATTTATTCTGATATTTATTTAATATTAACGCCTTAAAAAACATAACAAATAACTAATGAGAGATGGTTTTTCCTTATATTAAACTTTAATCCAATTTTGTTTTTCTTAAATATAAAAATATTTAGGATATATAGAATTGCGAATGAAAAGAGTTATTATGGATTTTAAAAATTAATTCCAAGTTTTGTCTCATATAAATGAAGTTTATATTAGCATAAAAAAAAATAAAAAATATTATTTTAGAGATTTTCTCTCTCAAACTGAAAAACTAAAATGTTAATAAAAACTTAAAATTACAAATACTAAAAGAACGGTAGAGTAAGAAAAAGAAAATTAGGGTAACTAAAAAGACAATTCAAATCTCAAATTCATGCTCCAACGGTCATATGCTCTACCCGAGCCCCTCAAGACGACTATATATATAGCCACAAAACTTCTCTCACGACAGCAGCCACGGAAACTGCACCAGCACCTGCTCGCAGCCAAAGGAAAGCAAAAACATCTTGTTCATAGATGGATTTCCACTATCTTTCGAGGAAAGAGCTCCAAGATCTCTGCAAGAAGAACAAGATCCCTGCTAACATGGCCAATGTCGCCATCGCCGAAGCCCTAGAGGTTCTTCACAAGGTACAAATGAAATATAATCTTTTATTTGAAATGATTAACCAACCATTTAATGTTCTTGCCTGTATTCAACGAAACTAAGATCTGTTTGCCCGGATCCAATTTTCTATCAAAGAACGAGCAGCGTTCTTGAAATATTCAGTAAAATCCGTTGAAATTTTCTTGATTTTACTGCTATGAATTTGTCTCTTGCCACTGAAAAGATTTTCTTGATTTTATTGCTATGAATCGGTCTGTCCACTTTGAGTGAACAACTGAAAAAAAAAGTGATTTCACAGAAAAATCAAAGTACGATTTAAGAAATTGATTTTTTTATATCAAGCTCAGTCCCTAGTTGGATTCTCATGTTTTCTTGTAGTCCATATCCCCTTTAATCTTATTATTAGTTTACAACTTGAAAGGAAACTGTAGGAATCAAACCTTCAAATAGTTTTTCTGTATCCGAACACACCAGCAACAAGGAGTAGCCGGAGGATGGCTCCAGCAGTTTCAGCTCGGGGGAAAGTAGAGGCTCAGAACGAACATAAATCTGTTCAGGGGGTGTACAAATCGAGGAGTGCAATGGGCTTAAAGGAGAAAGAGAGGGTTAGGCCATTGAAGATGGATGGGCCGTGCTGGGTAATTGAGGATGTTGAAACGAAGGATGAGAGTGGTAAGTATTTTTGTTTTATGTGTTTGATTGCAATATATATATATATATATATATATATATATATATATATAAAAGCTGTTCAGAACGAGGAATGAAATTATTGAAATTAAAACTTGTTAGCTGGAGGTCATCTTATCTTCCTTTTCTTGCAACTTTTCTTTCTTTTTTTCTTTTTGATCTGCTGAATTCTCTTACTGCAAATCAATTAAGAAGAGGAGATCCCTTATGAACAATTTATCCACCGATCTGAAATACATGTGCTTCTGAAATTAAAATTATATATCATAACATTTAACATGAAGAAATGATGAATTAAAATACTGAAAGGAGTCCTGATATTTTATCGTTGGATGACATAAAAAGAACAACAAATTGCAGAGAAGAGATACCCTGTGAAACCAGCCAGACCTTGCTACTTCTTCCATTGCAGAATTCTAAGAGCTGTTACATCTCTCTATAGAAGAATACGGAAGGATTGGGCTTAAAGGAGAAAGAGAGGGTTAGGCCATTGAAGATGGATGGGCCGTGCTGGGAAATTGAGGATGTTGAAACGAAGGACGAGAATGGTAAGTATTTTTGTTTTACGTGTGTATATATATATATAAAAGCTGTTATCTGCATGGTGGTCTGGTCAGAGTTAGAACTGAACAAATTGAAATGCAATATAAAAACAAGAAACAAGGAGTTAGAACTGAACTTCGACTGGAAACTATTTGCTGAAAACATCCAAAAGGAGTTCTAAGAAAATAATTGATACAGAAGCGGTGGCTTGACAGACGAACATTTACTGGGGGAGAAAAGGGAAACGAACAACAAACTTGAAGATCTTGACAGACCAGGAGTGTTTCACGAAAAAAGAGCCAGAAGAAATGGTCATCAAAAGAGCTACTGAAGGAACCACAAGAATTTTACAGGCATGCCTGAATTCAAATACAGTGAACTGAGTTGTTTACACTTCAAGCGCATCGACAATTTTATTTTATGGCAATGACCAAGAAGTGGTGGATGAGAGTGCATGGACAGACATAGATTAATTTAGAAGTCTGAATGTAACTAGCAATCCTTCCTTGATTGCCGAAACATATACGAAAAGGTTGCTCTGGAATTTGCTGAACAACATGGATTGGATCTGGTTTCTTTGATTCCTTCCCTGGTATTAGGTCCATTCATTTGTCCTGAGATCCCAAGGGTACATTTTCACTCTCAAGTTTCATTCGCAGTGACTTTTTGCAAATTGGTTCATTCTTCCTCTGCTTTCGTTTTAAAAAACATTTTTATTTTAACTCGTTAATCAATTCTAAAAGCTGTCTAGAGCGAGGAATGAAATTATTGAAATTAAAACTTGTTAGCAGGTGGTCATCTTAACTTCCTTTTCTTGCAACTTCTCTTTTTCTTTTGAGTGAATTCTCTTACTGCAAATCAATTAAGAAGAGGAGATCCATTATGAACAATTTATCCACCACAGATGCTGGGAAATTGAGGATGTTGAAACGAAGAATGAGAGTGGTAAGTATATTTTGTTTTACGTGTTTGATTGCAATATATATATATAATCTGTTCATTGCATCTGTGGTGGTCTGATCAGAGTTAGAATTGAACAAATTGAAATGCATTTTTCAACAAATAAAAATAAGAAACAAGGAGTCAGAACTGAACTTTTGATGAAAATTATGGAGGCCCCAGGCATGGACCTGGCGTTCGAAGCTTCTCATGCATTTTTCATCATGCAATCTGAATAGTTGATCATGGAAAGAAGCTGTCAGCAGAGGTTTCTATAGAAAGAAAGAAAGAAAGAAGAAAAGAACAGTTGATCATGGACAGAAGCTGTCAGCAGAGGTTTCTACTGAAAGAAAGAAGGAATGAAGAAAAGAATCTAATCATTTCATCTGAGAGTGCTACTTTGATCTGTGTCCCCCATCATTCATATTTTCATTTTTTTGTCCGCATCAAGTTTCTGATCTGTGTCCGGCCCCATCATTCACATTTGCAAAGCCCCTCGGATGTTCCCCTTCAAGTTGTTTCTTCATTAGAAACTCAGCTATCTTCATTAGGATATTTCTCCAATCCTGGATGGATTACTTGAGAAACAAGGGTTTGGAGATGAGAGCATGTGCTTGGCAGAGGGGTGTTCTAGCTTATGTAGTCTAGTGGTGAGACCAGTTTAAATTAGATTCCAAGGTCAGCAAATCGGATGATACAGTGGAGTACTTGAAAAATTTTGGAGTATGGGATTTCTTTTAGTTTACTCCTTTGCCCTAGTTGAGCCCTTTCGAGTGAAGTATGGCTTTGCGGATAGGTCAATGTGTTTGAGAAAACAAGTATAGAAGTGATGCTCATATTAGTGCTTCGTAAAACTGAAGACCCAAACCTACCTGGGCAAAGTTAGCAAGGACAAGAAGAGGGAAGGTGGCTAAAATGAGAAGGGAGACCCTCCATTCTACTATGAAAGCAACTATGAATGAAGTGAGGAGAGAATTCATGTTTTATAGTATGACAAATATAATTTACTGGGGGAGAAAAGGAGCATCAAGCGTGAACTTCAAGAAGAGAGCTTGAGTAATAGGTATGAATTGGAAGATTACAACCCACAACAGGAAATGGGTTCTAAGAAAGATCTTTATTCTGAAGTTCTTTCATTGGATAATGCAAGTGAAATAAACAATGAACTTTAAAAGGATGAAAAGAGTAATGACTATGAAATGGATAGTTACAATCCAGCATTGGAGGGCTTAAATGGACAGGATGCATATAGTAGTAACAACGAGAGTTTAGAGAACCAAAATCCTATTGTAGTTGAAAGATCATAGAAGGCATTACTGGTGACTCAGGAATTGATTTACAACAATGGTAATCTGATTTTATTTTTCTTCAATTGAAAAAAAACACTTGTTCACTTATTCACAATTTTATTATTGATGGTCTTTTTTTTATGTTTTGTGCTTATTTGATGTTTACTATATGGTTAGAGTCCTGCAGGACTAAATATTTTATTCATTTATTGTCAGATTCACCAGCCCTCATCGTATCTTGATTTGACGAAGATAAGCGGCATGACAATTATGACCTCCAATCAAACTTTGCAAATGTGGATGATAAGTGGCATGACAATTATGACCTTCAGTCAACTTTGCAAATGTGGAAAAGTGTGGTAGAAATCATTTAGATGAAGCCGAAAAAATGTTAATGCAGGAAGAGTTGTTGAAGATGATAGCAACAAGATGTCAGAAAGCAAACACGAAACTGAAAATATGAAGTCATTAACCCGTTCTTTTACCCTGGCCCAATGTTAGGCCAGATAACAATATTATTACCCTTTGAATCTGGCACTCTTCAAGGTTAGTTTACTCGCCCAACTGAAGCTGCTGGTGCAATGTTAGGCCACATAATAGGATTATTACCCTTTGAAGCTGGCAGTACGTAGAGGGCTGACAAGGCCTCATGCCCATGAAGCCATATAAACCCCAACAACCTGCCAACCCCTCATTGAGCGTGCATGTTGGCCCCTACTATGCTTGGCCTCTCCCAAGAAGGCTTTAAAGACACATGAGGTTGTACGTCCTTGCATGCATGGAGACTTCCCTGACAAATGAGTAAACTAGGTAAGTATTGTTAACCTTGAGAATGAAGTTGATGACCTTACTTATCTTGTGTGTTGTTTGACTTATGGAAATGTACATCAAATGAAGGTTTATAACATATGCTTGTAACAAGGCCATGTTTTGGGTATGTACCTAATAATGCAAGATGACTACAATGAACAAGCTAATGCAGTTGATAGAGTATTCAATGACCAATCACATTCCTGGATAACAATGCAAGATCACTTTTCTAACATATGCAATCCTGGTTAGAGATCTCACCTGAACTTGTGCTATGAGAACCTATCTCAACAAGGCAATCAAGGTTGGCAATTCCACCCACATGGTTTTTATCCCTAATAAAATTATTAAGTAAGGCAATCCCTTGTACTTATAAATTAATGTTATGAGGTCATCGAGTGATGATCTTCTTGAGATTATGAAAACCTTAGCTTCATGAAAGAGTTGTGCAATACCAAATGAGCTTACAAGCTAAAAGGCTACAAAACATGTGAAGCCTAAACATAGGTGAAATTTTATATCTTGTTGTTCAAAAGATATTTCCTTTAAGGAAAAATACCCATGTGTGTTTACTATCCCATGTATTACTAGTAATTTTATCTGTAAATAGGTTCAATTTGATTTGGGTGTATTAATTAGTGTTATGCCTAAACATGTTTATGATTCTCCTAGTCTTGGGCCTTTGATTGAAACTAGTGTTGTAATGCAACTTGTGAATTGTAGTTTTGTTTATCCATTTTGTTTGATAGAAGACTCATTAGTTAATATTGATAGTTTGGTTGTTTCATATTATATTTATATACTTAATATGAAACATGAAATATGAAACATGATTCCTCTAACACCAAAACGCCTGTCTTTTTTGTAAGAACATTCTTAAAGACTATTAACACTAAAATTGATTGTGGTAAGGATATTTTGTCTATGGAAATAAGAGATAAAATGATAGAATTTAACTTTCATGATGCAATAAAATATCATTATAACAATGTTTATTCTATCATATGTCATGACCAAATTTATGACTTTGTGCAACAAGTTCTTAATTTTAATTGCAAGGATAGGTTAAGAGTGACATTGATTTTACTTAGATATAATATATGGAGAGATGTATATTATGTTCTCTGCAACATGCAAGAATCATTGTTGACTTTGCAAGATTTTAAAAAAGCCCCTTATGGTAATATTTTTATTGATTTAGTACTTTCACATAAAAAGCTTTTATCATCTATTATACAGGCACCCAAGTTAGAATTAAAACCTTTATCTGGAAATTTAAATTATGTATTCATTGGCGATAACAATACACTTTTTATTATTGTCGCAATGATGATTTTTTCATGCTTCACACCCCACCATTCCCCAAATTTGGGAGACAACAAAACACGGTGAAAATGGATGTGTTTTATAGTTATAAAAATTACAACTATAATTATCCGGAGTCGCCACCTAGTATTACAGTCACTAGGACACCTATTGGTCTGTGAAAGTGTACGTAAGGACACTTGTTGTGCAAGGGGAAGACGCATCACCCCAAGTGGTAAGGTGAATTCTTGTTTGATTGTTTTTCTAAATTTTAAATTTTTTACACTACAGTTTTAGAAACTATTTTTTATTTACGAGTGTACTTTACAATATAATTTTACACCACAATTAAATTTTTTTTCCTTATTTATGGTTGTACTTTACAAAGTAATATTACACTGTAGTTAAAAAAATCCTTTCTTTTTTTAGGGGTATACTTTACAATGTAATTTTACACCATAAAAATCTTTATATTTTTTATCTGCGGGTGTACTTTACAATGCAGTTCTACACCCCGATAGTTAAAATAAAATAATTATTAATTTTTTTGATATTTTGGTCAAATTCTAATAGATGATCATGTATTGGTTATGGTATCCCATTTTTATTTTAAAATAAGAGAAAGATGCAATATATTTTTGTATCTAAAAATAGGATGGGAAAAACTTTGGAATTCAGCCGTATGCATGAACACAAAACATTTTTTGTTTTTAAATAAAATAATAAAAATAATAATAATAAAGAAAATAAATAAAATATTTTTTTTATGTCAATTTGTATTTTTTTTGGGTTGGGTTGTCAACCGGCCGTGCATGGACTGGGCCTCTAGTCCTTGTAGGCTGGAAGCCCGATTTATTTTGGGTTGGGCCTCCATTCCTTATGGACTAGAAGCCTAGTTTTATTTGACAATTAGGTTGGGTATAAAGCCTGGCCCACCTCACTGAATGGTCAGCCAAACGCGAAGTGCGGTTCGACCACGCCACTATCACTCAAGTGAACAGTGGGACACAGATTACATCCCACTGTTCACATGCAGTGAACAACGCGAGGAAGACGATGAATAGTGATTTTTTAAGGGTGATGAATGATGTACATGTTAGTACCGTTGGGTACAGGTACAGGAGGTCGAGGGGGTTGTCCTAGTGGTAGTGGCGTCAGCAACGGTAGCCTATGGTGGCCAGAGGAAGCGTTCGAAGGTATCAGGCTCCAGTTGCAGCGACTGCAACCGCCTCTATTACCTCGTCGAAGAGTGTGGCTAGGTTGTTGGTTTGGAGGGGAAGCTTTCGATGATGATGAGGGTGGTGTTGGGTGGTCGTCGAGCCACTCTTGGCAGAAAGAGAGAGCTCAACTGGACTGGTTTTAGAGAGAGAACAAGCTTGCAAACCAAGAGAGAGAGTTGATTGTTGAGAGAGATGAGGGATGATGGTGTGATTTTTGTGTGATATATTCTTCTTTTGCTTGTTTTTCTTTGCCAAAATTTTCTGTAAATTTTCCTTTCCCCTTGCGTATTTTTCTGGTTCTAGTACGTGAAATTTTGCTCTTTTTTTTCCTTTCTTCATTGTGCATGGTATCTATTTATAGGAGAAAACTAGTCTACACTAGTGGCTCAACCACTGTGGGTGTCAACAACGTGATGGCCTGCCAACAACAGCGTGGTGGGTTGATCGTGCACCCTACCTAACGCAAGCTTGATCGTTTTTTTAAGTTTGTTTTGTTTTTATTTGTTGTTCTTTCCTAAAGCTCGAGGTAGATCTCTCTATGTGAGAGTCTCTACCTCATTAGGTGTTAAAAACCTAAAAAAAAATTTACACTACATTTTGAAAACACTGTTTTTAAGTATCTACGAGTGTACTTTACAATGTAATTTTACACCACGATAGCTGAAAAAACATAAATGTTAAATTATTTTGATATTTTGGCCAAATTCCAACGGATAATTGTAAACTAGTTATGATATCTAATTTTCATTTCAAAACTTGAGAAAGATGCAACATATACTTTGCATGAAAAATATATTTGGGACAACCTTGGAATTCAGCCGTATTCATGAAAATAACCAATAAAAATTAAAAATTATTTTTTTATTCATTTTGTATTTTATTTTTATTTTTTTGTGGGTTGGGTGGCCCTCCCTGATGGGTTGAATGACCCATAATTTAGGGCTAGACTACCCATTTTTGGACTTGGATGGACCAATTGGCCCACCCATTCTAAGTGGTCAGAATTCAACAACAACCTTAGGTTTGCACACATTTTTAGTTTGGTCATTGGTTTAAGATTTATGCGATTTAACCCTTAATTGACCATTACACTCTCAATTGTCTTCAATTTGACCCCTGACTTTTCACGATTGGCTTGGAAAAATATAATTAGGTCTTTGAAAATTCCAATCTTCTCAATTGAACCTGAATTAAGCTCACGAACTTGATTTTTCATTGTTTAAGACCACAATAAAATTAATTTGAGCAATTTAAAGTATAATTAAGTCTTTCCACTTAATTAAATCCTTGAATTGGACCCTAAATTAATTTCTAAACATAATGATACTTGTCATAATTGAATTTCTGGTTATTCCCCAAAATATACCAAAAAATAAAAAAAATATAATAAAAGGGTCTGGTATCGGCAGAAAAATCAAGGTGGAAATTTTGGATATTTTTGAAAACCCGATCGTACCTCTTTTTGCCCAAAAATGAAGAAAAATGCATATTTAAGGCTAAAATAATTTATTATTGGATAAATCTATATAAAAGTTAAGTTGAAAGACATAATTATATTTTTATTGGCCAATTTGATTTAATCATCGGCCAATTTAAAGTGTAATTATGCTTCGGGATTAATTAAGAGTCCAATTGAAGGATTTAATTAAGTGCAAGAGCTTAATTTTACTTTAAATGGGTCAAATTAATTTTATTAAGGGCTTAATTGGTGAGAATTAAGTTTGGAAATTTAATATGGGTTAAATTAAGACGATCAAAATTTTCGGTGATGAAACTTTTTCGGTGAAATCGGAAGTCAAAATTAAAGATAAAAACATTGTTCTTCCTAGTTTTTCCAATAAAAAAATCCTTTTTATCACAACCTATTTATTTAAAAAAAATTAAAAAAGAAAAGAAAAGAAAACTGCTCAAGCCATGCTTGGCTACACTAGCAGCCATGTTGCACCATGCCTGCCAACACTCTCACCAAACTCAACGATGCCCTGCACAACACCCCATTCCTGGACATCAACTCCATGCTTGGACCACCTCCCTGTCAGCCCAGCTCTTCTTCTTCATGGTCGGCGATGTAGGAGCAGAGGCAGCAATGAAGACAGCAACAGACTCGCCACTCCAGGAGGTTATCTTGGCCACCACAACAAGGACAACCACCTCGACCTCCTCTACCCAACGGTAGTGACAGGTGAGCCTCTCATGTTGGTCGGCGGACCATATTTTACTGTTCACGTGCATGCATATATATATATATATATATTGTGCCGTGTTTGGGTGCGACCTGATTTTATAAAATAAACAAAAAATTGCATTTAAAAAATATGTGTTGTTTTTATGCATACGACCATATTCCAAGGTTTTCCAAGCATATCTTTCATAAAAAAATATATGTGGCATCTTTCTCATATTTTGAAATGAAAATTGGATACTGTAACTAATTTATGATTATTCGTTGGAATTTAGATAAAATATTTAGTTTTGTTTTAGGTGTAAAATTACATTGTAAGGTACACCTATAGACAAGAAAAAGTTTTTTATTGCAGTGTAAAATTTTTTATTTTTTTTATAGTGCAATGTAAAAAAATTAAACTTAAGAAAAACAATTAAACAACAATGTAACTTGCCTTAGGTAGGGTGCACTAGGGGTGACGTGTCTTCCCCTTGCAAAACAAGTCTCCTTACCCAAGACTCTCGTAGATCAATAGGTTCCTAGTGACCTTAAAATTAGGTGGCGACTCCTGATAATTATAGTCGTAGTTTTATGACTATAAAATAACCACTTTTTCACCACGTGTCATTGTTTCCACAAGCAGGGGATGGTGGGGCGCGAAGTGTGAAAAAATCATCGTCACGACAATACTCTAAATTGGCCCATGCCTAAAGCAAATTGGCCTATAAACAAATATAATTATGCTTTTTGGCTTAATTTTACTCCAATAATAAATTATGTTAGCCTTGAATCTACATTTTTCTTCATTTTTTAGCACAAAAGCGGTACGTTCGGGCTCTCTAAGACACTTAAAATTTTCACCTTAATTTTTATATTGATGCTAGCCACTTTTATTTTATTTTTGTTTTATTTTGGGTAGATTTGGGGGAATAACCTAGAAATAAAAAAAAACTACTAGAAACTTAAATCACATGCACTGTAAGAAACAATCAAAGGTGGTTGCTCTTGGTTTAGTATCTGTTAAGTACACGGAATGCCCCAAATGTTATAGAGAGATGATGTAGTTGTGTTGCACACTGGCTATGGTATTCCTGATCAATTGGAAGATGCCATATATATTGTTGAAGAGGGATTCTAGTGGTGATTGCTATTGATAAATTGGGGTTGAGTGATCATGTGTCTCATGTCTTTTTATTGTTGGTAAGTGAATACTATCTATTATAGTAACTTCTTCCATGTATGATTTGGCCAAGCTCTTGTATTAATTGCCTTCCATACCATGATGGCACGAGAAGAAGAGGTGTTCATGAGAATAAGAGGTGTTCATGAGATTTAGCATGCATGTATTTGTGGAGGATTGGTAGGTGGTGGTTATTGGTGTAGACTCTCTTATTATATTCTATACAAAGTCAATGTGAAGACGTATGAGGAGAGACTTTCTTTGCTCGTCTCCAGGTGTAGACGTTGTGATCGAGTTGGTTTATAGTCTTGTTGCCTTGGAGCAAGTCTTCCATTGTGATAAGCTCATTCAATTCTCAACAAACTTGGGTTAGATTGATCTTGGGGTCGTGAATACCATTAAATTCTGCTAGGATTCGCATTAGTTGGTATCAGAGCTAATCTAATCACAGGTTATATCCTTCAATTTGAGTTTTTATTATTTCCTGTTTTGTTTTTGATAGATACGGCCACCAAAAAAAAAAGGGATCTTACTTGTTATTGCTTTGTTGAACACTTAATCATAAGTTAGTGTTCTTGCTGAAATATATACATATATAGATAAAAAAAAAAGTGCTTGATCTTGAAATCTTGATTGTTGCTACATTGAAAAAAAAAGAAAAAAAAAGAAAAAGAGAAAAGAAAAGGAAAAAAAGAAAAAGAAAAAAGAAAGAAAGAAGAAAAATCACTTTTTTGTTATTGTTTTGGCCGAATACATGTTTGAGAAAACCTTGATCATTGGGAAATTAGTTAGTCTTCCACTTAGTACTCTTGTTTGTGTACCTTGAAAATTTGGGTAGTTTAGTTTATTTATTTATTTATTTATTTGAGTTGCTGGAGTTTTCTTGAATTAAATCCTTAGTTCTTGATAATTCGAAATTATTTCTGATTTTTTTTTGTTCATGTCTTCAAATTGTCATATTATTCGTACCAATTTGCATTGCTATTCGTGAATTTGTCATTGAGTTTTGTTTTGTTAGTTTTGTAATTTCTTACTTCTAGAGTCTATATCAAATTTATAAGTTTACTGCTTAGTTGGTTGTTTTTTCTGAATTGTTGCTAAGTGATCTTAAGAACTAAAGGAAGGCAATTTGAGTGGAAAAAGGCATAGAGAGCATATTCGAGTGAAAAGCCTATAAATTTGTGTGAAACAAGAATGTGTGAGGTGATCTTTTTTTGCTAATGATTTTTGTGCAGGTTTAAAAAAAAATGTCTTCTAATAGTGTGCCACAAAAGATCGGTGAAATCCAAGAAGATGGGTTTTCAAGAATGCAACAACAGATGGAATTTATGTTTCGTGAGCTAATAAATAGGATTGAAAAATTAGAAACTAGGTCTGATGCAAGACAAAGTAAAAGGGGTAGAGAAGCTAGGAAAGAGGAGAGTGTTGCTGGAAATTCTTCAAATGAAGCCAAGGATGATCTTAACCGTAGTGGTGGGTTCCGTACACATAGGGGAGAGAGGTATGAGAATCGGCCAAGGAGGGGACATATTCGGCCACATAGGGATTTTGAGCATAGAGGGGATTTTGATGATTTGGGAGATATAGACTAAAATTTGGGTAGTATTAAGTTAAAAATTCCAACCTTTAAGGGAAAAACTGATCCGAAAGCTTATTTAGATTGGGAAAAAAAAGGTGGAGATGATTTTGACATCCATAGGTGCTCTGAAGAAAAGAAGGTTAAGTTAGCTGTAGTGGAGTTTACTGACTATGCCATGGTTTGGTGGGAGAGATTGGTAGTAGAAAGAAGAAGGAATAGAGAAAGACCAATTAGCACATGGGAGGAGTTGAAAACAATAATGAAGAAGAGATATGTGCCTAAACATTATTATCGGGAGTTGTTTAATCGTTTATAAATGATTACACAAGGTAAAAAGAGTGTGGAGGAGTATTGGAAAGGATAAGAGGTGGCTATGATTAGGGCTAATGTTAATGAAGATGAGGAAGTTACGATGTCTAGGTTTTTGAATGGCTTGAATAGAAACATAGCTAATGTTGTGGTGTTGCAATCATATGTTGATTTGAAGGAGTTAGTACACTTATCCATTAAGGTTGATGAAAAGGAAGTGTAATACATGATCTAGAGCTTATATGGGGTCTTCTTCGGGTTGGAAGATGAATTATAGGAGAGAGGGTAATGCATCATCGAAGCCTTTAGTGAATTCTAAAGTTGTTGAACCTAACTCCATGAAGAAGCAGGTTTCAGCCAATGATCAAAAACTTAAGGGAGAAGTTCAACTGAAGCGTAATCATGATATAAAGTGTTTCAAGTGTCAAGGATTGGGACACTATACATCAGAATGTGCAAATCATCGAGTTATGATTCTAAGGGAAGATGGAGAGATTATGTCTACTAGTGAGGAGTCTGATTATGATGACATGCCCCCACTTAAGGATGCTAGTGATTTAGAGTATGCTATTTGTGATAAAGTTTTGGTCGTTAGAAGGTCACTTAGTATTCAAACTAAGAAGGATGATGTGGATCAACAAAGGGAGAACATCTTTCATACTAGATGCCTAAACAACGATAAGGTATGTAGTATGATCATTGATTGTTAAGGAACCATCTCACCTAAAAGCTTAAGCTTGTAAGTGAGGCCCCAGAATATGATTTATATTATTCTCTAACACACCCCTTCAAGTGAAAGCCCTTTGGGCTTGAAACTTGCACAGGCCCACATTACCTTGTGCTTGATTTTTATCAAATAGAATGGGGGTGGTGAGATTTGAACTCATGACCGCTGGGTCAACAAGGCTCTGATACCATGTTAAGGAACCATCTCACCTAAAAGCTTAAGCTTTTAGGTGAGATGGTTCCTTAACATTGATAATGGTAGTTGTACTAATGTTGCTATTGTTACTTTGGTTAGAAAGTTAGGATTGAATACCATAAAGCATGAGAGGCCTTATCAACTTCAATGGTTGAATGAATGTGGTGTTGTTAGGGTGAATAGACAGGTGATGATTTCTTTTTCAGTAGGAAAATATAAGGATGAAGTGTTATGTGATGTTCTGCCTATGCATGCTACTCATCTGTTACTACGGAGGCCTTGGCAATTTGATAGGAAAGCCAAGCATGATGGGTTTTAGAACAGGTATTCATTAGAGAATGATAGAAGGATTTATACACTTTCCCCACTCTCATCAAAGCAAGTGTATGAAGATCAAATTCACTTGAAGAAGGGTTATAAAGAAGAGCAACATGTTTCGACCAAAGTGGAGGAACAAAAAGATTTGGCCAAAATGGAAAAACAAGCTGAACAACATGGTGAGGATGTGAGGAAGAGAGAAAAGAAAGTGAGCCATGAGTTGAAAACCAAAAGGAACAAAGTTTTGGCCCTTAGGACATTAGGAGAGGGTCATGGCCAAGAACAAAAAAAATTAAAAGAAGGCCGAGAGTGGAGAGAAAATGAGTGGAGAGAAGAAAGAAAGGGCGAGAAAAGAAGAGTGTGTAGAAAAAGTGGGGAAACACCTTATTTTTTTTGCAAAATTTAATGATCTTAAACATGCCTATCTTTCTAACTTACCTATGATTTTACTTGTGTATAAGGAGGCATTCTTTAACTCAGATAAGTTAAATTCTTGTGTTCCTAGTGCTGTTCAAGTTCTTTTGGATGAATTTGAGGATGTCTTTCCAGATGACATTCCTAGTGGTTTGTTGCCAATTAGAGGTATTGAGCATCAAATTGACTTTGTTCCAGGAGCATCTATACCAAATAGGCCAGCTTATAGGAGCAATCCTGAAGAGACTAAGGAACTTCAAAGGCAAGTGGAGGAGTTGATGTCGAAAGGATACATTCGAGAGAGCATGAGTCCTTTTGTAGTTCCTGTGCTTCTTGTTCCAAAAAAGGACAAAACTTGGTGAATGTGTGTGGATTGTCGAGCCATCAATAACATCACTATAAAGTATCGACATCCCATTCCTAGATTAGATGATATGTTGGATGAATTACATGGTTCTAAATTATTTTCAAAAATTGATTTGAAAAGTGGTTATCATCAAATTAGGATGAAAGAAGGGGATGAATGGAAAACTGCTTTTAAAACTAAATATGGTTTGTATGAGTGGTTGGTTATGCCTTTTGGACTTACTAATGCACCTAGTACTTTTATGAGATTGATGAATCATGTGTTGCGTGCTTTTATTGGTAAGTTTGTAGTCGTTTACTTTGATGATATCTTGATTTGTAGTAAGGAGATTGATGAGCATATAAGTCATTAGAGACAAGTTCATGATGTGCTTAGAAAAGAGTCCTTATATGCTAATTTGAAAAAGTGTGATTTTTTCATGGATAGGATTGTTTTTCTTGGATATGTGATTAGTGCAAAAGGTATAGAAATGGATGAGGCTAAGGCTAAGGCTATTCAAAAATGACCTACACCAAAATCCATAACAGACATTAGAAGTTTTCATGGTTTGGCTAGATTTATAGGAGATTTATTAAAGACTTTAGTACAATAGCCTCTCCACTGACTGAAATTATTAAGAAAACCGTGGGTTTCAAGTGGGGAGAAGAACATGAAAATGCTGTTAGCTTGTTAACATCAAAGTTGATTTCGGCACCTTTACTATCTTTACCTGATTTTAATAAAGAAAATTTGTCTTATTTAATTAGTTAGGCTATCAAATTTTAATTATTTTGAGAGGAGAAAATTTGTTTGGGTTTTTAGACTTGTTTATTTGTTTATTTTAATTAGTTTGGGCTAGTTTTAGATTGGGTTGATTATTATTTAATTTGGGCTATGTGAGACCCATTATGGAAACTAGGGTTTTGGCTTGGAGTACAAATACTCTTTAGGAATAATGTTAGGGGACTTTTTTGAACAATATTTTCCAGCATTGTAGCTGTCTTTAGTTGCTTCATCTTGGTTCTTGATTGAACTTTCAACTCTTCAAAGAATTGACCATTCTTTGTTGTGAATTTATACTTCCTTCGCTTGTCTCCAGATGTAGGTGTTGTGATCGAGTTGGTTTATAGTCTTGTTGCCTTGGAGCAAGTCTTCCATTGTTATAAGCTCATTCAATTCTCAACAAACTTGGGTTAGATTGATCTTGGGGTCACGAAAACCATTAAATTTCGCTAGGGTTCGCATCACACATCTTCATATTTTTTATGCCAAAGCTTCTTTGTTGTAGAGGGTGGCAAACCGATTGCTAAACTAATTAGTTTCAATGGTGGAAAGGGAGATAAGAACGCATCTAGATTACTCTTTAGCTCTAGGATGGTTGAACTAAGGAGGATGTACTTGGTAGAGTAGTAAACCTGAATTGAAAACAAAATTAATTTGATAAGTTAGAGCCTTCTTGCGTATATCAAGGATGTTGAGGTCAAGAGCTTAATTCACGAGGTTATTCGATTGACTAGTAGGGTACAATCAACGTTAGCAAGTCTTAAGGAAAGTAAAGGCGCCCTTAGATAGTTAACTGGTAAGTAGCAAAGCTGATAATAAGAAGTTGCATTGTTGTTTGATTGTTTGTCATAAGTTTAATTTTTTTTACACTGCATTTTAAAAAAAAACATTTTTGTCTATGGGTATACTTTATAATATAATTTTACACTGCAATAAAATAAAACTTTTTTTTATATCTATGAATGTACTTTGCAATGTAATTTTAAACCATCGTAAAAAGCCCTTTTTTATCCACGGGTGTACTTTACAATGTAGTTTTACACCACGATAGTTAAAACAAATAATTTTTATTTATTTTATATTTTGACGAAATTCCAACGGATAATCATAAATTGGTTACGATACCCAATTTTTGTTTTAAAATATGAGAAAGAAGCAACATATTTTTTTTATGAAAAATATACATGGAAAAACAATGGAATTTAGTCTTATGCATGAAAACAACACATTTTTCTTTTTCCTTTTTCTTTTTGAAATGCAATTTTTATGTTTATTATATATTTTTTCCTTTCCTTTTTTTTAAAAAGGGAAAAAAATTATGGGCTAGATTGTCCAGCCCTGATGGGCCGAGAGGCCCATCATTTTGAGGCCCATCTAATTGGGCTAGGTCGGGTTAGACCAGCCTAGAATTTAAAATAAAAATAAAAAAGGAAGAAGAATGTGAATAGTGCAAAATTATCATTGTTCACGTTCATGAACAATAACTAGTCAACTTCGACAAGAGGGTTACTTGTTGATGCTGCCTTGTAAAGGAGGTCGAGGTGGTTCTTCCTGTCATGGTGGCATCGGAAATGGAGGTTTGTGGTGGCTAGAATGAGGGCTAGAAGCTTGTTGGTCGGGGTAGCCTCTGCAACTACTGCTTCGATGCTGTCTCGCCGGAGGCCATGTTTAGGTGAGTGACGGGGTGGAGGAGCTATTGGTGGAGAGAATGGTGGTATTGGAGGGTGGCTTGTTGCTGTTAGAGGAGAGGGTGGTGGTTGTTTCATGTCTAGTTTTAGAGAGAGATAAGCCATCAAGGAGAGAGAAAGAGAGGTTGCAGTGGGGAAGAGAGAGAAGGGAGTTGTCGCCAGTGATGGAGCTCTAGCCATGGGTTGGCTAGAATGCTCTCGTATGCTGTGTGTCTATGTTCATCGCCTCCTTGCCATCAAAATTTTCTCCCCCGCCAGTGAGGGAGCTCTAGCCATGGGTTGGCTAGAATGCTCTCGTGTGCTGTGTGTCTATGTTCATCGCCTCCTTGCTATCAAAATTTTCTCCCCTGGTTTTATTTCATCCTCTATCAAAGTTTCCCTAATTTTTTATTGTTCAATCCCCATCTCAAAATTTTCTCCCCCCAGTTTTTTCCAGCTTTCAGCCCCTCCCCCCATTTGCTTTGTTTTCTCTTGTCTATTTATAGGAGAATGAGGTAAGGTGCAAGTATGGATTTCATATCTAGGAATGGGGTGTTTCATATCTAGGAATGGGTTGGCTAGAATGCTCTCGTGTGCTGTGTGTCTATGTTCATCGCCTCCTTGCTATCAAAATTTTCTCCCCTGGTTTTATTTCATCCTCTATCAAAGTTTTCCCAGTTTTTTATTGTTCAATCCCCATCTCAAAATTTTCTCCCCCCAGTTTTTTCTAGTTTTCAGCCCCTCCCCCCATTTGCTTTGTTTTCTCCTATCTATTTATAGGAGAATGAGGTAAGGTGCAAGTATGGATTTCATATCTAGGAATGGGGTGTTTTGCAGCGCATGGTTGAGTTATGGTGAAAGTGGTGGCAGATATGGTGTAGTATGGCTACCAGTGATGGCCTGGTCAATTTTTTTTTTTGCAAATTTTAAATAAATAATTTTTGATAAAAAAAAGATTTTTTCAATGGGAGAAACCAGGAAAAATGATGCTTTTATCTTCAATTTTGGCTTCTGATTTTACCCTAAAAGTTTCGTCACTGAAAATTCTGATCTTCTCAATTTAACACAAATTAGGCTTCCAAACTTAATTTCTAACTAATTAAGCCTTAATAAAATTAATTTGACCCATTTAATGTATAATTAAGCCCTTGTGCTTAATTAAATCCTTCAATTGGGCTCTCAATTAATTCTGAAGCATAATTACACTTTAAATTAGCTGACGATTAAATCCAATTGACCCATAAAAATATAATTATGTCTTTCAACTTAATTTTAACACAGATTTATCAAATAATAAATTATTTTACCCTTGAATCTCCATTTTCCTTCATTTCTAGGCTAAAAAGAGGTATGACCAGGCTTTCAAAAATGTCTAAAATTTCCACATTAATTTTTCTTCCAACACCAACCTCTTTTATTTTATTTTTATTTTTTATATATATTTTAGGGAATAAACCATAAATTGGGTTATGAAAGGGTGTATGAGTTTTTTTTTGGTCCTTATTTTGGCTCTCACCAACTCTATTTACAGAGTTTTTTTCTAACCAAAATTCAAAAGCAATCATCAACTTGTGTACCTTTTTTAATTTGGTCCTTGGTTTTTTATTTGACCCTCAATTGACCATTGAACTCTCAATTTGTTCAATTTTGCCCTTGTGCCAAAATATTTTTGGATTTTTGTTTTTTTTATATTTTATTGTTTTTTTTTCGAAACATAAAAACCGGTGGGTCAAAAATCGGATAGCAACATGTGTAATTTATTTAGTTTAGCCCTTGAGGTTTTGATTTCGTTTTTATTCCTAATTTCTTCAATGAAAGTTTTGATTGTTTTCAATTTTGCCCTTCAATTAAAACTGATTATATATGTTGGTTTTCATTTTAGTCCTTATTCTTTTGCTTTTTGATTTGTTTTTGGTTCCTTTAATTTTTTTGGTATGCGGATTTTGATTTTATTATTTTTCCTCCAATTGAAATTGGTCATAAATGCTACTTTTCATTTAAGTCCTTATTCTTTTATTTTGTTTTAACAAAATTACACTACAATTAGCTTTAAAAAAGTCATTATTTATTTTGGTCCCTAGGTTTTTATTTGTTTCAATTCTGCCCTTCGATTAGAATTAGTTATATATTCTGTTTTCATTTGTTTTAGTTGTGTCTTTCAGTTGAAATTAGTCATATATGTTGCTTTTCATTTTCATTCTTACTCTTTAAATTTTTTAACAGAAATAAACTGCATTTTTTATAAATACTTTTATTTATTTTAGTCCCAAGCTTATATTTTTTGTTTTTAATTTTTGTCATTTTATTTTTTATTGGCATTTTATTTTTATTTGGTCTAGTCCTGAAATTTAGTTTTTCTTTTTAATTTCTAGCCAATTTATAATATTAGTCTGATAACAAAATAATAATTATCAAGCTAATGGGCTTTTTAATGATGAAATTAAATATAATGGCAAACCTATAGATAATCCAATACTTTTACAGACTTTTTATGCTTAAATTGATGTAAAGTGTTATAAAAATATTAACGTTCAAGAAATAAAATTTAATTTCACAAAATACAAAGAAAAAAAACAATTTAACTATAAGAGATTTGATGTGATATTTCCTAAAATAAAAATAGACAATATGCTGATAAAAATAGACTCACTTGCATGATCTTAATTAAAACACATAGACCCATGTTTGTAACCCTAGTGCCTGTTTGGAAATGCTGTTGAGGTTGATTTTGGAATTTTTTTTTTTACATTAGCACATGAATATGATCTAAAAACATCAAATTTTTTAAATTTAAAATAAAAATAAAAAAATTCAATTTTTTTCAAAAGCATTTTTAAAACACGATGTGTAACAGGGCCTAGAATCATACATCTTTTCCATTTTTTTAGAATTGCAATTGAAAAGAGCGAGGATAAATATCAAAGAAAAATGAGTTATTGTGGCTTTTAAAAACTAATTCCAAGTTTTGTCTCATTGAAATGAAGTTTATTGGAATAAAAAATAAAAAATATTATAGTTGAAAAAGTTTTATTCATCAACTTTCTATATGCTTCATTATTTTTAGAGATTTTCTTTCTCAAACTCAAAAACTAAAATGTTAATAAAATTATGTTTTGGACCAAACTTAAAATTAAAAATACTAATTATCATTGAAAAAGTAATGATTAGAATATTAATTATTAACAATAATTGTTACAATAACAGCTATAATAATTGTGACAATTTATCAATTATGATAATAACAATAAGAATAATAATCAAGATAATTCCTTAATCGATGTTGTTTTGTGAAAAAATTACTTCTGCAACTTTTTTAAGTATGACATTTCAGATCTAATATTACATGAATAAAAACTTTTTGAAGGTACAAATAGACAAAATAGGTGAAAAAAATTTGGTCAAATTATCTACAAATAAAAAATATATGAGTCACTTACCTTGCGCTTCGTTGTAGACAAAACAAAATTATGTATGTCAAGAAATGTTAATGCTTCTTGATTTTTTTTAATAATGCTATATATTAGAGAAAAAATAATCAATCTACAAGACTTTCAATTATTTAGTTGTTTAATACATCCATTTTGTTATAAATAGTGCATTCAAAATAATGAGAAAGATTATTTTAAAGATTTTTCTCTTAGAAAAATTATATATTTTGATATTTTTTTAATCTTAATGCCTTAAAGAATAACTATATATGCATGAGAGAGGGTTTTTTCTTATTTTTAAACTTTAATCCAATTTTATTTTTGTAACCATTCTTTAAGAAATTGGTTGTTAATTGGACATATAGAATTGCGATTGAAAAGAGCATGTGAGGATAAATATAAAAGAAACATGAGTTATTATGCATTTTAAAAATTAATTCCAGGTTTTGTCTCAATGAAATGAAGTTTATTGGCATAAAAATAGTAAATATTATACTTGAAAAGTTTTATATACTTCATTATTTTTAGAGTAAGAAAAAGAAAATTAGAGTAACTAATTTTTTTTTATGATAACCGAGGTGTTCGGGCCAGCTTAAGTGCACCACAACTAATCTCCGGACTCACTGAACATCCTTCAAACCCAGTAAGCATGTAAGGCACCACGGGGGTGACAGACATGCATGGTGGGACTTGAATCTTGATATAATCTCCGGACTCACTGAACATCCTTCAAACCCAGTAAGCATGTAAGGCACTGCGGGGGTGACAGGCATGCATGTTGGGACTTGAATCTTGATATGGATTGCAGCGTGTTTTATTATAATTGTTTTTTTAGTATAATTTGAAATTTCTGTAGATTATATTAAAAAAAGAAAAGACAATTCAAAACTCAAATTTATGCTCCAACGGTCATATGCTCTAGGGTGTTGTCACCCGAGCCCCTCAAGACGACTATATAGCCACAAAACTTCTCTCACGACAGCAGCCACGGAAACTGCACCACCACCTGCTCGTAGCCAAAGGAAAGCAAAAACATCCTGTTAATAGATGGATTTCCACAAAACTTCTCTAACGACAGCAGCCACAAAAACTGCACCGGCACCAAAGGTGAGCAAAAACTTTTTTTTTTTCGTTCCCATTTTCAGTTCAAAGATGGATTTCCAGTCTTTTGAGGAAAGAGCTCCAAGATCCCTGCAAGAAGAACAAGATCCCTGCTAACATGACCAATATCGCCATGGCCGATGCCCTCAAGTTCTTGACAAGGTACGAACGAAATATAATCTTTTCTTTGAAATGATTAACCAACCATTTAATATTCTTGTCTGTATTCAATGAAATTAAGATTTGTTTCTCCAGATCCAATTTTCTATCAATGAACGAGCAGCGTTCTTGAGATATTCAATAAAATCCGTTGAAATTTTCTTGATTTTATTGCTATGGATTTGTCTCCTGCAAAAAAAATTGATTTTCTTATGGTAGACTATTAGGTATTAAACAAAATGATTTTTCTATATCAAGCCCAGTCCCCAGTTGGATTCTCATGTTTTCTTGTAGTCCATAACCCCTTTAATCTTATTATTAGTTTATATAAATTGAAAGGAAACTGTAGGAATTCTGTCTCCAAAAAAAATATTTTATTTTTTCAGGTGGAAACACTTGGCAGAGCTCGATAAAATGGATCACCGAAAGGTCCTCAAACTTCTGTTAGAACCTCGACTCGAAGAAAACCTCTTCGTGACACGCATTCTGCTCGCCAGAAAATGGAGAGTACATCGATGGAAATTGTTGAGCAACAATTGAAGCACAATGTGCCGAAGACACCAGCAACACGGAGTAGCCGGAGGATGGCTCCAGCAGTTTCAGCACGAGGAGTGTAGTGAGGTTGTTGGAGAAGGGTATGGAAGGATTGGGCTTAAAGGAGAAAGAGAGGGTTAGGCCATTGAAGATGGATGGGCCGTGCTGGGTAATTGAGGATGTTGAAACGAAGGATGAGAGTGGTAAGTATTTTTGTTTTATGTGTTTGATTGCAATATATATATATATATATATAGAAAAGCTGTTCAGAACGAGGAATGAAATTATTGAAATTAAAACTTGTTAGCAGGAGGTCATCTTATCTTCCTTTTCTTGCAACTTTTCTTTCTTTTTTTCTTCATTATTAAAACAGCTGTAATATGATTTCTTGTTTCTTCATTGCAAGGTTGTATTTTGATTAATGCTGTTTGAATCAGCATTGTCTTCCATTGATGTTTTAGTGGAATCTTTGTTAATATGTATGTGATTTCGTATGCTCTGATACCATGTAAAGTTAAGGATGTAACTAGAGAGAATTGCAGAAGGATTTTATTCAATGATATTCTGCATAATTACAGTGTATATTTATATACAACGTTTAGCTATAATGTAGAGCTAAACTTGATTGAGTCCAACTCAATTTAGTTGTCTCATTATTTCCTAATTTACAGGCGATATATTTCTTAATTAATAGAGGATAGGCTTTGGCAGTGGATTGGCTTCAATTGTAGATAATCGTTAATGTCTGCAGGTTTATCTTTAGCATGTCCAAACCAATCTTTCACTTATCTTTTAAACAGTCCCCCTCAAGTTGGAGCATGAATGTAAAGAATGTTCAACTTGCTTGTTAAATTCTTAAAATTGTCTCCCCCTAAGGCTTTAGTGTATATGTCTACCAGTTGAAGATGTGATGGAATGAATTTTGTAACAATTTGTCCTGCTTGAATCTTTTCGTGTACAGCATGGAATCAATTTCGATATGCTTTGTACGTTCATGATATACTGGATTCAAGGCAATATGAAGTGCTGCTTGATTGTCACAGAATAATTCCACTGGTTTTAAGTGCACTTGTAGGTCTTTAAATATGCATCATAGCCATGTGAGTTCACACATTGCAGCAGCCATGGATCTGTACTGAGCTTTAGTTGATGATCGGGAGACTATTTTTGTTTTCTTGTCTTCCACGAGATGACAGAATCTCCAAGAAATACAAAGTAACCTGTTGTAGATCTTCTTGACATAGGACAATTTACCCAATTTGCATCGCAATAAGCTTTCAGTTGCAAAGAGCTGTTGGCTGAAAATAGTTGTTCGTTGCCTGGATTGTTCTTTAAGTATCTTACTACTGGAAGACCAGCATCCCAATGTGGTTTTCTTGGTGCGTGCATAAATTGGCTTAAAATGTTGACAGCGTATGTGATGTCTGGCCTGGTGATTGTAATATATATTAGTCTGCCTACCATTCTTCTGTAATTTGCAGCATCTTTCAACATCTCACCTTGATCATTAGTGAGCTTCATATTTTGTTCCATAAGAAAGTCAACTGGTTTAGCTCCAAGAATCCAACATCTTCAAGTATTTCTAGTGTGTATTTTCGCTGAGAGATAAATATTCCAGCCTTCGATCTTGCCACTTCCAGTGCGAGGAAATACTTCAGCTTGCCTAGGTCTTTTATGTGAAATTTCTGTTGAAGAAACAAGTTAGCATCTTGAATAGCCTTGTCATTGTTCCCAGTGATGATTATATCATCTACATAGATTAGAACAATTGTTAGAGCTGCACCTTTTTCTTGCACAAAAAGAGAATGGTCCGACTGTGATTAAATGAATCCAGCTGTTTTGATAGAGTTTGAGAATTTTGCAAACCAATTTCTGGGTGCTTGTTTAAGTCCATACAAGGACTTGTGTAGACAACATACAACCTTCTCCCCCTGTTGGCAAAGTCCTGGAGGTGGAGTCATATAGACTTCTTTATGTAAATCACCATGAAGGAAGGCATTATTGACATCCATATGAAAGAGGGACCAATTACGGACTGCTGCTAGAGCAAGAAGACAGCGGACGATAGTTAACTTTGCTACTAGAGTGAAGGTGTCATGATAGTTCAAGCCCTCTTGTTGATTAAATCCTTTGGCTACTAAGTGTGCTTTATATCTTTCCACCGACCCATCTGAATTATACTTGATTCTGAAGACCCATTTGCTACCAATGGGATGACAATGAGGGGGGAGTGAAACAAGCGACCAAGTGTCCTGATTTTCAAGTGCAGTGAGTTCAGTCTGCATGGCTTCACACCACTTCGAGTCATTAAGTGCCTGCTCATATGTTTGTGGCTCAACAGTGCTGGTAATGTTGTTAATAAATTTTTGATAAGCAGGAGATAAGGACTGATAAGAGATAAAACTGGATAAAGGATATTGAGTACCTGACTTTGAAGGAGATGACTTGGTCCTGGAAGTAGAGAGTGATGACATACCAACTTGTCCACAATGAGAATCATGGAGAAGAATAGATTTTTGTTTTGGCCTATCACTGCGACGTAGAATAGGAGGAGGTGGAGTTGGTGGTATAGAAGGTGATATGGGGGATGGTGGGATTTCTGGAGTGAGAGGTTCAGATGGTGGAGTGATAGGGTTGTCAATTGATGAGGGGGCAAGGATTAATGGTGGTGGATTTGGGCTGTCATGAGAGTCAGGAGGCATGATAGGCAGGGATGTTTGGGAAGGGGAATCTGCTGTAATGGTATTAGAATAAGGAAATGTGTTTTCATGAAAAACAACATCTCGACTAGTGAAAAATTATCGCTTCATAAGATCATAAACACGATATGCTTTTTGGTTAGAAGGATAACCAACAAAAATACAGCAACAAGCTCGAGGTGAAAATTTTGACAGAGGTTGTAAGGTGGTGGCATAGCAGAGACATCCAAAAGCAAGAAGGTGATTATAAGTGGGTGATTTTCCATACAAGAGTTCATATGGGGATTTGTGATTCAAAATCAGAGTGGGAAGACGATTTATGAGATAAGTGGCAGTGAGTAAGCTTTCTCCCCAAAATTTTAATGGTAAATTTGCTTGGAATCTTAATGCACGACTGACATTTACGAGGTGTCTATGTTTTTGTTCAACAACACCATTTTGTTGAGGTGTGTAAGAACATGAATTCTGGAGTAAAATTCCATAAGTGGAAAGATATGGCTTTAAGGAGATAAATTCCATTCCATTATCACTTCGTATGCTTTTGATTTGACAGTGAAATTGAGTATGGACAAAAGCGATGAATAATTTTAACAACTTTTGTGTTTCAGATTTGAATTTCATAAGAAAAATCCATGTAAAGTGAGTGTAGTCATCCACAATGGTTAAAAAATAATGTGCACCTGAATGTGTTTCGGTCTTGTGTGGTCCCAAAATATCACAGTGTATAAGCTCAAAAAATTTAACACTTTGAATAGAACTTATTGGAAAGGATAACCTTGTTTGTTTTGCCAAAGGGCACACTTCGCATGAATGATGTGAATCGTAAACAAATGAGGGAATTAATTTCGACAAAAACTGAGAGGGTAGTTTTAATGGATGTCCTAATCTGTTATGCCACACCACTACTGATGGAAAGGAGACTTGATATCAGATAGGTGCAGACAGACGCGATTCTGATTGTGGCATGAGGTAGTATAGTCCTTCACTCTGCTTCCCCAGGCTAATCATCTTATTCGTAGCAAGGTCCTGCAATATACAAAAAGTTGGAAAAAAGTGAACAGAACAATTAAGAGCAGCTGTGAGTTTACTCACTAAAAGTAAATTCACATGGAATGAGGGTGCACAAAGAACACCGAAGACATGTAAATCTTTTGTGATATGTGCAGAGCCAACACTTGTTATTTTTGCGTAGGAACCATTTAGCATAGTGACTTGGGAGGATATAGGAGTGTTTTCTTCATCAGTAACTGAGGTGGCTATATGGTTAGTGGCACCACTGTCAATGATCCATTGTAAAAACTCAGTATTTTGAGTTTTGGATGATGAGCAACAGGAGATGTGATTATTTGTATAATTTGTAGATACAATGGATTTCTCTTGTCGAAAAGCTTTGATCTGTGATAGTTCATCAGGCATGAGGTGCATTGGCTGAGCAGGGGTTTGACTAGGCTTGTTGTGCACTGCCTCTGTTCTTGTTTGATTTGCATTAATTTTCTGAGCTCGATTATGAGGTTGGACATTCTTACCATGAAGAGCATGCCTGATGGGAAATCCAATTAGAAGAAAAACATTTGTCTATTGTATGTGTAGTTCCATAATAGTAGGTGCAATGAAGTCTTTTCCTTGCCCCTTGAGTAGTTGATGAGCCAGCCATCCAATTGCGAGAGAGATCTTGCCTTTGTGAAGTAGAGCTTGGTCCTTTTACATTCATGGCATGGACTTGTTCATTGATTTTATGTTCAACCAATCCTCTTTGCTTTTCTTCTTCACACAAAAGTGAATATGCTTTCTTAACAGTTGGTAATGGTTGCATGAGCATGATCTGACCCCTAATGGCTGAATAGCTCTTATTGAATCCCATAAGAAACTGACCCAGTCTCATTTTTTTCTTCATTGTTTGATAGTTGTTTCATTCCTCCACATGTGCACTGAATGGCTGGGCTGCTCATCTTTAATTCATCCTATAAAGTCTTTATCTTGGTGTAATATGTAAAGATGGAATCCTGATTCTGCCGCAGTTCTACAATGGAGTGTTGCACTTGATAGTGATGAGAAAAAAATACCTTGTGAAAATCATTCTTGTAAATCCAACCAAATCTCCAAGGGAGTTTCAACATAAAGAACGCTGTTAGCAATTTCTGGATTTAAGGAATTAAGAGTCCAAGACAGGACCATATCATTGCATCGTTGCCATAACATGTATTTAGAATCAGTTTCAGCAGGTGTAGGTATGGTTCCATTAATGAATCCCAACTTGTTTTTGGCATTGAGACTTATTAGCATGGAATGGCATAATTGGTTCCATCAAGAACTTTTGGCACGAGATTCATGCTTGGGTATTCTGATGTGTGGATAAAAAGAGGATCAGAAAGGTCTATGGTTGAAAAGGACGTGTTTTGAAGGGTAGTGTTTAAGGCTGTATTTTGATTAATGCTGTTTGAATCAGCATTGTCTTCCATTGATGTTTTAGCGGAATCTTTGTTAATATGTATGTGATTTCATATGCTCTGATACCATGTAAATTTAAGGATGTAACTAGAGAGAATTGCAGAAGGATTTTATTCGATGATATTTTGCATAATTACAGTGTCTATTTATATACAACGTTTAGCTATAATGTAGAGCTAAACATGATTGAGTCCAACTCAATTTAGTTGTCTCGTTATTTCCTAATTAACAGAGGATAGGCTTTGGCAGTGGATTGGCTTCAATTGCAGATAATCATCAACGTCTATAGGTTTATCTTTTGCATGTCCAGACCAATCTTTCACTTATCTTTTCAACACTTTCCCCCCCTCTCCTTTATGCAGTTCTTTTGTATTAGAGCATTTGAGCAGGAATAGAAAAAGTAGCAGAGGTGTAGATACTTAATTTCAGTATTTTAACTTTATTCTTTTGCAGCTGTGGTTCCCTCTGTTTTATGTATGTTTTTGATGCTCATCTTTTCAGCGTCATTTCAAAAGACAAATACTGAAAGGGTTGATCTGGAATTAGCACAACTCATTGTATTTGCACACTACCAGAAGCTGCCCGAAGACAAACCATCATCCAATGTTTTTTTTTACTTTATGAAAAGAAACTGTAGAGTGGTATGCATATAGTTTTTTTTACCTATAAATGCATTAAAAACATAAAAAAAATTCAAAAAAAGAAGTTCTGTGGGTATATTTCTAAAGAAGGGGGAACATTGGACTATTAGGGCTACAGGTAGTAAAAGAAATGGGAAAGGATCACTGCTATATTAGACATTGGAACAATGTTGAAAAGCAATTATTCTTGTCTTGGCATTCCAATCAATAAAATTGTCCAAACCATTATACATACAGCTCATTATTACTATTTAATCATATCATGAAATCACTATTTAATCATACTACTACTTCATTGGTGGATTACAACAATTCATTATTATTGTTCACGTTAAACTAGATGCACGTAGCGCACACTAGAATTGACTTCAAAAGGCGTCGACTCTCTTCTTACAAACAGCATAGCTATGTATTGGCACTCAAGTAGTAGCGCTGGCACGTCACTCGACTCATTGGCATGCTTCGGTTGCGGTGAAAGTGGTATATTGAGACTAGGAATACGGCTACGAAAGCTGCTTCAAGAGAAGTAGGAGAATACCTTAGAGATTGCTGGAAAAAGATGTCTAGCTAGGTTATATATATTGTTTTTTTATTAAAATAATATTTTTTTAATATTAACATATTAAAATAATCTCAAAAAACTCAATTCAACAACCACATATACTCTTAGGATTCAAAATATTTTTTTTTAAATTGAAATAATATATATGTGTATAAAAAATATCATTAAAAAATTAAATTGAAAAAAAATGAAAATTCAAAATTGGATTGATGATTTATTAGTTGATGGTTGACCAAAGTAGATGTGTGTACTATGCAGTAGAGTATAGATAGACAAAGTTTACACTTTTGTTTCCGGACCTAAACCCATTTCTATCAGCTCAATCACTCCACGCCATTTACTAGCGAACTGCTGCCGCGGTTTATGTTTTGACTTCTTGCAAATAATAAAGCTTTTAAATTTGACATTGAAGAACAATCTATCATGACATTATTATTAAGTATCAAGTATAAAGCTAAACAAGGTATGGGTATTACTGTACATTACTATATCTCTAAAGCTAAACTTAGATTTATTGTGGATTATAATATTGTAATTACTATTTTAGTCTTCCATGCACAATAACTTTGGTCTCGGTCCAAGGATATTTTTTATTATTTTTCATTTTTTCATAGTAAAATAATTATAGCACCCATATATAAGACAAAACAGTATAGGAACTGCCAGGGGCATTAAGGTTATTGCAATTTTTTTAAATGGCTAAATACAAATACACCCCTATATAAGACAAAACGGAACAATTACCTCCAAGGTCAGTAGGGTAATCACACATTTTTTTAAATAGCTAAATATGTAAATACTCCCATATATGAAAAAGTCTTAGATTTGGCTGTAGAGGTATGGCGGTAATTTATCATTTTTTAAGTATATTTTCTGCCTCGGCACTATTTGCGTGTTGTTGGATACGCTGTCCGTTTCTGCACTCACACTATTTTCGGATGGCGCGTGCGGCGTTGTATGATGAGTAAACATACCCAACTGGCATCTAGAATGATTCTTTGCTACGTTCTCTTCTTCAGGGTGCAGCGCGTGTGGTTCTTAGGTTGTTAGAGATATGTCGGTGATTGGTTGAAGCTCCCCACCCTACAAGCGCATATACAAATCAGGCATCGCTGTTTATTGAGTTTTCATTTTAGTCCTTGATCTTTTGTTTGTGATATACGATCCTTATTTCTAATATATAGGTTTTGATTTGTTTCAATTTTGTCCTTCAATTGAAATTGATTATATAGAGTAGTTTCATTTTGTTCCTCAGTCTTTAAATTTTCGGATTGGTTTGAAATCCTTAATATATTCGGTATCAAAGCTTTTATTTGTTTCAATTTTATCCTTCAATTCAAATTGATTATATATTTTAGTTTCATTTCGGTCCTCGGTCTTCTAATTTCTGGTTTTGATTTAAAATCTTTAATTTTTTCGATATCAAAGTTTATATTTGTTTCAATTTTGTCATTTAAATGAAATTTATTATATATGTGTTTTTCATTTCGGTTCTTATACTTTTAATCTTTGATTGTATTTTAATTCCTTTTTTTTTATATATATTTCCTAAATGGTTCCTATTTTTATTTGTTTATATATATATATATATATATGCTCTTAGTTTTTGTTTCCAATTTCTACTATTTCCAATGTTATTATGGTGTTTTTTTTATTTAATGTGTAAATTTTAATTTGTGTTGGTAAGCATTTGGAAATTGATATTTATTTATTTTTCTCTTTTTTTATTTTTATATTTATTCTTGAAGTCAATTTATTTTTTAATCTTATATTTTTTTGGTTGTGTCATTTATTTTGTTTTTTAATTGTTTTTTTTTGTTAATATTGTTAGGTGTTGAATTTTTAATTATTATAGATAAGACATTAAAAATAATGATAATGATTATTTGTAAGTTTTTTTCTTATAACTATGTGAGACTAATTATATATTTTGATATTTATTTAATATTAGCACCTTAATATATATATATATATATATATATATATATATATATATATATATATATTAAGGTGCTAATATTAAATAAATATCAAAATCAATGACCTAGGTTTTTTGAAGATAAAAATAATTAATATCAGTGTTCTAAAATAGTTTTAATATAATAATATGAGCAATCAATCTTATAAAATAAAAATATAAATTAATTTCTTTTTCTAACAATAATTTTGGTGTTATCGATAGTATGAATAATAATAATTGAAATATAAATTATTTATAATAATATTTATAATGATAGCTAAAATAATTATGACAATAATAATCGAAATAATTCATTAGTTGGTGCTATTTTTCTTAAAGGTTGATTGTAGCGGCTTATTTATGTATGATATTTCATATATAATATCCCATAAAAAAAATACGAAGTCAAATGTACATGAAACAAGTAAAAAAATTAGGGCAAATGATCTACAATTAAAAAATATACGAACCAATTGCCCTAAACTTTAGCGTACCCATAAAAAAAAAATAACATGCTAAAAAATAATAATGGTCTTAGATTTTTTTATAATGCTATATATATTTGAGCAAAATAATCAGCCTAAAAAACTTTTGGCTCTTATTGTAGCAAATTTATTTATAATAATAATAATAATAATAATAATAATTGTATATTAGGTTTTTATATATTCATTTTAATATGGAAAATGCATTTAAAATAATGATAATGTTTATTTTAAAGATTTTTCTCTTAAAAAAAATATATATTATGATATTTATTTAATATTAACTCCTTAAAAAATATAACAAATAATTAATTATTGAAGAATAGCTATACATGCATGAGAGATGGTTTTTTCTTATTTTAAACATTAATCCAATTTTATTTTTCTTAAATATAAAAATATTTAGGATATATAGAATTGAAAAGAGTTATTATGGATTTTAAAAATTAATTCCAAGTTTTGTCTCATCTAAATGAAGTTTATTAGCATAAAAAAATAAAAATATTATTTTAGAGATTTTCTCTCTCAAACTCAAAAATTAAAATGTTAATAAAAACTTAAAATTACAAATACTAAAAGAACGGTAGAGTAAGAAAAAGAAAATTAGGGTAACTAAAAAGACAATTCAAATCTCAAATTCATGCTCCAACGGTCATATGCTCTACCCGAGCCCCTCAAGACGACTATATAGCCACAAAACTTCTCTCACGTCAGCAGCCACGGAAACTGCACCAGCAGCTGCTCGCAGCCAAAGGAAAGCAAAAACAGCTTGTTCATAAATGGATTTCCACTGTCTTTCAAGGAAAGAGCTCCAACATCTCTGAAAGAAGAACAAGATCCCTGCTAACATGGCCAAGGTCGCCATCGCCGAAGCCCTAGAGGTTCTTCACAAGGTACGAACGAAATATAATCTTGTATTTGAAATGATTAACCAACCATTTAATGTTCTTGCCTGTATTCAATGAAACTAAGATCTGTTTGTCCGGATCCAATTTTCTATCAAAGAACGAGCAGCGTTCTTCAAATATTCAGTAAAATCTGTTGAAATTTTCTTGATTTTACTGCAATGAATTTGTGTCTTGCCACTGAAAAGATTTTCTTGATTTTACTGCTATGAATCGGTCTGTCCACTTTGAGTGAACAACTGGAAAAAAAAAGTGATTTCACAGAAAAGTAAATCAAAGTAAGATTTAAGAAATTGATTTTTTTTATATCAAGCCCAGTCCCCAATCTTGTGGTCCATATCCCCTTTAATCTTATTATTAGTTTACAAATTGAAAGGAAACTGTAGGAATCAAACCTTCAAATAGTTTTTCTGTCTCCGAAGACACCAGCAACACGGAGTAGCCGGAGGATGGCTCCAGCAGTTTCAGCTCGGGTGAAAGTAGAGGCTCAGAACGAACATAAATCTGTTCAGGGGGTGTACAAATCGAGGAGTGCAATGGGCTTAAAGGAGAAAGAGAGGGTTAGGCCAATGAAGATGGATGGACCGTGCTGGGTAATTGAGGATGTTGAAACGAAGGATGAGAGTGGTAAGTATTTTTGTTTTATGTGTTTGATTGCAATATATATATATATATAGAAAAGCTGTTCAGAACGAGGAATGAAATTATTGAAATTAAAACTTGTTAGCTGGAGGTCATCTTATCTTCCTTTTCTGGCAACTTTTCTTTCTTTTTTTCTTTTTGATCTGATGAATTCTCTTACTGCAAATCAATTAAGAAGAGGAGATCCCTTATGAACAATTTATCCACCGATCTAAAATAGTAAATGTGCTTCTGAAAATAAAATTATATATCATAACATTTAACATGAAGAAATGATGAATTAATATACTGAGAAGAGTCCTGATATTTTATCATTGGATGACAGAAAAAGAACTGCAAATTGCAGAGAAGAGATACCCTGTGAAACCAGCCAAAGCTTGCTACTTCTTCCATTGCAGAATTCTAAGAGCTGTTACATCTCTATATAGAAGGGTATGGAAGGATTGGGCTTAAAGGAGAAAGAGAGGGTTAGGCCATTGAAGATGGATGGACCGCGCAGGCAAATTGAGGATGTTGAAACGAAGGATGAGAATGGTAAGTATTTTTGTTTTACGTGTGTATATATATATAAAAGCTGTTATCTGCATGGTGGTCTGGTCAGAGTTAGAACTGAACAAATTGAAATGCAATATAAAAACAAGAAACAAGGAGTTAGAACTGAACTTCGACTGGAAAGTACTTGCTGACAACATCCAAAAAGAGTTCTAAGAAAATCATTGATACAGAAGCGGTGGCTTGACAGACGAACATTTACTGGGGGAGAAAAGGGAAACGAACAACGAACTTGAAGATCTTGACAGACCAGGAGTGTTTCTCGAAAAAAGAGCCAGAAGAAATGGTCAGCAAAAGAGCTACTGAAGGAACCATAGGAATTTTACAGGCATGCCTGAATTCAAATACAGTGAACTGAGTTGTTTACCCTTCAGGCGCATCGACAATTTTATTTTGTGGCAATGACCAAGAAGTGGTGGATGAGAGTGCATGGACAGACACAGATTAATTTAGAAGTCTGAATGTAACTAGCAATCCTTCCTTGTTTGCCGAAACATATACGAAAAGGATGCTCTGGAATTTGCTGAACAACATGGATTGGATCTCGTTTCTTTGATTCCTTCCCTGGTGTTAGGTCCATTCATTTGTCCTGAGATCCCAAGGGTACGTTTTCACTCTTAAGTTTCATTCGCAGTGACTTTTTGCAAATTGGTTCACTCTTCCTCTACTTTCGTTTTAAAAAACATTTTAATTTTAACTCGTTAATCAATTCTAACTAATGCTACTTTCCTTCATCAGAGTTCATGAATCAATCTTATCAGTCATATGTTTAAGTTAATCAATCATTTTTATCTTAAGTTATTTTGACATGTTCAAATGTGTAGGAAACAGGAACCACTATCGGCTCCATACAAATTCGAATATGGTACACATAGATGATGTGACCAGGGCACACATTTTTGTGCTTGAACATTCTAATGCAAAAGGGAGATATCTTCGTTCATCAAACGTAGCATAACTCAATGAAATGGTTGAGTTTCTTTCTGTAGGGTACTCAGATCTTCAAATTCCAACAAAAGACTGAGTTGCATTTCCTACAAGAAGAGAGCTATAGTCATAGGTATGAATTGGAAGCTTACAACCCAAAACAGGAAATGGGTTCCGAGAAAGGTCTTTATTTCAAAGTTCTTTCATTGGATAATGCAAGTGAAATGAACAACGAACTTCATGTAATGACTATGAAATGGATTGTTACAATCCCGAATCGGAGGGCTTAAATGAATACAGTAGAGCGAGAGTTTAGAGAACTCAAATCCTGTTGTAGTTGAAAGCTCACAAAAGCATTACCAGTGACTCAGCAACTGATTTACAACAGTGGTAATATGATTTTCTGTTTCTTCATTATTAAAACACCTGTTTATCTCGTATTCTCAATTTTGGTGTTGATGGTCTTTTTTTTTTATGTTTTGTGATTCTTTGATGTTTACTCAATGGTAAGTCTTGTAGGACTAAATGTTTTGTTCATTTATTGTCAGATTCACCAACCCTCATAAAATCTCAATTTGTGGAAAATAAGCGGCATGATAATTATGACCTCTAATCATACTTTGCAATTGTGGAAGAGTCTCGTAGAAATCAATCAGATGAAGCTAAAGAAAATGGTAATGGAAAAAGAGTTGTTAAAGATGCTAGCAACAAGTTGGCAGAGAGCAGACATGAAATTGAAAATATCCGGTCATTCAGTTGAGTATAATCTTTTCAGGTGGAATGACTACTTGCGGAGTTCACCACTGTGCCCGAGCACGAAATACAGCAGTCCCCGGAGAAAGCTATGAGTGGATCACCAAAAGCTCCTCAAACTTGTACTAGAACCTTGACTCGAACAAGGACTTCAACAACTTCTGCTCGCCATAAAACGGAGAGTAAATCGATGGAAATTGTTGAGCAGCAAGAGAAGAACAATGTGCGGAAGACACTAGCAACACAAAGTAGCTAGAGGATGGCTCCAGCAGTTGCAGCTCGGGGGAAAGTAGAGGCTCAGAACGAACATAAATCTGTTCAGAGGGTGTACAGCACGAGGAGTGTAGTGAGGTTGTTGGAGAAGGGTATGGAAGGATTGGGTTAAAGGAGAAAGAGAGGGTTAGGCATTGAAGATGGATGGGTCGTGCTGGGAAATTGAGGATGTGGACACGAAGGATGAGAGTGGTAAGTATTTTTGTTTTATGTGTTTGATTGCAATATATATATAAAAGTTGTCCAGAACGAGGAATGAAATTATTGAAATTAAAACTTGTTAGCAGGAGGTCATCCTATCTTCCTTTTCTTGCAACTTCTCTTTCGCCTTTTCTTTTTGAGCTGTTGAATTCTCTTACTGCAAATCAATTAAGAAGAGGAGATCCCTTATGAACAATTTATCCACCACAGATGTTGGGAAATTGAGGGTGTTGAAACGAAGGATGAGAGTGGTAAGTATATTTTGTTTTACGTGTTTGATTGCAATATATATATATATAAGCTGTTCATTGCATCTGTGGTGGTCTGGTCAGAGTTAGAACTGAACAAATTGAAATGCATTTTTCAACAAATAAAAATAAGAAACAAGGAGTCAGAACTGAACTTTTGATGAAAATTATGGAGGCCCTAAGCATGGACCTGGCGTTCGAAGCTTCTCATTCATTTTTCATCATGCAATCTGAATAGTTGATCATGGACAGAAGCTGTCAGCAGAGGTTTCTACAGAAAGAAAGAAAGAAGAAAAGAACAGTTGATCATGGACAGAAGCCGTCAGTAGAGGTTTCTACTAAAAGAAAGAAGGAATGAAGAAAAGAATCTAATCATGTCATCCGAGAGTGCTACTTTGATCTGTGTCCCCCATCATTCACATTTGCATTTTTTTGTCGGTGTCAAGTTTCTGATCTGTGTCCGGCCCCATCATTCACATTTGCAAAGCCCCTCGGATGTTCCCCTTCAAGCTGTTTCTTCATTAGAAACTCAGCTTTCTTCATTAGGATATTTCTCCAATCCTGGATGGATTACTTGAGAAACAAGGGTTTGGAGATGAGAGCATGTGCTTGGCAGAGGGGTGTTCTAGCTTATGTAGTCTAGTGGTGAGACCAGTTTAAATTAGATTCCAAGGTCAGCAAATCGGATGATACAGTGGAGTACTTGAAAAATTTTGGAGTATGGGATTTCTTTTAGTTTACTCTTTTGCCCTAGTTGAGCCCTTTCGAGTGAAGTATGGCTTGGGGATAGGTCAATGTGTTTGAGAAAACAAGTATAGAAGTGATGCTCATATTAGTGCTTCGTAAAATTAAAGACTCAAACTTACCTGGGCAAAGTTGGCAAGGACAAGAAGAGGGAAGGTGGCTAAAATGAGAAGGGAGACCCTCCATTCTACTATGAAAGCAACTATGAATGAAGTGAGGAGAGAATTCATGTTTTATAGTATGACATAAAATTTACCGGGGGAGAAAAGGAACATCAAGCGTGAACTTCAAGAAGAGAGCTTGAGTAATAGGTATGAATTGGAAGATTACAACCCACAACAGGAAATGGGTTCTAAGAAAGATCTTTATTCCGAAGTTCTTTCATTGGATAATGCAAGTGAAATAAACAATGAACTTGAAAAGGATGAAAAGAGTAATGACTATGAAATGGATAGTTACAATCCAGCATTGGAGGGCTTAAATGGACAGGATGCATATAGTAGTAACAACGAGAGTTTAGAGAACCAAAATCCTATTGTAGTTGAAAGATCAGAGAAGGTATTACCGGTGACTCAGGAACTAATTTACAACAACGGTAATCTGATTTTATTTTTCTTCAACTTAAAAAAAACACTTGTTCACTTATTCACAATTTTAGTATTGATGGTCTTTTATTTTTTTATGTTTTGTGCTTATTTGATGTTTACTATATGGTTAGAGTCCTGCAGGACTAAATATTTTGTTCATTTATTGTCAGATTCACCAGCCCTCATCGTATCTTGATTTGAGGAATATAAGCGGCATGACAATTATACCTCCAATCAAACTTTGCAAATGTGGATGATAAGTGGCATGACAATTATGACCTTCAGTCAACTTTGCAAATGTGGAAAAGTGTGGTAGAAATCATTTAGATGAAGCCAAAAAAATATTAATGCAGGAAAAGTTATTGAAGATGATAGCAACAAGATGTCAGAAAGCAAACACGAAACTGAAAATATGGAGTCATTAACCCATTCTTTTACCCTAGCCCAATGTTAGGCCAGATAACAGTCTTATTACCCTTTGAATGTGGCACTCTTCAAGGTCAGTTTACTCGCCCAACTGAAGCTGGTGGTCCAATGTTAGTAGGCCACATAATAGGATTATTAGCCTTTGAAGGTGGCAGTACATAGAGGGCGGACAAGGCCTCGTGCCCATGAGGCCATATAAGCCCCAGCAACCTGCCAAACCCTCGTCGAGCATGCATGTTGGCCCCTACTGTCGCACCCCAAAAAATGGTGAGCGCGGCATCCCTCGTCTAGGGGGGTCTTTTTGGTGTCTCGCAATGGAGTTGTTGAGGAGTCGCCACCTTGCTGTTAAGGGTCGCTAGGATCACCCGATTTGTGCTGGTCTGGTCAGAGATTCGAGGGTAAGGGACTAGTTGCGTATAGGGAAGGTATTAGCACCCCTAGTACGCCTTACCTGAGGTAAGTTGCATTGACTATTTTTGACGTGATTTTAAATGTTTCGATGGGTCATAATTATTGAAATGGAAAAAATGTTCCGATTTTCGAAAAAATCGGTTGTCGCCCAAAATAATCCAGTGAATTTTATTGATTATTTCCAGATATGCAAATGCTAGCCTACTTGTAGTTTCTTCATTTACCACCTGAAATTAACCATTAATCCCCATGCATTAATTTCACGATTGATCGATTCATAAAGAAATTGACCACCGCTCAGAATAATACTGACGATTTTGGTGGTTATTCCTGAATATGTAAATGTTAACCTACGCGTAAATCCGGCAAATACTACCTAAAGTTAATCGCATATTCCCATGAATTAATTTGATGATTTATTTAATATTAGGCCAATTTGAAAGATTTAATAAACTTGTTATTAAATCTAAATTTAATTTTTGGGAAATAAACATTTTGGCCATTTGCGAAGAAAACACACATTTTTTTATTTTTATATTCTTTTTCTTACCATAACAACCTAAATAATTGCATGAATAAAACACAACACAACGCACTCACACATTCTTTTTTCTTTGGCATTATATTTTACAAAACAACACACACACGCATGTCTTTTCTTTTTCCATAATACATTTTTTAAACAACAATTAAAAATACAATAAAAATCCAAATAAATACATAAACACAAAGAAAATTACAAAGAGGACTTCAGGAACGTTGCTGGAAAAGTGGCAGCAGTGCAGAGGGCTAGTGGCGCGTCAGCCCACGCGCCACCGCCACTGGCGGCGCGTGCAACCACGCGTCGCCGGTGAACAGTAACGCCGGGGAGGAGACCAACAGATCTACTCCTTCTCTTCTCTCTCTCGCCGGAGGTAGCCTTCATGGAAAACCTGCAAACAAAGAAAAATACAAGCAAAACAAACAGCAAACAAAAACCCAAAATCAAATCCTTCTCTTCAAATCTCAGATCGGCCTTTCTTCTCAGTTTCTTCTTCCTCTGTTTTCTTCTCCCCGCCGGCGAGAGAGTTCACACTCACCTGCAAACAGAGACACACAGATACAAAACGCACGAAATCAAATTATTCTCTTCGGCAAATTTCAGATCTATCTTTCTCGGCGTTTTCTTCTCCTTCAGATCGGACCATCCTTCTTCTTCTTCTTTCTTCACGGGACGGTGGTGCTGCTGTGAAGGTGAAGGCTTCCATGGGTCCAACTGAGGGATATTTGTGAAGTCGATGTTATGATTGACTAGAAAGGGAAAGAGAAAGAGAGTGAGGCTGGGCTGGTCGGTCTGGGGTGGTCTGTGGGTCTGACGATGAGGAGAAGAGGAGGAGGCAGGGGAGGTCTGTGGGTCTGACGATCGGGAGAAAGAGAGAGTGAGGCTGCAGCTGAGGCTGAAATGGAGGCTAGATGGTGGTTTGCTAGCCGGAGGGGAAGGAGAGAAAGAGAGTTTGCGGCTGAGGGGAGGGTGTGAGAAAAATCATGGAGAAAAGGGCTGAAACCAAAAGCTAAAAATGGCAGAGGAAGCCTATGTGAAGGAGAGGAAAATCGTGAGGGGAAGGCTACCACTGCTGGCCGGAGTTGAGGTGCTGAAGGCAAGGGGGCTGCTTGTGTTGGCTCTTTGAAACCATGGGGAGAAGGAGGGGAAAAGAAAAGGAAAGGGGGGAGGGCTGCAGCAGCACAAATGAGCTGGCGGCTGCAGCCCCCCAACCCGGAGAGAAAAAGAGGGTTTTAGGGTTTTGTAGGTTTTTAGGGTTTTTTAGGTTTGTGTATTTTTTTGTCCCTTTTTGTGGTGGCTTAATACTCTATTTATAGAGTTTTTCAAAGTCAAAAATTCAACATCATCCCTCAGCTTGCGCGTCTTCTTCAATTTGGTCCTTAATTTTCAATTTGTGCGATTTGACCCTGCATTGACTGTTAAATTCTCAATTTGTTCAATTTTGCCCTCGTACCATGATATTTTTTGGATTTTGTCCTTTTTTATATTTTTTTTGCCTTTTTATATATCTTCTCTTTTTTATATATTTTTTTGTCTTTTTTCCGAAACATAAAAAATAAAGGGTCAAAATTTGGGTAGCAACAGATGCCCCCTCTTTACAATGCTTACGACTAAAGTCTTGTAACGTAAACATTGTAAAGAAAAAAAAATAGAATGGTAGAGATGGTCTCATTGTGACGGGTGACCTACCCGGATGAAAGAATAATTAGGAGGGTCTCAATGGTGACGGGTGACCTACCCGGGTCTCATTAAGACGGGTGACCTGCCCGAGTTAGTGGAGTCTCGATAGTGACGGATGACTTACCCGGGTCTGGTTATGACGGGTGACCTGCCCGAGTTAGTTGGAGTCTCGATAGTGACGGATGACTTACCCGGGTCTGGTTATGATGGGTGACCTGCCCGAGTTAGTGGAGTCTCGATAGTGACGGATGACTTACCCGGGTCTGGTTATGACGGGTGACCTGCCCGAGTTAGTGGAGTCTCGATAGTGACGGATGACTCATCCGGGTCTGGTTATGACGGGTGACCTGCCCGAGTTAGTGGAGTCTCGATAGTGACGGATGACTCACCCGGGTCTGATTATCACGGGTGACCTGCCCGAGTTAGTTGGGGTCTCAATGGTGACGGGTGACCTACCCGGGTCTCATTATGACGGGTGACCAACCCAGATGGAATTGGTGAAAAAAATGGGGTGAAGGTCTCATTATAACGGGTGACCGACCCGGTGGAAAATGGAGGAAGAGAGTCTCATTATAACGGGTGACCGACCCGGTGGAAGATGAAGGTGAAAGTCTCATTATAATGGGTGACCAACCCGGATGTAGTTGATGAAGATGGGGATGCAATGCATGATGATGCATGTACTTACCTGAGAAATATAGGTCCCTCTTTCTCTGATGCTCCAATGTCATAGAATGTCTTTGCCTAGTCTCCAAAGCTTTGTTGTCATTCATTCACCCACCTTAAGTGCATTGCTTATTCTGGGCTATCTGCGATAATCTTTGCTCTCATTGTTTATCAAGTCTGACCTTGCCCCTAAGTGTAGTGTCACTTGATTCATTGTGAAAGAGTGTAATCAGCCATCAACTTCCTTGGATTCTCTCAATAACCACTCTTTGGTTTGCGTGTGTTCTGCCAACACTCATTGCAAGGCTTGCTAATGCTGATCTCATCTTCGGTTGCCAATCAGTCATGGAGTTTTTCGTTAATTGAATCATATTGCTTCTGCATATGTCATCATCAATCTTCATGGAATTGTCAGGTCATCCATAAATGCACCTAAAACTCATCGTCGCATGATCCATGGTATCATCAATAAATTTCTCTCGGTCCGAGAGAAGAGATGTAATGATATCGCCACCCACATTCATGCGATGAAATATGCCTTGAATTGATGCAATTGTGGTCTTACAATCTAAAACTCTTCATTGTAGACTCAATTTTTCTGAACAAATTCTTCTTAGTCCATGCAAAGAATTATAATGTTTCCATTTATGAGGTTCTTTTTGTCTCCCATATTCATGCGGTGAACTGAACCTTGAGTCGATTGGCTTCAAAACAAATTATTCCCCAGTCAACCCTGGTATCTTGCATACTCTTCAACATTTATCAAGATGCACTTATGCGATAAAATCTTTTTGGAGACAACCAAATCCGCGAGTCAGCTGATATTTCAAAATCTGAAGATGCCCTTCAACTACAATGCTAGTCTCAACCGTTGTTGGAGCTTGTTAAATCATCATATTTTACTAAGCAATGCCGCCCTGAGTTGAATCTGTTGGTGCTCATTGATGAATTTCAATTGGATCATTATTTACTTGTATTTCTTTGCCCCCAAGCTGATGTGAAATTTCTGCATTCTTATCAAGATCTACACTATGGCCTCTGACTGCTGAGCTTTCTGATGATAATCAAGAATTGTCAATGTCAAAGATTCTGCAAATCCAGTCAATATTTCCTCTGTTTGTACTCTTTCTTGTTCTGAAATTAAGTCACCGATTTCAATGATCATGTGCATCCAAAGTCTAATCTTTGCATTAAAATCAAAGAGATGTCATTTGTTGAAAATCAAATTCATTTGGTCAAATACCCAACACACGATATTTATTAAATGCAGACCTGTAAATATTTTGTATTTTGCAAACAGTAATTGACTCATTGTGAGATTGAAATTGCCTTTTTACGGCTTTCTTTTGTTTCAATTCAAATATCTGATTTTGGGTATGAAATTTGATGGTACACGATGAAGTGATAATTTGGGGTTTCCAAAACAATTTGAGTGTCCAATAAAGATCCGAGGTTCAGTTGAAAAATATGTCTCATTTTTCAGTACTTTACTTTATCAATATGCATAACAACTTGTAATTTACTTCATGAAATTATAACCCTTATAGAAAAACTCTAACAATTTTGAGAGCGCCACTTATCAGTTAAAATTATTTGCTTGATCAAGAAGGACTTTTAAAAGCATATAATGAGGCTATGGTTGATGGCTATAAAAGAAAAAGGATATTCATAGGCTCAAAAAGGTGTTTAAGGGTTTCGAAGACCAAGGATCACCATCAGCTAGTCGTCAACTCTTTTCTCTTGTTGTCCTTGTAGAAGAGACGACATAAAAATACGTTAATTATCTTAACGTGATTTTTATCAACCAACCAATGCTCTAAGAATCTCTACAATCATATCATTCCTTTCATTGACAATTTTAAACTTAAAAGGGAAATGCTAAAACCCGAACCAACATTTGTCGTCTAACGTTATTCCATCTTGTTGCACTCAATACAGTATAACAAAAATAATTCTGCAAGATCTTCATTTGATGGATAACCTATCTTGGAGACTCGATAATCTTTATAACATTTCTTTTCGCATGAGGTTCGACCGAAGATACCAATGGACATGGTATAGTTCAAAATTCTCTTCTTTTTTCTTTTTTTTTTTTTTCAGTTTTTATCTTTTTTTCAATATTTCTTTCTTTCTTTCTTTCTTTTTTTTTGAACTTGTCCTTAGCATCGACTCTTGGTTTTTTCTGTCATGTCCTACCTCAATTTTCTTGTTCTCCGATATTGGGTTTTCATTCTTAAACATCCCCTCTTTTGTTGATTCTAATATTGTCACTGCATCCTCAAACTACAAATCTCTTATTTGCCCCCAATGTTTGCCCCCAGTGTGAGGGTGTGATCCATGTCGGGTTTTTTCCAAAGAAATATAATATCAGTCTCAAATTGGGGTTAACAAGGGATACACATTTTAAGAATAGTGAAGGAATAAACAAAGATGGCCTTTTATCATTTCAAGCAAAATTGATTTTAATTGATAAATTTTGACCTCGTCCAGTGTAATGATTTGGACGTGCAAGAGTCATGATTCACGGGTCCATAACTACCGAATCCATTACATGTCAATATGCATACTAATAAAGCTTGGTTCTATGATGTGGTTCAAAACTCGGTGTATGGCTCAAAAATTTGTTTCGTCACCTGGTATTGGTCATCATGTCATTTAAACAAAGTTGAGTCAATTCTGCAATCAAATTTTTTTTTAATTTTTCAAGAATGATAAACTTTCAATTTTGCATGTTGGAGTTTGATCAAAATATTGTCAAAAATAAAAATGTCAAACATCTCTTGATTTCAAAACAACAAAAAGACAAGAAAAACACATGTTTCACTGAAATGATGATTTAACCCCAAAACAAAGTTATGGCCAATGAGATTCCATAAGAAAATTATTGACTGCGACACCTTTCTCAGACATTTCCAACAATCATTTCTGTATTGCCGCTGCTCATTAATCTGGCTTATACTCGCAATGATTCATTGCTAACACTGCCGATGATAACATTCTCCACAAAACTTGACTTGCCTTTATTGATCAGCTTTCACATTTGATTACTGAAACTCTTGCAACTGTTCATCTCTCTCATTATGTCGCAAAAAGAAGGTAGTTTTTTTTTTTTTTTTTTTTTTTTTGCGCTCCACCGCGCTCCTCATTGGACAAAAAATGAATCAAGTTAGAAAGTACTCTAAACAAATCACCAAAGTACGCCAATCATGAACAACTTCGTTAAACGACGACAAGACTCTCTTGCGACAATTTTCACTTCGTCGAGCAATGTAATCTTGCAGTGCACATGCTTCAACCTTTCAGACACCAGAATAGATTCAACAATCCCATATTATGTTTGCACACTCGGGATACTTTATCTTTGCTCGCACAATAACATGGTATACTGTGTGTGGCGGCATACAACTCCTTAATCTGACAGTGCCACAAAACTCCACATGATTTAGAGAGAAAGCAATTGATAGACTGACAACTTCTTTGACTGATGCTTGCTTTCTGAAATTGGACTCATATATGGACTAACTGCATCCCTTCAACGGGAACCTGAATTTTCCGCAATCTTCATTGACGAATGCATTAACACTTTGCAGATGATATCTGAGCATGTGCCTCGACTGATTTAACCAGAGAGCAGAGAACTCTATTGTTGGCTTGCAGAAAAAAACGAATGATGTCTCCGTATCAGTGTGAGTTCTTCTCAACAATGTCATATGTCCATGACTCTTGACCCTTCGGAGGATGACAGATTGAAGGACCCCTATTTCAAACTATGGGAATGCATGTTGAGATGTATGCATTGTTTGGTTTTTTTTTTTTTTTTTTTTTTCAGACTCGCTCTTCAAGGAGTGACACGTGATTTTAACAATTGCTTGCTAAACAAAAACTATGAGAATGCATGTTGACAAATATATGCTTTTTTGGTTTTTTTTTTTTTTTTGACGGATTCGCCTTTTGAGGAGTGACGTGATCATAACAATTACATTATATAAACAAACTGTGAAAATGCACATTGAAATGTAAATGCATATTTTTTGGTTTTTTTTTTTTTTTTTGACGGACTCGCCTTTTGAGGTGATATGTGATTGTAACAATTGCATGATAAACAAAAAACTGTGGGAATGAATATTGAAATGTACATGCATATTTTTTTTTTTTTGCTTAAACCCTACGCTGAAAATTTACCGAATGATAACGACTGTGTCACCCGAAAATCTTGAATTGAAGATGTTTCAAGAAAGGTTTGCCTTAATGCACAACAAAATGAAAAGAGCATACACCCTAATGCTTGGTTATAATCTTTGCACAATAGATGGTGAGTTTGCTACTTTGGTCTCTAAACAGGGTCTCTTGTCGTCCCAGTGATCACCTTTCGTGAAGGCAATATGGGGGCTTAGCAGATAATGGGATGGTATGTATACCAATCATTATTAGTCTAAGCACTCAGCGAAGAGTTGGGGTTTACACAAACTTCAACCTTGACTCAAGTCATAGGTAAGCTGCTAGTCCCCCACGTAACTTAAAATTGCAAACTACAAACACAGGATATAGACTCCTCTAGGATTTATACATTCAAACACCGATAGCCCTAAATAGCAAATTATTCCCGTCGAATATTTTGGATATTGACCGTTTATGATTTATTTATCCAAACACCGATAGTGAATAATAGCAAATTATTCCCGTCAAATATTTTGGATATTGACCCCTTAGGATTTATTTATCCAAACACCGATAGTGAATAATAGCAAGTTATTCCTGTCGAATATTTTGGATATTAATCCCTTGGGATTTATTTATCCAAACACCGATAGTGAATAATAGCAAGTGGGGATTTATTTTTATGTTTCGGGAAAACAAACCCACTAAAAATGCATGGCCATATGTATATATACACAAAATAAAAAATGCGAAAAACTTAACCAAAAACAAACACACATATAATTCAAACACATCAAAACAAATAATCACATCAAAATTATTCAAAGCTCAGTCCAATATTTTTTAAGAAAAAATACCGTCCCCAGTGGAGTCGCCATCCTGTCGCACGTCGCCGCGCGGCGTTCCCCGTCAAGGGGGGTCTTTTTGGTGTCTCGCAATGGAGTTGTTGAGGAGTCGCCACCTTGCTGTTGAGGGTCGCTAGGATCACCCGATTTGCACTGGTCTGGTCAGAGATTCGAGAGCAAGGGACTTGTTGCGTATAGGGAAGGTATTAGCACCCCTAGTACACCTTACTTGAGGTAAGCTGCATTGACTATTTTTGATGTGATTTTAAATATTTTGACGGGTCATAATTATTCAAATGAAAAAATGTTCCGATTTGTGGCAAAATAATCCAGTGAATTTTATTGATTATTTCCAGATATGCAAATACTAGCCTACTTGTAGTTTCTTCATTTACCACCTGAAATTAACCATTAATCCCCATGCATTAATTTCACGATTGATCGATTCATAAAGAAATTGACCACCGCTCAGAATAATACTGACGATTTTGGTGGTTATTCCTGAATATGTAAATGTTAACCTACGCGTAAATCCGGCAATTACTACCTAAAGTTAATCGCATATTCCCATGAATTAATTTGACGATTTATTTAATATTAGGCCAATTTGAAAGATTTAATAAACTTGTTATTAAATCTAAATTTAATTTTTGGGAAATAAACATTTTGGCCATTTGCGAAGAAAACACACATTTTTTTATTTTTATATTCTTTTTCTTACCATAACAACCTAAATAATTGCATGAATAAAACACAACACAACGCACTCACACATTCATTTTTCTTTGGCATTATATTTTACAAAACAACTCACACACGCATGTCTTTTCTTTTTCCATAATACATTTTTTAAACAACAATTAAAAATACAATAAAAATTCAAATAAATACATAAACACAAAGAAAATTACAAAGAGGACTTCAGGAACGTTGCTGGAAAAGTGGAAGCATTGCAGAGGGCTAGTGGCGCGTCAGCCCACGCGCCCCCGCCACTGGCGGCGCGTGCAACCACGCGCCACCGGTGAACAGTAACGCCGGGGAGGAGACCAACAGATCTACTCCTTCTCTTCTCTCTCTCGCCGGAGGTAGCCTTCATGGAAAACCTGCAAACACAGAAAAATACAAGCAAAACAAACAGCAAACAAAAACCCAAAATCAAATCCTTCTCTTCAAATCTCAGATCGGCCTTTCTTCTCAGTTTCTTCTTCCTCTGTTTTCTTCTCCCCGCCGGCGAGAGAGTTCACACTCACCTGCAAACAGAGACACACAGATACAAAACGCACGAAATCAAACTATTCTCTTCGGCAAATTTCAGATCTATCTTTCTCGGCGTTTTCTTCTCCTTCAGATCGGACCATCCTTCTTCTTCTTCTTTCTTCACGGGACGGTGGGGCTGCTGTGAAGGTGAAGGCTGCCATGGGTCCAACTGAGGGATATTTGTGAAGTCAATGTTATGATTGACTAGAAAGGGAAAGAGAAAGAGAGTGAGGCTGGGCTGGTCGGTCTGGGGTGGTCTGTGGGTCTGACGATGAGGAGAAGAGGAGGAGGCAGGGGAGGTCTGTGGGTCTGACGATCGGGAGAAAGAGAGAGTGAGGCTGCAGCTGAGGCTGAAATGGAGGTTGGATGGTGGTTTGCTAGCCGGAGGGGAAGGAGAGAAAGAGAGTTTGCGGCTGAGGGGAGGGTGTGAGAAAAATCATGGAGAAAAGGGCTGAAACCAAAAGCTAAAAATGGCAGAGGAAGCCTGTGTGAAGGAGAGGAAAATCGTGAGGGGAAGGCTACCACTGCTAGCCGGAGTTGAGGTGCTGAAGGCAATGGGGCTGCTTGTGTTGGCTCTTTGAAACCATGGGGAGAAGGAGGGGAAAAGAAAAGGAAAGGGGGGAGGGCTGCAGCAGCACAAATGAGTTGGCAGCTGCAGCCCCCCAACCCGGAGAGAAAAAGAGGGTTTTAGGGTTTTGTAGGTTTTTAGGGTTTTTTAGGTTTATGTATTTTTTTGTCCCTTTTTATGGTGGCTTAATACTCTATTTATAGAGTTTTTCAAAGTCAAAAATTCAACATCATCCCTCAGCTTGCGCGTCTTCTTCAATTTGGTCCTTAATTTTCAATTTGTGCGATTTGACCCTGCATTGACTGTTAAATTCTCAATTTGTTCAATTTTGCCCTTGTACCACGATATTTTTTGGATTTTGTCCTTTTTTATATTTTTTTTGCCTTTTTATATATTTTGTCTTTTTTATATATTTTTTTGTCTTTTTTCCGAAACATAAAAAATAAAGGGTCAAAATTTGGGTAGCAACACCTACTATGCTTGGCCTCTCCTGAGAAGGCTTTAAAGACACATGGGGCTGTACGGTCCTCGCGTGCAGGTTAGCAAGTCTATCACCATGTCACGTGTACAGGCCCCTACTATTGCAAGGCTGTCCCGTGCAGCCTCTACCTAGGGTTTCTTGAATTGTTGGACTAGCAAGTCACCGACGGCTGTCCAAGCGTCCTGTGTGGGTCAGTGAGGCTGTCACCTCACGTAGGCAGCTCTCGCTTGGGGTTGTCATCATGTCGCGCGAGCTGGCCCCTCCTAACTGTCAAACTAACTGCTAATCTCACAGCAAAATAGTGTTTATTGTCAATTTGGCTGAATACCATTTTACTAGGTTTTCACATACATTAAATAGGAAAACAGATTTACATGCCTAGCTGTGTTATGCTACAATTTCGGGCTAAGTATAGAAATAGATATGTCTCTTATTATTACCCAACTACCTACAGCTGTAGGACTATACATATCATGTTAACAACCCCCCTCAAATTGATGCCGGGTGAGAACAAAGCATCAATTTGGTAACAAGAAATCAATGGCGTGGACCAGGCAAGGATTTGGTAAACACATCAGCTATCTGAAGATCAGTGGAGATATGTGGAAGAGAAATGACATGAGTATCGATGGCCTCTCGAATAGAATGACAATCTACTTCGATATGTTTAGTACGTTCATGAAACACAGGATTCGAAGCAATCTGGATAGCACTCGTGTTGTCAGCATGAAGAAGAGTAGGAGAGGACTGAGAGAAACCAATTTCAGCCAATAAACCACGAAGCCATACAATTTCTAAACAAGCAGTGAACAAGCAGCGAACATGGCCCGGTATTCAGACTTTGTGGAAGATTTGGAAACACAATCCTGTTTCTTGCTTTTCCAAGAAATCAAGGAATCACCAAGAAACATGTACCACCCGGTGACAGAGCGTTGGGTATCAGGACAACCCGCCCAATCAGTATCACTAAGTGCCACAAGACGGATGAGAGAGCCAACTGAATAGAAGATCCCACGGCTAGCAGAACCAAGTAGATAACGAATAATGCGACAAACTGCTGCCAAATATAAATAGCCCACGGCTAGCAGAACCAAGTAGATAATGAATAATGCGACAAACTGCTGCCAAATATAAATGACGGGGAGATTGCATAGATTGACTGACTTGCTGAACCGTAAAACAGATATAAGGCCAAGTAATAGTAAGATTATTCAGGCTGCCAACCAATTGCCGATATAAAGTGGGATTAGGCAGAAGATCACCATCATCATGTCGAAACTTAACGTTCACCTCTGAAGGAGTATCTACCAGAGAAGAATCCTGAAGACCAGCCAAAGCAATTAAGTCCTGAGCATATTTCTACCAAAAAATAAGTAAGAGAACCCAGGTCCTTCATATGAAAACAATCCAAAAGATGCTGCTGAAGTTGGCTAATTAATATGGAGTTAGTCCCAATAATGACAACGTCATCAACATAAATAAGGAGTAGAACAACACCAGTGAAGGTTGTGCAAAGAAATAATGAAGAATCATAATTGCTTTGCACAAAAGAGAAGCGAAGCAAGGTAGTCCGAAACTTGTCAAACCACGCTCGGGGAGCTTGCTTCAAACCATACAAGGACCGCCTCAATTTACATATAGCCGATTTAGAAGAAGAAACCAAACCCAGTGAAGGAGTCATATAAATATCCTCCATAAGGTCACCATGGAGAAAAGCATTTTTTACGTCCATTTGGTGAAGTGGCCATCCTTGAGAGGCAGCAATGGCAATAATAGCGCGCACAATAGTCATTTTAGCTACCAGAGCAAAAGTCTCCTCATAATCCACCCCATATTCCTGCCTGTTGCCAAGAGCAACCAACCGTGCTTTATATCTATCTAGAGTGCCGTCAGAGCGGAGCTTAATTGAGTACACCCATTTACATCCAATGGGCTTAATTGCCGGAGGACAAGGAATAAGGTCCCATGTATGATTTTCCTGTAGAGCCTGAAGTTCCTCCTGCATAGCTGTTTGCCAACACTCATGCTCCACAGCTTGTGAGTAACATGATGGAACAGTAATATTGGATAAAGTAGTAGAAAAACCATACCAATCAGGAGGATAAGATACCCGCGTAGAGCGGCGAAGAGTAGGCGTAGGAGGAGGTGGCGTAGAAGTGTCTCCAGGAGCAGTATCGGGTGGAGGAGAAGTTGTCGAAAGAGACAAAGGTGGTCGATGTCTTTCATACACAATACCAGGTTTGAATCTTTCAAAAGAGGAAATATCCTCAAAATGAGGAAGAAGAGGAACTACTGAGGAAGATGCAGTAGTTGTAGGGAAAAAATATTGATTTTCAAAGAAAACAACATTTCTAGAGATACGAAATTTATCACAGAGGAGATCATAGCAAACAAATCCTTTGTGAGGAATACTATAACCTAAAAAAGCACATTTAGTAGACTGAGCAGAAAGTTTGTGTCGTTCATTAGGAGGTAAGTGGACAAAGCAAACACAACCAAAAGTATGCAAGTCATGATAGCTAGGAGACTTATGATGAAGACGATAGAAAGAGGAATCAAATTTTAATACCTGGGATGGTAATCCATTGATTAGATACACAGCAGTAGACAAAGCTTTAACCCAAAATTTAGATGGAACATACAACTCAAGCAATAAGGATCTAGTGGTATCCAAAAGGTGACGATTCTTACGCTCAACAACCTCATTTTGTTGTGGTGTATATGGACACGACCGATGCGAAACAATGCCTTTTTGCTGTAAAAGAATATGAAATTCCCGTGACATATATTCCCCACCCGAATTAGATCTCAATACCTTAATAGTAGTAGAAAATTGAGTTTCAACATAGGCACAAAATGTCTTGAAAACCGAAAATACCTCAAATTTGGAACGAAGGAAATACACCCAAGTAAACCTACTATAATCATCAATAAATGTGATGAAGTACTTGTAAAGAGCATGAGAAAGAATCGGTGCTGGACCCCACACATCACTATTAATGATATCAAAGCATTTTGTAGCACGACTTCCATGAGAAGGGAAAGGAAGAGTTTTACTCTTGCTTAATTTAAATATAGAACAATCAATCAAAGCATCATGAGAAGAAAAACTAGTTTTATTGCCCAACAAACCAGAATTCAATAATTGAGATAAAACAATGGAGTTTGGATGGCCTAAACGTCTATGCCATATGGCACTTTGATTTTGAAAAGTAGTACAAGCTAAAGAGAAACAACTAGGAATGGAAAAGTGCAGCAGAAATAATCGTCCAACTTTAGGTCCCTTCGTGATGATCTTCCCCGACACCTGATCCTGCACAGAACAACCATTACGAGAAAAATGCACATTACAATTATCATCCACTAGTTGACCGACTGAAATAAGGCTAGTAGACAATGCTGGTGATACAAAAATATGCTTGGAAGTTGGTTCAATATCTCCAACCTTAGTAATGGGTATGTGACTACCATTAGCAACCAAAATTTTTGATGAGCCATGATACTTACGCATATTCTTAAGCCTACTAGATGAGTTGGTCATATGGTTTGACGGAGCTGAATCAGCAAGCCACAAATGATAATTAGAATGAGTACCTTGCAACCCCAAGGCCAAGAAGGCAGTAAGGATCATCTGTTGCACCATTTCTGGAGTAAGAGGACTTGATGCAGCTGCTGTCGTAGAAGAGCTGTTAGACATCACCGCGGATGATGTAGTTTTAAACACTGTTCACGTTCATGAACAGTAAATTGTTGAATTTGACGAGAGGGTTACTTGATGATGCAGCGTGTAGAGGGGATCGAGGTCATCCTTCCTGTCGTGTTGGCATCGGAAATGGAGGTCTGTGGTGGCCGGAATAAGGGCTGGAAGCTTGCTGGTGGTCGCCTCTACACTTCGCCGTTGCTGCTGTTTCTTTACCGGAGGCCACTTATGGGTGGCTTACGAGGTGGAGCAGCGAGTGGAAGAGAGGATGGTGGTGCTAGGTGTATGGTCGGTTTCCGTGGAGATGAGGGAAAGCCGCCGTGGGTGTTGCTGTTTTTAGAGAGAGAGAACTGTCGTTGGAGGGGAGAGAGAGCGAGATATGGTAGAGAAGAGAGGGTGGCTGCGACGGGAAAAAGAAGTTAGCTGGTGAGGCAGCCTCGCTGATGACCAGAAAGGGAGAAGGTGGTTGTTGCACCGGTTGGACTGTGATTTTACTGTAATTTTCCCGTTTGTTTAGTGTTTTCCCCCCGACGGTTATTTCTTGTTTTTGTTCTACAATCTTCCTCTATTTATAGGCTAATCTTTGCAACTTGCAGTATGGGATTGATGTCCACAGCATGGCATTTTCAGGGAGTGGTTTGCAGGGCATGGCTGCCGACATGCCACAGGTATGGCCGCCGGCAATGCCATTGTCCAGTCATCTCAGAACTGATTTGACTCTTTTTTTTTTCATTTAAAATATACTGGAGAAAATAAAACGAGTTGTCAAAAAGAGTTTTTCGACGGGAAGAATGATGTTTTTACTTTCAATTTTAGTTTCTGATTTCATCCAAAAAGTTTCGTCGCCGAAAATTTTGATTTTCTCAATTTAAACCAGATTAGGCTTCCGAATTTAATTTCTCAGCAATCAAACCCTTAATTAGATTAATTCGACCCATTTTAAGTGTAATTAAGCCCTTGCGCTAAATTAAATCCTTCAATCAGGTTCTCAATTAATCCTAAAGAGTTTCGTCACTGAAAATCTTAATTTTCTCAATTTAACCCATATTAAGCTTCCAAATTTAATTTCTCAATAATCAAACCCTCAATTAGACTAATTTGACCCATTTTAAGTGTAATTAAGTCCTTGCGCTAAATTAAATCCTTCAATTGGGCTCTCAATTAATCATGAAGAGTTTCGTCACCAAAAATCTTAATTTTCTCAATTTAACCCAGATTAAGCTTCCAAATTTAATTTCTCAGCAATCAAACCCTCAATTAGATTAATTTGACCCATTTTAAGTGTAATTAAGCCCTTGCACTAAATTAAATCCTTCAATTGGACTCTCAATTAATCCTGAAGTGTTTCGTCACCGAAAATTTCGATTTTCTCAATTTAACCCAGATTAAGTTTTTAAACTTAATATGTCACCAATTAAGCCCTTAATAAAATTAATTTGACCCATTTAAAGTATAATTAAGCTCTTCCGCTTAATTAAATCCTTCAATTGAGCTCTCAATTAATTCTAAAACATAATTACACTTTAAATCGGCTAACGATTAAATCAAATTGGCCCATAAAAATATAATTAGGTCTTTCGACTTAAATTTTATGCAGATTTATCTCATAATAAATTATTTTGGCCTTGGATCTGCATTTTCCTTCATTTCTAGGCAAAAAGAGGTATGGTTGAGCCTTCGAAAAAATCCAAAATTTTTACCTTGATTTTTCTGCAAACACCATCCCGTTTTATTTTATTTTTGTTATTTATGTTTTATTTTTGGGTAAGTTTTGGGGAATAACCCAAAATTTGGGTTATGACAGTTGCCCCCCTCTTTACAACGCTTACAACTAAAGTCTTGAAAAGACTTTTAATAGTAAGTGTTGTAAAGAAAAAGTGAAAGTGGATTTACCAAACCAAGAAACGACTGATCCATCTAGATATAATAATGAAGGCTATGAAGCACACTCAGAAAGAAAAAGGGGAAGATAGGGTTAGGAAGCATACTACCTAAGAATTGAGGCATGGATAAGAAACTTAAAGGATGAAAAGGTGATGATGTTTGTGAAAGACACAAGAAAATGGTCTCATTATAATGGGTGACTTTCTCAGGCAACGCATGTATATGATGAAAATTTCATGGAATGGTCAATAGGTCTAGGAAGCTCACTATCTTTGATATATGGTTGAGGGTTAGAAAACGCACACAAATGAGAGGAAAGGAATGGCTAAGAAGTGCACTATCCTAATTGATGTTTGAGGGGTGGAAAACACACTCAAATGATAGGAAAGGAATGACTAAGAAGCACAATATGCTAATTGATGATTGAGGGTTGGAAAACACACTCAAATGATAGGAAAGGAATGACTAAGAAGCGCGCTATTCTAATTGATGGATGAGGGTTGGAAACTCACTCAAACGAGAGGAAAGGAATGGCTAAGAAGCATAGTATCCTAATTGATGATTGAGGGTTGGAAAACACACTCAGATGATAGGAAAGGAATGGCAAAGAACCACAATATCCTAATTGATGATTGAGGGTTGGAAAACACACTCAAATGATAGGAAAGGAATGACTAAGAAGCGCACTATCCTAATTGATGGTTGAGGGTTGAAAACTCACTCAAACGAGATGAAAGGAATGGCTAAGAAGCACAGTATCCTAATTGATAGTTGAGGGTTGGAAAACACACTCGAAGATGAAAGAAAAATAGGGCTAGAAAACACACTATTTTAATTGATGGCGAGGGTTGAAAAACACACTCGAATATGAAGGGAAAATAGGACTGGAAAGTGTACTATTTAATTGACGGCTAGAGATGTCATCCAGATTCGAGAAAGATATATTTGAATTGGTTGATGGCTAGAAAGCATACTCAAATAAGGAAAAAGATAGGGTTGAAAAATGCTCTATCTATGTTGATGAAAGACTTGCAAGCGCACTCAGGGAAGTGAAAATGGTAAGGGCTCAAAGATGCGCACAAAAGATAATGGGTAAAGGTTTGTACATTACAATCCTTCCAAAACATTTCATAGATTCCTAGTGTAGATACAATGCATGATGATGCATGTATACTTACCTGAGAAATATAGATCCCCCTTTATTCTTCCCAGCCTTCCTTTCCTGGGGTTTGGCTCTTTGGCTTTGATAGTTTCTCGCTTCTGCTTACTCAAACCGCAACTTAAGATTTTGACCACCGGAGATGATATATCTTCCATATAAACATGCTCCCCTAAGTTTGATCCAGATTCTCTGAAAAGGAATGATGGAGCCAGTTTCAATTGCATTTTAGATTGCCCCTGATAATGCCTCCAAAGTGTTCCAGGCTTCAAGTGTTTACAGGAAAGGATTGGTTATTGTTTTCATGTAAGATTTTTGGAATTTCAAAGTCATTCCAAACATAAACACCATTTTGATGTTTGTTTAAACAAACTTGTTCTTGAAAGAATTTAAGTGATCTCATTTTCAGGTTTTATGTTGCTTTTGATAAGAACGTGAGATGATGCTCGTTCCCAAATCTTGCATTTCAAGAAGGCTTTGATCAAGTCGTGTGAAGCATTTGATGGCTTGTTTTGCATGGAAAAGCATTGCCTATCGATCAAGATTACTCGTCTTTGATCAGAAAGGGCTTTATCAGGCTTGTAATGTAGGCTTAGGTTGCTGGCTATGAAGAAAAGACATTTACAAGCTCAAAAAAGTGTTTGAGGGTTTTCTAGACTAAGGATCACTTAGTGCTCACTCTTAGAACTCCTTTTAGTCCTCATGACTGATTTTCATGACATGCCCCCCAACATTTTATTTGAGGTTTTACCTAGACATACCCCCAGTATTTGTTTGGGGTTTTTATCATGGGTTTTTAGTACTATCATGTTGACTCGGCTTGTCGTAATGTACTAAAACTCTTTTTATGTTTATGGCCCACAATTTTATTTGGGGTCTCTTAACATGCCACCCGGTATTTGTTTGGGCTCTTGAGAATGAGTTTTTAACAATGCCATCATGTCAACTTGACATGCCCCCAATAATTTTGTTTGGGCTTTTATTGTGACATGCCCCCCAGAATTTTTGGCTTTTTATGTTGGGTCTTTAGTACTACTAAAATGTTGAATTGATTTGCTAGTGTACTAAAAACCTTTTTATGTTTATGCCTCCCAGCTTTCTTTGGGCATCTTTTGTCATTAAGAACTATTTTGTAATTGAGAGTTCTTCTCTCTTCACACTTGCCCCCCAGTGTAGGGTGGGATCCTAATCAGGGTTAATTATTAGAAAAAATAATTATTCAGCTCAAATAGGACTACAATGGATATTTAAGACTTTGTGAAGGCACGTCAAAGATGGTCTCTCCTCATTTCAAAACATGCAATCTAAACCGATAGGCTTTGCTTTTCCCTGCGAAATACTTTTTTGAATTTTTGGATTATTTGTTTAGCTAAAGGCTTAACTTTATTATACGGGTTTTTGGGGTATGAGATCACCTTTCAATGATATCCTTTGAATTCCCAGAACATATTTGTTAAACAAACATTAATTGGCATTTTTCGTACTAGACTTTGATCTGCCAAATTTTTTAATGAAACTATAAGATCATACAGGAATAGAAAGGAGAGGATGCACTAAAAATTCATGGCCAAATTTCAATTTCATTAGATGTCATGAGTGATACACTAAGCATAATATTTTTTCACAACATCGGAGTTAACAGGCCTAGGCAGATTTTCTCCATCCATGCTAGTTAGAATTAAAGCTCCTCCTGAAAAAGCTTTCTTTACCACATATGGTCCCTCATAGTTTAGTGCCCATTTACTCTGGTCTTCTCCTACTTACATCTTCTTCAATACCAGATCTCCCTCTTTGAATACCCTCGGCCTGACCTTCTTATTGTAAGCTCTTGCTATCCTGCCCTAGTATAACTGGTGATGGCAAATAGCTGCTAATCTTTTTTCATCAATTAAGTTTAACTGTTCAAGCCTCACCTTTGCCCACTCCGATTCATCTAACTCTGTATTTTTCAAGACCCTTAGTGATGGAATCTGATCTCCTCATTTCTATAGGTGCGACTGCCTCCATTCCTAAAGGTGCGACTGCCTCCATTCCATATACTAAGGCATATGGGGTTGCCCCTACAGAAGTTCGAACAGTAGTGCGATATGCGTGCAAAGCGCGTGGGAGCATTTCATGCCAATCCTTGTAAGTAACAACCATCTTTTGGATGATTTTCTTAAGATTCTTATTAGCTGCTTCAATGACCCCATTCATCTTTGGTCTATAAGGAGAGGAGTTGAGATGCTTAATCTTCCATTTGGTGCAAAGTTCGGCAATCAACTTTCCATTAAAATTCTGAGCATTATCAGTTACCAGTGTTGCAGGTAGGCCATAGCGATAGACCAAGTCCCTTTCAATGAACTTCTTGACAACCTTTTGTGTTACATGGGCATAGGAATTAGCTTCAACCCATTTGGTAAAGTAATCAATTGCCACTAGAATGAACCTATGCCCGTTGCTTGCCTTCGAGTTGATTGGCCCTATGACATCCAATCCCCACATGTCGAACGACAATGGTGAAGTCATGTTGAATAAAGGTTTTGGAGGTGTGTTTATTTTATCACCATAAATTTGGCATTTATGACATTTCTTAACATATGCCACGCAATCCCTCTCCATCGTCAACCAAAAATATCCAAATCTTTGCATTTCTCTTGCCATCGTATGACCATTGGCACGGGTGGCACAAATTCCTTCGTGAACTTCTTTCAAAGCCTGCCCAATTTCTTTCTCATCCAAACATCTGAGTAGAGTTCCATCAAATGACCTCCTGTATAGGATTTCACTGTCCAAGAAAAAATTTGCAGCCAACCTTCTCAAGGTCTCTTTGTCTGTCTCAGAAGCTTCTTGGGGGTATTCTCGGTGTTTGATGAATCTCTTAATATCATTATACCATGGTTCTCCATCTGGTGACTCCTCAAGTGTGCAATAATGGGCTCGATGATTTCGAATCTTGATGTCAATTGGGTGGATCTTTTCTCTAGCGACAATTTGTACCATTGAAGCTAAAGTTGCCAAAGCATCGGCAAACTGATTTTTGTCCCTACTCATATGAGTGAACTTGATCTCTTCGAATTCACTAGCTAATTTTACAAGGTAGTTCTGGTAGGGTTTCAACTTTTCATCCTTTGTTTGCCATTCTCCTTTTACTTGGCATATAATCAACATGGAATCCCTAAACACTTCAAGCTTCTTAACTCTGAGTTCTAAAGCAACCTCTAAACCAAGGATACATGCCTCATATTCGGCCGTGTTATTAGTGCACTCAAACTGTAACCTTACTGAAAAGGGGTATTGCTTCCCATCTAGGAAAATTATTACTGCCCCAACCCCATTTCCTGATACATTTACTGCTCCGTCAAAATAAAGTGTCCACCACCCACTCGTTCTCGTATCATCCCTAATCACCAACACATCTTCATCAGGGAGATCAAAATCTAGAGGCTCATATTCTTCCATGGCATGATCTGCAAGATGATCAGCGATTATACTGCCTTTGACGGCTTTCCTTGTTGTCGCACCCCAAAAAATGATGGGAGCGCGGCGTCGTGACGACCCTCCCCGTGGGTGGGGGAATATCGTGTGTCGGGGGGATTCTTTATTTTCATAAAAAAGGGAGTCGCCACCTAGTATTATAGTTACTAGAAAACCTAAAACTAGTCTTTCAGAGATTCTAAAGTAAGGGACTGGTTGCGTAAAGGGAAGGTTTTAGCACCCCTAGTACGCCCTACCTAAGGTAGGCTACTTGACGTTTTGGTTTGTTTATGATTTATTATGGTTTTGATATCTCAAAACAATGTTGGTTAAATGATGAATGGGATATCATTCCCGCCGAATATTTTGGATATCAACCCTTAGGATTTATTTATCCAAATACCAATAGTGAATAATAATATATCATTCCCGCCTAATATTTTGGATATTAACCCCTTAGGATTTATTTATCCAAATACCGATAGTGAATAATAAATTATCATTCCCGCCGAATATTTTGGATATTAACCACTTAGGATTTATTTATCCAAATACCGACAGTGAATAATAGTATATCATTTCCGCCGAATATTTTGGATATTAAACCCTTAGGATTTATTTATCCAAATACCGACGGTGAATAATAAATTCCAAAAAAAGATTTTTATATTTTTTGAAATATTGGCCAATACCCATTGGATTTTACAAACATGTTGTAAAATCTCGAAATGCAAGAAATGATTTTTTTCTTTGCGAAATCCATGCTAAAACTCATTTTCTCTTCAAAACCCAAGATAATATATATTTTTTAAAAGAAAAACAATTTTTAAAATATGCTAGTGTATTGGCCGTATGCAAGAAAACAACACATTTTTCTTTAATAAAAATATTTTTGGAAAATTTTTATTTTTATTTTTTTATATTTTCTCTTTTTCGGTGGGCTGGCTATCAGCCCACCTAAATTCGGGCTGGGCTGACAGCCCAGACCCATCTGGGCCGGGCCTCCAGCCCAAACGCTGGAAGCTTTCTTCAGGGCCAGGTCGGGCACAAGGCCTGGCCCGCCAAGCCCACGCGGGGAGTGAATTAATTCACTCCCCGCATGCAAATACAGGGATGATGAACAGTACAAAGAGGATTTTCGAGTATGGAGAATGGAGTAACTGTCAATACCTTTGGGTAGAGGAGGTCGTGGTGATTCTTCTAGTCATTGTGGCGTCGGAAATGGTGGCCGGTGGTGGCCGGAATGGGCGTCGGAACGACGACTGGTCACATTGTAGACGAGGGGCTTATGCTGCCAAATTCTTGCTTGAGATGCTGTCTGGTTTTCTAGGGAGGCAGTGAGAGTCTGTGGCGATGGATCTGGGGTGAGGTGGCCGGAGTTTGCTTGCAAGAAATGTTAACTGAGAGGGAGAGAGAGACAGTGGTCTGTGTTTTTTAGAGAGAGAGCAGAGCAAAAATGAGACAGAGGGAGAGCGAAAGAGAGCAGATGCGATGGAAAGATATATTCCAGAATTCACGTGAAACTTTCCTTGTCTTCTCTCCGTTTTTCTCCCCGTTTACTCTTCACTTTTCTGCAGAAACTTGTGTTTTTCTCCTCTGTCTTTCCCCCCTTGCCTCTCCGTGCAAGCTGCTATTTACAGCCAGAGAAACCCCAATGTTTGGCCGCGATCACGTTTAAATGCAGTATCAAAACAACTAAGCTATTTAGAGGAAAATCAGGAAGACAGGAGGAGAAGCAGGAAGAAGATTTTGATGGAGATAAATTTGGCAGAAAATCATGATTGAATAGGAAGAAAATTTGATTGATTTGTTTTGTTGTGATCAAATCTTTGTCTGAAAATTTTAGACGCCATGCATGCCGGAACAGTATAATTTCTTTTAAATGCAGATTTTCCAAATTTTTAAGAAGATAAAAAAATATGATTTGGTCCTCCAATTTATAATTTCTTTAATTGCACCCAATTGGATTTAAGCTTGTGATTTTACGCAATTATATCCCATCAAAAATTCAATCTCAAACTTAGCTTTGCGTGATATTTTTATTCTGGTCCTTGGTTCCTGATTTTCGCGATTTAACCCTCAGTCAACTATTAAACTCTCAATTTATTCAATTCTGCCCCCGTAACAAGATATTTTTGGATTTTCCTCTTTTTATATATTTTTTTGTCTTTTTTCGAAACATAAAAATAAGTGGGTCAAAATTTAGGTAGCAACACTTTTCATAAAAACAATGTTGTACTCTGCTAATAACACTTGCCATCTTGCTATTCTACTTGACAGATAGGGCTTCTCACAGATGTACTTAAGTGGATCTAGTTTCGAAATTAGCCATGTTGTGTAGTACAACATATACTGCCTGAGTCTTCTTGCAGTCCATACCAAAGCACAACATAACTTCTCAATCATGGTGTATCGAGACTCACAATCGTTAAATTTTTTACTCAGGTAGTATATAGCTTGCTCTTTTCTTCCAGATTCATCATGTTGTACCAACACACAACCCATGGCTGTTTCTGTGACCGTTAAGTACAAGATCAATGGTTTCCCTGGTACCGGAGGTACCAACAACAGAGGGTTTTGTAAGTATCTCTTTATCTTGTCAAAGGCCTCATGTCAATCATCATCCCACACTCCAGGATTTTTCTTTCTGAGTAAGCGAAAAATTGGTTCACACGTTACTGTTAGCTGGGATATGAAACGGGATATGTAATTTAGGCGTCCGAGAAAACTTCTTACTTCCTTTTCAGTTTTAGGTGCCGGCATTTCTTGTATGGCCTTGGCTTTATCCGGATCGACTTCTATTCCCCGGCTACTCACAATAAAACCCAGTAATTTTCCCATCTTTACTCCAAAGGAGCATTTGGCAGGGTTTAACTTTAGCTGGTACTTTCGTAATCTCTTAAATAGTTTCCTTAATATTTGCACATGGTCTTCCTCAATTTTGGATTTAGCGAAAATATCATCCACATAGACCTTAACTTCTTGGTGCATCATATCATGGAATAAAGCGACCATTGCTCGTTGATACGTAGCCCCAGCATTCTTCAAACCAAATGGCATCACTTTATAGCAAAAGGTCCCCCAAGGTGTGACAAAGGTGGTTTTCTCTTTGTCATCTTCTACCATTCTAATTTGGTTATAACCAGAAAACCCATCCATGAATGAATATCTGGCGTTTTTAGCAGCGTTATCCACTAAGATATCTATATGAGGCAATGGGAAATCATCTTTAGGGCTTGCCGTGTTTAAATCTCTATAATCCACACAAACTCGGATCTTTCCATCTTTCTTGGGGACCATAACCATATTGGCTATCCACTGAGGATAATGCATAACCTCTAAAAATCTAGCATCCCATTGCTTTTGAATTTCAGTTTTTACCTTTAGGAGCATATCCGGCCGCATTCTCCTGGCTTTTTGTTTTACTGGTACACTTCCTTCTATCAAAGGGATTTTGTGCACAACTATATCAGTATCTAAACCAGGCATTTTTAAATATGTCCAGGCAAAAACATCTATATACTCATGCAAAAGAGCAAACAATTTTCCTCTTTCTTCAATTACAATCAGGGTACCGATTTTTAATTCTTTCCTTTCTTGTTCAGTTCCTAAATTGATGATTTCAAGCTCTTCACTCAATGGTTTCCAAGCTTTTTAAGAATTTTCCACCAACTTACTAAACTCCTTTATATCTTCCTCTGCCCATTCTTCATCATACAGTGTAGTGATGTTATTGAAATTTGGCCAATTATTCTTAGCGTGATAGTTTTGTTTGGAAATTTCAAAATCCCTGAAAGTGTAAGGTGTGTTTGTGTAAGGTGCTATTTGCAAATGGAAATGGATATGATGACAAAATGCATGATCTTATTAAAAAGAGTGCTCATTTAACAAAGCAAAATATTGTGGTATCATGAGCTAGATTACCGCTGTGATCAAAATAAAACACATGTTCATGACTAAACAGAAGCAATTACTTTTTGAACACAACACGAACTGGCTCCATCTTCCAGTTCTGGAACACTTCTCCTTCAGCTAATTTCCGCACGAAGGATCTTGTAGAGGGAGCATCGATATTATATATAGAGAGTTGTGGAAAATCTGTCTCCACCTCTTGGTATTCCAGAGTATTGATGTGTAGATCTCTTATGCCTGTTTTGACTATCTCTGATGAGCTGCGAAAGGATTCTTGAAGTGGTGGGATGGCAAGGTCTTCATCTTTCAATTCTCTTCCTTCGATTTTTGCCATTCTAGCCTCCTTTCTAATCCGAGCAACCCGTTTGAAATCCTCTTTCTTCGGCTTATATCCAAGCCCAAACCTTCGATCTGCGCATTTCAATTTTATTATGTTGACTCGCTCTGGCATTCCAATGACAGGGTCCAACTGAAAAGGGATTCCATTTCGCAAGAAACATTTAGCGGCCATCTTTGCAGCTTCTAGGATCTTCAGCTTCTTTAATGTTGCGCCTTCAAAGATCCATTCTGCATTTACTACTTCGAAGGCATGGGATGTTCCCATCTTTGCAAGCCTCTGTTTCTATGAATGGTATAGCCATATTTTTTTATCATTGATATGGTTTCTTCAGCTTTTACAGTGATCAACATCCCATTTGCAATATACTTTAAGCATTGGTGTAACGAAAAAGCCACCGCTCCGGCTGCATGAATCCATGGCCTTCCCAGTAATATACTATAGGATGGATGGATATCCATCACTTGCAGCGTTACCAAGAATACCTGCGGTCCTATACACAGTTCCACCTCAATAGTCCCCACTATCTGTCTTGGTGACCCATCATATGCTCTTGCCATCATGGTACTAGGCTTTATGTGTGACTCGTCGATGGGCATTTCTTTCAACATATGCATTGGTAACACATTCAAAGCGGAGCCATTATCAATTAACACTTTTCCAATCAAAACATCTTTGCATCGTACCGTGATGTATAATGGCTTATTGTGACCTGTACCTTCAGGACCCACTTCATCATTAGAAAAGTACACATAATTCGAGGCCTGTATTCGCCCCACTAAATGCTCCATGGCTTCTTGATTGATGTCTTGAGGTACATAGGCCTCTTTCAGCACTTTTTGTAAAGTCCTCCGATGAGATTCAGAACTTAAAATCAAGGAAAGCAATGATATTTTAGTAGTGGTTCTTCTAAGTTGCTCCACAATACTATACTTGTTGTGCTTCATCAACTTTAACAATTCATTGGCTTCCTCTTCCATCATAGGTTTATTTATCTCTTTAGGCTCATCGACCACCTCTTTCCCTTTAATCTTCTTGAACTCCTCTGGAGTAAAACATCTGCCACTTCGGGTCAAACCTCCAATTTCAAGCGGGGGGACTTGTGGCTGTCTTTCATTTAGAGGAAATGAATACTCATAGTTGTACGACATGGCACTATAATCTTTTTTATATGTAGCGGTGGGCTTGGTCAAAACTAACTTAGGTGGCCCTCCTGGAGTAAACTGAACTCGGCACACCTCTTTATCTGACACCTCTGTCATAGACACTTTATCATCTGCTATTGTCCCTACCTGAAGTAGACCTTTATTCATCATTTGCAACACCATTTTATAGAAGCCTTGGCAGTGACTGATAGAATGACCTTTTTTATTGTAGTGCTGGCAACATCTCATGTCATCATATTTTGCTTTTACCAGCATCTGATAAATTTTCCCCATCGGCACCTTTAAGTTTTTTGGACATTCTATCTCCAACATATTTACTGATCCGCTACCCGAAGCATGATTAGGTAGAGGATTGGTGCTTACATTTAGGGGTTCTTCAAATGTTACCCATCCAGCTTTTATTAATTGGAGGAGCTTCCTTTTGAAAGCATTGCATGTATGGATACTGTGTCCTGCGATTCCTGCATGGTATTCACAAGTGAGATCCGGCTTATACCAAGTAGGATAAGGTGGCTATAAAGGTATCAAAGGTACAGGGACTACTTGTCCAATACTTAACAGCTTCTAGTATATTTCATTCAAAGGTAATGGTAATGGGGGTAACTATTCCTGAGGTTTTTGGTGATTCTTTTTGGGGAGATTTCCGATTTGGTTCTCGGGTCTTTTGGTAGAGAATGGAGAGTAGAAGTTAATGTTGGCGACTTGAGATGATGAGGGGTTGTATTTTGGAAATTGGGTATTCCTGCCTTTATACCCACCTTCAATATGATCAATTTCTTTTCTCTTTCCGCTAAAACCCTTTTTTTCCATAGGTGCAGAGATTCTCCCACTTTTTATTCCTTGCTCTATGCGCTCTGCCACTGCCACAGCATCTGTAAATTGTTGTGCCGAACTTCCCATTACATGCTCATAATATTGTGCCCTAAGTGTGTTGGAAAATAGAGTAACCATCTCCCTATCTAAAAGGGGAGGGTGAACTTGCGCAGCCAGGTCTCTCCATCTTTGAGCATATTCTCTTATGCTCTCTTTCTACCCTTTTTCCAGGTTGGACAGACTAGTTCTATCAGGGGCAATATCCATATTATACTTGTATTGCTTGACAAAAGCATCTACCAAGTCCTTCCGATTATGAACTCTAGTGTTATCAAGCCTCATGTACCAACTTAAAGCTGCCCCACTCAAACTATCTTGAAAGAAATGCATTAGTAATTTCTCATCACACACTACTTCTGCCATTTTGTTACAATATGATTTCAAATGTGTGACAGGGCATTGTATTCCAGTATATTTGATGAACTCAGGAACACGAAACTTTTTGGGTACTATGACATTTGGTACTAAACACATTTCAGCAGCCTTTACTGGATCATACAACTCTGCTCCTTCAATGATCCTTATCCTAGCTTCCAATGCTGCCATATTGTCTTGATAAACATCATTAGATGATCGTATCTTATAAGATTCATTCATTGATGCTCCAACAATAGGTGTTGGTGAGGGTACCGCCGTGGTTGACTGTACAAAAACAGGATTTTGCTGAGGATCTTGAACCCCCTCTCTAATTAACTCATCAAGGTGGTTTACTGCTTGTGTTTGAGTAGTTGTTGTGGGTCTAGTTGAAGGACCCTCACCAGAGGAATTTCTTAGTGTCTGTTCAAGTAAACTTGCGATGCAAGCTACACTATCTTTTAAAGCATTCAACTCTTCTTGAAAGTGAGCATTTTGATGTGCACGTTCTTCATCCTCCATATTTCTTTGCCAGAGACGAGTGTTGTAAATTCTAGAGGGTGAAGTTCTTCGGGGACCTATATTTTAACCTGATGATGATATGTATGTTATTTATGATGAATGCATGAATGTATGCATGATGATTTTTATTTTTGAAAAACCAATCCATGACTTCTGTGCCGAGTAAGATCTGTAGATATTTTTTTTTGGAAATTTTTGCCCAAGTATTCAAATAAATTGAATTGTACACACTTGACGAAAAGCAAAAGGTGGACCTTGTCCATTTTATTCATCAAAATAGAGATATACAAAATATTTACTCAAATGCTACTCCTCTATTAGCTACAAGCTTAACAAAAGAGGAGAGTTCATCCAAGTACATTTCATATTTGCGAGCACTACCACCAATTCTAGTAGCTTTTACACATAGTTCATTTGCCTTCCTAGCCACTATATTGATCAGTTTATCAGTTTATTCTATCTTGTGATGGAATACAAAATTATCCTGTCGTAGTGCTTCATTACTATCAACCAATGAATCATTATTTTTCTCTAGTATGTGGACCATCTTCTCAAGCTGTCGGGTTTGATCCTTAGCCCTTTATAGCTCTGTACAAAGCCCTGTTATCTCAGAGTTCAACTAAGCTTTGATTTCGATGGTGCCTTCTTTCCATTTACTACGTTGCTCTTGCACTATCTTTAGTTCCTCTCCTTGAGTTTCTTATTCATCGTGTAGAGTGGAAATACGATCTCTTAAGTCATTGATTTGGGCCAAGTATCTTTTTATATTAGACTCTGCTACCCTTCTTGCCTCCAATTCATTTTCCGCTTGGACTTTGTACCGGACTTTCAAATCTTTTTCCTCTTCCAGTACAAGACTAGCCACCCTTCCTTTCTCTTTCTCAGCTTCCCTTTTCATCTTGTAGTGGTCTCTTTCCTTTTTTATCGAGGCTACCAATTCTTGGTCTGTGTGCTCCCTACTTTCAAATGCTTTCTTCAAGGCAACTGATTCCTTTTCCATCATTTCATACTTACTCATCAGGTCATCATACTAGGAACTCATTTCTTCTAGCTGACTTTGTCCTTGGATCAACCTGCTAATTTGCTCTTCTTTTTCTTGTAATTGATGATCCAAAGAAACCCTCATTTGTTCTTCTTCTAATAGTTGCTTCTTGAGGAATTTTTTATTGCTTTTGCTGTTGCTGAGCTCAATCCTTAGCTTATCCAATTCCTCTTGCAGGTCCCCTTCTTCAACCCTCTTTCTTTTAGTTCCAACAAAAATGGGTGCCTTGCCTTGTACCAAGTTCTGTCTTACAATGTTCTAAGGTACCTCATAGCTCCTCCATGCTAGGTAACCGGGGCTAACAGAAGGCTTTTTTGGGTGGGGCTCTCTGCCAACCAAAACAAGTTGCCCCCAATCCCTTTTAATAACTTCAAGTTCAGCCAATGAATTAACTTCTTTGAAAGAACCAGTGTACCCGGTCAACCTCTAGTTCTTGTTACATATTGTGTTCCCCCCAACTGTCTGGTTACTAGAGAGGGAGAATAGCTGACATAACCGGTTAGGCCAATTAGTGGGACCCACGCCTTATTACCACAACTCATTAGATAAGTTGGATTACTCACCCAAGGAGCTTTCCATCTGAAATTGCTTTTGGGAAGCATCCGGTATTTCTTTACCCAAGCCTTTTCATCCAAGTCTTTCCATTCTTCACTTAGAACCAAACTAAGAGGCCTCAGGTTAAACCACCAAAATTATTGAAGACTTCTCTTGGAGTTTCAAGGTGACTAACAATCCACATGAACAATAAAGAGATGCAACACCGCATTGCTCCTTTCCCATGTAACCAGCAATGGTTTAAAGACAGGATTGTTTCAGCCAATATAGCTAAAATGGGGTTATTCTTTCCCTGCTCATATTCGACAAAAGCGTTGGCTGCTTCTATGCTAATAATCCCAGCAGCTTCCGAAGGGAACAATACTAAACCAAAGATGGCAAAGGCCATTGATCAAAGCACTTCTTCTCCAAGCCTCCCTTTATCTTTACTTGTTTTCAGCTTATTCTCAATCGCCTTCCACTTGAAATCTCCAGAAGATGTCATGTACTGGTTTACTTAATCTAGGCATAGTAGCTTAGCAACTTCTTGAACTGTATTCTCAATTTTCTGTCTGAAATAAACCTTGTGAGGATTGTGGGGGAAACTCAAGATTTGAGCATACTCCTCTAGAGTTGGGGTCATATCAATATCTCCAAAGGTAAAGCACCTGTAATTGGGATCCCAAAAATGAACAAGGGCTTTGACTGTTGATATCTGAATCGGGATTTTCATTAGGTGAGCTATCCTTCCATATCTTACTTCAAACAATGCCTCATCTACATACCCCATGATAGGCACAAGTCTTTTCACATTTTCTATGGAACAATGGATTTTGGTCACATGCGGCAATTCATTGATTTTAGCCCTTGGGCAATCTCCCTCAGTTAATTATGTCATTTCAGATCTTTCCCCGTATTCCAAAAGGGTCATGGAAGTCATGGTCTTGGTCTGGTAATTTCTGCAATTTTTTTTAAAAAAGGAATGAATTATTAAAGAGATTACATCCTAGGTTCTAAGTTATCACATGCAGGGTGAGTCTTCTATCTGGTCTGAAAGGGTCTATGAACTGCCTAGTGACCGCCTCACGTGAAGGTGGTGTGGGGGTTTACAAGAAATGGTTGGGACACTATGTGACCGCCATTATCAAGTAAACAGTCAGTTCATAGTTGGATGTTTCACGAATCTGAACCCCGACTGAAAGTCATGAGGCAGACTGCTAATCCCCACCTATCCTAGAATTCAGGCTTATTTACAGAATTAAAATGCATGATGACATTAATTTGAATCTATTCATATGCGTGAATTGAAAATAAAATGCATGCTTAAAGTAGTAAAAATGCATGGTAAAATATGAACTAAAGAATAACAATCAAACAACAAAGCGCAATCCAGCAAAGTCCCCAGTGGAGTCGCCATCTGTCGCGATGGCAATTTTTTTGCGCTTCGCGCCTCGCCATCTCCCAAGTTTGGGGAGACAATGGCGCGCGAAAAAAAAGGTTTATTTTATAGTCGTAAAAATTACTACTATAATTATTAGGAGTCGCCATCTAGTATAAGGTCACTAGGAACCTAATGGTCTGCGAGAGTCTTGGGTAAGGGGACTTGTTGTGCAAGGGAAGACGCATCACCCCCAGTGCACCCTACCTAAGGTAAGCTGCATTGTTGTTTGATTGTTTTTCCTAAGTTTGATTCTTATTGGTCTTCCTAAAATTCGACGTCGATTTCTCTCCGTGAGAAAATCTCTACCTCAATGCATGCTTGAAAGACTAAAAAAAAGAATAATTTTTACACTACATTTTGAAAGTCACATTTTTAACTATCTACGAGTGTACTTTACAATGTAAATTTACATTGAAGTTAAAAACCTCTTTTTTTATCTACGAATGTACTTTACAATGTAATTTTACACCATAGTTAAAAATTCTTTTTATCTGCGAGTGTATTTTACAATGTAAATTTACACCACGAAAGTTAAAACAAAATAATTGTTAAATTATTTTTGACATTTTGGCCGAATACCAACGGATAATCATAAACTGGTTACGATACCCAATTTTGTTTTAAAGTATGAAAAAGATGCAATATTTTTTTTACGAAAAATATGCCTGAAAAGTCTTGGAATTCGGCCGTATGCACGAAAACAAAATATTTTATATTTTTGTTCTTTTTAAATGTATTTTTTTTTAGTAATAATAGTAGTTTTTTTAAAATATTTATATATTTTTTTGTCAATTTGTATTTTTTTTATTTTTTACTCTTTATTTTTTATGTTTTTGTTTTATTTATGGGCTAGGCTGCCAGCCCGCCCTAAGTGGCCTGGGCTTCCAGCCCTCACAGCCTGGAAGCCCACATCATTGGGCTGGGTCGGTTCGACCCAACCCAACCCAAATAAAAAAAATTAAACAAACAAAAAAAAAGAAAACAAAACCGAGAAGAACATGAACAGTGTAGTTTTAAACACTGTTCACGTTCATGAACAGTAAATTGTCGAATTTGACGAGAGGGTTACCTGATGATGCAGCCATGTAGAGGGGATCGAGGTCGTCCTTCCTGTCATGTTGGCGTCGGAAACGGAGGTCTGTGGTGGCCAGAATGAGGGCTGGAAGCTTGCTGGTGGTCGCCTCTGCACTTCACTGTTGCTGCTGTTTCTTTGTTGGAGGCCACTTATGGATGGCTTACGAGGTGGAGCAGCGAGTGGAAGAGAGGATGGTGGTGCTAGGTGTATGGTCGGTTGCCGTGGAGATGAGGGAAAGTCGCCGTGGGTGCTGCTGTTTTTAGAGAGAGAGAACCGTCGCTAGAGGAGAGAGAGAGCGCGATATGGCAGAGAAGAGAGGGTGGCTGTGACGCGAAAAAGAAGTGAGCTGGTGAGGCCGCCTCGCCGACGACCAGAAAGGGAGAAGGTGGTTGTTGCACCGGTTGGACTGTGATTTTACTGCAATTTTCCCGTTTGTTCAGCGTTTTCCCCCCGATGGTTTTTTCTTGTTTTTCTTCTACAATCTTCCTCTATTTATAGGCTAATCTTTGCAACTTGCAATATGGGATTGATGTCCACAGCATGGTATTTTCAGGCAGTGGTCTGCAGGGCATGGCTGCCATGGCTGCCGGCATGCAACAGGTATGGCCGCCGGCAATGCCATTGTCCAGTCAGCTCAGAACTGATTTGACTCTTCTTTTTTTTTAAATTTAAAATATACTGAAGAAAATAAAATGGGTTATCAAAAAGAGTTTTTTGACGGGAAGAATGATGTTTTTACTTTCAATTTTAGTTTCTGATTTCATCCAAAAAGTTTCGTCGCCGAAAATTTTGATTTTCTCAATTTAAACCAGATTAGGCTTCAGAATTTAATTTCTCAGCAATCAAACTCTCAATTAGATTAATTCGACCCATTTTAAGTGTAATTAAGCCCTTGCGCTAAATTAAATCCTTCAATCGGGTTCTCAATTAATCCTGAAGAGTTTCATCACCGAAAATCTTAATTTTCTCAATTTAACCCAGATTAAGCTTCCAAATTTAATTTCTCAGCAATCAAACCCTCAATTAGACTAATTTGACCCATTTTAAGTGTAATTAAGCCCTTGCGCTAAATTAAATCCTTCAATTGGGCTCTCAATTAATCATGAAGAGTTTCATCACCGAAAATCTTAATTTTCTCAATTTAACCCAGATTAAGCTTCCAAATTTAATTTCTCAGTAATCAAACCCTCAATTAGACTAATTTGACCCATTTTAAGTGTAATTAATCCCTTGCGCTAAATTAAATCCTTCAATTGGGCTCTCAATTAATCATGAAGAGTTTCGTCACCGAAAATCTTAATTTTCTCAATTTAACCCAGATTAAGCTTCCAAATTTAATTTCTCAGCAATCAAACCCTCAATTAGATTAATTTGACCCATTTTAAGTGTAATTAAGCCCTTGCGCTAAATTAAATCCTTCAATTGGACTCTCAATTAATCCTGAATTGTTTCGTCACCGAGAATTTTGATTTTCTCAATTTAACCCAGATTAAGTTTTTAAACTTAATTTGTCACCAATTAAGCCCTTAATAAAATTAATTTGACCCATTTAAAGTATAATTAAGCTCTTGCGCTTAATTAAATCCTTCAATTGAGCTCTCAATTAATTCTAAAACATAATTACACTTTAAATCGGCCAACGATTAAATCAAATTGGCCCATAAATATATAATTATGTCTTTCGACTTAACTTTTATGCAGATTTATCTGATAATAAATTATTTTGGTCTTGGATCTTCATTTTCCTTCATTTCTAGGCAAAAAGAGGTATGGTCGAGCCTTCGAAAAAATCCAAAATTTTTTACCTTGATTTTTCTACAAACACCATCCCGTTTTATTTTATTTTTGTTATTTATGTTTTATTTTTGGGTAAGTTTTGGGGAATAACCCAAAATTTGGGTTATGAAAAAAAAAATAATAATAATAATAATAATAATAATAATAATAAAGAAAATAAATAAAAATATAAAAATATCCACTTTCTCCTTCTACTAATACTTCAAATCCTTGGGTTTTTGATGTTTGAATGTTTTGGTAAGCCTTAATCTCACTTTCTCTTCGAATTTTTTTCTTAAATTGAGCAAGAGAATATAAAATTCTCCCTCCCTTTCTCCCCCTCATTTGCTAGAAATGAGATAAAATAGGGGTATTTATACTCCTCAATTTCTCTTATTGCACTTAGGCCCCCCATCTCCTTTAAATGTTTTCTTTTTACCCCACCTCTTCTTTTCTTATAATTTAAATCATAATCTTTTCATTTATTTCAATTTCACCCCATCTCAACTTATTTTATTCATCTTTTAATTCATTCATTTAATTTAACACATACATTTATTTCCCGGGGTTTACATTGAAACTATTGGATGCAAGAGTCATTTATCTTATCACTAGTAGTAGGTGGATACAATCCATGTGGTGCCCAAAATGACCAGAATCATGACAATCCATGTGGTGCCTAAAATGACTAGAATCATGATGGTAAAGAACATAAATGATGACCTATCCCCACTTGCATTTCAAGTGGTTGAAGAATATATGTTTATTATAGAAAGTTTAATCTTTCTACATTAAAAGATGATCTCCCATTATCATTCATAGACCAAAAGCTTGAGCACCTATTAAGTTTTGTTTTTATTGATACAGTGGATATATTCAATTTGTTGTTAATCTTGAAGATTAAGACAAGAATAGCTATACATGTTTATTTGGTATATATGCATACATGAAAATGTCTTTTGGTCAATGTAATGTATCTGTAAATTTCTAATATGCATGGTGAATAATTTTGCTGCCTATGCTAACAAAATAATGATGGTTTTCTTGAATGGTTTCACGATGTATAGTGATTCTTTTGATAAGTATTTAGAATATTTATCTTTGGTCTTGAAAAGACGCATTGAAACCAACCTTATCTTAAATCATGAAAAGTGTTATTTTATTGTAGATCTGGAATAGTCTTTACACATGTGATGTCTTGGCATGGTTTAAACATTGATAAAAATAAAATAGATGTTATTTAATCATTGTGATCATAACATCCTTGTGCAAATTATTAGCCAAATAAGTTGTTTGATCAACATTTTTACTTCTTGTTATGAAAATACCTAATTTCTAAACTTAAACCATAATTTTGATTATTCAAAGTAAAAAAAATTCTATTAAAAAATATATATTGCAGAGATTTGATTTAAGAGTAGTGGTCAGGTAGGAACCATGGTGGCTTGCTATTGCTAGAGCGGCAGTATAAGAGAAGAGAGAATGCACGACAAAGACATGGAAAAAGAACTTGGAAATACCTATCATGTCAGGCCGGGCACATGGCCGAGCCTAGTCAACCCACTATTTCGCATGTGAAAATATGATTTGGTCCCTCAATTTATAATTGTTTAATTGCCCCCTAATTGACTTTAAACTTTTAAATTTGTGCAATGCATCCCCGTCAGAATTCAACAACAACCTAAGTTTTACACGCCATTTTTGGTTTGGTCATTGGTTTAAGATTTATGCGATTTAACCTTAATTGACCATTGAACTCTTAGTTGTCTTCAATTTGACCCCTCACATCACACGATTGGCTTGGAAAAATTCAATTTGATCTTCGAAAATTCCAATCTCCTCAATTCAAACTGAATTAAGCTCACGAACTTGATTTTTCATTGATTAAGCCCATAATAAAATTAATTTGACCAATTTAAAGTATAATTATCCTTCCACTTAATTAAATCCTTGAATTGGACCCTAAATTAACTTCTAAATGTAATGATTAAATCAAATTGGCCTATAAAAAATATAATTATGCTTTTCGGCTTAATTTTACTCCAATAATAATTATCCTTGCCTTGAATCTGTATTTTCCTTTATTTTTTAGCACAAAAGATGTATGATCGGGCTCTCGTAGACACTCAAAAATTTCACCTTAATTTTTCTATTGACACTAGCCCCTTTTATTTTATTTTTGTTATTTTTGTTTTATTTTGGGTAGATGTGGGGGAATAACCCAGAAATGAAAAAAAAACTACTAGAAAATTAAATCTCATGCCCTATTTCTAATAATAAATATACAATAATATAAGAAACAATCAAAGGTGGTTGCTCTTGGTTTAGTAACTTTAAGTCCAAAAAATGCTCCAAATGTAATGGAGAGATGATGTTGTTGTGTTGCGCGCTGGCTATGGTATTCCTAATCAGTTGGAAGATGCCATATATATTATTGAAGAAGGATTCCAGTGGAGGTTGTTATTGATAAATTATGGTTGAGTGAACATGTGTTTGATGTCTTTTTGTTGTTGGTAAGTGAATGCTGCCTATTATAGTAACTGCTGCCATGAAAGATCTGGCCAAGTTCTTGTATTAATTGCATTCCATACAGTGATGGCACGAGAAGAAGAGGTGTTCATGAGATTTAGCATGCATGTAATTATGCAGTATTAGTAGGTGGTGGTTATTGGTCTAGACTCTCTTATTATGTTCTATACAAAGTTGATTGTGAAGACGCTTGAGGAGTACTAACCATAATTGTCCATATGCGATATGGGTATAAAATTGGTTGATGACTACATTGGCTGAAGTTTTGAGCTTCATTTAAGGATGTTTCATGCCTCCCCTCGATGATCTCTTAGACTTTAGAGTTTCATATATAGGATAAGGTTCTTAGAGGTAGCGTCTTGATAAAACATTAACCATTAGGAAACAAGTAATCATACCATAGTTAAATGGTTTTCCCATTACCGATGGATACCATAATTAGTCCTTTACACCAGCCTTTGGCTTGAAGCATCCTTAGCTTGGACCATGATATGCTGGAGAGAATTGGAATCTTCTAGAAAATATGCCCTATGAGTTGTTTTGAATGTATCCACTCTACCCATGTGCATCACTTATTGGTCAGAAGGGTCCATATATGCTTTGTAATTGTTTCCTTGATCCACATTTTGATATTTTTTATGCCAAGACCACTTTCTTGCAGAGGGTGGCAAACTAATTAGCTTTAATGTTAGAAAGGGAGATAAGAAGGCAAGTAGATTACTCTTTAGCTCTTGAATGGTTGAGCTTAGGAGGATGTACTTGGTGGACTAGTCAACTTGAATTGAAAACAAAATTAATTTGATAAGTTAGAGTCTTCCAGCATTGAAAAATTGGTGGGTTAGAGACTGCATTCAAGCTAATTAAGTAATGAATAGTTGAGATACATGTTTTGATTCTATTGATCAAGAGTAGGGGATGGTTATGGTGTCTAGGGATGCAAGTATTAAGTGCCAGCTGACAATATCAAATGCTTTCCAACTTTTTTTGAATAAACAATTCGTGTATTCATCTGGACCAACAGGGAATTTAGCATCAGGAATGGAGAAGAGTGTTGATATGATTTCATCATCTATAAGAGGGTGATAAGAGAATAACTTGGGTTAGACTCCAATCAACTCATGCTTTAGTAACTCCACTAGAAATGTGATTTGGACAGTGTATGTGCAACATTTTTAAGAGCGGGAGTTTTTTTATTAGGGTTTGCCATATAGTGTTGAATCTATGTAAAGTCCTCTGGGTCTGACCATAATTGAGTGTTGAAGTTTGATGATCATGGTCTAAGATGCGGAGAAGTTGAAATACTATGTGTTTGTGTGACCATATGGATATAAGACAAGGCTAGATTTCTAAATGTACAAGTTTTTTTTGGATGCTTCAGTCATCATATTGGCCATTTGGATCTAAGACGGGGCCAGGTTTCTAAATGTACAAGTTTTTTTTGGATGCTTGAATCATCACATTGGCCATTATACTCATTGTTCATGTCAGCCTATGCGTATCTCAACTAATCTCATGGGCCCTGAAGTTAACGATCATGTAATCCTTCATCATATTAGCAACCACAAGTCTCAAACCTGAAATCACAGGGGAGCAAACCTCTTAGTCCCAAACTCTTACCAATTGACCACCTACTAGATAGTTATTTTTGAACATTTCTTGAGTTGAACGGTGAGGGGCTCTCTATTTTCGAACTATTTTTAAAGGTGAAAGGGAATTGTCATGTTGTTCATCTGGAAGGTTAGAGGTGCTAGCAGAGGAGGTTTATAGGCATCAAAGGTGTTTGCACTATGACTTCCAAGTGGGTCAATTTTACTTTCTAAAACAATAAAAAATCCAAAAATAAGTAGTTGTTGGTGTTCAAGAATAGTAAGGTATGAATTGGATTTTGGGCATGTAATTCTCTCAAATGCGTCTAATTTGTTCTTTTCTAAATTTGGTGTAATTTATATATTAATTAAAATATAAATTGCATGCACCTTTTATTGTTTAATTTTTCACTATGAACATAGACAATTCATTATGGATTATGATATTAAAATTACTATTTTACCCTAGGGCCAAAAAACTTGAACCCTCGAGACCGGGGGTGTTTTAGACATTTCCAAGGGACATGGATGGTATTTCTAATTTTTTGCATAGTGAAACTACTATTTTACCCCTGGATGCTGACAAAAACGATGCGAAATAGTGTGGGGGTTTTTTTTTGGTTTGCACATTTTTTGCATAATAAAACTACTAAAATAACCCCTAAAAAAGACAAAAAAGAAGACTGTAGCTGACGTAGCAGAAAATCACTAGAGATACGATCAACGTCGATATTCCGTAAAAACACACGAATATGAGAGAAACTCTCTAAAAAGTCCAACTTTATTCAATAATATCGAAAGGTAATTCGGCCAGGGGCTTTACAATTGTATTTAAAGCGGAAACCCTAGCCTACCCCATGTTGGATAAGGAAACGACGATAATTAAGAAATTTACCAAAAATAGAAAATTTGAGATAAATGTAGAATCTGAAAAGGCTATAAATCCTTAGCCACTTGGAATTGACGGAAGTCAATTCGGGTTTAGAAATCAAAAGTTATAACAAAAACGAAACTTTCCTAAAATGTCAAAAACAATGATTTCGAGGTCTAAACGATGGAATTCGATCAAAAATAGACGGGCCTCAACAGCAAAGCTCCAGAATTATTCTGCAAATACCGAGACGCATTAACTAGGTGAGTTTTGTGTCATTCCGAAGTTGATGCCCGGGCTGCCAAAATTCATTTGCCTTTGAATTTCAGATGCTCTCTCTTGATCATATACACTTCCGTTATTTGTTCTACATCAGTAGCCAGGGGTATTGGGGTACTTTAACCCTTGGTTTTTCCATGATTATCATTAGGTCCAAGGGTGTATAGGTAATTGACCAATTTTTTATTATTTATTTCTTCTGAAACATTGCATGCACGACGTACGGACACGCCAGTAGTGTTTTACATGCATGCATCATTCAAGTGGCCTATGCGCCGACTTCAGGGGTGAAAACTGCCCGTCCGCTGTGTTACCTAGTTGTCCTTCACGTCCTATGCCTCCTAGTGCGGTGTGTGCCGGTGTCTGATGTTCGGGGAATCGCCGGTGAACGGTTTTTGGTTTTTTCATTTGTGTAATTTGTTTAGCTTAGTCCCTGAGGTTTTGATTTTATTTTTACTCCTAATTTCTTCAATGAAAGTTTTGATTGTTTTCAATTATGCCATTTAATTGAAACTGATTATATATGTAGGTTTTCATTTTAGTCCGTATTCTTTTGATTTTTTATTTGGTTTTGGTTTCTTTAATTTTTTTGGTACACAAGTTTTAATTTTTTTCTTCAATTGAAATTGGTCATATATGCTACTTTTCATTTTAGTCCTTATTCTTTTTATTATTTAACAAAATTACATTGCAATTACCTTTAAAAATGTCATTATTTGTTTTGGTCCCAAGGTTTTTATTTGTTTCAATTTTGTCTTTCAATTAGAATTAGTTATATATTTTGTATTGATTTGTTTTAATTGTGTCCTCCAATTGTAATTGGTCATATATGCTACTTTTCATTTCCATCCTTATTCTTTTTATTCTTTTAACAAAAATACACTGTATTTTGTATAAAATATTTTTATTTGTTTTGGTCCTAAGGTTTTTATTTCTTTCAATTTTGTCTTTTGATTGGAATTAATTATATATTTTATTTTTCATTTCATTTCAGTCTTTGTTCTCTGAATTTTTTTATTTGATATTAATTTCTTTGGTTTTTTTGTCATTCTTGGACAATATTTATTTTTTATCCATATTTATGCATATATGCTTTCATTTTTTTATTTTTCATTTTTGTCATTTCATTTTTTTATTGGGATTTTATTTTTATTTGGTTTAGTCCTCAAATTTTAATTTATATTGGTGATCATTTTAAAATTAATATTGCTCTCTTTTTCCCTTTGTTTTTTTTTTTTTTTGTGTTTTCTGTTATTCTTATATGTTCTTTACATCATATAATTTATGATTTTATTATTTGCACAATAATAAATATAATTTTAGTGATTGTTTTTTAATTGTTTTTTTGCAAAAATATTTTGCTTTTTTATTTATTTTTTAGGGCAATTTCATGATTTTAATTGTTTGGACAATATTGTTGATAATAATTTTAATTGTTATAGTAATGATAATGATGGTAACATAGGCATAGATTTTCAATTTATATTTTCTTCTTTTTGTATATAGACAATTAACTACATATTTTTGTTATTTAATTATTGGAGGTGTTTTCACAATTTATATTTTATTTTTATGTTTAATTTAAATTGAATTATAAACTGAACTAATCTTAATCTTAATACAGTGAATTCAATAATTCAGATATCGTAATCTTGCTTTTTTAATGATGATGAAAATTTTATGCTGGTTATTTCGTTGAAACCTACTAAGCAGATAAATTTATATCGATTTAAAATTCATATATTTTATAGAAAACTTTCACTTCATAGGAATTCTGTACAGATTTATTATTTTGACTAAATTTATATTATAATAAAAAAATCTCACACAACTAATATTTTTTGTATTGAAAAAAATATGGTGCCGCCCATGACGAAGTGCAGGAGCATTGGCTAGTATATATAAAAGTGTTTGACGAAGTTTCAAGTGTGAAAGCATTAGTTTTTCTTTTTAATTTCTAGCCAATTTATAATATTAGTCTAATAACAAAATAATAATTATCAATTTGATGGGCTTTTTAATGATGAAATTAAATATATTGGCAAACCTATAAATAATCAAATATTTTTACTGATTTTTTATGCTTAAATTGTTGTAAAGTGTTATAAAAATATTAAATTTCAAGAAATAAAATGTAATTTCACAACATACAAAGAAGAAAAAAACAATTTAACTATAAGAGACTTGATGTGATATTTTTTAAAATAAAAATAGGCAACACGCTGGTAGAATAGACTCACATGCATGACCTTAATTAAAAAACATAGGCCCATGTTTATAGTTGAAAAAGTTTTATTCGTCAAATTTCTATATGCTTCATTATTTTTAGAGATTTTCTTTCTCAGAATCTTGATATGGATTGCCACTGTGTTTTATTATAATTGTTTTTTAAGTATATTTTGTAATTTTTGTAGATTATTTTAAAAAAAGAAAAGACAATTCAAATATCAAATTCATGCTCCAACGGTCATATGCTCTGGGTTTTGTCACCCGAGCCCCTCAAGACGACTATATATAGCCACAAAACTTCTCTCATGACAGCAGCCACGGAAACTTCACCAGCACCTGCTCGCAGCCAAAGGAAACCAGAAACATCTTGTTCATAGATGGATTTCCACTGTCTTTCGAGGAAAGAGCTCCAAGATCTGCAAGAAGAACAAGATCCCCGCTAACATGACCAATATGTTAATCTTGGTCATGGCCGAAGCCCTAGAAGTTCTTGACAAGGTACGAACGAAATATAATCTTTTCTTTGAAATGATTAACTAACCATTTAATATTCTTGCCTTTATTCAATTAAATTAAGATCTGTTTGTCCGGACCCAATTTTCTATCAATGAATGACCAGCGTTCTTGAAATATTCAGTAAAATGCGTTGAAATTTTCTTGATTTTACTGCTATGAATTTGTCTCTTGCCACTGAAAAGATTTTCTTGATTTTATTGCTATGAATCGGTCTGTCCACTTTGAGTGAACCACTGAAAAAAAAAGTGATTTCACAGAAAAGTAAATCAAAGTACGATTTAAGAAATTGATTTTTTTATATCAAGCCCAGTCCCCAAACTAGAGGAATTCAAACCTTCAAATAGTTTTTCTGTGTCCAAAAAAATTATATCATTTTTTCAGGTGGAATGACTACTTGCGGAGTTCACCAATGTGCCCGAGCACGATCTACAGCAGTCCCCGGAGAGCGCTATGAGTGGATCACCAAAAGCTCCTCAAACTTGTGCTAGAACCTCGACTCGAATAAGGACTTCAACAGTTTCTCCTCGCCAGAAAATGAAGAGTAAATCGATGGAAATTGTTGAGCAACAAGAGAAGAACAATGTGCGGAAGACACCAGCAACACGGAGTAGCCGGAGGATGGCTCCAGCAGCTTCAGCTCGAGGGGGAAAGTAAGGCACAGAACTAACATAAATCTGTTCAGGGGGTGTATAGCACGTGGAGTGCAATGGGCTTAATGGAGAAAGAGAGGGTTAGGCCCTTGAAGATGGATGGGCCGTGCTGGGTAATTGAGGATGCTGAAACGAAGAATGAGAATGGTAAGTATTTTTGTTTTATGTGTTTGATTGCCATATATATATATATATATATATATATATATATAAAGTTGTTCGAAACGAGTAATGAAATTACTGAAATTAAAACTTGTTTTATCTTCCTTTTCTTGCAACTTTTCTTTCTTTTTTTCTTTTTGATCTGCTGAATTCTCTTACTGCAAATCAATTAAGAAGAGGAGATCCCTTATGAACAATTTATCCACCGATCTGAAATAGTAAATGTGCTTCTGAAAGTAAATTATATATCATAACATTTAACATGAAGAAATGATGAATTAATATACTGAAAGGAGTCCTGATATTTTATCGTTGGATGATACAAAAAGAACTGCAAATTGCAGAGAAGAGATACCCTGGGAAACCAGCCAAACCTTGCTACTTCTTCCATTGCAGAATTCTAAGAGCTGTTACATCTCTGTATAGAAGGGTATGGAAGGATTGGGCTTAAAGGAGAAAGAGAGGGTTAGGCCATTGAAGATGGATGGGCCGTGCTGGGAAATTGAGGATGTTGAAACGAAGGATGAGAGTGGTAAGTATTTTTGTCTTACGTGTTTGATTGTAATATATATATATATATATATATATATATATATAAAAGCTGTTCTTTGCATGGTGGTCTGGTCAGAGTTAGAACTGAACAAATTGAAATGCAATATAAAAACAAGAAACAAGGAGTTAGAACTAAACTTCGACTGGAAACTATTTTGCTGGATCTTGGTTTTCTTTGAGCTCTAACATCGGTCATCATGAAATAGAGGAGTTGATTTGCTGACAATATCCAAAAAGAGCTCATCATTGATACAGAAGCGGTGGCTTGACAGACGAACATTTACTGGGGGAGAAAAGGGGAACGAACAACGAACTTGAAGAGCTTGACAGACCAGGAGTCTTTCACAAAAAAAGAGCCAGGAGAAATGGTCATCAAAAGTGCTTCTGAAGGAACCTTAGGAATTTTGCAAGCATGCCTGAATTCAAAGACAGTGAAGAGAGTTGTTTACATTCAGGCGCATCGACAATTTTATTTAGTGGCAATGACCAAGAAGTAGTGGTGGATGAATGCATGGACAGACACACATTACTTTAGAAGTCTGAATGTAACTAGCAATCCTTCCTTGATTGACAAAACATATATGGAAAGGGCTGCTCTGGAATTTGCTGAACAACATGGATTGGATCTCGTTTCTTTGATTCCTTCCCTGGTGTTAGTGCCACTCATTTGTCCTGAAATCCCAAGGGTATGTTTTCACTCTCAAGTTTCATTTGCTGTGACTTTTTGCAAATTGGTTCATTCTTCCTCTGGTTTCATTTTAAAAAAATCTTAATTTTAACTCGTTAATCAATTCTAACTAATGCTACTTTCCTTCATCAGAGTTCATAAATCAATCTTATCAGTCATATGTTTAAGTTAATCAATCATTTTTATTAGAAGTTATTTTGACATCTTCAAATGTGCATGAAATAGGAACCACTATCGGCTCCTTACCATGTCGAATATGGTACACATAGATGATGTGGCTAGGGCACACATTTTTGAACATTCTATTGCAAAAGGGAGATATCTTTGTTCATCAAACAAAGTATCACTCAATGAAATGGTTGAGTTTCTTTATGTAAGATACTCAAAAGAGTGAGTTGATGATGTGGCTAGGGCACACATTTTTGTCATTTATTGTCAGATTCACCAACCCTCATAAAATCTCAATTTGTGGAAAATAAGCGGCATGATAATTATGACCTCCAATCATACTTTCCAATTGTGGAAAAGTCTCGTAGAAATCAATCAGATGAAGCTAAAGAAAATGGTAATGGAAATAGAGTTGTTGAAGATGCTAGCAACAAGTTGTCAGAGAGCAGACATGAAATTGAAAATATCCAGTCATTCAGTTGAGTATAATCTTTTCAGGTGGAATGACTACTTGCAGAGTTCACAAGTGTGCCCGAGCACGAAATACAGAAGTCCCCGGAGAAAGCTATGAGTGGATCACCAAAAGCTCCTCAAACTTGTACTAGAACCTCGACTCAAATAAGGACTTCAACAGCTTCTGCTCGCCAGAAAATGGAGAGTAAATCGATGGAAATGTTGAGCAACAAGAGAAGAACAATGTGCGGAAGACACCAGCAACACAAAATAGCCAGAGGATGGCTCCAGTAGTTGCAGCTCGGGGGAAAGTAGAGGCTCATAACGAACATAAATCTGTTCAGAGGGTGTACAACACGAGGAGTGCAGTGAGGTTGTTAGAGAAGGGTATGAAAGGATTGGGTTAAAGGAGAAAGAGAGGGTTAGGCATTGAAGATGGATGGGCCGTGCTGGGAAATTGAGGATGTTGAAACGAAGGATGAGAGTGGTAAGTATTTTTGTTTTATGTGTTTGATTGCAATATATATATAAAAGCTGTCCAGAACGAGGAATGAAATTATTGAAATTAAAACTTGTTAGTGAGACCCGAAATCTTGAAACCCGAAAGCTTCATGTGCATTTAACCTCACATGATCCTCTTGATGAGGAAATGTACTTTCAACTCTGTGTGTATAATAATCATGTAATTGATTAGGCTCGGGTTAGTGAGAAGATGATGCGTTCTTATCCACGGTAGCTGGAGTTCTATTTGATCTGGAAGCGGACCTATCACTCTTGGAATATTGTAATATAGATCCGCGTCTAGACATCCTACAACAATTGGATTGTCGTCAATAAGTATTGTTGGTAAAAACTAATCAATATGACAATAATAAGAAAAATGAACAAAAGAATATTAAATATCATAAGTTAATATATCAATTAAATATAAGAAATACAAGCAGCATGCTAATCAGCATCATCATCACATAAAAATGAATGCATTGAATATACCTGCATAATGCTAATCATCATCATCATCACTTCTAATCAAATCATCATCATTATCATTATCATCATCACCAACGACTTCATTATCATAATCAATTTCCTCATCCGAATCCATTTCATTATCTTCTCCCCAATTTCCATCTACCGTAAGCAAATCATTTTGGTTGACTTCTTCATAATAAGATGTGTCAACAAATGTACTTGGTTCATCAAGTGTCATATTAGGAAGCACGCAACATGGTTGAGAAATGTCATCTGATTGATCAACATCAAATGTGTTTATATTGTAATTGTTTTCAATAAATTCACCCATCTCAACATTATAACGACTTCTAGCTAATGTCTTCATAATTGCCCACCATTCTGAATATTTATTATCGGGTGGACACGTAAAGTAGACTTGTTGACATTGCTGTGCTAAGACAAAATCTTCACTTCCATGTAGTGTAGAGGTATGTTTGATCTCAACCAAACCATTTGAACGATGCACTTTAAGCCCACGTTTGGTATCATACCAATGACACTTGAACATAAAAACCTTGCACTTACTCCCTAAATATTTAAGCCGGATCACTTCTTCAAGCATTCCATAGTAATCAATTTCATTACCATTGTAGCAACTTCCTTTAACACAAACCCCGCTATTCATTGTTTTTTTATAGCGACCATAACATTGAGTATGAAATTTAAACCCATTGACATAATACCTATTATAACATTTAACGGAATTTGACGGACCCATAGAAAGAGCAAAGATTTGATTCTCAATTCTAGTTGATTTGTATTCAATCTAGCATAACAATAACAATGTATGAATTATTATTTCATACAAAATAGTAAATTTAACAAAATATGTCCTGAAAAATACTTACATGGTTTTTCAACCAAATTGGAAATTCCACCTCACATAGTTTTTCAATTTCAATATTGGTAAAATATGGTTGTCGTGAATGTAGCTCAAGCCGACATTGCCTAAATCTGTAATTGTTAGTTCAATTCAAGTTATTATAAATTCATAAACAAATTAAAATATTTCACACTTACTCTATGTAGGGTTTCAATTCTTGACAATTGAAAATGACATAGTTGTGCGCAATTTTCACTTCATCCTGCGATAATTGCCGTCTGTAATATTTTTTAGACAATTTTCTTCCTGGATAGGAAAAAATTGAAAGTTTTCCACTTTCACTTTTAGCTCCACCATCGTCATTTCATGGAACTCGATTCCATATTGTTTGAACGTCATCACCAAAATAATACGACACAAAATTTGTAATTTCATCTATCAAGTACGCTTCACATATGGAACCCTCTACTTGGGCTTTATTGGTGACTTTCTTCTTCAAATAGAACATATACCTACAATATTTATGTTAATTTGTTTGAAAAAAAAAATTATTCAATTAAAGTGCATAAAAATTACATTGTATGAAAACATACCGTTCAAATGGATACATCCATCGATATTGAACGGGTCCACCAACTTGTGCCTCATAAGGTAGGTGTATTGCTAAGTGTTCCATGGAGTCGAAGAACGATGGAGGGAAAATCCTTTCAAGTTTACAAGTTATTTCAATAATATTTCTCTACATCAACTCCAAGTGTTGGACATTTAAATTTGTCGCACAGATGTCCCAAAAAAATACTGACAATTCTATTAATGCCTCCCACAATGGTCTAGGCAAGTAAGGTCGAAACGCAACAGGAAAAAGTCTTTGCATAAAAACATGGCAATCATGACTTTTCATGCCCGAGACCTTACATTGTGCCTCTTTCACACATCGTGATATGTTTGAAGCATAGCCATCAGGAAAGGACAACTCTTTCATCCATGACAACGCTTGTTGTTGTTCTTTCTTGAAGAGATAATAAGTGGCTTTCGGTTTGTAAACTCGACCACTTGCATCTTGTTGCAAATGTAAGCTTGGCCTTTTACAATACAACTGAATATCGAACCTAGCCTTTACATTATCCTTGCTTCTATCAGGGCAATCCATTACCGTGTAGAAGATATTATCAAAGAAATTTTTTTCTATGTGCATGACATCTAGGTTGTGACAAATTAAATTTGTATGCCAATATGGAAGCTCTCAAACAATGCTTTTCTTCACCCAATTGTGATAGACACCAAATCCGGGAATTTTCCCACAGTTTGAATAGCTACCAACATGTCTCTCGGTGAACTTAGAAACTTCAGCTAACATTTCTAAACCAGATCGACGAGGAAAATGAGGGAGCTCTTCAATTACTCCTTTTCTAAACTTATCAGACTAATATCTGTAAGGGTGATTCATGGGTAGGAATCGTCGGTGACAGTCAAAGAATGAATTTTTCCCACCATGTTTTAATCGAAATGTCTTGCTATGTTCCATACAATAAGGACATGATAATTTGCCATGTGTACTCCAGCCCGACAACATACCATATGCGGGAAAATCACTTATGGTCCACATCAAAGCTGCTTTTAACTGAAAATTTTCTTTATGGTATACATCATAAGTTTCGACACCTACAAACCATAACTTATTCAATTCGTCAATCAAAGGTCTTAGAAAAATATCAAGGTTTTTTTCCCGGATTCTTTGGCCCTGGAATTATCATTGATAAAAACATAAATGGTCTTGTCATGCACTTCCATGGAGGCAAATTGTACACAGTTACAATTACTGGCCAACAAGAATATGCATTTGAAACCATATTAAATGGACAAAACCTATCAGTGCATAATCCTAATCGAACATTTCGTGGATCTGTCGCGAAGCTCGGATGGACTCGATTAAACTCTTTCCAAGCATATCCATCTGATGGGTGCACCATTATTCCATCATCCGACTTATGAAAATGATGCCATGTCATATCCTTGGCATGATGTGGAGACATAAATAGTCTCTGAAGTCTTGGTGTCAATGGAAAGTATCGGAGTTGCTTCTCCGCCTTGTAAGGGTCTTTACTAGTAGGGTTTCTAGGCTTGTATCGTGAACTTCCACAGAAATCACACCTTATTTTCATCTCATCAACCCCATAATACAACATGCAGTTATTACGACACACATCATATTTCTCATAGCCAAGTCCAAGAGGCCGCATAAATTTCTTGCCATCATAAAAATTTGAAACCAAATTAGCATCATCAGGCATGCAACTCTTAGCAAATTCAGTGAATTTGTTGAAGGCATTCTGAGTTAAATTTAAATTTGACTTCATATTAAGCAATTGTACACAAGCAGATAATTTTGATTGCTTAGTACACCCATCCCACAAAGGTTCCTCTGCAGCTTTCAACAACTTAAAAAATTTAGATGCCTCTAGATTCGGAGGTTCCTCTATCACAACAGTACTGCAAACCCTATCATGATAGTATGCATCATCATCCCTCATTGCATCTAGAACCATATTTCTATATGGATTTGCATCTCCCTCATCATTCACAACACGACTAATCCCTCCTGATGAAGATCCTACCATATTATCTGTGTCATAAGGCTCCCCGTGTACAGTCTAATTTTTATAATAAGGTAAAAACCCTTTTCTCAATAAGTGATTACACACATCATCTTCTTTCTGAAACTTTTGATTTTTGCATTTCAAACAGGGACATCTAATTTTCCCCACTGATACATTTCTTTCAATTGAATATGCAAAATTGATAAATCTTCTAACACCCGTAATATATTCAGGATTCATACAACCACTTCTCATACGAAGATACATCCACTCTCGATCATCCATAGTAATCTAGTAAACATTATAACATAGAAACATTTTAGAATGTTGAAACATTTTGTATTACGCATAATGTAAATATTTGACGCAGTTCAATACTACATTAATTACGAGGCAAAGGGGACAACTATGTATCCCTTTAGTTCAATCGATATCTCTAGTTTATGGATTATTCATGGCCAAGACAAAAAAAAAACAAAAAACCAACAAATACTTAACAAAACATCAAACACACAACAGCAAAACACCTAGGAGCAACACACACAGGAGCAACACACACAGCAACACCATACACAACAATATGCATTAAATCAATATTAATACTCAAATGACACAATCAACAAATTACACTAACCTTTCAAGCGAATTTAATACAATTTGAAGTCAAAAGATATTGATCGATGTTTAATGTTCCTTTAAAAAACCCTGAGTAGAGAGATGTTGTTAGTACTTTCAATTAAACTTGAAGACATTGTGCTACATTAATTTCAGCATATGGATTATTTTGAGTTAATGCAACATAAATGGATGCCGGTAGCCGAAATATTATTGAAGCAATGCAAGCCTTTCAACCCTGTGTTGTTTTCTTTCAATGATTTTATCAAATTGTTTTGATTTTGTACCTAATTAATTCATGATTCAATTTTCCTTAATTGTCCAAAATCCCAACAATTGAATGCATATTCTTTAATTAACCAATCTTCCATTTTTAACCCTTCTCAATTCCAAGATTGCGTTAATAGCAATTGTAGGCCACAGAACACACACTCATACACAAAGCAATTCTTACAAAAGAAAACAAAAGATGCCAAGCAAATTTTCCTTCATGAACGTGCTGGTTTGTTAACAGAAACAAATATCCTTCTAATAGAGGCATAACATAATATCGCATTAATCTTTACATCTAGTTAAATAAATAATCAACCTATGGAGGATTTATATTTTGAATGGTCCAAGTATGCTTTGCAAATTGGACAGCTTGGTGGTTCCTTTTGGAGTTTTACATCATTTATTACTCTATATATCTAATGTATCTGTTAGTTGTGAGTCAAACCTACTAATTGATTTGTTTCTTTATCCAGAAAAAGGAAAATAGCAAGCATGTTTTCAGCCACAATACAGTATTTCTCTCTCTCTCTCGAGGGGATTCTCAGCCACAGGTATGCATGGACACATCTTATCCGAAGAGGACTCAGAACAGCAGGGAAAGGATGGTGTCCATGCTTTTGCTAGCAGAAAATTTAATGTTATTAATCAACCACTGCTCTTCCATAGTTTAATATAATGAATTCATATAACTATTTATTAAGTACAAAAGTTGCAATAAGAAAATAAATTAAAATGAACACAAAAACCAACAAACTTGGAGAAGTCAGAGAACGCAAAACGTATTAGAAAAAGAAAAGAAAAGAATATAGCATATCCCATTTTCTTGTCTCTCTCTCTCTCTCTCCGGCTTAAACAAGTAAGAAGCAACAATTATCATGTTTCTGAAACTGGATTCTATGGCTACTAAGCTAGTAAATCCAAGTTCTCAAGCGGTGCATTAAGAACCAAGAATGAGAAAGATGCCTATAACTCATAGCAGGTCAGTCCCACCTATAGTTCATCCATGGACCATGAGGAAAACAATTGCTGATGGGGTTAGGCCAATTCACATCACCAAAGTTGCAGAACAAAGCCCTGGTTTAGTTAATGATAATAAGGATATCAAAGAAAATGTCAAGGATAGTAGGGAAGTTGAGCAGATTAAAGCAGACCTTTACCAGGCAGTCCAAGGTATGTTTGTCCCCCCTTGAATTTTCTGCCTCATCAGCCTGATATTCTGTCATTAATTCCCTTAAAAATGAGCTTGTTGAGCATTTTGCTATGAATACTGAAATGGGGTGGCATTAAAATGTGATCAAAGTAATTAATAGAGGGATTTTTGGAGTCCCATCTGTAAAGCAATCTGAGATTCATGGTTTGGCGGAGCTATTAGAGTCTCAAAACCCAACATCAGATCCTACTCTAAATCCTGAGAAGGTAAATCAATAAGCTTATATGTGATTTATGAATGTGTTGATGAAAACTTGGTTGTTAAAAGTGGTGCTTCTATAATTGGAAAGGTGGGTGGTTGCTGGAAGCTTGTGTACAGTACAATTACTATATTAGGTTCAAAGAGAACAAAGCTAGGATTGAGAGATTTTATCACCTTGGGAGACTTTTTCCAGAACATTGATGTTGCTAAGGTATAAGATTTCTCTTGCTTATAGTAAGATTGACGAGTTCTATTCTTTTCAGCAAATACTTAGTTTGTCAAAAGCAATTTATCTACTTCATTTTTTTGTTGGTCTTGAAATAAGTTTCCTCATTTACTGATGCAAAAATGGAGGGCATAGCAGTTAATGTGATCAATTTAAATGTTAGAGGATTGAATTTGTTGAATAGGCAGCTGACAATCGAGGCATCCTTCAAGGCTGCATCTAAATCAGTAAACACTTCACATTCTGGACACTTTTTCCTGCTTTTCTTTGATTATGACCATCATAATTCATTGAAATTTTCAGCACTAATTTTCAGCTAATCTCTTTCAGAGAGTTGATATAAACTATGAAAGCTCTACTATCACCCCTGATCAGGTAAATCAAATACATATGAACAGTAAAATATATGTTGCGTTTGCTAACATTTCCAAACTAGTTGTGAAATTATAAGATAAGAAGCTAGTTGTGGATTCAAAAGGTATTAACACTTCTAATGCATAATACTGAGGTAAACTACATTACATGCTTGTTCATTTACATGCTTATTATGGGCAGTACCCCCATGCGAGGATACCAACAAACTTGCGAAAATAAATGTGCAGATAAGAGTACATCTTAGCTGATTTTCTCAATGAAAAACCTATATTCTCTCCCTAGTTCTCACATGACATTCAGGAGGAAAAGAAAATCAAAGTAAATTCATGGACTAATCAGAAGTGTTTCAATTAATTACTCGCACCAAAAACATTTCTAACAATACTAATACAAAGCTCCCATTTTAATCAAAAACCCACATGAAAATAAAGTTCTTAAACACGAAAACGAGTGTATTTGTGCCTAGCTATGCTTAAAAATTATAAGAAAATCGAATACAAAGCTCCCCCAAAACTCCCTAAACCCTAAACAAATTTAGAAACTGAGCAAAAATTTAAATTTTGAAATGGTGACTGTACCTTAATTTGTTGTGGTGGTGATCGGCCTGCTGGGTGGCTGCAGCTCGTCGCCGGCGAGATGGTGATCGGGAAAAAGAGATGGAGAGAAGGTAGTTGGTGTTTGGTTGATGATCGGTTAAAAACTTAAATGTTAGTAAATGAGGAGACAAGCGACCGGGAGAGAAGAAGAGGAAAACAATGGAGTTAAATGACGAAAACGGTGCGTTTCATGCCTACATTTTTCACTGGGCGTGCGAGTTTCATCTTTAATTTGCAACGGTGAATCCGTTACAAATGCAACGGATTAGCCATTGCAAATGCAACGGCAAATTCGTTGCAATTGCAACGGCAAATCTGTTGCAAATGCAAAGGAAAATTCTTTTGCAACGGAATATCCGTTGCAATCCTTGTTTCCTTTTTTTAATTTTTGCAATTCATTTAGCAACGGAATATCCGTTGCTAAACAATTTCCGGATGCAAATTTAGCAACGGAATTTTGCCGTTGCAAAATTCTGTTGCTAATTGCACCCTTTTCTTGTAGTGTTGAAAGATTTTGGAGTATGGGATTTCTTTTAGTTTACTCTTTTGCCCTAGTTGAGCCCTTTCGAGTGAAGTATGGCTTTGCGGATAGGTCAATGTGTTTGAGAAAACAAGTATAGAAGTGATGCTCATACTAGTGCTTCGTAAAACTGAAGACTCAAACTTACCTGGGCAAAGTTGGCAAGGACAAGAAGAGGGAAGGTGGCTAAAATGAGAAGGGAGACCCTCCATTCTACTATGAAAGCAACTATGAATGAAGTGAGGAGAGAATTCATGTTTTATAGTATGACAAATATAATTTACTGGGGGAGAAAAGGAACATCAAGCGTGAACTTCAAGAAGAGAGCTTGAGTAATAGGTATCAATTGGAAGATTACAACCCACAACAGGAAATGGGTTCTAAGAAAGATCTTTATTCTGAAGTTCTTTCATTGGATAATGCAAGTGAAATAAACAATGAACTTGAAAAGGATGAAAAGAGTAATGACTATGACATGGATAGTTACAATCCAGCATTGGAGGGCTTAAATGGACAGGATACATATAGTAGTAACAACGAGAGTTTACAGAACCGAAATCCTATTGTAGTTGAAAGATCAGAGAGGGCATTACTGGTGACTCAGGAACTGATTTACAACAACGACAATCTGATTTTATTTTTCTTCAATTTAAAAAAAAAACACTTGTTCACTTATTCATAATTTTAGTATTGATGGTCCTTTTTTTATGTTTTGTGCTTATTTGATGTTTACTATATGGTTAGAGTCCTGCAGTACCAAATAATTTGTTCATTATATTTGTTTAATGGTTAGGGTTAGTTAAACTATGAACCAGTGAACTAACTAATGCTAAAGAAAGATAAATATCCAGAATATAAATTGACGTATCATTTTAATGAGCATTTTTTATTTTCATAAATGAACGTTTACTTAAGATCAAGGTTTTTTTTCTTAATAATTTTCACTTTATTTAGTTCAGTTAGATTACTTTATTTTGTTTACCATAGCATAACATAAATAACCTCAAAACCCCTAACTTTGAATCATTTAACTTGAACTAGATCTTTCTCGTAGGATCGATCTCTTGTTTGTTTTATACTATCTTATTTGTTTAGGCTAGGATAATTAATTAGATTGATCGCAACATCACAATAAATTTTGGTACCATACCATTATTGGGAAAGTGATTCTTGTGATGTCATTTTTATTTTTTCAATTAAAAAAACTGAAAAGGGGTTATTATTGCTTGTTCAAAATGAATTTTTTGATGGAATTACAATTTGATATTTAGTTTCATGAAGGAAAAATATTATGAGAAAGACTAGTAACATAATATACTCACCCTCTAGAGGTTAAATTCAACTATATTCTAGGGTTTTTTGATAAAACACCCAAGGTTGCACACCAATTGATCTCAAATATGAAAGCCAACTCAAAATAAATTGGCATGCATGGAGACTTCCCCAACAAATGAGTAAACTAGGTAAGTATTGTTAACCTTGAGAATGAAGTGGATGACCTTACTTATCTTGTGTGTTGTTTGACTTATGGAAATGTACATCAAATGAAGGTTTATAACATATGCTCGTAACAAGGCCATGTTTTGGATATGTACCTAATAATGCAAGATGACTACATTGAACAAGCTAATGCAGTTGATAGAGTATTCAATGACCAATCACAATCCTGGATAACAATGCAAGATCACTTTTCTAACATATACAATCCTAGTTAGAGATCTCACCTGAACTTATGCTATGAGAACCTATCTCAACAAGGCAATCAAGGTTGGCAATTCCACCCACATGGTTTTTATTCCTAATAAAATTATCAAGTAAGGCAACCCCTTGTACTTATAAATTCCAATGCTATGAGGTCATCGAGTGATGATCTTCTTGAGATGATGAAAACCTTAGCTTCTTGAAAGAGTTGTGCAATACTAAATGAACTTACAAGCTAAAAGGCTACAAAACATGTGAAGCCTAAACATAGGTGAAATTTTATATCTTGTTGTTCAAAAGATATTTCCTTTAAGGAAAAAATACCCATGTGTGTTTACTATCCCATGTATTACTAGTAATTTTATCTGTAAATAGGTTTTATTTGATTTGGGTGTATTAATTAGTGTTATGCCTAAACATGTTTATGATTCTCCTAGTCTTGGGCCTTTGATTGAAACTAGTGTTATAGTGCAACTTGTGGATTGTAGTTTTGTTTATCCATTTTGTGTGATAGAAGACGCATTAGTTAATATTGATAGTTTGGTTGTTTCATATTATATTTATATACTTAATATGAAACATGAAATATGAAACATGATTCCTCTAACACCAAAACGCCTGTCTTTTTTGTAAGAACATTCTTAAAGACTATTAACACTAAAATTGATTGTGGTAAGGATATTTTGTCTATGGAAGTAAGAGATAAAATGATAGAATTTAACTTTCATGATGCAATAAAATATCATTATAACAATGTTTATTCTATCATATGTCATGACCAAATTTATGACTGTGTGCAACAAGTTCTTAATTTTAATTGCAAGGATAGGTTAAGAGTGACATTGATTTTACTTAGATATAATATATGGAGAGATGTATATTATGTTCTCTGCAACATGCAAGAATCATTGTTGACTTTGCAAGATTTAAAAAAAGCCCCTTATGGTAATATTTTTATTGATTTAGTACTTTCACATAAAAAGCTTTTATCATCTATTATACAGGCACCCAAGTTAGAATTGAAACCTTTGTCTAGAAATTTAAATTATGTATTCATTCGCGATAACAATACACTTTTTATTATTGTTGCAATGATGATTTTTTCACGCTTCATGCCCCGCCATTCCCCAGATTTGGGACACAATAGCGCACGGTGAAAATGGATGTGTTTTATAGTCATAAAAATTACAACTATAATTATCCGGCGTCGCCACCTAGTATTACAGTCACTAGGAAACCTATTGGTCTATGAAAGTGTATGTAAGGACACTTGTTGTGCAAGGGGAAGACGCATCACCCCAAGTGGTAAGGTGAATTCTTGTTTGATTGTTTTTCTAAGTTTTAAATTTTTTACACTATAGTTTCAAAAACCATTTTTTGTTTACTAGTGCACTTTATAATGTAATTTTACATCACAATTAAAAAAAATTTCCTTATTTATGGGTGTACTTTACAAAGTAATATTCCACTGTAGTTAAAAAAAAATCCTTCCTTTTTTTAGGGGTATACTTTACAATGCAATTTTACACCGTAAAAAGCTTTACATTTTTTATTCACGGGTGTACTTTACAATGCAGTTCTACACCCCGATAGTTAAAAAAAATAATTATTAATTTATTTGATATTTTGGCCAAATTCCAATAGATGATCATGAATTGGTTACAATATCCAAATTTTATTTTAAAATAAGAGAAAGATGCAATATAATTTTTATCTAAAAATAGGATGGGAAAAACTTTGGAATTTAGCCGTATGCATGATCACAAAGCATTTTTTGTTTTTAAATAAAATAATAATAATAATAATAATAATAATAATAAAGAAAATAAATAAAAATAGTTTTTTATTTCAATTTGTATTTTTTTTTAGGCTGGGCTGTTAGCCGGCCGTGCATGGACGGGGCCTCTAGTCCTTGTAGGCTGGAGCCCAGTTTATTTTGGGTTGGGCCTCCATTCCTTATGGACTAGAAGCCCAGTTTTATTTGACAATTAGGTTGGGTATAAAGCCTGGCCCACCTCACTGAATGGTCAGCCAATCGTGAAGTGCGGTTCAACCACGCCACTATCACTCAAGTGAACAGTGGGATGCAGATTACATCCCACTGTTCACATGCAATGAACAACGTGAGGAAGACGATGAATAGTGATTTTTTGAGGGTGATGAATGTTGTACATGTTAGTACCGTTGGGTAGAGAAGGTCGAGGTGGTTATCCTAGTGATAGTGGCATCAGTAATGGTAGCCTAAGGTGGCCAGAGGAAGCGTTCGAAGGCTTCGGGCTCAAGTTGCAATGACTGTAATCGCCTCTATTACCTCGCCGAAGAGTGTGGCTGGGTTGTTGGTTTGGAGGGGAAGCTGTCGATGATGATGAGGGTGGTGTTGGGTGGTCATCGAGCAACTCTTGGTGGAAAGAGAGAGCTCAACCGGACTGGTTTTAGAGAGAGAACAAGCTTGCAAACCAAGAGAGAGAGTTGATTGTTGAGAGAGATAAGGGATGATGGTGTGATTTTTGTGTGATATATTCTTGTTTTGCTTGTTTTTCTTTGCCAAAATTCTCTGTAAATTTTCCTCTCCCCTTGCGTATTTTTCTGGTTCTAGTACGTAAAATTTTGCTCGTTTTTTTTCCTTTCTTTGTCTTGCATGGTATCTATTTATAGGAGAAAACTAGTCTACACTAGAGGCTCAACCACTGTGGGTGTGGAAAGCATGATGGCCTGCCAACAACAACGTGGTGGTTGTCGGTGGTGGCACAGGTGGGATGTCAGTAGGTGGTGCAAATAAAGTCATGCCGCGAAACTGCAGTTTTGGGGGAAGGTCTCAAAACAATAACATGTCTCAATAAAGTACATGTCTCAAACATTAACATATCCCAAAACAGTAACAGGTCTCAAACAATAACAGGTCATGAAACAGTAACAGGTCCGAAACAGTAGCACGTCCTCAAACAATAACAGGTACTGAAACAGTAACAGGTCCTCAAACAATAATAGGTCCTCAAAGAGTTACAGGTCCTCAAAGAACAGGTCCGAAACAGTAACAGGTCTCAAACACTAACAGATCCTGAAATAGCAAGAGGTCCGAAAGAGTAACAGGCCTTCAAACACTAACATGTTGAGTATTGGCAGATTTGACTTTCAATCGATGTTTTATGCATAACTTGAGTTGTAAGGGTCAAAATGAAGTGATTTTAGTTGAATTATAAAACTTACATCTATGACTTTCTATACATATATGGAAAGAAAAATTAACAAAAAAATCATTCGAATTGCATCCATAAAAACAATTCTCCTATTAAGTTAATTTTGACCTTTGGCCATTTAGACTTGAATATATTGAGTTAGAGAAATCCATTTGATGCACACTCAATTTTTTAAATTCCTAACTTAGGTACTATCAAACTACAAAATTACAGCAGATCAAGAGCTTATATGAGGTAGATATGAGTTTTCTAAGTCAACCTATAATTTTTTGCTTGTACACATATTATATAAAGAAACAAGTCCAACTTATTTTGCAAGCATCCAAACAGATATGGAAATTATTTCTTCACTTGGAAAAGGTGTTTTTTTGGGAAGATGAACTTCATTAAGTCCAAAGTCCAAGCTTGAAGATTTTATACAAGATTATTTTGACTTCTTTATATGAAAGTAGTTATTGTATTGCTTAATTGTATATTGTTTACTTTGGAAAGAAGTTTTATATATTTATTATTTGAAAGGATAAAAATAGAATGGAGGGATAGGGAAGTTAGGGTTTCCTATTAAATCAACAGGAAAGGAGAGAGGATAAGAAGAGGGAGCTAAAAAAAAACTTTTACCCTTTTCTCCTATTCTTAAGGCTATCATTTCATCAAATTACTAGAGAAGACATTATGGTTGTTCAATTGTTAGGGTTAGTTACACTACAAATTAGCTAAATAACTAATGCTAAAGAAATATAAATATCAAGAATATAAATTGAGGTGTTATTTTAATGATTAGTTTTGATTTTCATAAATGAACGTTTACTTAAGAACAAGGTTTTTTTTTTCTTGATAATTTTAAGTGTATTTAGTTTAGTTAGATTTCTTTATCTTGTTTACCATAGCAAAGTGTAGATAACCTCAAAACCCCTAGCTTTGAATCATTTAATATAAAGACTTGAACTAGATCATTCTCGTTGGATCGATCTCTTGCTTGTTTTAAACTACCTTATTTGTTTAGGCTAGGATAATTAATTATTTTGATCGCAACATCACAATAAATTTTGGTACCATACCATTGTTGGGAAAGTGATTCTTATGATGTGATTTTTATTATTTCATTCAAAAAAACTGAAAAAGGGGTTATCATTGCTTGTTCAAAATGAGTTTTTTTGATGGAATCACAATTTTATATTTAGTTTCATGAAGGAAAAATATTATGAGAAGGACTAGTAACATACTAGCCTCACCCCCTAGAGTCCAAATTCCACTATTTTCTAAGGTTTTTAGGCCTTTTTGTTTCTTCACATTGGATTTTGATTAACTTTCACTACTTTAAATCTCTTTTGTGAGTGGTTTATTTTTTGGTTTCTTCCATTATTTTTTATTATTTATGTCTATAACTCGATCTACTAACCAAGAAAAAGTACATGTAGATCTCGAAATAGAAAGTTCTTTATGCAGATTACAAAAGAAAACTAGCATCAACACCATGTTTGTTACATGGCATCATGTATTTAAAAGCATATCGCTTATAATATGAAGAATCAACCATTGTGCATAAACATCAACAACAACACCAACTTACAGCTCAAGTTTGGGTTTATACATGTACTTCTAATATTTAATGGACTTATTGAAGAAGACCCTCATACTCATCTTAAGGAGTTCCATATTATTTGTATTGGCATGAAACCGCATGGAGTTTATGAAGAACAAGTTAAGTTGAAAGCTTTTCATTTCTATTTTAAAGGGGAACCAAAAAAATGGGTTTTCTCCATTCTCCATGCTTCTATTAGAACCTTGTATGACATGAAGAAGATTCTCCTTGATAAATATTTATTAGCCTTTTAAGTTGCCAATATAAGGAAAAAATATGTGGGACTGAACAATCTCATGGGGAAACACTATTTGAATATTAGGAAAGATCTGAGTAATTATGCATTTAATGTCCTTATCATCAACTATCCATTCAACTAAGTATGATTAATACGATAAATGAAGGGGGTATTGGTAGATAAACACCCAAGGTTGCACACCAATTAAACTCAAATATGGAAGCCAACTCAAAATAAATTGCCACTCGTGGAGACTTCCCCGACAAATGAGTAAACAAGATAAGTATTGTTAACCTTAAGAACAAAGTTAATGACTTACTTATCTTGTGTATTATTTGGCTTATGGAAATGCACATCAAATGAAGGTTTATAACATATGCTCATTACAAGGCCATGTTTTGAATATGTAGGTAATAATGCAAGATCACTTTTCTAACATATACAATCTTGGTTAGAGATTTCACCTGAACTTATGCTATGAGAACCTATGTCAACAAGGAAATCAAGGTTGGCAATTGAATCTAAAAGATAATGTTAGTGGGATCATGTTGCGAAGAGGAAAAGAACTTGAAAAGCAAAGGTTAAAACAAATTAAGATGAAAGAAAAAAAAGAGATAGAAATTGAACTAAGCATAAAAAACAAACTTATTCCTTCATAAACTTGAACAACCACCAATAATCCAAAGGTCAATCCTAAATTAATGAATTATAGTTTCAAGAAAATCCCTCATTTTCGTTTGAATTCTTTTATGTCCAAGAAAAAGTACAAAGAAAAAAATATTTTGGATGTTTTCATGAAACTATAACTCAACATTTCTTTGATTAATGCTATTAAGAAAATTCCTATATATGCCAAATTGTTGAAAGATTTGTGTACTACCAAATGAGCTTACAAGCTAAAAGGCTACAAAACTTGTGATGCCTAAACATAGGTGAAATTGTATATCTTGTTGTTCAAAAGAAATTTCCTTTAAGGAAAAAATACCCAGGTTTGTTTACTATCCCATATGTTATTAGTTATGTTAACTTTAAAAATGTTCCATGTGATTTGGGTGTATTGATTAGTGTTATGCCTAAACATGTTTATGATTCTCCTAGTCTTGATCCTTTGGTTGAAACTAGTATTGTAATACAAATTGCAGATAGTAGTTTAGTTTGTCCACTTGGTGTGATGGAAGATGTCTTAGTTAATACCGATAGTTTGGTTGTTCCATATTATATTTATATACTTAATATTAAACATGATTCCTTTAACACCAACACAGCTGTCTTTTTTGGAAGAACATTCTTAAGGATTCTTAACACTAAATTGATTGTGGTAAGGATATTTTGTCTATGGAAATGAGAGATAAAATGATTGAATTTAACTTTCATGATGCAATGAAATATCCTTACAATAATGTTTATTCTGTCATTTGTCACGACCAAATTTATATGTAAGCAACAAGTTTTTAATTTTAATTGCAAAGGTAGGTTAAGAGTGACATTGATTTTACTTAGATATAATATAAGGAGAGATGTATATATGTTCCCTAAAACATGCAAGAATCATTATTGACTTTGCAAGATTTAGAAAAAAAACATTTATGGTAATGTTTCTATTGATTTAGTACTTTCACATAAAAAGCTTTTGTCATCTATTTTACAGGCACCCATGTTAGAATTGAAACCTTTGTCTTGCAATTTGAAATATGTATTCATTGGCAATAATAATACACTTTTTATTATCATAACAAAAGGTTTGACAGGTGATCAAGAGGAAAAGCTTGTAAAGTTGTTATGCTATCACAAGACAATCATTGGTTAGAGTTTTTTTAACATTAAGGGTATTAGTCCCTCAATATGTATACATCATATACTATTAGAAAAAAAATACAGAACCACCAAGAGAGATACAAAAGAGGTTGAATCAACATATAATAGATGTAGTGAAAGTTAAAACTTTGAAGCTATTGGATACAAGAGTCATTTATCTTATCATGAGTAGTAAGTGGATACAATCCATGTGGTGCCCAAAATGATCAGAATCATGATGGTAAAGAAGATCCTAGAATTTGATTGCCTTAGGCATATCTGGCCTTGTATTGTTCCCAAGTCAAACAAGTGTAAGAAGCTTGGATGTCGCTGCTACTTATATAAAATATGAGAATACACAAATCAACCCAGTGGCTTCTATTTTGGTTGAAACCATCATGACACTTAACTATTGTAGAAGGACCAGAAAAGGAGCAATGAGATGTTGCACACAATTGTTGTATATCTAGATGGTTAGCCACATTGAAACAAAAAAACCCATTTTTAATAATTTTTTATGGTTTAACCAAAAACCATTGAGGATAATGGAAGAAGAATAATGGGGAGATTTAGACAACCAAGGTAGGGTAAAGAGGCTAAAAGGCTTACCTAGTTGTGGTTTCAAGTGGAGAGCCCCATGGGTCATGGCAATGAATGTCGTAATGAGTTGTGGGCTAAGATGTTGGGTTACATTAGTATGGATTACTGGTTACATGAGTTATGCTTCTGCCCTTATGGTAAGGCAAATTGGGGGCATGCAATTTATTCCAAGGACCATGGGAATTGCTGAATTCTTTGGTTTATTCAAAGATCCCGTTGCATAAGAAGTTTTGGAGATCATCAAACAATATTAGAAGCATCTGGTTTTGGTTGAGATAAAAGGTTTGAGGGATCCAAGTACAAGTGAAGGGTATACAAGATGGAGAGACTTAGCTGCTTCAACCGTGACTTATGTAGAAATCAAGTCTCCCCAAACAGAAGAAAAGCCTATTAAGAGGAGAGGGTTGACAATGAAGAGGAATTGAGAAAACAAATAGAAAAACATTAAATAGAGTTAAGCAAAAACAGGATAGATAAGGCAATATTGGAAGAAATGGTGTTGGAAGGAGATAAGAGGAGAGATTTCTTAGATGAGCAAATATAGTCTAAAGATGCGAGAATAACAAAGCTTGAGTTAAAGCTGGGTGAGGAGAAGAATGTTAGGGTAGAAATTGGAGCTGGGAGAGATGAGCTTGAATTGGTTGCAAAGTTGCTCTAAACATGGTGCATTGAAAATCATCCTTAATGAATGCCAAGGGAGCATAAAGTATTACCAAGAGAAATTTGCACAAATTCAGTTTGAGTTGATGGATAGAATTGGGAAGTATGAGGATTTGAATAAGAAGTATGTAGAGTTGGATAGTCGTTTGACGGGGTTTGCAAAAGAGGAAGCTAGTTTGACGGGGTTTTTCTAATGCCTGTTTCCTCATCATGTTTTCCCACTGTTTTCATCTTCCTTCCTTGTGTTCTCTCTTTCTTCAAATTTTAGTCTCTATGTAATTTCCCCCCGATCACTGTAATACTTCCTTCTTGTTTTTCCTATGTTATCATCTTCTCCTCTTTGTTTTTTCCTCTCGTAACTGTTATCTCCCCCTCTTGCATGGTTTCTCCATGCTCTATTTATAGATGCAGGAGGTAACCATTGCGTGTAGTGGTAGGTTACCTCTTGCGGCAGCATGACTGCAGCTATGGTTGTCAACGATGGCATGCCTGCAACGACGGCTATCTATAGCGGCATGCCTGCAATGGCGTGCGCTACAGCGGGACTGTAATTTTGGGAGAAGGTGAAAATGTAGTTTGGTCCCTCAATTTGTAATTGCTCTAATCACACTCCCCATTGGCTTTAAACTTTCAATTTTCATCAATTTTGCCTTTGACTTCACACAAATGGCTTAGGAAAAAATCAATTTGGTCTCTAAAAATTCCAATCTTCTCAATCGAACCCGAATTAAGCTCAAGAACTTGATTTTTTATTGGTTAAGCCCTTAATAAAATTATTTTGATCAATCCTTGCACTTAATTAAATCCTTCAATTGGACCCTAAATTAATTTCTACACATTATTATACTTTCAAATGGCTTGTGCTTGAATCAAATTGGCCTATATAAAAAATATAATTATGATTTTCGGCTTAATTCTTACATGGTTTTATCCAACAATAAATTACTTTAATCTTAAATCTGCATTTTCTCTCATTTTTAGGCTCAAAAGAGGTATTATTAGGCTCCCGAAAATGTTCAAAAAATTTTACCTTGATTTTTGTACCCATGTTAGCCCTTTTTATTTTATTTTTGTTTTGTTTTGGGAAATTTTAGGGAATAACGAAGAATTGGGTTATGACATTGTTGATGAACTTATAGGGCATTTTGGTTTAATCTAACATAACTTTATTTTTTTGTAGACTTCAAGCGTGAATGAAGAGAGGCTTGAGAACTTTTTTGTTCGAAGAGATTGTGTCAGAGAATTTTATGTCTTTAAGAATTCTTTTTCTTTTTTCTTCTCTTCCTTTGTCTATAGCAAGACCCTCTTTATAGAGATTTGTAAAAGCTTATGGATCCTCTTAAATTTCACATGATATTATTTTATTAATTAATCTTTATTTATAGGATCTTATATTTATGAAAAAATATCTTATATATTTCATTTTATGTGTCTACAATTCATTTACCAGAAAATATTTATTTCCCATGTCATTATTAAAAAAAAAAATCTTTTCTATGTGAAAATAAAATAAAAAATGAAACATGGTAAAATCTTATTGGTAGAAAGTTTTTGTTTTTATAAAAGTCCTCTCTCAAGACAAATTCACTTGCATTTAAAAATAAATGAACATGTCTTGAAAATATAATTGAGAGTTCTATACTTCAAATATATTATTTTACTAAAATTTAATTTGATTGTATTAATTTTTCACATTGAGTACATGTCTTCTTGTGAAAGTAAAATATAATAATGAAGATTTAAAAAGTAATTTTAATTGATATTTATCAAATCAAATGATAGAATCAAGTTCAATATTTCCATTTGAATCAATTGCATAGTTCAATCACCAAATAAAGTTTATCTTCATGCAATAACTTTGATCGCCTGTCGGATTTTTCTTTCTTTCAATGAAATAGTTAAAATAACATCTTGTTAAAATGAATCCAATGGTGCAATTCATTCATGATTTGAATCAACGGTTGACGTCTTTCTGTGGGAAGAGTGCCTTTATATTTTTTTATTATATTTTTTTATGAGGAAACTCATCCTGGAAAGTGCATTTTGTGGGCCTAGTTTAGCAAGTAAAACTTTGGCTATCCTAGACTTTTACAAAGAGTGCATGCCCTAACTCAAACTCAAGACCTGTTGTGTAGATCGCAAACCCTCTGTCATCATGCCACACTTCCTTGGTGCCTTCCTATTCTTTGTTTATTCATATCCTTCCATAATTCTCTTCTCTTTTGTTGATTTCTTGTGTTGAGCAATTTGTTATTTTGTTATAGGAAACAAAGCAAGTGAATTAGAAAAAAAAATGTATTAATTGAGTTATATTTGTCAGTTATCTTTCTCTTTCTCCTTAATGTTGGTGTTTTAAAAAAAGAATATTTAAATTAAATCATTTTAGTTGAATTTCAAATTAGTTGTTTTTAATGTGTATGAACCATTAGATTTCTATTCAATAATTGATTGAATAATTTGATTTATTATCTATTCAATAATTGATTAATTTATATTTAAAGATCAGATGCATCGTCTAGTAAATTGCCATGATCACTCAAATATTAGAGAATTCATTAGTGATTCAACTTAACCTTCTAGTGATTAGTTTCTCAATGTAATTAATATTAATTAATCCATTAAGTTCTGATTTAATATTAAAATATGGAGTATGTATGCCATCTTAAATCGTGTTTGCTCTCCACATAATAGTTATTCATTGTTTGAATAAGATTTAAAACTTTTTTAAAATTTCATTTCACCTTGTCCAAAGATTTCTCAGCCAATACTATTTGAGAACATATCAAACATTTTTTTCCTAAATCACCTAGGGTGATGAATCTTGTTTTGATAACTAAAGTACCTTCATATAATTCATATTATGATTTTCTACAAAATAAAAGATTTTAGACATGTTTCTTCATGAAACCTGTTTGGTGGCAGAATTTAGTTCTCATCTTTTAAAAATCATATCTCCATCATATGACATATTTTTGGGATAAAATGTTGAGATTTGATAGGCCTTGGAGTCACAATTCCAAAAAAAATGAGTTTTCATAGGCTTTTTGTATTTTCACATTAGATTTTGATTAACTTTCAATACTTACAATCTTTTTTGTGTTTCTTCCACTATTTTTGATTATTTATGTCTATAACTTGATCTACTAACCAAGGAAAAGTACATGTAGATCTCGAAATAGAAAATTATTGACAAAGATTACATTAAAAAAGCTAGCATCAACACTATGTTTGTTACAAGCAACATGTATTTAGCAGCTTGTTGCTTCTAATATGAAGAATCAACCATTGTGCATAAACATGAACAACAACACCAACTTATAGCTCAAGTTTGGGTTCATACACGTACTTCTAATAATTAATGGACTTATTGAAGAAGACCCTCATACTCATCTTAAGGATCTCCATATTATTTGTATCGGCATGAAATCGCTTGGAGTGTATAAAGAACAAGTTAAGTTGAAAGCTTTTCATTTCTATTTAAAAAGGGGAAGCAAAAGAATGGTTTTTCTCCAATCTCCCTACTTCTATTAGAACTTGGAATGACATGAAGAAGATTCTCCTTGAGAAATATTTATTAGTCTTTTAAGTTGCCAATATAAGGAAAAAAAATATGTCTGAGTCAACAATATCATGGGAGAACACTATGTGAATATTAGGAAAGATCTGAGTAATTATGCATTTAATGTCCTCATCATCAAATGTCCATTCAACTAAGTATGATTAATGCGGTAAATGAAGGGGCATTGGTAGATAAAACACCCAAGGTCGCGCACTAATGGATCTCAAATATGAAAGCCAACTCAAAATAAATTGGCTCGCGCGGAGACTTCCCTGACAAATGAGTAAACTAGGTAAGTATTGTTAACCTTGAGAATAAAGTTGATGATCTTACTTATCTTGTGTCTTATTTGCCTTATGGAAATGTACATCAAATGAAGGTTTATAACATATGCTCGTTACAAGGCCATGTTTTGGATATGCACCTAATAATGCAAGATAACTACATTGAATAAGCTAATGTAGTTGATATAGTATTCAATGACCAATCAGAATCCTGGATAGAGATCCTGGATAACAATGCAAGATCACTTTTCTAACATATACAGGTGTACTTTACAATGTAATTTTATACCATGATAACTAAAGCAACATAATTCTTAAATTATTTTGATATTTTGGTCAAATTCTAATAGATAATCGTAAACTAGTTATAATATCTAATTTTCATTTTAAAACATGATACAACATATACTTTTTATGAAAATATATTTGGAAAAACCTTGAAATTCAGTTGTATTCATGGAAACAACACATTTTTATGCAAATTTTGTATTTTATTTTAATTTTTTTTTTGGTTGGATGCCTTACCTTGATGGGTTGAATGACCTATCATTTACAACTAGACTACCTAGATTTTAGACTGGGATGGGCCGATTAGCCCATCCATTCTAGGTGGTCAGGCTGGGCATATGACCCAGCCCGGTCAGCCCACTATTCTACATGGCGAAATTGCATGTTCCTTTTACATACCTGATTACTCTTTTAGTAGCCTTGAAATGCAATTCACTTGCACAATGCATGAATCTAGACTAGATACTCACAACATTCAAAATATTAGGCCTAGTTGCAGTGAGATACATCAAGCAACCAACTGGTTTTCTTAATCATCCTTCTCAACTCTATCTTCTTTACATAGCTTCTCCTTTTGATTCATAGGGGTGTTAACCGCCTTAAAATCTTCAAGTTTGAACCTCTTAAGGATTTCTTTGGCATATTTCTTCTAACATATGAAGACTTCATGTTCTCCTTACTCAACTTCCATTCCAAGAAAAAGAGTCATCAAGCCAAGATCTGTCATCTCAAAAACATCCATCATCTCTTGCTTGAATTTCTCCACATTATTGGTGTTATTTCCTGTCACAAGAAATTCATCAACATATAGTGAGATGATTAGAATGTTATCTCCATTTTGTTTGACATACAATACTGATTTAGAGAGGCTTTTAGCAAACCCCAGGTTCTATAAATATTCATCAATTTTTTTGTACCAAGCTCTTAGAGCTTGCTTCAATCCGTATAGGGCTTGCTTAAGAAGACAGACTTTGTCTTCTTCTCCTTCATTTACATAGCTTTTTGGTTGCTCTATTTAAATCTCCTCTTGCAAAACACCATTTAAGAATGCTGACTTGTTATCCAGTTGATACACCTTCAAATTCTTTTGTGTTGCAATGGCAAGTAGTAACCTAATAGTATCAACTCTAGCTACTGATGCGAAGGTGTCTGAGTAGTCTACAACAAATATTTGAGAATAACCCTTGACCATAGGTCTGACTTTTTGCTTGTTGATTGAGCCATTAGCATTGAGCTTTGTTCGATACACCCATTTGACTCCAATCACTTTTCTATTTTGAGGTCTATCAACCAACTCCGATGTTTTGTTTCTTTCAATGATGAGCAACTCCTTCATTACAGCAAACCATTTTTGATCCATCTTGGCTTCTTCAAAGTCTACAGGTTCACATACAACAATGTTGCATCTTTGATAAAAATCAAGGAGTGATCTTTTGCCTCTAATAGGAATGTTGCTAGTCATGTTATTATACCAATCTTCCATGCTTTGATCATCTGTTTCTGAAACAAGATGCTTGATTTTTGGATCTTTTGAGATTGAATCCTCTTTATTTGCATCATTTCAATCCCATTTTTCATCTTCCATGAACTACACATCCCCGCTTATAAGCTTTTGAAACTAAGCTATAGCCAATAAATATGTCTGGAAGTGCTCTTTTGTCAAGTTTATCTCTCTCGATTTGTGGAACAAGGGTGAAACACAAACATCCAAATATCATAAGAAAATTCAAAGATGGTTTATAACCATAACATGTCTGAAAGGGTGTTTGATCCTTTAATGCTCTTATTGGAAGTCTATTTTGCAAGAAAATAGTAGTGTTTGTTGCTTCTACCCAAAACTTCTTTGGTAGATTCTTCTCATGTAACAAGCATCTTGTTATCTCCAAGTTGAACTTGTTTCGTCTCTCACTAACTTCATTTTTTGTGGAGTATTTGGTGTTGTTAATTGATGTTGAATGCCTACCTTCTCACAAAAACTGTTGAAGGTGTATTCCTTGCCATTGTATGATCTGAGGGCTTGAATTTTATAGCCACTTTCATTTTTGACTCTGACTTTAAAATTATAGAATACTTAAGCTACCTATGACTTGTGCCAAAGAAGAAAATCCAATACATTCGGTTGTAATCATCAGTGAATATAACATGATAGAGACTCTAATTTAAAGAAGGTGTCTTTTGTGGTCATGTATTATCAGTATGAATCACTTGCAGCATCCTTGTTGCTCTCCATAAGACATTTGGAAAGGGTTTCCTACTTTGCTTTCCACAATGACAAGTCTTACAGCTAGACATATGATCATCAAGAATAGAGCCGACTAATTTGATTTGGCTAGCTATATTAAGTAGCCTTTTAGAATACTCTTTAATGGATTCGGTCTTGTTCAACTTCTACAATTTAAATTCATGCATCAAGTTTAGCACTCGCATCCCTTGAATCCTTTCATCCCTTTCATACTCAATCTTGAGATAATCTTATATCTTTTTTTTTTTAGAGACATGATTCGGGTGAAAATGGTGGATGATACTTCTACAAACAAGTAGGACTTTGCCTTTGATTTTTTTTCTTCTCCTTGTGAGTTTTGACATGTGCCATTGTGGGATTGTTTGGAAGTACGGGGATTTTGTAATATTCTTCCACTTTCTCCCACAGATCCAAAGCCTTCAAGTATGTCTCCATCTGTACTGCTCAAAACTGGTAATTGTCTTCATTGAACACTAGTGGAGAAATTGATGAGAAGTTGCCTTCTATCTACATGGATTACAACACATATCTCTTTAAATCAATGCTCTGATACCAATTGTAGTTGATTGGAGGTGAAGAGTAAAAGAGAATTAGGTTTTAGGATAGAAAATTATTAGAAGCCTTATAGACTTAAAAACTTATTCTCTTCTACAACATTACAATTTATAGATTGAATTGAATAATAGCCTCATAGAATCTTGCTCCTAGAATTGTGCCACGATTTAAAACATAAATAAAAAATTAAATAACAGAAGCTACTAAATAGTACCAGAAGCAAAGAAACAATAACAGATTTGTATTGACAAATTCAAATCACTTAACATGTTTGCTTATTCCACATTAGCAGTCCTAAACATATTTTCTAATAGTCAAAGCTTAATTCTTACGATTATTCAATTGACTAGTAGGGTAAAATCAACATGAGTAAGTCTTAAGGAAAGTAGAGGCACTCCTAGATAGTTGACTGGTAACTAGCAATGCTAGAAGCCTATTTACTAGTTAACTGGCTCTTGCTTCTAGACCCAAACCCATTTCTATCAGCTCAATCACTCCACGCGATTTACTGGCGAACTACCATCGCCGTTTATGTTTTGACTTCTTGCAAATAATAAAGCTTTTAAATTTGACATTGAAGAACAATATGTCATGACATTATTATTAAGTATCAAGTATAAAGCTAAACGAGGTATGGGTATTACTGTACATTACTATATCTCTAAAGCTAAACTCAAATTTATTGTGGATTATAATATTGTAATTCCTATTTTAGTCTTCCATGCACAATAACTTTGGTCTCAGTCTAAGGATATTTTTTATTTTTTTGCATTTTTTTCACAGTAAAATAATTATAGCACCCATATATAGGACAAAATAGTATAGGAACTGCCAAGGGCATTAAGGTTATTGCAATTTTTTAAAATGGCTAAATACAAATACACCCCTATATAAGACAAAACGCAACAGTTACCTCTGAGGTCATTAGGGTAATTGCACTTTTTTTTAAAAAAATAGCTAAATATGTAAATACTCCCATATATGACAGTCTTAGATTTGGCTGTAGAGTTATGGCGGTAATTTACCATTTTTTTAGTATATTTTCTGCCTCGGCACTGTTTGCTTGTTGTCGGACACGCTGTTCATTTCCGCGCTTACATTGTTTTCAGATGGCGCGAGAGTCGTTGGACGATGAGTAAAAATACCCAACCGACATCTAGAATGATTCTCCGCTATGCTCTCTTCCTCAAGGGGCAGCGCGTGTGGTTCCTAGGTGGCTGGAGACATATCGGTGATCGGTTGAAGCTCCCCCCCTTTTCTCTCTCTACAAGCACATATACAAATCAGGCATCGCTGTTTATTGAGTTTTCATTTTAGTCCTTGATCTTTTGATTGTTTTATACAGTCCTTATTTCTGCTATATAGGTTTTGATTTGTTTCAATTTTGTCCTTCAATTGAAATTAATTATAGAGTAGTTTCATTTTGTTCCTCAGTCTTTAAATTTTCGGATTGATTTGAAATCCCTAATATATTCGCTATCAAAGCTTTGATTTGTTTCAATTTTGTCCTTCAATTCAAATTGATTATATATTTTAGTTTCATTTCGGTCCTTGGTCTTTTAATTTCAGGTTTTGATTTAAAATCTTTAATTTTTTCAGTATCAAAGTTTATATTTGTTTCAAATTTGTCATTTAAATGAAATTTATTATATATGTGTTTTTCATTTCAACCCTTATACTTTTAATCTTCGATTTTATTTTAATTACTTTATTTTTTTATATACATTTCCTAAATGGTTCTTATTTTTATCTGTTTTTATATATATATGCTCTTAGTTTTTGTTTCCAATTTTTTCTATTTCCACTGTTATTATGGTTTTTTTTATTTAATATGTAAATTTTAATTTGTGTTGGTAAACATTTGGAAATTGATATTTATTTATTTTTCTCTTTTTTTTATTTATTCTTCAAGTCAAATATGTTTTTTTAAATCTAATATTTTTTTGATGTGTCATTTATTTTATTTTTTAATTGTTTTTTGTTAATATTGTTAGGTGTTGAATTTCTAATTATTATAGATAAGGCATTAAAAATAACGATAATGATTATTTGAAAGTTTTTTTTTCTTATAAATATGTGAGACTAATTATATATTTTGATATTTATTTAATAGTAGCACCTTAATATATATATATATATATATATATATATATATATATATATATATATACATATCAATGACCTAGGTTTTTTTGAAGAAAAAATAATTAATATTAGTGTTCTAAAATAATTTTAATATAGTAATATGAGGAATCAATCTTATAAAATAAAAATAAAAATTAATTTCTTTTTCTAACAATAATTTTGGTGTCATTGATAGTATGAACAATAATAATTAGAATATAAATTATTTATAATAATATTTATAATGACAGCTAAAATAATTATGACAATAATAATTAAAATAATTCATTAGTTGGTGTTATTTTTCTTAAAGGTTGATTGGTGTTATTTATGTATGATATTTCATATATAATATCCCATAAAAAAAATACGAAGTCACATGAACATGAAACAAGTGAAAAAAATTGGGGCAAATGATCTACAATTAAAAAATATATGAGCCAATTGCCCTAAACTTTAGCGTACCCATAAAAAAAAATTAACATGCAAAAAAATAATAATGGTCTTAGATTTTTTTATAATGCTATATATATTTGACCAAATAATTAGCTTAAAAAACTTTCGGCTCTTATTGTAGCAAATTTATTTATATTTATAATAATAATAATAATAATTGTATATTAGGTTTTTATATATTCATTTATTTATGGAAAATGCATTTAAAATAATGATAATGTTTATTTTAAAGATTTTTCTCTTAAAAAAAATTATTTATTTTGATATTTATTTAATATTAACGGCTTAAAAAATATAACAAATAACTAATGATTGAAGAATAGCTATACATGCATGAGAGATGGTTTTTCCTTATTTTAAACTTTAATTCAATTTTATTTTTTAAAAATATAAAAATATTTAGGATATATAGAATTGTGAATGAAAAGAGTTATTATGGATTTTAAAAATTAATTCCAAGTTTTGTCTCATCTAAATGAAGTTTATTAGCATAAAAAAATAAAAAATATTATTTTAGAGATTTTCTCTCAAACTCAAAAACTTAAAATTACAAATACTAAAAGAACGGTAGAGTAAGAAAAGGAAAATTAGGGTAACTAAAAAGACAATTCAAATCTCAAATTCATGCTCCAACGGTCATATGCTCTACCCGAGCCCCTCAAGACGACTATATATATAGCTACAAAACTTCTCTCACGACAGCAGCCACGAAAATTGCACCAGCAGCTGCTCGCAGCCAAAGGAAAGCAAAAACATCTTGTTCGTAGATGGATTTCCACTGTCTTTCGAGGAAAGAGCTCCAAGATCTCTGCAAGAAGAACAAGATCCCTGCTAACATGGCCAATGTCTCCATCGCCGAAGCCCTAGAGGTTCTTCTCAAGGTACGAACGAAATATAATCTTGTATTTGAAATGATTAACCAACCATTTAATGTTCTTTCCTGTATTCAATGAAACTAAGATCTGTTTGTCCGGATCCAATTTTCTATCAAAGAACGAGCAGCGTTCTTGAAATATTCAGTAAAATCCGTTGAAATTTTCTTGATTTTACTGCTATGAATTTGTCTCTTGCCACTGAAAAGATTTTCTTGATTTTATTGCTATGAATTGGTCTGTCCACTTTGAGTGAACAACTGAAAAAAAAAGTGATTTCACAGAAAAGTAAATCAAAGTACGATTTAAGAAATTGATTTTTTTATATCAAGCCCAGTCCCCAGTTGGATTCTCATGTTTTCTTGTAGTCCATATCCCCTTTAATCTTATTATTAGTTTACAAATTGAAAGGAAACTGTAGGAATCAAACCTTCAAATAGTTTTTCTGTATCCGAAGACACCAGTAACACGGAGTAGCCGGAGGATGGTTCCAGTAGTTTCAGCTCGGGGGAAAGTAGAGGCTCAGAACGAACATAAATCTGTTCAGGGGGTGTACAAATCGAGGAGTGCAATGGGCTTAAAGGAGAAAGAGAGGGTTAGGCCATTGAAGATGGATGGGCCGTGCTGGGAAATTGAGGATGTTAAAACGAAGGATGAGAATGGTAAGTATTTTTGTTTTACGTGTGTATATATATATATAAAAGCTGTTATCTGCATGGTGGTCTGGTCAGAGTTAGAACTGAACAAATTGAAATGCAATATAAAAACAAGAAACAAGGAGTTAGAACTGAACTTCGACTGGAAACTATTTGCTGACAACATCGAAAAAGAGTTCTAAGAAAATCATTGATACAGAAGCGGTGGCTTGACAGACGAACATTTACTGGGGGAGAAAAGGGAAACGAACAATGAACTTGAAGATCTTGACAGACCAGGAGTGTTTCTCGAAAAAAGAGCCAGAATAAATGGTCAGCAAAAGAGCTACTGAAGGAACCCTAGGAATTTTACAGGCATGCCTGAATTCAAATACAGTGGACTGAGTTGTTTACACTTCAGGCGCATCGACAATTTTATTTTGTGGCAATGACCAAGAAGTGGTGGATGAGAGTGCATGGACAGACACAGATTAATTTAGAAGTCTGAATGTAACTAGCAATCCTTCCTTGATTGCCGAAACATATACGAGAAGGCTGCTCTGGAATTTGCTGAACAACATGGATTGGATCTCGTTTCTTTGATTCCTTCGCTGGTGTTAGGTCGATTCATTTGTCCTGAGATCCCAAGGGTACGTTTTCACTCTCAAGTTTCATTCGCAGTGACTTTTTGCAAATTGGTTCATTCTTCCCCTGCTTTCGTTTTAAAAAACATTTTAATTTTAACTCGTTAATCAATTCTAAAAGCTGTCTAGAACGAGGAATGAAATTATTGAAATTAAAACTTGTTAGCATGAGGTCATCTTATCTTCCTTTTCTTGCAACTTCTCTTTCGCCTTTTCTTTTTGAGCTGCTGAATTCTCTTACTGCAAATCAATTAAGAAGAGGAGATCCCTTATGAACAATTTATCCACCACAGATGCTGGGAAATTGAGGATGTTGAAACGAAGAATGAGAGAGGTAAGTATATTTTGTTTTACGAGTTTGATTGCAATATATATATATAAGCTGTTCATCGCATCTGTGGTGGTCTGGTCAGAGTTAGAAATGAACAAATTGAAATGCATTTTTCAACAAATAAAAATAAGAAACAAGGAGTCAGAACTGAACTTTTGATGAAAATTATGGAGGCCCCAAGCATGGACCTGGCGTTCGAAGCTTCTCATGCATTTTTCATCATGCAATCTGAATAGTTGATCATGGAAAGAAGCTGTCAGCAGAGGTTTCTACAGAAAGAAAGAAAGAAGAAAAGAACAGTTGATCATGGACAGAAGCTGTCAGCAGAGGTTTACAACAATGGTAATCTGATTTTATTTTTCTTCAATTAAAAAAAAACACTTATTCACAATTTTATTATTGATGGTGTTTTTTTATGTTTTGTGCTTATTTGATGTTTACTATATGGTTAGAGTCCTGCAGGACTAAATATTTTGTTCATTTATTGTCAGATTCACCAGCCCTCATCATATCTTGATTTGACTAAGATTAGCGGCATGACAATTATGACCTCCAATCAAACTTTGCAAATGTGGATGATAAGTGGCTTGACAATTATCACCTTCAATCAACTTTGCAAATGTGGAAAAGTGTGGTAGAAATCATTTAGATGAAGCCAAAAAAATGTTAATGCAGGAAGAGTTGTTGAAGATGATAGCAACAAGATGTCAGAAAGCAAACACGAAACTGAAAATATGAAGTCATTAACCCGTTCTTTTACCTTGGCCCAATGTTAGGCCAGATAACAATCTTATTACCCTTTGAATCTTCAAGGTCAGTTTACTCGCCCAACTGAAGCTGGTGGTCCAATGTTAGGCCACATAATAGGATTATTACCTTTTGAAGCTGGTAGTACGTAGAGGGCTGACAAGGCCTCATGCCCATGAAGCCATATAAGCCCCAACAACCTGCCAACCCCTCGTGGAGCGTGCATGTTGGCCCCTACTATGCTTGGCCTCTCCCGAGAAGGCTTTAAAGACACATGGGGCTGTACGTCCTTGCATCCATGGAGACTTCCCCTACAAATGAGTAAACTAGGTAAGTATTGTTAACCTTGAGAATGAAGTTGATGACCTTACTTATCTTATGTGTTGTTTGACTTATGGAAATGTACATCAAATGAAGGTTTATAACATATGCTTGTAACAAGGCCATGTTTTGGGTATGTACCTAATAATGAAAGATGACTACATTGAACAAGCTAATGTAGTTGATAGAGTATTCAATGACCAATCACAATCCTGGATAACAATGCAAGAGCACTTTTCTAACATATGCAATCCTGGTTAGAGATCTCACCTGAACTTATGCTATGAGAACCTATCTCAACAAGGCAATCAAGGTTGGCAATTCCACCCATATGGTTTTTATCCCTAATAAAATTATTAAGGCAACCCCTTGTACTTATAAATTCCAATGTTATGAGGTCATCGAGTGATGATCTTCTTGAGATGATGAAAACCTTAGCTTCTTGAAAGAGTTGTGCAATACCAAATGAGCTTACAAGCTAAAAGGCTACAAAACATGTGAAGCCTAAACATAGGTTAAATTTTATATCTTGTTGTTCAAAAGATATTTCCTTTAAGGAAAAAATACCCATGTGTGTTTACTATCCCATGTATTACTAGTAATTTTATCTGTAAATAGGTTCTATTTGACTATGGAAGTAAGAGATAAAATGATAGAATTTAACTTTCATGATGAAATAAAATATCATTATAACAATGTTTATTCTATCATATGTCATGACCAAATTTATGACTATGTGCAACAAGTTCATAATTTTAATTGCAAGGATAGGTTAAGAGTGACATTGATTTTACTTAGATATAATATATGGAGAGATGTATATTATGTTCTCTGCAACATGCAAGAATCATTGTTGACTTTGCAAGATTTAAAAAAAGCCCCTTATGGTAATATTTTTATTGATTTGATACTTTCACATAAAAAGCTTTTATCATCTATTATACAAGCACTCAAGTTAGAATTAAAACCTTTATCTGGAAATTTAAATTATGTATTCATTGGCGATAACAATACACTTTTTATTATTGTCGCAATGATGATTTTTTCATGCTTCACACCCCACCATTCCCCATATTTGGGATACAACAGCACACGGTGAAAATGGATGTGTTTTATAGTCATAAAAATTACAACTATAATTATCCGGAGTCGCCACCTAGTATTACAGTCACTAGGAAACCTATTGGTCTGTGAAAGTGTACGTAAGGACACTTGTTGTGCAAGGGGAAGAGGCATCACCCCAAGTGGTAAGGTGAATTCTTGTTTGATTGTTTTTCTATGTTTTAAAATTTTTACACTACAGTTTCAAAAACCATTTTTTGTTTACGAGTGTACTTTACAATGTAATTTTATACCACAATTAAAAACAAAATCTTTACATTTTTTATCCGCGGGTGTTCTTTACAATGCAGTTCTCCACCCCAATAGTTAAAACAAAATATTTATTAATTTTTTTGATATTTTGGCCAAATTCCAATAGATGATCATCAATTGGTTACGTTATCCAATTTTTATTTTAAAATAAGAGAAAGATGCAATATATTTTTTTATCTAAAAATAGGATGGGAAAAACTTTGGAATTCAGCCGTATGCATGAACACAAAACATTTTTTGTTTTTAAATAAAATAATAATAATAATAATAAAGAAAATAAATAAAATATTTTTTTATGTCAATTTGTATTTTTTTTTGGGTTGGGTTGTCAGCCGGCCGTGCATGGACTGGGCCTTTAGTCCTTGTAGGCTGGAAGCCCGGTTTATTTTAGGTTGGGCCTCCATTCCTTATGGACTAGAAGCCTAGTTTTATTTGACAATTAGGTTGGGTATAAAGCTTGGCCCACCTCATTGAATGGTCAGCCAAACGCGAAGTGCGTTTTGACCATGCCACTATCACTCAAGTGAACAGTGGGACACAGATTACATCCCACTGTTCACATGTAGTGAACAACGCGAGGAAGACGATGAATAGTGATTTTTTAAGGGTGATGAATGATGTACATGTTAGTACCGTTGGGTAGAGGAGGTCGAGGTGTTTGTCCTAGTGGTAGTGGCGTCAGCAATGGTAGCCTATGGTGGCAAGAGGAAGCGTTTAAAGGTATCAGGCTCAACTTGCAGCAACTGCAACCGCCTCTATTACCTCGCTGAAGACTGTGGCTGGGTTGTTGGTTTGGAGGGGAAGCTTTCGATGATGATGAGGGTGGTGTTGGGTGGTCGTCGAGCCACTCTTGGCAGAAAGAGAGAGCTCAACTGGACTGGTTTTAAAGAGAGAACAAGCTTGCAAACCAAGAGAGAGAGTTGATTGTTGAGAGAGATGAGGGATGATGGTGTGATTTTTGTGTGATATATTCTTGTTTTGCTTGTTTTTCTTTGCCAAAATTCTATGTAAATTTTCCTTTCCCCTTGCGTATTTTTCTAGTTCTAGTACGTGAAATTTTGCTCGTTTTTTTTTCTTTCTTCGTGTGCATGGTATCTATTTATAGGAGAAAACTAGTCTACACTAGTGGCTCAACCACTGTGGGTGTCGACAGGGTGATGGCCTGCCAACAACAGCGTGGTGGCTGTTGGTGGTGGCACAGGTGGGATGTCGGTAGGCGGTGCAAATAAAGTCATGCCGCGAAACTGCAGTTTTGGGGGAAGGTGGAAGTGCAATTTGATCCTTCAATTTATAATTATTCTAATTGTAACCCCAATTAACTTTGAACTTTTAATTTTGTGCAATTATATCCCTATCAAAATTTTAACAACAAACCCAATTTTGGGCGCATTTTTTATTTCGATCCTTCACTTTTGATGTATGTAATTTGACCCTCAATTCACCATTAAACTATCAATTGTCTTTAATTTGACCCCTAACTTTGCATAGTTGACTTGGAAAAATTCAATTGGGCCTTTGAAAATTGCAATCTTCTCAAATGAGCCTAAATTAAACTCAAGAATTTGATTTTTTTTCATCAATTAAACCCTTAATAAAATAAAATTGACCAATTTAAAGTATAATTACATCCTTGCACTTAATTAAATACTTCATTTGGACCTTAAATTGATTTCTAAACATAACAGTACTTTAAATTAGCCCATGATTAAATCAAATTGGCCTATAAAAAAATATGATTATGATTTTCATCTTAATACTAACCTTGAATTTGCATTTTTGGGTATAAAAGAGGTATGATCAGGCTTTTGAAAACTTTCAAAATTTCCACATTGATTTATCTACCAACACCAGCACCTTTTATTTTATTTTTGGTATGTTTGGGATAAATTTTGAGGAATAGCCCAAAAAAATTGGGTTATGACAATTATCATAATAAAAGGTTTGACAAGTGCTCAAGAGGAAAAGCTTGTAAAATTGTTGTTATATCACAAGAGAATCATTGGTTAGACTTATGTTAACATCATGGGTATTAGTTGCTCAATATGTGTGCATCATATACTATTAAAGAAAAATACAAAACCAATAAAAGAAATGCAAAAGAGGTTGAATCAGCCTATAATAGATGTGGTGAAAGTTGAAACTTTGAATGTAACGCTCCCCCTTTTTGGGAACAACCATGTAATCTTATTAATACACATTCACCCATAAATGTAATAATTTTTTTTCCACTAGAGGTGTAACATGACCCTAAACAATAATAGGTCTCAAAACAATAACATGTCTCAATAAAGTACATGTCTCAAATATTAACATGTCCGAAAATAGTAACAGGTCTCAAACAATAACATGTCCTGAAACAGTAACAGGTCCGAAACAGTAACAAGTCCTCAAACAATAACAGGTACTGAAACAATAACAGGTACTAAAACAATAATAGGTCCTGAAACAGTAACATGTCCTAAACAGTAATAGGTCCTCAAAGAGTAACAGGTCTGAAACAGTAACAGGTCTCAAACACTAACAGGTCCTGAAATATTAACAGGTCCGAAAGAGTAACAGGCCCTCAAACACTAACAAGTATCAAACAATAACAGGTCCTGAACCAATAACAGGTTTGAAACAGTAATAATTTCTCAAACACTAACAGGTCTTGAAACAGTAACAGGTCCAAAATAGTAACAGGTCCGAAATAATAACAGGTCCTGAAACAGTAATAGGTGGGCAGTAACATAACCCTTAATTCAATCTTGACCCGTTCATCTTGGGGTCTACAAAACCTTAAACATCACCTTCATCACAACCATAATTAATAACCATACATTTAGCATCATTCAACCATTTACACTAGAATTGATACAAATCTAGTCACATGTAGTAAAATACAACAAAAGGAGCTAATTTTCTTACATTCCAATATTTTACCAAAAATAGTGAACATAAATATCAGTTTGCCAATATTTAATTTATACAAGTTACTATTGGATACAAAAACTAAGAAACGATAGCTTTACTCCTAACGTGAAGATGACAGACTTGAAATAGAGATACAAGATATTCTTTTAAAGAAAATTCTAGAAGAAATCATATTAAAGTTATTAAGCCCACAATATGCCATCATATATAATTGAAATAATCAACAAAGCTATTTGAAAATGAAACCATCTTCCGCATTTACATATTGTTGATACTAAATATAACTGATACCAAGTATTACCCAAACTTAGCATTACCAAGACTAAGCGTTTTCGATACCCTTATCACCCTACTGACATTAGAAATCGGAGAAGACCCCTTTCCAGGTCCATAACATACCTCATACATGTTTACTTTACTCTTGAAAGTTCAACATACATGAATGCGTGTTTAAGCATTGCACCACAATCCCTTTATCCGGGATTATAACATACACTAAATGTATATTAGCTTGTGCATAGTGATCCACTTATCCAGGATCCTAACATACACTAAATATATGATAGTTATTCATGATGATCCCTTTATCCGAGATCCTAACATACACTAAAATGTATGTTAACCATTTTCTTTGGTGATCCTTTTATCCGGAATCCTAGCATACACTGAATATATGACAGCTATTCATGATGATCCTCTTATTCAGGATCCTAGCATACATTAAATGTATCCTAGCCATACTTGTCGATCCCTTTACCCAGGATACTAGCATACACTAAATGTATACTAGCAACCGCCATGTTTTGTTCATGACATTTCCAAACTTCGCTGATACACAATCCTTAAATATTTTTATTGATAAACTTCTTAATCTTCCACCAAAATTTTAAGCATAAATCACGCATTTTCACAATGAAAATTAAATTAAAAACATAGGCATGAATCACCTACCTGCTATGGATGCTCTGCTCGTGGTCCCTGTTGCTGCTGTGGCACCACACTTGTGTTCCCTCCTGCAATTATAGGAAATTCTCATAAATCGTTTCTAACCACCGATACTCCTAATAATAGTCACACCAAACAATTTCAATATGCCTTTAATTTTGTTATTCTTGATAACTTTTGTCAATCAAAATATCATTATAAACACCCATTTTCAAACATAACTTGTTTCCTTTCCTTTAATGTGTCTAACTTCATTGTTTCATGACCTCCCACTTCTTTCCCCTGTTTTGCTTTCTCAAAGCTACCAACAGAGGTCAGATTTTGACCTCTGCCCAGATTTTTCACTATAACAAGAGTTTTAGAACTCCGTTTTGTACAAATTTTATCTCGTTAGAAAGATAACATATAGGGCTACAACTCTTATGAAGGGAAGAAAACCCAATTATGTCCCCAAAATTCATGAAATGCATCACGAATGTGATAGACCTGTTATTTTATAGAGTCTGCCCTGCCCTTAACTAGAGTTATAAAATTACAAATTAAATGAAACAAGTTTCCTTGGATAGTGGACATCTAGAAATACAAATCCTACCAAGGAACCCAATCTTAATTCCCTTTTTGTCCCACTCAAATTTTCTCCGAAAGTCAAGAGATGAATCTTTTAAGTTATTCACTTCTACAGCTCATGCATTTGGCCGAAAGTTGGCCTTGGGGAAACAAGACTTCCCTCATTCCTTTCATGCTCAATTATTCATTACACAACCATTCACATGCAACACAACATATACAATAATTATTTTAGAAAACACATAATATTTCCCTTCTAATTTCTACCCTCAATGGCCAGCCATGGCCTTTCCTAAGATTCCCCCTTTTTCCTTTCCATTTGTCTTGCCAATTAACTCTCATTTCATCCTATTTCATGCCACATTAATCAATTTCATGCAATTCCACATTTCCCCCAAAATGTTTCAAGAACCCTAACCCAAAATTCATAAACAAAAATAATGCAATTTAACCATAAAGTCAAGAATCTTTTAGATGCATATAAGAAACACCTTACCAAGAAAGATTCAAGATCCTAATAGCTTGTGAAATCACAATATCCTCCTCTCTTCTTTCTCTTCCTACTTTTGGCAACCCAAACACTCCTTTTCCTCCACTTCTCCTTCTAATAATACTCCAAATCCTTGGGTTTTTTATGTTTGAATGTTTTGGTAACCCTTAATCTCACTTTCTCTTCGAATTTTTTTCTTCAATTGAGCAAGAGAATATAAAAATCTCCCTCCCTTTCTCCCCCTCATTTTGCTGGAAATGAGAGAAAATAGGGGTATTTATACTCCTCAATTTCTCTTATTGCACTTAGGCACCCCATCTCCTTTAAATGTTTTCTTTTTACCCCACCTCTTCTCTTCTTATAATTTAAATCATAATCTTTCATTTATTTCAATTTCACCCCATCTGAACTTATTTTATTCATCTTTTAAGTTATTCCTTTAATTTAACACTTACATTTATTTCTCAGGGTTTACATTGAAACTATTGGATGCAAGAGTCATTTATCTTATCACTAGTAGTAAGTGGATACAATCCATGTGGTGCCCAAAATGACCAGAATCATGATGGTAAAGAACATAAATGATGACCCATTCCCACTTGCATTTCAAGTGGTTGAAGAATATATGTATATTATAGAAAGTTTAATCTTTCTACATAGAAAGATGATTTCCCATTATCATTCATAGACCAAAAGCTTGAGCACCTATTAAGTAAGTTTTATTTATTTATTTTTTCATTGATATAGTGTATATAATCAATTTGTTGTTAATCTTGAAGATTAAGACAAGAATACCTTTACATGTTTATTTGGTATATATGCATACATGAAAATGTCTTTTGGTCAATGTAATGTATCTGTAAATTTCTAATATGCATGGTGAATAATTTTGCTGCCTATGCTAACAAAATAATTATGGTTTTCTTGAATGGTTTCACAGTGTATAGTGATTCTTTTGATAAGTATTTAGAATATTTATCTTCGGTCTTGAAAAGACGCATTGAAACCAACCTTATCTTAAATCATGAAAAGTGTTATTTTATCGTAGATCAAGGAATAGTCTTTACACATGTGATGTCTTTGCGTGGTTAAAAGATTGATAAAAATAAAATAGATGTTATTTAATCATTGTGTTACCTATCTTGCCTGATGTAGGTTTGTCAAATATTATAACATCCTTGTGCAAATTATTAGCCAAATAAGTTGTTTGATCAACATTTTTACTTCTAGTTATGAAAATACCCAATTTCTAAACTTAAACCATAATTTTGATTATTCAAAGTAAAAAAAATTCTATTGAAAAAATATATATTGCAGAGATTTGATTTAAGAGTAGTGGTCAGGTAGGAACCATGGTGGCTTGCTATTGCTATTGCTAGAGCGGCATTATAAGAGAAGAGAGAATGCACTACAAAGACATGGAAAAAGAACTTGGAAATACCTATCATGATCAATTATATTAAACAAAACCACATAATACTGCTCCATGTTAGATTCGTTATTGACCAAAAGTAATGGTTGTGACAACCCAATCAACTACATTTTTCTTTTTTTGATAAAAGAGGTTGATGGATTAATAAAAAGGGGGATAATTACAAGATTGAGTTGAAACTCGCAAACAAAATACAAACATAAATGGAAGAAAAAACATACAAAAGTGAATTGGTATTACATGTCACTACGATGTTTTTTTCACACTTCGCACTCTACCATCCCTGTAGGGGAGACGACACATGATGAAAAGAAGAGGTTTGATAGTTCTAAAGTCATGACTATAAAACTTTGGAGTCATCACCAATATTAAGGTCAATAGGAAACCTATTGGTTTGCGAGAGTTTGGGTAAAGGGATTTGTTGTGCAAGGGGAAGACACATCACTCTTAGTGCACCCTACCTAACGCAAGCTTGATCATTTTTCTAAGTTTGTTTTGTTTTTATTTGTTGTTCTTTCCTAAAGCTCGAGGTAGATCTCTCTTTGTGAGAGAGTCTCTACCTCATTAGGTGTTAAAAACCAAAAAAAAAAATTACACTACATTTTGAAAACACCGTTTTTAAGTATCTACGAGTGTACTTTACAATATAATTTTACACCACGATAGCTAAAAAAGCATAATTGTTAAATTATTTTGATATTTTGGCCAAATTCCAACGGATAATTGTAAACTAGTTATGATATCTAATTTTCATTTCAAAACATGAGAAAGATGCAACATATACTTTGCATGAAAAATATATTTGGGCCAACCTTGGAATTCAGTTGTATTCATGAAAATAACCAATAAAAATTAAAAATTATTTTTTTATTCATTTTGTATTTTATTTTTATTTTTTTGTGGGTTGGGTGGCCCTCCCTGATGGGTTGAATGACCCATCATTTAGGGCTGGACTGCCCATTTTTGGACTCGAATGGGCCAATTGGCCCACCCATTTTAAGTGGTCAGAATTCAACAACAACCTTAGGTTTGCACACATTTTTAGTTTGGTCATTGGTTTAATATTTATGCGATTTAACCCTTAATTGACCATTACACTCTCAATTGTCTTCAATTTGACCTCTGACTTTGCACTATTGGCTTGGAAAAATATAATTAGGTCTTGAAAATTCCAATCTTCTCAACTGAACCTGAATTAAGCTTACGAACTTGATTTTTCATTGTTTAAGACCACAATAAAATTAATTTGAGCAATTTAAAGTATAATTAAGTCCTTCCACTTAATTAAATCCTTGAATTGGACCCTAAATTAATTTCTAAACATAATGATACTTGTCATAATTTAATTTCTGGTTATTCCCCAAAATATACCAAAAAATAAAAAAAATATAATAAAAGGGTCTAGTATTGGCAGAAAAATCAAGGTGGAAATTTTAGACATTTTTGAAAGCCTGATCGTACCTCTTTTTGCCCAAAAATGAAGGAAAATGCAGATATAAGGCTAAAATAATTTATTATTGGATAAATCTACATAAAAGTTAAGTCGAAAGACATAATTATATTTTTATGGGCCAATTTGATTTAATCATCGGCCAATTTAAAGTGTAATTATGCTTTGGGATTAATTGAGAGTCCAATTGAAGGATTTAATTAAGTGCAAGAGCTTAATTATACTTTAAATGGGTCAAATTAATTTTATTAAGGGCTTAATTGGTGAGAAATTAAGTTTGGAAATTTAATATGGGTTAAATTAAGACGATCAAAATTTTTGGTGATGAAACTTTTTAGGTGAAATCGGAAGTCAAAATTAAAGATAAAAACATCGTTCTTCCTAGTTTTTCCAATCAAAAAAATCCTTTTTATCACAACCTATTTATTTAAAAAAAATAAAAAAGAAAAGAAATGAAAACTGCTCAAGCCACGCTTGGCTACACCAGCAGCCATGTTGCACCATGCCTGCCAGCACTCTCGCTATAACTCAACCATGCCCTGCACAACACCCCATTCTTGGACATCAACTCCATGCTTGGACCATACCTCATTCTCCTATAAATAGGCAGGAGAAAACAGAGCAAAAGGGAGGAAGTCACGGGGATTGAACACAGACGGGGGAAAGTTGGGGAAGACAGGGGTTGATTAAAATAGAGGAGAAATTTGGCAGCCATTAGAGAGTTTTTGGACTAGGGAATTTACATAACGGGGAGAAAAGAACACTGAGTGATGATCGTTAAAAGGGAGATGAAATAACACTAGGGATACAAAGAGTATACAGAGGGGAGAACACAAATACATGCATGGAATTTGTAGAAAAAAGTAGCAGGGGACGATGAACACACAGCTCCAGCCACCTTCTTCTCCATCTCTGGTGGAAAGCCACCATCAGCTCAATCATCTCCTTTGCCACGTAGTAGTTAGCCTTTATTTTCTCTCTCTCTCTCCTTCCCCGACACAACCAGTTCTTTCTCAGCTTCATCTCCTCCACCACATGTAGCCACAACCACGGCAGACCACCTCCCCGTCAGCCCAACTCTTCTTCTTCATGGTCGGCGATGTAGGAGCAGAGGCAGCAATGAAGACAGTAACAGACCCGCCACTTCAAGAGGTTATCTTGGCCACCACAACAGGGACAACCACCTCGACCTCCTCTACCCAACGGTAGTGGCAGGTGAGCCTCTCATGGTGGTCGGCCGACCATATTTTACTGTTCATGTGCATGGATATATATATATTGTGTTGTGTTTGGGTAGCTGGGCTGCTCTCGGCCTAGACCAAGCCCAACAAAGTTGGGCCTTTGGCCCATCTTGGCGAGGCCGGCCCATTTAGGTGGCCTAGGCCCGACCTAATTTTATAAAATAAACAAAAAATTGCATTTAAAAAATATGTGTTGTTTTTATGCATACGGCCATAATCGAAGGTTTTCCAAGCATATCTTTCATAAAAAAATATATGTGGCATCTTTCTCATATTTTGAAATGAAAATTGGATATCATAACCAATTCATGATTATCCATTGGAATTTGGATAAAATATCTATTTTTGTTTTAGGTGTAAAATTACATTATAAGGTACACCTGTAGATAAGAAAAAGTTTTTTATTGCAGTGTAAAATTTTTTATTTTTTTTATAGTGCAATGTAAAAAAATTAAAATTAAGAAAAACAATTAAACAATAATGTAACTTGTCTTAGGTAGGGTGCACTAGGGTGACGTGTCTTCCCCTTGCAAAACAAGTCCCCTTACCCAAGACTCTCGTAGATCAATAGGTTACTAGTGACCTTAAAACTAGGTGGTGACTCCTGATAATTATAGTTGTAGTTTTATGACTATAAAATAACCACTTTTTCACCACATGTCATTGTCTCCACAAGCAAGGGATGGTGGGGCACGAAGTGGGAAAAAATCATCGTCACGACAATACTCTAAATTGGCCCATGCCTAAAGCAAATTGGCCTATAAAAAAAATATAATTATGCTTTTTGGCTTAATTTTACTCCAATAATAAATTATGTTAGCCTTGAATCTACATTTTTCTTCATTTTTTAGCACAAAAGCGGTACGTTCGGGCTCTCTAAGACACTTAAAATTTTCACCTTAGTTTTTATATTGATGCTAGCCACTTTTATTTTATTTTTGTTTTATTTTGGGTAGATTTGGGGGAATAACCTAGAAATGAAAAAAAAACTACTAGAAACTTAAATCACATGCCCTTTTTCTAACAATAAAGATGCATCACTGTAAGAAACAATCAAAGGTGGTTGCTCTTGGTTTTGTATCTGTTAAGTCCACGGAATGCCCCAAATGTTATAGAGAGATGATGTAGTTATGTTGCACACTGGCTATGGTATTCCTGATCAATTGGAAGATGCCATATATATTGTTGAAGAGGGATTCTAGTGGTGATTGCTATTGATAAATTGGGGTTGAGTGATCATGTGTCTCATGTCTTTTTATTATTGGTAAGTGAATGCTATCTATTATAGTAACCTCTTCCATGTATGATTTGGCCAAGCTCTTGTATTAATTGCCTTCCATACCATGATGGCACGAGAAGAAGAGGTGTTCATGAGGATTTAGCATGCATGTATTTATGGAGGATTGGTAGGTGGTGGTTATTGGTGTAGACTCTCTTATTATATTCTATACAAAGTCGATTGTGAAGACGCATGAGGAGAACTTTCAACTCTTTAAAGAATTGACCATTTTTTGTTGTGAATTTATACTTTCTTTGCTCGTCTCCAGGTGTAGACGTTATGATCGAGTTGGTTTATAGTCTTGTTGCCTTGGAGCAAGTCTTCCATTGTGATAAGCTCATTCAATTCTCAACAAACTTGGGTTAGATTGATCTTGGGGTCGTGAATACCATTAAATTCCGCTAGGGTTTGCATTAGTTGGTATCAGAGCTAATCTAATCACAGGTTATATCCTTCAATTTGAATTTTTATTATTTCCTGTTTTGTTTTTGATAGATTCAGCCACCAAAAAAAAGGGATCTTACTTGTTATTGCTTTGTTGAACACTTAATCATAAGTTAGTGTTCTTGCCAAAATATATACATATATAGATAAAAAAAAAAAAAAAAGGTGCTTGATCTTGAAATCTTGATTGTTGCTACATTGAAAAAAAAAAGAAAAAAGAAAAAAAAGAAGAAAAAAAGAAAAGAAAAGGAAAAAAAGAAAAAGAAAAAAGAAGAAAAGAAGAAAAATCCCTTTTTTGTTATTGTTTTGGCCGAATACATGTTTGAGAAAACCTTGATCATTGGGAAATTAGTTAGTCTTCCACTTAGTACTCTTGTTTGTGTACCTTGAAAATTTGGGTAGTTTAGTTTATTTATTTTTTTGAGTTGCTGGAGTTTTCTTGAATTAAATCCTTAGTTCTTGATAATTCAAAATTATTTCTGATTTTTTTTTGTTCATGTCTTCAAATTGTCATATTATTCGTACCAATTTGCATTGCTATTCGTCAATTTGTCATTGAGTTTTGTTTTGTTAGTTTCATAATTTCTTACTTCTAGAGTCTATATCAAATTTATAAGTTCACTGCTTAGTTGGTTGCTTTTTCTGAATTGTTGCTAAGTGATCTTAAGAACTAAAGAAAGGCAATTTGAGTGGAAAAAGGCATAGGGAGCATATTCGAGTGAAAAGCCTATAAACTTGTGTGAAACAAGAGTGTGTGAGGTGATTTTTTTTTGCTAACGATTTTTGTGCAGGTTTAAAAAAAATGTCTTCTAATAGTGTGCTACAAAAGATCGGTAAAATCCAAGAAGATAGGTTTTTGAGAATGCAACAACAGATGGAATTTATGTTTGGTGAGCTAATGAATAGGATTGAAAAATTAGAAACTAGGTCTGATGGAGGACAAAGTAAAAGGGGTGGAGAAGCTAGGAAAGAGGAGAGTGTTGCTAGAAATTCTTCAAATGAAGCCAAGGATGATCTTAACCGTAGTGGTGGGTTCCGTACAAATAGGGGAGAGAGGTATGAGAATCGGCCAAGGAGGGGACATATTCGGCCACATAGGGATTTTGAGCATAGAGGGGATTTTGATGATTTGGGAAATATAGACTGAAATTTAGGTAGTATTAAGTTAAAAATCCCAGCCTTTAAGGGAAAAACTGATCCGAAAGCTTATTTAGATTGGGAAAAAAAGGTGGAGATGATTTTTGACATCCATAGGTGCTCTGAAGAAAAGAAGGTTAAGTTAGCTGTAGTGGAGTTTACTGACTATGCCATGGTTTGGTGGGAGAGATTGGTAGTAGAAAGAAGAAGGAATAGAGAAAGACCAATTAGCACATGGGAGGAGTTGAAAACAATAATGAAGAAGAGGTATGTGCCTAAACATTATTATCGGGAGTTGTTTAATCGTGTATAAATGATTACACAGGGTAAAAAGAGTGTGGAGGAGTATTAGAAAGAATAAGAGATGGCTATGATTAGGGCTAATGTTAATGAAGATAAGGAAGTTACGATGTCTAGGTTTTTGAATGGCTTGAATAGAGACATAGCTAATGTTGTGGAGTTGCAATCATATGTTGATTTGAAGGAGTTAGTACACTTATCCATAAGGTTGAAGGATAGCTGAAAAGGAAGTGTAATACACGATCTAGAGCTTATATGGGGTCTTCTTCAGGTTAGAAGATGAATTATAGGAGGGAGGGTAATGCATCATCGAAGCCTTTAGTGACTTCTAAAGTTGTTGAACCTAACTCCATGAAGAAGCAGGTTTCAGCCAATGATCAAAAACTTAAGGGAGAAGTTCAACCGAAGCGTAATCATGATATAAAGTGTTTCAAGTGTCAAGGATTGGGACACTATGCATCAGAATGTACAAATCATCGAGTTATGATTCTAAGGGATGATGGAGAGATTATGTCCACTAGGGAGGAGTCTGATTGTGATGACATGCCCCCACTTAAGGATGCTAGTGATTTAGAGTATGCTATTTGTGATAAAGTTTTGGTGGTTAGAAGGTCACTTAGTATTCAAACTAAGGAGGATGATGTGGATCAACAAAGGGAGAACATCTTCCATACTAGATGCCTAATCAACGATAAGGTATGTAGTATGATCATTGATAATGGTAATTGTACTAATGTTGCTATTGTTACTTTGGTTAGAAAGTTAGGATTGAATACCATAAAGCATGAGAGGCCTTATCAACTTCAATGGTTGAATGAATGTGGTGTTGTTAGGGTGAATAGACAAGTGATGATTTCTTTTTTAGTAGGAAAATATAAGGATGAAGTGTTATGTGATGTTCTGCCTATGCATGCTACTCATCTGTTACTAGGGAGGCCTTGGCAATTTGATAGGAAAGCCAAGCACGATGGGTTTAAGAACAGGTATTCATTAGAGAATGATGGAAGGATTTATACACTTTCCCCACTCTCATCAAAGCAAGTGTATGAAGATCAAATTCACTTGAAGAAGGGTTATAAAGAAGAGCAACATGTTTCGACCAAAGTGGAGGAACAAAAAGATTTGGCCAAAATGGAAAACAAGCTGAACAACATTGTGAGGATGTGAGGAAGAGAGAATAGAAAGTGAGCCATGAGTTGAAAACCAAAAGGAACAAAGTTTTGGCCCTTAGGACATTAGGAGAGGGTCATGGCCAAGAACAAAAAAAAATAAAAGAAGGCCGAGAGTGGAGAGAAAATGAGTGGAGAGAAGAAAGAAAGGGGCGAGAAAAGAAGAGTGTGTAGAAAAAGTGGGGAAACACCTTATTTTTTTTGCAAAATTTAATGATCTTAAACATGCCTATCTTTCTAACTTACCTATGATTTTACTTGTGTATAAGGAGGCATTCTTTAACTCAGATAACTTAAATTCTTGTGTTCCTAGTGTTGTTCAAGTTCTTTTGCATGAATTTGAGGATGTCTTTCCAGAAGACATTCCTAATGGTTTGCTGCCAATTAGAGGTATTGAGCATCAAATTGACTTTGTTCCAGGAGAATCTATACCAAATAGGCCAGCTTATAGGAGCAATCCTGAAGAGACTAAGGAACTTCAAAGGCAAGTGGAGGAGTTGATGTCGAAAGGATACATTCGAGAGAGCATGAGTCCTTTTGTAGTTCCTGTGCTTCTTGTTCCAAAAAAGGACAAAACTTGGCGAATGTGTGTGGATTGTTAAGCCATCAATAACATCACTGTAAAGTATCAACATCCCATTCCTAGATTAGATGATATGTTGGATGAATTACATGGTTCTAAATTATTTTCAAAAATTGATTTGAAAAGTGGTTATCATCAAATTAGGATGAAAGAAGGGGATGAATGGAAAACTGCTTTTAAAACTAAATATGATTTGTATGAGTGGTTGGTTATGCCTTTTGAACTTACTAATGCACCTAGTACTTTTATGAGATTGATGAATCATGTGTTGCGTGCTTTTATTGGTAAGTTTGCAGTCGTTTACTTTGATTATATCTTGATTTGTAGTAAGGAGATTGATGAGCATATAAGTCATTTGAGACAAGTTCATGATGTGCTTGGAAAAGAGTCCTTATATGATAATTTGAAAAAGTGTGATTTTTTCATGGATAGGATTGTTTTTCTTGGATATGTGATTAGTGCAAAAGGTATAGAAATGGATGAGGCTAAGGCTAAGGCTATTCAAGAATGGCCTACACCAAAATCCATAACAGACGTTAGAAGTTTTCATGGTTTGGCTAGTTTTATAGGAGATTTATTAAAGACTTTAGTACGATAGCCTCTCCACTAACTGAAATTGTTAAGAAAACCATGGGTTTCAAGTGGGGAGAAGAACATGAAAATGTTGTTAGCTTGTTAAGATCAAAGTTGATTTCGGCACCTTTACTATCTTTACCTGATTTTAATAAAGCTTTTGAGATTGAATGTGATGCTTCAAGAATAGGTATTGGAGCCGTTTTAATGCAAGAAAAATGACCCATTGCTTATTTTAGTGAGAAACTCAACGGTACAACTCTTAACTATCCCACTTATGATAAGGAGTTGTATCCAGTCGTGCGGGCTTTGGAGACTTGGCAACATTATCTGTGGCCCCGAGAGTTTGTCATTCATACTGATCACCAATCATTGATACATTTGAAGGGTCAAGGTAAGTTAAGTAGGAGACATGCTAAGTGGGTTGAGTTTATTGAAACTTTTCCATATGTGATTAAATACAAGCAAGGTCAGGAAAATGTGGTTCTCGATGCCTTGTCGCGAAGGTATGTTCTTCTTAATACTCTTAATACTAAAATACTAAATTGCTAGGATTTGAGTATATTAAGGAATTGTATCTTGATGATTATGATTTCGGTGCTATATATGACTCATGCAGGTTTCGGCTAAAGATAAATATTTTAGGCATGATGGATTTTTGTTTAAGGAAAATAAGTTATGTGTGCCTAATTGTTCTTTACGTGAATTGCTTGTGAGGGAAGCACATGGGGGAGGTTTAATAGGGCATTTTGGAATTACTAAAACTTTGGAGGTTCTGCATGAGCACTTTTATTGCCCTAATATGAAAAGAGATGTGCAAAGAATGTGTGATAGGTGCATAACATGTAGACAAGCTAAATCTAGGGTAATGCCTCATGGATTATACACACCTTTGCCTGTTCCTAAGGAACCTTGGGTTGATATTTCTATGGATTTCATCTTAGGTCTACCTAGGTCTAAGAAAGGGAGAGATTTTATATTTGTTGTTGTGGATAGATTTTCTAAGATGACATATTTCATTGCTTGTCATAAAACAGATGATGCAATAAATATAGCTGACCTATTCTTTAGAGAGGTCATTCGGCTACAGGGTCTCCCTAGGAGCATTGTATCCGATCGAGATGTTAAGTTTTTGAGTTACTTTTGGAAGGTTTTGTGGGGTAAGTTAGGAGCTAAACTTTTATATTCTACTACTTGTTATCCATAAACAGATGGTCAAACTGAAGTTGTTAACTGGACTTTGATTCAATTGTTAAGGGCTATCATTCAAAAGAATCTTAAAAATTGGGAAGATTGTTTGCCATTCATTGAATTTGCATGTAATCGTAGTGTGCATTCTACCACTGATCATTCCCCATATGAGATTGTTTATGGTTTTAATCCTAATTTTGATCGTAATCAAAAAGCATAGGTGGTGAAAGACCTTCATGCAAAGATTCGACAACAAATAGAAAAAAAAGAATGAACAATATGCAAACAAAGCCAATAGGGGTCTAAAATTAGTGAGATTTGAACCAGGTGATTGGGTTTGGGTGCATAAGAGAAAGGAAAGGTTTCCTGAACAAAGAAGATCAAAGTTGATGCCTCGAGGAGATGGTCCTTATCAAATCATAGAAAGGATTAATGATAATGCCTACATAATAGATTTATCGGGTGAGTATGGTGTAAGTGCTACATTCAATGTTTCTAATCTTTCTTTGTTTGATGTAGGTGATGATTCGAGGTTGAATCCTTTTGAGGAGCGAGGGGATGATGCGATCCAACTATCAAAGGATCCATTGGAGGTTCCAGTTGGTCTAGTTACTAGGCTTAGGGCTAATAAGTTCAAAGAAGCTTTCAATGGACTTCTTCAAGATACATGGGCTAAAGTATACTTCAAGAGGATTTGTAATAATAGAGAGCAAGCCTTGATTAATCTCATTCATTTTCAAGAAGGGCTTGTTAGTAGAACCAAGACCATTACATAAGGATTGAGAGAAGAAGACTAGATTCGGACAGTTTGACCTTTGGTTACTCTTTTAGTCATAACTAGAGCTACAAATCCAATTTTTCTATGAATCTAGTTTTTATGGAAACTAGACGTCCAGATCTTTCCAACGGTGTATGGCATGCCTTCTAATTCTTTAGGAAGAAAGAGAACCATCTGTTTTAAGTTGGGTCTTGCTGCTGCCTGACAAAATGCGGAAACAACGAACTTGTCTTATTTAATTAGTTAGGCTATCAAATTTTAATTATTTTGAGAGGAGAAAATTTGTTTGGGTTTTTAGACTTGTTTATTTTTGTATTTTAATTAGTTTGGGCTAGTTTTAGCTTGGGTTGATTATTATTTAATTTGGGCTATGTGAGACCCATTATGGAAACAAGGGTTTTGGCTTGGAGTATAAATACTCTTTAGGAATAATGTTAGGGGACTTTTTTGAACAATATTTTCCAGCACTGTAGTCGTCTTTGGTTGCTTCATCTTGGTTCTTGATTGAACTTTCAACTCTTCAAAGAATTGACCATTCTTTGTTGTGAATTTATACTTCCTTAGCTTGTCTCCAGATGTAGGTGTTGTGATCGAGTTGGTTTATAGTCTTGTTGCCTTGGAACAAGTCTTCCATTGTTATAAGTTCATTCAATTCTCAACAAACTTGGGTTAGATTGATCTTGGGGTCACGAAAACCATTAAATTTCGCTAGGGTTTGCATCACACATCTTGATATTTTTTATGCCAAAGCATCTTTCTTGTAGAGGGTGGCAAATTGATTGCTAAACTAATTAGTTTCAATGGTGGAAATGGAGATAAGAAGGCATCTAGATTATTCTTTAGCTCTAGGATGGTTGAACTAAGGAGGATGTACTTGGTAGAGTAGTAAACCTGAATTGAAAACAAAATTAACTTGATAAGTTGGAGCCTTCTTGCGTATATAAAGGATGTTGAGGTCAAGAGCTTAATTCACGAGGTTATTCGATTGACTAGTAGGGTACAATCAACGTTAGCAAGTCTTAAGGAAAGTAAAGGCGCCCTTAGATAGTTAACTGGTAAGTAGCAAAGCTGATAGTAAGAAGTTGCATTGTTGTTTGATTGTTTGTCCTAAGTTTAATTTTTTTACACTGCATTTTAAAAAAAAACATTTTTGTCTATGGGTATACTTTATAATATAATTTTACACTGCAATAAAATAAAACTTTTTTTTATATCTATGAATGTACTTTGCAATGTAATTTTAAACCATCGTAAAAAGCCCTTTTTTATCCACGGGTGTACTTTACAATATAGTTTTACACCACGATAGTTAAAACAAATAATTTTTATTTTTTTATATATTTTGACCAAATTCCAACGGATAATCATAAATTGGTTACGATACTCAATGTTTGTTTTAAAATATGAGAAAGAAGCAACATATTTTTTTTATGAAAAATATACATGGAAAAACAATGGAATTTAGTCTTATGCATGAAAACAACAAATTTTTCTTTTTCCTTTTTTCTTTTTGAAATGCAATTTTTATGTTTATTATATATTTTTTCCTTTCCTTTTTTTTAACAAAGGGAAAAAAATTATGGGCTAGATTCTCCAGCCCTGATGGGCCAAGAGGCCCATCATTTTGAGGCCCATCTAACTAGGCTGGGTTGGGTTAGACCAGCCTAGAATTTAAAATAAAAATCAAAAAGGAAGAAGAATGTGAATAGTGCAAAATTATCATTGTTCACATTCATGAACAGTAACTAGTCAACTTCGACAAGAGGGTTACCTGTTGATGCTGCCTTGTAGAGGAGGTCGAGGTGGTTCTTCCTGTTATGGTGGCATCGGAAACGGAGGTTTGTGGTGGCTAGAATGAGGGCTAGAAGCTTGCTGGTCGGGGTAGCCTCTACAACTACTGCTTCAATGTTGTCTCGCTCGAGGCCATGTTTGGGTGACTGACGGGGTGGAGGAGCTATTGGTGGAGAGAATGGTGGTATTGGAGGGTGGCTTGTTGCTGTTAGAGGAGAGGGTGGTGGCTGCTTCATGTCTGGTTTTAGAGAGAGAGAAGCCATCAGGGAGAGAGAAAGAGAGGTTGTAGTGGGGAAGAGAGAGAAGGGAGTCGTCACCAGTGATGGAGCTCTAGCCATGGGTTGGCTAGAATGCTCTTGTGTGCTGTGTATCTATGTTCATCGCCTCCTCGCTATCAAAATTTTCTCCCCTGGTTTTATTTCATCCTCTATCAAAGTTTCCCCAGTTTTTTATTGTTCAATCCCCATCTCAAAATTTTCTCCCCCCAGTTTTTTCCAGTTTTCAGACCCTCCCCGCATTTGCTTTGTTTTCTCCTGCCTATTTATAGGAGAATGAGGTAAGGTGCAAGTATGGATTTCATATCTAGGAATGGGGTGTTGTGCAGCGCATGGTTGAGTTATGGTGAAAGTGGTGGCAGATATGGTGTAGTATGGCTGCCAGTGATGGCCTGGTCAGTTTTTTTTTTTTGAAAATTTTAAATAAATAATTTTTGGTAAGAAAGGATTTTTTCAATGGGAGAAACCAGGAAAAATGATGTTTTTATCTTCAATTTTGGCTTCTGATTTTACCCTAAAAGTTTAGTTGCTAAAAATTCTGATCTTCTCAATTTAACCCAAATTAGGCTTCCAAACTTAATTTCTAACCAATTAAGCCCTTAATAAAATTAATTTGACCCATTTAAAGTATAATTAAGCCCTTGTGCTTAATTAAATCCTTCAATTGGGCTCTCAAATAATTCTGAAGCATAATTACACTTTAAATTAGCTGATGATTAAATCCAATTGGTCCATAAAAATATAATTATGTCTTTCAACTTAATTTTAACACAAATTTATCCAATAATAAATTATTTTAGCCTTGAATCTCTATTTTCCTTCATTTCTAGGCAAAAAAGAGGTATAACTGGGCTTTCAAAAATGTCCAAAATTTCCACATTAATTTTTCTACCGACAACAGCCCCTTTTATTTTATTTTTGTCATTTTTTGATATATTTTAGGGAATAAACCAGAAATTGGGTTATGAAAGGGTGTATGAGTTTTTTTTTTGGTCCTTATTTTGGCTCTCACCAACTCTATTTATAGAGTTTTTTTCTAGCCAAAATTCAAAAGCAATCATCAACTTGTGTACCTTTTTTAATTTGGTCCTTGGTTTTCGATTTGACCCTCAATCGACCATTAAACTCTCAATTTGTTCAATTTTTCCCTTGTGCCAAGATATTTTTGGATTTTTGTTTTTTTTTATATTTTATTGTGTTTTTTTTCGAAACATAAAAACCGGTGGGTCAAAAATAGGATAGCAACATGTGTAATTTATTTAGTTTAGCCCTTGAGGTTTTTATTCCTAATTTCTTCAATGAAAGTTTTGATTGTTTTCAATTTTGCCCTTCAATTAAAACTGATTATATATGTTGGTTTTCATTTCAGTCCTTATTCTTTTGCTTTTTGATTTGTTTTTGGTTCCTTTAATTTTTTTGGTATGCGGATTTTAATTTTATTATTTTTCCTCCAATTGAAACTGGTAATAAATGCTACTTTTCATTTAAGTCCTTATTCTTTTATTTTGTTTTAACAAAATTACACTACAATTAGCTTTAAAAAAGTCATTATTTATTTTGGTCCCTAGGTTTTTATTTGTTTCAATTCTGCCCTTCGATTAGAATTAGTTATATATTCTGTTTTCATTTGTTTTAGTTGTGTCCTTCAGTTGAAATTGGTCATATATGTTGCTTTTCATTTTCATCCTTACTCTTTAATTTTTTTTTAAAAAATAAACTGCTTATTTTATAAATACTTTTATTTATTTCAGTCCCAAGCTTTTATTTTTTGTTTTTAATTTTTGTCATTTTTTTTATTGGCATTTTATTTTTATTTGGTCTAGTCCTGAAATTTAGTTTTTCTTTTTAATTTCTAGTATTAGTCTGATAACAAAATAATAATTATCAAGCTGATGGGCTTTTTAATGATGAAATTAAATATAATGGCAAACCTTTAAATAATCCAATACTTTTACATACTTTTTATGCTTAAATTGATGTACAGTGTTATAAAAATATTAATGTTCAAGAAATAAAATTTAATTTCACAAAATACAAAGAAAAAAAAAACAATTTAACTATAAGAGATTTGATGTGATATTTCCTAAAATAAAAATAGACAATATGCTGATAAAAATAGACTCACTTGCATGATCTTAATTAAAACACATAGACCAATGTTTGTAACCTTAGTGCCTGTTTGGAAATGCGGTTGAAGTTGATTTTGGAATTTTTTTTTTTTACATTAGCACATGAATATGATCTAAAAACATCAAATTTTTTAAATTTAAAATAAAAATAAAAAATTTCAATTTTTTTCAAAAGCATTTTTATAACGCGATGTGTAACAGGGCCTAGAATCATACATCTTTTCCATTTTTTTAGAATTGCAATTGAAAAGAGCAAGTGAGGATAAATATCAAAGAAAAATGAGTTATTGTGGATTTTAAAAATTAATTCCAAGTTTTGTCTCACTGAAATGAAGTTTATTGGAATAAAAAATAAAAATATTATAGTTGAAAAAGTTTTATTCATCAACTTTCTATATGCTTCATTATTTTTAGAGATTTTCTTTCTCAAACTCAAAAACTAAAATGTTAATAAAATTATGTTTTGGACCAAACTTAAAATTAAAAATACTAATTATCACAGAAAAAGTAATGATTAGAATATTAATTATTAACAATAATTGTTGCAATAACAGCTATAATAATTGTGACAATTTATCAATTATGATAATAACAATAAAAATAATAATCAAGATAATTCCTTAATCGATGTTGTTTTATGAAAAAATTACTTCTGCAACTTTTTTAAGTATGACATTTCAGATCTAATATTACATGAAAAAAAACTTTTTGAAGGTAGACATAGACAAAATAGGTGAAAAAAATTTGGTCAAATTATCTACAAATAAAAAATATATGAGTCACTTACCTTGCGCTTCGCCGTAGACAAAACAAAATTATGTAACATGTCAAGAAATGTTAATGCTTCTTGATTTTTTTTAATAATGCTATATGTCGCGATAGCGATTTTTTTGCACTTCGCGCCTCGCCATCCCCTCGGGTTTTGGGGAGACAACAGCACGCGGTGAAAAAAGAGGGTGTTTTATAGCCGTAAAATTACAACTATAATTATAAGGAGTCGCCACCTAGTATTAAGGTCACTAGGAACCTAATGGTCTGCGAGAGTCTTGGGTAAGGGGACTTGTTGTGCAAGGGGAAGACGCGTCACCCCCAGTGCACCCTACCTAAGGTAAGCTGCATTGTTGTTTGCTGTTTTTTTCCTAAGTCATTTTTACTAGTCTTTTCCTAAGGTTTAATGTAGATTTTTCTCCGAGAGAAAATATCTACCTCATTGCAGGTTGAAAGACTAACCACAAAAATAAATTTCACATTGCATTTTGAAAATCATGATTTTACCTATCTACGAGTGTACTTTACATTGTAATTTTACATCGCGATAGATAAAATAAAATAGTTGTTAAATTATTTTTGATATTTTGGCCGAATACCATCGAATAATCATAAAATGGTTACGATATCCAATTTTCGCTTTTAAAACATGGAAAAAGATGCAACATATTTTTTTTGCGAAAAATACAATGGGAAAAATTTTGGGATCCGGCTATATGCACGAAAACACATTATTTGTTTTTTTTGTTTTCTTTTTTGAAATGTCATTTTTATGTTTTTTTTTGTGTTATTTTTTTTATGCAACTCACACACCCATTCTCTTTTTCATTATATTTTTTTTTGGTACATTTTACAATTACATAACATGTACAAGAAATAAAAATAATAATAACTCAAAATAAACACATTAACATCTAAAAATTACAAAATAACCAACTCGGCAGCACTGTTGAAAGTTGAAGCCAGCAGAAGCATTGGTGGCACGTCGTCCCACGCGCCACCGCCATTGGCGGCGCCTGGTCCCACGTGCCACCGTCGAAGGAACAACATGGAAGGGAGGTAGATCAGCTTGTCTCCTTCCTTCTCTTGCCGGTGGTGACCTGCAAAATAGAAAACATAAACACAACAAACACACAAACAAAGTTTCTGCCAGATCTGCTTTTCCTTCAACAGATCTCAGGTATGCTCTTCCCCTTTTCAAGTGGCTGGTGGTGCCGTGGACAGGGATGCTTGTGCAGCTGGAGATGATTTTGGCATGGGGTGTTGACGGTCGCCACTACTACCAAAGAAGAAGATGAAGATGAAGAAGAAGAAGAGCTGATGGGGCTGCAACCACGGCTGCTGATGGCTTGTGAGGCAGATCTGTAAAGAGAGGAAGAGAAAGGAGACCATCAGGGAGAGAGAAAGAGAGGGCTGAACCTACTGGTGATGGCTGTTGAGGAAGGTTTTATGGGTGAAAAGAGGGGAGGCCGTCAGCGTAGAGGAGCTGACAGCCGACGACTAGAGAGGAGAGTGTGGACGGCAAGGAAGGCTGAATGGCGAGAAAGAGAGACAAAGGCTGCTGTTGACAATGGTGGAGGGTGAGATGACCGGAAAATGGAGCAACTCCCGAAGCAAAGAGTTGACGGGAAGGGAGGAGAAGACAAAGGAAGGCTGACGCAGTGGGGGAGGAAAGCTGGCCGGCGACGACGAGGGAGATCGGCCGGCCAAGGAAAAAAAGATGTGGGAAGGGGGCTGCAACTACCTCCCCAAAGGGGTTGGTGGCTGCAGCCCAAAAGAGAGGATTAAGGTTTCTCTCTTTGAAGTTTTTTTGTTTTTTTAGGGTTTTTTTTATTTTTTTTATTTTTTTTTGCCTGGTTCCCCTCTCCCCTCTACCAAGGCAACTTGATCTCTATTTATAGAGAAATTTGCCCCTCTCTTTTCATTTTGGTCCTTCATTTTGAATTTGTGGAATTTGATCCTTAATTTCGCACAATTGGATTGGAAAAATGCAAATCGGTCTCCGAAAACTCCAAACTTCTCAATTGAACCCAAATTAAACTTAAGAATTTGATTTTTCATCGATTAAGCCTTTAATAAAATTAATTTGATCAATTTAAAGTATAATTAAACCCTTACACTTAATTAAATCCTTCAATTGAGCTCTCAATTAATTCCGAAACATAATTGCATTTTTAAATTGGTCGATGATAAAATCAAATCAACCCGTAAAAATATAATTATGTTGTGCGACTTAATTTCTACACAGATTTATCAAATGATAAATTAATTTTTCCTTAAAATCTACATTTCCTCTAATTTTGGGGACAAAAGAGATACGATTAGACCCTCGAAAACAAACAAAAATTCCACATTGATTTTTCTACCCTTGTTGGCCCTTTTTATTTTATTTTTGTTATTTTTTTTATATATTTTGGGGAGTCACCCAAAAATTGGGTGATGACACTATATATTAGAGCAAAATAATCAATCTACAAGACTTTCAATTATTTAGTTGTTTAATACATCCATTTTGTTATAAATAGTGCATTCAAAATAATGAGAAAGATTATTTTAAAGATTTTTCTCTTAGAAAAATTATATATTTTGATATTTGTTTAATCTTTATGCCTTAAAAAATATAACAAATAACTAACGATTGAAGAATAACTATATAGGCATGAGAGAGGGTTTTTTCTTATTTTAAACTTTAATCCAATTTTATTTTTGTAACCATTCTTTAAGAAATTGGTTGTTAATTGGACATATAGAATTGCGATTGAAAAGAGCATGTGAGGATAAATATAAAAGAAACATGAGTTATTATGCATTTTAAAAATTAATTCCAGGTTTTGTCTTAATGAAATGAAGTTTATTGGCATAAAAAATAGTAAATATTATAGTTGAAAAGTTTTATATACTTCATTATTTTTAGAGTAAGAAAAAGAAAATTAGAGTAACTAAATTTTTTTTTTATATAATCGAGGTGTTCGGGCCAACTTAAGTGCACCACAACTAATCTCCAGACTCACTGAACATCCTTCAAACCCAATAAGCATATAAGGCACCGCGGGGGTGACAGGCATGCATGGTGGGACTTGAATCTTGATATGGATTGCAGCGTGTTTTATTATAATTGTTTTTTTAGTATAATTTGAAATTTCTGTAGATTATATTAAAAAAAGAAAAGACAATTCAAATATCAAATTTATGCTCCAACGGTCATATGCTCTAGGGTGTTGTCACCCGAGCCCCTCAAGACGACTATATATAGCCACAAAACTTCTCTCACGACAGCAGCCACGGAAACTGCACCACCACCTGCTCGCAGCCAAAGGAAAGCAAAAACATCTTGTTAATAGATGGATTTCCACAAAACTTCTCTCACGACAGCAGCCACAAAAACTGCACCGGCACCAAAGGTGAGCAAAAACTTTTTTTTTTCGTTCCCATTTTCAGTTCAAAGATGGATTTCCAGTCTTTCGAGGAAAGAGCTCCAAGATCCCTGCAAGAAGAACAAGATCCCTGCTAACATGACCAATATCGCCATGGCCGATGCCCTCAAGTTCTTGACAAGGTATGAACAAAATATAATCTTTTCTTTGAAATGATTAACCAACCATTTAATATTCTTGCCTGTATTCAATGAAATTAAGATTTGTTTCTCCGGATCCAATTTTCTATCAATGAACGAGCAGCGTTCTTGAGATATTCAATAAAATCCGTTGAAATTTTCTTGATTTTATTGCTATGGATTTGTCTCCTGCAAAAAAAATTGATTTTCTTATGGTATACTATTAGGTATTAAACAAATTGTTTTTCTATATCAAGCCCCGTCCCCAGTTGGATTCTCATGTTTTCTTGTAGTCCATAACCCCTTTAATCTTATTATTAGTTTATATAAATTGAAAGGAAACTGTAGGAATTCTGTCTCCAAAAAAAATATTTTATTTTTTCAGGTGGAAACACTTGGCAGAGCTCGATACAATGGATCACCGAAAGGTCCTCAAACTTCTGTTAGAACCTCGACTCGAAGAAAACCTCTTCGTGACACGCTTTCTGCTCGCCAGAAAATGGAGAGTACAGCGATGGAAATTGTTGAGCAACAAGTGAAGCACAATGTGCCGAAGACACCAGCAACACGGAGTAGCCGGAGGATGGCTCCAGCAGTTTCAGCACGAGGAGTGCAGTAAGGTTGTTGGAGAAGGGTATGGAAGGATTGGGCTTAAAGGAGAAAGAGAGGGTTAGGCCATTCAAGATGGATGGGCCGTGCTGGGTAATTGAGGATGTTGAAACGAAGGATGAGAGTGGTAAGTATTTTTGTTTTATGTGTTTGATTGCAATAAATATTTGATTGCAATATATATATATATATATATAAAAGTTGTTAAGGACGAGGAATGAAATTATTGAAATTAAAACTTGTTAGCAGGAGGTCATTTTATCTTCCTTTTCTTGCAACTTTTCTTTTTTTTTTCTTCATTATTAAAACAGCGGTAATATGATTTCTTGTTTCTTCATTGCAAGGTTGTATTTTGATTAATGCTGTCTGAATCAGCATTGTCTTCCATTGATGTTTTAGCGGCATCTTTGTTAATATGTATGTAATTTCGTATGCTCTAATACCATGTAAATTTAAGGATGTAACTAGAGAGAATTGCAGAAGGATTTTATTCTATGATATTCTGCATAATTACAGTGTCTATTTATATACAATGTTTAGCTATAATGTAGAGCTAAACTTGATTGAGTCCAACTCAATTTAGTTGTCTCATTATTTCCTAATTTACAGGGGATATATTTCTTAATTAACAGAGGATAGGCTTTGGCAGTGGATTGGCTTCAATTGCAGATAATCGTCAATGTCTGCAGGTTTATCTTTAGCATGTCCAGACCAATCTTTCACTTATCTTTTCAACACTCCCCTTCAATTTGGAGCATGAATGTCAAGAATGTTCAACTTGCTTGTTAAATTCTTAAAATTGTCTCCCCCTAAGGCTTTAGTGAATTTGTCTACCAGTTGAAGATGTGATGGAATGAATTTTGTAACAATTTGTCCTGCTTGAATCTTTTCGCGTATAACATGGAATCAATTTTGATATGCTTTGTACGTTCATGATATACTGGATTCGCGACAATATGAAGTGCTGCTTGATTGTCACAGAATAATTCCACTGGTTTTAAGTGCACTTGTAGGTCTTTAAATATGCATCAAAGCCATGTGAGTTCACACATTGCAGCAGCCATGGATCTGTACTAAGCTTTAGCTGATGATTGGGAGATTATTTTTGTTTTCTTGTCTTCCACGAGATGACAGAATCTCCAAGAAATACATAGTAACTTGTTGTAGATCTTCTTGACATAGGACAATTTACCCAATTTGCATCGCAATAAGCTTTATGTTGCAAAGAGCTGTTGTCTGAAAATAGTAGTCTGTTGCCTGGATTGTTCTTTAAGTATCTTACTACTCGAAGAGCAGCATCCCAGTGTGGTTTTCTTGGTGCGTGTGTAAATTGGCTTAAAATGTTGACAGCGTATGTGATGTCTGGCCTGGTGATTGTAATATATATTAGTCTGCCTACCATTCTTCTGTAATTTCCAGCATCTTTCAACATCTCACCTTGATCATTAGTGAGCTTCATATTTTGTTCCATAGGAAATCAACTGGTTTAGCTCCAAGAAATCCAACATCTTCAAGTATTTCTAGTGTGTATTTTTGCTGAGAGATAACTATTCCAGCCTTTGATCTTGCCACTTCCAGTCCGAGGAAATACTTCAACTTGCCTAGGTCTTTTATGTGAAATTTCTGTTGAAGAAACAAGTTAGCATCTTGAATAGCCTTGTCATTGTTCCCAGTGATGATTATATCATCTACATAGATTAGAACAATGGTTAGAGCTGCACCTTTTTCTTGCACAAAGAGAGAACGGTCCGACTGTGATTGAATGAATCCAGCTGTTTTGATAGAGTTTGAGAATTTTGCAAACCAATTTCTGGGTGCTTGTTTAAGTCCATACAAGGACTTGTGTAGACAACATACAACCTTCTCCCCCTGTTGGCAAAGTCCTGGAGGTGGAGTCATATAGACTTCCTTATGTAAATCACCATGAAGGAAGGCATTATTGACATCCATATGAAAGAGGGGCCAATTACGGACTACTGCTAGAGCAAGAAGACAGCGGACGGTAGTTAACTTTGCTACTAGAGTGAAGGTGTCATGATAGTTCAAGCCCTCTTGTTGATTAAATCCTTTGGCTACTAAGTGTGCTTTATATCTTTCCACCGACCCATCTGAATTATACTTGATTCCAAAGACCCATTTGCTGCCAATGGGATGACAATGAGGGGGGAGTGAAACAAGCGACCAAGTGTTCTGATTTTCAAGTGCAGTGAGTTCAGTCTACATGGCTTCACACCACTTCGAGTCATTAAGTGCCTGCTCATATGTCTGTGGCTCAACAGTGCTGGTAATGTTGTTAATAAATTTTTGATAAGCAGGAGATAAGGACTGATAAGAGATAAAATTGGATAAAGGATATTGAGTACCTGACTTTGAAGGAGATGACTTGGTCCTAGAAGTAGAGAGTGATGACATACCAACTTGTCCACAATGAAAATCATGGAGAAGAATAGATTTTTGTTTTGGCCTATCACTACGACGTAGAATAGGAGGAGGTGGAGTTGGTGGTATAGAAGGTGATATGGGGGATGGTGGGATTTCTGGAGTGAGAGGTTCAGATGGTGGAGTGACAGGGTTCTTAGTTGATGAGGGGGCAAGGATTAATGGTGGTGGATTTGGGCTGTCATGAGAGTCAGGAGGCATGATAGGCAGGGATGTTTGGGAAGGGGAATCTGCTGTAATGGTATTAGAATATGGAAATGTGTTTTCATGAAAAACAACATCTCGACTAGTGAAAAATTGTCACGTCATAAGATCATAAACACAATATGCTTTTTGGTTGGAAGGATAACCAACAAAAATACAGCGACGAGGTCGAGGTGAAAATTTTGACAGAGGTTGTAAGGTGATCGCATAGCAGAGACATCCAAAAGCAAAAAGGTGATTATAGGTGGGTGATTTTCCATACAAGAGTTCATATGGGGATTTGTGATTCAAAATCAGAGTGGGAAGATGATTTATGAGATAAGTGGCAGTGAGTAAGCTTTCTCCCCAAAATTTTAATGGTAAATTTGCTTGGAATCTTAATGCACGACTGATATTTAGGAGGTGTCTATGTTTTTGTTCAACAACACCATTTTGTTAAGGTGTGTAAGAACATGAATTCTGGAGTAAAATTCCATGAGTGGAAAGATATGGCTTTAAGGAGATAAATTCCATTCCATTATGACTTCGTATGCTTTTGATTTGACAGTTAAATTGAGTATGGACAAAAGCGATGAATAATTTTAACAACTTTTGTGTTTCAGATTTGAATTTCATAAGAAAAATCCATGTAAAGCGAGTGTAGTCATCCACAATGGTTAAATAATAATGTGCACCTGAATGTGTTTCGGTCTTGTGTGGTCCCTAAATATCACAGTGTATAAGCTCAAAAAATTTAACACTTTGAATAGAACTTATTGGAAAGGATAACCTTGTTTGTTTTGCCAAAGGGCACACTTCGCATGAATGATGTGAATCGTAAACAAATGAGGGAATTAATTTCGAAAAAAATTGAGAGGGTAGTTTTAATGGATGTCCTAATCTGTTATGCTACACCACTACTGATGGAAAGGAGACTTGATATCAGATAGGTGCAGACGGACGCGATTCTGATTGTGGCATGAGGTAGTATAGTCCATCACTCTGCTTCCCCAGGCCAATCATCTTATTCGTAGCAAGGTCCTGCAATATACAAAAAGTTGGAAAAAAGTGAACAGAACAATTAAGAGCAGCTGTGAGTTTACTCACTGAAAGTAAATTCACACGGAATGAGGGTGCACAAAGAACACCGTGGACATGTAAATCTTTTATGATATGTGCAGAGCCAGCACTTGTTATTTTTGCGTAGGAACCATTTAGCAGAGTGACTTGGGAGGATATAGGAGTGTTTTCTTCATCAGTAACTGAGGTGGCTATATGGTTAGTGGCACCACTGTTAATGATCCATTGTAAAAACTCAGTATTTTAAGTTTTAGATGATGAGCAATAGGAGATGTGATTACCTGTATAATTTGTAGATACAATGGATTTCTCTTGTCGAAAAGCTTTGATCTGTGACAGTTCATCAGGCATGAGGTGCATTGGCTGAGCAGGGGTTTGACTAGGCTTGTTGTGCACTGCCTCTGTTCCTGTTTGATTTGCAGTAATTTTCTGAGCTCCATTATGAGGTTGGACATTCTTACCATGAAGAGCATGCCCGATGGGAAATCCAATTAGAAAAAAAACATTTGTCTACTGTATGTGTAGTTCCATAATAGTAGGTGCAATGAAGTCTTTTCCTTGCCCCTTGAATAGTTGATGAGCCAGCCATCCAATTTCGAGAGAGATCTTGCCTTTGTGAAGTAGAGCCTGGTCCTTTTACATTCATGGCATGGGCTTGTTCATTGATTTTATGTTTAACCAATCCTCTTTGCTTTTCTTCTTCACACAAAAGTGAATATGCTTTCTTAACAGTTGGTAAGGGCTGCATGAGCATGATCGGACCCCTAATGGCTGAATAGCTCTCATTCAATCCCATAAGAAACTGACCCAGTCTCATTTTTTTCTTCATTGTTTGATAGTTGTTTCATTCCTCCACATGTGCACTGAATGGCTGGGCTGCTCATCTTTAATTCATCCTATAAAGTCTTTATCTTGGTGTAATATGTAAAGATGGAATCCTGATTCTGCCGCAGTTCTACAATGGAGCACTTGATAGTGATGAGAAAAAATACCTTGTGAAAATCATTCTTGTAGATCCAACCAAATCTCCGAGGGAGTTTCAACATAAAGAATGCTGTTAGCAATCTCTGGATTTAAGGAATTAAGAATCCAAGACAAGACCATGTCATTGCATCGTTGCCATAACATGTATTTAGAATCAGTTTCAGCAGGTGTAGGTATGGTTCCATTGATGAATCCTAACTTGTTTTTGGCATTGGGACTTATTAGCATGGAACGTCTCCACATGGCATAATTGGTTCCATCAAGAACTTTTGGCACGAGATTCATGCTTGGGTATTCTGATGTGTGGATAAAAAGAGGATCAGAAAGGTCTATGGTTAAAGAGGACGTGCTTTAAAGGGTAGTGTTTAAGGCTGTATTTTGATTAATGCTGTTTGAATCAGCATTGTCTTCCATTAATGTTTTAGTGGAATCTTTGTTAATATGTATGTGATTTCGTATGCTCTGATACCATGTAAATTTAAGGAGGTAACTAGAGAGAATTGCAGAAGGATTTTATTCGATGATATTTTGCATAATTACAGTGTCTATTTATATACAACGTTTAGCTATAATGTAGAGCTAAACTTGATTGAGTCCAACTCAATTTAGTTGTCTCGTTATTTCCTAATTAACAGAGGATAGGCTTTGGCAGTGGATTGGCTTCAATTGCAGATAATCATCAATGTCTACAGGTTTATCTTTTGCATGTCCAGACCAATCTTTCACTTATCTTTTCAACACTTCCCCCCCCCCCTCTCCTTTATGTAGTTCTTTTGTATTAGAGCATTTGAGCAGGAATAGAAAAAGTAGCAGAGGTGTAGATACTTAATTTTAGTATTTTAACTTTGTTCTTTTGCAGTTGTGTTTCCCTATGTTTTATGTATGTTTTTGATGCTCATCTTTTCAGCGTCATTTCAAAAGACAAATACTGAAAGGGTTGATCTGGAATTAGCACAACTCATTGTATTTGCACACTACCAGAAGCTGCCCGAAGACAAACCATCATCCAATGTTTTTTTTTACTTTAGGAAAAGAAACTGTAGAGTGGTATGCATATAGTTTTTTTTACCTATAAATGCATTAAAAACATAAAAAAAATTCAAAAAAAAAAAGTTCTGTGGGTATATTTCTAAAGAAGGGGGAACATTGGACTATTAGGGCTACAGGTAGTAAAAGAAATGGGAAAGCATCACGCTATATTAGACATTGGAACAATGTTTAAAAGCAATTATTCTTGTCTTGGCATTCCAATCAATAAAATTGTCCAAACCATTATACATACAGCTCATTATTACTATTTAATCATATCATGAAATCACTATTTAATCATACTACTACTTCATTGGTGGATTACAACACTTCATTATTATTGTTCACGTTAAACTAGATGCATGTAGCGCACACTAGAATTGACTTCAAAAGGCTTCGACTCTCTTCTTACTAACAGCATAGCTATGTATTGGCACTCAAGTAGTAGCGCTGGCACGTCACTCGACTCATTGGCCTGCTTCGGTTGCGGTGAAAGTGGTATATTGAGACTGGGAATACGGCTACGAAAGCTGCTTCAAGAGAAGTAGGAGAATATCTTAGAGATTGCTGGAAAAAGATGTCTAGCTAGGTTATATATATTGTTTTTTTTAATATTAACATATTAAAATAATCTCAAAAAACTCAATTCAATAACCACATATACTCTTACGATTCAAAATATTTTTTAAAAAATTGAAATAATATATATATGTATCAAAAATATCATTAAAAAATTAAATTGAAAAAAAATGAAAATTCAAAATTGGATTGATGATTTATTAGTTGATGGTTGACCAAAGTAGATGTGTGTACTACGCAGTAGAGTACAGATAGACAAAGTTTACGCTTTTGTTTCCAGACCTAAACCCATTTCTATCAGCTCAATCACTCCACGCCATTTACTAGTGAACTGCTGCTGCGGTTTATGTTTTGACTTCTTGCAAATAATAAAGCTTTCAAATTTGACATTGAAGAACAGTCTATCATGACATTATTATTAAGTATCAAGTATAAAGCTAAACAAGGTATGGGTATTACTGTACATTACTATATCTCTAAAGCTAAACTCAGATTTATTGTGGATTATAATATTGTAATTACTATTTTAGTCTTCCATGCACAATAACTTTGGTCTCGATCCAAGGATATTTTTTATTGTTTTTCATTTTTTCATAGTAAAATAATTATAGCACCCATATATAAGACAAAACAGTACAGGAACTGCCAGGGGCATTAAGGTTATTGCAATTTTTTTAAATGGCTAAATACAAATACACCCCTATATAAGACAAAACGGAACAATTACCTCCAAGGTCAGTAGGGTTATCACATATTTTTTTTAAATAGCTAAATATATAAATACTCCCATATATGAAAAAGTCTTAGATTTGGTTGTAGAGGTATGGCGGTAATTTATTATTTTTTAAGTATATTTTCTGCCTCGGCACTATTTGCGTGTTGTTGGATACGCTGTCCGTTTCTGCACTCACACTATTTTCGGATGGCGCGTGCGGCGTTGTACGATGAGTAAACATATCCAACCGGCATCTAGAATGATTCTCTGCTACGTTCTCTTCTTCAGGGTGCAACGCGTGTGGTTCCTAGGTTGTTGGAGACATGTTTGTGATTGGTTGAAGCTCCCCCCCTTTTCTCTCCCTACAAGCGCATATACAAATCAGGCATCGCTGTTTATTGAGTTTTCATTTTAGTCCTTGATCTTTTGATTGTTTTATACGGTCCTTATTTCTGATATATAGGTTTTGATTTGTTTCAATTTTATCCTTCAGTTGAAATTGATTATATAGAGTAGTTTCATTTTGTTCCTCAGTCTTTAAATTTTCGGATTGGTTTGAAATCCTTAATATATTCAGTATCAAAGCTTTTATTTGTTTCAATTTTATCCTTCAATTCAAATTGATTATATATTTTAGTTTCATTTCGGTCCTCGGTCTTCTAATTTCTGGTTTTGATTTAAAATCTTTAATTTTTTCGGTATCAAAGTTTATATTTGTTTCAATTTTGTCATTTAAATGAAATTTATTATATATGTGTTTTTCATTTCGGCCCTTATACTTTTAATCTTTGATTGTATTTTAATTCCTTTATTTTTTTATATATATTTCCTAAATGGTTCCTATTTTTATTTGTTTTTATATATATATATGCTCTTAGTTTTTGTTTCCAATTTCTACTATTTCCAATGTTATTATGGTGTTTTTTTATTTAATGTGTAAATTATAATTTGTGCTGGTAAGCATTTGGAAATTGATATTTATTTATTTTTCTCTTTTTTTATTTTTATATTTATTCTTGAAGTTCATTTTTTTTTAAATCTAACATTTTTTTGGTTGTGTCATTTATTTTATTTTTTAATTTTTTTTTTGTTAATATTGTTAGGTGTTGAATTTTTAATTATTATAGATAAGACATTAAAAATAATGATAATGATTATTTGTAAGTTTTTTCTTATAAATATGTGAGACTAATTATATATTTTGATATTTATTTAATATTAGCACCTTAATATATATATATATATATATATATATATATATATATATATATATAAAATCAATGACCTAGGTTTTTTGAAGAAAAAATAATTAATATCAGTGTTCTAAAATACTTTTAATATAATAATATGAGGAATTAATCTTATAAAATAAAAATATAAATTAATTTCTTTTTCTAACAATAATTTTGGTGTTATCGATAGTATGAATAATAATAATTAAAATATAAATATTTATAATAATATTTATAATGATAGCTAAAATAATTATAACAATAATAATCGAAATAATTCATTAGTTGGTGCTATTTTTCTTAAAGGTTGATTGTTGCGGCTTATTTATGTATGATATTTCATATATAATATCCCATAAAAAAAAATACGAAGTCACATGTACATGAAACAAGTGAAAAAATTGGGGCAAATGATCTACAATTAAAAAATATACGAACCAATTGCCCTAACCTTTAGCGTACCCATAAAAAAAAATAACATGCTAAAAAATAATAATGGTCTTAGATTTTTTTATAATGCTATATATATTTGAGCAAAATAATCAGCCTAAAAAACTTTCGGCTCTTATTGTAGCAAATTTATTTATAATAATAATAATAATAATAATAATAATTGTATATTAGGTTTTTATATATTCATTTTATTATGGAAAATGCATTTAAAATAATGATAATGTTTATTTTAAAGATTTTTCTCTTAAACAAAAATATATATTATGATATTTATTTAATATTAACTCTTTAAAAAATATAACAAATAATTAATGATTGAAGAATAGCTATACATGCATGAGAGATGGTTTTTTTCTTATTTTAAACATTAATCCAATTTTATTTTTCTTAAATATAAAAATATTTAGGATATATAGAATTGAAAAGAGTTATTATGGATTTTAAAAATTAATTCCAAGTTTTGTCTCATCTAAATGAAGTTTATTAGCATAAAAAAATAAAAAATATTATTTTAGAGATTTTCTCTCTCAAACTCAAAAATTAAAATGTTAATAAAAACTTAAAATTACAAATACTAAAAGAACGGTAGAGTAAGAAAAAGAAAATTAGGGTAACTAAAAAGACAATTCAAATCTCAAATTCATGCTCCAACGGTCATATGCTCTACCCGAGCCCCTCAAGACGACTATATATAGCCACAAAACTTCTCTCACGACAGCAGCCACGGAAACTGCACCAGCACCTGCTCGCAGCCAAAGGAAAGCAAAAACATCTTGTTCATAGATGGATTTCCACTGTCTTTCGAGGAAAGAGTTCCAAGATCTCTGCAAGAAGAACAAGATCCCTGCTAACATTGCCAATGTCGCCATCGCCGAAGCCCTAGAGGTTCTTCACAAGGTACGAACGAAATATAATCTTGTATTTGAAATGATTAACCAACCATTTAATGTTCTTGCCTGTATTCAATGAAACTAAGATCTGTTTGTCCGGATCCAATTTTCTATCAAAGAACGAGCAGCGTTCTTCAAATATTTAGTAAAATCTGTTGAAATTTTCTTGATTTTACTGCAATGAATTTGTGTCTTGCCACTGAAAAGATTTTCTTGATTTTACTGCTATGAATCGGTCTGTCCACTTTGAGTGAACAACTGAAAAAAAAAGTGATTCCACAGAAAAGTAAATCAAAGAAAGATTTAAGAAATCGATTTTTTTATATCAAGCCCAGTCCCCAGTTGGATTCTCATGTTTTCTTGTAGTCCATATCCCCTTTAATCTTATTATTAGTTTACAAATTGAAAGGAAACTGTAGGAATCAAACCTTCAAATAGTTTTTGTCTCCGAAAACACCAGCAACACGGAGTCGCCGGAGGATGGCTCCAGCAGTTTCAGCTCGGGGGAAAGTAGAGGCTCAGAACGAACATAAATCTGTTCAGAGGGTGTACAAATCTAGGAGTGCAATGGGCTTAATTAAAGGAGAAAGAGAGGGTTAGGCCATTGAAGATGGATGGACCGTGCTGGGTAATTGAGGATGTTGAAGCGAAGGATGAGAGTGGTAAGTATTTTTGTTTTATGTGTTTGATTGCAATATATATATATATATATATAGAAAAGCTGTTCAGAACGAGGAATGAAATTATTGAAATTAAAACTTGTTAGCTGGAGGTCATCTTATCTTCCCTTTCTTGCAACTTTTCTTTCTTTTTTTCTTTTTGATCTGTTGAATTCTCTTACTGCAAATCAATTAAGAAGAGGAGATCCCTTATGAACAATTTATCCACCACAGATGCTGGGAAATTGAGGGTGTTGAAACGAAGGATGAGAGTGGTAAGTATATTTTGTTTTACGTGTTTGATTGCAATATATATATATATAAGATGTTCATTGCATCTGTGGTGGTCTGGTCAGAGTTAGAACTGAACAAATTGAAATGCATTTTTCAACAAATAAAAATAAGAAACAAGGAGTTGGAACTGAACTTTTGATGAAAATTATGGAGGCCCCAAGCATGGACCTGGAGTTCGAAGCTTCTCATGCATTTTTCATCATGCAATCTAAATAGTTGATCATGGACAGAAGCTGTCAGCAGAGGTTTCTAGAGAAAGAAAGAAAGAAGAAAAGAACAGTTGATCATGGAAGTTGATCATGGACAGAAGCAGTCAGCAGAGGTTTCTACAGAAAGAAAGAAAGAAGAAAAGAACAATTGATCATGGACAGAAGCTGTCAGCAGAGGTTTCTACTAAAAGAAAGAAGGAATGCAAAAAAGAATCTAATCATGTCATCCGAGAGTGCTACTTTGATCTGTGTCCCCCATCATTCATATTTGCATTTTTTTGTCCGCGTCAAGTTTTTGATCTGTGTCCGGCCCCATCATTCACATTTGCAAAGCCCCTCGGATGTTCCCCTTCAAGCTGTTTCTTCATTAGAAACTCAGCTTGCTTGTCAAGTGAGGCCTGATCCTGCACACCAGTAGGATATTTCTCCAATCCTGGATGGATTACTTGAGAAACAAGGGTTTGGAGATGAGAGCATGTGCTTGGCAGAGGGGTGTTCTAGCTTATGTAGTCTAGTGGTGAGACCAGTTTAAATTAGATTCCAAGGTCAGCAAATGGGATGATACAGTGGAGTGCTTGAAAATTTTTGGAGTATGGGATTTCTTTTAGTTTACTCTTTTGCCCTAGTTGAGCCCTTTCGAGTGAAGTATGGCTTTGCGGATAGGTCAATGTGTTTGAGAAAACAAGTATAGAAGTGATGCTCATACTAGTGCTTCGTAAAACTGAAGACTCAAACTTACCTGGGCAAAGTTGGCAAGGACAAGAAGAGGGAAGGTGGCTAAAATGAGAAGGGAGACCCTCCATTCTACTATGAAAGCAACTATGAATGAAGTGAGGAGAGAATTCATGTTTTATAGTATGACAAATAAAATTTACTGGGGGAGAAAAGGAACATCAAGCGTGAACTTCAAGAAGAGAGCTTGAGTAATAGGTATGAATTGGAAGATTACAACCCACAACAGGAAATGGGTTCTAAGAAAGATCTTTATTCCGAAGTTCTTTCATTGGATAATGCAAGTGAAATAAACAATGAACTTGAAAAGGATGAAAAGAGTAATGACTATGAAATAGATAGTTACAATCCAGCATTGGAGGGCTTAAATGGATAGGATGCATATAGTAGTAACAACGAGAGTTTAGAGAACCAAAATCCTATTGTAGTTGAAAGATCAAAGAAGGTATTACCGGTGACTCGGGAACTAATTCACAACAACGGTAATATGATTTTATTTTTCTTCAATTTAAAAAAAACACTTGTTCACTTATTCACAATTTTAGTATTGATGGTCTTTTTTTTAATGTTTTGTGCTTATTTGATATTTACTATATGGTTAGAGTCCTGCAGAACTAAATATTTTGTTCATTTATTGTCAGATTCACCAGCCCTCATCGTATCTTGATTTGAGGAACATAACCGGCATGACAATTATACCTCCAATCAAACTTTGCAAATGTGGATGATAAGTGGAATGAAAATTATGACCTTCAGTCAACTTTGCAAATGTGGAAAAGTGTGGTAGAAATCATTTAGATGAAGCCAAAAAAATGTTAATGCAAGAAGAGTTGTTGAAGATGATAGCAGCAAGATGTCAGAAAGCAAACACGAAACTAAAAATATGGAGTCATTAACCCGTTCTTTTACCCTGGCCCAATGTTAGGCCAGATAACAATCTTATTACCCTTTGAATGTGGCACTCTTCAAGGTTAGTTTACTCGCCCAACTGAAGTTGGTGGTGCAATGTTAGGCCACATAATAGGATTATTAGCCTTTGAAGCTGGCAGTACATAGAGGGCTGACAAGGCCTCGTTCCCATGAGGCCATATAAGCCCCAACAACCTGCCAACCCCTCGTCGAGCGTGCATGTTGGCCCCTACTATGCTTGGCCTCTCTTGAGAAGGCTTTAAAGACACATGGAGCTGTACGGTCCTCGCGTGCAGGTTAGCAAGGCTATCACCGTGTCGCGTGTACAGGCCCCTACTACTCCAAGGCTGTCCCTTGCAGCCTCTACCTAGCGTTTCTTGAATTGTTGGACTAGCAAGTCACCGGCGGCTGTCCAAGCGTCCTGTGTGGGTCAGTGAGGCTGTCACCTCACGTAGGCAGCTCTCGCTCAGGGTTGTCATCATGTCGCGCGAGCTGGCCCCTCCTAGCTGTCAGACTGACTGCTAATCTCACAGCAAAATAGTGTTTATTGTCAATTTGGCTGAATACCATTTTACTAGGGTTTCACATACATTAAATAGGAAAACAGATTTACATGCCTAGCTGTGTTATGCTACAACTTCGGGCTAAGTATAGAAATAGATAAGTCTCCTACTATTACCCAACTACCTACAGCTGTATGACTATACATATCATGTTAACACCCCCCCCTCAAATTGATGCCAGGTGAGAGAACAAAGCATCAATTTGCTAACAAGAAATCGATGGCGTTGACCAGGCAAGGATTTGGTAAACACATAAGCTATCTGAAGATCAGTGGAGATATGTGGAAGAGAAATGACATGAGAATCGACGGCCTCTCGAATAGAATGACAATCTTCTTCGATATGTTTAGTACGCTCATGAAACACAGGATTTGAAGCAATCTGGATAGCACTCGTGTTGTCAGCATGAAGAAGAGTAGGAGAGGACTGAGAGAAACAAATTTCGGCCAATAAACCATGAAGCCATACAATTTCTAAACAAGCAGCGAATAAGCAGTGAACATGGCCCGGTATTCAGACTTTGTGGAAGATTTGGAAACACAATCCTGTTTCTTGCTTTTCCAAGAAATCAAGGAATCACCAAGAAACATGTACCACCCGGTAACAGAGCGTTGGATAGCACTCGTGTTGTCAGCATGAAGAAGAGTAAGAGAGGACTGAGAGAAACCAATTTCAGCCAATAAACCATGAAGCCATACAATTTCTGAACAAGCAGCGAACATGGCCCGATATTTAGACTTTGTGGAAGATTTGGAAACACAATCCTGTTTCTTTCTTTTCCAAGAAATCAAGGAATCACCAAGAAACATGTACCACCCGGTAACAGAGCGTTGGGTATCAGGACAACCTGCCCAATCAGCATCATTAAGTGCCACAAGACGGATGGGAGAGCTAATTGAATAGAAGAGCCCACGGCTAGTAGAACCAAGTAGATAATGAATAATGCGACAAACTGCTGCCAAATATAAATGACGGGGAGATTGCATAAATTGACTGACTTGCTGAACCGCAAAACAGATATGAGGCCAAGTAATAGTAAGATTATTCAGGCTGCCAACCAATTGCCGATATAAAGTGGGATTAGGCAGAAGATCACAGTCATCATGTCGAAACTTAACGTTAACCTCTGAAGGAGTATCTACCAGAGAAGAATCTTGAAGACCAGCCAAAGCAATTAAGTCCAAAGCATATTTCTGCCAAAAAATAAGTAAGAGAACCCAGGTCCTTCATATGAAAACAATCCAAAAGATGCTGCTGAAGTTGGCTAATTAATATGGAGTCAGTCCCAATAATGACAATGTCATCAACATAAATAAGGAGTAGAACAACACCAGTGAAGGTTGTGCAAAGAAAAAATGAAGAATCATAGTTGCTTTGCACAAAAGAGAAGCGAAGCAAGGTAGTCCGAAACTTGTCAAACAACGCTCGGGGAGCTTGCTTCAATCCATACAAGGACCGCCTCAATTTACACACAGCCGATTTAGAAGAAGAAACCAAACCCGGTGGAGGAGTCATATAAATATCCTCCATAAGGTCACCATGGAGAAAAGCATTTTTGACATCCATTTGGTGAAGTGGCCATCCCTGAGAGGCAGCAATGGTAATAATAGCGCGCACAGTAGTCATTTTAGCTACCAGAGCAAAAGTCTCCTCATAATCCACCCCATATTCCTGCCTGTTGCCAAGAGCAACCAACCGTGCTTTATATCTATCTAGAGTGTCGTCAGAGCGGAGCTTAATTTAGTACACCCATTTACATCCAATGGGCTTAACTGCCGGAGGACAAGGAATAAGGTCCCATGTATGATTTTCCTGTAGAGCCTAAAGTTCCTCCTACATGGCTGTTTGCCAACACTCATGCTCGACAGCCTAAGTAACATGATGGAATAGTAATATTGGATAAAGTAGTAGAAAAACCATACCAATCAGGAGGATAAGATACCCGCGTAGAGCGACGAAGAGTAGGCAGAGGAGGAGGTGGCGTAGAAGTGTCTCCAGGAGCAGTATCAGGTGGAGGAGAAGTTGTCGGAAGAGACAAAGGTGGTCGACGTCTTTCATACACAATACTAGGTTTGAATCTTTCAAAAGAGGAAACATCCTCAAAATGAGGAAGAAGAGGAACTACCGAGGAAGATGCAGTAGTAGTAGGGAAAAAATATTGATTTTCAAAGAAAACAACATTTCTAGAGATACGAAATTTATCACAGAGAAGATCATAGCAAACAAAGTTTGTGAGGAATACTATAACCTAAAAAAGCACATTTAGTAGACTAAGCAGAAAGTTTGTGTCGTTCATTAGGAGGTAAGTGGACAAAGCAAACACAATCAAAAGTATGCAAGTCATAATAGCTAGGAGACTTATGATGAAGAAGATAGAAAGGGGAATCGAATTATAATACCTGGGATGGTAATCCATTGATTAGATACACAGCAGTAGATAAAGCTTCAACCCAAAATTTAGATGGAACATACAACTTAAGCAATAAGGATCTAGTGGTATCCAAAAGGTGACGATTCTTACGCTCAGCAACCTCATTTTGTTGTGGTGTATATGGACACGACCGATGCGAAACAATGCCTTTTTGCTGTAGAAAAATATGAAATTCCCGTGACATATATTCCCCACCCGAATTAGATCTCAGTACTTTAATACCAGTAGAAAATTGAGTTTCAACATAGGCACAAAATGTCTTGAAAATCGAAAATACCTCAGATTTGGAACGAAGGAAATACACCCAAGTAAACCTACTATAATCATCAATAAATGTGACGAAGTACTTGTAAAGAGCATGAGAAAGAATCGGTGCTGGACCCCACACATCACTATTAATGATATCAAAGCATTTTGTAGCACGACTTCCATGAGAAGGGAAAGGAAGAGTTTTACTCTTGCTTAATTTAAATATAGAACAATCAATCAAAGCATCATGAGAAGAAAAACTAGTTTTATTGCCCAACAAACCAGAATTCAATAATTGAGATAAAACAATGGAGTTCGGATGGCCTAAACGTCTATGCCATATGGCACTTTGATTTTGAAAAGTAGTACAAGCTAAAGAGAAACAACTAGGAATGGAAAAGTGTAGCAGAAATAATCGTCCAACTTTAGGTCCCTTCACGATGATCTTCCTCGACACCTGATCCTGCACAAGACAACCATTACGAGAAAAATGCACATTACAGTTATCATCCACCAGTTGACCGACTGAAATAAGGCTAGTAGACAATGTTGGTGATACAAAAATATGCTTGAAAGTTGGTTGAATATCTCCAACCTTAGTAATGGGTATGTGACTACCATTAGCAACCAAAATTTTTGGTAAGCCATGATACTTACGCACATTCTTAAGCCTACTAGATGAGTTGGTCATATGGTTTGACGGAGCTGAATTAGCAAGCCACAAATGAGAATTAGAATGAGTACCTTGCAACCCCAAGGCCAAGAAGGCAGTAAGGATCATCTGTTGCACCATTTCTGGATTAAGAGGACTTGATGCAGCTGCTGCCGTAGAAGAGCTGTTAGACATCACCGCGGAAAAAGCATTTGTCCGACGATTTTGAGGATGAGTGGAACACTCCTTGATAATATGGCCTTGTTGTTTGCAATAATTGCAGAACTTCTTTCTACAATTGTTAGCATTGTGCCCATATTCTTTGCAACTGTAACATTGAACACTACCCATATTTCGATCTCTTCCCCTTCCGTGGGTTGCAAAGGCAACAACAGCTGTATTGTCTGGCTTGAGATTGCCTTGTGTAAGAAGGCTTTGTTCTTCCCTCAGTAAATCCCCAAAACAAACATCCAAGGTAAGCAATGGATCTCGGTTCATTAAATTTGAGCGAGCAATCTCAAATTCAGGCCTCAATTTCATTAAAAATTGATCCCGCTTACTTTGCTCATGAACCTTTTAAACAACAAAAAGAGCATCGGCTGGTATTTGGGCATAAATAATATCAGTATATTCTACCCACAAGTTCATAAAACTAGAATAATACTCCTGAATAGAGAGATTGCTTTGAGTATAATTAGAGATATCGTTTTCTAATTGAAAACGTCTAGCATTATTATCTTAATAGTAAACCTTTTTCAGATATTCCCACATGGTTTTTGCAGTTTTATATGGCCTCAAATTAAGAACAATAAGAGGATCAACCGACCCTAATATCCAAGACATTACTCGGGCATCCTTAACCTTCCATTGAGACAGCTTTGGAGCGTCGGTGGGAGCTGGATCATTGCCATCCGTATGACCCCATAATTCTTTTCCTGTGACAAAAACTTGAAACTGAAATTCCCAGGCAAAATAATTCTTTCTAGTGAACTGAACACCAAACAAATCAGAGTTGCTTGATGTCATTGTGTTGATGAGCCCCAAAGACAGCCAAGAATCACGATTTCCAGAAAACAAACCAGAAACTAACAGAAAACCAAGAAAAACCGAGAGTCCAAAATCAACACAGCCGAGAGCCCTATGTATGCAGGGCTGATCCATAAAAAACTGAGAGTGTTGCAGATTCAAGAGTGTGGCTCTGATACCATGTCAGATTGACTACTAATCTCACAGCAAAATAGTGTTTATTGTCAATTTGGTTGAATACCCTTTTCCTAGGGTTTCACATACACTAAATAGGGAAACATATTTACATGCCCAGCTGTGTTATGCTACAATTTCGGGCTAAGTATAGAAATAGATAAGTCTCTTATTATTACCCAACTACCTACAGCTGTATGACTATACATATCATGTTAACACTAGCCTTTCCCGTGTGAGTGTTTGTAAGGGCCCTGCGTAGCTCTGCCTAGCCTCTCTTGCATAGGAGCTGGCACGATGCACATGGGACAATGGTATTCCACGTGAGGGCGCCAAGGCTAGGTCCTGCTATGCCTAGCTTGCCCACGCGGGGGCTTCCAGGATGCACGGGGTTGCTAGGACCTAGTGCACGGGGTGACAGGGATGACCCCTTCTATGCTTGGCCTCTTTCGTACAGGGGGCTGGGAGAGCGGCGTACGCCTCTTCCTAGCCTATCCCATGCGGGGGTCTATTAGGGCCTCTTGCGCCTTTGTCTAGCCTCTCCCGTGCTCAAGTCTGGAATGACACTTGGGCTTGCCATGGCTCCTGCATGGGGCAGCAGGGTTGCTTGGCCTCTCCTGTGAAGGGTGGGTAGGCCTCGTAGGGGCTTACTGGATGGAGGGGCTACTAGGGTTGACGCCACATTATGCGAGCATGCCCCTACTTCCCTTTCCATTTCCCTTTCCCTTTCTAGCCGTTGGAAGGGCCTCGTGGGTTGGGTTGGAGGGTTGTCATTGAATCATGCAGGAATTCCTTACTACCCTGCCTCTTGCGAGTGGGTTGCCCTAGCTGGACTTGGCCTCTCCGGCATGGGGGTTTGCAAGGGCTTGCAAGACGGTGGGCTGTAGGGGCACCAAGGTTCTTATTGCATCACGCAAATAGGGCCCTGCTGCCCTTGGCCTCTCTCATGCAGAGGCTGGAAGGACCTACTAAGAAGAAGGGGTTTACTAACAGGAGAAAAGATGTTGAGGTAAGCAATGTGGAATAAAGGTATAAGGGTAAAATGAATTACAAAAACTTAAGCTACCAAAGGTAAAGCTATTAACTTTGTCATACAACAATATTATTTGATGGTTTTACCCATATTTACCCAGTATTTTGCCCATGTTTACATATAAAATGTCTTCGTATTCTTTTTTTATGTTTTAAAGAAACTCGTATGGAAGATTAAAAAAGGAGTGATTTGGTGATAATATTCAAACTATGTTCCAACTCATGTTGAATATTGGCAGATTTGACCTTCAATTGATGTTTTATGCATAACTTGAGTTGTAAAGGTCAAAATGAAGTAATTTTAGTGGAATATAACACTTACATCCATTCCTTTTTAATGGATTAATGTGACTGTTCAAGTGGACTCTAAGTTATCATTCTAACCAACCTATTGCTAAGTTTTATATCAAGACCATAGTTGTGATATTTAACTTATGAAGCAATAAGTTTGATGATTATGGTGGATCTATATTGCTAATCTTATGACAAACATTCAAGTAAATCAAGCATAAATTACAAACAATTATGCTGTCTAAATTTATCAACCTATCTAGTTCTTAAGGCTATTATTTAATCAAATTACTAGCGAAGACATTATATTTGCTTAGTGGTTAGGGTTAGTTAAACTATGAACTAGTGAACTAACTAATGCTAAAGAAAGATAAATATCCAGAATATAAATTGACGTATCATTTTAATGAGCATTTTTTATTTTCATAAATGAACATTTACTTAAGATCAAGGTTTTTTTTTCTTAATAATTTTCAGTTTATTTAGTTCAGTTAGATTACTTTATTTTCATAGCATAACATAAATAACCTCAAAACCCCTAACTTTGAATCATTTAACTTGAACTATATATTTCTCGTAGGATCGATCTCTTGCTTGTTTTATACTATCTTATTAGGCTAGGATAATTAATTAGATTGATCGCAACATCACAATAAATTTCGGTGCCATACCACTATTGGGAAAGTGATTCTTACGTCATTTTTATTTTTTCAATTAAAAAAACTGAAAAGGGGTTATTATTGCTTGTTCAAAATGAATTTTTTGATGGAATTACAATTTGATATTTAGTTTCATGAAGGAAAAATATTATGAGAAAGACTAGTAACATAATAGCCTCACCCTTTAGAGGTTAAATTCAACTATATTCTAGGGTTTTTAGATAAAACACCCAAGGTTGCACACCAATTGATCTCAAATATGAAAGCCAACTCAAAATAAATTGGCATGCATGGAGACTTCCCCGACAAATGAGTAAACTAGGTAAGTATTGTCAACCTTGAGAATGAAGTTGATGACCTTACTTATCTTGTGTGTTGTTTGACTTATGGAAATGTACATCAAATGAAGGTTTACAACATATGTTCGTAACAAGGCTATGTTTTGGATATGTACCTAATAATGCAAGATGACTACATTGAACAAGCTAATGCAGTTGATAGAGTATTCAATGACCAATCACAATCCTGGATAACAATGCAAGATCACTTTTCTAACATATACAATCCTCATTAGAGATCTCACCTGAACTTATGCTATGAGAGCCTATCTTAACAAGGCAATCAAGGATTGCAATTCCACCCACATGGTTTTTATCCCTGATAAAATTATTAAGTAAGGCAACACCTTGTACTTATAAATTCCAATGTTATGAGGTCATCGAGTGATGATCTTCTTCAGATGATGAAAACCTTAGCTTCTTGAAAGAGTTGTGCAATACCAAATGAGCTTACAAGCTAAAAAGGCTACAAAACATGTGAAGCCTAAACATAGGTGAAATTTTATATCTTGTTGTTCAAAAGATATTTCCTTTAAGGAAAAAACACCCATGTGTGTTTACTATCCCATGTATAACTAGTAATTTTATCTATAAATAGGTTCTATTTGATTTGGGTGTATTAATTAGTGTTATGCCTAAACATGTTTATGATTCTCCTAGTATTAGGCCTTTGATTGAAACTAGTGTTGTAATGCAACTTGTGGATTGTAGTTTTGTTTATCCATTTTGTGTGATAGAAGACGCATTAGTTAATATTGATAGTTTGGTTGTTTCATATTATATTTATATACTTAATATGAAACATGAAATATGAAACATGATTCCTCTAACACCAAAACGCCTGTCTTTTTTGTAAGAACATTCTTAAAGACTATTAACACTAAAATTGATTGTGGTAAGGATATTTTGTCTATGGAAGTAAGAGATAAAATGATAGAATTTAACTTTCATGATGCAATAAAATATCATTATAACAATGTTTATTCTATCATATATCATGACCAAATTTATAACTGTGTGCAACAAGTTCTTAATTTTAATTGCAAGGATAGGTTAACAGTGACATTGATTTTACTTAGATATAATATTTGGAGAGATGTATATATGTTCTCTGCAACATGCAAGAATCATTGTTGACTTTGCAAGATTTAAAAAAAGCCCTTTATGGTAATATTTTTATTGATTTAGTACTTTTACATAAAAAGCTTTTATCATCTATTATACAGGCACCCAAGTTAGAATTGAAACCTTTGTCTAGAAATTTAAATTATGTATTCATTCGCGATAACAATACACTTTTTATTATTGTTGCAATGATGATTTTTTCACGCTTCATGCCCCGCCATTCCCCAGATTTGGGAGACAATAGCGCACGGTGAAAATGAATGTGTTTTATAGTCATAAAAATTACAACTATAATTATCCGGCGTCGCCACCTAGTATTATAGTCACTAGGAAACCTATTGGTCTATGAAAGTGTACGTAAGGACACTTGTTGTGCAAGGGGAAGACGCATCACCCCAAGTGGTAAGGTGAATTTTTGTTTGATTGTTTTTCTAAGTTTTAAATAACACTACAGTTTCAAAAACCATTTTTTGTTTATGAGTGTACTTTACAATGTAATTTTACACCACAATAAAAACTTTTTCCTTATTTATGGGTGTACTTTACAAAGTAATATTACACTGTAGTTAAAAAAAAATCCTTCCTTTTTTTAGGGGTATACTTTACAATGCAATTTTACACCGTAAAAAACTTTATATTTTTTATCTACGGGTGTACTTTACAATGCAATTCTACACCCCGATAGTTAAAACAAAATAATTATTATTTTTTTTGATATTTTGGCCAAATTCCAATAGATGATCATGAATTGGTTACGATATCCAATTTTTATTTTAAAATAAGAGAAAGATGCAATATATTTTTTATCTAAAAATAGGACGGGAAAAACTTTGGAATTCAGCCATATGCATGAACACAAAACATTTTTTGTTTTTAAATAATAATAATAATAATAATAAAGAAAATAAATAAAAATATAAAAATATCCACTTTCTCCTTCTACTAATACTTCAAATCCTTGGGTTTTTGATGTTTGAATGTTTTGGTAAGCCTTAATCTCACTTTCTCTTCGAATTTTTTTCTTTAATTGAGCAAGAGAATATAAAATTCTCCCTCCCTTTCTCCCCCTCATTTTGCTGGAAATGAGAGAAAATTGGGGTATTTATACTCTTCAATTTCTCTTATTGCACTTAGGCCCCCCATCTCCTTTACATGTTTTCTTTTTACCCTACCTCTTCTTTTCTTATAATTTAAATCATAATCTTTTCATTTATTTCAATTTCACCCCATCTCAACTTATTTTATTCATCTTTTAATTCATTCATTTAATTTAACACTTACATTTTTTTCCTGGGGTTTACATTGAAACTATTGGATGCAAGAGTCATTTATCTTATCACTAGTAGTAGGTGGATACAATCCATGTGGTGCCCAAAATGACCAAAATCATGACAATCCATGTGGTGCCCAAAATGACCAGAATCATGATGGTAAAGAACATAGATGATGACCTATTCCCACTTGCATTTCAAGTGGTTGAAGAATATATGTTTATTATAGAAAGTTTAATCTTTCTACATTAAAAGATGATTTCCCATTATCATTCATAGACCAAAAGCTTGAGCACCTATTAAGTAAGTTTTTTTATTTATTGATATAGTGGATATATTCAATTTGTTGTTAATCTTAAAGATTAAGACAAGAATAGCTATACATGTTTATTTGGTATATATGCATACATGAAAATGTCTTTTGGTCAATGTAATGTATCTGTAAATTTCTAATATGCATGGTGAATAATTTTGCTGCCTATGCTAACAAAATAATTATGGTTTTCTTGAATGGTTTCACGATGTATAGTGATTCTTTTGATAAGTATTTAGAATATTTATCTTTGGTCTTGAAAAGACGCATTGAAACCAACCTTATCTTAAATCATGAAAAGTGTTATTTTATTCTAGATCTGGAATAGTCTTTACACATGTGATGTCTTGGCATGGTTTAAACATTGATAAAAATAAAATAGATGTTATTTAATCATTGTGTTACCTGTCTTGCCTGATGTAGGTTTGTCAAATATTATAACATCCTTGTGCAAATTATTAGCCAAATAAGTTGTTTGATCAACATTTTTACGTCTAGTTATGAAAATACCTAATTTCTAAACTTAAACCATAATTTTGATTATTCAAAGTAAAAAAAATTCTATTAAAGAATATATATTGCAGAGATTTGATTTAAGAGTAGTGGTCAGGTAGGAACCATGGTGGCTTGCTATTGCTATTGCTATTGCTAGAGCGGCATTATAAGAGAAGAGAGAATGGAAAAAGAACTTGGAAATACCTATCATGTCGGGCCGGGCACATGGCCGAGCCTGGTCAACCCACTATTTCACATGTGAAAATATGATTTGGTCCCTCAATTTATAATTGTTTAATTGCCCCCTAATTGGTTTTAAACTTTTAAATTTGTGCAATGCATCCCCGTCATAATTCAACAACAACCTAAGTTTTACACACCATTTTTGGTTTGGTCAGTGGTTTAAGATTTATGCGATTTAACCTTAATTGACCATTAAACTCTCAGTTGTCTTCAATTTGACCCCTCACATCACACGATTGGCTTGGAAAAATTCAATTTGATCTTCGAAAATTCCAATCTCCTCAATTCAAACTGAATTAAGCTCACGAACTTGATTTTTCATTGATTAAGCCCGTAATAAAATTAATTTGACCAATTTAAAGTATAATTATCCTTCCACTTAATTAAATCCTTGAATTGGACCCTAAATTAACTTCTATATGTAATGATTAAATCAAATTGGCCTATAAACAATATAATTATGCTTTTCGGCTTAATTTTACTCCAATAATAATTATCCTTGCCTTGAATCTGCATTTTCCTTTATTTTTTAGCAAAAAAGATGTACGATCGGGCTCTCGTAGACACTCAAAATTTTCACCTTAATTTTTCTATTGACACTAGCCCCTTTTATTTTATTTTTGTTTTATTTTGGGTAGATGTGGGGGAATAACCCAGAAATGAAAAAAAAACTACTAGAAAATTTAATATCATGCCCTATTTCTAATAATAAAGATACAACAATATAAGAAACAATCAAAGGTGGTTGCTCTTGGTTTAGTAACTTTAAGTCCAAAAAATGCTCCAAATGTAATGGAGAGATTATGTTGTTGTGTTGCACGCTGGCTATGGTATTCTTAATCAGTTGGAAGATGCCATATATATTATTGAAGAAGGATTCCAGTGGCGGTTGTTATTGATAAATTATGGTTGAGTTAACATGTGTTTGATATCTTTTTGTTGTTGGTAAGTGAATGCTGCCTATTATAGTAACTGCTGCCATGAAAGATCTGGTTAAGTTCTTGTATTAATTGCATTCCATACCGTGATGGCACGAGAAGAAGAGGTGTTCATGAGATTTAGCATGCATGTAATTATGCAGTATTAGTAGGTGGTGGTTATTGGTCTAGACTCTCTTATTATGTTCTATACAAAGTTGATTGTGAAGACGCTTGAGGAGTACTGACCATAATTGTCTATATGCGATATGAGTATAAAATTGGTTGATGACTAAATTGGTTGAAGTTTTGAGCTTCATTCAAGGATGTTTCATGCCTTCCCTCGATGATCTCTTAGACTTTAGAGTTTCATATATAGGATAAGGTTCTTAGAGGTAGCGGCTTGATAAAACATTAACCATTAGGAAACAAGTAATCATACCATAGTTAGATGGTTTTCCCATTACCGATGGATACCATAATTAGTCCTTTACACTAGCCTTTGGCTTGAAGCATCCTTAGCTTGGACCATGATATGTTGGAGAGAATTGGAATCTTCTAGAAAATATGCCGTATGAGTTGTTTTGAATGTATCCACTCTACCCATGTGCATCACTTATTGGTCAGAAGGGTCTATATATGCTTGGTAATTGTTTCCTTGATCCACATTTTGATATCTTTTATGCCAAGACCACTTTCTTGCAGAGGGTGGCAAACTAATTAGCTTTAATGGTAGAAAGGGAGATAAGAAGGCAAGTAGATTACTCTTTAGCTCTTGAATGGTTGAGCTTAGGAGGATGTACTTGGTGGACTAGTCAACTTGAATTGAAAACAAAATTAATTTGATAAGTTAGAGTCTTCCAGCATTGAAAAATTGGTGGGTTAGAGACTGCATTCAAGCTAATTAAGTAATGAATAGTTGAGATACATGCTTTGATTCTATTGATCAAGAGTAGGGGATGGTTATGGTGTATAGGGATGCAAGTATTAAGTCCCAGCTGACAATATCAAATGCTTTCCAACTTTTTTTGAACAAACAATTCGTGTATTCATCTGGACCAACAGGGAATTTAGCATCAGGAATGGAGAAGAGTGTTGATATGATTTCATCATCTATAAGAGGGTGATAAGAGAATAACTTGGGTTAGACTCCAATCAACTCATGCTTTAGTAACTCCACTAGAAATGTGATTTGTACAGTGTATGTGCAACTTTTTTAAGAGCGGGAGTTTTGTTATTAGGGTGTGCCATATAGTGTTGAATCTATGTAAAGTCCTCTGGGTCTGACCATAATTGATTGTTGAAGTTTGATGATCATGGTCTAAGATGTGGACAAGTTGAAATACTATGTGTTTGTGTGACCATATGGATATAAGACAGGGCTAGATTTCTAAATGTACAAGTTTTTTTTGGATGCTTCAGTCATCATATTGGCCATTTGGATCTAAGACGGGGCCAGGTTTCTAAATGTACAAGTTTTTTTTGGATGCTTGAATCATCACATTGGCCATTATACTCATTGTTCATGTCAGCCTATGCGTATCTTAACTAATCTCATGGGCCCTGAAGTTAACGATCATGTAATCCTTCATCATATTAGCAACCACAGGTCTCAAACCTGAAATCACAGGGGAGCAAACCTCTTAGTCCCAAACTCTTACCAATTGACCACCTACTAGATAGTTATTTTTGAACATTTCTTGAGTTGAACGGTGAGGGGCTCTCTATTTTCGAACTATTTTTAAAGGTGAAAGGGAATTGTCATGTTGTTCATCCGGAAGGTTAGAGGTGCCAGCAGAGGAGGTTTGTCGGCATCAAAGGTGTTTGCACTATGACTTCCAAGTGGGTCAATTTTACTTTCTAAAACAATAAAAAAATCCAAAAATAAGTAGTTGTTGGTGTTCAAGAATAGTAAGGTATGAATTGGATTTTGGGCATGTAATTCTCTCAAATACGTCTAATTTGTTCTTTTCTAAATTTGGTGTAATTTATATATTAATTAAAATATAAATTGCATGCACCTTTTATTGTTTAATTTTTCACTATGCACATAGACAATTCATTGTGGATTGTGATATTAAAATTACTATTTTACCCTAGGGCCAAAAAACTTGAACCCTCGAGACCGGGGGTGTTTTAGACATTTCCAAGGGACATGGATGGTATTTCTAATTTTTTGCATAGTGAAACTACTATTTTACCCCTGGATGCTGACAAAAACGACGCGAAATAGTGTGGGGTTTTTTTTTTGGTTTGCACATTTTTTGCATAATAAAACTACTAAAATAACCCCTAAAAAAGACAAAAAACAAGACTGTAGCTGACGCAGCAGAAAATCACTAGAGATATGATCAACGTCAATATTCCGTAAAAACACACGAATATGAGAGAAATTCTCTAAAAAGTCCAACTTTATTCAATAATATCGAAACGTAATTCGGCCAAGGGCTTTACATTTGTATTTAAAGTGGAAACCCTAGCCTACCCCATGTCGGATAAGGAAACGACGATAATTAAGAAATTTACCAAAAATGGAAAATTTGAGATAAATGTAGAATCTGAAAAGGCTATAAATCCTTAGCCACTTGGAATTGACGGAAGTCAATTTGGGTTTAGAAATTAAAAGTTATAACAAAAACGAAACTTTCCTAAAATGTCAAAAACAATGACTTCGAGGTCTAAACGATGGAATTCGATCAAAAATAGATGGGCCTCATCAGCAAAGATGCAGAATTATTCTGCAAATGCCGAGACGCATTAACTAGGTGAGTTTTGTGTCATTCCGAAGTCGATGCCCGGGCTGCCAAAATTCATTTGCCTTTGAATTTCGGATGCTCTCTCTTGATCATATACGCTTCCGTTATTTGTTCTACATCAGTAGCCAAGGGTATTGGGGTACTTTAACCCTTGGTTTTTCCATGATTATCATTAGGTCCAAGGGTGTATAGGTAATTGACCAATTTTTTATTATTTATTTTTTCTGAAACATTGCATGAACGATGTACGGACACGCCAATAGTGTTTTACATGCATGCATCATTCAAGTGGCCTGTGCGCCGACTTCAGGGGTGAAAACTGCCCGTCCACTATGTTACCTAGTGGTCCTTCACGTCCTATGCCTCCTAGTGCGGTGTGTGCCGGTGTCTGATGTTCGAGTTATCGCCGGTGAACGGTTTTTGGTTTTTTCATTTGTGTAATTTGTTTAGCTTAGTCCCTGAGGTTTTGATTTTATTTTTACTCCTAATTTCTTCAATGAAAGTTTTGATTGTTTTCAATTATGCCATTTAATTGAAACTGATTATATATGTAGGTTTTCATTTTAGTCCGTATTCTTTTGATTTTTTATTTGTTTTTGGTTTCTTTAATTTTTTTGGTACACAAGTTTTAATTTTTTTCTTCAATTGAAATTGGTCATATATGCTACTTTTCATTTTAGTCCTTATTCTTTTTATTATTTAACAAAATTACATTGCAATTACCTTTAAAAATGTCATTATTTGTTTTGGTCCCAAGGTTTTTATTTGTTTCAATTTTGTCTTTCAATTAGAATTAGTTATATATTTTGTATTGATTTGTTTTAATTGTGTCCTCTAATTGTAATTGGTCATATATGCTACTTTTCATTTCCATCCTTATTCTTTTTATTCTTTTAACAAAAATACACTGTATTTTGTATAAATTATTTTTATTTGTTTTGGTCCTACGGTTTTTATTTGTTTCAATTTTGTCTTTCAATTGGAATTAATTATATATTTTATTTTTCATTTCATTTCAGTCTTTGTTCTCTGAATTTTTTTATTTGATATTAATTTCTTTGGTTTTTTTTTCATTCTTGGACAATATTTATTTTTTATCCATATTTATGCATATATGCTTTCATTTTTTTATTTTTCATTTTTGTCATTTCATTTTTTTATTGGGATTTTATTTTTATTTGGTTTGGTCCTCAAATTTTAATTTATATTGGTGATCATTTTAAAATTAATATTGCTCTCTTTTTCCCTTTGTTTTTTTTTTTTGTGTTTTATGTTATTCTTATATTTCTTTAGATCATATAATTTATGATTTTATTATTTGCACAATAATAAATATAATTTTAGTGATTGTTTTTTAATTGTTTTTTTGTAAAAATATTTTGCTTTTTTATTTATTTTTGAGGGCAATTTCATGATTTTAATTGTTTGGACAATATTGTTGATAATAATTTTAATTGTTATAATGATAATGATGGTAACATAGGCATAGATTTTCAATTGATATTTTCTTCTTTTTGTATATAGACAATTAATTACATATTTTTGTTATTTGATTATTGGAGGTGTTTTCACAATTTATATTTTATTTTTATGTTTAATTTAAATTGAATTATAAACTGAACTAATCTTAATACAGTGAATTCAATAATTCAGATATCGTAATCTTGTTTTTTTAATGATGATGAAAATTTTATGTTGGTTATTTCGTTCAAACCTACTAAACAGATAAATTTATATCGATTTAAAATTCATATATTTTATAGAAAACTTTCACTTCATAGGAATTTTGTACAGATTTATTATTTTGACTAAATTTATATGATAATAAAAAAATCTCACACAATTAATATTTTTTGTATTGAAAAAAATATGGTGCCGCCCATGACGAAGTGCAGGAGCATTGGCTAGTATATATAAAAGTGTTTGACGAAGTTTCAAGTGTGAAAGCTTTAGTTTTTCTTTTTAATTTCTAGCCAATTTATAATATTAGTCTAATAACAAAATAATAATTATCAATTTGATGGGCTTTTTAATGATGAAATTAAATATATTGGCAAACCTATAAATAATCAAATATTTTTACTGATTTTTTATGCTTAAATTGTTGTAAAGTGCTATAAAAATATTAGATTTCAAGAAATAAAATGTAATTTCACAACATACAAAGAAGAGAAAAACAATTTAACTATAAAAGACTTGATGTGATATTTTTTAAAAAAGCTTTATTCGTCAAATTTCTATATGCTTCATTATTTTTAGAGATTTTCTTTCTCAGAATCTTGATATGGATTGCCACCGTGTTTTATTATAATTGTTTTTTAAGTATATTTTGTAATTTTTGTAGATTATTTTTTTAAAAAAAAAAAAGACAATTCAAATATCAAATTCATGCTCCAACGGTCATATGCTCTGGGTTTTGTCACCCGAGCCCCTCAAGACGACTATATATAGCCACAAAACTTCTCTCATGACAGCAGCCACGGAAACTTCACCAGCACCTGCTCGCAGCCAAAGGAAACCAGAAACATCTTGTTCATAGATGGATTTCCACTGTCTTTCGAGGAAAGAGCTCCAAGATCTGCAAGAAGAACAAGATCCCCGCTAACATGACCAATATGTTAATCTTGGTCATGGCCGAAGCCCTAGAAGTTCTTGACAAGGTACGAACGAAATATAATCTTTTCTTTGAAATGATTAACTAACCATTTAATATTCTTGCCTTTATTCAATTAAATTAAGATCTGTTTGTCCGGACCCAATTTTCTATCAATGAATGACCAGCGTTCTTGAAATATTCAGTAAAATGCGTTGAAATATTCTTGATTTTACTGCTATGAATTTGTCTCTTGCCACTGAAAAGATTTTCTTGATTTTATTGCTATGAATCGGTCTGTCCACTTTGAGTGAACCACTGAAAAAAAAAGTGATTTCACAGAAAAGTAAATCAAAGTACGATTTAAGAAATTGATTTTTTTATATCAAGCCCAGTCCCCAAACTAGAGGAATTCAAACCTTCAAATAGTTTTTCTGTGTCCAAAAAAATTATATCATTTTTTCAGGTGGAATGACTACTTGCGGAGTTCACCAATGTGCCCGAGCACGATCTACAGCAGTCCCCGGAGAGCGCTATGAGTGGATCACCAAAAGCTCCTCAAACTTGTGCTAGAACCTCGACTCGAATAAGGACTTCAACAGTTTCTCCTCGCCAGAAAATGAAGAGTAAATCGATGGAAATTGTTGAGCAACAAGAGAAGAACAATGTGCGGAAGACACCAGCAACACGGAGTAGCCGGAGGATGGCTCCAGCAGCTTCAGCTCGAGGGGGAAAGTAAGGCACAGAACTAACATAAATCTGTTCAGGGGGTGCATAACACGTGGAGTGCAATGGGCTTAATGGAGAAAGAGAGGGTTAGGCCCTTGAAGATGGATGGGCCGTGCTGGGTAATTGAGGATGCTGAAACGAAGAATGAGAATGGTAAGTATTTTTGTTTTATGTGTTTGATTGCAATATATATATATATATATATAAAGTTGTTCGAAACGAGTAATGAAATTATTGAAATTAAAACTTGTTAGCTGGAGGTCATCTTATCTTCCTTTTCTTGCAACTTTTCTTTCTTTTTTTCTTTTTGATCTGCTGAATTCTCTTACTGCAAATCAATTAAGAAGAGGAGATCCCTTATGAACAATTTATCCACCGATCTGAAATAGTAAATGTGCTTCTGAAAATAAAATTATATATCATAACATTTAACATGAAGAAATGATGAATTAATATACTGAGAGGAGTCCTGATATTTTATCGTTGGATGATACAAAAAGAACTGCAAATTGCAGAGAAGAGATACCCTGGGACACCAACCAAACCTTGCTACTTCTTCCATTGCAGAATTCTAAGAGTTGTTACATCTCTGTATAGAAGGGTATGGAAGGATTGGGCTTAAAGGAGAAAGAGAGGGTTAGGCCATTGAAGATGGATGGGCCGTGCTGGGAAATTGAGGATGTTGAAACGAAGGATGAGAGTGGTAAGTATTTTTGTTTTACGTGTTTGATTGCAATATATATATATATATATATATATATATATATATATATATATATATAAAAGCTGTTCTTTGCATGGTGGTCTGGTCAGAGTTAGAACTGAACAAATTGAAATGCAATATAAAAACAAGAAACAAGGAGTTAGAACTAAACTTCGACTCGAAACTATTTTGCTGGATCTTGGTTTTCTTTGAGCTCTAACATCGGTCATCATGAAATACAGGAGTTGATTTGCTGACAATATCCAAAAAGAGCTCATCATTGATACAGAAGCGGTGGCTTGACAGACAAACATTTACTGGGGGAGAAAAGGGGAACGAACAACGAACTTGAAGAGCTTGACAGACCAGGAGTCTTTCACAAAAAAAGAGCAGGAGAAATGGTCATCAAAAGTGCTTCTGAAGGAACCTTAGGAATTTTGCAAGCATGCCTGAATTCAAATACAGTGAACTGAGTTGTTTACACTTCAGGCGCATCGACAATTTTATTTTGTGGCAATGACCAAGAAGTGGTGGATGAGAGTGCATGGACAGACACAGATTAATTTAGAAGTCTGAATGTAACTAGCAATCCTTCCTTGATTGCCGAAACATATACGAGAAGGCTGCTCTGGAATTTGCTGAACAACATGGATTGGATCTCGTTTCTTTGATTCCTTCCCTGGTGTTAGTGCCACTCATTTGAGTACTGGTCTGAAAGAGTAGCAGGCCTTCAAACACTAACATGTTGAGTATTGGCGGATTTGACTTTCAATCGATGTTTTATGATAAGTTGAGTTGTAAGGGTCAAAATGAAGTGATTTTAGTTGAATTATAAAACTTACATCTATGACTTTCTATACATATATGGAAAGAAAAATTAACAAAAAAATAATTCGAATTGCATCCATAAAAACAATTCTCCTATTAAGTTAATTTTGACCTTTGGCCATTTAGACTTGAATATATTGAGTTAGAGAAATCCATTTGATGCACGCTCAATTTTTTAAATTCCTAACTTAGGTACTATCAAACAACAAAATTACAGCAGATAAAGAGCTTATATGAGGTAGATATGAGTTTTCTAAGTCAACCTATAATTTTTTGCTAGTACACATATTATATAAAGAAACAAGTCCAACTTATTTTGCAAGCATCCAAATAGATATGGAAATTATTTCTTCACTTGGAAAAGGTGTTTTTTTGGGAAGATGAACTTCATTAAGTCCAAAGTCCAAGCTTGAAGATTTTATACAAGATTATTTTGACTTCTTTATATGAAACTAGTTATTCTATTACTTAATTGTATATTGTTTACTTTGGAAAGAAGTTTTATATATTTATTATTTGAAAGGATAAAAATAGAATGGAGGGATAGGGAAGTTAGGGTTTCCTATTAAATCAAAAGAAAAGGAGAGAGGATAAGAGGAGGGAGCTAAAAAAAAAACTTTTACCCTTTTCTCCTATTCTTAAGGCTATCATTTCATCAAATTACTAGAGAAGACATTATGGTTGTTCAATTGTTAGGGTTAGTTACACTACGAATTAGCTAAATAACTAATGCTAAAGAAATATAAATATCAAGAATATAAATTGAGGTGTTATTTTAATGATTAGTTTTGATTTTCATAAATGAACGTTTACTTAAGAACAAGGTTTTTTTTTTCTTGATAATTTTAAGTGTATTTAGTTTAGTTAGATTTCTTTATCTTGTTTACCATAGCAAAGCGTAGATAACCTCAAAACCCCTAACTTTGAATCATTTAACATAAAGACTTGAACTAGATCATTCTCGTTGGATCGATCTCTTGCTTGTTTTAAACTACCTTATTTGTTTAGGCTAGGATAATTAATTAGTTTGATCGCAACATCACAATAAAGTTTGGTACCATACCATTGTTGGGAAAGTGATTCTTATGATGTGATTTTTATTATTTCATTAAAAAAAACTGAAAAGGGGTTATCATTGCTTGTTCAAAATGAGTTTTTTTGATGGAATCACAATTTGATATTTAGTTTCATGAAGGAAAAATATTATGAGAAAGACTAGTAACATACTAGCCTCACCCCCTAGAGTCCAAATTCCACTATTTTCTAAGGTTTTTAGGCCTTTTTGTTTCTTCACATTGGATTTTGATTAACTTTCACTACTTTAAATCTCTGTTGTGAGTGGTTTATTTTTTGGTTTCTTCCACTATTTTTTATTATTTATGTCTATAACTTGATCTACTAACCAAGGAAAAGTACATGTAGATCTCGAAATAGAAAATTCTTGACAAAGATTACATTAAAAAAGCTAGCATCAACACTATGTTTGTTACAAGCAACATGTATTTAGCAGCTTGTTGCTTCTAATATGAAGAATCAACCATTGTGCATAAACATCAACAACAACACCAACTTACAGCTCAAGTTTGGGTTTATACATGTACTTCTAATATTTAATGGACTTATTGAAGAAGACCCTCATACTCATCTTAAGGAGTTCCATATTATTTGTATTGGCATGAAATCGCATGGAGTTTATGAAGAATAAGTTAAGTTGAAAGCTTTTCATTTCTATTTTAAAGGGGAACCAAAAAAATGGGTTTTCTCCATTCTCCATGCTTCTATTAGAACCTTGTATGACATGAAGAAGATTCTCCTTGATAAATATTTATTAGCCTTTTAAGTTGCCAATATAAGGAAAAATATGTGGGACTGAACAATCTCATGGGAAAACACTATTTGAATATTAGGAAAGATCTGAGTAATTATGCATTTAATGTCCTTATCATCAACTCTCCATTCAACTAAGTATGATTAATACGATAAATGAAGGGGGTATTGGTAGATAAACACCCAAGGTTGCACACCAATTAAACTCAAATATGGAAGCCAACTCAAAATAAATTGCCACCCGTGGAGACTTCCCCGACAAATGAGTAAACAAGATAAGTATTGTTAACCTTAAGAACAAAGTTAATGACTTGCTTATCTTGTGTATTATTTGGCTTATGGAAATGCATATCAAATGAAGGTTTATAACATATGCTCATTACAAGGCCATGTTTTGAATATGTAGGTAATAATGCAAGATCACTTTTCTAACATATACAATCTTGGTTAGAGATTTCACCTGAACTTATGCTATGAGAACCTATGTCAACAAGGAAATCAAGGTTGGCAATTGAATCTAAAAGATAATGTTAGTGGGATCATGTTGCGAAGAGGAAAAGAACTTGAAAAGCAAAGGTTAAAACAAATTAAGATGAAAGAAAAAAAGAGATGGAAATTGAACTAGGCATAAAAAACAAACTTATTCCTTCATAAACTTGAACAACCACCAATAATCCAAAGGTCAATCCTAAATTAATGAATTATAGTTTCAAGAAAATCCCTCATTTTCGTTTGAATTCTTTTATGTCCAAGAAAAAGTACAAAGAAAAAAATATTTTGGATGTTTTCATGAAACTATAACTCAACATTTCTTTGATTAATGCTATTAAGAAAATTCCTATATATGCCAAATTGTTGAAAGATTTATGTACTACCAAATGAGCTTACAAGCTAAAAGGCTACAAAACTTGTGATGCCTAAACATAGGTGAAATTGTATATCTTGTTGTTCAAAAGAAATTTCCTTTAAGGAAAAAATACCCAGGTTTGTTTACTATCCCATATGTTATTAGTTATGTTAACTTTAAAAATGTTCCATGTGATTTGGGTGTATTGATTAGTGTTATGCCTAAACATGTTTATGATTCTCCTAGTCTTGATCCTTTGATTGAAACTAGTGTTGTAATACAAATTGCAAATAGTAGTTTAGTTTGTCCACTTGGTGTGATAGAAGATGTCTTAGTTAATACCGATAGTTTGGTTGTTCCGTATTATATTTATATACTTAATATTAAACATGATTCCTTTAACACCAACACAGCTGTCTTTTTTGGAAGAACATTCTTAAGGATTCTTAACACTAAATTGATTGTGGTAAGGATATTTTGTCTATGGAAATGAGAGATAAAATGATTGAATTTAACTTTCATGATGCAATGAAATATCCTTACAATAATGTTTATTCTGTCATTTGTCACGACCAAATTTATATGTAAGCAACAAGTTTTTAATTTTAATTGCAAAGGTACGTTAAGAGTGACATTGATTTTACTTAGATATAATATAAGGAGAGATGTATATATGTTCCCTAAAACATGCAAGAATCATTATTGACTTTGCAAGATTTAGAAAAAAAAACATTTATGGTAATGTTTCTATTGATTTAGTACTTTCACATAAAAAGCTTTTGTCATCTATTTTAGAGGCACCCATGTTAGAATTGAAACCTTTGTCTTGCAATTTGAAATATGTATTCATTGGCAATAACAATACACTTTTTATTATCATAACAAAAGGTTTGACAGGTGATCAAGAGGAAAAGCTTGTAAAGTTGTTATGCTATCACAAGACAATCATTGGTTAGAGTTTTTTTAACATTAAGGGTATTAGTCCCTCAATATGTATACATCATATACTATTAGAAAAAAAATACAGAACCACCAAGAGAGATACAAAAGAGGTTGAATCAACGTATAATAGATGTAGTGAAAGTTAAAACTTTGAAGTTATTAGATATAAGAGTCATTTATCTTATCACGAGTAGTAAGTGGATACAATCCATGTGGTGCCCAAAATGATCAGAATCATGATGGAAAAGAAGATCCTAGAATTTGATTGCCTTAGGCATATCTGGCCTTGTTTTGTTTCCAAGTCAAACATGTGTAAGAAGCTTGGATGTCGCTGCTACTTATATAAAATATGAGAATACACAAATCAACCCAGTGGCTTCTATTTTGGTTGAAACCATCATGACACTTAACTATTGTAAAAGGACCAGAAAAGGAGCAATGAGATGTTGCACACAATTGTTGTATATCTAGATGGTTAGCCACATTGAAACAAAAAAACCCATTTTTAATAATTTTTTGTGGTTTAACCAAAAACCATTGAGGATAATGGAAGAAGAATAATGGGGAGATTTAGACAACCAAGGTAGGGTAAAGAGGCTAAAAGGCTTACCTAGTTGTGGTTTCAAGTGGAGAGCCCCATGGGTCATGGCAATGAATGTCCTAATGAGTTGTGGGATAAGATGTTGGGTTACATTGGTATGGATTACCGGTTACATGAGTTATGCTTCTGCCCTTATGGTAAGGCAAATTGGGGGCATGCAGTTTCTTCCAAGGACCATGGGAATTGCTGAGTTCTTTGGTTTATTCAAAGATCCCGTTGCATAAGAAGTTTTGGAGATCATCAAACAAGATTAGAAGCATCTGGTTTTGGTTGAGATAAAAGGTTTGAGGGATCCAAGTACAAGTGAAGGGTATACAAGATGGAGAGACTTAGCTGCTTCAACTGTGACTTATGTAGAAGTCAAGTCTCCCCAAACAGAAGAAAAGCCTATTAAGAGGAGAGGCTTAACAATGAAGAGGAATTGAGAAAACAAATAGAAAAACATTAAATAGAGTTGAGCAAAAACAGGAAAGATAAGGCAATATTGGAAGAAATGGTGTTGGTAGGAGATAAGAGGAGAGATTTTTTAGGTGAGCAAATATAGTCTAAAGATGCGAGAATAACAAAGCTTGAGTTAAAGCTGGGTGAGGAGAAGAATGTTAGGGTAGAAATTGGAGCTGGGAGAGATGAGCTTGAATTGGTTGCAAAGTTGCTCTAAACATGGTGCATTGAAAATCATCCTTAATGAATGCCAAGGGAGCATAGAGTATTACCAAGAGAAATTTGCACAAATTCAGTTTAAGTTGATGGATAGAATTGGGAAGTATGAGGATTTGAATAAGAAGTATGTAGAGTTGGATAGTCGTTTGACGGGGTTTACAAAAGAGGAAGCTAGTTTGACGGGGTTTTTCTAATGCCTGTGTCCTCATCATGTTTTCCCACTGTTTTCATCTTCCTTTCTTATGTTCTCTCTTTCTTCAAATTTTAGTCTCTATGTAATTTCCCCCCAGTCACTGTAGTACTTCCTTCTTGTTTTTCTTGTGTTATCGTCTTCTCCTCTTTGTTTTTTCCTCTCGTAACTGTTATCTCCCCCTCTTGCATGGTTTCTCCATGCTCTATTTATAGATGCAGGAGGTAACCATTGCGTGTAGTGGTAGGTTACCTCTTGCGGCAGCATGACTGCAGCTATGGCTGTCAACGATGGCATGCCTGCAACGACGGCTATCTGTAGCGGCATGCGTACAATGGCGTGCGCTACAGCGGGACTGTAATTTTGGGAGAAGGTGGAAATGTAGTTTGGTCCCTCAATTTGTAATTGCTCTAATCACACTCCCCATTGGCTTTAAACTTTCAATTTTCATCAATTTTACCTTTGACTTCGCACATATGGCTTGGGAAAAAATCAATTTGGTCTCTAAAAATTCCAATCTTCTCAATCGAACCCGAATTAAGCTCAAGAACTTGATTTTTTATTGGTTAAGCCCTTAATAAAATTATTTTGATCAATCCTTGCACTTAATTAAATCCTTCAATTGGACCCTAAATTAATTTCTACACATTATTATACTTTCAAATGGCTTGTGCTTGAATCAAATTGGCCTATATAAAAAATATAATTATGATTTTCGGCTTAATTCTTACGTGGCTTTATCCAACAATAAATTACTTTAACCTTAAATCTGCATTTTCTCTCATTTTTAGGCTCAAAAGAGGTATGATTAGGCTCCCGAAAATGTTCAAAAATTTTCACCTTGATTTTTGTACCCATGTTAGCCCTTTTTATTTTATTTTTGTTTTGTTTTGGGAAAATTTAGGGAATAACGAAGAATTGGGTTATGGCATTGTTGATGAACTTATTGGGCATTTTGGTTTAATCTAACATAACTTTATTTTTTTGTAGACTTCAAGCGTGAATGAAGACAGGCTTGAGAACTTTTTTGTTCGAAGAGATTGTGTCAGAGAATTTTATGTCTTTAAGAATTCTTTTTCTTTTTTCTTCTCTTCCTTTGTCTATAGCAAGACCCTCTTTATAGAGATTTGTAAAAGCTTATGGATCCTCTTAAATTTCACATGATATTATTTTATTGATTAATCTTTATTTATAGGATCTTATATTTATGAAAAAATATCTTATATATTTCATTTTATGTGTCTACAATTCATTTACTAGAAAATATTTATTTCCCATGTCATTATTAAAAAAAAAATCTTTTCTATGTTAAAATAAAATAAAAAATGAAACATGGTAAAATCTTATTGGTAGAAAGTTTTTGTTTTTATAAAAGTCCTCTCTCAAGACAAATTCACTTGCATTTAAAAATAAATGAACATGTCTTGAAAATATAATTGAGAGTTCTATACTTCAAATATATTATTTTACTGAAATTTAATTTGATTGTATTAATTTTTCACATTGAGTACATGTCTTCTTGTGAAAGTAAAATATAATAATCAAGATTTAAAAAGTAATTTTAATTGATATTTATCAAATCAAATGATAGAATAAAGTTCAATATTTCCATTTGAATCAATTGCATAGTTCAATCACCAAATAAAATTTATCATCATGCAATAACTTTGATCGCCTGTCAGATTTTTCTTTCTTTCAATGAAATAGTTAAAATATCATCTTGTTAAAATGAATCCAATGGTGCAATTCATTCATGATTTCAATCAACGGTTGACGTCTTTCTGTGGGAAGAGTGCCTTTATATTTTTTTATTATATTTTTTTTGTGAGGAAACTCATCCTGGAAAGTGCATTTTGTGGGCCTAGTTTAGCAAGTAAAACTTTGGCTATCTTAGACTTTTACAAAGAGTGCATGCCCTAACTCAAACTCAAGACCTGTTGTGTAGATCGCAAACTCTCTGTCATCATGCCACACTTCCTTGGTGCCTTCCTATTCTTTGTTGATTCATATCCTTCCATAATTCTCTTCTCTTTTGTTGATTTCTTGTGTTGAGCAATTTGTTAATTTGTTATGGGAAACAAAGCAAGTGAATTAGAAGAAAAAAATGTATTAATTGAGTTATATTTGTCAGTTATCTTTCTCTTTCTCCTTAATGTTGGTGTTTTAAAAAAAGAATATTTAAATTAAATCATTTTAGTTGAATTTCAAATTAGTTGTTTTTAATGTATATGAACCATTAGATTTCTATTCAATAATTGATTGAATAATTTGATTTATTATCTATTCAATAATTGATTAATTTATATTTAAAGATCAGATGCATCGTCTAGTAAATTGCCATGATCACTCAAATATTAGAGAATTCATTAGTGATTCAACTTAACCTTCTAGTGATTAGTTTCTCAATGTAATTAATATTAATTAATCCATTAAGTTCTGATTTAATATTAAAATATGGAGTATGTATGCCATGTTAAATCGTGTTTTCTCTCCACATAATAGTTATTCATTGTTTAAATAAGATTTAAAACTTTTTTAAAATTTCATTTCACCTTGTCCAAAGATTTCTCAGCCAATACTATTTGAGAACATATCAAACATTTTTTTCGTAAATCACCTAGGGTGATGAATCTTGTTTTGATAACTAAAGTACCTTCATATAATTCATATTATGATTTTCTACAAAATAAAAGATTTTAGACATGTTTCTTCATGAAACCTGTTTGGTGGCAAAATTTAGTTCTCATCTTTTAAAAATCATATCTCCATCATATGACATATTTTTGGGATAAAATGTTGAGATTTGATAGGCCTTGGAGTCACAATTCCAAAAAAATATGACTTGTCATAGGCCTTTTTGTATTTTCACATTAGATTTTGATTAACTTTCACTACTTACAATCTTTTTTGTGTTTCTTCCACTATTTTTTATTATTTATGTCTATAACTTGATCTACTAACCAAGGAAAAGTACATGTAGATCTCGAAATAGAAAATTCTTGACAAAGATTACATTAAAAAAGCTAGCATCAACACTATGTTTGTGTACAAGCAACATGTATTTAGCAGCTTGTTGCTTCTAATATGAAGAATCAACCATTGTGCATAAACATCAACAACAACACCAACTTACAGCTCAAGTTTGGGTTTATACATGTACTTCTAATATTTAATGGACTTATTAAAGAAGACCCTCATACTCATCTTAAGGAGTTCCATATTATTTGTATTGGCATGAAACCGCATGGAGTTTATGAAGAACAAGTTAAGTTGAAAGCTTTTCATTTCTATTTTAAAGGGGAACCAAAAAAATGGGTTTTCTCCATTCTCCATGCTTCTATTAGAACCTTGTATGACATGAAGAAGATTCTCCTTGAGAAATATTTATTAGTCTTTTAAGTTGCCAATATAAGGAAAAAAAATATGTCTGAGTCAACAATATCATGGGAGAACACTATGTGAATATTAGGAAATATCTGAGTAATTGTGCATTTAATGTCCTCATCATCAAATGTCCATTCAACTAAGTATGATTAATGCGTTAAATGAAGGGGCATTGGTAGATAAAACACCCAAGGTCGCGCACTAATGGATCTCAAATATGAAAGCCAACTCAAAATAAATTGGCACACGCGGAGACTTCCCCGACAAATGAGTAAACTAGGTAAGTATTGTTAACCTTGAGAATAAAGTTGATGATCTTACTTATCTTGTGTCTTATTTGCCTTATGGAAATGTACATCAAATGAAGGTTTATAACATATGCTCGTTACAAGGCCATGTTTTGGATATGCACCTAATAATGCAAGATGACTACATTGAATAAGCTAATGTAGTTGATATAGTATTCAATGACCAATCAGAATCCTGGATAGAGATCCTGGATAACAATGCAAGATCACTTTTCTAACATATACAAGTGTACTTTACAATGTAATTTTATACCGTGATAACTAAAGCAACATAATTCTTAAATTATTTTGATATTTTGGCCAAATTCTAATGGATAATCGTAAACTAGTTATAATATCTAATTTTCATTTTAAAACATGATGCAACATATACTTTTTATGAAAATATATTTGGAAAAACCTTGAAATTCAGTTGTATTCATGGAAACAACACATTTTTATGCAAATTTTGTATTTTATTTTAATTTTTTTTGGTTGGATGCCTTACCTTGATGGGTTGAATGACCTATCATTTACAGGTAGACTACCTAGATTTTAGACTGGGATGGGCCGATTAGCCCACCCATTCTAGGTGGTCAGGCTGGGCATATGACCTAGCCCGGTCAGCCCACTATTCTGCATGGCGAAATTGCATGTTCCTTTTACATACCTGATTACTCTTTTAGCAGCCTTGAAATGCAATTCACTTGCACAATGCATGAATCTAGACTAGATACTCACAACATTCAAAATATTAGGCCTAGTTGCAGTGAGATACATCAAGCAACCAACTAGTTTTCTTAATCATCCTTCTCAACTCCATCTTCTTTACATAGCTTCTCCTTTTGATTCATAGGGGTGTTAACCACCTTAAAATCTTCAAGTTTGAACCTCTTAAGGATTTCTTTGGCATATTTCTTCTAACATATGAAGACTTCATGTTCTCCTTGCTCAACTTCCATTCCAAGAAAAAGAGTCATCAAGCCAAGATCTGTCATCTCAAAAAAATCCATCATCTCTTGCTTGAATTTCTCCACATTATTGGTGTTATTTCCTGTCACAAGAAATTCATCAACATATAGTGAGATGATTAGAATGTTATCTCCATTTTGTTTGACATACAATACTGATTTAGAGAGGCTTTTAGCAAACCCCAGGTTCTATAAATGTTCATCAATTTTTTTGTACCAAGCTCTTAGAGCTTGCTTAAATCCGTATAGGGCTTGCTTAAGAAGACAGACTTTGTCTTCTTCTCCTTCATTTACATAGCTTTTTGGTTGCTCTATTTAAATCTTCTCTTGCAAAACACCATTTAAGAATGCTGACTTGTTATCCAGTTGATACACCTTCAAATTCTTTTGTGTTGCAATGGCAAGTAGTAACCTAATAGTATCAACTCTAGCTACTGATGCGAAGGTGTCTGAGTAGTCTACAACAAATATTTGAGAATAACCCTTGACCACAGGTCTGACTTTTTGCTTGTTGATTGAGCCATTAGCATTGAGCTTTGTTCGATACACCCATATGACTCCAATCACTTTTCTATTTTGAGGTCTATCAACCAACTCCGATGTTTTGTTTCTTTCAATGATGAGCAACTCCTTCATTACAGCAAACCATTTTTTATCCATCTTGGCTTCTTCAAAGTCTACAGGTTCACATACAACAATGTTGCATCTTTGATAAAAATCAAGGAGTGATCTTTTGCCTCTAATAGGAATGTTGCTAGTCATGTTATTATACCAATCTTCCATGCTTTGATCATCTGTTTCTGAAACAAGATGCTTGATTTTTGGATCTTTTGAGATTGAATCCTCTTTATTTGCATCATTTCAATCCCATTTTTCATCTTCCATGAACTACACATCCCCGCTTATAAGCTTTTGAAACTAAGCTATAGCCAATAAAGATGTCTGGAAGTGCTCTTTTGTCAAGTTTATCTCTCTCGATTTGTGGAACAAGGGTGAAACACAAACATCCAAATATCATAAAAAAATTCAAAGATGGTTTATAACCATACCATGTCTGAAAGGGTGTTTGATCCTTCAATGCTCTTATTGGAAGTCTATTTTGCAAGAAAATAGTAGTGTTTGTTGCTTCTGCCCAAAACTTCTTTGGTAGATTCTTCTCATGTAACAAGCATCTTGTTATCTCCAAGTTGAACTTGTTTTGTCTCTCACTAACTTCATTTTTTGTGGAGTATTTGGTGTTGTTAATTGATGTTGAATGCCTACCTTCTCACAAAAACTGTTGAAGGTGTATTCCTTGCCATTGTATGATCTGAGGGCTTGAATTTTATAGCCACTTTCATTTTTGACTCTGGCTTTAAAATTATAGAATACTTAAGCTACCTATGACTTGTGCCCAAGAAGAAAATCCAATACATTCGGTTGTAATCATCAATGAATACAACATGATAGAGACTCTAATTTAAAGAAGGTGTCTTTTGTGGTCATGTATTATCAGTATGAATCAATTGCAGCATCCTTGTTGCTCTCCATAAGACTTTTGGAAAGGGTTTCCTACTTTGCTTTCCGCAATGACAAGTCTTACAGCTAGACATATGATCATCAAGAATAGAGCCAACTAATTTGATTTGGCTAGCTATATTAAGTAGCCTTTTAGAATACTCTTTAATGGATTCGGTCTTCTTCAACTTCTGCAATTCAAAGTCATGCATCAAGTTTAGCACTCGCATCCCTTGAATCTTTTCATCCCTTTCATACTCAATCTTGAGATAATCTTATATCTTTTTTTTTTAGAGACATGATTCGGGTGAAAATGGTGGATGATACTTCAACAAACAAGTAGGCCTTTGCCTTTGATTTTTTTTCTTCTCCTTGTGAGTTTTGACATGTGCTATTGTGGGATTGTTTGGAAGAATGGGGATTTTGTAATATTCTTCCACTTTCTCCCACAGATCCAAAGCCTCCAAGTATGTCTCCATCTGTACTACTCAAAACTGGTAATTGTCTTCATTGAACACTAGTGGAGAAATTGATGAGAAGTTGCCTTCTATCTACATGGATTACAACACATATCTCTTTAAATCAATGCTCTGATACCAATTGTAGTTGATTGAAGGTGAAGAGTAAAAGAGAATTAGGTTTTAGGATAGAAAATTATTAGAAGCCTTATAGACTTAAAAACTTATTCTCTTCTACAACATTACAATTTATAGATTGAATTGAATAATAGCCTCATAGAATCTTGCTCCTAGAATTGTGCCATGATTTAAAACATAAATAAAAAATTAAATAAAAGAAGCTACTAAATAGTACCAGAAGCAAAGAAACAATAACATATTTGTATTGACAAATTCAAATCACTTAACATGTTTGCTTATTCCACATTAGCAGTCCTAAACATATTTTCTAATAGTCAAAGCTTAATTCTTACGATTATTCGATTGACTAGTAGGGCAAAATCAACATGAGTAAGTCTTAAGGAAAGTAGAGGCACTCCTAGATAGTTGACTGGTAACTAGCAATGCTAGAAGCCTATTTACTAGTTAACTGGCTCTTGCTTCTAGACCCAAACCCATTTCTATCAGCTCAATCACTCCACGCGATTTACTGGCGAACTGCCGTCGCCGTTTATGTTTTGACTTCTTGCAAATAATAAAGCTTTTAAATGTGACATTGAAGAACAATATGTCATGACATTATTATTAAGTATCAAGTATAAAGCTAAACGAGGTATGGGTATTACTGTACATTACTATATCTCTAAAGCTAAACTCAAATTTATTGTAGATTATAATATTGTAATTCTTATTTTAGTCTTCCATGCACAATAACTTTGGTCTCAGTCTAAGGATATTTTTTATTTTTTTGCATTTTTTTCACAGTAAAATAATTATAGCACCCATATATAGGACAAAATAGTATAGGAACTGCCAAGGGCATTAAGGTTATTGCAATTTTTTAAAATGGCTAAATACAAATACACCCCTATATAAGACAAAACGCCAAGTTACCTCTGAGGTCATTAGGGTAATTGCACTTTTTTTTAAAAAAATAGCTAAATATGTAAATACTCCCATATATGACAGTCTTAGATTTGGCTGTAGAGTTATGGTGGTAATCTACCATTTTTTTAGTATATTTTCTGCCTTGACACTGTTTGCTTGTTGTCGGACACGCTGTTCATTTCCGCACTTACATTGTTTTCAGATGGCGCGAGAGTCGTTGGACGATGAGTAAAAATACCCAACTGACATCTAGAATGATTCTCCGTTATACTCTCTTCCTCAGGGGGCAGCGCGTGTGGTTCCTAGGTGGCTGGAGACATATCGGTGATCGGTTGAAGCTCCCCCCCTTTTCTCTCTCTACAAGCACATATACAAATCAGGCATCGTTGTTTATTGAGTTTTCATTTTAGTCCTTGATCTTTTGATTGTTTTATACGGTCCTTATTTCTGCTATATAGGTTTTGATTTGTTTCAATTTTGTCCTTCAATTGAAATTGATTATAGAGTAGTTTCATTTTGTTCCTCAGTCTTTAAATTTTCGGATTGGTTTGAAATCCTTAATATATTCGCTATCAAAGCTTTGATTTGTTTCAATTTTGTCCTTCAATTCAAATTGATTATATATTTTAGTTTCATTTCGGTCCTTGGTCTTCTAATTTCAGGTTTTGATTTAAAATCTTTAATTTTTTCAGTATCAAAGTTTATATTTGTTTCAAATTTATCATTTGAATGAAATTTATTATATATGTGTTTTTCATTTCAACCCTTATACTTTTAATCTTCGATTTTATTTTAATTACTTTATTTTTTTATATACATTTCCTAAATGGTTCCTATTTTTATCTGTTTTTATATATACATGCTCTTAGTTTTTGTTTCCAATTTTTTCTATTTCCACTGTTATTACGGTTTTTTTTATTTAATATGTAAATTTTAATTTGTGTTGGTAAACATTTGGAAATTGATATTTATTTATTTTTCTCTTTTTTTTACTTATTCTTCAAGTCAAATATGTTTTTTTAAATCTAATATTTTTTTGATGTGTCATTTATTTTATTTTTTAATTGTTTTTTGTTAATATTGTTAGGTGTTGAATTTCTAATTATTATAGATAAGGCATTAAAAATAACGATAATGATTATTTGAAATTTTTTTTTTCTTATAAATATGTGAGACTAATTATATATTTTGATATTTATTTAATAGTAGCATCTTAATATATATATATATATATATATATATATATATATACACACACACATACATATACATATCAATGACCTAGGTTTTTTTGAAGAAAAAATAATTAATATTAGTGTTCTAAAATAATTTTAATATAGTAATATGAGGAATCAATCTTATAAAATAAAAATAAAAATTAATTTCTTTTTCTAACAATAATTTTGGTGTCATTGATAGTATGAACAATAATAATTAGAATATAAATTATTTATAATAATATTTATAATGACAGCTAAAATAATTATGACAATAATAATTAAAATAATTCATTAGTTGGTATTATTTTTCTTAAAGGTTGATTGGTGTTATTTATGTATGATATTTCATATATAATATCCCATAAAAAAAATACGAAGTCACATGAACATGAAACAAGTGAAAAAAATTGGGGCAAATGATCTACAATTAAAAAATATACGAGCCAATTGTCCTAAACTTTAGCGTACCCATAAAAAAAAATTAACATGCAAAAAAATAATAATGGTCTTAGATTTTTTTATAATGCTATATATATTTGAGCAAAATAATTAGCTTAAAAAACTTTCGGCTCTTATTGTAGCAAATTTATTTATATTTATAATAATAATAATAATAATTGTATATTAGGTTTTTATATATTCATTTATTTATGGAAAATGCATTTAAAATAATAATAATATTTATTTTAAAGATTTTTCTCTTAAAAAAAATTATTTATTTTGATATTTATTTAATATTAACGGCTTAAAAAATATAACAAATAACAAATGATTGAAGAATAGCTATACATGCATGAGAGATGGTTTTTCTTATTTTAAACTTTAATCCAATATTATTTTTCTTAAATATAAAAATATTTAGGATATATAGAATTGCGAATGAAAAGAGTTATTATGGATTTTAAAAATTAATTCCAAGTTTTGTCTCATCTAAATGAAGTTTATTAGCATAAAAAAATAAAAAAATATTATTTTAGAGATTTTCTCTCTCAAACTCAAAAACTAAAATGTTAATAAAAACTTAAAATTACAAATACTAGAAGAACGGTAGAGTAAGAAAAGGAAAATTAGGGTAACTAAAAAGACAATTCAAATCTAAAATTCATGCTCCAACGGTCATATGCTCTACCCGAGCCCCTCAAGGCGACTATATATATAGCCACAAAACTTCTCTCACGACAGCAGCCACGAAAATTGCACCAGCAGCTGCTCGCAGCCAAAGGAAAGCAAAAACATCTTGTTCATAGATGGATTTCCACTGTCTTTCGAGGAAAGAGCTCCAAGATCTCTACAAGAAGAACAAGATCCCTGCTAACATGGCCAATGTCTCCATCGCCGAAGCCCTAGAGGTTCTTCACAAGGTACGAACGAAATATAATCTTGTATTTGAAATGATTAACCAACCATTTAATGTTTCCTGTATTCAATGAAACTAAGATCTGTTTGTCCGGATCCAATTTTCTATCAAAGAACGAGCAGCGTTCTTGAAATATTCAGTAAAATCCGTTGAAGTTTTCTTGATTTTACTGCTATGAATTTGTCTCTTGCCACTGAAAAGATTTTCTTGATTTTATTGCTATGAATTTGTCTCTTGCCACTGAAAAGATTTTCTTGATTTTATTGCTATGAATTGGTCTGTCCACTTTGAGTAAACAACTGAAAAAAAAAAGTGATTTCATAGAGAAGTAAATCAAAGTACGATTTAAGAAATTGATTTTTTTATATCAAGCCCAGTCCCCAGTTGGATTCTCATGTTTTCTTGTAGTCCATATCCCCTTTAATCTTATTATTAGTTTACAAATTGAAAGGAAACTGTAGGAATCAAACCTTCAAATAGTTTTTCTGTATCCGAAGACACCAGCAACACGGAGTAGCCGGAGGATGGCTCCAGCAGTTTCAGCTCGGGGGAAAGTAGAGGCTCAGAACGAACATAAATCTGTTCAGGGGGTGTACAAATCGAGGAGTGCAATGGGCTTAAAGTAGAAAGAGGGGGTTAGGCCATTGAAGATGGATGGGCCGTGCTGGGAAATTGAGGATGTTAAAACGAAGGATGAGAATGGTAAGTATTTTTGTTTTACGTGTGTATATATATATATAAAAGCTGTTATCTGCATGGTGGTCTGGTCAGAGTTAGAACTGAACAAATTGAAATGCAATATAAAAACAAGAAACAAGGAGTTAGAACTGAACTTCAACTGGAAACTATTTGCTGACAACATCCAAAAAGAGTTCTAAGAAAATCATTGATACAGAAGCGGTGGCTTGACAGACGAACATTTACTGGGGGAGAAAAGGGAAACGAACAACGAACTTGAAGATCTTGACAAACCAGGAGTGTTTCTCAAAAAAAGAGCCAGAAGAAATGGTCAGCAAAAGAGCTACTGAAGGAACCATAGGAATTTTACAGGCATGCCTGAATTCAAATACAGTGAACTGAGTTGTTTACACTTCAGGCGCATCGACAATTTTATTTTGTGACAATGACCAAGAAGTGGTGGATGAGAGTGCATGGACAGACACAGATTAATTTAGAAGTCTGAATGTAACTAGCAATCCTTCCTTGACTGCCGAAACATATACGAGAAGGCTGCTCTGGAATTTGCTGAACAACATGGATTGGATCTCATTTCTTTGATTCCTTCCCTGGTGTTAGGTCCATTCATTTGTCCTGAGATCCCAAGGGTACGTTTTCACTCTCAAGTTTCATTCGCAGTGACTTTTTGCAAATTGGTTCACTCTTCCTCTGCTTTCATTTTAAAAAACATTTTAATTTTAACTCGTTAATCAATTCTAAATAATGCTACTTTCCTTCATCAGAGTTCATGAATCAATCTTATCAGTCATATGTTTATGTTAATCAATCATTTTTATCTTAAGTTATTTTGACATCTTCAAATGTGCAGGAAACAGGAACCACTATCGGCTCCATACAAATTCGAATATGGTACACATAGATGATGTGACCAGGGCACACATTTTTGTGCTTGAACATTCTAATGCAAAAGGGAGATATCTTCGTTCATCAAACGTAGCATCACTCAATGAAATGGTTGAGTTTCTTTCTGTAGGATACTCAGATCTTCAAATTCCAACAAAAGACTGAGTTGCATTTCCTACAAGAAGAGAGCTATAGTCATGGGTATGAATTGGAAGCTTACAACCCAAAACAGGAAATGGGTTCCGAGAAAGGTCTTTATTCCAAAGTTCTTTCATTGGATAATGCAAGTGAAATGAACAACGAACTTCATGTAATGACTATGAAATGGATTGTTACAATCCCGAATCGGAGGGCTTAAATGAATACAGTAGAGCGAGAGTTTAGAGAACTCAAATCCTGTTGTAGTTGAAAGCTCACAGAAGCATTACCAGTGACTCAGCAACTGATTTACAACAGCGGTAATATGATTTTTGTTTCTTCATTATTAAAACACCTGTTCATCTCGTATTCACAATTTTGGTGTTGATGGTCTTTTTTTTATGTTTTGTGATTCTTTGATGTTTACTTAATGGTAAGTCTTGTAGGACTAAATGTTTTGTTCATTTATTGTCAGATTCACCAACCCTCATAAAATCTCAATTTGTGGAAAATAAGCGGCATGATAATTATGACCTCCAATCATACTTTGCAATTGTGGAAGAGTCTCGTAGAAATCAATCAGATGAAGCTACAGAAAATGGTAATGGAAAAAGAGTTGTTGAAGATGCTAGCTACAAGTTGGCAGAGAGCAGACATGAAATTTAAAAATATCCGGTCATTCAGTTGAGTATAATCTTTTCAGGTGGAATGACTACTTGCGGAGTTCACCACTGTGCCCGAGCACGAAATACAGAAGTCCTCGGAGAAAGCTATGAGTGGATCACCAAAAGCTCCTCAAACTTGTACTAGAACCTTGACTCGAACAAGGACTTCAACAGCTTCTGCTCGCCAGAAAATGGAGAGTAAATCGATGGAAATTGTTGAGCAGCAAGAGAAGAACAATGTGCGGAAGACACCAGCAACACAAAGTAGCCGGAGGATGGCTCCAGCAGTTGCAGCTCGGGGGAAAGTAGAGGCTCAGAACGAACATAAATCTGTTCAGAGGGTGTACAGCACGAGGAGTGCAGTGAGGTTGTTGGAGAAGGGTATGGAAGGATTGGGTTAAAGGAGAAAGAGAGGGTTAGGCATTGAAGATGGATGGGCCGTGCTGGGAAATTGAGGATATTGACACGAAGGATGAGAGTGGTAAGTATTTTTGTTTTATGTGTTTGATTGCAATATATATATATATATATATATATATAGAAAAGCTGTCCAGAACGAGGAATGAAATTATTGAAATTAAAACTTGTTAGCAGGAGGTCATCTTATCTTCCTTTTCTTGCAACTTCTCTTTCGCCTTTTCTTTTTGAGCTGCTGAATTCTCTTACTGCAAATCAATTAAGAAGAGGAGATCCCTTATGAACAATTTATCCACCACAGATGCTGGGAAATTGAGGGTGTTGAAACGAAGGATGAGAGTGGTAAGTATATTTTGTTTTACGTGTTTGATTGCAATATATATATATATAAGTTGTTCATTGCATCTGTGGTGGTCTGGTCAGAGTTAGAACTGAACAAATTGAAATGCATTTTTCAACAAATAAAAATAAGAAACAAGGAGTCGGAACTGAACTTTTGATGAAAATTATGGAGGCCCCAAGCATGGACCTGGCGTTCGAAGCTTCTCATGCATTTTTCATCATGCAATCTGAATAGTTGATCATGGACAGAAGCTGTCAGCAGAGGTTTCTACAGAAAGAAAGAAAGAAGAAAAGAACAGTTGATCATGGAAGTTGATCATGGACAGAAGCAGTCAGCAGAGGTTTCTACAGAAAGAAAGAAAGAAGAAAAGAACAGTTGATCATGGACAGAAGCTGTCAGCAGAGGTTTCTACTAAAAGAAAGAAGGAATGAAGAAAAGAATCTAATCATGTCATCCGAGAGTGCTACTTTGATCTGTGTCCCCCATCATTCACATTTGCATTTTTTTGTCCGCGTCAAGTTTTTGATCTGTGTCCGGCCCCATCATTCACATTTGCAAAGCCCCTCGAATGTTCCCCTTCAAGCTGTTTCTTCATTAGAAACTCAGCTTGCTTGTCAAGTGAGGCCAGATCCTGCACACCAGTAGGATATTTCTCCAATCCAAGATGGATTACTTGAGAAACAAGGGTTTGGAGATGAGAGCATGTGCTTGGCAGAGGGGTGTTCTAGCTTATGTAGTCTAGTGGTGATACCAGTTTAAATTAGATTCGAAGGTCAGCAAATGGGATGATACAGTGGAGTGCTTGAAAAATTTTGGAGTATGGGATTTCTTTTAGTTTACTCTTTTGCCCTAGTTGAGCCCTTTTGAGTGAAGTATGGCTTTGCGGATAGGTCAATGTGTTTGAGAAAACAAGTATAGAAGTGATGCTCATATTAGTGCTTCGTAAAACTGAAGACTCAAACTTACCTGGGCAAAGTTGGCAAGGACAAGAAGAGGGAAGGTGGCTGAAATGAGAAGGGAGACCCTCCATTCTACTATGAAAGCAACTATGAATGAAGTGAGGAGAGAACGCATGTTTTATAGTATGACAAATAAAATTTACTAGGGGAGAAAAGGAACATCAAGCATGAACTTCAAGAAGAGAGCTTGAGTAATAGGTATAAATTGGAAGATTACAACCCACAACAGGAAATGGGTTCTAAGAAAGATCTTTATTCCGAAGTTCTTTCATTGGATAATGCAAGTGAAATAAGCAATGAACTTGAAAAGGATGAAAAGAGTAATGACTATGAAATGGATAGTTACAATCCAGCATTGGAGGGCTTAAATGGAGAGGATGCATATAGTAGTAACAACAAGAGTTTAGAGAACCAAAATCCTATTGTAGTTGAAAGATCAGAGAAGGTATTACCGGTGACTCGGGAACTGATTTACAACAACGGTAATATGATTTTATTTTTCTTCAATTTAAAAAAAAACACTTGTTCACTTATTCACAATTTTAGTATTGATGGTCTTTTTTTAAATGTTTTGTGCTTATTTGATGTTTACTATATGGTTAGAGTCCTGCAGGGCTAAATATTTTGTTCATTTATTGTCAGATTCACCAGCCCTCATCGTATCTTGATTTGAGGAACATAACCGGCATGACAATTATACCTCCAATCAAACTTTGCAAATGTGGATGATAAGTGGAATGACAATTATGACCTTCAGTCAACTTTGCAAATGTGGAAAAGTGTGGTAGAAATCATTTAGATGAAGCCAAAAAAATGTTAATGCAAGAAGAGTTGTTGAAGATGATAGCAGCAAGATGTCAGAAAGCAAACACGAAACTGAAAATATGGAGTCATTAACCCGTTCTTTTACCCTGGCCCAATGTTAGGCCAGATAACAATCTTATTACCCTTTGAATGTGGCACTCTTCAAGGTTAGTTTACTCGCCCAACTGAAGCTGGTGGTGCAATGTTAGGCCACATAATAGGATTATTAGCCTTTGAAGCTGGCAGTACATAGAGGGCTGACAAGGCCTCGTTCCCATGAGGCCATATAAGCCCCAGCAACCTGCCAACCCCTCGTCGAGCGTGCATGTTGGCCCCTACTATGCTTGGCCTCTCCTGAGAAGGCTTTAAAGACACATGGGGTTGTACGGTCCTCGCGTGCAGGTTAGCAAGGCTATCACCGTGTCGCGTGTACAGGCCCCTACTACTCCAAGGCTGTCCCTTGCAGCCTCTACCTAGTGTTTCTTGAATTGTTGGACTAGCAAGTCACCGGCGGCTGTCCAAGCGTCCTATGTGGTCAGTGAGGCTGTCACCTCACGTAGGCAGCTCTCGCTCGGGGTTGTCATCATGTCGCGCGAGCTGGCCCCTCCTAGCTGTCAGACTGACTGCTAATCTCACAGCAAAATAGTGTTTATTGTCAATTTGGCTGAATACCATTTTACTAGGGTTTCACATACATTAAATAGGAAAACAGATTTACATGCCTAGCTGTGTTATGCTACAACTTCGGGCTAAGTATAGAAATAGATAATTCTCCTACTATTACCCAACTACCTACAGCTGTATGACTATACATATCATGTTAACACCCCCCCCCCTCAAATTGATGCCGGGTGAGAACAAAGCATCAATTTGCTTACAAGAAATCAATGGCGTGGACCAGGCAAGGATTTGGTAAACACATCAGCTATCTAAAGATCAGTGGAGATATGTGGAAGAGAAATGACATGAGAATCGACGGCCTCTCGAATAGAATGACAATCTTTTTCGATATGTTTAGTACGCTCATGAAACACAAGATTCGAAGCAATCTGGATAGCACTCGTGTTCTCAGCATGAAGAAGAGTAGGAGATGACTGAGAGAAACCAATTTCAGCCAATAAACCATGAAGCCATACAATTTCTGAACAAGCAGCGAACATGGCCCGGTATTCAGACTTTATGGAAGATTTGGAAACACAATCCTGTTTCTTGCTTTTCCAAAAAATCAAGGAATCACCAAGAAACATGTACCACCCGGTAACAGAGCGTTGGATAGCACTCGTGTTGTCAGCATGAAGAAGAGTAGGAGAGGACTGAGAGAAACCAATTTCGACCAATAAACCATGAAGCCATATAATTTCTGAACAAGCAGCGAATAAGCAGCGAACATGGCCCGGTATTCAGACTTTGTGGAAGATTTGGAAACACAATCCTGTTTCTTACTTTTCCAAGAAATCAAGGAATCACCAAGAAACATGTACCACCCGGTAACAGAGTGTTAGGTATCAGGACAACCCGCCCAATCAGCATCACTAAGTGCCACAAGACGGATGGGAGAGCTAATTGAATAGAAGAGCCCACGGCTAGTAGAACCAAGTAGATAACGAATAATGCGACAAACTGCTGCCAAATATAAATGACGGGGAGATTGCATAAATTGACTAACTTGCTGAACCGCAAAACAGATACGAGGCCAAGTAATAGTAAGATTATTTAGGCTGCCAACCAATTGCCGATATAAAGTGGGATTAGGCAGAAGATCATCGTCATCATGTCGAAACTTAACGTTCACCTCTGAAGGAGTATCTACCAGAGAAGAATCCTGAAGACCAGCCAAAGCAATTAAGTCCAAAGCATATTTCTGCCAAAAAATAAGTAAGAGAACCCAGGTTCTTCATATGAAAACAATCCAAAAGATGCTGCTGAAGTTGGCTAATTAATATGGAGTCAGTCCCAATAATGACAATGTCATCAACATAAATAAGGAGTAGAACAACACCAGTCAAGGTTGTGCAAAGAAATAATGAAGAATCATAATTGCTTTGCACAAAAGAGAAGCGAAGCAAGGTAGTCTGAAACTTGTCAAACCACGCTCAGGGAGCTTGCTTCAATCCATATAAGGACCGCCTCAATTTATACACAGTCGATTTAGAAGAAGAAACCAAACCCGGTGGAGGAGTCATATAAATATCCTCCTTAAGGTCACCATGGAGAAAAGCATTTTTGACATCCAGTTGGTGAAGTGGCCATCCCTGAGAGGCAGCAATGGTAATAATAGCGCGCACAGTAGTCATTTTAGCTACCAGAGCAAAAGTCTCCTCATAATCCACCCCATACTCCTGCCTGTTGCCAAGAGCAACCAACCGTGCTTTATATCTATCTAGAGTGCCGTCAGAGCGGAGCTTAATTTAGTACACCCATTTACATCCAATGGGCTTAACTGACGGAGGACAAGGAATAAGGTCCCATGTATGATTTTCCTGTAGAGCCTGAAGTTCCTCCTGCATGGCTATTTGCCAACACTCATGCTCGACAGCCTGTGAGTAACATGATGGAATAGTAATATTGGATAAAGTAGTAGAAAAACCATACCAATCAGGAGGATAAGATACCCGCGTAGAGCGGCGAAGAGTAGGCGGAGGAGGAGGTGGAGTAGAAGTGTCTCCAGGAGCAGTATCAGGTGGAGGAGAAGTTGTCGGAAGAGACAAAGGTGGTCGACGTCTTTCATACACAATACTAGGTTTGAATCTTTCAAAAGAGGAAACATCCTCAAAATGAGGAAGAAGAGGAACTACCGAGGAAGATGCAGTAGTAGTAGGGAAAAAATATTGATTTTCAAAGAAAACAACATTTCTAGAGATATGAAATTTATCACAGAGAAGATCATAGCAAACAAAGTTTGTGAGGAATACTATAACCTAAAAAAGCACATTTAGTAGACTGAGCAGAAAGTTTGTGTCGTTCATTAGGACGTAAGTGGACAAAGCAAACACAATCAAAAGTATGCAAGTCATAATAGCTAGGAGACTTATGATGAAGAAGATAGAAAGGGGAATCGAATTTTAATACCTGGGATGGTAATCCATTGATTAGATACACAGTAGTAGATAAAGCTTCAACCCAAAATTTAGATGGAACATACAACTCAAGCAATAAGGATCTAGTGGTATCCAAAAGGTGACCATTCTTACGCTCAGCAACCTCATTTTGTTGTGGTGTATATGGACACGACCAATGCGAAACAATGCCTTTTTGCTGTAGAAAAATATGAAATTCCCGTGACATATATTCCCCACCTGAATTAGATCTCAATACCTTAATACCAATAGAAAATTGAGTTTCAACATAGGCACAAAATATCTTGAAAACCGAAAATACCTCAGATTTGGAACGAAGGAAATACACCTAAGTAAACCTACTATAATCATCAATAAATGTGACAAAGTACTTGTAAAGAGCATGAGAAAGAATCGGTGCTGGACCCCACACACACTATTAATGATATCAAAGCATTTTGTAGCACGACTTCCATGAGAAGGGAAAGGAAGAGTTTTACTCTTGCTTAATTTAAATATAGAACAATCAATCAAAGCATCATGAGAAGAAAAACTAGTTTTATTGCCCAACAAACTAGAATTCATCATGAGAATAATAATAAAGAAAATAAATAAAAATATAAAAAATATCCACTTTCTCCTTCTACTAATACTTCAAATCCTTGGGTTTTTGATGTTTGAATGTTTTGGTAAGCCTTAATCTCACTTTCTCTTCGAATTTTTTTCTTTAATTGAGCAAGAGAATATAAAATTCTCCCTCCCTTTCTCCCCCTCATTTTGCTGGAAATAAGAGAAAATTGGGGTATTTATACTCCTCAATTTCTCTTATTGCACTTAGGCCCCCCATCTCCTTTACATGTTTTCTTTTTACCCTACCTCTTCTTTTCTTATAATTTAAATCATAATCTTTTCATTTACTTCAATTTCACCCCATCTCAACTTATTTTATTCATCTTTTAATTCATTCATTTAATTTAACACTTACATTTATTTCCCGGGGTTTACATTGAAACTATTGGATGCAAGAGTCATTTATCTTATCACTAGTAGTAGGTGGATACAATCCATGTGGTGCCCAAAATGACCAGAATCATGATGGTAAAGAACATAGATGATGACCTATTCCCACTTGCATTTCAAGTGGTTGAAGAATATATGTTTATTATAGAAAGTTTAATCTTTCTACATTAAAAGATTTCCCATTATCATTCATAGACCAAAAGCTTGAGCACCTATTAAGTAAGTTTGTTTTTTATTGATATAGTGGATATATTCAATTTGTTGTTAATCTTGAAGATTAAGACAAGAATACCTTCACATGTTTATTTGGTATATATGCATACATTAAAATGTCTTTTGGTCAATGTAATGTATATGTAAATTTCTAATATGCATGGTGAATAATTTTGCTGCCTATGCTAACAAAATAATTATGGTTTTCTTGAATGGTTTCATGATGTATAGTGATTCTTTTGATAAGTATTTAGAATATTTATCTTTGGTCTTGAAAAGACGCATTGAAACCAACCTTATCTTAAATCATGAAAAGTGTTATTTTATTGTAGATCTGGAATAGTCTTTACACATGTGATGTCTTGGCATGGTTTAAACATTGATAAAAATAAAATAGATGTTATTTAATCATTGTGTTACCTGTCTTGCTTGATGTAGGTTTGTCAAATATTATAACATCCTTGTGCAAATTATTAGCCAAATAAGTTGTTTGATCAACATTTTTATGTCTAGTTATGAAAATACCCAATTTCTAAACTTAAACCATAATTTTGATTATTCAAAGTAAAAAAAATTCTATTAAAGAATATATATTGCAGAGATTTGATTTAAGAGTAGTGGTCAAGTAGGAACCATGGTGGCTTGCTATTGCTATTGCTATTGCTAGAGCGGCATTATAAGAGAAGAGAGAATGCATGACAAAGACATGGAAAAAGAACTTGGAAATACCTATCATGTCGGGCCGGGCACATGGCCGAGCCTGGTCAACCCACTATTTCGCATGTGAAAATATGATTTGGTCCCTCAATTTATAATTGTTTAATTGCCCCCTAATTGGTTTTAAACTTTTAAATTTGTGCAATGCATCCCCGTCAGAATTCAACAACAACCTAAGTTTTACACGCCATTTTTGGTTTGGTCAGTGGTTTAAGATTTATGCGATTTAACCTTAATTGACCATTAAACTCTCAGTTGTCTTCAATTTGACCCCTCATATCACACGATTGGCTTGGAAAAATTCAATTTGATCTTCGAAAATTCCAATCTCCTCAATTCAAACTGAATTAAGCTCACGAACTTGATTTTTCATTGATTAAGCCCATAATAAAATTAATTTGACCAATTTAAAGTATAATTATCCTTCCACTTAATTAAATCCTTGAATTGGACCCTAAATTAACTTCTATATGTAATGATTAAATCAAATTGGCCTATAAAAAATATAATTATGCTTTTTGGCTTAATTTTACTCCAATAATAATTATCCTTGCCTTGAATCTGCATTTTCCTTTATTTTTTAGCAAAAAGATGTACGATCGGGCTCTCGTAGACACTCAAAATTTTCACCTTAATTTTTCTATTGACACTAGCCTCTTTTATTTTATTTTTCTTATTTTTGTTTTATTTTGGGTAGATGTGGGGGAATAACCCAGAAATGAAAAAAAAAACTACTAGAAAATTTAATATCATGCCCTATTTCTAATAATAAAGATACAACAATATAAGAAACAATCAAAGGTGGTTGCTCTTGGTTTAGTAACTTTAAGTCCAAAAAATGCTCCCAATGTAATGGAGAGATGATGTTGTTGTGTTGCGCGCTGGCTATGGTATTATTAATTAGTTGGAAGATACCATATATATTATTGAAGAAGGATTCCAGTGGTGGTTGTTATTGATAAATTATGGTTGAGTTAACATGTGTTTGATATCTTTTTGTTGTTGGTAAGTGAATGTTGCCTATTATAGTAATTGCTGCCATGAAAGATCTGGCCAAGTTCTTGTATTAATTGCATTCCATACCGTGATGGCACGAGAAGAAGAGGTGTTCATGAGATTTAGCATGCATGTAATTATGCAGTATTAGTAGGTGGTGGTTATTGGTCTAGAGTCTCTTATTATGTTCTATACAAAGTTGATTATGAAGACGCTTGAGGAGTACTGACCATAATTGTCTATATGCGATATGGGTATAAAATTGGTTGATGACTACATTGGTTGAAGTTTTGAGCTTCATTCAAGGATGTTTCATGCCTCCCCTCGATGATCTCTTAGACTTTAGAGTTTCATATATAGGATAAGGTTCTTAGAGGTAGCGGCTTGATAAAACATTAACCATTAGGAAACAAGTAATCATACCATAGTTAGATGGTTTTCCCATTACCGATGGATACCATAATTAGTCCTTTACACCAGCCTTTGGCTTGAAGCATCCTTAGCTTGGACCATGATATGTTGGAGAGAATTGAAATCTTCTAGAAAATATGCCCTATGAGTTGTTTTGAATGTATCCACTCTACCCATGTGCATCACTTATTGGTCAGAAGGGTCCATATATGCTTGGTAATTGTTTCCTTGATCCACATTTTGATATTTTTTTTATGCCAAGACCACTTTCTTGTAGAGGGTGGCAAACTAATTAGCTTTAATGGTAGAAAGGGAGATAAGAAGGCATTACTCTTTAGCTCTTGAATGGTTGAGCTTAGGAGGATGTACTTGGTGGACTAGTCAACTTGAATTGAAAACAAAAATAATTTGATAAGTTAGAGTCTTCCAGCATTGAAAAATTGGTGGGTTAGAGACTGCATTCAAGATAATTAAGTAATGAATAGTTGAGATACATGCTTTGATTCTATTGATCAAGAGTAGGGGATGGTTATGGTGTCTAGGGATGCAAGTATTAAGTCCTAGCTGACAATATCAAATGCTTTCCAACTTTTTTTGAACAAACAATTCGTGTATTCATCTGGACCAACAGGGAATTTAGCATCAGGAATGGAGAAGAGTGTTAATATGATTTCATCATCTATAAGAGGGTGATAAGAGAATAACTTGGGTTAGACTCCAATCAACTCATGCTTTAGTAACTCCACTAGAAATGTGATTTGTACAGTGTATGTGCAACTTTTTTAAGAGCGGGAGTTTTGTTATTAGGGTGTGCCATATAGTGTTGAATCTATGTAAAGTCCTCTGGGTCTGACCATAATTGATTGTTGAAGTTTGATGATCATGGTCTAAGATGTGGACAAGTTGAAATACTATGTGTTTGTGTGACCATATGGATATAAGACAGGGCTAGATTTCTAAATGTACAAGTTTTTTTTGGATGCTTCAGCCATCATATTGGCCATTTGGATCTAAGACGGGGCCAGGTTTCTAAATGTACAAGTTTTTTTTGGATGCTTGAATCATCACATTGGCCATTATACTCATTGTTCATGTCAGCCTATGCGTATCTTAACTAATCTCATGGGCCCTGAAGTTAACGATCATGTAATCCTTCATCATATTAGCAACCACAGGTCTCAAACCTGAAATCACAGGGGAGCAAACCTCTTAGTCCCAAACTCTTACCAATTGACCACCTACTAGATAGTTATTTTTGAACATTTCTTGAGTTGAACGGTGAGGGGCTCTCTATTTTCGAACTATTTTTAAAGGTGAAAGGGAATTATCATGTTGTTCATCTGGAAGGTTAGAGGTGCCAGCAGAGGAGGTTTGTCGGCATCAAAGGTGTTTGCACTATGACTTCCAAATGGGTAAATTTTACTTTCTAAAACAATAAAAAATCCAAAAATAAATAGTTGTTGGTGTTCAAGAATAGTAAGGTATGAATTGGATTTTGGGCATGTAATTCTCTCAGATGCGTCTAATTTGTTCTTTTATAAATTTGGTGTAATTTATATATTAATTAAAATATAAATTGCATGCACCTTTTATTGTTTAATTTTTCACTATGCACATAGACAATTCATTGTGGATTGTGATATTAAAATTACTATTTTACCCTAGGGCCAAAAAACTTGAACCCTCGAGACCGGGGGTGTTTTAGACATTTCCAAGGGACATGAATAGTATTTCTAATTTTTTGCATAGTGAAACTACTATTTTACCCCTGGATGCTGACAAAAACGACGCGAAATAGTGTGGGGTTTTTTTTTTGGTTTGCACATTTTTTGCATAATAAAACTACTAAAATAACCCCTAAAAAGACAAAAAAGAAGACTGTAGCTGTCGCGACGGTGATTTTTTCGCGCTTCGCGCCCCGCCGTCCCCCATGGTTTTGGAGAGACAACGGTGCGTGGTGAAAAATGGAGGTTGTTTATAGTCGTAAAAATTACAACTATAATTATTAGGAGTCGCCACCTAGTATTAAGGTTACTAGGAACCTAGTGGTCTACGAGAGTTTTGGGTAAGGGGACTTGTTGTGCAAGGGGAAGACGTATCACCCCTAATGCACCTTACCTAAGGCAAGTTGCATTATTGTTTGATTATTTTTCCTAAGTTTGATTTTTTGTTGTCTTTTCTAAAGTTCGACGTAGATCTCTCTTCGTGAGAGAATCTCTACCTCGTTAGGAGTTTGAAAGACTAACCCAAAGAATTTTGCATTACATAAAAAAAAATTATTTATTTATTTATTTATTTTTATTTTATATATTTTTTTATTTTTTTTGCGGGTGTACATTATAATATAATTTTACACCACAATAAAATAAAATCCTTTTTTTAGTATCTCCAAGTGCACTTTACAATGTAATTTTACACCGAGATAGCTAAATCAAAAAATTATTTTTTTATTTTTTTTTATATCTTGGCCAAATTCCAAAGGATAATCATAAACCAGTTACGATACCCAATTATCGTTTTTAAAATATGAAAAAGATGCAACATATTTTTTTTTACGAAAAATAAACATGGAAAAATTTTGGAATCCGGCCGTATGCACGAAAACAAACACATTTTTCTTTATGCATTTTTTTTGTTTTTTTTATAATAATAATAATGATGATAATAATAAAAACAATAACCATAAAAATATTTTTTTATTTTTTTTATATTTTTATATTTTTATTTTATTTTTTTTTTACTTGGGCTAGGCTGTCAGCCATAGTGGGTTGACAGCCTGCCCAAGGGACTGGGCTTCCAGCCCGTGAGGCTGGAAGCCCAGACAAAAGAGGGCTGGGCTTCAAGCCTCACGGGCTGGAAGCCCACCTATTATTGGGGCTGGGCTTCCAGTCCTCACGGGCTGGAAGCCCAAATATTATTGGGTCGGGCTTCCAGTCCTCACGGGCTGGAAGCCGAAATATTATTGGGCTGGGCTTTTGGTCCTTGCGGCCCGAAAGCCCGAAATTTCTTAGGGACATGGGCCGGGCATGAAACCCGGCCCGCTCCCTCAACTTGGCCCGCGTGAACAGTGGGACGCAAATGTGATGAAAAGTGTACCTGTTAGTACCGTTGAGTAGAGGAGGTCGAGGTGATGATTCCTGTCGTGGTGGCGTCGTCAACGGTGGTCTGTGGTGGCCGGAGTGAGCTTCCAAAGTCGTCGGATTTTATGATGCCGCTGCTGCAACCGTCGCCGTGACCTCGCCTGAGAGTGTGGATGGGTTTCTGGTGTGGAGGGGAAACTCACGGTGTCGATAAGGGTGGCTTTGGGTGGTTAAATGACAAGTAACGACGGGGAGAGAGAGAGCTCCACGGGGCTGTTAGAGAGAGAGAGAATTTGCAGTCCGAGAGGGAGAGAAAGAGAACAATGCCGAGAGAGATGAAGATGATAGTGTTTTTATTGTGTGATTTTCCCTTGTTTCTTTTGTTTTCGTTTGCTAAAAATCTCTGTGAATTTTCATAACTTCTTCCCGTTTTTCACTGGTTTTTTCTCTCGGCCCTTTGCCCGTTTTTTTTTTTCTCCTCCCCTTTCTCTTCAATTTTCTCCCTATTTATAGGCTAACCTTGCAACTTACAGGTATGGGATTGATGTCCACAACATGGTGTTTTCAGTGGGTAAGTTGCAGGGTAAGGTGGCTTGCAGGGCATGGCTGTCGGCATGCCACAAGCATGGCTGCCAGCAGTGCCATGTCTAGTCAATTCAGGTCTGTTTTCTTCTTCTTCTTCTTCTTTTGTGTAAAATACACTAAAAAAAATGATTCATCACAAAAAGTGTTTTTCGGCAGGAAGAATGATGTTTTTACCTTCAATTTTAGCTTCCAATTCCACCCAAAAAGTTTCGTCGCCGAAAATTCCGATCGTCTCAATTTTAACCCAAATTAGGCTTCAAAAATTAATTTTTCAGTACTCAAGCCCTTAATAAAATTAATTCAACCCATTTTAAGTATAATTAAGCCCTTGCGCTTAATTAAATCCTTCAATTGGGCTCTCAATTAATTCGGAAGAGTTTCGTCACCGAAAATCCTGATTTTCTCAATTGAACCCAGATTCGGCTTCGAAACTTAATTTCAGCTTCCTTTTAAAAGCAATGCATGTATGGATGTTGTGTCCTGCGACTCCGGCATGGTATTCGCAAGTGAGATTCGGTTTATACCAATTGGGATAAGGCGGTTGCAAGGGTGTCAAGGGTATGGGAGCTACATGCCCAATACTTAATAACTTCTGGTATATCTCATTCAAAGGCATTGACAATGGAGGTAATTGTTCCTGAAGTTCTTGGTAACTCTTTTTAGGGAAACTTCTGATTTGGTTTTTTGGTAAATTTCCAATTTGGTTCTCGGGTATTTTGGTGGAGAATGGAGAGTTGAAGTTAACGTTGGCGACTTGAGATGATGAGGGGTTGTATTTTGGGAAATGGGTGTTCTTGCCCTTATAACCGCCTTCAATATGATCAACCTCTTTCCTCTTTCCACCGAAACCTTTCTTTTCCATAGGTGCAAAGATTCTTCCATTCTTTATTCCTTGCTCTATACGCTCTGCCACAGCAACAGCATCCGTAAATTGTTGTGCCGAACTTCCCATCACATGTTCGTAGTATGGTGCTCTCAGTGTATTGGCAAATAGAGTAACCATCTCTCTATCTAAAAGGGGAGGGTGTACTTGTGCAGCCAGGTCTCTCCATCTTTGAGCATATTCTCTTATGCTCTCTTTTTACCTTTTTTCAGGTTGGACAGACTAGTTCTATCAGGAGCAATATCCATATTATACTTGTATTGCTTAACAAAAGCCTCTACCAAGTCTTTCCAATTACGAACTCTAGTGTTATCAAGCCTCATGTACCAGCTTAAAGCTGCCCCACTCAAACTATCTTGAAAGAAATGCATTAATAATTTTTCATCATGTATCACTTCCGCCATTTTGTTACAATATGACTTCAGATGTGTGACAGGGCATTGTGTTCCAGTATACTTGATGAATTCAGGAACGCGGAACTTTTTGGTACTACCACATTTGGGACCAAACACATTTCTGCAGCCCTTACCGGATCATACAACTCTGCTCCTTCATTGGCCCTTATCCTAGCTTCCAATGCTGCCATCTTGTCTTGCTCAACACCATCAGATGACTGTGTTTTATGGGACTCATTTATAGATATTCCAACAATTGGTGTTGGTAAGGTTGTCGGTGCGGTTGTACGCCCAAAAGCAGTATTTTGTTGAGGATCTTGGACGCCGTCTGTGATTATCTCATCAGGGTGGTTTACCGCTTGTGTTTGAGTAGTTATTGGAGGTCTAGTGGAAGGACCCTCACCGGAGGTATTTCTCAGTGTCTGCTCAAGTAAGCTAGCGATGCAAGCTACACTATCTTTTAAAGCATTTAACTCTTCTTGAAAGTGAGCATCTTGATGTGCGCGTTCTTCGTCCTCCATATTTCTTTGACGGAGACGAGTGTTGTAAATTCTAGGAGGTGAAGTTCTTCGGGGACCTATATTTCAACCTGTTGATGATATGTGTTATTTATGATGAATGAGTGTGTGCATGATGATTTTTTTATTTTTGAAAAACCAATCCATGACTTCTGTGCCGGGTAAGATCTGTAGATATCTTGTGTAAGTTTCGCCCTTGTGCTCGAATCAATTGAATCATACACACTTGACAAAACAAAAGGTGGATCTTGTCCATTTCATTCATCAAAATAGAGACACACAAAATATTTACTCAAATGCTACTCCTCTGTTAGCTACAAACTTAACAAAAGAGGAGAGTTCATCCAAGTACATTTCATATTTGCGGGCACTGCCACCTATCCTAGTAGCTTTTACACATAGTTCATCTGCCTTCCTAGCCACTATGTCGATTAGTTTATCGGTCTGCTCTATCTTGTGATGGAATACAAAATTATCCTGTCGTATCGCTTCATTACTGGCAGCCAATGATTCATTATTTTTCTTTAATATGAGAACCATTTTCTCAAGTTGTTGGTTTTGATCCTTAGCCTTTTGTAACCTTGCATCGAGCCCTGTTATCTCGGAGTTTAACTGAGCTTCAATTTCAGCGGCGCATTCTTTCCATTCACTGCGCTGTTCTTGCACCATTTTTAATTCCTCTCCTTGAGTTTCTAATTCAGCTTGTAGAGTGGAAATATGGTCTCTCAGGTTGTTGATCTGGGTTAAGTATCTTTTTATATTAGACTCTGCTACCCTCCTAGCCTCAAACTCACTTTCCGCTTGCACTCTGTACTGGGCTTTCAAATCTTTTTCCTCTTCAAGGACAAGACCGGCCACCCTTCCTTTCTCCTTCTCAGCTTCCCATTTCATCTTGTAATGGTCTCTTTCCTTTACTACCGAGGCTACCAATTCTTGGTCTGCATGCTCTTTATTTTCAGATGCCTTCAAAGTGACCAATTCCTTTTTCAACATTTCATATTTACTCATCTGGTCATCATATCGAGAACTCATTTCTTCTAGCTGACTTTTTTCTTGGATCAACCTGTTAATCTGCTCTTCTTTTGCTTGCAGTTGACGATTCAAAGAAACCCTCATCTGTTCTTCTTCTAGTAGTTGCTTCTCTAGGAATTTCTGATTGCTTTTGCTGTTGCTGAGCTCAATCCTTAGCTTATCCAACTCTTCTTGTAGGTCCCTGTCATCGACCCTCTTTCTTTTAGTTTCGACAAAGACGGGTGCTTTATCTCATACCAGGCTTTATCTTACGGTGTTTTGAGGTATCTCATAGCTCCTCCATACCAAGTAACCAGGGCTAACAGAAGGCTTCTTTGGGTGGGGCTCTCTGCTAACTAAAACAGGTTGCCCCCAGTCTCTTTTAATTACTTCAAGTTCAGCCAATGAGTTAATTTCTTTGAAAGAACCAGTGTATCCGGTTAGCCCTTTAGTTCTTGGTACATATTGTGTTCCCCCAAACTGTCTGGTTACCAGAGAGGGAGAATAACTGACATAACCGGTTAAGCCAATTAGCGGGACCCACGCCTTATTACCACAGCTCATTAGATAAACTGAATTATTTATCAAAGGAGCTTTCCATCTGAAATTACTTTGAGGGAGTGCCCTGTATTTCTCCATCCAAGCTTTCTCATCTAGGTCTTTCCAATCTTCACTTACAACCAAACCGAGAGGTCTCATGTTAAACCACCAAAAATTATTGAAGACTTCCCTCGGGGTTTCTAGGTGACTAACGATCCACATGAAAAGCAAAGGGATGCAACACCGCATTGCACCTTTCCCATGTAACCTACAATGGTTTAAGGACAGGAATGTTTCGGCCAATATAGCTGGAGTGGGGTTATTCTTTCCCTGCTCATATTCAACAAAAGCATTGGCCGCTTCCATGCTAATTATCCCAGCAGCTTCTGAAGGGAACAAAACTAAACCAAAGATTGCAAAAGCCACTGACCGATGGACTTCTTCTCTAGGCTTCCCTTTATCTTTACTTGCTTTCAATTTACTCTCAATTGCCTTCCACTTGAAACCTCCAAAAGATGTCATGTACTGGCCTACTTGATCCAGGCATAGTAACTTAGCAACCTCTTGGACTGTATTCTCAATTTTTTATCTGAAATAAACTTTGTGGGGGTCGTGGGGGAAATTCAGGATTTGAGCATACTCCTCTATGGTAGGGGTCATGTCAATATCCCTAAAGGTAAAGCACCAGTAGCTGGGATCCCAAAAGTGCATAAGGGCTTTGACTACTGATATCTGAACCGGAATTTTCATCAGGTGAGCGATTCTTCCATATCTTACTTCAAACGACGCCTCCTCTACATACCCCATGATGGGCATAAGTCTCTTTATATTTTCCGTGGAGCAGTGAATTTTGGTCATGTGTGGCAATTCATTGATTCTAGCTCTTGGACAATCCCCCTCAGTTATCTGCGTCATCTCAGATCTTTCCCCGTATTCCAAAAAGGTCATGGAAGTCATGGTCTTGGCCTGATAATTTCTACAATTTATTTTAAAAAGGAATGAATTATTAAAGAGATTGTATCCTAGGTCCTAAGCACATGCAGGGTAAGTTTTCTATCTGGTCACAAAAGGTCTATGAACTGCCCAGTGACCGCCTTACATGAAGGTGGTATGGGGGTTTACAAGAAATGGTTAGGGCACTATGTGATCGCCATTATCAAGTAAACACTCAGTTCATAGTTGGATGTTTCACGAATCTGAACCCTGACTGAAAGTCATGAGGCAGACCGCTAATCCCCGCCTAACCTAAAATTGGATTTATTTGCAAAATTAAAATGCATGATGAAATTAATTCACACCTAATGTTATGCATGGACTTAAATAAAAATGCATGCTAAAAAAATAAAAATGCATGGTAAAATATGAACTAAAGAATAACAATCAAACAACAAAGCTCAGTCCATCTATTGTCCCCAGTGGAGTCGCCATCTGTCGCGACGGTGATTTTTTCGCGCTTCGCCCCCCGCCGTCCCCCATGGTTTTGGAGAGACAACGACGCGCGGTGAAAAATGGAGGTTGTTTATAGTCGTAAAAATTACAACTATAATTATTAGGAGTCGCCACCTAGTATTAAGGTTACTAGGAACCTAGTGGTCTACGAGAGTTTTGGGTAAGGGGACTTGTTGTGCAAGGGGAAGACGTATCACCCCCAGTGCACCTTACCTAAAGCAAGCTGCATTGTTGTTTGATTGTTTTTCCTAAGTTTGATTTTTTGTTGTCTTTTCTAAAGTTCGACGTAGATCTCTCTTCGTGAGAGAATCTCTACCTCGTTAGGAGTTTGAAAGACTAACCCAAAGAATTTTGCAATGCATAAAAAAAAATTATTTATTTATTTATTTATTTATTATTTATTTTATTTTTATTTTTATTTATTTTTTTATTGCGGGTGTACATTACAATATAATTTTACACCGCAATAAAATAAAATCTTTTTTTTAGTATCTCCAAGTGCACTTTACAATGTAATTTTACACCGAGATAGCTAAACCACAAAATTATTTTTTTATTTTTTTTATATCTTGGCCAAATTCCAAAGGATAATCATAAACCGGTTACGATACCCAATTTTTGTTTTTAAAATATGAGAAAGATGCAACATATTTTTTTTTTACGAAAAATAAACATGGAAAAAATTTGGAATCCGGCCGTATGCACGAAAACAAACACATTTTTCTTTATGCATTTTTTTTGTTTTTTTTATAATAATAATAATAATAATAATAATAATAATAATAAAAACAATAACCATAAAAATGGGCTGAAAGACCAAAGGGTCTTGGGCTGGAAGCCCGCTTTGTCCTGGGCTGGAAGCCCATTTTATTCTGGATTGGGCTTACAATTCTCATGGGCTGGAAGCCCAGACTAACATGGGTCGAGCTTCTAGACCTCACGGGCTGGAAGCCCAGACTAACATGGGCCAAGCTTTAGACCTCCAGGCCCTCCCTCAGCTTGGCCCGCGTGAACAGTGGGACGCAAATTGCGTCCCACTGTTCGCATGCAGCCGAAGAGAGGGAGACGATGAACAGTTCCTTTTTTTATTGTGACGAAAAGTGTACCTATTAGTACCGTTGAGTAGAGGAGGTCGAGGTGATGATTCCTGTCGTGGTGGCGTCGTCAACGGTGGTCTGTGGTGGCCGGAGTGAGCTTCCAAAGTCGTCGGATTTTATGATGCCGCTGCTGCAACCATCGCCGTGACCTCGCCTGAGAATGTGGATGGGTTTCTGGTGTGGAGGGGAAACTCATGGTGTCGATAAGGGTGGCTTTGGGTGGTTAAATGACAAGCAATGACGGAGAGAGAGAGAGCTCCACGGGGTTGTTAGAGAGAGAGAGAATTTGCAGTCCGAGAGGGAGAGAAAGAGAACAATGCCGAGAGAGATGAAGATGATAGTGTTTTTATTGTGTGATTTTCCCTTGTTTCTCTTGTTTTCGTTTGCTAAAAATCTCTATGAATTTTCATAACTTCTTCCCGTTTTTCACTGGTTTTTTCTCTCAGCCCTTTGCCCGTTTTTTTTTTTCTCCTCCCCTTTCTCTTCAATTTTCTCCCTATTTATAGGCTAACCTTGCAACTTACAGGTATGGGATTGATGTCCACAACATGGTGTTTTCAGTGGGTAAGTTGCAGGGTAAGGTGGCTTGCAGGGCATGGCTGTCGGCATGCCACAAGCATGGCTGCCAGCAGTGCCATGTCTAGTCAATTCAGGTCTGTTTTCTTCTTCGTCTTCTTCTTCTTTTGTGTAAAATACACTAAAAAAAATGATTCATCACAAAAAGTATTTTTCGGCGGGAAGAATGATGTTTTTACCTTCAATTTTAGCTTCCAATTCCACCCAAAAAGTTTCGTCGCCGAAAATTCCGATCGTCTCAATTTTAACCCAAATTAGGCTTCCAAAATTAATTTTTCAGTACTCAAGCCCTTAATAAAATTATTTCAACCCATTTTAAGTATAATTAAGCCCTTGCGCTTAATTAAATCCTTCAATTGGGCTCTCAATTAATTCGGAAGAGTTTCGTCACCGAAAATCCTGATTTTCTCAATTGAACCCAGATTCGGCTTCGAAACTTAATTTCTCACTAATTAGGCCCTTCATAAAATTAACTTGACCCATTTAAAGTATAATTAAGCTCTTGCGCTAAATTAAATCCTTCAATTGGGCTCTCAATTAATTCGGAAGAGTTTCGTCACCGAAAATCCTGATTTTCTCAATTGAACCCAGATTCGGCTTCGAAACTTAATTTCTCACTAATTAGGCCCTTAATAAAATTAACTTGACCCATTTAAAGTATAATTAAGCTCTTGCGCTAAATTAAATCCTTCAATTGGGCTATCAATTAATTCGGAAGAGTTTCGTCGCCGAAAATCCTGATTTTCTCAATTGAACCCAGATTCGGCTTCGAAACTTAATTTCTCACTAATTAGGCCCTTCATAAAATTAATTTGACCCATTTAAAGTATAATTAATCTCTTGCGCTAAATTAAATCCTTCAATTGGGCTCTCAATTAATTCGGAAGAGTTTCATCACCGAAAATCCTGATTTTCTCAATTGAACCCAGATTCGGCTTCGAAACTTAATTTCTCACTAATTAGGCCCTTAATAAAATTAACTTGACCCATTTAAAGTATAATTAAGCTCTTGCGCTAAATTAAATCCTTCAATTGGGCTCTCAATTAATTCGGAAGAGTTTCGTCACCGAAAATCCTGATTTTCTCAATTGAACCCAGATTCGGCTTCGAAACTTAATTTCTCACTAATTAGGCCCTTAATAAAATTAATTTGACCCATTTAAAGTATAATTAAGCTCTTGTGCTAAATTAAATCCTTCAATTGGGCTCTCAATTAATTTTGAAGCATAATTACACTTTACATTGGTCGACGATTAAATCAAATTGACCCATAAAAATATAATTATGTCTTAGACCTAACTTTTATGCAGATTTATCCAATAATAAATTATCTTCGCCTCGAATCTGCACTTTCCCTCATTTTTGGGTAAAAAGGAGGTACGACCGAGCTTTCGAAAACGTCTAAAATTTCCACATTAATTATTTTTGTTAGTTTTTGGTATATTTTTGGGGAATCACCCAAAAATTGGGTGATGACAGTAGCTGACGCAGCAGAAAATCACTAGAGATACGATCAACGTCGATATTCCGTAAAAACACACGAATATGAGAGAAACTCTCTAAAAAGTCCAACTTTATTCAATAATATCGAAAGGTAATTCGGCCAGGGGCTTTACAATTGTATTTAAAGCGGAAACCCTAGCCTACCCCATGTCGGATAAGGAAACGACAATAATTAAGAAATTTACCAAAAATGGAAAATTTGAGATAAATGTAGAATCTGAAAAGGCTATAAATCCTTAGCCACTTGGAATTGACGGAAGTTAATTTGGGTTTAGAAATCAAAAGTTATAACAAAAACGAAACTTTCCTAAAATGTCAAAAACAATGATTTCGAGGTCTAAATGATGGAATTCGGTCAAAAATAGACGGGCCTCAGCAGCAAAGCTGCAGAATTATTCTGCAAATACAGAGACGCATTAACTAGGTGAGTTTTGTGTCATTCCGAAGTCGATGCCTGGGCTGCCAAAATTCATTTGCCTTTGAATTTCGGATGCTCTCTCTTGATCATATACGCTTCCGTTATTTGTTCTACATCAGTAGCCAGGGGTATTGGGGTACTTTAACCCTTGGTTTTTCCATGATTATCATTAGGTCCAAGGGTGTATAGGTAATTGACCAATTTTTTATTATTTATTTTTTCTGAAACATTGCATGCACGACGTACAGACATGCCAATAGTGTTTTACATGCATGCATCATTCAAGTGGCCTGTGCGCCGACTTCAGGGGTGAAAACTGCCCGTCCGCTGTGTTACCTAGTGGTCCTTCACGTCCTATGCCTCCTAGTGCGGTGTGTGCCGGTGTCTGATGTTCGAGGAATCGCCGGTGAACGGTTTTTGGTTTTTTCATTTGTGTAATTTGTTTAGCTTAGTCCCTGAGGTTTTGATTTTATTTTTACTCCTAATTTCTTCAATAAAAGTTTTGATTGTTTTCAATTATGCCATTTAATTGAAACTATCAACAGCTAATCTAAAACTCATGAGTCCAATCATGGACTCCATTAGGTTCAATTATATTAGTTTTAATTTAATTATATGATAACAAGACATAGATCAATTCAGAATCAACGAAATATGAAAGGTTAAATTTTTGAGAAAAAAAAAATAGGGTTAATGCATTACCTGCATGGTCATCGAGCTTGAGCCATTAAAAAAAAAAAAAAAAAGCTTTGATGCTTCGGCCTCGGGCAAGTAGAGTATATGAGCCATGCTTCTTTTTTATATATATTTTTTAAGAGGTGAACTTTTAAAAAAAAATAAGAAGAAACAAATTACATCTCATCTACTATTGCATACGATATATATAGAAAAGAGGTTATGGTTTGAAAATATATTTTTCAACCTATTTTCACTCAACAACACCCACTAAACACCATTAAAATCTCCTTAAACCACCTGATAATCCCGAAACACCGTAAAATTACTATATATATATATATATATATATATATATATATATATCTGAATTGACCTTGATCTACTTCTTTAGACAAAATAAAAATCTTCATCGTCAGTTCGAACCCATCAACACCAAGAATGACGAGCTTTTTAACAAAAAATAGCCTAGTAAATAACTTTCTATCTCTAGAAAAAAAATTGTGATTAGTTTCTCTCTCCTCTCTATAACATAAGAAATGAAAAAAAAAAATGATGATTTGAAACCTAATAACCTTAAAATTATGTATTCTCTCCATGTTTTGGCCTGTGTTTTTTAATTTTGTATATTTATGATGATTTGAAACGTAATTTCATCTGATTCTGATATAGAAGGATTAAATTGAAAACGAAAAAAAAAAAAAAAAGATTAAGAATTTCGGTGCTTACATAACAGTGACACACATGGATTTCATCTAAAGATGTTTTAGCACATAGGTAACAGGCAATGTGAAATCGAACTCCCTGGCCCTTAATTAGCTACAGTCCAGGGCAAAACCCAGAAGGTAGCCTCAAGAAAATGCGAGGCGAGCAGTTCCAAATAGCCTGGTTGCCAGTCCCACGCTGGGCATCGTTATGGGTCAATAGGCGGTTTTTTGGAAACAAAAAACCATTATAAACTGGAGAATCAATCAAGGACATGCCAGCAGACACACAAGCTGGAGAATCCTCTAATAATTGACGTCAGTCCTCTAGTAGCCCTACGACTGAGTTGTTAGTATCACAATTGACATCGGATAAACATCAAGGGTAACAAAGAATCAATGATCTTCAATTCTTCTAAACACGGAGAAGCACAGTTAAGATATTTACAGCATTGAAACCTACCAAGGAATTAAGATAAGGAAAAGCTCCAAAAAGAATAATATATTCTTTCAAGTCTGAACTGTTTGGTTATTTACTCTTTGCTATCAACTCCCATCGTGGTGCCACGATTCAACAGAGACCTGTGCATATATTTTTTCCAGGCAAGCACCTTCCATTTCTCTTTCTGCTCCCACTGCTCTCAGCAACCTCTCTCTATCAATTGAAAAGCATCAACTTAAGAGCAGGTGGATAATTTAAAGAAAAACGAGCTCAACTTCAATGGCACAGTGCCTCCCCATGGTTTACCCAGTGCACAAAGCTATCTGAAAACTCCTCGAGCAAGTTGGAATTTGCTGGATTACTATATGATAGCTCTGTTCCTGTTCGCTGTATTTCCTACAGAGTAGAAAACATGAAAGCAGGGTTAAATTAATATGTAGAGTGGGTTGACTTTTTCTGTACTTCAGAAAAACTGACAGAAGCAGTCAAGGACTTCGTAAGCAAGATTCCTGATCATCAGGAGCCAATTTACTCAGAGATGTTCGTCAAAATTATGGAAATTCAACAACATAATATGTTCCAAGAGAGACCTCACGAAGTTTTTCCAACTCAACTTTCAATAAAAAGGTGATGCTCAGAGAATACTGCCCAGTACTTTCTTTGGCAACCCGGTACTTTCTGTTGACTAAAAGATAACATGTTTTTCATTGTAGCAAGGGCCTATGAATCAAGTAATGATGACATTAACTAGTCTGATTCAGCCCTATTGTCTTTTCCTTTGTTGAACTGCAAATAACGGCCACATCTTCCCCAACTGACCAAATTTAGAAAGAGACCACTAAGATGTGCTCTTATTTGACCTGTAGCATATTTTGCTAAAAATAAAACCGGTAATGAAGGTATGTAGCAGATATGCGGCAGCACATGACACGATGGCATGAGAATTGAGAGCCACATATTAAGAAATGATGACAAGACAACGCACCCTCCATAAACCTTATGCACAAAAATAAAAGGGCAGCTCCAAATAGAAAAGGATGGGATAAAAAAATCATCTTCACCATCACAATTTCAAAGACTTCATAAACATTTTAATCCTGTCTCACCATCCGATTTCACCATTTTCCCACTTCAGCACCATTGTCATCAAAGACACTGTCAACCATGTATTCTGCTCTAACACATCCGGTTTGGGATGTTTCTCATCACCATGCAAAAACTCTAAAGATCATTGATTATGACCACCTACACTGAGAAATAACCTAGTTAGTCATTACTAATTGTGTATTGAACAAAGCCTCCACTATCCATGTTCAAGTAGGACAGGATTACTTCTACAATCTCAATTGTTATAATTGATGACAATTGATTTGCAAAGAACCCTTAAAGGCTTGAAACCCACATAAAGCTTGCTGTTCTGGGACTGTAATGTCAGATTTGCATGGGTTCATTTAGGAATTGCTGTTATGAATGTGACAATATCTTGGCTTGTCATTTGAATAGAGGAATTGAGTAGCTGATTGTGAAGATTGTAGTTATAAGAGGCAAGACAGTATTGGTTTATCAGCCATTTCCAAGCTCCACAATAAAGTTGGATGGGGTTTGCGATTGTGTTTGCATTCCATAAAATTGGTGGTACACCCATTGAAGGAAGAACAATGTTGGTTACACATGGATGGTAAAATGCGATCATGACACAGAAAATTGGTTTGAGGATCATTTTAGGAGTCAACAGAACGAGAAAATAAACATGAACATTTTGACAATAAGAAGCTTATGGAATTTCAGCTTCAGAATTTTCAGTTGTTTGGTGAGAAACAGCAGGAAAATGGTGGATATGTAATTTAGTTGGAGAGTTGAAAATGGGAGTGACATTGGTAGAAGCCACATCCAAATGTGTCTCATTAATTTATGCAATTGATACCTGACACTAAAACAATAACAGGGCAGCCTGTAAAACAGTTTAACGATTAATTATTGTGATTGGAGTAGCATGAGGCAAAGTTTGTAATTTCACTGGCAAGACATGACAGCTAAGTTGATCAATTGTGGCAAACATTGTGGCTAATCTATGGGTTTGGCCTTTTCCATTTCAACAGGGTTTGATGCCACTTAAAATCTAGCTATCATAATTACGAAGAAAATGTGCAATAAGCACCAATAGAGTGGTGGAGGGGACTGACCTTAGTGCTGGATCCATATTCACTTGTGGATGGGGTTGTTTCACCCATTATTCCATTGACATCTTCCGATGACAGACCACAAATTGGAGAGTTTGTGAGCAATGATGACCTGCACAAATATCAAAAAATAATGAAGGGAACTACAATTACTGGTTCCAGCATAAGGCATGATGTGACAGAAGCGTGCACACATACACAACACTTTTTTGCTATACCAAGTTCCCTTTTTTGGCATTTTCCAATAAATAAAATATTCCTACTTTCATGATCAGCATTTTAATTCTTCTGTTACATCAAATTTTTCATCCTTGTGATTGAAAAAAAAAATACCTCTCAAATGGCTCTTCTTCGCATGAGTTACCAGAGGAAGACAGCCAGTCTATATCGACAAAGTTTGAGCAATTAAATGCATCTCCATGGTCAGAGAAGCAAACTTGATCACTTTCCAGGTAGCGATCTCTTTGCACATCTCCAAAAAGTTGCCTGCGAGGCATTGAGGGAGTGTACCTGCATGCAGCAATGAACAGCCAATGAGTGAAATAGGGAACATGGCTTAGCATAATAGCAAGACTAATGTTGTCCATGAGGGATTCTACTGGTGATACTATAAATCAAACAGATCAATCAAGGAAATGAGACAGGACAAAAAAAAGTAGATGAGAGACCACTGCAACTTATACAAGGAAAACTTTGCATCACTTTCAGGAAGCAAACAAGCATCAGAGTCGCTTCAATTGCTGCAGATATTAAGAATACCTTTAAGAACAATGTTTATAAGAAGAACAGAAGACTTCATCTGACAGAAGCACATAGAAAAACTTCAACTTCTACTACAAGAGAAAGATTTACTCCTTTTTTTCAATAAAGTGTCATCACTAAAGGGGAAATAATGGATCCTCCAAGAAACAATCAATTTATTCTAAATTCCAACACGGACAAAAAGGTGAAGCAATCAGACCTTGAAAATGCTATATCACTTTCACAAGTAGATATTTCAGGTGACGATTCTGAAAGAACATTGATTTCCTCTTGAAATCGATCTGGAAAAGCTGAGCTGCAAAATTTCTGCTGCTTGGCATTCATAGCTGACAAAGGTGAGAGATTTTCCCGGAGAAAATTTCCATCAGATAAGGACCTTTTGAAAATAGACCTGAATAATAAAAATTTGACAGTCCAAGGATAAGCCAGAGCTACAAATTTAGTCAACTTGCACTATTTTAACAAAGAAAGCAAAGTTAATAGAAAAGACCATAGGACCAATAGCTCATGACAATATTAGTCAACATGCACTATCATAACAAAGAAAGCAAAGTTAAAAGAAAAGACCATATGACCAACGAGCTCATGACAATAAGTGTACCTCCAGACATCAACCAGCCTACCCCCAGCCCCCGAAAGAGAGAAGAATATGGAAATGATTAATAGAGAAAGTCTGAAAGTTGTAAACAAGAAAGTAATGCATCAATGCATTTTTCACATTCTACAGCACATAATATAACAGAAATGTGTTCAACATTAACCCTGGGCATTAAACTAAACATTGACCGTTCGAAATGAAGCATCAGAGCAGACATAGATACGGTCAGATTGACCAGAAATAGGAAAGTGATGAGTGGAGTAACACATTTAAGTGTGCCATCTGTTAATATGTAGTTTATAAAATTTGGCTTGTCTGGCAATCAAAATACCTTGCATCTTCATCCACGTTTGTTTGTCCATTCCTTCCAACATTGTGATGATGGTCAGAATTTAATTCCCAGAGTGCAGGTTTACCCTGTTGTGGTTGGAAGTGCCCCAAGAATCTGCTCAAGTTATAGTTGTTAAAGCCATCATTGATGAGCAATTGCAGCAAATTACTCAAGTATGATAAAGCCGAGCAAATATAGGCAATGACATAATCCAATTATCTAAATGCCCACCAAACTTTGCTGATGAACTCAGCACAAGCCACAATATTTCAGAGATCTCTGAACAAATTGGCCATCTTTTCAACACATAAAGTCCAAAATTAGATTGAGTAGCTCAAAGAATCACAGAATATCTGTCCAACTTATGCAGTCTAAGCTCTTATCAAGGACAGCCTGAGTTTTTATCAAGTAATACGAGAATAAGACAATGCACAACTTACATATTAATTGCATCCTGTTTCTCAGCATCCATGTATGCGTTGCTATAATACCGTTGAAGGGTTCTGAAAAACTCCTGGGACTGAGTTGCAGCCTTCCACTGACCCCTTCTCTCAGAGAATATCTAAAATCATCAACAGTTCAAAAATTAAATAACAACGAATCTCGTTAATAACCAAAGGCAGCTTCAATTAAAACTATGAAGACCGGTAAGGGTATGTATCTGTGGTAGAGGATTCACAAGTAAATACTAGCAACAAAGTCAACAGAATGTACTAAGCCCACTATCAAACCCAAAACATATCTTACTGCAAAAAATAAGAGACATTGCTCTGTTACAGATGCAACTCCAACACCCTCCTCTCTTCCCATCTTCCATGAGAGAACACAATTATTATATATAGATTTACATCAGCCATTAGACACCAATAACCAGATCTGTTAATAGAAAATCCTCTTACCAAAGTGAACCGTATGATAACATTATTTTTTCATCTCATAAATCTACTAGCCTGGTAGACTCAAGCTTCGAGAATTATGATATAAACACCTCCCTCATCTTTTTTCATAAGAAAAACATGAAGGCGCCGACAGAGTGTCATTCATTGGCAAGTAACATAAACTACATACAACATAAAAGATCTTTCAGGTCCTTTGCATCGTCAACACATTCAAACAAAAATTCCCTGTATGCCAAGGCATGAAGTCTTAATTTGATATTGTATTAAAGAAAAGTTATGGAGGACTCTTCCACCGTGAATTCTCTTCTATTGCCTTCCTCAAGCTCCAACACAGCCAAAACATAGTTTATGGAATAAATGTCAAGATATAAATTCTCCTTACTTTGTAATCACTGAATTAAATTCTAAGAAAAATCCACTGACCAGTCTAAATTGAAGGTTTCGAGAGAAAAAATGAGAAGGAAACCAAAACCTACAGAAAGACACTTGTAGGAATTTAAGAACTGGTAACATTTGCATAACATGCTAGAATCACCTTATTATGAGCAGCGGAGCCACCATACTGATGCGCAAGTGTGTCACCCATTCTCTCATAAAACCCCATTAATTCATCAGCCAAAGGCACATCAAGTTCTATTTTAGGGTTATCTATAACACCTAAGGCATTAAGCTGGTGTCCAAGAGCAGCCAGCCCATATGCATACTGTGCAACATTTGTACGATCAAGACAATCTATGCAATTGGTCCTGAGAACACCCATCTGGAACATTGTGCGCCTGACTGGATGGTTTCCATTAACAACATCATTACCTCCACTAAATTTCTCCTCTAAGTTGTTGTCATCCTCATTATAGTTGTTACTGTTATACTGCGAAGATAAGTTGCCATTCTCAGCATTCCTGCATCACACGGGCAATGCCAACCTTGCTATCATTAAAACATGAGAAGTAGCTTACTTGGACATAAAAGCAAATATTTTATCATGCCATCACTTATCAAAAAAGATCCTTCAGGCACCCACTATACTTGGTGCCTATTTGGGAGTGTGGTTGTGGTTGCGGTTACTTTTGAAAATGTTTTTCATTTAGAAATACATTAAAATGATATTTTTTTTATTTTTTAAAAATCATTTTTGATATCAGTACATTAAAATGATCTAAAAACACCAAAAAAATTCATTTAAAATGAAAAATAAAAATAAAAATTTTTAATTTTTTTCAAAAGTGCTTTTGAAAAGCACCCCCAAACACCCCCTTGGCTTCCAGGATCCAAGCACTAATGTAAAAGGTAAATTGATTAGGAAAGATGAGAAATCCATTTGGCACCACAACATAGATCCCAGGGTCAAAACTATGGTATGCTTGCATTGTTGGTCCAGTCATATAATTTTATTTTAAATTCTTTTTAATGTCAATGGTCCCTGCAGCACCAAAAATTTCCAGGATTTTCAATGCACTTTATAGCTTACACTCAGTGAGCAGAATGCAGCATAATCAACAGAAAGAATGACAGAAAGAAGATTGAGATTAGATCCCCTCATAACTGAAGTTAATGCTAATAACAGATTTTTGTGCATTTTCCAGTGGCATGCACTCATAGTTTAAGTCATTTCTTTGTCCATGAATTCAGGGTACGAGTCATGTTGTAAGAAATATCATGAATGACTGGGGAAGCTACAGAAAAGTGATTGACCAACTTACTCAATGAAAGGTGAATTCATACAGCTCTCAAGTTTCAAGTCCGATGTTGCTTGACAATAAAAGAAACCTGTTAGCGTCAGAGCATATGCAGCCACTTTTCCCAGAACTAATAAAACATTTGTTGCTTTCCTGAGAGTTGATAATAAAGGCAAGTTTGTTGAAGCAAGACTACATTTTTTTCAAAATACCAATACAAAATTAAGATGATCAAACTAAAAGGAGATACCTTCTAGAATGTTTGTGGAGATCCCAGTGAAGGAACCTTAGACGATTCTCCTCGGATAAATTTTTATTAATATGATCAATAGCATTAGCAAACTCTGCACGAAGAATTGACTCTCGAGGTTTCTTCTCTTGTGTCTGTGATTGTGAAACATTGAACAATAGATAAAAAAAAATTAAAATCTGAATTGAGACATGATACTAACAGAAGCAACTAAAACAGCCAGCTTTTCATAATAAAAAAGTACTGTCTAAAGATCTTTCGTGTTGTAAGGCTAATTCAGGACATTTGCAGCTGCAGCAGAAGATAAAGAAAAAGTGAACCGCTGAATAAGTAAGAAACTTACCTTAATCAAGTTCAAAATAATAATGGGATTTCCATATCTCTTTGCAAGATTTTCGAAATGAAGTCTTGTTGCTTCATAATTTTGGTCCTTCTTTGACACTATAAAAGCAAGAAATCATGTGAAAATAAATAAATAAAATATGTAAAGCATCCCCATGAATGTCACAAGATCAAGGACATACATATAATATCAGGTTTGATATTCAAACGTGAGGTTTCCTGTGACCAAAATAGTGGGATGGAACCACGGTTCTGGACAACTGAACTAATTTGCATGGGAAATCCCTCAGGAACATCCTCAAAAACAATCTGCTCTGTCTCAACATCATTAGCCACTCTGCCCTTCTCATTTACCCCACGTTTCAAATACCTATATAGAGAAGCACCAGTGATAGGTGTGCCGATGGGAAATTAATAAAGCAACAACAATATGTATTAAACAATGTAATAGCCATCATCAACAAAACCAGCAGATAGTCAAACAATATCCAATGTTATCATTGTTTTGGGGAAACATCATAATCAACCCCAACTAGTCTGGGATTGACTCCTGCTGTTGTGCCATACATTCAGAGAAACACCATAGCCACATAAGCCAGGTTGCGATTATCATTTCACTGCAAACTAGGGTTTAAGGATTTGAAATGCATTTAAAATACATGTGACTAAGAACAATGGTTTCTTGGTAATCACTTAAACAGAATTGCCCATAATTTTCGGATAATATTCAAAATATATATTTCAAAAATGCTGACAAAAAAGTGACAACTACCTTAATTTATTGTTAAAGAAGATATTCTATTGAAAAATAAAACCTAGCTAGTATATTCTTTATCAACAAACAGGTATTTTGGTCTAGGAATAAATGTCCATGATATATTCTTATTTAAGAGTTTCAATTTGGAGTTACGGGAAAAATTCTGTGAGTGGAGGCAGAGTAGTGGTTTTGGCAATAACCTGCATCATGAACTGTTTCGATTAGTAATCATGTTATGTATAGTTACTTTTTCTAATTAGAAATCATTGGTCTATTTGGAATTTTCAAGGATGTGCAAATTATTTAGGAATCCTGGTCTTTTTAGGAATTATGTTGTAGTTATAAGCCTTTCCATTTTGAGATCTTTAGCTTATTTTGCATATTACTAGAAGGAAAAAAGCTTACTTCGCAGCATAAGGTAATTGATTTAATTAGTTATCAGTTATGAAACAAATAGACATTTCTAAAGTCATGTTCTAGACTTGGTGCCTAGGGTTTTCCTCTCTCTCATTCTTCTCTCTTATTCTTCTTCTTCCTGTTCTTTTAGCAAGGGTCTTCATACAGGAAGCCATTATAGTATTTAGCGACTACCATAAGATTCCAATGCTAAGCACAAAAAAACTTGGGAGGAAAAAAAAAAATAAAGGCATGCTATCTTACCTAGTACCAGCATAATGACGTGAACGTCTTGCAATTAGGGTAAGTTTGAACTCCCGCCCGGATACAGAAAGTGTGGCCTGCATTTATACAGCATGAAGTCAACAGTGAAATAAACATCTTAATTCAAGTACACCTCACAAATTAAGCATTGCTTGAACAGCTAGACATCTGAAAGAGGAAAAATAATTCACATTCTAAGCAACTTATCTACCATCCATTATTCACCTGTTTAAAGAATCCATACACTAAAGCAACTGTCCACAGAGTATTTTGAAGGTGATTTCGGATGCCACGAGTCAAGAACTCATTCCAGACAAACATTGTTTCATATAGGACCTGGCCTGTCCTGGTATCACACAAGTTCTTTTGAAGACCACGCATAACATGGTATGAGTAGCTATAAAAGAAGTCCTTTGTTAGGTCTACTGTGCATAGAAGCTTCTTGTACCTATGTCATCAATGAAATAAAGACAATCAAAATTTACAACAAAACCCTCTGAAAATTTAGTGCTCACGCTCTTGCTACAAAAGGAAAGAGCAATGGAAAGAATAAAGAACATCACTTTCCAATGAACCTGTAGTTGATTCCACTATGAATAACTAAAAGGATAGTAAGAGAATTAGAAGCAAGAGAATAAGCTTCTCACCCTAAATAACACCACTAGCATGGCACCAATAAATACAGAAAATGAAGAGAAGAGTAACAATTAATGTGCTATAAGGACAGGTGAAGTTTTTATTCTTGCAAGCCAAATGGTGTTGATCAGAAACAAGTGCTACTTATTTTAAATTCATGAAAATGACACAAAAAAAATTCTAAACACGTTTTTTTTTCAAATAAAAAACAGAATTTTATTATAATATATGAAAGAGATAAGTAACAAAATGATAAGATGAGAATCTCTCCGGATAGAAACAGGCACCAAATTTCTCCACTCTATCTGCACTGGGGAAAAACCTCCCAAAACTTGTGTGGCAAAGAACCACAGGAATGTGAAAGACTTGGTCCAAACCAACACAAAAGAGCACACTTATACAACACTCTGCCTCCATTTTTTTTTTTTAAATCGTACATTTTTCTTCCTTTTGACTCATCAAGACACAAATCAGCTAGGAGCAGCTCTACTAAAGAATTCCAGCAAACCCCAAAACTTGCTGAAGATAGAGAAAATCCTAGCCTAAAGATTCCATGACACTGAACAGTGAAAGAAGAAGTGGTCTATGATTCACTACTATTGCCACACGAAATGCATGTATGAGGGGATGAGCTTGTGATCATAAAGTGCAAAAGAACTGTGATAATGCGTAGGATATAACAACTAATACAGCTTTAGGTTTACCATTCATGATATCTCTAAACATTTAAAATAACAAATAACAACATCTCATGTAGAATGGGCTAAAGACCTGTTCTCATCCCTAGAATTGCTGATTCTAGACTGTACAGCAGAATTTGGAAGTGGAATCATCTCACTCTTGCAGACTGCATATACGTTGTGACCACAGATTGAACCAATTTGTCTTCTTTTTGTGATAATTAGCATGTAGTATGGACCAAGAAATTTGATAAACCCTAAAAAGAGAAAATCACTATGAGCATAGTAACATTGCAAACAATCTCAAAGAGAGAGAAACAACGCAACTAAAATGAACATACCAACAATTCCATAACAAGTAGTGACAAATTTAAGCCCACCCGTAGCATTGTTTCCTTCATGTACCCGCCTCAATAGATCATAACATTCACTCTCCGTATACGTTGTTGAATCTTCACGAATATTTAACTCAAAAGGATCAAGTCGGTCAATCTTTAGCACTCTCCAATACATCCTACTCTTGTCCCTTCCTACCATGTAAAATTTCTGCAGAAACAGGTCAAGAACGAGTAACCAAATTGGTGCAAAACACAACATAAAATTGCTGAACTAATCAGGCCATGCTGCGTCTACAATAGGGAAGAGCCTTTGACTTGGTCGCAATTTCAAATGCATAAACTCAAGCAGACATCCGAAAATAGTAACAAGCATAGAGGATTTAACACCTTGTATAGCATCTTAAACTAACAGCACTTGATCATCCAATTCAATTCAATAATAATAAAAAAAAAAAAAAAGGTGCTGAGGTCAAATGCAGTCTACTTATAAGCTATCCGACAACCTAATTCGGCAATGAATTTGTCATTATAAATTAAAAAAAAAAAAAAAACATCAGGAAAGAGTACCGATTGAGTCTTATAGAGCCTGAATTTCTGCATAGAAACCTGGTCAGGCCACGGCAGCAACTCTTCTTGCTCGCCAATTCTACTATTACTACTTATTCTCGGAGAGTGAGACGGCCCTTCATTCCCCGTCGTCGACGACGCCATCACTCCCTCTCTTTCTCTCTCTCACACGTACGCTCTCTCTCTAATTTTTCGAGTCTTTTTCTAGATCTATCCCTGTCTCTATCCCCCGAGCCTCAGGCTCAGGGAAATTATCACAACATAAAAATAAATTATTTGGTTATCAAAAGGAAAGAATAACAACCTTTGCATACAATGGAGCTTGGTTGCTTCAAATACAACATCTCTTCCTAACTATAAACTATCGTACCTCTGCTCTGTTTTTTCTCTCCCTCCATTAACGCATACAAAAATATATAGCTTGATTTTTGTGATCTTCAAATCCAAAATGACCGCGCAATTGCAGAGATCGAAGCGTTGATTAATTTGGCAAATATTGTTAACAAGAACAAAGGGAAGCGGCTTCCTATTTGTACATCCTACGAGAGAAAGAGAGAAGATGAAGCTCGGAGACCAAAAAAAACTTGGGAGGTTTCGAGAGCAGAAATATATAAGCAGAGTGAAAGGATGGGGGGAATTCTTGACGTCGTTCTTCTTCTTCTTCTTCTTGGAAACACACCTGCCAATGATTGTCGATCGAAGGTTAAAACTTTAAAGGCTTGGTGTTTGATATTTTAAAGATATAGAAAAGAAAATTATAAAAAGAAAATAAAAATGCACAGCAAATGAAAACCACATCTTTGAATGACTGCCACATCCACACATTTATTATTTTCTTCCTATTGGTTTGTGTGCCCTCCAACTTATTCAAGTAATTAAACTAAATGAAGAGGAAAAAATAAATAAAAAGAGTGAATTTCGTGGATGCCATGCCAGGCCGCTCCCTCATAACTGATTGTGTCTTTCGCATCGGGACACCGATTTCTCCCAAATCAAGTGCTTGTAAATACAGATTTAACCTCGATATTGCCCGTCTCTACTTCTTTCTTTACAATCCTAATTATTTGGTTTACATGACCTTTCGATGTACCATCTTCTCAATCAGAGAGTGTTTGCTGCGCGTGATCCCATGTGAACTTTAGAATAGGGGTCACGTGACCATTTATTGCTCTTGTCAATAAATCCCTTGCCGTTTCAGGCGGAAATCCTCGTTGAAACGCCTTCATACGCGTAGATTACAGTTTCCACCAACCACAACAAGGCAGCAATCATGTGAAGTAAAAGTAAAGCAAATAAAAATAAATACATGACGAAATCCAGAGCCAGAGTGTGGTCTCGCAGAAAACAACAACTACATGTTGATGGGGCTTAGCGCCTCAAGACGAAATTATTCCTAAACTGTAATATTCAACTGTTTTCTATTTAGAATTTTTACCTTTCGCTTTCTTGCTACAGAGCCACTCACATCTGCGGCGTTCATTGCTGCCATGCAAGTCTTTAGTACTCATTTAAGTTCAGAGAAAGTACACTATTACAAAATAAACTAAAAAAGATTAGGAAAACATTGTATATTGTATGTCGTGGGACAAAATACTCTGCATGGTAATAGTATGTTTTTGGGTTGTTTTAGTTTTTGAGTCATTCGGGTCGATTGGTTCATAATTTTATTTATTTTTTTATATTTATTTATATAGTGAAATGATATTTTCATCTCTAAAAAAATAATAAAAAACAGGTGTAACCGAGAGGGGCTCCACAGGTATTCCATGGTTTATGAAAATAGCCAAATATTAGTTTGCTCCCTAATAAGACCAAAAAAAAATTTTGGGCGAGAGACGTGCCATGAGAATTTTTTATTTTTTTGAAAATAGTTAAATACTAATCTACTCTCAAATAAGATAAAATTAAAGATTTGTCTGTAAGGATATTTCGATAATTGATTCTATTTTTTATTATTATCTTCTAAATACTATGAACGCGTGTGACACACGTGTCCGACAGTAATCGGTCTTACGCCAACTTCGAGCGGAGTGTGCAGCGGCTTACGGTGCCGTAAAATTCACATCCGGCGTCTCACATGATACGTCACCATATACTCTTCCTCATGGTGTGGCACGTCGTGTCCCACGGTGGTTGGTTTAACGTCATTGGTCAGTTGAAGGTTGTTTTTCCCGTTTCTCTCTCTTGCATGCTAAAGTACAGGGTAAGCCTCTAGTTTTATTGTTATTTCATTTTAGTCCCTGAACTTTTAATTGTTTTGCATGGTCCTTCTTTCTGTTATATAATTTTTTATTTGTTTAAATTGGATCTTTCGATTGAAATTGATTATATATTTAAATTTCAATTCAGTCCTCATTCTTTTAATTATTAGCTTAGTTTTAAATCTTTTAATATAATTAGTACAAAAGTTTTGATTTTTTTTCAATTTTGTTCTTTGATTGAAATTGATAATATATTTGGTTTTCATTTTGACTCTTATACTTTTAATTTTTTATTTTAATTCCTTTATTTTTTTTCTATTTCTAAAATAGTTCATATTTTTGTCCATGTTTATATATGTGTGCTCTTAGCTTAAGTTTTTAATTTTTATTATTTATTATTTATTGAGGTGGTATTTTTTGAAAAAGATTTAGTTCTTAAATTTTAGTATGTGTTTGTAATAATTTGAAAATTGGTATTTCTGTTTTTTTTTCTCTCTTTATTCTTTCTTTTAGTTTGTTTATTACTTTTTATTATTATTTTCAAGTCAAGTTATTTTTTCTCAGCTAATATTTTTTTGTTTTATCATTTATTTTATTTTTTTTATTTGTATTTTTGTTAAAGTTTTTAGGCTTTTTTAGTCATTGATTTAATTTTTTATTATTATTATCAACACAATAATAATAATAATAATAATAATAATAATAATAATAATAATAATAATAATAATAATAATATAATTATTAAATTATTATTATTATTATTATTATTATTATTATTATTATTATTTTAGTTTTTCTTCTTACTTACTCTTTTGTTATAGTTATTTTTTTTTTCTAGAGTGAATTTAATAAATTTTAATATTTTACGAGTAATAGTAGTTATAATTTTAGATGTTAAGACTTTGATGCTGCTGCGATTATAATATGGTGTTTTATTATATCAACTTTTAAAAAAAAAAAACGTTATTCTTAAATTTTAGTTTGTTTTTATGATTATTTAAAAATTTATATTTCTTTTTTTTTCCCGTGTTCTTTCATTTAGTTTTTTATTTTATTTTCACGTCAAATAATATATTTTTTCACCTAATAATTTTTATTTTATTATTTTTGTTTGCTCTTTTGTTATTGTTTTTAGGTTTTTTTTATTCTTTGATTTAATTTTGCTTTTTTTTCATTATTAACGCAATAATAATAATAATAATAGTTTTAGTTTTAGTTTTTTTCTTGTTTCCTCTTTTGTTATTGTTTTTGAGTTTTTTTCCTTGAGATTATTTAATAAATTTTATTGATTTAGTAGTGATAGTAATGATATTTTTAGATATTAAGGCTTCAATTTTGTTATTGTTATGATAGAGTGTGTTAACGTGTTTCATTATATCAAACTTTGCATGTATAAATATTATATTTTATTTTTAAACCAGCAAAATCTATTAATTATTTCAATCCCAACAATTATAAAAATTATTTTCTCTGCCAGCAATGTAGTGCGGGCAATTTAACTAAAATTTACTAAATTCTTTCAAACTTTTCACATGGTCCTCATAGTAAATTATAGCACACCAAGTTTATTTATAATCAATTTTATTGCTAATGGTGTTTTAGGGTCGAAAATAGATAATTAGGCTTTCTTCAATAGCTTTTGGTATTATCTTATAAGCTAAAACATAATAAGGTTTTCAACAGTAATGAACAATGTTTTGTATTATTCATCTAGACTCAGAGACATTATAAATTGGAATAGTATAATTATTATTTTGCCCTTTTGTTTACTATATTTTTTAGCCTTGGATCCGGAGGTATTTTCATTTTTTTTCTTCCTGTGCACACTAAAATAATCATAATACCAACATATAAGACAAAAATACATAGTTACCGTCGGGAGCATAAAGATTATTGCATTTTTTTTAAAAAATGGTTAAATACAAAAATATCCTCATATAAGACAAAACTGCACGGTAAACTCCAGAGTCAATAGGGTCATTGCACTTTTTTTAAATGGTCATATACATAAATACATCATATAATACAAAATCCATGAGTTGACTATAGAGGTGAGGCAGTAATTTACCATTTTTATTATATATATCTACTAAATTACTGTTGGCGTGTCGTCAAAGGTGTCATCTAATTCCATGCTCATGCAGGTTTTAGATGGCGCATGTGACGTTGTACAGAATACAAAAATGCCTTATAGGCACCTAGAATTATTTGTCTCCATGTGATTTTTCTCCTAGTGCAGCGTGTGGGGTTCCACGGGTACCAAAGACGTGTCGGTAGTCGATTGAAGTTTTTTCCCCTTTTCTCTCTCTTTTGCATGTGAAATTGCATGTTAGTCCCTTATCTATCAATTGTATTTTGTGGTCCTTATTTCTATTATATAGATTTTATTTGTTTCAATTTTGTCTTTCAATTGAAATTCATTATATATTGTAGTTTCATTTCGGTCTTCCGTCTTTTAATTTCTTGATTGGTTTGAAATCATTAATATTTTCAGTATTAAAGTTTTAATTTGTTTCAATTGTATCATTCCATTCAAATTGATTATATATTTCAATTCAATTTAATTACGATTCTCAGTCTTTTAATTTCTAATTTTGTGTTAAATTCTCTATTTTTTTCGGTATCAAAGTCTAGATTTGTTTCAATTTTGTCTTTTAAATGAAATTTATTATATATATATTTTTCATTTCGGCCCTTATACTTTTAATCTTGAATATTTTTTAATTCCTTTATATTTTTATTGATATATATGTGTGTTTTATCTTGATTATATGTGTTTTTTTATTTCTTAAATGGTTCCTATTTTTGTTTATGTTTATATATACATGTTCATAGTTTTTAGTTCCAATTGTTTTTTTTTTATTTCCACTATTATTAGAGTTGTTTTTTTTATGTTTGAATTTTAATTTATGTTGGTGATCATTTGAAAATTGATATTTATTATTTTTTTTATTTTATGTTTTTATCCTTGAAGTCAAATATTTTTTTTTAAAATTTAATAATACTTTTTTTCATTTATTTTGTTTTTTAATTACTTTTTTATTAATATCATTAGGTATTGCAATTTCTAATTATTATAGATAAGACATTCAAAATAATGATAATGATTATTTGTAAGTTTTGTTTCTTATAAATATGTGAGATTGATTATAGATTTTGATATTTATTTAATATTAGCATCTTTATATATATATAATGATATATAATGACCTAGGTTTTTTTTAAAAAAAAAATACTTTCAGTGTTCTGAAATATTTTTAATATAATACTATGAGGAATAAATCTTATAAAATTAAAAAATAATTTAATTTCTTTTTCTAATAATAATTATGGTGTCATTGATAGTATGAAAAATAATGATTAGAATATGAATTATACATGTCTCTATTACATTAAATATGAACTTTAAAATTTATTAAGAGTCTACACCATTCATTCATCATTTTTTATGTAATAAAATACACTTAATAATATCATAATAAGGTCCAAAATTAATTATTAGTGTCTAACAGATACAATAACTTATTATTACCTATTAAACTTAAAGATAAGCTTCTTGTTTTCTCATTACCATTATCTTAAATAAAAGGTTTCAACCTCATTCAACAAGTTTTTTTTCTTATCATGTTTCAAGCTAATCCTTTTATGAGTAGATCCACTAAATGATTTACAAACTTTATATAGACAATGATAATTACCCTATCTATAATCAACTCTTGTAAGTATCCATATAGAATGCTTATATGTCTTGACTTACCATTGTAAATATAATTGTATGCTCAAGACATAATTGTTTCACTATTACAGTATAAAATATCTAAAATTGGTTGTGACTATGACTCAATATCTAAGAATATATTTTTTTTATAATTTTATTTATTTACTACCCATAGAAATAAATTCTAATTCCATTGTAAAATGAGAAATTCATGTTTTTTAGATGTCTAATGTATTGCACCTCCTCCAAGTGAAAAAATTCCATCTTAAAGTGGATTTATTATCACATAGTTGGAAAATTAGAAAAAAAAATCATAATTTGTTATTTTTTTAAGATAATAAAAAACTTTTGTATTAGCCTTCTAATGATCCTTATTTGGTTTGATTATATATCTTGATAAATAGCATATGGCAAAAGCTATATCTAATCTTATACAACATATAACATACATAAAGACTTCAAATTACACTAACATATTCTATTTATGCTACCGTTTTATCATAATTATTATTTAACTTTAGCTTTTTTAGAATTATTTTTATGGAATATGAACATGTTTATTCAACTCAAAATATATGATTTAAATCCAAAAATATTCAAGTTTCATTTTGTTTTATAAAATGATAATCATAGTAGATAATAGATGAGTTGTATTAACGTTTTAGTTTCTAAAATCACTTGGAGAGAGAAAGAGAGAAAAAAAAAGAAAAGAGGAAGGGGTTGTAAAAGATTATGTTTAGGGTTTGGTTTTTCTATAAAATTTACTACTATTTTTTTTTTGCCAATATTTAGCTTTGCTCTTTTGGTTTTAAAGCTATGTTTTATCTATTTATTTCCCTCCTAAAACTTAAGTTTAGTCATTGTAAAAATATTATTATTTATAATTTTCTTAGTTTGTTTAACCTTGTTTAAAGATGCACCAAAACATGGTGTTGTTGTTAAGATTTTGAGAGGTTTATTAAAGAAATTATTTTACACCAAATGTGAAACAATAAAATTTTAAAAATAATGAATTAATCATTAATAAATAATATCAACAAGAACTTTAGGTTATTATATTCTAATAGTTTAAATAAGCAAATGCAATAAATTAGTTTTGTTGAAGTATACATCATGTACTTGTTTAATATATATGTTAGGATTGTATTTTAATTTTCTTTATATATAAAAAAAATTAAAAATTGCTCAAGCTTATTTTGTTTTTGGATAAAAAACAAGTTTTCTATTATAATAATCAATAATAGAACAAACTCCAAAATAAAAAGATGGGGTTAGCTGAAATTAGTACTGTCCAATATCAAAAAGACCTTTAGATGTATATTTATAATGAGCCATGAAATCAAGGCCCATGACTTCTGTGATTGATCTCATGTTGATACTCTAAAATGAAAGACAATCATTTTAATAAGTATTTATAATTAGTACTGTCCAATATCAAAAAAAGACCTTTAGATATATATTTATAATGAGACATGAAATCAAGGCCCATGACTTATGTGATTGATCTCATATTGACACTTTGAAATGAGAGATAATCATTTTAATAAATATTAGTTGGAAGTGTGATTGATATTATTTTTAAAAATATTTTTTTATTTAAAAATATATTTTTAAAAATATATTAAAATGATATTTTTTTATTTATTAAAAATTATTTTTAATATAATTGAAAAACACTAAATTTTTTAAATTTAAAATAAAAAATAATTTTTTTTATTTTTTTTAAAATATTTTAAAAACATATTTCCAATATTAATACGTCATACATTTACCGTGGCCTGACATAGAACGGCGCGGATAACGTTTAAAGCCGTAAAATTTTCTAATTCGTTTCGTTATCACCTCTCTCGCCTTCCCCAAATTCCAAAATTTCAAGAACCCTATTTTTCTTAGCAGCGCCAAAATTATCGACAATGACCTCTTCGAAAAAGCAGTACAAGGAGAAAATTGCACGTCGCAAGTAATTACACACAGCAGTTTCTTTCTTTCTCCCTCTGTTTTTATTTTGTAAAACTGATGTTTTAATGGAATCTGATTTAATAAAATGAAATTGTTGCATGCAGAGAGGAGAAGCCAGAGGAACCAGAAACACCGAAATACAGGGACCGAGCTAAGGAGAGAAGAGAAGATCAGAACCCCGATTATGAACCTACTGAATTAGGGTCTTTTCACGCGGTTGCTCCACCGGGTACTGTTGATATCCAGTCAGTAGCTGATGCAAATAAGATTTCTATCGAAAAGAGCAAGTACCTCGGAGGTTGGTATCCTCGTTAAATGGTGGTTTAATATTGATTTATTATTTTTGTTTTTTCTTTTAATTGATGGGGGAATAAATGGTGATGTCTTAGGTGATGTGGAGCATACGCATTTGGTGAAAGGACTCGATTATGCTTTGCTTAATAAGGTGAGAAGTGAGATCGATAAGAAGCCGGATTCTGCAGAGGATGTTGATGGGAAGTCTAGGTATGTTTGTTCTATTTTTTTTTCAGAGTTGTAAATTTGATGGTGTATATTATGATTTTAATGATGAAAATGAAAATTTTAGTGAGAAAAATAAGAAGGGTTGATAAGTATACTGAAAGATCATATAAATACACTTTTCAAAGAAAAGTAGAGGGAGTGAAGGTATCTTTGAAGAAACAAAGCTGGACTGTGAGGAATCAATATTCTTTGTGCTCCACATCCAATATGATGTAGGAATAACTTGTGTAATGTAATGTTATTTGAGCCCATGGTTGGTCAAGCATGATACGTTCAAACTGATAGAACATCTACTGAGACAGAACATCCACTCAGTGTTGGGGGTGGGGGTTGATTCCGAGACCACAACTTTGGGAGGAGTTGCATTGTCAAAGTTGATCATGTTCCCAAATAACTTTCTTCCCTAGCCTTAATTATGATCAAGCTATAGTACAAAATGTGAATATTCTACTTTTACTGTTTCTGAATGAATTTCAGGAGTTACATTTTTGTTTCTCGTGTTTTGGAAAAATTTAATGCCTTACGATTTGGTTTCTGTTACTATTCCACTTTTTATTTCTTAGTGCTTTGGCTATTCAGCATGTAATATTCTTGTTTTGCATTAATGCTCTCCTCTACTGTTTGACAGAGCACCCAAGGAAGACCAAAAAATATTGTTTCGCACCGCAACCGCAAAGGTTCTTTGAATTCTTAAGAACATGCAGATCTACAGAATTGGATTCCAAAGTTATTTTTATCAATTAGATGTTAGTTTTCTGCTTTGTCTAAACTGTTTATTTTCCTGTTTCAGTCGGTCTACCAATGGATAGTCAAGCCTCAAACCATTATCAAGACAAATGAAATGTTTCTTCCTGGTCGAATGTCATTTATTTTTAACATGGTAAGGGTTTTACTTTTTCCTTGCTAATTTTTAACCTACCTCAGTTTGACAAGAAAGAAAGGACTTTCAGAGCAACCTCCAAAACTTTCCTGTATGAGCTTGGCTGATCTACTTTCCTTCTTGGCTAACCAATAGTCTATTTTGGGAAGCTTCAAACTTTCTCCCCATAATGTTGGTTTTATTGGCGTCGTTGATTTACCTAGTCAAATGATTCTCTCTCTCTCTCTCTCTCTAAATGTACTTGTGGCAATATAGAAGCTTAACTTTAATGGAAAACTTCCATGGAAATTCCTAATGAGTTTTTTTTTTTTTTTAAAAAAAAATTTCTCTCCTGCTTGGACAGCTCTCAATATTGCAGATTGTAAAATGCCAGAGCTGAATTGAATTGTAGCAGTGAGCAAAGTGATTTCTTTGCTTACAGTCTTTAGGGCTTTGAACTCACTTGGAGGTTAGATAATGTAATTAGTTTGGGGCATCCGATCCAGGCCTTTCTGTGTGTTGGTTCATTTTTGGATAAATGTGAAAGTGCAAGATTGTTAAGTAATGTACTTTGATATAAAGAGGTGACAAGGGGCCAAAAACTGGAATTAAATACACAGAAAAATCTAGAAGTGCTGGGTAGTTTTAATAAGATGCAATTATATGTTTGGACCAAGAACATAGGAGTGTTTTACTCGTCTTGCTCTTTTTATCCAGTTTTGAATGCATCCTTACAAGTAGAATGTCTTGATTTCTCTCTTAATTGGGTTTTCTAGGAGGGTGGATACTCTCATGATATTCCAACCACATTGCACAGAAGCAAAGCTGATTGTCCAGTGCCAGAGGTTTGTATTTTCTTGATCCATTGAAGCAATCTAGTTTACATTCTACAAATATCTGAAAGCATATCTGACTTTGGTCTGTATTATGTCATGTAGGAAATGGTTACCGTCAATGTTGATGGATCTGTGCTTGATCGAATTGCTAAAATTATGTCATATCTTCGCCTTGGATCTTCTGGGAAGGTTCTCAAGAAGAAAAAGAAGGATAAAGACACAAAAAGTAATTCTGTGAACAGCACATTCTTGTTAGTAACAAGGCATCACTGTGGAATCTATCTTTTGTTTCCTTAATTGGATTAAGTGCATCATAGCATGAGCCTTTTCCTCTCTAACTGCAAGCTATGAGATATCCCTTTCAGCAGCAGTGCGTTGGAAATGGATATGCTTAATGAAACATCATTTTGATCATTGTCTGATACAGTATGTTTCAGTGAAAGTTCTGCTTGCAATATAGCCAAGTGGCATCAGTTAGCAATCTGGATGAAATGAATAATTTTTTTATCCAATCCACTAGAGGTTAATTCAAAAGTTTGAAATGTGCATAAGAGTAATATTTTGTAGCGTACTATTGGTTTTGGATGGCAAAATAGCCAATCATATTGATTTCTGATTGGTTATTGACATTGCTAATTATATGCATCCTTCAGTTTGGTCAGTTTCTCCTGTTTATTACTTGAGTGACAATGTCTTTGCCCCTCCTTATTTTGGTTTTATCATACAGGAAAGATTTCAGTTGTTGGCAATGAATATGATGAGCATGACAAGCCTTCAAAACCTAGCAGTGGCATGTTAAACAATAAAACTGAAAGGGAGATTTTGCCACCTCCTCCACCACCTCCAAAAAACAATCTGGTTGATTCCTTTGAGAAGCAGCAACCTACTGTTGCTAGGGAAGAAGATAATGATATATTTGTTGGGCATGGTGTTGACTATGAAGTTCCTGGAAAAGACATGAGCCAAAGCCCTCTTTCAGAGGACATGGAAGAATCTCCTCGAAACAAGGAAAGATTATCCTATTTCAGTGAACCAGCTTATGGACCAGTGCCTCCCTCTGAGCTATCTCATGAATGGCAAGACCCTGTAAGTTTATCATAGTCAGTAGTATAGATGTAATTTTGATATGACATGTGCAATATTTATTAAGCTGTAGGAAGAAATACTCGCGGTTCATTTTGCAATTGCTCTACCTCTTGGCACTTTTTATTAAAGTCAGTCGTCTACCAATGTAGATCAACTTTAATCTTCTCTGTTGGTTGTTTCTTTTAGAATGGATATGATGCTGTCCATGCTCAAGCATTAGCTACTAGCTACCAAGGAGAGTGGCAGAACTATCAATATGCTGAGCAATTTGCATATCCTGAGCAGTACACCCAGCAAGCAATGCAGGCTTATGACATGCAAGCTTCTTCTAATGCTCAACCAGATCCACACCTCATGACCCAGGAAGAGAAGGATCGGGGTTTAGGTTCTGTTTTTAAGCGGGATGATCAGAGGCTTCAACAGTTGAGGGAGAAAGATGCCAGAGAAAAAGATCCCAATTTCATTTCTGATAGTTATTCTGAATGTTATCCTGCATATCAAAATTTTACCCGTGAGGTCGTTGACAGTGATGATGAAGATGACTTGTCAAAAATGGACATGGGTGGTCGGGTAAGTGATTGTTGTTAAATGGGCAACTTCCCTTTTCTTTGGACACAAAAAGTGGTGCATGTAGAAAGCATTTGATTTGGAAGTGTTATTTCCATGTACTCCATTTTTTTTATGGCAACCTGGATTTGATATTTCTCAATCAACGAAAGAACCTTAGCAGGGAGTTCATGTATTCAAAGCCTTCATGAATCTTAAAATTCTGTCTAGCTGCTACATTAACGATTTTGTAGTTGTGGGTTGGTGAGAAGGAAAATCTTTGTAGAACCTTGATGAGAGGGCTGTAATGCAAAATACAGAATTAATATGCTGAAATTTATAACTTGTGCTGATTATACTTTTGTATCCTCTCTTAACAGGCAAAAGGTCGACTTCATCGATGGGACTTTGATACAGAAGATGACTGGGCAAAATACAATGAGCAGAAGGAAGCAATGCCAAAGGCTGCATTCCAGTTTGGTGTCAAGATGCAAGATGGTCGGAAGACAAGAAAGCAAAACAAGGACCAGAAGCTTAATAATGAGTTGCACCAGATAAATAAGATACTAGCCAAAAAGAAGATGGATAAGGAGAATGGTGATGGCGGGCATTATGATGATGACACTCCACCTGGGAAGAAGCAACGACTATGAAGTTGGTTGCCTAGTGGCCCTGCATTCTTTGTGAAGAAAGTTTGACTGGTATGTATGATGCACTTAATTGTTCTAAATGAAAAGAATCATCTCTTCTGTTCTAGGGTCGTACCAGCGTCATCTTGCTCATGTAAAATGAATCTAAGCGCAACAAGTTGGAGATGTTTTACAACGATATTTATCACGTTGTAAGAAGACATATTTATGCTACCTAGATGGACAATGATAGTATTTGGCCATGATAATGCATTTGATGCGCCCCTAGATTTCTTCCACAACGTCCATAATCGTGACAAGTAGAATAGGGTAAATCAAGTATCATATCTATAATGATTTAAAGTTTTTATTTTATTGTATTATTTTCTGATGCCTCTGATATCAAATGACGGAGCTCTCCTCGAAAACCAAGGATTTAGAATTTAATCATGAAGTTATGATTAGAATTAGTTGTCATTTAGTTATGATTAGAATTAGTTGTCATTTAGTTATTAATTACGAGTCCAAGTAAGAGAATTAGTTGTGCATAGAAAAGATATTTTATTTTTAATGTAATCTATTTAAGGTAAATTATATTGTTAATTAATTGAGGTCATATTTTTATATATAGGTTGCATTTAAGGTTCAAAGTAAAGTTCTTATCTTATAAGGTCAAGTCCTAATTGTTTTGATATCTAAATTCTAACAATGTCTTTATTTTTATTTTGTATTTTTGGTACATGAGAGTATATTTTAAAATATAGTTTTATATCCTAAATATGAAAGTCTATAACTAAACCTAAAATTGAATAATAAACTAACTAAACAAAATAATTGTTAAGGGATTTTTAATATTTTGACCAAGTTGTAATGTATAATCATAAATTGGTTGATATTTATTTTGTACTTTTAAAACATAATAAAAATGCATCGTTATCTTTTAGAAGAATATGTATAAAAAAACTTAAGTAATTGGACATATGCATGAAATTAGTTGGTTTTTTTTTTTTTTTTTTTTTTTTTTGTGTGTGTGTGTGTGTGTGTGAGAGAGAGAGAGAGAGAGAGAGGAAGGATTTTTCTAATTTTTTTTTTTAATTTTTCTGAGAAAAGAAAATATTTTAATATTAGAAATGTATCTTACAGGATAAGTCTACAATTCAATATTAAATGAAATTTTAATAAAAGGAAATTTTGTTTTGAATATTTGATTTTTGTGTGTTTTTTAAAGCAAGGGAATTTTGTTTTGATTTTTTTTTTTTTTGGTTTTTATGGAGAAAAATCAATTATTTTTAATACCAGTTTGTATTTTACAATTATATATACAACTTAATATTATATAAAAATATTGAAAATCATGTGAGGTATCCATAAATAGTTTTAAAATGATCCTTGAATGTTTTCATGATCTTTTTAAAATTACAAGAGCCTATATGGTTAGAGTAAATCCAATGATAAAAGCTATTTTGAAGAGTTAAATATCTAGAATGGTTTTTTTGAATAGTGTATATATGGTTTTTTTTTTTTTTTTTTTATTAATGTATACTTTAATGGTAAAAGCTATTTTGAAAAACTATTTTTTATATTATTTTAAATATAGTGCAATTATTTTGTATGTAGTTTAATTATACAATTAATAGGAGTAAGTTATATAGTTAAATAATTGCTTTTAAATAACCCTCAAACAGTATAATTATTAATTTTGTATATAATTTTTATATTTTTTTACTCTCTTGTTAAGGTATTTTTTAATAAAAAAAAAACAAATATTTTTGATATAGTTATATTATTTTCTAATATATATATATATATCTCCCCCCACAGAAAAAAACCCCCGCCAACTCTGCACCCCCCATAGAACAACACTCCCCTTCCCCCCCCCCCCCCAGCCCGCCATTGCCCCCTCTTCCCCTGCCCCAAGCACTTCATTCTCCCTTAGTCTGAGAACAAACATGCACTCCCCCCAATCCTCCTCCTGACCATGACATGTGTTTTTTTCTTCTCTTTATCTATAAAAGATACGTGTGTTTTTTAATGTTTTTTAATTTTTATCTGCTCTCTCAAAATATGTAGAAATGACTTTGGAGAAAAAAAGAAGTTATTTTGGCTACCCAGATGGCTCTCCCATTGGATGACTATTTCGTTGGACTTGCCTTTAGACTAAATAAGAATTAATTAAAGATAAAAGGCTCATTTGTGTTGCCAAATACGTCCTTAGCCAACAATGATTAAAATGCCTAAAGACCATATTTGGCAAGCACTCCATAAGAATCTAAACAATGTCTTATTTCCTTAACAAAAGTGGTGTGAGCCAAACATAACCTTTAACTCTTGGGTTAGGCTTGGTGCTACTACATGAATTAGATCTGTTGTCTTGACCTCTAAGTTATATATATGAATATTTATAATATCTTGTATTTTGATAATAACAATTAAATGAAAATAAATTGATGATATATTTGGATAAGATTAAGTTTGAGTAGATTTTATATAAAAAAACTACATTAATAAGCATACAAAATTAAATGAAGGATTCTATCAATAAGTTCAAAATGCAAAACAAGTGAAGACTTACCTATTAAGAAATGACTAAAATGAACTCACATACTTCACATTGCATGCATAAATAAATTGATATATATTTTAAATGGTTTAATTTTCACCAGGGTTAAAACTATAAAACTTGCTATTAAGATGATTCGGTCTATCATTTAGGCATAGAAAGTGAACCAATCAACTGTTGTTCATCCTTAAAAAACACTTGAAAATTTTTTAGGAACCGTTCAATTAAATGATATGGTCATTTGAACCAATCAATAACTTTATCCATTATAGACATTTCATTGGCTATAAATGACTAGTTTCTTTAGGAAACATATATAGCTGCCTTTCATGAAATATATGATAAAGATTCTAAACATGCATGATATAAAAGTTATTCCAAAAGAAATATACTTATAAGACTATCTATATAGACTAGTTATAACATATCCACAACTTATTGGAACCATCTATTTTATACTCTCACATGAGAATGACATAGCTACAATTTTTTTTTTTAATTACAATATTTGTCTGTATAGGATATCTAGTTGATCATAAAATAACCATCATGATGAAACTTTTGATTTAAGTTATATTATGCTGATTAGGAAACAAACGAGCCATACACTAAATATTATGAAAGCTAAAGAACTAGGGTAGCAAAATTTGAAAGTATTTCAATGTGATCCTATTTTTATTAATTCCTTTTGTTTTCCTTAATACTTTGTATTTGCTGTGACACTTAAAAAAATAAAAGTGTGTCGTAGTAATAATGGAGAATGTGCAGCTTGACAAGATCACTATATAATGAATTCTTATCTCCCCATGTGTTTTTATCCCCTAATTATTATATCAGGAGCTTTATGTATATATTGTTTTTTATTCTCTTAGTTGCATGCTTTCATCCAATGAGACAATTATGCCCGAGGGACTTCGCAAGAATATTAAAATGAAGTAAGACATTTGTGCTCTAATCACCTTAATTAGCTAGTTCGTTAGTGCAACAACAAATTATGGAAAAACTGCAATGCATGTTAAGTTGAAAACAAGATCTTGCAATGCACCATATACACAAAACATGTCAACCCACTAAATTATCATGGGTCAACCTTTATGCAGGTTGACATTATTGAGTGAACAAATAATAACACAACATACAAGATGAGAGTGATTTATAGGGAAGAGGAACAAAGAACTTAGGTCTCTCCATAAAGATATGAATAATATTGAGGGGTTTGCAGTTATATTTCCAATTTACTTTGAAAACTAACCATAGCCTTAATGTGACAAATTCACCTCTTTTTAACCCATACCACTAACTTAGTCCACTAACTCTTTCTTTGATCCATTGAAGTTTAGGCCTTACATTAAGTCTAAAATAGTGGCCTAAGTGAAATCATATCATTTTAGTCTTACATTTACATGTGGTTTAGTTTAGGTCATAGGGCGAGTTGACCATTTACTGAAATTAATATAAAGATGAAAATGATTATTATCATAATTCTAAAATTCGACTCAAAATCAACCTGTGGTCAGCCTTGAGTCATGAATTGATTTTACCATTGACCCAAGTCAATATAAGGATATAAATAGTTATTATTATAGTTTTAAAACCTAATTTGAGGTTAACTAAGGTTTTATCCTAGGTTGATCATTTACTCAAGTTAACAATAAAAAATAGTTGTTATTATAGTTTTAAAACCTGATTTAAGGGTCGACTAAGTGTTGGTCTAGGTCACATGTGTTGGTTAATAATTGATATAGGTCACTATAAGGATAAAAGTGATTATGATAATAGCTTTAAAACCTAATTCAGGGTTGACATAGGATTAGACTTGGGTCACAGGTCTGATTGACTATTGACCTTAGTCAACATAAGGATAAAAATAACTATTATCCTAGTTTTAAGACTTGACTTGAGATTTGACCTATGGTCAAACCTAGTTCACGAGTCTTTAAGACTTGACTTGAGATTTGACATATGGTCAAACCTAGTTCACGAGTCAAGTTGACTATTAACCTGAGTTAACATAATTATTATTATAGTTTTAAAACGCTACTCAAGGATCACCTTGAGACAAGACTCAGTTTATGGGTCAGGTTAATCATTGACTTGAGACAATATAATAATAAAAAAATTATAATAGTTTAAAACTTAGTTAAGATGTCATCTCAATATAAGACCAAGTTATGGATGAAGATGGACAACCCAAATTAAAAACAAAATTCATTGCAACCTTATTTTGAACAATACATAAGCCAATGGGCTTTTGATCTATGCTTTACCTTGGGTTGATCGGGTCACAAGCTGACTTGAATTTGTGATTGGATCAAGTTGAATTAATATGTCCTTTATTTGTTTTATGATTCAATTTGGTCCAAATCTCGAATTAACCGAATATCATCTAGTGTTTATTAAATAATTATTATCATAGTTTAAAACTTATTAACCGAAGTCATTGGGCTTTTTACCTATGTTTTGTTTTGGGTTGATCGTGTTACAAGTTAAAATGAATCTTTGATTAGATTAAATTGAATTAATCTTTTTTTTTTTAATTTAGATCGATCCAAACCTCAGTTTATTGGGTATTGTCTAATTCTACTAAACAAAAAAATAAGACTTTTGATGAAATGAATATTTGAGAGTATTGTTGAACTTGTTTTTGAAAGTGTTTTTTTTATTTAGGGCCTGTTTGGGAGGGCGGTTGCGGTAGCTTTTGAAAGTGCTTTTCGTGCCGAAATATATCAAAATGATATTTTTTTATTTTTTAAAAATCATTTTTGACATCAGCACATTAAAATGATTTAAAACATCAAACCGCCGTTTAAAAAAAAAAAAAAAGGCAAAACGCCGTTTGGGCCGCCCACCCAAACGGGCACTTAGAAATACATCAAAATAATATATATTTTTTATTTTTTAAAAATTATTTTTGATATCAGCATATAAAATAATATAAAAATACTAAATTTTTTTAATTTAAAATAAAAAATATATTTTTTTAATTTTTTATAAAAATATTTTTAAAACATAATATAAAATATAAATGTATTGGTATTGTATAACTGGAATTCTGAAACGTAAATTGTATTATATGACCTCATTTCAGAATTGGAGTTTTATTTAAAACGAGATTCTAAATAACATCGAGAGAGTAATGGAATCCTGTCACGGTAATTGAAGACCTCGACGCTCCTTGTTTTTGTTTTTATTTTTATCCCAACATCTTAGCTTCCGTTTGCTCTGTTCATTCATGTAAATTATTTTAACCATCAAGGAATGACTTTCTCGAAGAACGAAAACAAAAGGCAATGAAAGACTTGATAAATCCCACCGGAAATGTGGAAAGCACCTTTCCCCCTTGTACTCACCATGAGTATGAATTATATACACAGAAAGAAAAAGACTTTTAATATATTGTTAGCGAAAAGTCGGAAATTACATTAATTAATAATAAATAATAATTAAAAGCAACTTGGAATTCGGAAGCGACTATTGTCTACATACTCTCAACTGTACTGTATAGTCTAGCAAAAAGAAGAAGAAAGGAATGACCGGCTAGAAACAGGAAGCTCAATCGTTGCTGATGATCATCGCATTAACGCAGCGAGCTCCCGAAATAAATGACATATCTTAGAAATTCAAAAATAGAAAGTTAGCAGCAGACATAACCCCAAAACCCCACAACATAACACACAGCACCACTGTAAATTAGGCAAACAATAAGAAGAACAAAAGAGAAGATCAAGAATGAAGCCTGCAGTTTCGGAAATACCAGAGTCGAAGCCAGAAGTGGAGATCCCCCATATTATAAACCTTGATGATCGTTACTACGATCAGTTTCTTCCCACACCCTTTTCAAACAAAGGCACCACCGGGGATGATGCAATCTCTGTTGAACAGTACAGTGAAGATCGTGACCTTAATATTGTCGTCACGTCATCTCTAAATTCCAGCAAAGAAGCAAACTTTTCCGAGTCCAAACCAGAGGTGGCTCAAATTGTAAACCTTGATTATTATCTTGATAGGTTTCTTGGCATACCCTTATCAAACAAAGGCACCGGAGAGAATAAAGCGATATCTGTTGAAGAGTACGGTGAAGATAGAGACCTCAATATTGCTATCATGGCTTCTCTCAAGTCCAATAAAGAAGCGAACTCTATCGATCCCTCTCAAGATAATTTCTACTACTATGATGATGAGGATGATGATATAAAGGTACTTGATTTCTTGCCTGAAGTCAATCCTTCTAGGAAACAAAAAGATCCCACTTTTAGAGAATCGGTGGCTGAAAAGGGTCAATCTTCAAAAACTCACCCAGATTCTGTTTGTCAAATCTGTTTCGACCCCATGATTTTAAAGAATTCATTTTTAATCGAAGGTTGTACTCATGCTTACTGTACCGAATGCATGGTGAAGTATGTGGACGCGAAATTACAGGAAAACATAACCAAAATCTGTTGTCCAGTTCCAGAATGTAAGGGCGCATTAGAGCCTGAGGATTGCCGTCCAGTTTTACCTGAAAATATGTTTGATAGGTGGGGTGATGCTCTGTGTGAGGCTGTGATTCTTGGCTCCCAAAAGTTTTATTGTCCATTTAAAGATTGTTCTGCAATGCTGATTGATGATGGGGAGGAGGTTATCAGGGAATCTGAATGCCCCAATTGTAGGAGAATGTTCTGTGCTCAATGTAAGGTTCCTTGGCATTCACAGATTAGCTGCGAAGAGTATAAAATGCTGCATAAGGATGAAAGAGAGAGGGATGATATACTGTTGATGAATCTAGCAAAGAACAATAACTGGAGGAGGTGCCCAAAATGCAGGATATTTGTCGAGAAAATAGAAGGTTGTAGATATATGAAATGCAGGTATGTTTTGTGTGTTGTTTCCTTACATAGTAGCAAAAAGGTTTTATGATTTTTGGTGGTTTTTGATTGATTATTTGGCTGACAATTTTATTGTTGAGAGCTTCGTTATATTGTACTTGTAGTGGCGATCACATAAGTATGAGGGATGGAGTTGATAAATGTTTTTGCTGATTGTTTTGGTAGCACGCCTTCATTGATGTTTTGTTAGCGAGGCATTCTTACCAGGAGTTCCCCCATAAATTTACTTTGTATATGTTGATAGGATCCTTTACACGTATCTTTGAATGATCTCAAAAAGGAAGAACGTGAAAACGATTAGTGGTTTATTTATGAGGGACAGCAGTGTCCCCATTCTGTGGATGTTGAGTGAAGCATGTGTTTCAAATAGCATTGCATTGCTCTGCAGCTCTTGGCACTTCCAAAATTTCAATATTATTTGGTAATAACTTCCAGGATTTCGTGTTCTGTTCTTTTGTTTGACGTTCTAAACTCAACGCTTAAAGCCCTTGCGAGAGATTAAGATATGACCTGCCCCAAATGCTCCCTGACTGCCTGTAAATGTCGGAGACAATGAAGCAATGTTTCACATTGCATTTCAGTTGGTTTCAGGTCACTGACACTTTCCTCACTTTTGAATTAGGTGTGGAACTCAATTCTGTTACAGCTGCGGATCTACTGATTTAAATCCAGTAACACATTACTGCTTTAATTGTAAGGGAATTTGGTAGAAGACTAACAGAAAGAAGATGGAGAATGTAGTGTGATGACAAATCGAGAACAACAGAAGTAAGGGGACTGAATTCCAAGATTGTGAACTCTTGGATCTGGTTCATGCTGTTGTGAACCCAAATTCAATTCTGAAGGCTGTCATATTTTGATATTTGTATTTTTAGAATGATTAAGCCAGTTGTATGATCATAAAGTGCCTTGGAATGAACTATATTTGCAACTTTGATTGCATTCGTCTCACCAACCTCTTGTGTTTGTCTTTGCCTCAAATTGTACAATGATTGCTCAGGTGTATTTGTTTTAATGGAGATTACTGAACTTTATGAATTATGGTTGGCTTTTTAATCCTCCTGACAAGCTCTTAACAGTCCAGAGATAAGTGTAAGTTTACTTAGCTATGCAACTAATAGAAACCCTACAACCTATCACAGTGACTATGAAATCTTTTTGTTTGTTCAAAGTGACTGGAATGGTTTTTCATTTGGAGTTCTGACCTTTTCTTCTCATTTATAAATTGATACTAGGTGTGGAACCAACTCCCTTCTGTTACGGCTGTGGATCTACTGAAATAAGCAGGGGAACGCATTACCGTAATTGGTGTAAGGCCTAATTTATTGCAAATCAAAAGCTGTTCAAATATATAGCTTCTATCGGTAATCTATAACAATCATCCATAGGAATTCTCCAAACCCTTTTTGAAAATAGTTTTTTTTTTTTGGTGTCCAGGCCAGCTTAGACGTACTATAACTAATCCCTGAATTCACTGAACATCCTGCAAATTCAGTGAACATGTAAAGCATTAGAAAGTAAAAGGTGTGCATGGTGAAAATAAAACCCTAGTGTAAAGTAAGTAAACAAGTCTCTTCATAGGTCAAGAACCCACTTGCTTGAAAATAGATTATATACAATAGAGTGCTAGTTTTTTTCTTTATGTTTAATTATTTCTAAAATATACTATTATATTATCGTGTAATGTTCAAAGAAATAACTTTTTATTTATATAACTTTCTAAAAGTTCTTATAAATAATAAAATATTATTTTTTCATTTAAATAATATCAAGTATATTATTTTAAATTAATTCCTTGATTGTTTCAAAGTCTTTAATTTCTAAAATTTATTTACTACAGATCAACAAATCATAAAAGCATTAACATAAAAGTTTAATGATGGTATATTCCAATGATTAGGATCATATGACATGATGAAGAAAGTACTCTCTTCTTTCAAAGATCATAAATAAAGTATTTTCTATTCTCGTGGTTTTAATGATCATCACCAACAACATTTCAATTCACTTAAAAACTATGATCTGAAGATAATAAATGTTTCCAATGTTCAATATTTATCTACTTGTCTAATAGATAAGTAGAATTTGGGGATGAGTTCTCTCTGATTTAGGGAGATTGATACAAAAATATATATATATATATATATATATATATATATATATATATATATATATTTTCTTATTATTATTTGCTATTTAATTCAGGGAAGAAATATACTTTTATAGTGTTTTTCTTTCTTTTCCTGTATAGTTTATGAAATAAACAAATGAGATTGATAATTTTATTTAGTATTAAAAATATGAATTAAAGTTTTATGTAACAACCCTATTTGATTTTAATTTTGTTTTTCTAGCTTATTATTTTTTGTTTGTGTTTTCATCCATGTTAGAATATAAGGGCCGGACGTAAACCTAGCAAATCTCCCTAATCTATCAAAATGCAAACCCAAAAAAACTAAAAAGAAGGTGAATTAAAGGTTTAAACTAAAGTTAAAACAAATTACCTTTTCAAACAAACCATAAAATAAACAATAAAATAACCTACACGACAAATAAAATAAATATTGTAACACCCCATAGTTCATAATGTCACAACGATGGTTTGAGCCTTGAACTAATCAATCATGTAGTCATATTCATACATTATTTATCAAAGTTCAAATTGCACTAAATTTTTAATTAAGTTTTCTTTGTTAGAGTCAGTAAACAATTATTATCTTCACCTAAAATACATGTATAAAAATTATTTAAACTCATTTCCCATAACACAACAATTCATTCTCAATATGACCTAAGACCACTAGTAGCCTATCATTATTTCCATCTACTATATACATTCTAATGTTAACTATACATATAGACAATCACACATAACCTTACATCAAGGACTGTTACGATGTTGCGGCATCACAAATTAATTATTCTACGATAAAACACAACACATAGAATAATATAAAGCAAACAAGGGGTCGGTTAGCTAATGGATCTACCATATAACTTATCCTAATCATCAAACAATCATAATGTCCACATTAATAATTTAATTAAATGATAACCTTAAGAACTAGATAAGTTGATTAATCAAGAAAACATAATTGTTCATGGTCTATGTTTAATTTGATTGAATGTTCTCCCTAAGATTAATAACTTAGATCCACTCTAATTATTAAGCTGCGTTACTTCACATGTTCATATACCATAATTCCAGTTTTGATATCAAACTTAACAATAAATTATCTACAATAATAACTTAGAGTCTGTTCCGGAAATTAACATAAACAATCTTATATGAAATAAGCATAGAAGAATAAACATATTCATCATATAAACTAAAAAAAAGATAAAATAGATCTCACAACTCTTGAAATTTGAAGGTTTCTGTGTCATTGCAACCAAGAACAAGAATTTAGCCTTATATGTTTGTTGAACAACTAATAAAAAAGAAATAAGTAAACAAGTTTGTTTTGGGTTTGTGGAGGACAAGAGGTGTTTTTTTTTTTTTTTTAATCTTTGCTTCTATTGTTGGCCACCTCTTCTCATTTTCCCTTTTCTTTTTATATCCTAGAAAACCCTCGTTCCTATTTTAGAAAATAGTCCTCCATTAAGTTGATAATTTTACATTTCAATACTTCAATAGCTATTTTTCTAAAAAGAAGAAATAACTTTGCATGGAATCTTCAAGATTTGACTTAGAGGAGCTACATTACTGAAATAAAAGGTTGAATGTTAGCTTGGATGCTTTGGAATACAATTTGGACATGTTTCTTCACGAAACTTGTTTATTGGAAGAATTCAATTGTTATATTTGAAAAATCATATCTCCATCATATGATATCTTTTTGGGATGCACTTTTGAGTGTTGATAGGTCTTGTAGTCAGGAATCCAATAAAATTGAGTTTGCATCCATTTAACTTTTGTACCTTAAGTTATTCAAGTCGGAGTGGCCGAAGGTCGGAAGTAGCAGAATGCATGATTTGAATTTGAAGATTGTGTTTTTTTATGCTCTTCTTTATTATATTTTCTTACTTTAACTTTCTAAAAAGGTATGTATGTTATATTTTATTTCCACTAGAATCATTTTATTTTGACCTCTAGAGCTCACAGTTTGCACAAAATATTAACTAAAGGTCAAAGCTGTCAACTACCTCTAATTTACTCATTTTTTCATCTTTCATCTAAAATTTTATTCAAAAAATAAAAAAAATATCAAGGTATTTTATATATTAAACATGGGAAAAATACTAGTTAAATATGGATGAAACTATCAAATAATATGGTTGTATCAAAGAAAATTACACAACTTAGAACTTAGACACATTCCAATTCTACTTTCATTTCTAAATCATACCAATTACAACATTTTTAAATGTCATCTCTATTTGTTTCATTCCCATTAGGACAAAAATCCACTATAACTACTAATCAACTTTGTAGCTTGGACACCATTTGGTAAAGATGTATAAGATGCTCTTACAATGATAAAATTGTTATAAAGTTCCAATATAATAATACAATAAAGGTTATAATTCATGCATGAATTTTATAGATACAACTAAATAGCGATCATTTTCTTATCCCATGCAATAAATATAAATTTATGTAAGTATTTCAACCTTACAATTCATTTTATGTTTTAATAAACATTTTTTTAACCTTTTTCTCTACTTTTTTTTTTACTTCACCCCTACTTTTTATAAACTCCTTGCCAATATTTTCATTTTCAAATCTAATGATAATCTTATTTATGACTTCAACTTGAAAACTTTCTCTTTTGAATCTCATCTCTAAGTTTCATTTATTGTGTCTTTCTATCTCATAATATTAACTCATAATATATATCAATAAAGAAAGTTATTATCTAAGACTTTTTTTTTGTAGATATTCTCAAGAACACATACACCACGATGGGATCCTTCCTACTTGTTCCAAACTACAATGATCAATATTTCAACTACCCAACTATACATATTAATCATTTAGTTCACAACTAAGCCAATATTTCCTTGTCTTTATATTTGGTGGGAATGACACTTCATATCTTAATAAACACATTGATCATTGTTAAACTATCATTATACACACTTGCATATTTTTCATGTCATAAAATCCACATTTCTTGTTAAGTAGGGTTACTACATTAATCCATCTTTTTCTAACATCAAAGATTGCCCTAACTGCCTTCATTTATCACTTTAAAGTGTCATTTCTATACCAGACCATTATATTCAGATCATTTTAATGATTTCCAAGATCCTATACTTCACTATTAGATCAACCCTAAAGTGCATTGTAATATGTTATTCAATAAAGACCAACAACCCTTAAATGTATCTAAAGTGTTGTAAATACATACCATTGTTGTTCCAAAAACAATTTTCAAGTTCATACATTATGTTATTAAAAAACCTCTGAAATACATCCCAATGTCATCCCAAATATAACCTTTAAACTCATTTTAAAATGTTACCAAAGCAACCTTAAAAAATTCACCCTAATGATTTTCTAAAAACATCCCTTACACTCATACACAATGTGTTGCCAAAGTAATTTCCTTTCTCATTAAGATTTGACAACCAAAATCATCATTACCCTTAATTGTAACACCCTTACATTTTTTTACTCAAGACCACATGTGCAACAACACATTGTTCATGAAATTACTAGAAACTTACACTCACACACACTCATACTCTTTAGATTACCACTTGGTCACCATTATATTTAATACCATGTTTTCAATCCTTATTAGATCATTAATATTTCTACTCAGATTTCAACAAAGTATTTTTGTAAACAAATATTATCATATATTTTATCATCCTACAATAAACATAAAAATCTCAAACACATTATGTCCAACATCTTCGACCACCATCATACACCTCTCACAATCATAATTTAGGAGTAAACTCATTATACTCTTCTAATAATCGAATTTCACATTTATTTTTAACAATTTGTATTAAAGAATTTAGAATCAAAATTAACAATTATAAATATGATTTAACTACACTACATATGAATAGTTTATAAGCAAATTAAGTTTAATGCTTTTCATATTTATCAACCAATTTCTTGTATTTATCATTTTTAATTTACATTATTAGTTTATACTCTTATTAAGATGTGCTATTCAAGTAGCCTCTAGTAACACCAAGGTTATGTTTATTGACATAACCTTTATTTTCCATTATTCAATAATTAAATAGAATTCTTTCACTTATGGCATTTTACTCTAATTCCACACAATCTCCATACATAATGCTAGGTTATATTTCTCAACCTATATAACTATTAGCAAGTTGATCAACTTCCATTCCTAATGGCAAGTTGGAATCAACATCTATCGTCATGGCAAGCTGACATTAACCTTTTTATTTTGTGGCAAGTTGGTATTAACTTCCATGAACAATATCAAGTTGGCATCAACCTCTATTTCAATGGTAGGTTGACATTAACTTTCAAACAAAATGGTAGGTTGAAATTTCTTAAATCACATCACCTCATCATCAGGAGTACATTTATCATAACTCCATTTAAAGTCTATAACTACTTGTATTTTTTTACACATCTAAATACTCATCCATAAGATCACAAGATAAAATTTTAACTAAATATTTCATGCATGGAATACTAGAATTCAAAAGGTAGGGATATAAAAACACCTAATTGGAGCATGCATGTGTTTATTTTTCCATGTTATAGCCTAGTTCCCACAACCTTCCCTATACCATCAGGAATTTAAATGTCATCAACAATATAACTAATATCATAAACTTCATTTAAATTCTCACTCAATTATTACTTTCAAGCTGATATCAAGGAAAATCCTTAAAATCTCATACCCTTTTATATTTTAATGTTCATATTTATTTTTACACGTTTAGATCTTAAAACCCTCACTAAACAATACTTCCAAGCAAATATTAGAAACTGTCTAATTCTATTTGATTTAGCCTAAGTAACCTAAAACACTATCTATTGTTTTAATCATATACAAATTTATAAAACTGGTTTTAGATATGATTTATCTCTATAAAAAGTTAAGACATATAAATAAAACTTTCTTGAAGACAAAAACACCCACTTTTTCAATTTACAAATATAAAATCACTCATTGTAGTAGCACAGGAAATTTATTCAATATTATACCACTTTGAACCTTTATTTAGTATTTAGCTCATATTTAGAGTTATATAACTCTGAATTAATAAAAAAATCATTTAATTTGAAATATAACATTCATTTATACAATTGTTATGAAAACACTTACCCTATATTCCATCAATTTAAAGTTTTGATTCAACTAGAATTTGGCAATAAATTTGTTACAGTTTTAGATAAATTTGACAAGTGAACTAGGTATTTTCATGCGCCATAATATCACTCAAAGTTATCTTTTTATATTTTTTTCCAACACAATCCACGTGTTTTTAAAAATGGAACATAACAGCACTTTCTAAAATAACACATATCCCACATCAATCTAAAGCAACCATTTCATTCTTCCCTATGCTTAGATTTGGCCAATTCTTATTCCAAAAGGAACATAAGTTCCTTTCGCAAATTTGATGAAATTAGTTCCATGATTATTCTTTAAACATACCAAAAATATAATTTAAACACAAATAACAAAACAACACCACAAAATATATCCCCATTTCCTTAGCATAAGAGAAACTCCTTATCAAAGATCAAATGATTTCTTCTTCAATTTCTCATGCAATGGACCTTATAATTGTTCATTAAATGCACCATATAACATAATCAAACATAAAATTTCATTTCAATTTAAACTAATTAAATCCATCCTTCTTGTGTTTCCTAGGTCGAAACTCCTACACCAAAAGGGATATTTCTTTTCAATTTCTTGCAATTAAGCACTTGCCTAATTATTTTGCTTCAAAAACAATGCCAAACAACTATTGAGATAACAGATTGGTCAGTATGGATTCACCTTAAAAAAAAACCTAGGTAATGGCTCTGGTTCAGCTCAATTCTTTCATTTTTAAGATAATTTTTATTTAATTATATTATTTAATAATAGAGGTAAATGATACATATATGTATGTATGTATGTATGTATGTATGTATGTATGTATGTATATTAAAATAAAATTTAAATCATATGGAAAAATCACTGTAGTTCTCCACATATATTATTGTGGATTGTAACAAGGTAATTACTCTTATAACCTTATATTGCTAAAATTATATTTTTGATTTGGGTGTCTTTTGGACTTCTACAACACTTAACTAACTATAAGCTTGCAAGAACTTATTTGTACTAAATAGAAAAAAAAAAAAGTCAATCTTAGATTACATCGAAGAGATGAAAAAACTTAGTCCTTGGCAATAAAAGGAAGGTAAGTAAAACATCCTTTGTCATAACTCATTTCTATGTTATTTTGAATTTCACCTAGAATTATGAAAATAAAAAAAAAAAAAGTTCAGAGAGAAATAAAGTAAACGTTTTGAAAAAACTCATTAACTTAATTGTACCCATATTATCCTTATTTTTCCCAGGATAAAAAAAATATAAATTCAAGGTCAAAGTAAATGATTATTATACAAATTTGCATAAACATTAAGCATAATGAAATAATTATATTTTTAATAGGCCAATTTAACTTAATCATGGCCAAGTCAATTATGTTTAAAACATAATTTGGGTCCAATTAAAGAATTTAATTAGATGCGATGACTTAAATATCAATGTTTTTGGATAAATTAAGGGCTAAATTGAATAAATATACGACCAATCTCAAAAGGACCAAACTATAGGAACTCAATTGCTTGAAATTATAAGTGAAATAGAATAAATTAAAATTTTAATAATCAATTAAGGGTCAAATTATATAAATTCAAAACCAACAACCTAAAATGAAATAGGCGTGCAAATTTGGGGTTGACATTCAAGTTCAACATAAGTGAAATGGCATAAATTTGAAAGTTTTAAGACGAACTAAGGGTGAAATTCGAGTGATTATAAATTAAAAGAAAAAATTGTACATTGTCCAAAACCCTTGCTCAAAATAATGTCATTTTAAAAAAGAAAAAGAAAAAAGGGACAAGATGACAAGTTAAAGGAACACAGTAGAGGGACTGAATGTTTTGATGGCCGCTTTTCAAAGGCACTTATTGTTTCATTTGTTGACCAAATTTAATCAAACTTATAGTAGAATGATGACTTGGAATTTGTGATTCATTCTAGTTGATTGACATTACAATGATTATAGTGCCACCATAAAATGGCCAACTAATGTAGCCTTTAGCTGTTGACAGCTCATGATAGCAATTTTGAGCTAAAGATTAAGATGTTTTCGGGTTAAATTAGGGGCTAAATGTTTACCCCAATAAATAAAAAAAATTATCCTTTCCACCACTTATAAATAGGGTTTAATCTCATGCTTAAGTAAAAAAAAATGAATTCATAGTTGAGAGAAGAAAAAAACCATTTTTCAACCCATAATTTTCTCTCTTTTTTTTCAACCACTAATTCTCCCTTTTTTTTACTCAACCTCTACAGATTCCACCACCTCGAACAACCATCCTCCTTCCCTATAACACTGAAAACACTTCCAACCACCACTCTCCTTTGGTAAGGCAACAAAGCTCTTTTTTACCCCCTCAAAACACCTTCCTCACCATGACCATTGCATGCAATACTCAAATAATTAATTAACATATTTGTTGGGTTAGGCTAGCAACCATGTGGGCTTGGACTAGGTCCAATCCACCCTTAAACAATTCCAAAAAGATTCAAATTGGTATTATCTTAACCCATTTCTTGGTCATTCCCTAACTCACTCAAAATAAAAATTAAAAATAATAAAAGAGGCTAGTGTGTTTGAAAAATCAAATTGAAAATTTTTGGACAAAGTCGAGAGCCTAATTGTGCCCTATTATGCTAAAAAAAAATAAAGAAAAGTGCAAATTTAATGTCAAAATAAATGATTATCAAACAAATCAACATAAAAATTAGGTTCAAAAGTATATTTAGATTTTTAATATGTCAATTTGATTTTATCATGGGCCAAATTAAAGTTTAATTATGTTTAGGAATTGATTTGAGGTAGAATTGATGGATTTAATTAAATACAAGGACTTAATTATAATTTAATTGGATCAAAATAATTTTAGTTAGAACTTAATTGGTGAAAAATTAAGTTTGAGAGCCCAATTTTAGCTTAATTGCGAAGATTTGAAAATTTTTGAAAACCGAATTTACCTAGTTAATTGGTTGAAATCTGGGGCAAAATTGCTAGAAATCAAAGTTTTTGGGTTAATTAAGAGAAAAATTGAAGAAATCCAAGATCAAGAACCAAATTGAAAACATGGGTAAATTTAAGGTAACTATTAAAGTTTAACAGGGGTTCAGTTGCATAAAATTAATAGTTTTGGGCCGAGTAGGGATAAAATCTGAGCAATCATACGATAAAGGACTAGATGACACGTTGTCTGGTCACTATTAATTTTTGCCTAAAAAATTTCATCAAAAATCTTGCATTGATACCAACTTTGCAGGTACATTTAATGTTTTTATCCTTTATTAAATTTGACAAAAACATGCATGAAAATGATCCCTTAATTCCTGACTATAATAGGAAATAGTCAGTTCTAGCTTATTGACACCACAAACGTGATGATTAAGACCTAAAGTTGACAACTCAGATAACTTACTATAGTTGTCAAATTTGACAGCTCAGAACACCTCCTTTGAACCAATGGTTCAGATGTTTATGCATTGAATCACTGAATGAAATTTTAACAAAAAAAAAAAAAGGACTACCCTCTTCCACCAGCTATAAATAAAAGTAAAATCTATGGTTTAAGGGAGGGGAAATCAAAAGCTAAAATTAAAAAAAAACCTTCCCAAGTTTTTTTGTTTCACCAGTTTTTCCTTTGCTTTTTCTGGCCACCAATGCCACCATCTTCATCACCAGCACCACTTAAACCCACCAGAAAAGTGTACTTTACACTGCAGAGTAACCCAAGGCCGGTCATCTTCTCCTTTTTCTCCCTTGTCTTCTTCCCCTCTAACTACAACTTTTAAGCTTCTTGGATATTTCAGCCAACTTTGACCATCGCTGCCATCAACGATGCTACCACAACCATTAGCAGAGCTTTCTTTTTGTACTGACTACTTCACACTAGATAACCTCCACTTTCCTCTTTCACCTTCACCTTTGGTGTTGTTCAATATGCATTGTTCACATATACTCTTTTTTTTCTTATTCTCTTTGGGGTGGACTCATTTAATCCCAACCTAGTTGTATGGGTTGGATCCAGCCCAAACCCAGTTGTGTTGGCCCAACATGGCTTGATTAGCCCATTTGGTGGTTTATGCCTATTCCAAAAAATATTTAAACATAAAAAATTGCATTTCAAAAAATACAAAAAAATATATTTTCTTTCATGCATATGATCGAATCCTTAAATTTTTTGAGCATATTCTTACAAAAAACTAAAAAAAAAATACATCTTTTTTCATGTTTTAACAATGCAACTTACCTTAGATAGGGCGCATTAGGGGAGATACGTCATTTTCTTGTACAACTCACCTTAATACTAGGTGATAACTTCTAAAAATTATAATCATAATGGGATGATTATGAAAAATTATTTTCCACGCACTCCCTCCCATATATAAGATGGTCGAGCAATAAACATCATCACAACAGGTATTTTAAATTAGTTTTTTATTTTCTTGCAAGTTTTTCCACCAATTTCATTTTATATCAAGCTATGTACTTCCACTATAAGGTACAAACCTGTTATTTAATATATTTTTTTTCAAATGTCTCTAAAAAAATATTTTTGATATTATCATACATTTTCCTACCAATATTACATAATATTGGGTTGTATACATACAATATAAGATACAAATCCAATATAAAATACCTAATCTTCTCTAAAAAGCCCAAAAATAAAAAATAAAACAATTCTTATTTAGAAAGTAATAAGTGGAAATATACATATGTTTTTATTTCTTTTATATGATTTTTAATGTGTTTGGAGCTTATTGGAATTTATGTCTGAGTTTGGTATGCCTAATAAACTTCATGAATTAATTGCTAAAAAATAAGATTTTTTGCATTTTATGTTTGCGACTTCGTTTCTTGTGATAGGTTTTTCACCAGGTTATAGTTGTATAATGTAAATGTGGTCAACATCAAAGTTTAAATTTACATGTCGAGCTTTCCAAGAAGGTATTATTGGAATAAATTGGAGTTCGCTTGAACTTTGAATCAGACCTGCAAAATTGGGCCAAAATCTTAGTTGTACTAGGATGCAAGGAGGATTTTCAACTTCACACTACATATTTCAACAAGCCTATATTGAGGCTATAATATCGGAATCAAGTGATTCAAAAGTCCAAACTCATATACACATCAAGGACTATGAATCTTGGCCTGATAAAATCTTTTTGAAGGCTAAAATCAGGACACAATCTGAAGGATGAGATTGATCCTCTAATATGAGAAGGAAATTAATAATTTTGAGTTCCACTAGAGATGAGAGTTTGACATAAAAAAAGATAGATTTTAGAATCTAAAACAACGGTGTAAATCAATCGTATAAAATTCATAAATGAAAGGATATATATGGAGTGGCTAAATATTACAATAAACCAAGTTAGAAACGAAGTCTAACTTACAACAAAGCTTAAATTACAACAAATTGATGATAGCTGTCATAACCTATTTCTGAGTTGTTCCCCAAATCTACCCAAAATAAAACAAAAAAACAAAAATAAAATAAAAAAGGTTAGTATTGGTAGAAAAATTGAGGTGAAAATTATGTATGTTCTTGGAGAGCCCAATTGTACCTCTTTTGTCCCCAAAATGAAGGAAAATGTAGATTCAAGACTAAAATAATATATTATTAGATAAATTTGTATAAAAATTAATTTGAAATGCATAATTATATTTTTGTGGGTCGTTGATTTCATCGTCAACCAATTTAATAATATACGAACTGTTTTAATCATCAGCAGAAAAGGGCAGGAGAAAAAACAAAAGAGATGCAGATGAAAGCATGAAATAATAAATAGAGATAGGTAGGGGATGCTATTTTTACAATATCATTCATAGATAATGAAAAATGATAGTCAACCTTCCATTTGCCTTGGCGCCAGCACCGATAGCTCACTCTCTCTCAAAAACCAATCATGACAGGGAGACATAGGGAATTTGCAGGGAAAAAACTTACAAAATATACAGAACAAAGAGGAGGAAGACAATGGCATCGTGTACACAAACTATAGCATAACCACTAAAAAACAACCTCTCAACGTCGTCTGGATAACCAGAAGCTCCTTCTCTCTTTATCTCTCTCTATTGGCAATTTTCTCTTTCAAAACCAATCACATCAGCAACCCTCTCTCTCCTTAAAAAGAAGTTGATGGACCACCTAGCACAACCCCCTTCATCACCAACAGATTCTCCTCAATGCCAGCAATCCAACTGTGACCACCGGTGAGGTAGTAGCAGCAGCAACAACGTGAACTGACCAGCTGTCAATACTTCTTCCAACTTTCACAATTTATCATTTTCAAAGCCATGAACAAAGGGAGAACCTCATTGGCCTTGTATCTAAGCAGTAGTGGCAAGTCAACCTCTCATCATCTTTGGTTGATCACCCTATTACTGCTCACGCAATACGTGAATGGTGAAGGAGATTTTTTCTTTTTTGATTGGGTTTTCACCGAGCTGGGTCCAATCCAAGTCCATCAGCTGGTTCGACCTATTTAGCTAGGTCAAACCCAATTCAAAATTTTATTGTTTTTTAAAAATAATAAAAAAAATCACATTTAAAAAACAAAATGGTGTTGTTTTTGTGCATATAGCTAAATTCCAAAGTTTTTTCCAAGCATTTTTTTTATAAAAAAATGTATTTTACATCTTTCACATGTTTTGAATGAAAATTGGATATCATAACTAGTTTATGATTATCCATTGGAATTTGGCCAAGATTTACACAATTAATTTGTTTTACCTATTAGGGTGTACAATTATATTGTAAAGTACACTCATGAATAGTTTTACCTATTAGGGTGTAAAATTATACTATAAAGTACACTCATGAATAGTAAAAAAGCTTTTTTAATATACAGTGTAAAATTACATTGTAAAGAGTAAAAAGGTTTTTTTTTAATACAGTATAAAAATTTTCAAATCATAGAAATTTTTTTATTCCCAATGAGGTAAAGACTCTCTCACAGAAAGAGATATTTCTCAAGCTTTAGGAAAGACCAACTAATTAAAAATCAAACTCAGAAAAAAAAAAAAAAACTCAAACAACGATGCAACTTATCTTATGTAGGGTGCACTGAGGGTGATGAGTCTTCTCCTTGCACATCAAGTCCTCTTACCTAAACTCTCGCAGATCATTAGGTTACCTGGTGACTTTAATACTAGGTGGCGACTCCTAACAATTATAGTCATCATTTTACGACTATAAAACCCTTTTTTTTTATCATGTGTCATTCTCTCCTCTAGGGATGCCAAGGAGCAACGCGCGAAAAAAGATCGTCACCACAATAGTAGCAAAGTTAGTTTTCAACTCATATTCTGAGGGATTTTATCAACTTAAATGAACATATAAAGAATGTATGTTTAAGTAACATTAAGAAATCCTAATAAAGAGTGGAATCCTAATAAAAATACAACAACTAAGGGAGGGAATAAAAGAAAAAAAATCACATTATAAATAATTAATCTCTCCTTCCACCAGGAAAACATCTTCTCTTTTTTGTGTTGATTTTCCAGAAACTATGAACTAAACTTTTGCTTTCAGTTCAAGGGGAATAGACATAATCTTTAATATTGTCTTGTAATTCTTTCATATTCAAGTATTTATTTATCTCTATTTCATAATTATGTTATTGATTTCTATTCATGCTTTTTGAATTATTTTAAGATGGTATATATATCTATATATATATATAGATATACATCTGCTTTCTAGTTTCTTTCAATCTGTAATTGTTGTTAAAGACTAGAATAAGAATAAAAAATAAGGCTAATTTAATTGCTGTAACAATCACTTTAATTTATCAGGGAAAAATAAACTAAGTTAAATTGCTCAAGCTTTTGAATGGCTTCTTAGAATAAATATAGATTTTCCTCTTAAAGCTAATACCAAGAGAATTAGAATTGCTTTTCAATATTTGATTTTCTTGATGGTGAAGAATTGATTGAGAAGCATTATCTAGTTAACTTATGCATATTCTCCATGATTTTTCTTAGCTTTAAGGGACATCAAGATTATTTGCTTGAATTGAAAGGATATTTATTTTACTTTGATGATTAACATATTTATAAGAATGAATGTTTATATATTTGATTTGAGTTAATGACATATTGATTTATCATTTTATTTTTAGAATTTTGTTTCTTCAATTTTGATTAAAAAAAAACTGAAGTTTTTGAGTCAATATCTTGTAGGAAAATTAAGTAAAATTTCCCTTGGATTCAACTTAGTCTTGACCATCATAATATGAAATATCGTTTGTGCTAGTAAAACAAAAATTAGTATTTAGAGGTTCTAACTACCGAACAGAAAGCAAAAATAAAATATTTTATTTTCATGTGTATGGTTGAGTCCTAAAATTTATCTAAGCATATTTTCAATAAAAAAAAAAAGCATCATTTTCCAAGATAATGATATAAAAAAATGGTTTTTTCCTAAGTATTTCATGGCCCTATAAAGTTTAAAGAAAGGTTGTTATCAATAGTTGATGATGTAACGAGTATTTATTGTTTAATAATAATTTTATTCCTAAAGGACTTTCAGGTTAGAGAAAGGTCATATGATAGACCACTTTATGTAAAGAAACATGTCCAAGACCAAGAAATTAAACACATTAACTAATGATGGATCAATAGTTAACATCATATTTGTTTGTGTAATGAAAAAGATTGACATATCTCTAGATAAAATATCAAAAAGTAGAATAGTGATTCAAGGTTTAAGCCAAAAAAGATAGTATGTCATTAAAAATATTTGTATTGAGATTAATATTGGAGAAATTTATTTTTCAACTCTTTTCCATAATATTAAGGCAAAGACTCTTATAATGTACTCTAAGGAAAACTTGGTTGCATGAGAATGATATGGTTCCATCATTATGACATCAATTCTTTAAGTACAGCTATGATAGAAAATCAAATGTGTTATGGATACAAAATAATCATTCTATGTTGAAGAATCACATATACAAATGTTAGATTTTACTTTAGAGAGGATGAAAAGTTGAGGCTAAAAGTCATGCCTAATTTCAATTCAAAATATAAGATATAATTAATAAAAATAAAGCATTGACAAAGTCAATATAAGATTTCATACCAAATCCTCAAGTCCAACTTTTCAAGCAATATGTACAAACAAAAAAGGAAGAACTAGCTTACCACTATTAACCATAACTAAACTATCATTTCTTGATTCCCACTCTTCAAAATCTGTGGTAGATAAAGGCTCTATAGACGCAATCAAACATCCATAAAGATGGTTTGGTTCTCCTGTCAAAAGGATTTTAAGGAATACAAGATAGGAGATAGGAGAAAATCATGAATTTGGAAGTTTAGATGATGTTCTTATTGGTGAGAGACCATTTAAATAAGCAAAAGGACAATCATATAAAATGAAGGACTAGTCCAACAATAAAATTTAGAATAGGATACTATCTTTTTTAACCTTTACAGATTAGGTTAAATAAGGTCATAGCAAATCCTATTATGATTCAAGTCTTTAAATGCAATAAAGAAAAAGTCTAAGATCTATATGTTATAGATCAAGACAATAAAGAAAAAAATTTAGTCTTTGAAACATTGGGTGAGGATTCTTGTGTTTTAGTGTTTGAAATCATAGGATTCATGTGTTTGAAAGACTGGATGATCAAATATCCACTTCCATCCAACCAAAAAGTTCAAGACCAAAGGCTTATGTTTTCTCCATATTATACCTTAAAATGATAGAGAGAAAAATAGAGTTTCAGAAGAAGAGTAAGTTAGGAAGATTTAGAAGATCCCAATAAAGGAGATAAAAACTTCAAAAAGATGAAAACACTCAAACAAATGTAGAGATTCAATTGCCAAAATCAAATATCATATCCATATCACCATTAAGAAAACATTAAAGTATAACTTAGACTCATATGAGTCATCTATTGAGGATAAAATAACTCCAACTTAATAAACTCTTAAAGAATAGGGGCAAATAGAGCATACAAGATATTTGACAAAGATTGTGTACAAATCAAACCTGTCAATAGGAACATTTTGAAGCATGTTTACTCTTAAATAGATTTTAAGCTCCATGTCATATGAACGAGCCTAAATTCTTAGACATGATATAAAATGTAATACCACTAGCCCTCATGAGTATAAACTATAAATGACGTAAGAACACAAAAAAAAATTCATTATGAGTTACATCATGATTTGATCATTAGTTTATGAATGTTGATAGACAAATAGGATTCATCTTAAATTCAGTCACTCTAGGAAAAATAATCAAATCAAATTAATAATAAATCATGTTTTATTATATTACAATTAGCTAGCAAAAGTATAAAATATGAACGACTAAATAAAGAAATTAAATTCAAGTTTTCTTTATATCATTGATATTAAAATACTTTTAAGATCAATTCAAAATACAAAAGAAAATAAATGAAAAAAAAAAGAACTAAATGTTTTCTTAAACCAAATGTTCACTTTTAAATATCAAGTAAATAAAAAATGAAAGGTAACTATACAATCTTTGTTCAACTTATAATTGCAATTCCAAGTAAAGCTTGCTCTAAATATCACATAGTTTTGTCTACGTTTGGAATATCATCAGCATTCCAGGATGCTTCTAACTTTAAAAGTTCTTCCTCTTTATATTTAATTTCATCATTTATCTTATGTTGTTGATCACAAATCAAGTCAATCTAGGATGTCAACATTGTTTTTTTATTGTTTCAATCTTGAAGTATGCTCATTTATGGATTTTATTTATTAGTGGTGTCATATAATTTGAGATGCAATGAATTCTCATTCATTTATGCATCAAAGATATATGATCTTTATAAGAGATTTTCTCATTCGTTTATGCATCACTCATGATATAGATAACTTATTGACAAAGTGAAAATAAGAACCCATATCCTTCAAAAACATTTTCATCATAACCATCAAATGAACATGATTGGTATAGAAGTACTTCAAGTTTTAAATAAGTCTGGATGACTCAGAGGTCCATTGACCATTGAAATAAAAGAAATCACTGAGTAAAGCATGTTTAATTTCTTTCTCCAAAAAAATTGATAATCCATCTAACATGATAGGTTAGATATAAGAGAATGCACAGATGAGCTAGACATGAAAGAAAAAATAGACATTGACTTGGGTTTTCAAGAACATATATAGGCCTTTAAGACACAATATCATATGTATGAAGCTTAGAAGCTACCTCTTTATCTACCATCATCTTTAGTTTCATAGGGAATATAATTTGAATCCAAAAATCCCCCATCATGTTTGTAGTATAACCTTCATAAGGAGCTGAAGGTGTGGTGGAAGATTCTACAAGTGTTGCAATCACCTTGGGGATATTATTCAACCTACTTTGAGGATTAAACCCTGAATCTCTAAAGTAATTAATAATATTTTGAAATTAGTTGGTATAATTATAAAACATATATTAAAAAAAGAGAAAGATATAGACCTTTGTATAAATCCAAAATAACCAATGAAAAATCAATAATCTCTTTAAGAGAAGATGATGGAGGTAGATCAAAATTCTTGTCCTCGCTACTATACCCAGGGTAAGTAGAAATATAAGGACTCCCAGTAGAAGAATTACCCACCTCTTTAGGAATATAAAATGGATAGAGACTTTAACCTTTGTTTCCACTACCCAACTTGCATTGATTGGAAACATGAAGTGAAGAGCTATTTTCTCAAGCTTTCTTTGCAGAGGATTGCTTATGTGGCTAAAGACAACCATGTTTTTAAAAGGGATGTAGTGTTAGAACTGCTTTGGTGGGAGCATTTTCCTTTCCTCCTGATATTAATCCATTGTTCTCAATCAAGTTTAAATAAAAGTTGTTTTTTCTTTGAGAGAAGGCTATCATAAGAATATTAATGAATTGAAGTAACACTTTGTTATCCCACTAAGTTATATAGCCTAGGTCAACTTTTGAGGGTATCGAGAAAGTCAAGCCTAATACAATAAGGATGGATCAATAGGAAGTCATGGGAGAATAGGAGTTCCCATAAGTTTTTGTCTAAACCCATTTTGTTTAGCATAATGATAAGGATCACACATCTCCGAAATATATGTCCTCCATTTACGATAAAACAAATACCCTGGACAAATATTTATCATAAACTCTAAGGTTTCATATATCCTCTCTCCATCATCTATTCAAAGTCCAAGAAGACTAGACCTAGGGACTGAAGCCATGCAAAAGTATTAAGTTTGAAATGGACCACATCATAGTTTACTAGCTTGGGGTTCCTAATATTGCAAATATTCGATATTTTCAATTACTCTAATCATAAGAGAAGAATAAATTTTCAGCAATAGAATATACCGCACGAGGATATCCAACCCAAAAATAAAGGAAATGCTTAGGAAATAATGTTCATGCAAATTGGCAAGTACTTGTCATGGGCTCATGCATTACAAGTCTGAGTTGCTGCGTATTTGTCAACAGTTTTTTATTGCTGGAAGACAATCTAGAGTGACCAAAGCTGAGCAAAATGGAAGGCCTTGTGTTGTTCTCTGCGGCACTTTAACCTCTAAAACTGACTTCCTATCGGAAAAATCTACAATAAATGGAGGTCCAGGTTAGACAGCCTCAAAATAATTAAGCAGAAGGTGATCATTGATGATAAGCAAATAGTTTTGTTTTTGGTTATGGCATTTTGCAACACTTGTTCCCACAAACAGACCTACTAGAGGTGTAAGATTTTCCATAATATTTATAGTTTATGGCATAAATAAAATTTAGCAATTCTAATGTTCTTATTGATGGCATCGTTAAACCATGTTAGGTTTCACGTGGTATTGAGAGATAAAAATATAAGACTTTTCTTCCAAGTATTATAAGGCTGGTTGCATGTTAGTCCATTGGGATGTGATCTATAGTTCATTTTAATCATTTAAAAGAAAACCTTAAGATAAAATTAATAATTGCTCCAAAATTGCAAAAGTAAATTAATTTTGAGGCATTTGTAGATATTAAAATTTCAATTAAGTTTGGTTCATGACCAAGAGCTCTTTATGACCAAACAAATTGAGTTTATCAAGGTTTGGTCAAAGTTAAAATTTGCCGGGTTTTAGCATAAATTAAAATAAAATAAAAATGTCATTCTAAATATATATTTCATGATTTTTACTTTAATATCCTTCTAATTAACGATATTTAATGTAATTGATTGCAATTGGTTTGTCTATAAATAATAATAATAATAATAAAAAACATAGCCCCAAAATCAAAACAACAACGAGAAGAAACACAATACATAAATACTAAAAACCAAACACATATACTTGAAAGTTCTTTCAAAGAAATTCAAGTTTATTAAGGAAACAGAGGATCGAAAATCATTTCCTTCATCAAATAAAGATAATAAATTATCAAAGTTTTTTTCTTCATATAATCATACCAAGTTAAGATATCACATGGTTAAAACTTTCAAACTCTATAGAATAATCTTCATCAACTCAAGTCCTTCATCAAGTTCAAAATCAAGTTAAGATATCAAATAATTAAAACTTCCGAGCTTGTATGAATAATTTTTATCAAGTTAGGTTAAATTCTCCATCAAATTAATTCAAGTTAAGATATCACACTATTAAACCTTTTGAACCTGTGTAAAAAAATTTCATCAAATCAAGAACTCATACAAACCAAGTTCCAAAGCTTGCGTGAATATCTTCTCATCCAAAACAAGATTCAAATGACTATTAATCAAAGGATTTATGCACATAAAAAGCATCTAAAGAGAGTTTCCATTTTTTATTGTATTCAAAGTTATTACTGTAATTGACATTATTTTTAGGGTATTAACACAGAATTGTGAACAAACATGGCAATTGAAAATAAAAAGGTGTATGAAAAATCAAGATGCATAATTTATTAAAAAAATAATTTTTAATGTAATTTCTCCTAAGAGCACCTAAAAACATTTTTATAACCTAAAAAAAAATAATTTCTCAGCATAAAAAAAAATCCAAATGTCGACTAAAAACTCTCATAAATTATTATACTATATACTAAAAGAAATCAGGGTTCGGTTACTATAGCATGTGAGACAAATCACTGTAGATTGTAATAATATTGCTCAGTTTTCGTGTCGGTTCGATTCAGTCGGTTTGTTCGTTCGCTATTGTATATTAATATTTTATTATTTTTCCACATTTACGTACGAGAACAACATGTAACTCAGTGGAAGAGTGCCTGCTAAGTGACCATGAAATCACAGGTTCGACTCCTTATCAGCGCATTGATTTGTTTTTTCTCTTCCCCACTTATACTTTTACTTTTTTGTTTTTTCATTGCTTTTTTTTTTCATTTTTTTTCTTTTAATGTTTTTTTACCTGCTTATAGTTTTTTTTCCATTTATATATTTTCTTTCTTTCTTTTGGTTGTTTTTTATTAGTTTTTTTTTTCATATCAAATGATTTTTTTAGCTAATAATTTATTTATTTATCATTTTTTATTTGTTCTTGAGTTAAAGTTATTGGTTTTTTTTTCTTTGATTAAATTTTTTCCCTACTATTAACGCATTAATAATAATAGTTTTAATTTTTTTTTTTACTTTCTTTTTTGTTAATAGTTTTTTTATTTTTTTTCCTCGAAGTAATTTAATAATTTTTATTGTTATAGCAGTAATAGTTTGATGTTCCTGTTATTATAATAGGGTGTATTGACGTGTTTCATTATATCAAAACTTGTATGTATAGATATTATAGTTTTTTTTATTTTTTTATTATTTTCATTTGATTGAAATTGATAATATATTTGGTTTTCTTCTCAACCATTATACTTTTGCTTTTTTATTTTTATTCCTTTACTTTTTTGTTGTTCTTATATAGTCCCTATTTTTATCTATATTTATATATATGTACCTTCAGTTTTAGTTTTTAATTTTTATTATTTTCCCTTTTGTTGATGTCATAATCCAATTTTTGGGTTACTCTCCAAAACAAAATAAAAAATAACAAAAATAAAATAAAAGGGGTTTGGCGTCGGTAAAAAAATCACGGTGGAAATTTTGAAAATTTTATGAGGCGAATCGAATCTCTTTTATGCCCAAAAATAAGAGAAAATACAAATTCAAGGTAAAAATTAAGTCAAAAATCATAATTATATATTTTATAAGCCAATTCGATTTAATCATGGGCTAATTCAAAATATTACTATGTTCGAGAATTAATTTAGGGTCCAATTGAAGAATTTAATTAAGTGCAGGGACTTAATTATGCTTTAAATTGGTTAAATTAATTTTATTAAGGGCTTAATTGATGAAAAATTTAATTCTTGAATTTAATTCGGGCCTAATTGAGAAAATCAGAATTTTTGGAGACCCAATTGAATTTTTCCAAGCTAATTTGGCATAATTAGGGATTAAATTGAAGACAATTGAGAGTTTAATTGTAAAATGAGGACTAAATTGCATAAATCGAAGGCCAGGGACCAAAATGAAAAAGGCGCGCAAAGTCAAGGGTAATGTTGAAATTCAGGCAGGGGCACAATTGCATAAAATTACAAATTTAAATCCAATTGAGGGTGCAACTCGCTGCTGCCTTTTGCACGCCTTCGCTGCCTTCACCGACCAGCCGCCTGAACGCCCACCGGCCAGCCACCATGCCGCCGACAGCCCACCAGCAGGCCACCACGTCAGAGACCAGCTAGCCGCCGTGACAAGCTGAGCACGCCCATAAAAGCCACCATGCAATGGCCAGTGAGGGGGGAGGAGAGGAAGAAAAACGAAAAAAACACAGAAAAGAGGATGAGATTCTAGGCAAATTACAGTAATTTTGGCATCAAAAACACGCCCAACAAACCAGAAGCAAAAGATCATCTTCATCAGCTCTCTCTCTCTCCAGTTTCAACAGCCCCTCTCTCTCTCTAACAGCCCCATCGAACTCCCTCTCTCTCCACCGTTGCACACCCATTTAACCACCCAACACCTCTCTCATCATCACCATAAGCTTCCCCTCCACACTAGCTACCCGTCCACACTCTCTGACAAGCAAATAGCAGCGGCAATGAGGTGCAGCAACGGTCACCAGTGGCCTTTCAGCCCTCATTCCGGCCACCACAGGCCTCCTTTTCCGGCGCCACAACAACAGGAAAGACCACCTCGATCCCCTCTACACGGCTGCATCCTCAGGTGGTCCTCTCATCAAAGTCGATCATTACTGTTCATGAACGTGAACAGTGCTAATATTACACTATTCACGTTCTTCCCCGTTTAAATTTTTTTTTTTTGGGCTGGGTTGACCGACCCAGCCCAGAATACCAGCCCAAGACCCTTTGGGCTTCCAACCCGTGAGGGCTTCCAGCCCTCACGGGCTGGAAGCCCAGTCCATCAAGGTGGGCTGTCAGCCCACTGTGCTGACAACCTAGCCCAAAAAATAAAAAATAAAAAAATAAAAAATAAAAAATATTTTTATTTTTATTTTTATTTTTATTTTCCATACTACTTTTTTATTACAAAAAAAAAGGATTTTCAAAAAATATAAAATATATTGTTTTCGCGCATATGGCCGAATTCCAAGATTTTTCAAGCATATTTTTCGTGAAAAAAATATTGCATCTTTCTCATGTTTTTAAAACAAAATTGGATATTGTAACCGGTTGATGATTATCCATTAGAATTTGGCCAAAATATCAAAAATAATCAAAACCATTTTTGTTTTATCTATCATGGTGTAAATTTACATTGTAAAATACATCCATGGATAAAAAAAAATATATATTTTTACTACGGTGTAAATTTAAATTCTAAATTACATCCGTAGATAAAAAAAAAGATTTCCTAACAGCGGTGTAAAATTACATCGTAAAGTACACCCGCAGATAAAAAATAAAAAAAATTTATGCAGTGTAAAAAAAAATTAACTTAGAAAAAACAATCAAACGACAATGCAGCTTACCTTAGGTAGGGTGCACTGGTGGGGTGATGCGTCTTCCCCTTGCACAACAAGTCCCCTTATCCAGACTCTCGCAGACCAACAGGTTTCTAGTAACCTTAATATTAGGTGGTGACTCCTTATATTTACGGTCATAATTTTTACGACTATAAAACAAAGACCCATCATTTTCACCGCGCGCCGTTGTCTCCCCAAAACCACGGGGGACGGCGGGGCGCGAAGCGCGTAAAAAATCGCCGTCACGACAGTTGAGATAATATTTTTTTCAAAAATTTTGTTTTTAAATTTTAGTTTGTGTTTATGATCATTTAAAAATTGACATTTTTTATTTGTTTTCCTTTGGTTTTTCTTTTTGGTTGTTTTATTAGTTTTTTTTATTTTATTTTCACGTCAAATGATTTTTTTAGCTAATAATTTTTATTTTTGTTCATTTTTATTTTGTTAAAGTTTTTTTGGCTTTTTTATTCTTTTATTGAATTTATTTTCCTATTATTAAAGCAATAATAATAATAATAATTTTAGTTTTTTTCCTTGCTTCCTCTTTTATTACTGTTTTTTTTTCTCAAAATAATTTAATAATTTGTATTGTTTTAACAATAATAGTAATGATATTTTTAGATGTTAAGCCTTCGACGTTGTTGTTGTTATAATAGGATGTGTTGATGTGTTTTATTATATCAAACTTTGCATTTATAGATATTATATTTTATTTTTAAAATAACAAAATTTATTAATTATTTCATTCTCAATAGATATAAAAAATATTTGTTCGGCCCGCAATATAGTGTGGGCAATTAACTAGTAAAATAAACTAAAAGAGATCAAGAATTCGCTATAGATTGTGAGACAAAACACTATGGATTGTAATAGTGTATTTTCGGGTCGGTTGATTTATGATTTTTTTATCATTATTTAGAAGAAAAAGAGAATAAAAAAAGAAACAAGAAGAACAACAGGAACACCATCAAAACCCAGCCTTTTAATATCAAAACCAAAACAAAGAGAATCAGATAACTTAAGAAAAAGCCCATAAAAATGTGAAAGACAAAAAATTGCTAAAATCTCTCCATTCTAAATAACCAATAAAACCCCTTAAAATCCACTAAAATTGAAAAGGACCTTCATTTTTCCACCCCCATATAGCAGCAATCAAAGAGGAAACCTTTTATGAGAAAAAAGATAAAGAAAAAATGGACGAAAATATCAAAGAAACTAGATCAAGTTACATTGTCTTTTTGCTTACAAAAACAAAAACAGATACATAAGACACAAGCCCAAATTAAACAGCTATAATGCAATAAGATTTCTTACAACTCAGGTCTGATATGAGAAGATCTTGAGCTCCCCCTCCTCTCTCTCTCTCATCCTCCCTCCTCCCCTCTCGAAAAATATAAGTTTTATGTGATTTTGCTTTCAGCCAAGGAAGGTTGCTTGTTGTGATAATTTTTTTAAAATGTTGAATGAAATGGTTACTGTTTCTTTGATTTTATTTAAAGGGGAAATTGAGAGAGAGAGAGAGAGAGAGAGAGATGGATGGTGTGGTCTTAATATCTATCTCCACGTTTTGAATAAATATAAGCTATTTTTTGAATAGATCGCTGCTTTTACTTTTTTTTATACCATTGTGTTTTTTAGAAAATAAATGTTTCTTTAATTTTAAATACATATTATTTCAGCATTTTTATATTGTCCAGCTATGGTAATGTTATATATATATATATATATATATATATATATATATATTTTAAATGAGAAATAATTATTGTTATAGTATTAAAAACTACCTAAATTCTTATTTATAGTTGATGTTATTGTTGTTATTATATATGAGTATATTATCTTAAACTATTAGGTAGGAATATTTTGTCAAAAATACTCATATGTATTTAGAAAAACTTATAATACTTATAAGTGATCAGAATTTAAGCTGTTTTTATCTATATAGTTATACAGAGTTGCTATTAGTCACGTACCTATAATATCACATTTATAATTGAGTTTTGTTTGTTAAATGAATGAGAGTGTTATGTATTAACTAATTGTGTGTTAGTTATAATTATATTATATAAGGTTTTATACATTATTGTAAAAAAAAACCATTATTTTTATTGAATATGTGCGTGTGCGTGAGCAATATAAACTTATATTATTTTAGCTTAAATGATAATAAAAAAATAAAATTTGGTAAGTATATCTGTGAAATGTTTTCAGTAAGTTTTTTTTTTATGAGAAATAGAATGGAGAGTTCAAGTTTACGATAACTATTGCAAGCCTCCTAATAAATTGTTTTTTGAAAAAGAAAAGAATGGACAAGATCTCGATATTCAGGCCCTAAATTGAAAGTGTCTTAAATCATACGTGCCGTTCGTGCTCCACGAGATTCCGTCATTAAGACATAAACGGCGTTAAATGACGGTAGTTCTGCGCCAAAAAATCCAAATACCGCAGTACGAATCTTATTCAAAGATTTCGGTCTTTTTTAATTTACTTTTTCTATCTCCTCTGCCAAAACATGATACACTGACCTCAAACTCTTTTTCAAGGGATGTTTGTCGGAGATTCTTCTCCAAGGATATTTAGTATTATTATAAAATAGATTAAAAAATATCAGGAGTTTAATTCACTGTAGATTATAAAATAAAATATTATAGATTATAATAATATATTTTTTAGCCGATTCTATTTTTGAGTTGATCACTTTACTGGTTTATTGATTTTTTATCATTATTTATACAGTAAAATAATCATTTTAGCCCTAAAAAAACAATGTTTCCAATAGGGCTTCATGTGGATTTCATCATTTTCTAAAATGGTTAAATGCTAATCTACCCCTATATAAGACAAAAATCGTATCTGACACTACAACAAGGATTTTTTATTTTTTGAAAATGGCAAAATATAATATGCCTCCAATAAAACAAAATTGAATAATTAGCTGTAAGAGTGTTCCGATAATTGATAATATTTTTATTATTATTATCTACTGAAAATTGTGTGCACGTGTGCTGCGCGCGACCTATGGTGTTTGGCCTCACACCCGTTTCAGGCGGTGTGTGGCATCCTCCAACGAGAGAAAATGAGCTTACGGCGTCTTTGACGACATGCCATCGCGTGATCTTCCTCATGGTATGTCGTGTTTTGGCAAAGGGTGGCCGTCCCCGTGACAATGGCTGGTTAAACTTTTTTTTTTGTTTTCTCTCTCTTACACGCTAAGGTACAGGAGAGGCCCCCGGTTTGATGGTTTGTTCATTTTCGTTCCTATACTTTTCATTTTTTGTATGATCCTCATTTTCGTTATATAAGTTTTGATTTATTTTAATTGGGTCCTTCGATTGAAATTAATTATATATTAAGGTTTCACTTCGGTTCTCCTTTTAATTTCCGAATTGGGTTGAAATACCTTAATATATTCGGTACAGAAGTTTTAATTTTTTCACGTTTGTTCTTTGCTTAAAATTGATAATATATTAGATTTTAATTTTTTTATTTTAATCCTTTTATTTTTGTTATATTTCTGGAATAGTCCCTATTTTTGTCCATGTATATATAAGTTTGTTCTTACCTTTGGTTTTTAAATTCTATTATTTTCTTATTTGTTGAGGTGGTACTTTTTAAAAAAAAAAATAGCTCTTAAATTTTATTTTGTATCTACAATCATTTGAAAATTGATATTTATATTTTTCTCTCTTTGTTCTTTCTTTAAGTTTTTTTTTTTTAATTTTCAAGACAAATGAATTTTTTCTTCTGATAATTTTTATTTCTATTTTATCATTTTTTTTGTTTGATCTTTTGTTAAAAATTTTAGGATTTTTATAGTCTTTTATTTATTTATTTTTTTCATTATTAACACAATAATAATAATAACAATAATAATAATAATAATAGTTTTAGTTTTTCTTTCTTTTTTTCTCTTTTGTTAATGTTGTTGAGTTTTTTTTTCACAGGATAATCAAATAATTTTTATTATTTTATTTTTTGTTTAGGTGGTATTTTTTTGAAAAATTTAGTCCTTAAATTTTAGTTTGTGCTTATGATCATTTAAAAATTGATATTTCTTTTTTTCCCTCTTTATTATTTCATTTAGTTTTTTATTATTATTTTTTCAAGTAAAATGATTTTTTCAACTGATAATTTTTATTTTTGTTTATCATTTATTTTATTTTATTTTATTTTATTTTGCAAGTTTTTAGGGTTTTTTTAGTCTTTGATTTAATTTTTTTTTTATCATTATCGTAGTAATAGTAATAGTAATAATAATAATAATAATAATAATAATTTTAGTTTTTGTTAATTTTTTTGTGTTTTTTCTCAGGGTAATTTAATCGTTTTTATTGTTTCGACAATGTAATTTTAGATGTTAAGACTTCGATGTTACTGTTGTTATAAAAGCAGATGGTACTGTAGAAATTGTCTTCTAGAAGGGAACAACTTTCACTTCTCCTCCAGGAATTTTTACTTCCTCCATCTCGATGGTGCAACCAGTTCAAGATCCTCTTCCAGTACCTATCGAGTCCTTCTCGGAAGCTGGTCTCCCCATCTATTCTTTTGCTCAGGACAATCATGTTTTTTGGGATACTTGTCATTGTGACAGTTGTAATGAAGCCATGAAAGACGAAGATGACTCCCCCAAGCAAAAAAGGAAATCTTCTGGTAAAAAGTTGAAATCCAGATACAATCAAGGAGACAGCACAATTGACACCTTGGGACAACCCTCTGGAAAATTTGATTATTTAGTCAAATATACTCCTCCTTCTTGGGCATCTTCAAAACATGTCCCCACAATCTCCATGTATCAACCTACAAGACCTTATGATGATGATTTTCCTGCTTTACAAGAACAAGTAAAAGACAGAGTTCGTACTCTTCCTCAAGTTCACAACCCTCAAGGCGTTGATGCTGATGGCCGCCCTAAACAAGTTACCCATGCTGAAGCTGTTCTCAATTGGCAAAGCCAAAATGCCATTGCTCAAAACTCTGTTCTTCATCGAATTGAATCTAAGGTTGATCTGGTGCAGACAAATCTGAAAAAGATGACAGTTTCGGTTGATTCTCGAATCTTACATCTCGAACAATTGTGTGCCGAAATACAACAAAGGATCTCCACCATCCATGAGTATCTACTCCTTCAAGCTTCTACTGGCAGACATATAGACCCTTAGAAAGAACAAGAGATTCAGTCTCTCAAAATACAACTTAAGTCTCTTCAGACCGAATTAGCCAAATCCAAATCCAAGCCTTTACCATTCCCTGAACCTTCACATACTAGAATGACCTCATATTATCCAGACCCTTATTGGGCCAAACACTCTCCTTCTTTCAATCCACAACCTCTACCTCCCACACCTCAATTATTTGGAAACCCAGACTCTGAAAAACTTTTCAAACCTCTCTCCAAACGTGATAAAGAGAAAACCCACGTATCATCTATTTCCAAAAAACCCAGATCACCAGCCCCTATCATCTCCTCATCCTCTGATTCTTTTGAATCTAAAAAGAATGAACCAGATGACCCTTTCCAAGACTCCCAGGACCCTTATCAACTTATGATTCAGTCTCATCAATATTCCAACCCCATCCAGTCTTTACTCACTACCTATTCCCACCAAACTATCCCTAAAATCCTAACTCATGAACCTCTTGTCAATACATCTGAAGAAGAGACTCCTGATGATGATAGCACTCTTGTGACTTCGGAAGCATCTTTAACAGAAGATGATTTCTCTGACACTTGTTCCATGCCACCATTACTAATGGCTGATCCTCCTCCAGCACACTCTTCAGATCCTCAATCTTCTCGGACCCGGCAAGAGCCTCCTCAGACCTCTACCACAAGAGTCAGTGTGGATGAACCAGTCAGTAGTGATGATGAAGTAAATCTTAATCCTCGCCATTATCAACCACATATCCATTCTCCAAATACTGGTGGATATTTTACTTTGGATGATATTCCACGAGTAAAATGGCGAGATAGAATGCTTGAATTCCATTCATGGCTGACTAGTTATATGCTCAAGGACGGAACAACCCTTCGGGAGGCATTACAACAATTCTCTGCAAAGTTCTCTGGCACCTTATGGGATTGGTTCCATGCCTTAGGTGATTATCGGCAAATACAATTTGTGAATAGTGCATCTCTTTCTGAAGCTTTGGGTTGGCTCCATTATGAATTTCTTGGAGAAGCTTTAAATGACAAAGAAATAGCACGGTATGAGTATTTCAAAATGAAGTGTTGTTCCTATTCGAGACTTGATCTTGAACGACATTTTAAAGAGATGTGCCGACGATACCATATTCTCTCTGGTCCTGATGATCCAAGCCTCAAGCATGCCTTTTTGGCCTCTATACCTAGAGATTTGGCTGATGAAACATTCAGACTATTCAAAACCAGAAAAGAAGTTATTGACAACCAATCTCTTGGCACTATCTTTCATCAGGTGTTGGAAGCCCTCAACAAGATGTGTGATCAACACAAATATTTTACCAAGATATTACAGCCTGACAAAAATATGCTCCGTGCCTGCAAACGACCAGATCTGATGATTAAATGCTCAGACAATGCTGATTGCAATTGTCCCATAAAAAAGAAGAAGTCATTATCACACACGAACCAGAAGAGGCTCTGATACCACAATTGTCATAGACAACTCTGACAGAGTTGCTTAACACGGCCAAGCTTATGGGCACTCAATAGCTACTCACTGGAGTTATGTCTATTAGATGATAACCAAAGCTTCTAGTTGTTTGAATATAAGGAAGAGTTTGAAGAACATGGAATTAGAAAAACAAGCTTTTTTAAAGAGGCTTCACCTTTGAGGATAACTCTCCTAAGGTTCTATGGATTGTATAGGGACAGAGTTTTGATGCAGTTTTTCATAATTGGTAATCCAAGAAGAGGGAAGTAACTTTTGTAATTCTTCTTTGGGAATTTGTCGTGGGACATGGGTGCAGGTGGCTCTTTGATTAGTGTCAACAGTAATGAGCAAAGCATCATTGGTAACAGGGAGTACTAAATCAAAGGCATGATTTTGGATCCGATAGGCCATTTGATAATGAAGAGTGGCTTGGTAGGTGTCTAAAACTTGATCAGCACCAGTGATCTGTAGTTGGACTTTTAAAAAGTGATGGAGTTGAGGATCATCCAAAGCCATATTAAAATTGGGATAGAGAGTAACAACTATTGTGCCGCAATTAAGAGTAGTTTCGAGAGAGCCAATGCAAGCATGTTGATACTCTAGATATCTAGTATCTAAAAGAGCTAATCGTGCTGCGACAGGTAAGCCTTTACGGCCATGGTAAGACAAGGCTAGACGAATAGCACCAAAATGGATATGTGTATAACCTTGAGTAATCCACTGGCCTGGAAATTCAGATGGTATTTCAAGAGTAACAAATTGTTCTCGAGAAGTAGCAGGAATCTTATGTTGATCAAAAGAGGAAGCTTGAACATATTCTTTTGTCATACGAGGAGGGTGTTTAATAAGAGTTTTAATACTACGGATAACTGAAGGAGATTTTTTGGGAAAAGCCTGATAAGGATTGACCAGAGGAAGGTCTGTTTCAGAGATTTTTTGTGTATCATCTAAAAAGTTAACCTCATAAAGATAAGCAAGTTTAGTAGAGGTAGACTGGCGTAGAGAAGGAGAGGGGGGAAGTTGAAAGGAAGAAGAAGTTAAGAGGGAAGGGGTTACTATATCAAATTTGACATTGATAAATATTATATTTTAATCTCAACAGTTATAAAAATTATTTGCTCGACCCGCAACGTAATACGGGTAATTAACTAGTATAAAAACAAAATATATTTCTAAAAAAAAAAAAAACATTTAGACACCAAATTGAGAAGTATCATTTGACCATTTGCTCTCTTATCCATTGTTTTACAACTTCTTTGACTCAAAATTAAACAAAAAAAAATAAAAAAATATTGCAAGGCAAGATTAAGCGAAAATGTGATAGGACCTTTTTTACCAGAAAAAAAAAATCCTATTTTATCTTTGTTTCAATTTTGATCCCTTGTTTTCTATTTTTCTCAAATAATAAAATTGATTTTTTTATACATAAAATAAAGCATCAATCCAATATCAAATAAAAATTAAGATTGAGAAAAACACATAGAAAGTATATTGAAACAAATTAACTCTAAATCGAAATCAACACAGCATTAAAAGCAAAAATTGCAGTAACCAAAGACAAGAAAAAAAAAAAAAACGAGACGAGATATCCATAGTGATCAAGACAAGAGATGTTCATAGTCATCAGCACAGCAATCAACATAAAATTGAAATCAATTATGGGAAGCAGAATGAAAACAAGAAATAAAAGGGAAACACTGACCCCTTAACAATCCTTTCATTGAGGGATGTTTCAACCACCCAACGTAGAAATAAAAGGAAAAGTTGGGGCATTAAAAATATTTAGTATCTTATTTATCAACAAGAGTTATCAAATCTAAAATAAAAGAATTCATAATCCTAATCTATGCTTGAGATTAAAACATGAGCGCTAGAAAAACAAAAGGAGGCCCAATTACAAGGCAAAGTGATAAAACAAATCCCATAAAATTCCAGAAATATTAATTGATGTGTACTGATGCATTATGAAATGCAGCCCTAATAAACAAGAAATAAAGCCAGGGATGCTGGCACTTTGCTAATCCAATCATTCCACTTACTTATAATTAAATCCCCGAGCATGATGAAGTCAGGCGTCGATCGGGGTTTCCATGCCGAGCACTTTAGGACTCTGCAGGTTGATAAGAGAAGATCTCTGTAGTGTTTAGATTTAAATATATTTTGACAAAACTACCTTATTGAATTAAATTTCAGGAAAAGAGAAGAAATATACTCTACAATTAGTTTACTGGCCTTTCCAGAGCACTTGACAGGTGCGGGGAAAAAATGGGTTGGCTTCTTGATCGTGGCTTAATCTTTCTATGGAAAACAATTTCACTTCTCCTACTCGTTTTTTCTTGTGCACTTATGCTGAGGGAGAAGAAAGGAAATAAACCACAAACACAAAGCTTGCTAATATCCATTTGCATTTTTCTGGGATTTTTTCTTGAAATTTGTGGTGCTGCAGTGAGGACAAATATACTCCAGCCCGTCTGTCTTGGCATAGTCCTGTCATTCACCACAAAATATATATGTATAAAAAAACACATCGTGAAATTTAAGATCCCTTTGACATTTCACATTTCATGTGAACAAAAACAAATAAAAATAGCAATCAATTACCGTCCTGTAAACTATTCGATCAATCAATTTAACAGCTGGGTGCTCAATTCTTTTTTTTCTTTCAAGACTGCCAACTCGTTCTGACCAATGACCCATGCTACATAAGTAAAAGATATATATATAACTATATAAACCTTTTACAACACGACCAGGTGCCAAGACACAATGGACCAACTACAAACTCACTACAAGTTCAATCATGGCACTAGTTTCAAGCAACAATTTTTATCTGCTTTAAGTAATAGATTTGAAACACTTGACTGCATATCTTTAGAGATTCTAATCATCAAAGAAGCTAGATCAATAGCATACCTTAAAGGCACCGAGTCCCTGCCTCCTATCACAGCCAAAGTGAGCCCACTCGCCACATATTCCACAGTTAACCCAATCACCAGCTGCACTACTGTGAATATGATAACCCTAATGTCAGTACATTGTATTTTCAAGTGCACATGCATGCATGCACGCACATGAGCAGGGAGAGGGTGAGTGAGAGAGACCTGTGACACAACAAGCAACATTCTCCATCCACATCGTCATGGACCAATTCATATTCCAAAAGGTAAGTTTCATAGTGCCTTTTCAGTGTATTGCCAACGCCCTAATAAGCATGGAGCAAATATAGAAGTTACTCCAACTTGTACACCATAAGCAGTTTGATATTGTACAAAGCAGAAATCATGACAAATAGAAAGAAAGAAATGATCATGCACAGAATAAATTTATAGAACCACCAGAAGAACTTTCAGCTGAAGTCTGTCATTTACAATGAATTATGTGGTGAAGGCCTACTCCCATCATCATTACAGGCATTCTGATTTAGTCATCCACAAAAGGCAAATATGAAGTGAAAAATGTGTATGTTACTTTCATAGCTATAAACTATACACGCATAGAGATTTTATAATAAAAGCTGACCCTGCAGGTACCAAAAAAATGAAAAGTCTAAGTAACCCAGCATTGTTGACCCTCTGCTTCATAAACTCAGCTTTGCTTATTAGTCATCTAAATCAAAGTATCATTTTGACTAGCATACCAGTTATAATGAATATATTCAGTTTATTGGAGCAAAAGACAAAAAATTGAGCAAGGCAAGGTTTGAAAATTGGAGAAGCGATCGATAATGGACAAGGAAGCAAATAAGATACATCAGACAAGAATTCCCAGCAAAAAAAAACAAAAAACTATAGGGCAGAAAATGCATGTAAACAGATGGGAGCAGAAATGCTTTGATTTATTTATTTATTGAGAATGAAAAATTACTTTAAAAATTGGAATGATATCAGACGGACTCACTACTCCTGATCTTTTAGTAAAATTGCATGTAAATGTAAATATTGAAGAAAATAAATTACAGGGCAACAGGAAGAAAGGTTGGGGCAAAGCAACAGAGCATGTTACCAGAATCAAGAAAGAAACAAGAAAATGTGACAAAATTAAAATATCAAACAGAAAACATTTAACAAAAACTTAAATTATGTTAAAATCTACAGCAAATAACAGCAAAAGGCACCATATATTTGAGATAATACACATCTCAATGGTTTCAAAGTTCAACAGGAAAAGAATGTGGCTCTGCAATGTTTAGCTGTAAGAACTTTAGCATAGTCACAGTATACGCAATTCAGGTCCCTTACCAATGTTGTGGCCAACTTGAAAGCACTCAACCAACACAAGACATCTAAAAAACTACAAACAAAAAATAAGAATTAGAAGTTGGCAAACTTACAGTCATTCTATTAGTCAATGTATGATTGCGCATCTTTGAGAAAACTTGTCCTTTCCAGTTGATTCCATTCCCAACATGAAAACCTCCTCTTGAAACCACCTGTGAACCCAGTATTTCATAGTTTTCAGAACTAAAAACTTTGCAGATTTGAATCATATTGCAGCATATAAAAAGGTTCACCTCTCTATACAAGTTAAAAAGGTCAAGGCGTTTTGCATTGAGAATGGCATCGGGAAATTCAGCCAGTCCACCTTGAGGAACAAGACGAGAATGACCACGAAGAATCAAGAACTGCATTACATCCTTCAAGAACTCCTCCTTCCAGAAAATAAAACATAGAATGGTTTTTAAGAAATGATGATGATGATGATTATATATAAAAAAAAAAAAAAAAAACTGCATATAAACCATAAGATATAATAGGATTATAGGAAATCTAACTATCAGTTCCAAGATGAGAAATGTGTTGCATTGGATTATCAGAATAGTTCATACATATGAAGCAGGAATTTTCAAGTATTTTTATGGAGTAAATTTAATATCACAGAAAGATAGTCAGTGACTTCGTGGCTAGTCACCAAACATCATAGAAGTTCTGTTAAAAAAAAAAGAAGAAATCACACACCAGGCTATTGACAGTACTTAAACTAGTCACGCATCAAAATCCCAGGACCATCCATGTCTCTGAGGTACAACACTTGGAAACAAATAACCTCATACATATTACCCATCAAATCCTGCATGGATGTCTAAGTTATAAACTCAAGAAACAAATGACTAGATAAGCAGTCTACAAATTAAGATAATAAGCAATCTACAAATTAAAATGAAACCATTTTTAAGCATGTAAAATTCATAAAAGCATTGTAAACAATAACAAAAGAAAAAACAGAATTTGTGAATTTAAAAAAGACTTCTACCTCAGAGCAAACTTGTATTGGAGATCTGCCACAACCATGTTTCTTCAAAGGCAGTGGATTTAGAGATATAATCTGCTGTGCCTGATAAGAGTTTGACAACGGTTTTCGATGTGTGACAGGTGCAGGCCCAACAACACTATGCTTTGGTGGAGGAGGTGGCAAGCTAGGTTTTGTTTGTTCTCCATCATATCTTTCTGCCTCAAAAAATCCAGAAAACGGTAGCATTTTATGACGACGAGTGTGCGGTACCGGCCTCATTGCAGCAACAAGCAACTTCTGTTTAAAACTTCCTCCATTTTCACCTCCACGGCCAAAAGTCAAGGGTTTAGTTTCTCGGGAAGGCTCAGATCTTTTTCGACAAGGGGAAGGAGGAATCAACCAACTAGGATGCCTAGTGAGAACAGGGTTGCGTGGATGGGGATCTTTGCTCTGCTTTCTACAGAAGAAAAGGAGGCGATCAGCATCATCTTTTTCAAAAGAAGCAACTGACAGTCCTTGAATGCTAGCAATTCCTAGCATGACTAAGCTGCGGTATGTTACATCTGGGGCCAGCTGCCGCAAAACCTGCAATGGGATTCCACAAGACAAGACTATAAGAACTCGCAATGCTTGATCAGTGTACCTAGGCAAAAGACTTGAAAAAAAATTGTGTAAGAAACTATAACCAAACAGCTATCCATCAGTTACTTTAAGCAACAGCTTATTGTTGCAAAACTAATAAGTTTATTTATTATTTAATCACTCATCCATGGAATATATTATTGCGACTTCTTTTCTTCAACCATCAAATGAATTATCTACATCAGAAATTTGACTTTTTTTCAAGAATAAGAACAGATAGGAAGGCTGTGAGACAATGTTACCTGTGATGCCCAAGAAGGAAGCTTCATGGAAACTTCAAAAACACTTGCCCCACAGGCTATGGAAGCAGACTTTCGTGGCTCAGATAAAGGTGATTTGCTTTCCTCGGAATTGGTTGATGCGTGGACTAGCTGACTGTTCTCGATAAGCTCACTTTTAATATGATTCTCTAAAAGCTGTGGCAACAACCCCCAGCCAAAGAAAGAAAGGACCAAAAGTTATCAGACTAGTATAAGAACTCAAGAGAGACCAGACAAGCAAGCACACTATCAACCCTTACAGAGAAATTTTATCTTTACCTGATCATTAAAACAATTTTGTGCACTGCCAGACACTAAAAGTGATATGTGAGCAGAACTGCAGGTTGATAAATCACATCGCATCGTCACTACACCACGAGAAAATGTCCCTGCCTGGAGAGGGGGAGGGGGAGCACTGCAAATGGCAGTGAGATTTGTGAGCTAATAGAGACAGAAAGTGGTGAGATCAAAAGACATTAAATAACATAGAAGGTGAATTATGTTGATCGCATTAATGATTCAGAATAAGTCACAACATGCCACATTAACCTTAAAATGGTGCATGTGCCCACATGTTTATGTATGTATATGCACATTCACAAGTCTAGCATGTCAGTTGCACTATAAAATAAAAGGGCAAAGAAACAAGCAACTAGGAATGATTCATTCAGTACCTTGTGCGATTATGAAGTTTACTCCCACGAATCTGAATGCACGCCATTGCAAAATAATAAATAAATAAGCAGTTGCTTAATACAAAATAGAAGATAGAATTCAAAGGAAATATAAAGGAGTGATAGCATTTAAGTACAAATGGAAATTATAAAAGCATATTTCCAGTATAACAATTGCTGGAACCTAGATTGCAGTGAAACTTGTTGCACTTTCATACTCAACATTAGAATGACTAACCAACCAATATACTTGCACTCATAAAGGTGACATAAATCGCAGCTAAAGCCTAAAACATTCAATACTTCTAATTCAGTGATTTTGACATTTCAGTTCTATGTGAACTGAGTGAAGTATGGTATTTATCATGTCTCATAAATTTAGAAATGGAAATTCCATGAATGCCTAGGATTGTTCTGATGACATGTAAAACGTACAGTTATCTGGAGAGAGAGAAAAAATGGGAATAAGAATATCACAGGTAATATCCTTGGCATATTTTTAATAATCTAGACCCAATAGATGCTTACTGACTAGAAATTGAGGAACTTAAGAAATAAATACAAAAGCCAGCAATGAACTCACTTCAATGTTTAGGAGAGCATTGAGCCCATCCTCCAAAGACCTCAGCACACATGCATCCTGAAGAGAGTAAAAATTGTAACCAGTGAATGCTACCATGATATATTCAACCAAGCAACAAGTGAATAAATACTCAGAATTTTGTAAATCAAAACATACCAATGTGCACGTCAGTCCACAAACAAGAAACCTCATGGTCACATCATCATCATATATTTTTATCGCAGGGAGAGCCCCAGAAGAGCCTTCTTCACCCTGATCATCTGCCTCGGGCAAAGATATATCAAACTTTGGAGGATCCCCAAGTAACCGCGGCCCAGGTTTACCGCCAACTTTTTGGTTATTGGAAGCTGGGGTATTGTTGTTCCATGCAGAGTAGAGCCTAAAAGATGCGTGAGCAAGTTGGAATGCATCACATGTATGGCTGCAAGAACTGCAATGCACAAGAGATTACAAACGAGGATGTGAAGTTCTCATGTAGTTACTTATTTTCACAAAATAAAGAAAAGCATGTTCCACTAATCTGCCAGGGATACTTAGTCCAGCCAAACAAATTGTCTATATGTAAAGCTCAACATCTGGTCCACACACCAGCCAAACAAATTTTCAACAAGTAAAGCTCAACACTCGTCACTGGAAAATAATTTGCACCCAAACAAATAATTCCAACATTACCAATTTGGTCCCGCTTCAAAACTGGCATGCATGAGCAATAACTAGTAGAACACATATTAGATAGAGCCACCAAAACAATTAAGGATGAAGATGGAACTAAAAGAACGACATCTAATAGAAAAGGTGACTGCACAATGATAATCTTGATGTAAAAGCAGAAGACCATACCTTTGAACCACTGAAAACAATGCTTGACGGAAGTGAGAAGCAGCATAACATGAAAAGGAACTTTTCCAATATATAACATATGGAACCCCCTGCCACATGAAAGCACTGGTTCAACAATGATTCATGGGAAGAAGTCCAGACAAACAATAGATACATACACACATACATACAAACATATACATATAGACAGGTCTCCAGCTTCCATGCACCGTCTCTTTAAATATTTATAACTAGCTTAACCAGTAACTCCATCAAAAAAAAAAAAAATCATAATCAGCATGTGTCTTTCCCCAAAGTAACAATAATATCAATAACTTTCAAAAAAGAAAAAGAAGAACAGGACTATTGAAAATTAATATAACCTTGGAGTGAAGTGCCTCGGCCAGTTTTTCACCATTTGGGATCTCTAAATAAACCTGTAAAACAGTTTGAAGGTAGATTCAGAAAAATGTTATGATTAATGTTGCAAACTGCACAATTATATCGGACAGGAATGGAAAATCAACAGTGGAGTTCATGTCACTGACATTATGAAGAAGAAGCAAGAAATATAATATCTTGTTGACCATCACTCACCGTGGGAGGCAACGTGGAACCAAATAATCCACATAAAGATTCTGGAGTGGACAAATCAGCATCTGCCCATCTCAGAGATCCAATTTCTTCTCTGTCTTCAATCTGCTCACCTTGAAAATACACAATGTTGGGCTCCAGAGACTGCAGCACTTGCTGAAACTCATCAGTGCTCGGATTATTCAGTACCTGAACCTGCATTCAAACAAAAACAGCAACAAACATCAAATCTTAAATTTAACTAAAATTCAGAAAACCCATAACCAGAAACGCTAATTTATAGCCCAAAGATTTTAAAACATGCCTCAAGCCGCCCAGTAGATACAAGTTTCGGTAAAGGGTATCTGGGTTTATCATCTAAGGGAGGCAGTTTCTGCTCACCACTTTTACCACAAAGAACAGCAAGGAGAACACAATGATTCCTTAAAGGACCTTGAGCATGAAACATCATGCGCACATGCCAAGACCCTTCAATATATGTTTGAAAAACTCGACGACTAAATCGCTTTCCCCGAGAGCAGTAGCAATTACACCAATGCTTCCTTTAACCAAGAAAGCTCTAAATCAAAGAGCAAAACCTATGGATCCCAACTTAGCAAATCACCAAAAAGCCCCAAATTTTCGTGTGAAACGCTCAAAGCCAAACCTAAAAGCACAACAAATTGAAGAAAACTCGGCGACCCAGATGAAAAAAACAAGAAACCAAGTAGCAAGACTGAGGAATTAGAAGGGTAAAAAGAAAAAACCCAGCAGTAGAAGAGAATCGAACAACAAAAACTTAGGAAGTAAAGTTACGGAACCCTAGATAGGAGTTGTAATACTAATATTAGAGACATAATCACTCACGAAAGGACATCCTTTTTTTCCTTTCTCTAATTAAAAATCTCTTCCTCGGCAGCCTCACGCACCGAACCAACGAATAATAAATAAATAAATAAAAATCGATCCCAATAAATAAACTAGAACAGGAAATGTTTCCATTAAAAATCAATTATGTATCAGGCTTTTTCTCTTTTTTTTCGTTTTTCAAAACCAAAGTGTCAGTTTCTTGACTATTGTTTTGCTTTCATCAAATCAAGTCAAAACAAAAACTATCAAAAAGAAAATGTCTAAAAAGAAATAAATGTGGGATTCGTTTATTTTGCTTCACATTTGATTGGATAACTTTTCTAATTCAAAAAAAAAAATGTGTGTGTTGTGAACATGGCTTTTTGCCCACATGATTCTCGTATATTAAAAGAACCATCAAACATTTAACCTGTTTACGTGTTCTGAAAGACATATATACTCAAAGTCAAGGGAAGAAACATTGAAAACTTATGTATTCAGACTTTTTTTTCCCTCCTGTGCATGTGGGTATGTAGCATTGCTTTTATGCTTTAGAGTAGTTCTTGTCTTGGGTCTCCAGGGAACAAAAGATCCGTTCAAACTTGGAGATGATCACATGATTCAACTAAACTATAGCTATCTCCAATAGTAATTAATATTGACCATGATGATTTATAATGTTTTCTGGGGCAAAAGATAGACGGATCATCTTGACATGGGCTTTGTCTGGTTAAGTTTCAGTTAGAATGTTTTTTTAAGCAAATCTGTATCCACCGTTTCGTAAGATTTTAAAAAAGAAATTTACATTAATTTTTTTAAAATTCTTTTAATATATTGATATTAATTTATAAAGATGCTATAATTCTTAATTCTAATAATTCAAAAAACATCTTCGTACAAATCATGCAAAGAGAGGTTTTAACTTCAAAATAAGTTTATGGATATTGTCATGAATACAAGGGAAGGTACGATGATAATTAGGTCATTATTGAATCAATTTAATGCCATTGTTTACTCTTATATTTTGCAGCCAGAGCCAGAGTTGTCGGATAAGAAAAGGCACTACTCCATACAAGAGAGTTGTATAGAAGAATTACCACATGAAAATGCAATCTTTTAGGTTTATTTACAATGAAATTAATAAAAACATGACATTCACTGCAAGGTTTATGTGCTCAATTTAGACTCTTGTTTAGTTTTTCCTCATGACAGAGCCTCCAAAGAACTGGGATTCGTTGAACGTGTGAATCATGATCTTCTGCAACCCAGTCTTGTTCTTCATGAGAAACCTAGGAAGACGTGTCGTGGATCTCATTAGTCTAGTGATTTCTCACTACTATAATAATTACTTGAGACTCTACTTGAAAAGAAGCTAAAACAGGTAGGGCTTTCACTGAAGTAATAGACATAGATGATCATACATGTAAAAATATAACCGCCATGCTACCCCCAATGTGTTTTAATTTTAGTCTTGAATTTAAAGATTTTTTTTTTTCTTCATAAAACTGGTTGGCAGTACGAGGGGTTCGTCTTTTCTGATATTTTTACACAATACAAGTGTTATTTTACCCCTTATCAACAGATTACAAATAATTATCTACTCAGAGGTGTTTTTAAATTTTTATACTTTTGTTCACATTAAAATAATTATACGACCCTCAAATAAGATAAAAAACCACGAATTATCTACAATGGTGTTTATGACATTTCACACCTTTTGTAACAGTATAAATATGAATATGTCATTAGAAAATATAAAATTCAAAAGTTGGTTGTAGGGGTATATAAGTAATTTCTCTTTTTTTCCTCTTCAAAATATCGTTGGCACATCTGATTGATGCGTTGACAGTTTTCTTCATCACATGTTGCATGCTACAACGTACAATGGTGAAAATTTTTTCATATAGTGTCTCGTTTGATGCACCGTCATATCTTCTTTCTTATGGTAGTGAGTGTGATATCTCACAGTGATCGAAAACATGATAGTGATTGGGCGATCTTCTTTCTCATGTTCTCTCTCCTATAGCCTAAATTACACGGAAATCCCATTGGTTTATAATATTTTCATTTTCACCCCTGATTGTTTTGTAAGTTCCTGATTTCTTTAATATAAGTCTTGATTTGTTTTAATTTTTTATTCAATTGAAATTATTTATATATTTTGTTTTCATTTCTATCATTATTCTTTTAATTTTGGGTTTAGTTTTAAACCCCTATATATTTTCGGTATAAATTTTGGATTTTTTTTAATTTTATCCTTCAATTGAAATTAATCGTATATTGTGTTTTCATTTCAGCCCTTATACTTTAAATTTTTTATTTGATTTTAACTCCTTTACTTTTTATATAATTCTGAAATAGTCCTTATTTTTGTCCATGTTTATATGTATACGCTCTTAGTTTTTGTTTTTATTTTCTCTTTTGTTGAGGTTGTATTTTTTTTTTAATTTAGTCCTTAAATTTTAATTTGTGTTGGTGATCATTTGAAAAATAATATCTTTTATTTTTTTCCTTTCTTATTTATTTTATTTATTTTATTATTTTTATTTATTCTTCAAGTCAAATGGTTTTTGTAAGCTAATAATATTTATTTTTATTTTGTCATTTTTTATTTTTTCTCTTTTGTTAAAGTTTTTAGATTTTATTATTCTTCGAGATAATTTTATTTTTTCTATTATTTTTGCAAGAATAATAATAATTTTAGTTTTTTTCTTGCTTGCTCTTTTGTTAAAGTTTTTGAGTTTTTTTTTTATTTCTCAGAGTAATTTAATAATTTTTATTGTTTTAGTAGTAATAGTAATAATAATTTTAAGTGTTATAATTATGATAATTATATAGACATTATTAATCATAATGATAATAATAATTCTAATTTATTGTGGTGGTTATAGTGTTTATGATGTTAATGATTATGATTTTGATGATAATAATAACTCTATCTCATAAAATAATATCAAGAATATCAATAATGATAAAAGCAATTATAATAATGATAATAATACTTATTATAATTTAAATTATATGAATAAAAATAATGGTATTGATTATTGTAATGATTATTATCATAATAATGACATTGATTATAATAATGATGGTGGTGGCAGCAATAATATTGCCAATAATAATTAAATATTGATTATTTACAATAATCATTATAATGACAGTTATAATAATTGTGATAATTTAACAATGGAAATAATAATCGAAAGAATTCATTGATCGATGTTGTTTTTTGATAAAAAAAAAAAATTGACTTTTATGGCTTGTTATGTATGATATTTCAGATCCAATATCACATAAATAATAAATATACGAAACCACATGTAGACAAACACAGGTGAAAAAATTAGGCTAAATTATCTACAATGAAAAAATTTATGAGTCACTTGCCATGCGCTTCGCCGCAACCAGAACTAATTTTTTTAACATGTAAAAAAATACTAATGGTCCTAGAGATTTTTATGATGCTATACATCTGAGTGAAATAATCAACCTCCAAGCTTTTGTTATGTAATTTTTTTTTATATTCATTTTATTATGAATAAAACATTTAAAATAATGATGATGATGATTTTTAAGGAATTTTTTAGTAAGAATATGTGAGGCTAATTAAATATTTTGATATTTGTTTAATATCAATGCCTTCATATATATAATGAACAAAGTTTTTTTCTAAATCTCAAATTAATTTAATCTTAGTATTTTAAAATACTTTTAATATAGTAATATCAATAATAAATCTTAAAAAAATGAAAAATAATTTAATTTTTTTTAAAATAAAAATAACTTTAAACTAATAATATACCAAGTTATATATAGACAAAACATATGAAATAGATACAAAGATAATAAATCCTAACAATAGAAGATTCACTATCATGTATAAGAGAGAGTTTCACTCTTATTTCATGCCACTAAAGTTAATCTTACTATGTTTTTTAATGCAAGTTATATTTAATACAAAGGTAAATAGCAATAGAAATTAAAAACCAAAACTAAGAGTATAGATATATAAATACAAATAAAAAATTAAGAACTATCCTACAAGATCCGAAAAATTAAAGGGATCAAAACTAAACAAAAAAAATAAAATAATAAGAATAGAAATACATAATAAAAAAATTACATATATTAAAATGAGGGGGGGGGGGGAACTCTTATCGTGGCAAAGCACAGACTAATGGCTCTTTAGTACTATATTGGGGTTTGCATCAAATAAAAAATTATCTTGTAGGGTTTTTAGAATAAAAAAAAAGGGGTATTTTTGAAAAATATATTTTCAAGGGTGATTAAAATTGAATTCTTGCAGCAAACTAAAAGGTCTTCATGTGATTTGTTTTGGTCATCTTTTCATAAATTGAATATTATTTGAAATTTAAATCAATACCTTCCAAACACAAAAATTAATTTATTTTTATGAATTGCATTCAATTTAAAGATTCTAAACTCAAGAAATTCTTATGATAGTGGAGTCGATACCAAGATTGTCAATTCTATTTTGCTTAGTGTTTTGTTTTTTCAAATGGAATAGAATATTTAAGTTTTGAAGCATTTCAGCCTTTTGTTTCAGGGATGCAATGTTTATGTTTTTATATATATATATATATATATATATATATTAATTCAAGAAAAAAATTACTTCAAATTTAAAAATAAGATTTTTTTTAGAATTATGCAATTTAAATTTCAAATATAATTAAAAAAAAAAAGTTGAACCTATATAACTCAATTGACTTGATGAGTTCAAAGATAACATGAAAATTGATAAAAATATAATTTAACAAAAAAAATGAAGTTAACATAAAAACAATTGAAATAACGATATATTAAATCAATTGGGGGTCAGTTTATATTAACCTTTCAAATGTGTGACTTACATTATAATATTATTATAACCTTAAATAAAGTAAATTAAATCAAATTATAAAGTTCAATTCATCATAAACTTGTTATTGAATAATGAAATTGATTTTTTTTAAAAAAGAAACAATAAAATAATTTTTATGAATAAAATTATGAGTTTGTATAATATTATGAGAATGCCATCATAAATATCACAAGGTCTTCATATTCTCTTATTGTTTTGAAATTGTAATATAATATATATAAATATGTCCAGAGACTTATCGTTAAATTTCATCTCAATCTAAAGGTCGGATTAAGAAATATAATTGATATTGTAAAACTATTTATTATTTTAAAAACACTATTTGGTCCTAACAGAATGAGCGGAACGAAATCAAAATGTATCGACCATAATTTAAGTACAATTTTCAGAACAAGCTAAAATTATGAGCAAAATAAAATTTGCTCTGTTTTGTTCTATTTTTTGAATTGAAACAAAATATCCAGTTATTCCAAGCAGAACAAAACATGAGAAACTTGATCAATACTTGGTTGAAGGATTCGTGATTTTATGTTGTTAGGGTTTACTTGTGATGCACAACCACAAACAGCACACACTCAAGTTGAGAGGCTCGTGGATCATGGAATGGACAGTGTTAGGAGGCTATGAATAAAGTTAAATGGTCAAGGAGGTGTTTGAGAAATTTTTTTGAAAAAAATATATTTTTATATTTTTTATTTTAAATAAAATTTTTTAGTATTTTTAAATTATTTTCATGTGCTGATATTAAAAATAATTTTTTTAAAATAAAAAAATATCATTTTGATGTATTTTTGAATGAAAAACACTTTTAAAAACAATCTCAACCACACTCCTAAACAGAAACTAAATATTGAAAAAAAAAATTTAGTCATGTGATAACAATTATTTTTTTAATTTATTTTGTTTTAAAAAATATTTTTAATATCAATATATTAAAATAATTTAAAAAATTTAAAAAATAGTTTAAAATAAAAATTAAAAAAAATAAAATTTTAATAAAAATATTTTTAACCGCTGCTGCCCAATAAATAACATGCGGGACAGATTAAACGAAAGAGAAAACGTTAAAAAAAAGAAAGAAATGAATAAAACACAAAACAACAGGAAGATAAGTAAAGTTAAAAGTGTGTTCGGCAGCCCGGCTTTTGCTTCTAAATGTGGATTTGACATTTTGGTACATTATTTTTTTTTAAATGTTTTTAGTATTTTATTTTTAATAATTATGATTAAAATTATTTTTAAAAATATTTTTTATTTAAAAGTATATTAGAATATTTTTAAAAAAATTATTTTTAACATCAATATATTAAAATTATCTAAAATTATTAATTTTTTAATTTAAAATAAAAAATATTTTTTTTTTCAAAATTAATTTCCAAAAGCACTTTATATTAAAATCAAAAGAAACTATTAAAAACGTATTAATTTAATGCCGGTGTGCGGTTTTATTGGATAGGAGTTTTGGAAGGAAAAAAATGTAAAAAGAAAAAAGAGAAAAAGAAAAGACAAGTTTATAGGAAAAGGAGGGCGGTGTGGGTGAGGTGGTCTAGAAGAGTTTCAAGAGAGGGAGACATGTCCAACTTCTTCCCTACAGCCTCCTCTTGAAATTCTTTGCTTCTTCTTCACCACTACTTATTGACTTCCTTATCAGATCCCAAAGGTCTGTCCTTCTCTCTTTATTTATTTTATCATGTACTTAGCCAACAATAATTTTCAAGTATTTATCTTCTTTTTTATATCATTATTTCTCTTGTACTTTGTTTGATGGTTTGGATAATAAACTATGAGTGTATCCAGGTAGCCGGGCATGTTTTATTTGCTGTTTTATGTGTGCATGGGGGTTGAGATCACGGTCATGTTTTTACTGTAGAGCCTTTCCTCCCTCCTTCGTTTTCGCAATGTTTTTTTTTTTTTTCCACTGCATTTTTTGTTTATTTTACACTCTGGCTCTCAATAGGTTTCATTCTGGAAATATTGGAAAAGGGTTCTTGAGGATTTCCTTTAATGATCTGATTCAACTAAATCTTGCTATACCAAATGCATTTAAGAGGTTACAGGCGGGGCAAACGGTAACCTAAATAACAGGTTTCTTGTGTGGCTGGGCTTTGATTTCATGCTTATTCAATGCTAGATTTACTGCTGTGTGTGTGTGTACAAATATATTAATCATTCCTGTTAGGTTTTTGGCTAAGCCTTACTTGAAGAGAACAGTTAATGATGCACTTTTCACCCGCTTTTGGAAAATTGTAGGTAGGCCAATCATGGATGGTGGTTAGTCGTAGACTACACTTCCTTCCATTGTTACTTAGGTGCAGCATGACTCATGTACTGATTGGAAACTCATTTCTGGTATCATTGGCTAGTGGGGTTCTTTAAATAGCCAAAACAAATGTTATATGTAGCTATTCACCAAAAAAGTACTTTACTAAATTGAAGTAATGGTAAAGACTCCCATACTATGGTGGTAGTGAATATGAATGCCAGCTAGTTAACGTGAAGTTATGATTTCCTTATACATTTTATCATAAAATGCTTTCCTGCCGTTGATTTTTGTACAATTAGTGAGAACCACTTCTTCCCCAAGATGCCCTTGTTAACCACACAAGCAACCTCATGCCAGCAGCAACCACAGTGTTTGCAAACCCATTGCTCTTTAGTCATACTGATCTCGAATTTGGTGTTCAATTACTGATTCTGGTGTAGGTTTGTGATATAACTTTAGTTGCCACCTGCCTAGAGAGGTTTCCTGGAAACATGGGTAGACCATGAAATTCTTATGTGGTAGCTGAAGCCTGAAATGACTGCAGTCATCGGTTGTTGCATACATGGTGCATAAAGTTCTTAAAACCTTGCTTTTCTAACTTCCAAAAATTACCAAGAGCTGTTAATATAGGTGCTTCTGGTGTAAATGTTTTTTTTTTTTTTTTAAGTATTCTTATTTCATTTTGATTTTGTATTATGCTTTAGTCTTAGTGTCTCCTGTCCTTTCTCGACAAGCACTTGGTCACTTCAGCTTTGCTTACAGTGGTGATTTAACCTGACAAGTTGTTTCAGTATGAGAGTATCTATCTCTCTTTGTGCCAAAAACCTTCATTTAGTTGTTTCATGGTGCAGAATTACTCCATGTGAGTGTATCTCATGTCAATTTACCTATCTGCTTTAGTTGATTTTAGATTTTTCATCACATTTTCTTATGTAACTGAAGCAGACCTGGCTCAATGGCTCGTGTTTTCTTTGAATAGTTAAACTGTAATGTCAAAGGCAAGCCAAAAAGAATATGTGATTGCTTAAGGATTTTCCTCAAAATCATGATATATATACATGTAGATAAAGTTGATGGCTTTACGAATTCAGAACTCGCTGAAGAAAAACTTTGATGAACCTTACTTCACTGTTAGCCACCCATCATGGTGGAATTCAAATGAACAGCAATTTTTTCCATCTTTATCCAAGAACACAAGCTTTAAAGTAGACTCTCCAGACCAACCTTATCATGAAGCAAAGCAGTTAGGATTTCATCTCCTGGGTCAGGAAGCATCCTCAACTCTATAAATTGGTCAATCTCACATTGAAATGAGTGCTCTGGGAGGGGTCAATTCAAATGATCAAAATATTTCTTCTGAATTTGGTACTTATCTTTGGTTGCACAACTGTATACAACATATCATGCTCTTTATTTTTCAGACTAGCAGACTACAAACTTTATTTTTCAGCTAGTCTTAGGGAAGGGCGCTTACAACTTTTTTTCTCAACTTCAGAGGGTAGGCGTGGCTACCAATTACACTATGTCTTATCTACTCTGAAGGTTCATAATGTTATCAATAGCAGAAGAAATATATTAAAACAAATTTATTTTCTTTTCAAAAGCTATTTATTGTCCCATGGAAATTTGTGATCCAGGAATCCTTCTAACATAAAATGTGTTTTTTTCCTTCTTGTAAAACTAAAGTGCCCTGTGAGATGTACTAACAGCTATTGTGTTGCCAAAACATTTGCAGTCTGCTTCCAATTTAGGTTGAGCTTACAAGAAGCCAGTTAAAGCTTGATTTTCTTCTTCTTCATATATCAGTCTGTAACTATATCTAATACATGAAAAATTCTGTTCCTTTCTTTTTATTGATAACTGAGAAATGCTCCAACTGTATCCAGATGGTTTCATAAGAAAGCTTGATTTTTTTTCCTTCATAATATCAGTCTGTAACTATATCTAATACATGGAATAATTCTGTTCCTTTCTTTTTATTGATAACTGAGAAATGCTCCAACTGTATCCAGATGATTTCATAAGAAATTGTGAGAGTTCAATTGAAAGCACACCATCTGAATGCTTGTGTGTTATAGTTAATGTGCTGCCTTCTATTTGTTTTGTTATCTTTCCTTTTCCTGATACCAATTTAGTGCCATTCAATAGTCATTGAATTCTTTTTTTTTTAATCAGTTATTAAACACCCTTATGGTTTGTACTTAATCTCACATTATGTTTGGGATTCTGTACGATCAGACCTGAATCTACAGAATTAATCAATGAGCTTTCTCGACTACTGTGTGTGCATGTATCCCTTCTTTTTTTAATACATTTTAAACTATTCTTATGGATCTTACAAGATGATTAGTCTCATATTTTCAAATTCATCTGTTTTCTGTTTCTTGTAGTATTCTTCCCACTGGTTACGTATCTTTTTTTTTTTTTTTTCTCATTTCTGTGAATTTGCCTTCTTTTTTTTACTAGTTGTTTCTATCTATGAAGATATCGTTTGAAATAATTCTTGCCTGTTTTTGACATCCATTGGAATTCTAGTCCCTTGGCACTTCATATATAGAAGCCATTTGGGAATGTGTATGGAATAGTGTTTCCCAAAAAATTGATTTTGTTTTGCTTAAAATTATTTTTTTTATCTTTTCAAATTGTTTTGATGTGTTGATGTCAAAAATAATTTTAGAAAAATAAAAATATATTTTGATGCATTTCTGATAAAAAAAAAAACATTTTGAAAAACAACCACTACCAAACTCTCAAACACCCTCATAGTTAGAGATCCTTTTAATGTATTTTATAATTAGATACTGGAGTTAAAGTGGAATGTGTTACTGTTTCAGTTCTTTTGCTGGAGATGATACTTTATAATATGTTTCCTTGATGTCAACGGTACTGTTTATTGTAATGTAAATGTTGCCGTGCTTTATGAGGCTGAATTGGCTCTTTACTGGAAATATTACAAATCAATGCCAAAATTTTATTTTATATGAGCAAACTATCTTTAACATGGAATTGGTTGTTCTTCCATGTAGATGAAAGTTATGGGAAGGGTGTGAAGGGCAAAATGAAGCCAGTTCTCTTGTTGAGTACTCCAAATAGTGTGTCTAATCACTCACAAGCTGATTATAGCTATTCAATGGTAGGTTGAGCTGGAATTACATGGGACCCTGCTTGTCATCTTGGTTATAATTATAAATTAACTTCTTTTCATATATCAGGTCCGTCCTCCATATGCTGATCCTTACCTTGGTGGGCAGTGTAATCCATATGAACTGCATGCTTTTGTAAGTATTATAGAGTACATGTGTATATAATCTATTTCTAAGTAGATTAATCCAGTTCTTTGTTCTTGTTATCTTTGTTAGTGTTGATTCTCTTTGATCTGTTAATATGTTACTGATTGTTATTTTTATGCGCTTTTCCTTTTGTTCTGTTCTGTGATCTACTTTGTTAGGGCTATTTTGAATGCCTTCCATTATTTGTCTGATGGTGAAAGATGGATCTTAATCCTTTGAGTGATAATCTAAGATTTTAAAGTGTCATTTATATATTGTGTTTGTTCTTTCTAATTTGCTGCATCTATTGCACATCATCTCCTGATCTGATTATCATTGGAACCTGATTACATTCAGCCCCATCTGGGTTCTCATGTGGCGGGGATGACAGCTGGACGAGTCCCACTGCCTGTTGATCTTGCAGATGACGGACCAATTTTTGTCAATGCTAAACAGTACCATGGAATTCTCAGAAGAAGACAATCACGAGCAAAGCTTGAGGCTCAAAACAAACTGGTAAAAAACCGAAAGGTATGTCTATTCATCAACTATTTATTTTTAGCTTTGATTCCATAATGAGCAATCTGGATTATAATGATATGTCTTTTATTTTCCATAACATTTAAAGCACAATAGTTAGTTTCTTCATGGAAAAGTAAACCTGAGCACATATTACTTTGCCAGAAAAATAATCCAGTGCTCCTTAATCTGTTATTTATTGTCGACTTACCATGCTGCTCTTAATGGATTGCAGCCATACCTTCACGAGTCTCGACACATTCATGCTTTAAATAGGGTTCGAGGATCTGGTGGACGCTTTCTCAGCAAAAAAAAGCTCCAACAGTCTGATCCCACTCCTAGTCAGTGTAATGTCACAGGTACCATCCACTCACATGCAAAGAATGATGCATCAGAACTTGAAAGCTTTCAGCCTGGAACTGACCAATCTGGTGCCTCAAATACTACCTGCACTGACATCACCAGTGTCTCCTACAGCAATTTCACTTTAAGGCAGACAGATCACCTGTTCTCAGGTATTGCTTCTCACCTTGGTGGAGGCATGGAAATCAACAGCAGGCTTATGTGCAGAGGAACCCAACACCACACTTCCGTTGTTCAGTGAAAATGTGGAAGAAGATTCTCATCAGTCAGGCAATTCATCCTTGGCTCTCTCGTTTACTTGGAACAAAATGTGTTAATGTATTTGATCTCTTTGCAGTTTGCTTTCTTTATACAGCATGTCAACGTGTTTGAAAAGAGTTTGTATTTGAAACCCATATCTGGGTTACACTAATTGTTAAATATGGTAATAATGCAAGTGTTTTGTCATCAGATTATCAAATAAAATATCAGACTTGGGGCTTTGATCTAGCATCAAACCACTTTGCAAAATGTTGGGCGCTCAGCTCTTTGCTTTTTGAATATTGAAGGAGTCTATCTTGAGGAAGTTATTTTTTAAGATTCTTTTTATTTGAAAATATATTGAAATAATATTATTTTTATTTTTTAAAAATTTATTTTATATATCAGTAAATTAAAATGATTTGAAAATACATACACAAAATTAATTTGAAGCAAAAAAATAAAAAAAAAATAAAAAATTTCTTTGAAAATATTTTTTTTTTAAAAAAAAAACACAAGTTCTATGTAAGTTTGGATAATGTTTCATTCTTGTGTATGTTGTGTCGAGACTTTGGAAAGGGCATGTAAGAAGGCATATAGTAACCTAAACAGTTGGATATGTTTTAATATCTACAACAAATAATATATTGCTTTGCACGATTTTAACTAAATCATTTAAAATTAAAAAGTTTAATATTTTAAGCTTTAATGTTGTCATTTGGGAGTGTGATAATTTCGCTTCAATATTGATTTGCAATAGGTGAAGCTCGAGCGTTTCATTTCTATTTTTGAACAGTTTAAAAAATGTATGTGTGCATGAAGGGTATTTTCAAGCTAGTTTTTTTGCATATAGTTGCCGATTATATTTTTGTAAGAGTTGGAAGTAATTCTTTGAACCATTTACTTTGCAATCAAGCATGATGTATGCTTTATAGTAATCTAGGACTAAAGTAATTTAATTGAGCATAGAATACTAGCCAATCTTATCCCAAACACTCATTAAATGTGTCTGAAAGATCTATAATAAACAATTTTTCAATAGTTTGAAAGATCACAAAAGAAATATCTTTGATTATAAACCCGTTAAATTTTTACTACCTTACTTGTTGAGACAACAAGCCATATTATTTTTTTTTTTCAAGTAGCTTGAATACATCTAAAAATCTTTAAATTGTTGATATTCTAATTGAAACATCCAGTTGTTCACAATTCATACTAAAACTCTCCCTAGAAGTCTGTTGGCTCTTCAACTCTTCAAGGGTCAATTCTTCTTGAGAATTTTCTACACACTCTTCATTTGTCAAAAGTATGTGTTGCGGAACTCTATATAAACTCATTGGCAAGTTGACACATTTGCATAATGTAATTAAGTTTTTATGTTTTAAAACTCTCATCTAAAACATTTTTTTCTCCAAACTTAACCTTTCTTATTAATATGTCTTAAGTGACAAGGATAAGAATAGTATTAAAGTGTTAGAATATGTTAAGTTGATTACAAAATGCAACAATGTTTTATAAAAACATTGATAAAGTTATCTTTGAATAACCTTTTATTCTCTAATTGAACTTATCTCTTGTAACTAAACTAATAAGATAATTACATATAAGATAATGCTAACTAATCTTGATAAACTTCTAGCTAGAAAAAAATATTTTTTTACCAATCATAAAAAAGATCTTTTAATCTAATACAATAAACGACATTTACAATATCTTTTTTTGGCTTAATTTGTGACAAAAGACAAAAAAAAAAATTATTCGTATGAATGAGGTTCAGATTAAACAATAATTCTTGCAAACATAATCAGTTAACATATGAATAATTTTCAGTGTTCTTAACAATTCATAACTTGTATCATGCTAATATATCATAACATGCTTAAAATGTACTTTTATGGAAAAATATATATTAAGATAGTTATTCAAGTAATAGTGCATATACATGAAGTTCATATTAAAAGTAATGTATGATGACGTAACATAAAAGTTCCTATGCTTATCCTAAATATTCCAAACCATTAAAATTGATTTAAAAGCAATTCATAACATAAAATCATAGCAATAATTATCAACAACAGTGACACCATAACCATATTATCCATCCACTCATTTCCCCATTGATTTTACACTAATCTAGTTCTCATCATCTTCATCTCTCATAATTGTATGATGGATTTGTTCAACACCTAACCCTAAATTTACAAGCTTGTCATTAACCTATACCATATTTTGTTGAATATCAAAACACAACTTGTCAATTTCTCCAGTTATTTGATCCTATTTTCCTATAAATTATAGATAATTGTAATTTTTTTAAGATGACACTTTTCATATCTTGTCATAAAATTGTTAATGTAACTAACATTGTAACCATATTTTTTTTGATAGTTTTACCTATATTTATATAGTATTTTGCTTATGTTTTATATCTAAAATATTTTAATATTATTTGTTTTATGTTTTGAAGATATTTTTGGATGCAAAATTTAAAAAGAAATGATTTGGAGATAAAATCCAGACCATGTTCCAACTCGTGCTGAAAATTAAAGTGATTATAGTGGCACTAGAAAGCTAGCATTCATATCTTTCTATACATATATGGCAAGAAAAATAAACAAAGGAAAAGAATATGGAAATCACAACCTTCCATAGACAAGTCTTGCATTTTACTAGTTTTGACTTTTGGTTATCCCGACTTGAATATCTTAAGTTGGAGAAGTTCATTTGATGCAAACTCATTTTTGTTGGATTCTTGACTCATTGACTCATTAACTATCAACCTATTAAGATTTTAGTAAAGAAAAGCTTATATAAGATAGATAAGGTTTCTAGATATGTGGTTTTTTTTTAAAGAAATTATATTTGCGTAAATGTAACATACTTGGTTGAAATCAACATCCTTAGTATATAAAACTTTCACATACTAAAATCCAAATATTTTAGTGCTTATAGTTGAAAGAAGTACATACTTTTATGATAATACATCAACCATTATGTTTTCCTTACCTTTATTGTACTTAATCACTTAAGGGAATGTTTTAATGAAGTGTACCCATTTAACATATCAATGACTCAACTTTCTTTCACCATCAAGATGTTTTAATGACTCAATATGGTAAACATAATGAGATTTTTAGACCACAAATAATGTTTTGAAGCTTTTTCAAAGTTCTTACCAAAACATGAAACTCTTTATCACAAGTATGATAATTCAATGTTGCATCATTGAGATTTTGACTAAAATAAGTTGCAGACCTTTTTTCTTCCATTAAAACAGTTATAATACCTATCTTTAAAGCATTACATTCATTCTCAAAAGTTTTCATAAAGTTAAGCATTTATAAATAGAGCCATAATTAATTTTTTCTTTAATAAATAAAATCATGCTCTTTCATTATCAAATTTAAAACCCATATATTTACTAACTATCTTAATTTAAAAAGCAGGTAGAGTACTGGAATCCTTAACAAATCTCCTATTGAATTATGAAATCTTAAAAAAATTATTTCTTTAGTGACCAACTTAGGTGTAAACTATTCTCAGATAGCCTTAGTATTTTTTTTTCCGTTCATCTCAATGCCTTGTGAAATAACAATATATCTAAGAAATATAATCATTTCCATGAAAAAGTCATCTTTTTTTAGATTATCATATAACCATTTTTTTTCACAAAACAACCAATACATTCCTTAAATGTTCAACATGTTCCTATAAATTCTTGTTATAAATAAAAATTCATCAAAATAAACTATAACAAACTTACCTATAAAATTATAGAAAACATGTTTAATTAATTTCATAAAAGTAATAGGTGTATTAGTAAGTTGAAAAGGCTACTAACCGCTTATACAAATTATATTTAGTTTTAAAATTAGTTTTTAATTCATCTCTCTCATTTAATGTTATTTGATGATATCTACTTTTCAAATCAACATTAAAAACACATATAAGATCCTTAAAATTCATCTAATATATCATCAAAGATAAGGATTTAGTATCTATAATTTATTGTAATATTGTTGATGACAAGATAATCAGCACACATCTTTTCAATTTTATCTTTTTTGGTACTAATAACACTAGAACTACACATGACCTTTAACTCTCTTTCCCCACTTTATTTTGGCTCATTTTATTTTCACTCTTCTTTACATCCTCATATGATTGATTTTTTTCTTCAATTTTGCTTTTCATCTTCGCTCTTTTATATTTTCTTTAGGTTTTGCCTTTCCATGATTAGCTTAACCTCATTGTTTAAATGAAATCTCTATTATAAAATATTCACACAACCTTAAGGTCATAACATTTAAAGTTTTTTTCATCAATTATATCTAAAGTAAAATTAAAACAATTATAACCATCTTTACCAAACAAGTTCGAGTTCTTTAGACCACTTCTTCTTCTTTTTCTATTTTCTCTTCCTTTTATGTTCACTTGATATTGTTCTCCTAATATTCTTTTTTCATATTCATCTCTCTCTCTCTCAACATCTCTAAATATAGTTTTCTTTTCCTCATACTTGCTCTCATTTAAGGCTTATCTTTTTTAAGGACATGCAAATGATTTTGGTCAATCAAAATAAAAAAGATAATGGCTTTGGGGTTTTATGTACTGAATCACCAATTAAATATACCTTAAAATGCTTAAGGTCTTACAACTTTGTATATTTGTTACATAAACTATCACCAAATTTTCTTTTAATAGTTTATTGTCATATATGTTCTACTTGCAATGATATAAATGTATGTATATATTACATCAAACTTTGATGTTTCTTAATGCACATAAGAACTTTCTAACATACAAGACTAGGAATTATCACTTATAGGTCTCAAATTCATATACTAAGAAATAAGGGAGAGGATTCAAGGATAAGAAAAGGTTATCTAATGCAGGCTAAAGCTAGAAAGACAACAAACAATCACATAAAGTCAAAACTTTACAAGAAAAAAGACAAACCTTAACTTTAAAATTTTGTTTTATGAAAAATAAACTTAAAAACTTTGATCTTCCAAAGAGGTTTACAAGTTTTTAAAATTACTCCTGAAACCTGCCTCTACTAGAAAATAAAATCAGAAACTAAAAGCATAAAGGAAAAACATAATATCTGGAAAAAAAACATTAAGTGTGGAAAAATCAATGAAAAATAACAAAAAATAATTCAAATAAGATCTTTTAAGCCTAATTTCAAGAGATCTGGGCAATGAACGAACATGGGAACCTCTTGTAAGAATATAAACATGATCCATCATTCAAACATTCTATTATGGTTTATTTCAATCACTACTATAACATGACGCAATTAGACCTCCTCTTAGGTTTAGATGTATTCTTGTAGTCCATAAAAATAAAAATATCTTCCAAGACATTCTACATTGTTAGTTGTGATAAATCTCTATCCAAATACACATAACCGTAAGTTTTCACAATCCTAGTTCCATCATTATTTCTTTATATAATTTAAGATTTGTAAGGCATTTATATATATATATATATATATATTCCAACATGTGTAAAAATAATAAATTCCTTTAAACAATTTCTCCTAAATAACATAAAAATAAAAAAATAACTTTAAGGTATTTATTTCCTTTCAAATTACCTTAAATTGATTGAAAATTTATTATAGTGCATGAATAAAATTATGTAATAAAAATGTGATCATAATTATAGGATAAACACACTCACGAGTTCACAAAGAATTCTCATTGTAATTTTTAAATATTAAAATTCTCACACTTGTTTTATTGTAATTAGTATCATATCTTTGAGAATAGAGTAAAAAATTTAAACATCAACTCTAAAAAAAGAAGTGAAAATGCTGGATAATTATTATATCACTATTGATAGTTATCATATTGTAACAATATAGTTAAACAAAAGCATTAAAATTTGGTTGTTAGGGGTGTTTGATATAGAGTTTCAATTTGCTTTAAGTTAATTTTTTTTTATATTAATTTTTTAGTATTTTTGGATCGTTTTAATGTGTCAATATCAATTTTTTTCGTTTCAAAAACTACTATTTAAGAAGTGTATGAGAGTATAAAAAAATAATTTTTTTAAAATGTTTTTCACTCATAAATGCATTAAAATAATAGAAAATAACAAAAATATTTAGAAGTATGAAATAATTTTTTTAATTTTTTTTCATAAATATTTTTAAAATATAAAAATAATCGAGCTCTATGTAAATAATAATAAAATCAATTCTAATAAATTATCGTTGTTATTATTATTATAATTATTATTATTAACCCAATTGGTTACTAATCAATTAACAAAAACAAACTCCTACAGCTAAACACAACAAAACATATATTGAAAATAATAATGATAATTTACGAGTGGACATAGATAGATGGTTCTTATTTAATAAATTCATCACTTAAAACAAAAGAGAGAAAAGTTACACTCTTACCTCGTAAGGGTTCGTTGTGTTACCATGTTATTCATAATGATTTGTAATATGATTATCACAACCGACAAATATAATTCCCTGGATTCATTTATTTATTTATTTTTATTTTTATTTTTAGTGAGAGGATTTTATTCATTTATAATATGATTTTCACACCATGTTGTTGACGGCCATGAAAACAAGTATAAAAGTTTAATTAAAAAATAAAACCCGAGATGAAAGGAAGAAACTGTTGGGTTCTCTCCATTACGGTGGACCCCACTACCCAAACTTTGTCCATATGGATTGATTGATTCGACCCGACCCGACCCGACCCCAGCAGTTTAATTTATTGTCATTATTAATATTGTTTTTTATTTCAAAATCAAATCATAAAACAAAGCAGCACACATCTCCCTCACTCACCACACAGGAAAAGAGACTGTCAAATCAAAACGACAAGAGCAGCAGCGGAAAATGGTGTCGTACGTGAGCGCGTTGCTGTACGGAGTAGGAGGCATAGTAGTAGCAGGGATGGCTTTGCTTGTAGCCTTTCAAGAGAAGCTCGTCTACGTCCCGGTCTTACCCGGTCTCACTAAATCCTACCCGATCACTCCTGCTCGACTCCGTCTCCTTTACGAGGACGTTTGGCTCCGATCCGCCGATGGCGTCCGCCTCCACGCTTGGTTCATTAAGCTCATTCCAGAATGCAGAGGTCATGACTCTGCTATTCATTTCGTTTAACTCAGCTAGGGTTTTACATAAGGGGAAACGAATTTCGAATTTAATTTTGATATTTTTGTTGACCTTGAATCTGTTAGAGCTCAAGTAGTGAAAGCATTGATTTGCTTCTTTATATAAACTGGAAATAGGTTGAGTGTCAGTTTTATTGTGCTATTTATTTATTAGTTCCGTTGATTAATTTAATTGAGTCTCCAAAACTCAGATATTAGTGTTGATGGTTTTGCAGGTCCAACTGTCCTGTTTTTCCAAGAGAATGCTGGAAGTATCCTTATCTTCATAAGCCCCGCATTATGTTTGTTGTAATTGTCTCTTGTACTGGGTTCCTTCAGTTTTGTTATTTTGCTTATTGGGTGGCTGAAACATGAGGCCTTAACTAATAACCTTCAGACATTGCTCATCGTCTTGAAATGGTCCGCATAATGATTCAGAGGCTGCAGTGCAATGTGTTCATGCTTTCATATCGAGGGTATGCATTTCCTGCAGTGCAATATTTCTTTTTGTTTATATCTTCAATGATAATTTTAGTATTCTGGTTGCTTTTCTGAGTGGCAACAAATGCTTCATCTTTTCCTTTATCTAAACAGTTATGGAGCAAGTGATGGATATCCTTCGCAGCATGGAATTGCCAAAGATGCTCAGGTGTGGTTCTCAACTATTTCACTTTATCTCCCAATGCTCATCATGTAGCCTATAGCCATGTCAGTTTGCATTTTTTTTTTTTTTGGTTAGGCTGCTTTGGATCATCTTTCACAGAGGACTGACATTGACACATCTAGAATAGTCGTGTTTGGGCGGTCACTAGGGGGTGCAGTGGGGGCTCTGCTTACCAAAAACAACCCTGATAAGGTAATGCTCCAGATAGTTCTGATAGTACTATATGCATTGTATTTCTAGAGTTCAAAATCTTATTTATGGTTTTTTCATAATTGAACATGTTTCTAGTACACCTGTCATGCAACTTTATGTATTTTGTTGATGAGTCTTCTAGCTCACTTGTGTTGTGCTTTTATGTTTACATGAACTTTGTTGGTATTGTCTTTTGTTAGTCATCTTGTGGTGGATGCTCTGTTTGTTTGTGTGAGTGAAGGAGAAAGAAAGGGTGTTTGTTATTTGAAACCACTAGAATTTGTGAATTTAATTGTGGAGCCTTTAATGTGACTTATAATGAATCAATGAGCCTCAGAAGAGAATACCTTGGAGTTGTACTGAACAATACTAGCTGGGCCTTTCCTTTTTATGTGTCTCCAACTACTAGCAGCTGTACTTTATAATGAGTAGAGAACAAAGCGGTATAGTTGGAGCCTCATTGTAGGTTTTAAACTGGCATTGCCATGCATATGGTTCTTAAATGTATGTTCTTTTATTCACTTAAAACCAACCTCATAGGCTTGCTCATTCTAAAGCACTTTGGACCCTTTAATTCAACTTTTCATTCAATTTCTTACTGTCCTATCGATAGGGGGTGTAAATAAGCAATTAATTGAGATTGATAGCTAAGAAATATCAAATAGACATATTTGTCATGCATGCCATGTGCATCTATAATTACTGACAAGAAGGGAATCAAGTACATGCAAACTTTTTGTTTTACATGTACAATTGTGTATATTTAAAATGTTTTAGTGTCCTATCAATAAGGGGTGAAATTAAGCAGTTAATTGAGATTGATAGCCAAGAAATATTGAATTAGATATATTTGTCATGCATGCCATGTGTATCTATAATTACTAACAATAAAGGAAAGGGAATCAAGCACATGCAATTTTTTTTTGTTTTACATGCAGTACAATTGTGTATATTAAAAGGAAGGGATCATAGATAACATCAATAATATCCATCCATCCTGTTATAACTGAATAATTGGAGGTTTGCATATTTTTGAGAAGTTGAAGTAACTAAGTTTTGTTAGCCCTTATAAAATCAAAGGATTGGAAAAGAAAGAGCAAAGAAGGTGAATTCAACCAAAAATATCTTGTCCTTTGTCATGAGTTTTTGTAATATATTTAATTTGTTTCTTCCATATAAGTGTATATGTGCTAACTCTTGTACAAAAAAGAAAAATACAGAACAAAAATAACATTTCTCAAATAGAATTAGACAAGTACAAAATAATAAAAATATATCATCTTGTATGGTTAGGAGGTCTATTAGGCCTCCTTATTAGTATTGGCTCTAATGCATCCTTGTAAGGTGATTGTTCTCGTCCACAACCAACTTAGATTGAAAAAATGCAAAACAAGTAGAGCTTAATGCTTGGGTGAGAACATTTGCTAACTGATCACGGGTGGCAATACACTAAACTTGCAATTGTTTTTTGCAACTATATCACAGTGAAATTGAAATTTAATTTCAACATGTTTCATGCATGAATGAAAAACTTGATTAGCAATGAGATAAGCTGCTCCATGATTATCACACTATAAGATGGGAAGAAAAGAAGAAACAATAAGTAGGAGAGTCATCGTAACTCAACAATAAAATTCACTATTTTCCTTATATTCAACCTTCATAGTTGAACAACCTTTTGTTTGCCTAGTAGACCTCCAAGAAAAGATTACAACAAGTATATAGCATTAGAACTAGTAGACTTTTGATCATTGACATTACCAACTCAAATAGTTACTGAAGCCATGTAGTTAATAAAAGGTAGTAAATGATAAGTCAAAATAAGATGCACCATGAATATAGTATATGTTTAACTACAAAGTAATGGTCCTTAAATAGAGCATGCATGAACTAACAAACCTTTTTAGCAACAAAAGAAATATCTAGTCATGTAAAAATAAGATACTGAAGAGCTCTAATCACCTAACAAAATAAAGTAGGGTCAGGGTAAGCAGAACCATTGTTAAAGGTGGAAGAAAGACGAGAACCAACAACAAACTGTGAGGAAACTAGCTTACATTGGGTCATGCTAGCCTTGTGCACAATGCCAAAGGCTTAGATAGCCCATGAAAAGTATATTGTACTTCAATACTAAAAAAGTAACTCATATGACCCAAATCTCGAATATAGAACTTTGTGCTAAGAAGAGCAAGCAACCAAGACACATAAAAAAGATCATTACTTGTGACAAAGTATCATCAACATAAACCATAAATATATATGCAGACAGTTGAGAATGAATATGTAAAAAGTGCAAGTGTTAGTTTGACACTTGTGAAAGCTTAGATCCCACAAGAATTAGTGTAGCTAATCAAATCATGCATGTGATGGTCTTTTAAGTTGATAGAGAGATTTGTGAAGTTTGCATACATGAGAAGGAAGGTGATGATTAACAAAGCACAAAAGCTGTTGCATGTAAACATTAAGGTCAATAAAACCATAAAGATGTTATGAACATCCATATGTTGAATAGCCTTGGGAAATACCAATAACCAATATTGTCTGAATCATAGCTGGCTTGATAACTAGACTGAAGTTCTCATCAAAGTCAGTGCCTTCCGATTGATAATATCCTTTGGCTACTAGTCGAGCTTTATAGAATTTAATGGATTCATAACTTTTTGTTTAATTTTGTATACCTACTTGCAACCAATAGCATTATTAGAGGGATCAAAAGGAACCAAAGACTAGGTGTTATTGCGTGGACCAACACATCAATTTTCACAGCTGTCATTGAATCTCACAATAGATTGTTTGGCTTCCATGTAACAAGTAGGATTGGATAAAAAAGTTGAAAGTTGAAACAACTTTGACTAAGGAAATATGAGGGACAAGATAATGTTTGGGTTGACGTGGACGAAGGGTCATAAGGAAAGTACAAATAAAAGTATTAGTTAGTAGGAGATTTGTAGTTGAAGATGAACTAGGGGAGTTGTTGTCTATGACATTGTTGGGATCAACAATAATGGGTAGAGTCTAGAGGTAGATGAAGAATATGAGATCGTTGAAGTTGGAGGATGAGAACTAGTTGGAGAGATTGAAAAAAGAGATCAAAGATGGAGCAACATGAAGAGTCCTAAAACTAGGAGACAAAGTGGAAAGGGGTGATGTAGAGGGTGAGGTGATATGGTACATGAAAATGCTAATCCATTGAGAACCAACAACAAGAGGACAAGAAGGCAAGGCTTGTGTTGACAAAAAGAAACTAGTGAAATGGACATGGCATAAGGAAAGGAAGATACATCGAACATACAATGATGGACGCCTTGGACATGATGAACGTGATGAGTAGAGATATCCATGCAACAATATTTTAGGTGATCCAAACTATAACCAAGAAAGATAGATGAGATATAGCAAAAATCAAGTTTATGTTTATTGTATGAATACAAAAACAGGAAGCATAAACAACCAAAAATCTTTAAAAATGCGTAGTTAGGTTGTCATTTGAAAAGTTTCAAAAAGCAGATAGATGCTAAAGAATTTGTGTAGGCATTCCTTTGATGAGAAAGACAATAGATTCAAAGGCATGAGGCCAAAAAATCTGCTCAGATGAAATCTAAAGAGGGTCAAGCTAGCATCACTTTTAACTAAATCTAAAGAGGGTCAAGCTAACATGCTCAGACGAATCTAGATGAGATTGACTGGACTTAGGTACCAAACTTGCCTAAGGGGCAAACCTTTCAGTTAAGATTAAATGACTTGGGAAGAAATTTGATGAGCCTTATTAAAGAGAACTTGATATGCAAAAGTATGGATGACTAAGAAATTGATGCCAGACTTGTTTGTGGTTCTTGTGATAGAGAACACTTAAGGATTAGAGAAAGGGTTGGTATTGAAACTAAATATAAACCATCTATAATTGTGTCATACAAGAGGATGGCAATGAAAACTTGATAGGACAGGATAAAAGAGCTTATGATTTTTTTTTAAAAAACATCATTATCTAAAACAAATTGTTGCAAGAATGTGTAAAATAAAAAGTTGATGGGAATGTTGAGGTATGTGAATTGAAGTATAGCCAAGATGTAAGATATTAAATTTCTTATTGTCACTTAGTGCAAGTGTAGGGTTCCATATGAGTGAGTCCATGAATGTCTGAAGTGACATGATGTGTCACCTGGATATTAGAATGCCATGATTGATCATGATTTGAAGAGTGACCAACTTAAGTGGTGTTGTTCGAAGGTGTAGGCCTAAAATTGAAAAAAAATCATGATAAGGCAATATGATTATAGTTACCATATATTTGACATCAGGTTTGGGTGGCCTACCATGGTTGATTCCACCTTAATTTATCCCCTTAATTTTTTTTTTGTCAATCTAACTGACTTCCACCTTGCTTCTTTGTTGAAAAGACTGATTTGACTGTTAAAGTTGTTATCTCTATCAAAAGGTGGACTCAATGCTGGTGTAAGGGGTAGTCATGTCATCAACAAGCGTGGATCCAATAAAGAACATAGGAAAGTCATCAACATGTAAGAATTCATAGGTCAAAAGTAAACTATGCAATTTTGAGAAAGTAATAGGTTCGAATCGAGCTGTTAGAGCGGTTACTAAGCCCTTGAACTTCAAACTTTGATGGTAGATTTTTGAACACATACAAGTTAAAATATTTGAGAATGTGTGGTTTACAAATTGCTATCAATTCATCATCGTATGCTTTTTGTTTGATTTTCCATAATACAAATTAAGTGGAAATTGATTCTCTAGGAAGCTCTCACAGATCAAGAAGGCTTGAGTGAAAGGCAAGAGAGATTATCCAAGGAAGTCATAATTGCTATTGAGCAAAAGTGTTGATACCATGTAAAATCAATGGAAGAGAAAGAATGAAAATTCGACAAAAAATATTTTGTGCTTTTCATGTGTTTTTGTTTTTAGATTCAATGTATTTCTATTACATTTTTATTATATATATATATATATATATATATATATATATATATATGCATGCGCTAATCTTAGTGTAAGTAGGAAAAATACAAAACATGAAGAGCATGTCTCCTTGTATGGTTAGGAAGTCTTTTGAGCTTCCTCATTAGTATTGAGCTATAGCCATGTCTAAAATTGACTAATAGCTTGTTCAAGTTAAAGCCAGTGCAAGGAAGTTTTAGCATATACATGCATTAACGTGTGGCATAGATGGTTTAATAAACAAGTTTTGACATATAAGTTTCAGCATATACATGCATTGACATGTGGTACAAATATTCTAATATACAAGCTTTGACATATATTTCATTGTCTGAACCTTAGCAAAGAAAGGGTGGAACCAAAATTGTGGTTCCTGGTACCCATAGTGGTTTCTAGAACAATTTTCACCAGTTAACAGGAAGGGACTTTGTTGGTTTTGATTTATCATATTCTCTTGTTTAGGTATACATATCACCTTAACTAGAGTGTTCATTTTTTTTTGGAAAATATTCATAGATGTCTCTTCTAATTTACAGTCAAGCTGCAGGTGAAGATGCAGATTATGAGTTTTGGATAGGATAGCTGTTTATTCTTCTCTTTTGTATTTTGCTTTCACATGGCATTTCTTTCTAGTTTGAAATATGATAATCCATGTTATTTTGCTGTCTTTCCATCTACACTATTCATTTCATTAACATTAAAGAAACCAAATGAGAAAGCTGATTTGTGCAAGGTCAGGGCAATCAAATTCACACTTACCCACTCATTTTGGCTACTTTTTATTGAAATATTGGAATTTATTCACCTTCTCTGTTGGAGTTTGTCAAACTACACAGTATCAGGGTGTTTTTTTTTTTTTTTTTTTTTATTTGTTGTGGTCATCATCTTTTATCGGCTTTATCATTTCAGGTTGCTGCATTGATCCTGGAGAACACTTTTACATCCATTCTAGACATGGCAGGAGTTCTACTGCCCTTCCTAAAGTGGTTTATTGGAGGCACTGGCTCAAAAGGGCCCAAAATTCTTAATTTTCTTGTTCGTTCTCCATGGAGTACCATTGACATTGTTGGCCAGGTGAGATCAAATGTTTGTGGAAACTCATGCTTTCCATTATTAATTATTTATGAATACAGAGCACTTTTGCATCTTAACATGTTTGGAGTCCATTGTCAATCTCTTGTTGATACTGCTAGCATGTTTCTATATCTTCTATTATTTGAGTATGTATAGTTGGAGTTATAGGCTGAATGTGCCGCTTGCTTTTCTTTGGTTTGTGAAAGGATTAAAGCGCATGTGCTGATAGCTTGTTGAAGTTGAACTAGCTATTTTCAAAATTGCGTTTCTGGAAATGGCAATTACAGTTCATTGATGCTTTTCTACCCTTTTGATTTCCTTTATCTGTTCATCATGGATTGACCTTCTTAATTGCAGATTAATCAGCCAATTCTTTTTCTTTCTGGATTGCAAGATGAAATGGTTCCTCCATCACATATGCAAATGCTCTACGCTAAAGTAGCCTCTCATAATAGGGAATGCATCTTTGTGGAGTTTCCTAATGGCATGCATATGGACACTTGGCTTGCTGGTGGTGATCACTACTGGAGAACTATTCAGCAGTTTATAGGAAACCATGTTCCAGAGATAAAGGAACATGAATCATCTCACGATGACAAAGGTGATTCTTTTTCTTCTTGAAATCTTATGAATCATGTCTTGAAAAAATGCCCTTTAATGTAATAGCTGAAGGAAAAACAGGGATCTAAATCATATTTGATTGGATGGAATTTGTCCCCTGATTTTAGGCTCTGTTAATCTTCTGCTACATCATTTGATGCTTATGTTAGGGACTTCTGCATGACCCAATGTTTGGGTCTCTTAGGCAAAACATGGGAGCCAGCCTGCATTTCCCTTTAGCTTTTCCTTTTTATTGCACTTGATAACCATTATCACTAATCTCTTGTAAACCAAAGATAATCCACAAGTTTTCAAGTTCTATACATAAATGGTATGCTCTGCTTGTATTCAATTGACATGTCTTTTTCCTTCCATAGGCACTTTCATATTTTGCAGACATTGTTTTCATGACAAAAACTACCCAATGTGTATTTTGTACTCTTGTATTTCTCCCTTTCCACGGCAATTCCCTTCACAACCCATTTATGCTGTATTACATATTTCATTGTTATTATAATACCTCTTTTTCTGGCGTGTGGGATAACCAGCTTTAGAATCTTAGTTATATCAAAAATATTAGCACTGCCTTGATGGCCCAAGTTCAACTTTCACTATCCAAACTCACCTCAGTTATTTACTTTTTGACGAGCTTCCTAATATTTCTGTTTCCAGATACTGAGGGGAGGTGACTTCATTTAGAATTTTAAGATGTTATAAATTGCTCATGACAGCGACTTGAACTCAGAAAGTGTTGGCACCTTTTTTCTTTTTTCCTTGAAGTGGCAGCAATTAAAAGCTTTCTGTGAGGAGTTCGCTCACTGAACAGTGAAATCAGCTCAAGGCATTATGGTTTTCTTTGATATTTTTGTTGGTTTTACAAGCTTCAGCAGATGTTTAGAAAATATGAACGCCCATTGGTATATTGTACACCGTTTCAATACATCTCCTTAGCTAGTGAATTCTGACCGGCTCTGATTGTATGGAAGAAATCTCTGAAAATTTAAATAAATTCGTGAAGTTCATATGCTGGACCACGTATGTTTCCAAGCAGTTTTTACTTACATTGGTCTTTTGAAGTTTCCGAAATACTAATTGTTATTTGCTTTGCCTGGTACGCCTTATCTTAACCTGCTCATGGTCGCTACTTATGGTTCACCGATAATGTTTTGCTGAATGTTGATAGATGGACCTCTATCAATAAGAGTTACTATACCAGTTTATGATGCAACCCGCAATTCCAAAAGTAGAACTAATAACAATTCCACAAGTTCATATGCTTTCTAATGATTTGGAATGGTTATGCTTTGGACAAAAGTAGCAAAACAGTGAAGAAAACAGTTTAGGAATCAAAGGGTTATAGAAATACCGAGGGACGGGGAGTTTGATACCTTTTTTTTTTTTTTCCTTTTGTTTTTTGGTTATTGTAAAATAAAAAGTTGTTTCTTGTGTGTGTGCATGTATATACACATATTATATTAACAAAGATATTTGAAGGAAAAAATTGTATATAGACTTCATTTAATTTAAAGAACTTCATTTAATTTAAGAAATGTATTATTAGTTAAACCGCAAAACTGATAATTAAGAAATGATGGCATTAAAGTGGCATGAAAATTGTGGAAGTGATGGTGAATAATTGATTTGTTATAATAATATTAAATTGATTTCTTTAGTATTATATTAATATTAAATTATAATAAGCAAGGACAATCATTAGTAAATATTTCAAGGAAAGATCACTTGAAACCTTTTGTGGTGACATTTTTCATATTCCTTTCTGAAAAATCACATCTTTACCTTTTACTTTCTGAAAAATTACATCTTTGATACTATATCATGTGAAGGCCAACATTAAAATTTGATAAAAATGCTTGATTTTCCTTTTACGTTTTCTTCTCATCTCTATATCTCCATCAACCACCTTCCCTACTTTCTTTGTTTTTTAAGTTGGCCATGCCTTCATCATCATCACAATCAAAATGAACCCCCACATGAGAACATCATCTTTAACCTTAAACACTCTTTTGTAGATTAACCCATAACAACCAATGGGACAATAACGCCAACATTTTTTTGTTTTTATTAGCAATAATAATTATCAATGAATAAGAAATCTATAATTGAGATTCTTTCCTATGAACAAATAATAAATGATATTTGCAATAACAATTTCGCTTGCTTCCACGCTCGTACAGATTCCTGTTAATTTCTGAATGCACGGACATTTCCTCTCCCTCTTGAGTTCTTTCTTAAGAGAAACAAAATAAAATTCTGCCTCATAATAGTTGCATCTGTTTGTAACACAGACTCTGCCACCGGCATAATTCAAAACGCTGACGTGTGTAGCTCGTTCTAAATAGCCTGGTGATAACTCTCTGAGTCAACCTCATGACGGCTCAGCAACCAACACCAATCATCCCTCTGCTGCCAAACACCACAAAGCCATAAAATCCCTCACTTCTCATGTATCTCCGGTCATCCACACAAGAAAATGAAACAATATATTTTTTTTTCCGAAGCCCAACACTAGCTGTAACTATGCTTTCCTACCCATAAAAACTATGATTAAGATTTATTTAATTTCTATAGTTGAAGGATATGGCATTAAAGGCATGAGGTGCATACCGCCACTGCAACCCATGCACGGTGCCAACAACTCAGAGTCGACTCAGGAACAGCTGGACTGCATCAGTGCAGAGTCGGAGAAATTCAGGTGGTCGCTGCGGAGGACGGGAAGCTCGAGCTCGACGACACCACGTACGTGGGGAAAAGAGATGGAGGCGAGGCTGAAAGGAATATCGAGCTCCAGCGGTGAAGGGACTCCGGATTCGGTAAATAGTAGCAGGCGTCGGGTCGACCTGCCGATAGCTTTTGTTGAAGAAAAGGAGCCTAAGGGCAAGTCCAACGGGACTATCCATCAGAGGAGGCAAAGAAATAATTTAAAAAATTTGACTCTTTTTGTTAAATTTGTCTCTCCAACGGGGAGAGCTAACTGAGGAGTCAAAATGGATTTTTTGTTTTCGGGAGCCATTCCCACAATTTTTTCATGCAGAGGCAAATTATTAAAATCCGACCGTTAGTAAAAATATTACCGTTGCCATTCCAAATAAAAGCAGACATCAACACGAATTCATCAATTGCAAAATCACAATATATTTTACAGCAAACTCCAGAAAACTCAGAACAAGAAAAATCTGAAGAAAAATCGTAAAAACACAGCAAACTCGAACAATTGCAAAAACACAGCAACTTCGCATCGTCAAACCATTGTCCAAACAAAATAGACATCAACATGAATTCAACAATTGCAAAAACACAGTAAATTTCACAGCAAACTCCAGCAAACTCGAAGAAGAAAAATCGCAGAAAATACTTCATCCAACGAGCAGATTGCATCTTCACTTTGTGTCAAATCTTCTGCCCACTCCATCGTCGGTTTGTTTTCTAAACTTAAACGACTTGTTTTTGTACACATAGGTAGGTTTGTTTATCATAGCTTTGATTTCTATTTGAACAAGAACACATGATATAGAAACTCGAACAACAGAATCAAAACAGAAGCTCGAGGGAGAGGAGTGGGGAGCAGGGAGCAGAGTAAGGGGGGATGGAGCAGAGGGGGAGAGAGCAGAGGGAGAGGGGGGAAAAGAGTAAAGTGAGGAATGCCATTGGAGAGGAAGAAGGGGAGAAAGGGAGAGGGGGCAGAGAGGGATCGCCATGGGAGAAGAGGCGAGATTGCAGAGTGAGAGGGACGGAATTGCAGAGTGAGAGGGACAAAGACGAGAGACGAGATGGGAGAGTGAGAGGGACGGAGACGAGAGACAAGATAGGAGAGTGAGAGGGACGAAGATGAGAGGCTAGATCAGAGAGTGAGAGGGATGGAGGTCAGATCGGTGAGTGAGAGGGACGGAGGCGAGAGCTTGAGCAGATAAATGGTGGTGTGCGGCGCAATTGAAGTAGGGTTTTAGGGTGGGGTATTTTAATGTTTAGGGAAAAAATAAGAAATTAATAATAATAATTAGTAAAAATAATAATCGGAAGAAATTGATAAATTCTGAATTTTTTTGATCAATTAGTTTAATTAGATGTTTTAAATTTACGGTTAGATTTAAAAATTGTGTAAATTTAGTTTTTAGAATTTTTGTGGAGGTAATTAATAATAATATTTAGTAAAAATAATAATTATGCGAAGTTGATAAATTCTGAATTTTTTGATCAATTAGCTTAATTAGATGTTTTAAATTTACGGTTAGATTTAAGAACTGTGTAAATTTAGTTTTTAGAATGTTTGTAGAGGTAATTAATAATAATATTTAGTAAAAATAATAATTATGCGAAGTTGATAAATTATGAATTTTTTGATTAATTAGCTTAATTAACACAATGTATTTTTTATGCAGATGGACTCAAATTTACCAAATTCATTCACTGACTTTCTTATAAGTGAATGTGAACAAATTGTTTCTCAACAAAGTGATCCTACTGTTCATACAACTAAAAAATCACAAAGAAGTAAAAACTTTTCGTCAGAAGAAGATTGTTTACTTGTAGCTGCATGGTTAAATACTAGCAAAGATCTAATCACAGGAGTTGATCAACAATCAAGACATTTTTGGGCTCGAGTACATGCGTACTTTGTCGAGAATGGAGGAAACTTGAATAATCATTCTCAAATAAACATCTCAAATAGATGATAAGAAATAAACAGAGAAGTTGGAAAATTTGTTGGTTTTGTTATCCAAATTGAAAACCATCAACAAAGTGGAACGACTGAAGAATCAAGGGTAATGTTTTTCTTAATCATTTTCATATTAAATTATTTGTTTAACATATTTATCATATAACATAGTTTTATTTATTGAATTTGATTTACCAGATTAATGATGCTCGACAAATGTATGCTTCAGTCGTTGGCAAACGATTTCAACTGGAACATTATTGGTTTATCTTAAAAAAAGAACCCAAGTGGCAATTTGAACGTGCAAGTCTTTATCAGAAGTCAAACAAGAAACAAAAATATCATGGAAATGCAAGTCCAACTTCTTCAACTCCATCAATCGCTGATTCTGTTAGTTTAGAAGAAGATAGTGACGCATTTGTTTACCAAAATAGACCAATTGGTCAGAAAGCTGCAAAAGAATGACTTAAACGTAGATAAGGAAAAGAGAAAGTTGAGGAGACAAGTGTAGCAACTATCTTACAACAATTGAAGGATAGTTTTAATGAAATTGAGGTAGAATAAAAACACGAAAGAAAAATTATGTTAGAGCTACAAGCTTTATTGATTAAACAAAAGCAAGAGAAACAAGAGATGAAGATTATAAAGATGGATACTTCTACAATGGATCCAATTTCTGCAGCGTATTTTGAAGATAAAAAGCTGGAAATTATGGCAAAAAGAAGTGCTAATTTGTAATTAATTTGATTGAATTATCTGTAATGAAATTTATGTTAATTAATTATGTAAGAACTTATTGATTATTTTTTAATGTATTAAATTTATTTTTAAAATTTTCTAACACTCAAAAATTCAAATTTCAAATATTCCAGATCTTTTAATTATAATTAATTTTTTAAATATAAATATAAATATATATAATATTTTTATTGTTGGCGGGTTTCTCAAAAATAATTATTTAATTATATAACTTATTCCTATTAATTATATAATTAAACTATATACAAAATCCTTAAATTTTGTTTAAAATTAGATTAAAACAAATGGCTCTTTAAAATAGCTCTTTATCATTAGACTGTATATCACCTTAAAAATCATTTATATACTATTTAAAAATCTATTTTTATGATTTGAATATTTAAAATAACTCTTACTATTAGACTTGACTGAAAAATAGGTGCCCAGATGGAGCCCGGTGTACTCATCACTTTAGCTTCGCTTCCAAGGGGAGGGAGTGATCTAATGCGGATACGCTTCAGGTGCGTATATATCGCTTGTTTTTTATTGTACAGTGGTGATTCTTTTCAATGTGATTTTTTGATCCTACGGTCAGTGTGGTTTCGTATCTGCCTGGGTATCGTGATAGAGATGAGATTAGACACGTAATTAAATGCTGCGAAACTAGTAGTCACTTGCCGTTTTTTTTATTTTTATTCCGTTAGGGTTATCTGCCAAAGAAGCTACACCTCTGCCTGGGCTGTTCGAGCACTACTCAAGTGTAGGACCCACAATCCCAAAGTAAAATCCACGCCTCTTGAGAAGCGGTCCAGGAAAGGTCCAAGACAGGAGGAGCTCATTGGTTGTGTTTGTAACCTTTTTCACTGAGCATTGTCGCCGTGTCGGTCGAAGGCCCTCCCCTTTTCTTCTTCAACCAGGACACACGTGCGTTTCATAACGGCCGTGTCTGTTTACGAGAATAATTGTGATAGATTTTGAAAATATTTTTTATGTTGAAATATATTAAAATAATATTTTTTTATTTTTTAAAAATTATTTTTGATATCAACACATTAAAATATTTAAAATATTAAATTACTGATTTTTTAAATTAAAATAAAAAGAAAAAATAACCAAAACGCAAGTTTGGCTGCGTGTGCCAAACGGGCACGAAACTCACGGCAGCCTCCATGGATGGACAACTAAACCTTTCCAGGTTTACAGGGGACATTGAAAAGGAATTGGCCTCTCCTTTCTTGCATGCATTCAACTTGGATCGACGGTTTATTTCTTTATCGAGTTTCTTAAACCCAAGATAACACTGCTTTTAATCCAATGAGGTATTCCTGTTGCTTGGTCTTGTCCCTGATTAGACATTCCACTTCGAGAAACACATGACATTGGGCTAAGGTTTCAATAAATACCCACAGTTTGATCATATTAATCATGTTATTCTTCAATGATTATAAAAAAATATTGGAACTAGATAAGACACTTTAAATTCATGTATTAATTAACGACAGTATACAAACTGTCATAATTTCCATATAAAAACAAAATAAGCAAAAATTACAGTTCATCATTTTATTAAACAATTATAATGCAATATAATATAAATGATTAGCAGTAAGAAATTACTTTAGAGTTTGTGCTAGATAATACAAATATTAGAAAGGTAACACCTCTAGATTTTACAACCTATCATGGTGGATGGTAGTTTCCCAAGTTATGGCTAGCATGATGTAGCCTTTCTTGATTATTCTATCTGTAAAGTTTCAGATTGAAGCCTTGGGAAGATTTGATCTTCGAAAATGATATCACATGCTGTCACAGTATCATTTCCCCTCTTGTCCAATGGAGGTTTTCAGACTAAATTTTTGCACGATCGCTGCATGGTAGTTTTGGTTCGGGCTTCACCAAATGCATGTCATGTGCCAGATCATTTGGTGCCTACTCTCAGCAGTATTTATAATGATTCTGAATTTTGCATAATTTCTTTGATTAGTCGGGACATGCTTAACAAGTGGCAACCTGAAACATGGTGGGCAGAGAACTACGACAGGATCATGGAGCTTTACGATGTTCAGAGGTTTAACCGCCAAGCTTCCGACAGCCCCAAGGTTCGAGGATGAGGAGAGCTACTTCGGTATCTGACAACTGAAGGCATGGTCATTGGTATGAAGGATGATGAAGCAACAGAGGATCTACAAGCAAGCCGCAGATTATGAAGATTAAGCAGCAAATCAATATTTCCCTCAATCATGGAAATCATGTAATAGACTCAAATGAATATGGAAACTACAGCTACAGATCAGCCGAGACACTGTTATTTGCATTCATGACAGTGTATATGAATAGCAATAGCAAAATCAAACAATGTATTGAAAACAGAAAGCATTTTTCAATTAAACTTTAATTCCAGCATCTCCTTCTTTAATTGGAACATTTTCATTTAGGCTCCCAAATCACAGATTTGGAATTCCAAGCAAGGTTGTCATTGCGTTTTAATTAGTGTTTTGTTTTTCAATTGAAATAAAATATTTTGATACGGCAAAATTAAAAGCCCTGAATCCAAGAAATAAATAAATAGCAGGACCTTTTCCATTGAATGTATCACGTCGGGAAGTGAGGTTTGAACTCTAATGATGTCTAAGAGCAAGTACAATGGTAAAAGTCATTTTAGAGAGCTAAATTTTTAAAATAGTTTTTTGAATAATGTAAATATGGTTTTTTTGTTTATGTGTTCTCCAATGGTAAAAGCTATTTATAAGAGTTTTTTTTTATATTATTTTAAATATAATGCAATTATTTTATATAAAATCAATTCCCTGCTCCTAACTGAACCTTGATTCCTTAATTTGAAACCTAGAAATTACTTTCTTTATCCATAATCATACACACAAAATCAAAGAAACTTCCTTTAGAATACTCAGAATCTTGATTCCATGGATTCTAAAGCAAATAACTCATTCTCATTTCACTATGATCAATTTCAAACAAATCTCATATCTTATCCTTAAAAGTCTCTATACACACTTGAAAATCAATTTTTCAAAAATTACAAGAAACAATCACCAACTTTTTTTAGATGATAGAGTCTTGAGCTTTGATAAGCCAAACTAAACAGCTTCCATCAACTGTAGATTTCCAAAACACTTTCTTTCTCACTTGTCAATATGATATTCAATCAAACATAGGAAACCTAGAAAATGAAATGAGTTCTGAATACTTGATGTGAGAAAAGAAATTCCAAAAACTGAAACTTTCAACTTCCTCAATATAAAATATGAAAAACCCATCATGTGGTCTCCAAAAAAGCTCAACAAAATCTAGCTTGTTTTGATAACTAGAAGCTGAAAGTGAAAAAATATCCTTAGCAAGTAGCTTTCGTGATGTTTTCTCTTCTCTCCATGTGAACTACAGAAAAAATGCAATCCTTTTGGCTTGCTTAAGTGATCTACCAGTTGCTTATTTATACTTTTGACTATAAAAAAACTCATGCAACTGTATCTTAAGTTGTATTTGTTGGCCTGAAGCAATGTCTCAGGCCAGTATTTGTTATATTCTCCAAATTGCTTCCCTTATGTCTAGTCGTTGCACTGGACATGTGTGTTTGTTCTAGTGGGTTTGTTGTAGACAAATGGTTGAACAACCCATGAGCATGTCCAAAGCCAAAGAAAATGCAAATTTCAATTTTCACTTACACTTCCATTCTGAGCTAAGTATTCCATCAAATTCCTGGAGGAAATGTAAATTACACGAAACTTTATATAAATCCAAGACTAATGACAGACATGGACAAACCACAAATGCTTGTTCATATTACTAGAACACAAATTCTTCTATTTAAAACCGAAATGCATAAACACATGGCAATCAATCAAGGAAAAACCCATATTAAAACCAAACTCATATCAACACTCAAATCAACCAACATTTATTTTGCCTTGCAAATCAAGAAATAGAAAATAGAAAAAGATTAGAAAACTTACCTTTTCGGGTGGAAACAGTGGATTCTTGAGAGCAAGTCCAATTTCTTGTTTTTCTTGACTCTCGGATCTACAAATCAATCCCTTAAAGAAGGAACTGGTCCTTGTTCTGCTTTCATGAAGCAAAAATGTTCGAAATGATTTATTCATTTGACGAACAATGTTTCTGAACAACATTTCAACGGTAAAATGTGCTTTTTAGCTCTTCTCTTTGGGTAGCTACAAATAGCAACACACCAACGAAACAACTATTTTCCCTACTCAAATAGCTGTCTCGTTGGAATGTTGTAAAATGAAATAAAAAGCTAAAAGTACAGAATTTTGGATGTGGCTATTCATATAGCTTCACTGTTGGATTTATTCTAAAAGAACAAGTCCAATAATAAAAGCTATTTTAAAGAGCTAAATCTCTAAAATAATTTTTTAAATAATGTAAATATAGTTTTTTTTTTTGTCTATGTCTACTCCAATTGTAAAAGCCATTTTGAAAAGCCATTTTTTATATATCATTTTAAATATAGTATAATTATTTTGTATATACATTAATTATGCAATTAATTATACAATTAATAGGATTAAATTATATTATTAGATAATTTCTTTTAAAAAAACCCACCAACAATATAATTATAAATTTTTTAATTATATTTAAATAAAAAAATAAAAGACTCACAATATTATCATAATCAACACACTAAACAAAATATTCAAAGTAATCAATATGAAATCGCATTGCCCTTCGCTAGTTTCATGGTCGGCGTATTTAATCCAATTCAATTCTATATATATTTTTTGAAAAAAACTCAAATATCTTGAAATAATCAAATTAATTTGAAGAGTCATTCGTGTATAGTAAAAATTATAGATTACATATTTTAATTGTTATTAGTGTTAATTGTGAGTTGATTTTATGTGAAAAAAAAAATATTTTTTCCAAAATTTATTTTTTATGACATGATTTTTTTATATAAAAATTATAGTTAGTATTTCAAGATATTTTAGAAAACTCTAAACAACTTCGTCACCATTCTCTCCTCCACTTTCCCTTCGTCTCTCAAGACTTCAGCTTCTCTTGTTCTCTATGCCACTATTTCACCAACTTTAGCCAAAAGCGCAGTTGATCCAAACTCTATCCATCAGCTCCACCAACATGTCTAAAAAAATCCATTATAACATACCCTACTGGCTTCTCAAGCTTTATATCCTGATGGGGTTGTGGGGATCTGGCTTTGGTGTAGATGATTTAGGCAAAGTGGGTTTGGAAATGAGCGAGAGTGAAGGAGAGTGGAAGCCATATGAACCCTAAAGCAAAAGTGAAAGGAAGAAGATAAGGTGAGCTACTAGTATTTTGTTGGATAAATTAATTATATGGGCAATAAAAGATAGATATTTGTAAGTTTGCTTCCTTGCTGTCTTTTTCGAAGAAGAAGCAAGTTCAATTGAAGACATAGCCAGTCAGAGTAAACACCAATGCCAGTGTAAAAATTATGTCATTTTTGTTTAAGACGCTACAAATAGCAACTCAAACATCAGATAACTCCTGCATTGGAGATGATAAAGTGAAACAAAAATTCTAAAAGTATACTATTTTAGTTTTGGCTCTTCTAATAGCTTCCCCATTGGACTTGCTCACCATGACATTTTTTAAACCAATTACAGAGATCAAAGATGGAATCTGTAGAAGACATTCTTGCAACACCACCACTGGATAAAGAATGATTACCTTATAATTCGTGTCACCTAATAGGGATGGGAATGGGATACTCATCCTTAGAACATGAATGAAAAATGAAAAAAACTTAATTTGTAGGGATCAAATGGAAATACTATAAGCCTTTTGTGTAAAAAGATTATTTTTTTTTCCTTTGTGTCAATTTTGATGCTTCATCTCAAATGTTTTTTTATTTATTTATTAAAAAGCCAAAACTATTTCATAAAATTGGTCATTAATTTATGATTAGAACATTTACGTATGCATCGGGTGAGTGATAGAAATTGACAAGATAGTAAGTGTAGTGGTTGAATTGTAAACTATGAAAACTATACAGAGCAAAATGTAAAAAATATTGGGTTTATGAATATCGTACATGTAGTAGAAATAATACAATAAAATTATTCAATAGTTATCAAGATCTCACTAGATAGATCTAGAGTTTAGAGATTTATTACTTAAAGATTTGATTTTCTTCGGCTTTGAATATTTCTTTAAAGCTTGAGTTTTCTCAAACCATTCACCATTCAACATAAAGAGAAGTGAAAAAACAACAATGCTTTAGCTCAAAACATTTAATACAAAATGATAAAATTAGAAAAAAAAACTTATAAAAAATCAAGGAAATAAAAATTCAAATTAGTCCAGGTCAACTAGACTAACTCGCCACTTGTAACATAAGAAAAGGATAAAAAGAATAGTTTAAAGTAAAATGACTTGTCTTTCACCGCACTACCGTAAAAGCTGGATTTTGGTAACCAGAAGGGACCTTGTATTATCTTAACAACTAAAACAGATCACCGTCCAATCACTGTAGCGTGTGAGACAAATCACTATGGATGAAAATAGTATTGCTTAGTTTTCGGGTCGGTTCATTTCATTCGGTTCACCGATTTACTGATTTATTTTGTTTTGCATAGAAAAATAACGATTTTATCCCTCAAATGGATAAAAATTACACCCACACTGAAAGGTTTTTATGGTAATTGCATATTTTCGGTCTAGTTCGGATAAACAGTTTATTGAATTTTAAATATTTCTTTGTATAGTGAAATAACCATTCTATCCCTCGAAAAAGACAAAAATTAGCTCTGGCCGGGAGGGGTTTCGTTGGAATTTCATATTTTTTTTTCAAATGGCTAAATACCCCCTAATAAGACAAAAGCGAAGAGTTGGATGTTGGGGTGTCTAGATAATTTACCAATTATTTAATATTTATTCTGCCAATATACTGTTAGCATGTCCCAGACTCATTGTTCGTTTCCAAGCTCATGTGTGTTTTGGACGACTCATGTGGCATTTTCCGGCATCTGAAATCATCCAATCGGCATCTAGAATGATTTTCAACCATGCTCTCTTCCTCCTGGGACAACACGTCTACTTATATGGTGTCTTAAAATATATCAATGGTCGTTTGAATTTTCCTCCCCTTTTCTCTCTTACTTGCGCAAACACACGTCAATGCATCTATTTATTGTGATATTTCAGTTTAGTCCCTCAACTTTCAATTTTATTTTACGGTCCTTATTGCTATTATATAGGTTTTGAATTGTTGCAATTAGGTCCTTCAATTGAAATTGATTATATATTGTACTTTCATTTCAATCCTCAGTCTTTGAATTTTCAAATTGGTGTGAAATCCTTAATGTTTTTGGTATCAAAGTTTTGATTCATTTCAATTTCATCCTTGCATGCAAATTAATTATAAATCCTTAATATTCTCGGTATCAAAGTTTGATTTTTTTTTCAATTTTATCCTTCAATGCAAATTAATTATAGATTTAAGTTTTATTTCAGTCACAATTCTTTTAATTTCTGGTTTTATTTTAAATTATTTAATTTTATTGTTATCAATGTTTATATTTATTTCAATTTCATTTTTCAAATTAAATTTACTATATATGTTTTTTTTTTTTCATTTTGGGCCTTATAATTTTAATCTTGGATTTTATTTTAATTCATTTATTTTTTTATATATAGTTCTTACATAGTTACTATTTCTTCCCGTGTTTATATGTACATACTCTTAGTTTTTATTTTTTCTTTGTTTCCAATGTTATTAAGGTTTTTTGTTTAATGTTCAAATTTTAATCTATGTTGGTGATCATTTGAAAATTAATAATTATTATCATTTATCTTTTTTTCTCCCTTCAAGTCAAATAATTTCTTAAAATCTAATAATATTTATTTTTATTTTGTCATTTATTTTATTTTTTAATTGTTTTTTTTGTTAATATTGTTAGGTCTTGAATTTTGTAATTATCATAAATAAATCATTCAAAATAATGATAATTATTATTTGATAGTTTTCTTTTCTTTTAAATATGTCAAATTAATTATATATTTTGATATTTAATATTAACGCTTATTTTCTCTTATATATATATATGACCTAGGTTTTTTTGAACAAAAAAATACTATCATTGTTTTGAAATACTTTTAATATAATAATATGAGTAATAAATCTTATAAAATAATTTCAAATTTCTTATTATTATAGATAAAGCATTCAAAATAATGATAATAATTATTTATAAGGTTTTGTTTTCTTATAGATATGAGATATGTAAGATTAATTATATATTTTGATATTAACATCTTAATATATATATCTTGAACTGTCTTTTCTTGATAATCTCACATTAATTTAATCTCAATTTTATAATTTTTTTAATATAATAATATGAAGAAAAAATCTGAAAAAGAATCTTTGATAAATTTTAGTAGTTGCATTTTTGGTATGTGTAAAATAAATTATTTGTCAAATATTTAAAACATGTCCAACAAACATTTAGTATGTTACAGACAATAAATAATATTTTTAGTCAATTTGATCAATTAAGGTTTTGCTATCTATCAATTAAATTTTTACCAAAGTAGTTGAAACAAAACCACTAATCAAATTGTTTGGTAGATAAAACAAATAACTGATCTGTGCTAAAATTCAACAATTATATTTTTAGTATTTGCTAATTAAAGAATTCATGAAATAAATAAAACATACACAACAATCAATCAGTGTGTTACATGAAGCACGTATCTCATTTTAAAATAATTATTTCGATTCCAATTATATAATTTACCGATGAAATAATTATCAAAATAATTTTAATAGAAGCAACATTCAATCACTTTTAGGTGGTGAAAAAAAACCCTATCTAACAAATTCTATTAATTATAATTTTACTAATTAAATATTAAAATAACTAATTGCAACACGTATAAAATCAATCAATTTTCTACATAGAAAAAAAACTCAGATAAGGCATTCTAAATAATGATAATGATTATTTTTAAGTTTTTTTCTTACAAATATGTGAGACTAATTATATATTTTAATATTTATTTAATATTAACATCTAAAAATATATATAGAGGAAAAAAATGTCCTAGAATTTTTTGAAGAAAAAAAAATTAATATCAATGTTTTGAAATACTTTTAATATAATAATATGAGGAATAAATCTTATAAAATAAAATAAAAATGATATATTTTGATATTTATTAATATGAAGACCTTAAAAATATATATATAAAAATATGGATAACATATCTTGGAAAAAAAATGAAAATTTGTTTTTCAAATTGCTGAAATGAATTTAATCTTAGTATTCTAAAATACTTCAAATATAATAATATGGATGACATATCTTGGAAAACAAATTCATTTTTTTTATAATGATAATGACAGTGGCAATAGTAATATTGTCAATGATGTTTAGAATATTAATTATTTTCAATAATTTTTCCAATAACAACTATAATAATTATGATAATTTAACAATCATGATAATAAAAATAAGAATAATAATCAAGATAATTCATTAAACGATGTTATTTTTGTAAAAAATGGACTTCAACAACTTTTTTTATGTATGATGTTTCATATATAATATTACATGAATAAAAAGCTACACATATACAAAACAAGTTAAAAAAATTGGTCAAATTATCTACAAATAAAAAATATATGAATTAGTTGCCCTGCGCTTCGCCGCAAATAAAATCAAATTTTATAACATGTCAAAAAATATTAATGGTTCTTGATTTATTTAATAATGCTATACATTAAAGTGAAATAATAAATCTACAAGACTTTCAATTTTTTTGGATATATTCATTTTATTATAGATAATGCCTTTAAAATAATTAGAAATAATATTTTAAAAGTTTTTTCTCTTAAAAATAATTCTATTTTCTGATATTTGTTCAATATTAACGCCTTAAAAAATATAACAAATAATTAACAACTAAAGATTAACTATTCATGCATAGGAGAAGGTTTTACATTTCACATTATCAAAAGTGAACTTACTTTGTTTTTTAACCAAAACTGTATTTAATACAAAGATAAATTCTACTAAAAATTAAAGTCAAAGCTAAGAGTATAGATATATTAATACAAATAATTTTTTTTTAAAGTAATACCAAAATTACTGAAAAAATAAATGGATAGAAACTAAATAAAAAAAAAGTAATTCTAATATACTTTTAATTCTTGCAACACTTTTAATTGTTTTCATTTAATCCTTCGGTCACAATTTTTTTTTATATATATTTTTTTATTTCGATCCATATACTTTTAATTATTTATTTTTTATATATATTTCTAAATAGTCAATATTTTTGTTCATGTTCATATATATGCACTCTTAATTTTGGTTTCTAATTCTAATTATGTCCTCTCTTGTTTAAGTTTTATATCTTAGAAAAATTTAATTCCTTGATTTTAGGTTGTTTTTGTAAAAAAATATTTTTTTAGCATTTTTATGTATAATATTTGAGATCTAATATTACTGGGAAAAGACAACTCATAAACAAAATGGGTAGATAAATTTACCCTAATTATCTACAATTAAAAAATATACGAACCACTTTCTCTGTGTTTCGATTACATTGTTTCTTTTTGATGAAAAAAATCATTTCTAGCATATCTTATTTATTATAATTTTAGTAATTAAATATTAAAATAACTAATACAACATGTAAAAATTTAATTAATTTTCTACATAAAAAAATCCAGCGTAATGCTAGGGCAAATCACCTCATGCCACCTAAATGGCATAATAATACACTCATACAATTATTAAGCTACACTTGTGACTCTAAATCCCTATATAGATGTGAGGAATTACTCCCTTCAACAACAAGGCTGTTCTAGAGACAAGCAAACGTTGTAGGGATTCTCCAGGGAAAATCGTTTGGGTTGACTCTATCTATGGAACTGGTTTGGGCATTAAATCAAGGCTATGATTGTGTTTCAACTTATCATTACTAGAATTGATAACGATCGATTAGAAAAAGTGGCTGCAGCAGTCACTCCTGATGCTTCCACCAAAAATTTAAGCTTCTTTTGTAACTTACTGTGTTTTTGCTGTGTGCATTGCAGCCGAGAAAGATTCGGGGAGAAGCATGCCAAAATACGGTGGGAAGAGAACCGAGCCAGGATACATGTGATTGAGTGAACACAGTGGGTGCTGGTTCCTTAGAATGGTGGGGGTGTCTTTTCTTCTGGCCTGCCATACCAGTTGAATCCCCTTCTATATATATCCAAACACGTAACTGTCAACTGAAATGTGCTTTCTCCTCGTTCTCTCCTCTCTCTCCAAACCAATCAATGACAAGCATACCATCACATCAATTACGTTTCTTGAACTCTTTTCACTTGAATCTTGCAAACAAAGCTATGCACATAGCAGTCAGAGAGACTTAATTTATTAGCCAAAAGTTAACAACCTTCCCTCGTGCCAACCGAATGGGCTTGAACAAATATGGTTGCAAGAATACATTAATGAACAACCTTCTTTAACCCATACAGTTTCAAGTTCATAAAAATTTAAACCCCAGTATTCCCTTAGAGTTCCAAGCACTTAAAATCATATTCCCTTGAAGATATGACATGTGTAATGGAGAACTTAATCGTAAGAAGAAGAAAGGTGACTACTTTATACCCTCAATATCAATGGAGTAGTGTTCTGATTTGAGCAGGAAGCTCAAACTTCTTTCAATGAAACCTTTATGGATTGAGAATGACGAGAGATTTTAAAAACTTTCATGGTTACAAAATGAGGGGACTTGCTCACTATGGTTTTCATAGAGACTAGCGTTTGAGCTGTAAAAGAAAGGGAGATGGGTCTTATGTGAGTGGACGGAAGGAAGTTTATACTTTCCTTGGGGAAATTGTCACCTGTGTCTATTGGTATGGATGGTTTAGATGATGAGCGTCTCGAGTGTTCGTGTCTATAAGATAAGGTATTCAAGTTTGATCTAATTTATATATGTTTTGATTTTAAATTAGAATATGGTCACTTTGTAATAGTCTAAAACAACTAGATTTTTACTCAATTAATCTACATCTATAAAAAAAATATCTAAAATAAAATGGGTTTTCTCGCATAAAAAAAAAAAATTAGATTGAAAAGATGAGCTTTTGGATATTGAAAGATGATGGTTGCTGATGAAAATTAAAAACAAAAAACGAAGGGCTTAGTTTCTTTTTATTCGGTCTTCGAGACGAAGTAGCTTCCTTTTCCTGTAGTGTATTTTTTAATTGATTCCGCCATTTCGTTATATAATTTAAATCATTTTTTATAAATATTTTCCATTTCTTTTCAACTGCATGGAATCAAGCAACATGGTTTTCTCTTTTTGTATTTTTATATCGTTATTAATTTTATTTTATTTTTCTTTCATAAAAGATTCATTTTTAAAATTTATTTCATGATCTTCATGAATATGATAAAATATAGAAGTCCTGTAACCAAATTTTTTTGATAAATTCTACAATTAAAATAATTGTCACACTAATCTAGTTTGCAGGAGTATATGAAGAACTTAACATATGTTTAACATACTAACATTTATAATAATAAAATAATATATCATTACAAATACATAAATTTAATTTTTATTTTACAATTTTTTCATAGGTTTTGCTATTACATTCTTTACCATAAGCTTTTCTTCTGCTAACCATTAGTAGAAATAGTAAATCTAGCAAACTTGTACTCCACCAACCAATTCATCAGTTGTTGCGATATTACGACTGCATAAATTAATTATCCTACCTTAAAACACAATACATAAGATAATATAGAGCAAACAAGTAATCAATTTCAAGTTTGTGGAGGAAGAAGTGGCTTTTTTAACTCTTCTGGTCATCTCCCTCTTTTTTCCTCTCTTTTTTTTATACGCTAAGAAACCATAGTCCCTATTTTACAAAATAGTCCTCCTTTAAGTGATAGTTTAGATTTAAATACTTCAATAACTATTTTCCTAAAAAAGAGAAATAGTCTTGCATGAAATCTTCAAGCTTTGACTTAGAGGAACTAAATTGCTAAAATAAAAACTTGGATGTCGCTTTCGATGCTTTAAAATGCAATTTGGACTTGTTTTTTCACAAAACCTATTTATTGATATAATTTAGTTGTCATCGTTGAAAATTCATATATCCATCATATGACATTGTTTTGGGTTGAAATTTGGAGCATTGTTAGGTCATTGCATTAGGAATTAGAAACAATAGAGTTTGTATCAATCGAACTTCTCTATCTTCATATATTCAAGTTGGAATATCTAAAGGTCAACTTTAACAGATTACGAGACTTGATTCTGAAGGCTGTGATTTCCATGATCTTCCTTATTTTATTTTGTTTACTTAGATTTATAAAAATTTATGTATGTCATATTTTTTATGTCATTAAATAACTTCATTTCAAATTCTAGAGCTCACAATGTGCACAAAACATTGACTGATGGTCAAATTTATCAATTACCTCTAATTTACTTTGTTTTTTTTTTTTTTTTTATCTTTTATCTAAAAATGCCTTCAAAATATAAAAAAAAGAATATCAAGGAATTTTATATATAAAACATAGGTAAATAATAGTTAAATGTGGGTGAAACTATCAATTAATATAGTTGGATCAAATACCTCCACACTTAGCTCTTACTCGTTTTCGAGAAAGGATAGATAAAATGAAATTGAAAATAACTATAACCAATGTCTTTATCTCTCATCAATGTATAAGAATATATGCATTATAAACAAGAATACAATCAAGAAGGATAAACAAAAATTTCATGAATTTATTTACATGTAGACTTCAAAACTCAATTAATTATTGCGATTCAAGTGAAATCTATACCATGCTAAAGTGATAGGTTCTCTCATTGATACACACTCCAACACTTATATGTTTAGGGATTATGTGTTTAAATCTCACAAATTCAATCAATGAATATATTCTACCATAAATTTGCTCTTCAATCTTATATGCATTACTAATATATTACAAAATATGCATTAATTAAAATGTCTTACTTTTTTGTTGTAATGGGCTAAGGTTAAGGTGAGGTAAAAGAAAAGGTTAAAACCAAAAAAAGTAAAATATTATGAAAATGATATTATAAACAAGATATTCCATCAAAGCATATAAAGTTTCCATCTTTAATCATCAATGCTTAACTTCTTTTGATTTCAAGCTCTTTCAACATAAAACCATAAGAACATAAAGAAATACTTTGTTTTCACCTTTGGCCATATTTTTATCAAACATCACTTTTTTCCACATAATTTCCGATTATAATTCCTTGATACATCACAAATATATGATCTTCTAATCCTTTAATCCATGGCTAGGGGAAAAGGAAAACATATAGAAAGTTAAGGCTTATACACGAGTAAAACAAAGAAAAGATAAACAAGCTCAAAAAGGGCTTACTAAAGATAATATGCTTTAGGTTGACTTTTTTTTTTGGCTCATGTGATTAAAATTTCTAATGCCGTTATTATTTTCATGGATATAAATAATGAGAATGTAGTATCAACAAGATATAAAGCAAGTTTTAGATATACATATCATTGAAAGAATACACAATTAAAGAATATAATGTTGAAGGCTGAAAAGATTGCATTGCTATATCACTATAAAGTCAATATGACAATTCTCAAATCAATCCCTAAACCAGTTAAACATTAAAACTTGCATTCATATTCTTTCATTTGATTTATATCTCTATTTATCTTAATTAATTCTCATATATAATACTCAACACTCAAAAACCAATAGGAGTTCAAAAGATCAAACATAGAAATTTGTTTCTTTTAGAACGACAAGAAAAACCAAAATAAGAAAACCAATATAATCTCAATACTCTAATACTTGAAACACCCTATTGTCCTCAATGTTGAAATAAAGAAAAGAAATATAAGAGAACGATAAAAACAAGGTAAAATACAAAAAATAAAAGATAAGGAAAAAGAAAGCAAATTTGATTTTTCTTTTCTTTTTGCTAGGTGGCCTCCCAATAAGCGCTTTTGTTTTATGTCATTGGATCGACATGTTGCATGCTCATTCTTCAAAGATGGGCTCAACTAACTCCATTGATGTGGTGAGTTTTGTTGTCCAACATGCGGCAAGCATTGGCAATAACATGAAAATTCTTTCCTATTATTTGCCTAAGCATAACATTTAGGGGTTTAATGATAGGGGCAAATGTGACACATCTTGTAAGCTCATCATGAGCATCTTTACATGCTTGCTCAAACATAAAATCTATTTCTTTGGCTATTAGTTTGCATAAGGGAGTTGTAATCTTTGAGAAATCTTTAATAAAACATCAATAGAAACCTGTGTGGCCTAGAAAAGAATGAACTTATGCACAAGGGGTAAGACAATGATGAAATAATTTATATTTTAGCTTTAGGAACCTCTAATCCACGTGTAGACACAACATGCCCATAAACTATTCCATGTTGTACCATAAAATAACACTTTTCATAGTTCAAGACTAGGTTAGTTTTGATGTACCTTTTCAAGATCAAATATAAGTTTTCTACAAACTAATCAAAATAATCACCATATACCGTGAAATCATCCATAAAAATCTCAATTATTCTTTCAATATAGTCAGAAAAAAAATACTTATCATGCATATTTGAAAAGTTGCAGGTGTATTAAAGAGATCAAAAGGCATTCTTTTATATGCATATGTACTAAATAGACATGTAAATGTAGTATTTTCTTGATCCTTACGATTAATAATAATTTGTTTGTACAAACTATATCCATCAATACATCAATAAAGCAATGCAAAGACTTTCTTGCTAGGCGTTCAAGCATTTGATCCATGAATGATTATAGAAAATGGTCTTTGCATGTAACAAGATCTAGCTTTCTATAATCAACACACATTCTCCATCTACTAGAGATACAAGTAGGAATGAGCTTATTATTTTTTCTTTTCACCAATGTGATTCTGGTCTTTTTAGACACCACATGGATTGATGCCACCCATGTACCATGTGGGATGGGCTAAATGACTCATGCATCTAACAATTTCATAATTTCAGCTTTCATTACCTCCAATTTTGCATTGTCTTTCAATAGTATGTGATTTATACATATTAAGGGGATAAAACCCTTGATATCAGCTAAAGTCCATCCAATGACTATCTTGTGATCACACAACAACTTCACAAGTCTTTCTTCTTGCGCACTTTTCAAACTCTTTGCTATGATAATAAGAAGTGTATTGTTGTCACCTATGAACACATCAAATTATCAGTAAAAAAATTCAATTCTAACTTGAGGGCTTATAAAATAGATGATTTTTTTTTAATGTGAAAATACTAAATTAACAAAGACATTACCATGAGGAACAATTTGCAAAGCTTGCAAAGTCAATGTTGATTCATGAATCTTTTGGGGAACATATACGTGTCTCTCCATCTTTTCTATCTTGGTAAAATCATAGTCATAGCTCAAAGCTACACTTAATCCATTCTTACTGTCACACCCTCTATAAGAGCATGGCGTTGTGACTACCCTCCACGGAGTAGGGATTCGTGTTTTTCTTTTTTCTTTTTTGTGAAAAAGGGAGTCACCATCTACTATTATGATTACTAGAAAACCTAACTAGTCTTTTATAGATTCTAAGGCAAGGGACTGGTTTTTGTAAAGGCAAGGTTTTAATACCCTTGCATGCCTTACCTAAGGTAAACTACTATAGTTTTGGTGTTATCTAATCATTTTTTCTTAAGATAGGTTTGCTTTGACAAACAAACTTCGGTTTAAAATCTAAGAGAAAGTACTCTTAGCCAAATGGATCATACATTTATATATGTTCATACAATGCCAAGGAGAATTGATACAAATCTCGAAAAATTTGTGTTTGATAAATTTACAACCTACAAATTAAGAGTCGATAGGATAAAAATCTAGAGAGATTTAATGTGCTCATTTTTTGTTTTAGTATTTCTAGTGTTCATGACTCATAAATTACAAAAAAGAGGAAAACAATTTTAAAATCTAAGGAAATTCAAATACACTTTAAAAGCCTATATTTGCTTTAGTGTTTTATGCTTTTAAGGCTCGTAAATCGTAAAGTTAAAAATTAAAATATTAATAATTTATTATTCCTATAAAAGTATTTTGGATATTTACCACTTAGAGTTTTTTTACCCATATATTGACAGTAAATAATACTGAATTATCCTCAATAATGTTTTAGGTATTAACCCTTTTGGGATTACTTTACCCAAATATTATCATTGAATAATATATGAATCCCCCCTAAATAATATTTTTATATTTTTGAAATATTGGCCAACACCCTTTGGAATTTACAAACATGTTGTAAAAACCAAAGATGCAAGAATTTTTTTTTTGTGTGTTTACGAAATCCATGTTAAAACATATTTTTTTAAAACTTTGAATATTTGTATTTAAAAAAAAAGACAGGAATGCTCAAGATATGTTAGGGTATTGGCTGTATGCATGGGATATATTTTTTTTTGGATATATGTATATTGTCCGTATCTTACCGAAAATTGATACGAAATTGATATTTTTTGTAATAATAATATATATACTTAAAAAAAAATATGCCATAAAATCATAAATGTCTATCTCCTATATATATCATTTAGAAAACAGAAAGAAAACAAATACTTTGTCAGGTTACTTGCCCAAGGGAGGAAGCTCCTTTAGTATTTGTTATCATGCAACAACCATGGTGTTGACACAATCTTCTTTTTATAACTTGCGTAAAGTGTTTTTTTGTGTCAAGATCCACCTACACTTGACTCTAGTTAGTAGAAAGGGGTAAAAAATCACCAAGAAATTGTTCAAATTATTGAGTAACCTAAATTAAAAAAATTTAATTGGTCAAGTTGCTAAGGCAATATGCCTTGAAATTTGAAATTGGTCAAATTATTAAGATAACCTACATCAAAACACTAAAAAGTAAATTTAAAAGACTCACATGGATTTTGAATCTCCATAAGCAATGCTTTATAGATAAAATTTGTAGATTTTTTTAATTAATGATAATTTATTCACACTCAATTTTAATTTTTCTTTGAATTCATACCTAACCATGTGAAGATTTTTGCATCAACATACTTTGGCTTGTATTCAATGGACTACAATATTATATGTGCAACCCTACTACTAAACAATGACAAAGGATCCTGAATCCAAGGACATGATTTGATAATATATAATTGTATATGATGGTTGAAAGATCAAAGTCTTTACACAACAAAATTATAAGATTCTCAAAGCCCAAGTTTTGCTCTTATGATAAAAAAAATTATATTTGTATAATTGTATCACAACTAAGTTATTTGACTCAAAATCTTAAAGATGTAATTTGTTAGATGAAGTGAATTCACCATAAGAGGAATCCCTTTTTCATATAATAAAAGTATAGTGAAAGGAGATTTTTTCATGATTTGAATTGATAGAAAGTGTGATTTCATAGAAGTACGGATCATGGAGGGTTACAATATAAAATAATGGAACAAAAAGCATTCAATAAATATAGGAATTTAAAAAACATAAAAAAAATGTTATGTAAATCATTTAGCCTTCTGCTATGTTGACAATGTAGTGATGAAAGAATATTTTCTTGACACCATATTTTTCAACTTCTAGACCAGAAAAATTGATGTGTTGTGATTATGAAAAGGTTTACTCTATAGATGATTCCTATTTTGATCCATATTTTTTCTTAAGGAAGAAGCATAATTGGACACAAAATTAGGATTATCATTTCCTAGGTGGTACAACAAACCATCCTCAACATAGCAAGTGATTGGAAATGCTAGTGAAACACAAATATTACCAGAGAAGTTGATCTAATATGGGTGTTGAATTGTTAATCATATTGTTATAAAACATTGTTATTCATTTTTAGGTTGTTTTTAATGAAATATACTTAAGTTTTTTTTTTGTTTTTTTTTGTTTTTATGTTTAGCATTTTATTGTTGACTAATACTTACCAAACTCCAACATACAAAACTAGGGATAATAAAACCTAAAAGATTAAAAAGTGATTTGATTATAGAAATGACTTTAAGTTAATTAAAATAGCATGACAAAAAAATATAGGATGGCTAAATAATTTAAAGCTCTTATACAAAATTGAACCACACTAAGTTCTAGTAGTATGCATAATAATATGTAATAAATTTGGTAGTTGTAGACTTATAAATTATGGTTCTTTGCAAGTCTAAATTATTACATTAGTCAAGGTAAAAATTTATTAGTTCTAACCAATTTTGCTTGAAATGAGAAAAAAGCCATGTTTGTTTATTTCTTTTATAACTCCTAAAATATATATCCCTTGTAGTCCTAACTTGGACCTAGATCACATCCCACATTGAAGGCAAATGAGAGATTTTTGGTTGAAATGAAAAAAAATACTAGTATAATTAATGGTAAAGGAAATGCTAAGAATAAAGACCTAACAATTGAGAAAGTACCAAAAATGAAAAAGTCCTAAAAGATAAATCAAATGGAAAGAGATATTTTAAATAAAGAGAGGCACAATAAATTCTAAAGGGCATGCAAAGAAAATAAAAATAGAAAAACTTAAAAAGTTTATGTCAAGGGAGTAAATAAAAAAATAAAATTAAAAACTAAGAATTAAAGAAAACACACCTAAAGATTGAAAGACAAAAAACCTTTAAATAATAAATATAAAGGAGAATGTTATTGAGATTATTGTTGTAGTTGTTTTATGCCTTTCTTAAGAAAAGATTAGCCTTTTAGGTGTAGATGGAATATGTGGCATGGTTGTATGTCATTCTTCTACAAAGACAATGAAAGTAAAAAAAATGAAGAATTGACGAGGCTAAATGATTGATGATAAACCTTAGACCTTCATATGAATTCAAATATGAGACAACAAAAAGAAGAGGGAGTATCATGAGATAAATAATGGACAATGAGTTTTTGTCTTCTATTTAAGTTCGAGATTGACAATGAAATAGACATCATGTTTATTGAATTTTCTAAACTATTGATTGATTGAGGAGAAAATTTATGTTGAAAAGAGTGACATGGTTTCAACTAATGTTTGACTTTGATTATTAACAATTAAATTTGTATTGATGAAAAGTCTTGTTAAAAGGCGAGGCATGGTTAAAATAAAGCATGGTTATATTGATAACAATGAAAGTTTCATTAATAACAACTCTTGTTAAGAGTTAAGGCAAAGTTATATTCCATTATTGGATTATGACCAAGGGAAATTCCTTTAAAATGAGGCATGGTTCTATGCCAATGATTGATAATAATGAAAGTTTCATTGATAAAAAGAAGTCTTTTTAAAAGGTAAGGCATGGTTATATGCTACCGTTTCATTTTGAGTAAGAGAAATTCCTTAGAAAAGTTGAGGCATTGTTCTATCATTATAATTAATAGAAGTGGAGTTTTAGAAAATAAGATTTATTGGTGAAATATATGGTACGGTTATATGTCATTTGTTTTACAAAGACAATAAAAGAGAAGTAGTTAATTGATTAGTTGTGATGCATCTTTTGAACCTATGAATTTCCTTTTGAAAGTTATGAGTCATAATTTCCATTATATGACTTTCAAAAATCCTTTTTAATTAAGTGACTTGAGCCAATAAGTGGCCTTCTGAAAAACATAAAAAGCTTCTCCATAAGGGTCGTAGCTCCATGAACTAAGATATTAATTATCATGCATGTTGATATAATAGGTTCTCAAAAGAGACAATCTTTCATGGTAGAACCTCGAGTTTTGACTTGAGACTTTTGTTGTTGAAATCCACATAAGATTATCCCAAATGATATACAAAAAGAGATATTAAAATTGACATAAAGGATCATGGAAGAGCCCAAAAGCTCTTTTAATATTATATCTGGTCAATTTCTGTTTAAAAAATGAAAAATAATTATGGATTTTTTTTATCAAATGTAAGAAAATATTATACATCAAAGTACAGAGTTGAAACTCCAACAAGTAAAAAACATATGTACAAACTAGAAGTAGGTAAACATCAGGGGACAGGCTCCCTAGATGAACAAGTTTATAACTGATGGAAGGAGAAAGAAAACATAATCACATCAACCACCATGACTGGTAGCAGAGCAGCCAAATGCATATAAGGGCATAACAGCCCCCCATAGGTAGGAGAGGCTAGCAAATAGGTTCCAACTGCCCTGATAGGTAGGGTGATTGAAGCAAAAACAAGCTTTAAAAATTGGAGAAGCCAACTGAAATCATGTTCATACCAACCCGAGCCTGTAGAAATAGGAATGGCAATCAACCAGCTAAACCAACCTCAGCTACTAAAGAAAAACATACTGACCAGATGAAGATATCCATCATAAGCAAAGCAATCAACAACATTGAAGGCAAGGGGGTTCATCTCATGAAAATACAAAGTTGTGTAAAACTAAACTAGGAACTTGCGAAAGATAACTACAACTGGTTTGGATGTTGAATAAAAATGCTTTTGTTTCCTTCTTCCCAAATCAAATACTCGGTTAAAGCTAGGGACACTCTACTTATTCTTAGTTCTAGTCCCTTTCTGTTGCTGGTGAGACCTCTAATCAAAGCATCGCATGTACTAAATTATGTATAGGTCTTTAAAAAAAACCTAAACTTCAAACTACTTTCAAAATTTGCATCTCTATTTATTTATTTGCAATGATTAGATGTTAATGGACATGATTCTTGAAATTTATAGGTTCAAACAAAAAGTCATCAACCAAGTTTGTAAAATCCTATTAGCATTTTTTATGAGTTGTTTTTGAAAAATGGAACTGTTAGGGACAATGCAATGGACCATAAAAGGGATAATAAATAATATGTATGTATACTAGCTAAGGGACAAAGAAGATCAAAGTGATAATAATAATTATAATAAAAATAATAAAAGTGGTAGTGGTAGTGGTGGTAATAATAAAAATAATAATTTAGCATGATTTATCAAAACTATAAATGATATCTGACAATGACACTATTTTAATGACAATCAAAAGAATAATCATAACTAGTTTAAAAATAGATAATTTTGTTATAGACAAGTAAACTACTTGGTGAAATCCTATATTAATTGAGAGTAAGGTTGTACTTCCAGAGGCATCTTCATGCCTAAAATCTAGTTTACCCTTTTAAGGATGACTATGATATATGAGAATTATTATTGAATGAATGATCGAAATGAAAAGGACTTTGCAACATTCATTGACAATAGATTATTGCTTAGTGCACTACCTAGATTAACCGAGAATAATCTACTTTGAAATATATTAATTTTAGGTGCATTTCATTACATAGATGTGGGTGATAAAAGGAATATCATTAATGATGATAATGTATTTTTTCCATAATCGAGTCTTGCTAATTACAAAGAAAGAATCTATAAGGATAGTTTTGGATTAAAAGGATGAACCTAGTTGTATTAGTAAAACCAATAATAAACATCATTTGCAAAGGATGATTGTAATGGTTTTATTCAATAATCTAACAATTCTTGTCATATTGGAAAAGAATGGCCTCATTAGGAGACAACTTCATGGTTATATATGTACTTAAAATGGTTGTTAGAAATATATCGTTAGATTAACATGATTTGCTCGATAAGATTGGACAGACTAGGTAATTTACTTTATAGAACATTAAGCATATAATGATGAGATTTTTTACAAGCTATGAAATGCATGTCTAAATAGCTTGACAATTCCATAATCTAAGATAAGGTCAATACTAAAAAACCTTTTGATAATGGATTGTAGGATGCATACAAATATTGGGAAAGTAGTTTTTTTAAATAATCTAAGTTGAATAACTTGTTAACTCTTGAATGATGAAGTAAGAAACACCACAATTAAGGTCATGGTTAGGTTTACCACACACTATAAGCAATAGTCATCATAGATAGTCCATGATGAACATTTACATTCAAGTGGAGGATTGACATACATTAAAATCTAGTAAGACAATGCATTAAAGTACTAAAAAGGCTTTAGATAGAAAGAAAATGACATCTAACCCCAAAGCATTGCAGAAGTGTTTTTCAAATTTTACAAGATGAATCCACAAGGAAATCAAAGTTGACAAAAATAATCCATGAGAAATAATAGCAAGGCATCTCAATTTCGAACCTGTATTTAGGAAGAGAAGGAGATAACCTTACCATCAATATTTTCTCATCTCTTTAGCATTGAATAATGTAAAAGTGTCCAAACCCCATGATCAAGAAATATTAGTTTTCAACTCTGCAATCAAAATGCTTTAGATTCTATCAAAATCAAATGCCTTCAGACAATTCTAGTTTAAGGTGATCACTAAGATACAGGATTTCAAGTCGATTGAGCTTAAAATAAGAGTCATCAAGATAACAAGAGTCATTAGAAAACAAAAGCTAGAAGAATAACTATAAGAATACATTTCTCTTGATAGCTGTAAAACTCTAGTTATAGTTCAAATAAATCACTAAGATGAATGATTTCAAGTTAACTAGGCCAAAACAAAAGTTGTTGAGAGGATATTGTTTATGCCAAAACATAAGAAGATTTGTGAGTTAACGTTATTTCATTTATGTCAAGGGAAAAAGAGAGAGAAACCTTGTTTTTAAAAAATTCACATGTTAAGAAAAAGATTAACCTTTTTCCCCAATAAGGGTTTTCAAGATAACCATAAAAATAAAGTTTAAACCCTATTATTAAATGAGATGAATCATAAAACAATGTTATAATTAGACAAAGAGTTCTAATTCATTCCTAATTTGGCGAAATGTGATATCATTTGTCACGACCTAAATACTAAAGATAAAAAAGGCTATAAAGGCAACTTAACACTCATGAACTCATAATGACTTGCTTGAGTAAACTATAAGGATGAGCCAATATGAGAGACCACCTCAAATCTTAACACCCTTATAAATAAAAATAAGATTGTGAAGAAAAAAGAGTCCTATATTTTGAAATCCATACATTGCATATGATTTAAGCTCAACTTTGTAATAATATTGGCAAAGGATTCGCCAATCAAGAGGAAAGATAGTGAAATTTGTATGGGTAAATAAAAGCTAAGAAGTGGCAAAAACATCTCATTGTTAGGGTGCAAATAGTTAAGGCCATAAGACAAGGTAATTGCTTTAATATTTTACCTTTGAAAGATGTTTTATTTTAAATTTTGTTTTAGAAAAGTTTGGAAAGATGCAATATAGATCCTAGTATTTGGAATTTTAAAAGGGTAGGTCACCCATGAAATATACCAGTTTTTTATATTCAAAATGGATAGATCATCCATGAAAATAGACCAATTCCAAATAAGCATGGAGGCTTGCTAAAATTCTTTTTAGGATTTGAAAAAAAAAGAAAAAGGCAACCTATAAAAATAGACCAATTTTTTAATTTCAAAAAGGAAGGGTTGCTTTTGAAAATAGAATTATTTCAAACAAGTTTAGAGGCTTGCTAAAATTCTTTTGGAATTTGAAAAAGTGGTAGGTCATCCATGAAGATAAACCATTTTTCAAGTTTTAAAATGGATAGGTCACCCATGAAAATAAATCAAGTTAAAGGAAGCACACAGACTTCTTGTAATTCTTTTTGAAATATAAAAATGGGTTGGTCACCCATAAAAATAGGACAATCTTTTAATATCATTAGGGGTAAGTTGCCTATGAAAATCATAAAAGGCACGAGACTTTAGGGATTGAAATCAACAAAATTAAGAGCCAAATTAAAGACCATTGGAAATTTGATTGTCAATTAAGGATCAATTTGCATAAATTGGGAACCATGTACCAAATTGTAAAAGGCTTTTAAATTTGAGGTTGACAATTAAGTTCAGTAAACATGAAATTAAGAGGCAATCACGAGTACAATTAGAGGAAAGTAGAAGATATATAACTAAATTGAACATTATCAAATCCCATAGTAAAAGCTATAATTTCTAGTGTTTAACCTAGATGTAGTATAATTCATGTTTAATGAAGGGATTAAATGAAACATTGTTCAATCACTATTCATCATCTTTTTCACCAATTTAGACTTATTAGGTTAGCATTTTCAAGGAAGTAAATATAACATTTCTTATCACATATAGAGTTATAACCACCACCATTCAACTAAGAAACATTTTACAAATATTAATTGCTCCTATAGAACATTTACATCTAATTTTTTAAACAAACTTAAAGCATTTTATCCGTGATCAACCATCACTGCATTTTCATATTCTAAAATGATTAGGTCGACACTTTTACATAGATTAATAAATAGCTACAAATCTATAAATTAAGGGGGAAATAGATCCATTCAGAACGAATGTTTCTCCTCTACCAAGTTCAAATCCTTCATGATGTCCACATCGTAGTTGCATCGATGAAGCTTTGAAAGTAGGTAACTTAATCATCCATGATTATGATCCATATTTTGTAAAATCACTATTTGTTATATATTTTTACATTTAAGAACCTTTTAGAGGATCTTTATCAAAGGCCTAAACACATTTCTCTAAGAATTAGAGGGCCAAAAGACCTCACATTAGCCTCCAAGGGATTAAAACCATTTTTAAACTTATTAAAAAACAATCATTGTAAAACCAACAAAGGAATAAAGCTTACACCAATACAATACACAATGTAACTCTTTTATTTTTATCAAAGTGCCAGGTTTTAATAAATATCTAATTAAATAAAAAACTAATAAAAACCTATATATACCCCTTGTACGATAACATGTATATATATATATATATATATATATATATATAACTGACAAAATACCCAAGTTATGAAGTTTTACAAGCCTAGTGTAAGGGTTTATTCATATATAAAAAACCACCAAGTCTATCAAAACAAAACTTCACAAAAGAAAGCAAAGAAAGGTCGTGGCTACTATAGGGGCTCTAAGGTATATTTCCTAACCTAAAAGCGGAGTTCATTTGGCCTACTTAAGTTGATTTGTCATTTGGTTCATGTTTATGTTTACAAGCATGAAATTGTGTTTGGAATGCTTGAAGAGTAGGGATGTGCTTCTGTGATTTTTTTATTCTATGGTTTGATGTTATTTTCCATAGCATTTGTAGGATGTATTTGTTTTTTTATGTAATAAAATCTTTATACTTAAGTTAGTTTTTGATAAAAATAGTGATTGTTTTCTTAATTTTGTTAGTTCGGTTAATGCATCAATAAACCATGTTGTTAATTGTAGGTTATAAGACTTTGATTATGACCAAAATATGTTAGAAAATCAACTTGAATCAAAATGGCATGATTGAATTTGCTGTATTTACTTCCTAGTTATGGAAAATAGGATTTCATGCATATTTTCCATGATTTATTTTATTTTATTGTTTGTTTTGATTCAAATGTATTTGACTATGAGAATACAATTTGTGTCAACCAAAAAATCTCAATTTCAAGATTTGGTATGCATTTCTACATTTGGCAGTAAGTTGATGCATTTCTACATAAAATTTAGGTTGATGTTCTTCATGTTTTTCCAAGAAAATTGTCTTAGCTATAAGTTTTTGACCTATTTTACTCCATTCTTTGCATATTAGACAATAATTTAAGGTCTTCATGCATCAATAATTATTTTTTTTTATAAGTATTAGATTTTTGTTTTTGATATCGAAATGTCTTTTGCCATATTAGGATTGTTGAGTGATAATTGTTGAGTTTTGTTTCGTTATTATTGATCTAAGCATGGTTTACACCATTATATTCTTTTTTATTTCATGAAATTTGGTTTGATTTAGAATTCGTGTTATTGGAGTTACTTTGAATATTCATTGGTGTTCTTCAAGTTCGTGTTGTTCTTTTTTTTGGGTTTTAATTTGTTTTGACCAAAGTTTTTGCATTCTAGATAAGTTTAATCTATTTTTTATTTTTGTTTTTTTTTTATTTTTGGTTTAACCATTTTTTGTTCAATTTATGGTCAAACCAAAAATTTCATGTTGACCTAGTTGAGTCAACTTGGTATAGTCAAAATTAGGTCAATGGGTAAAGTCTTGTTTACCTAGCAATGTTTTTGCTAAACATTTGTTTTTTGTTTAAGGGCATGTTTGGCAAACACCCTTTAGGCTTGTTTTGGGTAGTTCTTATTACATAAAAATAGGTTTTTTCCAAACAAAGCTTAAACAAAAAACAATGAAAACATAAAAAGAAATTATATATAAAAATACTTTCCTTTTTCTTGCATGTGTTAAAAAATCCTTAAAATTATTTGACTATTTTTTAAAATAAAATCTAAAATACATTGGAATATTTTTTTTAAAATATCATTGCATATGTTTTTTAATGACCATGAACCAAACCAAAAAAACAAGGTAACGACTCATTAATCCCATTGTTGCAACATCATCTGCACACATGTAACACATTTCATGCTTACCCTTAAGAAATTAAACTTGAGTCTTTTTAGGGTAATCATTAATGAAAGTTAGTTTACACTTGAAACTTTTTTAGAAGGAACTTTAGAAAGCCTTAGGAAGTTAAAATGAATATGATCCAAAGTATCATTAGTATTATAAATTGCATTAACAAAGTTAATTCAATATTTTTAACCTAACACAGAATGCCTAAAAGAATTTGATTGTCTTATACTCTCACCATATAGCAAATTCCTTTTATTCAACATAGTTATTATTATTTGATAGTTTCACCCATATTTATCTAGTATTTTGCATATATTTTATGTATAAAATACCTTGATTTTCTTTGTTTTATGTTTTGAAAGAATTTTTGAATGAAAAATATAAAAAGAGGTAATTGGAGTTGATTGATAGATTTAACCTAACAGCTTAGGCTTTTAAGTGAAATGGTTCTTTGACATGGTATTAGAGCCTTGTTGACCCAATGGTCACAAGTTCAAATCTCATCACCCCCATTCTATTTGATAAAAATCATGCACAAGATAGTGTGGATGCAAGTTTCAAGCCCAAATAGCCTTCACTTGAGGAGGGGTGTTAGAGAATAATATAAATCATATTCTGAGGTCTCACCTAAAAGCTTAGCTTTTAGGTGAGATGGTTCCTTGATATCTATTTTTATGAAATTAATTGCATTCAAAAGCTAACATCTATAACTTTCTAAAAAGCTAAGACAAAATAAATAAATAAGAAAGAGAATGGAAATCACAGCCTTCAAAATCAAATCTTGAAATTTGTTGATGTTGACTAGCGGATATTCCAACTTAAATATCTGATCTATATAAGTCTAATTGATTCAAACTCAATTTTTTTGGATTCTAGACTCAAATACCTATCACCGATCCAAAGTTTAGATCAAAACGATGTCTTATGAATGAGATATAATTTTTACAAGATGACAACTAAAATATACCAACTTAAGGGAGGATAATTTGTATAACACAAACTAGGGTTTCTAAGCATATATAAAGAAAGAGGGTTAGCTAGCATCTTGCAAGTAAAAACCAGCAGAAAAGAAGAAGAAAAAGCACCTCAATAAAATCAATTTTTCTTTTTTCTTTTTAATTAGTTGTTCAACAAACATGTAAGGTTAAACTCTTTTTATTGATTGCAAGGACACAAACACCTTTAAATTTCAAGAACGGTGAGATCTATTTTACTTCTTTTTTCAGCTTATATGATGATTATATTTGTTTTTCTATGCTTATTTTTTCTATGATTTTTTATTTAATTGCTAGAGCGAACTCTAAGTTATTATTACAAACAACCTATTATTAAGTTCGATATCAAAACCAGAGTTATGGTATATGAACTTATGAATCAACCGAGTTAATAATTGTGGTGGATCTATGTTATTAATCTTAGATAGAAAATTCAATCAAATCAAACATAGATTATAGAAAATTATGTTTTTTTTATCAATCAACTTATCTAGTTCTTAAGGTTTCCATTGAATAAATTACTAGTGCGGATATTGTGGTTGTTTGATTGTTAGGGTAAGTTATACAATGGATCTATTAACTAACCAATATTAAGACGAGATAAATATTTAGAATATAAATTGATATTTCATTTCCATGATTAGTTCTGACTTCTGTAGTTGGATGTTTACTTATGATTAAGGTTTGTTTTACTAATAAATTTTGTTTTTGTTTAATTTTTGCTTAGTTTTCTTTTTCCTTTGTGTTAGCCTAGACAACTTCTAACCCCCCAGCATAACATGTTGCTCAAAAATATGAACTAAAACATCTTCGTGAGATTAACCTCTTGATTGTTCTATACTATCTTGTGTGATTTGTTTTAAGCTATGGTAATAAATATTGTATTGATTATCGAATATTAGAAGACTCATCTTGGTATAAAGATGAACAATCCCATTTTTAGCAATAATGATATAGAAATTATCACATGCCAAAATAACTCCACTATTAGGAGATTCATCTTGGAATAAAATATTTTAGTAAAGAAAAAACTTAACCTTATCTAAAGTTACAAGTTTCTTACTAGACAAAAAAATCTTTCTAAGAATTTAATTTATATAAGAATACAACATAGTAATAATAATAAGGCTTGATCCTCATAATGAATTTTAACAAAAAATAAATAAAATTTTGCAATACTTAAATTAAACTCATCAAGAAGACATTTTGTTAGTGTACCTTGAACCATACATAACATGTATTGATAGATAATGTTTCCAATAGTGCTTGTTCATTAAAGGCTATTTGTTAGAGCCTTAGGCACGAGGGCATGCCAACAAGTCACTACTAAGCAGCGACAGAACGCAGATGCAAAGGCATCATGCGTGGGCAGTGCAGTTTTCAACAGTGAACATGATAGGTGCATATAAATAATAGGTTCATGCTTTATAACATGATGGGTTTAGATGATGAACTGTCTAAGGCTATTTTGATTACACATGAAGATTGTTAGCATGGATTGGTTTGTGGGGTGGCAGACCAGGGAAGTTATGAGGGAGTTGGTTGTTATGTCCTGTTTTAATGGATCTACTTAGAGGTGATTTTCTTATGTAACTTCCATTTATTATTGTATAAATATGTGCCTAAATATGTGTACCATGCAGAGATGAGATTGTGCATAGCACGCACATATTGTTGTTGTGTATTCCTTTGATTTATGGATTAATAAAGGTCGGGATGTTCCCGTAAATTGATTGTGTTGTGTGTGATCTATTACTTTTGTTCTTGGTTGTCGAAATTGGTTAGAATTTATGGGGGTAAACTACTGGGTGTGCGAAACATTTAGACCTTAGGCAAACACGAGTGATTTGGGAGGAAGGATGAGTCTAGTAATGGAACTAAACTATCATGTTGGGATCAAAATTGTGACAAAAAATTTATCCTTGTGACAAGTGGTATCAAAGCATATTCTCGTTCTGTTTGGGGAATTTTTTTTGACATTGGATGCCAATAGGCATGGAGATGATTCACGAGAGACTCACTCCTCTCGAAAGTGTTCTGGGTTCCTTTGCTAAAAACAAAAATCAGATCGTGAATGAAAAACTTGAGTATGTTGTTCAAATGGCTGAGAGGGCCACTAGAAAGTACATTGATCTTGCGGCAGAGGTAAGTCGCAAGTACTGGTTCTTTAGAAAAGAGATCGCGGTGTTGAAAAGGGCAGTAGCAACAATCCCCACGGGTGTTGGCACAACAAAGCCAAAACTAACGGATCCAAATCCCTTCAATGGCGCAAGAAGTTCCAAAGAGTTTGAAAACTTTCTATGAGGCATGGAGTAGTATTTCAAAGTGGCAAATATTGGGGCTGACAAACAAGTAAACAACGTAATGATGTATTTGTCTAGTGACGTGAAATTTTGGTGAAGGTATTGGATCAAGGATGATTTGAATGCTAGAGGTCCTAAGATTGAGACTTGGTATCGTTTGAAACAAGAATTGAAAAAACAGCTATTGTTGAACAACACGTCTTGACTGATAAGGGAAGATTTGAAGAAATTGAAGCAAAACAAGTTGGTGAGGGACTATGTCAAAGATTTTAGTTCTTTGATCCTAGACATAGAGAACTTGTCTAAGAAAGATAAACTATTCAACTTCATGTCAGGTTTATAGCATTGGGAACAAGCTAAATTAGGAAGGTAAAATTTCAAAGACTTGTCATTTGTCATTGCTACAGCAGATAGTTTGGTCGATTTCAAGATAGTGATGTAAGATGGTTCAATTGTTGTCCCCTTGAAATTCAAGACAAGGGATAAGAGGGATGAAAAAAGGAACAAAAAGAAGTTCGGTGGAGGAGGATACAGGCCTAGAATTGACAAAGACAATGGCAAACAAGCTAATGTACAGCAAAGTAAAGACTCTAACAAGCTGAACTCAAGTTGTTTCATTTATGGTGGACCACACTATACGAGGGAATGCCCAAAAAAGGAAAAGTTGAATGCAATTCTCATGAGAGACAGCGAATAAGAGGAGATAGTCACACACATCAACCTGATATGTGTCCTGAATTGCTTGATTGTTGAGTTACAGAATTTGGTGGCCAAATCTAGCCTTGTCGAAACTGACTAAGCACGACTTGATATATTGCGATAGGGAAAATCAGGTGTTGCGGATACTCTAATGTGTGTTAAAATTAGAGTAAACGACAAAGACATAGTTTCCATGTTGGATTTTGGTGCTATGAATACATTTGTTGCCAGCAGATTGGTGACACAACTGGGATTACATTTAAGTAACAGCTAAACGACGATGAAGTCAGTGAATGCCAAGGCACAACTGATACTAGGTATGGCATATGGGGTGCCTATGGTGCTGGATAAGTGGCAGGGAAAGTAGGATTTGTTGGTAGTAACGCTTGATGATTTCAATGTCATTCTTGGCTTAGACTTTATGAAGAAAGCTAAGATTGTGTTGACGCCTCACATGAATGGAATTCTGCTTATGAATGAGTTGTGTTCCTGTTTTGAAGAAAGCCTTAGGCATAAGGGCGCGCCAACGAGTCACTACTAGGCAATGGCAAAAGCAGATATAGGGGCAACATGCGTGGTCAATGTAGTTTTCGATAGCGAACATAACAAGTGCATACGAACAGTGGGTTCATGCTTCACAGTGTGATGGGCTTAGACGATGGACTGTTCAAGGTTGTTTCAGTTGCACATGAAGACTGACAGCATGGAAATAAGTTTGGGCAGTTGGTTTATGGGGTGGCAAACTAGGGAAGTTATGAGGGAGTTGACTGCTATGTCCTGTTTTAGTGGATTTGCTTAAAGATAGTTTTCTTATGTAACTTCCATTTATTGTTGTGTAAATATATGCCTAAACATATGTAGCATGTAGAGATGAGATTGTGCATAGCACACACACATTGTTGTTGTGTATTCCTTTGATTGACGTGTTAATAAAGGTTGGATTGTTCCTATGAATTGATTATGTTGTGTGTGATCTATTACTTGTGTTTTTGGTTGCCAAAATTGGTTAGAATTTGTGGGGGAAACTCCTGGGTGTGCGAAACACTTAGACCTTAGGCTAACACGAATGATTTAGGAGGAAGGTTGAGTTTAGTTACAAAACTAGATTGCCGTACTGGAATCAAAATTTTGATGAAAATTTTATCCCCGTGACACTATCTATCATGTTGTACAAGGATTATAACTTTGCCCATAAATCACAAAACTCTATCCAGTAAATGGAGTTTAATCGTCATCAATGCTCTGCTATCATGTCTCCCCATCTTACATTTGTTAGTATAGTCTGTTTTTTATCCTTTAACAAGAAAAGAATCGTTGTGTTTGTCAATTTTGGAAAGGTTTTTATTGACTAAGAATTTTAAATTCATGCCATGTTTTGTAAGGAAATCTATAAAGATAAACTTGGAAAATAAAAGTAAAGTGATTGAAAAATAAAACACAATGCTATGAAGAAAAATAAATTGCAAAGTATGTAGCTTTTGAAGTGAGATTTGTGTAATGAGACGGGCCAAAGAATTCAATGAAGAGTTACTCTATTACAATGGAAGAAAAACAATTAATCCAAGAGTTAGCTTTTAGCCAGGACAAGGGAGTAAATAACATAAAACAAAAGAATAATTACATTGAGTTTTTACAAAAACTAAACATGAAAAACTTTATAAAAGAATATTTCGAATTATTCACTCATAAAGTCTCCCGAGTTAGTTAAGCTTTGAATAGCATTGGACATCATGGAACCATCATGGACAGTTGCCCTAGCAGTACTGAATATCAATCATCATGCTTCTTCGTCAAAGCTATGCCACTTGTTTTCTTTCTGAAATTATAAGCTACATGTTATCTATTTATTTATTTTGAAAATCAAAAGAAAGGACTCCAGCAAGTTTCATCCGATCCCATTTCGCAATGCCTGGCCTAATAAATGTTCATCCTCGAAGGCGATTTTAATTCCTAAAAATATATATAAGCGAAATGAAAATTGCTCTCGGACGTGAGCCTCCTGTGGAAACGTTCCACTTGACAACACAGTGAATAAAAGAGCCCAGCAATCATCACCTGCCCGCCAACCTGTCCATCTCATCCACCTTTATAGTTTCTACAATTTACCCGCACGCGCGGCATTTCCTTTCAAAATCTTTCCACAGCCACAGCACAGCAAAGCACAGCACAGGACAGAGGTTGCTTTTCCATATTCCTGTCCTTGCCTGCCTGCCTGCCCTTCTTCGCTTTCTGCCTCAGAGCTCGTGTTTCTCCTCGTCTGAAGCATATTATTATTCAATACACCACAGATGAGTCCGAGATTTACACACACAAACACCACAGTTGAGACCAAGATAAATAATGCCAGTAGTGGTAGTATTTTATTTTTATTTTTTCTCTACTTCACATGACATGTAGCTCTACTTGCTATTCTATTAATGTGTCTTGCAGCTTTTGACATTCCCTTAGCAGACACTAAAGCTCTCAAACCCCTTAAAACTATACTTCACTGTCCGTAGGATCTCTAGCTACCCCAGCTAGCTTGCTTTCTTTCACCCTCCGCCTGTCAAATCCTCCACGAGGCCTTTGATTTACTCTGCAGCTTCTTCTTATAAAAACCTCTGTTTCCCCACTACATTATCTGTGCTTAGAAAACATGTACAAGAAGGAGAGATCTTCGAGGGAAACCACGTTCACTCAAAGAAGAAGGACCCCATCTTTCTCTTCAACTCTTCTTGATTCTATTTACCGCTCCATTGATGAATCCAGCGGTGAAGAGCATGTTCTGGGGCGATACTCTAGAGAAACAAACATGATCAAGAAACAGAGTTGCAGCTCTGTTTCGCCAACCAGGCGGCATGCATCATTTCTTGAAGAGGAGAAACAAGCATCTACTACTGTTCGTCGAGCTGTCATGATTGAAAGCTGGACGGAGAAGCGAAGCTCTCGTGGCTCTAAGCAATATACTTCGACCTCAAGCTCTTCAGACTCTAGCACCTCTGCCGGAGTTGGAGGAGGAGGAGGAGATGTGTTCTCGTCCTCCGAAAATGAGTCGAGTGTCAAAGAAAATTCAAGTTCTGGCCAACAAAAACCACTTTCGGATACGCCACAAAAGAAGCCAAAGTGTGAAGGCGGAGGCTTTACTAAGACAAAGCTAAAAGCATTAAAAATCTACGGTGAATTAAAGAAGGTAAAACAGCCGATTTCACCCGGTGGTCGCATTGCAAGCTTTCTAAATTCTATTTTCAATTCAGCAAGTGCTGCGAAGAAAGTGAAAATATGCTCTATTGGGGGCATGGAAGATGTAAGTTTCGGGCGTAAATCAAAGTCTGCTTGCTCATCGGTTACTTCCTTTTCAAGGTCTTGTTTAAGCAAAACACCCCCTCCAAGAGGGAAGCCAAGAAATGGCACAAAAAGGTCAGTTCGATTCTATCCAGTCAGTGTCATCGTTGACGAGGATTCCAGACCTTGTGGGCAGAAATGTATTTACGAAGATGATCCAGGATTGATGCCGATGTCTCAAAAGGTTGTCAAAAGTACTTCTGTAAGGGAATTAGAGGTTGCTAGAGGAGGAGGAGCAGGTTTTATGAGAAGTTGTCATCGGAAGAAGAATGTTAGTGAATTTGATTTCAGAGGGTTTCACAGTTACATTGAAGTTGATGGTGATAGTGATAGTGATGATGAGAGCTGTTCGAGCTCTGATCTTTTTGAGCTTGATCATCTTGTTGGGATTGGAAGGTACAGAGAGGAGCTCCCAGTGTATGAAACCACTGATTTCATCACTAATCAGTCCATTGCCAATCGCTTCGTTCTGTAATATTCATGCGGTTATCAAAAAGCAAATCGAAATCATCTATGTAATTAATGTTTTGGGGTGTTATCTAATCAATAATTTTCCTTCTTCTTTCTAATCATTTTCATTTTCTTTTTAGTCAAAGGTAATTTGAACTATTTTCTCTTCCTCCCTCGCCCTCCATCTAATCAAGAAAAGGAGAAAAGGTGGTTTGTTTTTAATGAAAGTGGTAATATTTCAAAGGAAGGAGAAGGGATTGCTGCATGAATTGAGCTGCAGAGAAGGAATATTAATGAATATTCAACACTCCATTCACACAGTGAACCGTTAAAGCAAAACACAAAAGGTGAATTGAGAAAAGGGAAAAAGCAGATGGAATTTTTTCTTCTCCCCATGAGAAGTGATGCTCTTGCTTTTTCACTCCCACAGCACATGGCCTCAACCTGACGAGTAAAATTAAAGCCATAGAAAATGATTGCAACTTATCAGGGTTTTCTTTTTTTCTCCGCCATGGAGCTTTTATTGCACTTCACCCATAACAAATGGTCTTTCTCAGTATCTCACTCAACCTGATTTTTTTCTTGTCATTCTAATCGGAGGGAGGTTTCTGTGCATGTTGATTTTCTTGCTGCTTTATATTTCCAAAACAAATGACAGAATGGTTCTGATTCATTATTGTCAAGGAGAATCTGATGCACAACTCTTGCAAGATGAAACCCCTAATCTCCAAGTGATCTCACTGTCCAAAACACCAAACTATACAGCTGAAAAATTATGCAAGAACTTGGGACAAGTAGGGACTCACCCAAGGAATCTCAGAAGTCAAAATATGGCAGCAGGATCAGGCATGGCAGCTAGCAAAAATCAAAAGAAACTTTTTTCACCAAAAGAGAAAATAAAAGTCTATAAATCCCATGGATGATATTGCCCACCATCGTTGACCTTTAAGTCTTCGCTATGCCATACTCCATTTCGAAAGAGGTAAAGGAGAAAACACGATTTAGAAGGAAACATCAAAGAAAGAGAGGAATGGTAAAGGCAACATGACGACTAGGTGGTAATGTCTTGCTAACATCTTAAAGTAAATTTGATTTCATGACTTCAATTCTAATCATAGTATTCTCATAATCCAATATAGAAAAGGCCATCTTTGTTTTGGGTATGGCAGAAAAGCTTTTGGATGGTAACAAAGAATTTTAGGGTGCAAAGCAGATGTATAATGGACAGCTTTTTAGATAAAATTTAACCAAGTTACAAACACAGCAACAAATCGAGCTCACACTGCGTTTCAAAAGAGCTTCTTCTATTTTAAAAATGTCTTTGAAAATAATTAAAAAAAAATTATTTTCTATTTTAAATTTTCTTTTTTTATTATGCTGTCTTTAGGATCTTATTAGATAAATAGACTTGTTTAGAAATTTATTATATAAAGATCTAATCTTCTCTGACTTTAAATAATTCTTTAAAGGTTAGATTGTTATAAACCATAAGTTATCCAATTATTCATTCTTCAAAAATAATCCACATGAACAACCAATGAAAAATCTTTTAAATTCATATTTTCGAGAGTGATTGTTATGTATTGAGTGACTACTCTCTAGTATATTACTTACATAGTTTTTCTTCCTAACAAACAACTTATTCTAAAAATTTGAGTCATAGATATTTATTTATAGGGAATCCTAAAAACCCTAAAAATTGACAAAAAAAATTATTCTCTTCTTAAATAATATAGATGTATTATTAGAGGATAATTATATAAATTTTATCAATCCAGTTTCTACTTTACTTGATTATTCTAGAACTAAAATTATAATTCCTGAATTAAATATATTTTAGTGTTTAATTTCCAAAATTATTTTCAATCAAGACAAACTTGATTAATTATTCCAGTTTAATTTATGATTAGTAATTCTTAATATGTATGATCCATTAGGTTTCTAATATATTAAATTATAATCCTAAATAATTAGAGTTAAATAATTCAAACAATTTATTTTATTATTAATTCAATAATTTATTAATTTATATTTGAATGCCAAGTGCATCATCTTACAATGTGTCATGATTCCCTAAATAATAGAAAATTTATCAGTGGTTTGACTTAACCTTTAAATGATCATTTTTTTAGTTTTAATTATTATCCCTTCATCGATAATATTGTGATTTAGATATTTTAGAATGGAATGTATCTACCATATCAAATCATATTTGCTTACGATATCATAGTCATTGATTATTTGAATGAGATTTGAAATGCTTTTCAAATCTCATTCCACCTTGCTCAAGAATTTAAGAATCAATATTATTTGAGAATATGAGGAATATTTTTTCTCATTCATCTAGGATGATGAATCCTCTCTTAATCACTCAAATATCTTCATATAGTTTATATTATATCTAATGTATGTCAATTTGTTACCTTTACCAAGATAACAAGTGATAGAACTAAAACATAACACTTATTATATAAGATAACTTAATTATCTCAAATTTAAAGATCACTTACACAATCGTTATATAAGCTTTTTCATAGACACAAATGATATATTCATATGGAATTCTCATATTAGTTTTAGGTATCTCTTATATCTCAGGTTATGAAAACAGCTACTTTTTTTATAAGGTAAAAAACATGATATATATATTAGTTTATATGACTCTAATAACTATTTAGTACTCAAGAGAGCATCAACCATTAACATTATAAAAGAAATACTTTAATGCAATAAAAATCTCATAATTATAATAACTTTATAATTTCTTTTGCAAAGCATTTTTGTTCCATGAACTATATCTTTAATTTAAATTCATTAATAAAATACTAGATTCATTAATCTAATACTATATGAATATTAAAGATAAAGCAAGTCTTTATTAATAATAAATATGTATTTACACAAATATTATGTGTAATCAACCAATTAGCTACAAACCATATTAAACTAATAGTCTTCCATTTCACGGAAGTGAATTGATCATGTATCTAAAACCATATTACTCTATGAAGCATGGATGCTTTTGCATGGATAGTGATTTAACAAGAGGATATTCTATAAACAATTATTGATACTCATTTTATCCTTACATCTTTTATTTTATTTATTTATCAAATCAAATCAAAAAGAATTTCTTAAGTACTTTTTTAAATCAGTGATGAGACCTTAATTTTTTTTATTATGCAATGACTCCACTGTTATCATAGTACATGGCACCTGGATTAAAATTGCTAAAAACCAACTTAGTTCATTGATGAACTTCTTGATCTAAACAACCTCTTCATTTTATCAATCATGAATATGTTCTTTTATTCAATTATAGAATCAGTTGTGCTCTCTTGTTTAGAACTCAAACCACTATAATATAAAGTAAAACATATATTGAATGATATTTAATATTTTCCAACATTTATTTAGAAAAAAATAAATCAAATATTTTTGAACCTTTAATTTATCTTCTCTATTAATAGATACTATAATAAGTATAGGATACCATTGTCATCATATCTCTTTTAATTTGTGTCTTCAAACACAAGTTTAGAGGGAGATGTTTTATAGAAAATAGATAAGAATCCAATCTTAGATTCTTCCATGCTAATCATTGTAGCATTTAGTATATATGCATAGATTAAAACAATCTAAGCAACCTTCTAGATCTATCTTTGTAGATCTCTATATCTAATACATAGGTTGTTTTTCCTAATTAATATATAAAGAAATTCTTGAATAGCCAAAACTTTATTAATTAAAGTAAACATTTATCATTTCTTCATAATAATATGTCATCAATATATAATATTAGAAAAACAATATCACTCCCATAAGCTTTTTGTAAAAACAAGGTATATCTATATTTTTTATGAAATCAAATTTGTTGATTATACCATTAAAATTGGATATTTCTATTTCATAAATATTACATTGTATATCTATATAGTCTTTCATATTAATCTTTATCTTAAAGACTCACTTAGATCCATTGGGTTTTATCCCTTTAATTGGGTCATTCAAGTTCCATTCTTGATAAATATATAAATTTAATAGCATCAAGTCATTTCAAGAATAAATATCACATATTTCTTCCAAGTAATTGGTAGACTTATCAATTATGAGTAACATTTCATTCATAGTTTCTATGAGAGGTCTTTATTTTACTGATGCATGACATATCCTACTAAATTATAGAGATTTTATGTTTTTAAGGTTCAGACTAAACATCCAATATTTTAGCCTTGAAAATATATTTTATTATGATGTAGTGTTCTAAAAAGTGTAGAAAATATCACTCTCTTTTAAATAATCCTTGAAATATTTGGTCAAATATTAACCATTTCAATCCAATTAAAGTTTCTTAATATTTATTTGAATATGTATTTCAATTTTATTTCTGAATTCTTTGAACCTTTCAAATGTTTCAAACTTATATTTCATTAAATATACATAACTGTATCTAGAATGATCATCAATAAATATAATAAAATATGTAAATCCACCTATGATATGAATATTTGTTGGTCCATATACATTTGTACATATCAAACTTATCAATTCTTTTGAACTTTCACTCTTTCTAGTAAAAGAGTGTTTTAGTTATCTTATCTAATAAACAAGATTCCCAAATACTATATGATTCAAATCAAAAGGATCAAAATATATTTTTAAATACACATTAATGATTCTTGTTTTATTGATATGATCCAATATACAATGCCATAAGTAAGACAAATATGGATTATCAAATTTATTTATTCCTTTTGATGTTTATATTAAATGTGGGTATCTCTATATCAAGTATATACAAATTATTGGTATACTTACTTGATCCATAATAAACATCATTATATAAGAAAGAATAATATTTATTATCAATAATAAATGTAAATCCTTTCAAATCTAAATAAGATTTTCAAGTGAAAGAAGAACACTAAATGAATTTACAAAGTCCTCAACATAAATAAAATTAACCTTTTTTCATCATCCTGGAAAGGTTGAGTAGACAAGTATAATATAGTGGATCTTGGGATGGAATGAAAACAATATTCAAATAAACCTGGGAAAACACAAGCATAACCAAATCAATTATAGGCAATGTTGCTAAAAAATGGTTTATGATTTAAAGAAAACTCAACAGCATCTGAGGATAACACTACACTTAAGAAGTATATTCATGAAAGCCTATTTTAGCCTCTAAAATAAGGTTATAACTCCTGAAAATTTTATCATAAGGTGTATTTAGATAAATTCTATTTTGACTGATAGTAAGACAAGTAGCTTTGATAATTCAAGGTATATTTCTCCACATGAACATGGATAAATAAGGATATCATTAATAAAGACATTGCATTTCTTCACATAACAGGTTGAGAGAATATTGAGCATACAACAATGAGATTCTTTTGCAAGTGTAGACAATTCCCCAAGCTCTTGATAGTATATACTTAAATAGTGTGGATAAACTAAGGACAACTTTATGGTAGATTAATAATCTATAATGAGGTTGACACCATAAAACCTTTTGTAATTACAACCATCAATAATAAAAGAAAGATTTATTAAGAAAAAATGACCTATATTTCAAATGTGTATTGCATGTAGTTTAACTTCAATTTTGAAATATTGTTGGTACATAATTGTAAATCACGGTGAAAGGTAGTCAAATTTGTATAGGTGAACAAAAATCATGAAACAACATACATAAGATGTGAATAACAAAGACCTAAAATTGGTTTTAAATAATTTACATAGGGGGAAAAATGAAGAATTTAATCGTAATAAGATTTGGACAAGTTGCCCAAGAAAATAAATTATTGTTAGCATTTTTAATTGAAAAGTTATGCGTGGAAATACGACCAGTTTTTTAATAGGGTAGGTCGCTAGTGAAAAAGACTAATTCAAGTTGCGCATGAAAATAAATTAGTTTTTGAATTTGGCAGGTCACCCATGCAAATAGACTAGTTTTTAAAGTGGGCGAATTGCTTGAGAAAACATACCGGTTTTCAAAATAGGTAGGTGACCCTTGAAAATAGACCAGTATGTGGGCTCATGAATAGGTTGGTCGTCCATGAAAATAAACTGGTGTTTGGATTCCATAAAGGCAGATCACCATGAAAATGGAATGTTGTTTGGATTTTAACGGATAAGTCGCCCAAGAAAACAAGTCAATTTGTGAGTTTTTAGGCAATTTGCCTATGAAATTAGACCAATGTGTGAATTTTTATGTGGGTTGCCCATGAAAGTAGGCCAATGTGTAAGTTTTAAAAAGGAACGGTCACCCATGAGAATAGGCTAAATGTATGTTGAATAGGCAGGTCGCCCATGAAAATAAACAATTGTGTGAGTTTTGGCAAGCGCTCTTATAAACATACCAGTTTTTTAATTGGATTAGTCGCCTATAAAATATACAAGTTTCTGAATTGGGTAGGTCGTCCATGAAAATAAGATCAACATGTAAGCTTTTAATTAGGCAAATTGCCTGTGAAAATAAATCATTATCTAAATTTGGAAATGGATAGGTTGTCCATTAAAATAGATTAATTCCATACAAGCACGAAAGTTTTCTAAAGTTCTTTTTAGAATATGGAAAAAAGATGAGATCACTTAGGAAAATAGATGAATTTTTAAATGGGTAACTTGCTCTTGAAAATAGACAAGTGTTTGAATTTCAAAATTGACAAGTTGCTTAAGAAAATGGATTAGTTTTAAATATGTGAATTTTTTTACTAAGACAGGTTACCCGATAAAATAGGTTAGTTTTAAATTGGACATGTCGCTTGAGAAAATAGACCAAAGTTTTTGAATGGGTAGGTCGCCTATGAAAATAGACTATTATATGAGTTTTGGACCAATGTTTGAATTTAAAATGGGTAGGATGTCTGTAAAAAATACACTAGTGTGTGGGGGGAGGTCATCCACGAAAATAAACTAGTTTTTAATTTAAAAAGCGGCGTGATACCTGTGATAATGAGATCATCTTCTTCTTCTTCTTCTTTTTAAAAAAAAAAGCAAAGCCTTTGATCGATGGATCACCTAACAAGCCGGGCAAACACTTCTTTCTTTACAAGCTCAATATGCAAAATCCTAGATGTAATTTTTCTTTGTAAGCATTGGAAAGATAAGGCATCTATTGCTATCTATTTTTTTTTATCATATTTTGAAGTATTTTCAAAATATTCTTTAAAAAAAAGAGCAAAAAACCAAAGAAAATACAAAAAAGAATTTGATGCATTTTTATCATTTTTTGCATCATTTCCAAAGAATTCAAAATCAAAAAACAAAAGGAAAATAAAAACGCATTTTATCTTTAGTGATATAATTGTAATTGTAGAAGTGAGAGCACCAAATTAGAAATTGAAACCTTTTCATCAAGGAACCCATTTTTTTTTATCAAATGGTCTATAATCATTTATATCAATTCAAGGGTTGATTTTTCTTTGCTTTCTTTTCAAGTTATCAAACAAATAGTTGAGATACATCCTTGAGATTCAATGATTCATCTTGGTTTACTTTGCCTATAAACAATAGAATCTCTATACCTATATATAGCGGTTGTTACACCACACAAAAGGGGAGGAGGATGAGTTTTAAAGAGTAAAAACACACATTTTCTTTAAAAAATTATCACCACGTGAGATGAAAAGAAGAATCATAATCCTTCTTTCTTAGCCTTGATCATCCCGACAAGGAATAGCTTTCAAGGGTGCAGACTAATTAATCCTTCTCCTCCACCGTGCACAAATGTCTTATAATCAGCTAGCCTAATTGATTCTACCATGATCGATCTGCAACGTCGGTAATCCTCCCCTCAGTTGCTAGATAGAAGCAGCACTAGTTTTAGCATTATCTATGCCATCAACAATAAACTACAGCAACCCCTCAGCCATGGCAGCCCCCTTACCAAAAGCAGCAGCAAGCCAAGACTTACCTTTAGTGTCTATCTTACATTTTAAAGTAATAGTGATCATGCTGCTTATCCATTCCCGCAGCTTTAACAACGAATAGAGCCTCCCATCTAGTTGCATACAACTGTGAACAAAACTTCCCCTCTGTACCGTGAGCTATCTAATGATCTATATTGTTCCAACAGCTCTTTATTACCCAAGACCAGCCACCATGAGCAGCACCTCCATCATGTTAAATAATATTTATATAGATTTATTTATTAAAAGTATAATAATACTTTAAGTTTAACCTATATATAGGTTATTTGTATTAGGGTTAATACTAAACATTCATAATATAGAGATCACTCATAATTCTAGCCTTCTTTTGTGTGTTTGATCTTAATTATTTTAACATGGTATCAGACCTGGTGTTATGAAATGAGGCTTAATTTTTTGAAGTGACATTTAGTCTTCCACTTCCGTAGAATTTAGTTTTTCGTCTTCCCTTTAGTTTGTGCAATTATTTTGGTATTGGTATTTGCGTTCAGTTTATGCAATTATTTTGATATTTCATGAAAAAGATATTTGTTTAGTTTCTTCATTCTTTGTTCAATATCTGCAATTTGGTATTTTGTTTTCTGTTACTTTTGCATTATGATTCTTTGTTACTATTGATTATGGCTACTAAAACAGATGATTTGCTCCATTATGTGAGTATGAGGTTGGATGGGAAGAACTATTCCTATTGGACTTATGTAATGAGAAATGTATTTAAGGGTATGAAGATGTGGGGTTATGTTAGTGGAACTTATATGGTATCTAAAGGCAAGTCCAACGGGAGATGCAAATGGGCAACCAAAGCTAAAATTTTGAAATTTTTAGCTATTTTGATTTTCTAAGGTCTCCAACGGGAGAGCTAAATGGGCAGCAAAAATAGCTTTTCTTGGCATGCAGAGCCATTCCTACATATTTTCCTCAAGAGCCAAAAATGAAATATATTCGTTGGCATTGTACTATTGAAGTCTCCAAATTAAAACATCGCAACACAACAACACAAAACAAAGTGACAAACAAAGAACTGAACAATTAAAACAATTATAAAAAAAAAAACACAATAAAAAGTAATATTCAAAAGAAAAAGATTTGAAAAAGAGAAAAGAGAAAAGATTTTGAGTAGTTAAGAGGAAGAAAGTAGCAGGGCAGTAGACAAAGATGGCATAGGGGAAGGGAGTAAATGAACAGGTGTGGGGGCAGCGACTGAGAATGGAGTGGACGGGTGTGTGTGTGTGTGGGTTCGGGGTGGGAGCGGCGGCCAAAGGGAGAAGAGATAAGGATTGGGGTAGGGTTTTTACTTTGAGAGGAATTAACGGATGGGCTGACTTTTTGTTTTTTAACTTGGTGAGGAATGAATGGGTGAGTGACTTTTTCTTTTTTAACTTTAGGAGGAATGGACGGGTGGGATGCTAATAATTATTATAATATAATAATAATTAATTATTATTATTATTACATTATAATAATTAATTAATATTAATTATTATAATAATAGTTAGCATAAAAAATTAAGGTTATTAATTTGTAATTAATTTGATTGAATTATTTGTAATAAAATATATTTTAATTAATTATGTTTGAACTTATTGGTTATTTGTTAATGTATTTATTTTATTTTTTTAAGTTTTTCTAACACTCATAGACTAAGTAACATTAATTAACTTCAAATATAACAACCATAAAAAAATCATACAAATTATTTAAAAAACATATAATAAGTAGTTTAAATTTCAAATTTTAAATATTGTGGTTCTTCTAATTATATTTAAATTCCTTTTTTTTAATTTAAATATAATTAAAAAAATAATTTTATTGTTGGAGAGTTTTTCAAAAGCAATTATTTAATTATATAACTTACTCTTATTAATTGTATAATTAATTACATAAATAAACTATATACAAAATAATTGTATTATATTTTAAATAATATAAAAAAAATGACTCTCCAAAATGGTTCTTACCATTGGAATACACATCATAAAAAAAAACCATATACACACTATTCAAGGAGCCATTTTAAAGATTTGGCTCTCCAAAATAGTTCTTTCCATTGCACTTGCCCTAAGAATATTGAGGAAGGGGATGTTGTTTTGATAGATACATGGAAACAAATAATGCAAAGATCATTACTTGGATCAATAATTCTGTTGAGCATTCGATAGGTACACAGTTGGCGAAGTATGAGATAGCATAAGAGGTTTGGGATCATCTGCAAAGATTATTCACACAATAAATTTTGCAAAACAGTATCAATTAGAATGACACACAAGCTCTTCATAAAAAAAATGAGTATTCAAGAATTTTATTCTGTAATGAGAGATCTTTGGGATCAATTGGCTCTTACATAATTGGTATAATTAAAGGCATGTGGTGCCTATATTGAGCATAGAGTGCAACAACGATTGGTACAATTTTTAACAGCACTTCGTAGTGATTTCAAAGGACTTAGAGGTTCAATTCTGTATCGTTCTCCACTGCCTTTTGTTCACTCTATTGTTAGTGAGTTATTGGCTAAAGAAATACATTTTCAGTTTTATTCTAAAAAGGGAATTCTTTCTGCTTCAAATCCTTCTGTACTAGCAGTATCTTTGAAGCCATTCTCTAATCATCAGAACAAGTCTTACACAATAGTTGGCTTTGATAAGTGCAGTTTCTGTAAGCAGAAAGGTCATTGGAAGACTCAGTGTCCTAAGTTGAGACATTAGAATCAAGCTTGAAATTCTAACAGTCAGTCACAATCCAATGCTCATAGACCAACTCAGGGTTATAAACCACCACACCGCAATATCACAACAGTAGTTTCCCCAAGCTCTATTATCGATCCTAGTACTTTGGCTAAGCAATTTCAAAAGTTTCTCTGCTTGCAGCCACAAGCAATGTTCGTTTCTTCTTCCATAGGTCAGTTGCCTCATAGTTTCTCAAGTATGTCACACTCTGAATGAGTCTTGGATTTTGGTGTTTCCCATCATATATCTCCAGACTCCTCATCTTTTACCTTTATGTCCCCTTTTTCCTCCATTCCTAGTATGATTGTTGATGGCACTCCTATGCCCTTAGTAAGTGTTGGTTCTATTGTCACACCTCACTTATCTTATTCCAAATATCAAATTGTATCTATTGGTCAAATATATGATTTTGGTGATTATTTAGTCATGTTTTCTGGTTTTTTTTATTGTGTACAAGATCTGCAGTCTCAGAAGCTGATTGGGATAGACCACAAGAAGAATGGACTATATATTTTAGATGAGTTAAAAGTGCTAGTTGATGTTGTTGTCACCACTACTATTGACATGTCTTCCTTTCATTTACATCTTCTAGTTTTTATTTATGGCATTCCTATCTAGGTCATGTTTCGTCTTCTTGTTTAAAATTTTTGGCATCCATAAGAGCTTTAGAAAATTTAAAAATTGGTGATATTTCTAATTGTAGTGGATGTAAACTAGTAGAATTTTCAGCTTTACCTTTTAATCAAAGTATTTATGTTTCTTCTTCACCATTTGATTTGATTCTTTCTGATATATATATGGACTTTCTCCTGTTTCCACAAAAGGAGAGTCTTGATATTATGTCTCTTTTAATGATGATCATACTCGTATTATTGGGTTTATTTAATGAAACATCATTCTGAATTCTTTGAGATATATGCAGCTTTTCGAGCTCTTATCAAAACTCAATATTCTATTGTGATCAAATATTTTAGGTATGACTTGGGTGGGGAATACACCTCCAATAAATTTTGTCAATTGTTTGCCTTAGATGGAATCATTCACCAAACTTCATGTACAAATACTCTAAAGCAAAATGGTGTTGCTGAAAGAAAACATACACACATTGTCGAAACTGCTCGTTCTCTCTTGTTGTCTGCTTTTGTTTCTAGTGAGTTTTGGGGAGAAGTTGTTTTTACTACTATGAGTTTGATTAATATGATTCCATATTCTCATTTTGAATATAAGTTTAGGTCTATCTCGTTTTGAAAATTATATGGGTATGACCCTAATTATTCATCATTTAGAATTTTTTGTTGTACTTGTTTTGTTCTTCATCCTTGTGTAAAACGTAGTAAACTATCCTCCGATCTGTTATTTGTGTCTTTTGGGTTATGGTGAAGGTAAAAAGAGGTATCGTTGTTTTGATCCAATAACCCCAAAACTTTATTTGTCTTGTCATTTTATCTTCCTTGAGCATATACCTTTCTTTTTCATTCCATCCACTACATATAACTTGACTAAGACTGATCTTATTCATATATATCCCTTTTCTGAGGATTCTGGTAAAGATATCTTTCCTCATGTTCGATCAATTTATACTCATAACTCTATAAGTACTGATACTTTACTTTTTATCACACTAGAAGCTCCATTCTCATCTACAATCCCTCAAGCTTCATCTGAGATTGTACATCCACCTCCACGTCAGTCCATCTGCATTCGTAAGTCCACAAAACTACCAGATTATGCTTATTCTTGTTATTCTTCATCATTTACTTCCTTCTTAGCTTTCATTCATTGTCTCTTCGAGTTGTTTTCCTATAAAGAGACAATTCTTGATTTGCTTTGGCAGCAAGCTATAGATGAGAAACTTTCTGCTTTGTATAAGACATATACTTGGGATTTCATTCTTCTACCTTTTAGTAAGAGTGTTGTTGGTTTTTGTTGGGTGTATAAGATCAAGATTAATTCTGATGGATCTATTAAGTGATACAAAACTAGGTTAGTTGCAAAAGGATACTCTCAACAATATAGTTTGGACTATGAGGAAACAATTGCCTCGATTGCAAAAATGACTGTTATTCATACTCTTATTGTCGTAGCTTCAATTCATAGTGAAATATTTCTCAACTTGATGTTTAAAATGTCTTCTTGAATGGAGATCTTTAGGAAGAAGTTTATACGGCACCCCCTCCTAGTATTTCACATGACTCTGAATATGTTTGTAAACTCAAGAAAGCATTATATGGTCTCAAACAAGTACCTCATGCTCGGTTTGAAAAATTCTCTATTGTGATTTCTTCTTTTGGTTTTGTTTCTAGCAGTCATGATTCTGCTCTTTTTATTAAGTGTATTGATGCAAGTCGAGATTGATTGTCATGATTCTGCTATAATCAGGTTGCTCACAACTTGGTTTTTCATGAGCAAACTAAGCACATAGAGATCGATTGTCATCTTACTCATCATCATCTCAAGCATGACACCATTGCTTTGCCTTTTATTCCTTCTTCCTTGCAGATTATAGATTTTTTTACCAAGACGCATTCCATCTGTCGTTTTTGTTTTCTGATTGGCAAACTCTCGATGGTTGTAGCTTTATCATCGTGAGTTTGAGGGGAGATGTTAAATAATATTTATATAGTCTTATTTATTAAGGATAGAATAGTGCTTTCAATTTAATCTTTATATGAGTTATTTGTATTAGGATTAAGACTAAGCATTCATAATATAGAAATCACCCATAATTCTAGCCTCCTTTTTTATGTTTGACGTTAATTATTTTAACACATCAAACTCGCCTCTGCACAGCCACCCTTGCGGCTTGAGGAAGAACCAGCAGCTTCAACACTAGCAGGAACAATCTCTATCAGCATTGTAGCTTCTTCCCATCAAGACTTCCTCTGCATCCTCCATCGTCAGTGAAGCAGCACCTTCATCAAACTTGCCTCTGCACAGCCTCCCTCGTGGTTTGAGAAAGAATCACCAGCTTCGGCTCTAGCAGGAACAAGATCCAGCAGCACCAGAAATATCACTCCCTTCACATTTGTCAGCCTTCGACGCCGCAGGGACCTCCCGCAGCCAGGTAACGCTCTTCTTTCTCCCTTCCTTCAATTGCTTTCTTTCTTTACTTTCTGTATAGCGTGAATTAACTCACGTTCTAATTCATAATTCATGCTTGCAAGCAAAGGGTTGGATCTTCCTTCCGGCCCAGCCTTAAGTCACGTTCTAATTCATAATTCATGCTTGCAAGCAAAGGTTGGACCTTCCTTCCGGCCCATCCTACATGTCTGGGCTTTTCCAGCCCATTAGTATATATACATAGGACCAATCTGGTTTTGTTTTAAGCTTGGCTCAACTAATCTATTCTTTGGATTAAGGGTGTGTTTAGCAAATACACACTGTATCTTTCTTTTAATTTGTGCTTATTTTTATTATTATTTTTCAAACATGTTTTTATAAAAATTAGATATAAAGAATAATATGAAATATTTTCTTAGTGTTTTTGTGTATAGCATTTGGTCAAATATTTTAAAATGAATTCATGTTTTAATCGAAACTAATTTTTTTGTTTTGGGTTTTTGTCCATGTTTTTGGATTTTAATAACGAGTTTATTAAATTGATGGGAATTTTTTAAATATTTTAAAAATTATTCTTCCTTTAATTCATGAGAAAAATAGGTAAATAATATAATAAAATATTAGACCTATTAGTAGGCTAGAGTTTAAAATATTAGCGATTAACTTGGAAAAAATTCCAGCTTTTTTAAAATATTCATCAATATCAATTAAAAGTATTTTAATCAATTTTCTCTTAATTAATGATAAATATCATGATATGAAAATTGGACCTATGAAAAAGTTATTACTTAAAACATCATTAATTTATCTAAAAAACTCTCAAAGTTATCTTGAATACTCACTAATTTTAATTGTGAGTATTTTATCATAGTAAACCTTATCTATGCTAGATGAACATCATCATAGCATTTGCACAGATTTGTGAGTATAAGAATTTGTTTGGGCACATGAGTTCATAACAGATAACAGAGTTAAAAAGCTAAATTTATTCATACAAATAAATTATAAATCAAAGCACCCTCTTGAAAATCATCCAATATTTAAGGGGTATTTGGAAATGTGTTTGAGAAGTGCTTTTGAATTTTTTATAATTTTAACTTTAAATTATAAAAATAGTGTTTTTAAATCATTTTGATATATTGATGTCAAAAATAATTTAAAAAAAAAATATTTTGATATATTTATAAATAAAAAAAACTTTAAAAAACAACCTCAACCACACTGCTAAACAGGCAATTAAACCACATTAAAGCAACTTACATAAGATAGAGTGGATAATTGATGTTAATACTTTTTTTTAGCTACAATTAATTTTTTCTTTAATCTATTTAACCTCTAAAAAAACTCAGAACATTCAAATTTTAACTAAATTATTAGATGACAACTTCTTGAATATCTCTTTTGCATTATTGTGTCAACATGTATTAAAACTTAATTGAGGATTATCCTCTTTTCAAAAAAAATTTAGAAGCTTTTGTATCTATTTTTATTCATATAAATACAACAAAGCTTCAAGAAAATAAAGTAAATTATCATAGTTATAGTATTATTTAATTACTTTTATAGAATAAATAAAATAGAAATAATATAAAATAGATGTTTTTAATTAAAAAAAAGATACAAAAAAATATAAAAACTATAATTTAAGAAAGAAAATATATTTTCAAAATAAAAAATACAGAAGAGACAACTTCTTGTGTCCATACGGTAATCAGTTACTTATAGAGTTTTTTTATTATTATTAAAAAAGTATTTCTTTTTATTTTTTTTACAATTTTAATACATTAATACAGGAATATAAAAATAAACAAATAATAGAAGTTCACAAAGAGAACAAGTGCGTGAGATCCACGCGGTAGATTACAAGTCTAAGAGCATGAGTGGGCCTACGATAACAAGGAGACACGTGTAGAACCATTGATTCTCTGATATTCCATTAACAACTACACTAACCGCGTTAAAGAAAAGTACGGTGAAGGAGGGAAGAATTTTGGACGACGAAAACCTCTTTAAAGCAATCTATCCATCCCTCTTCAAACAAACACTCTGCCAACTCCGATCTATCAATTGAAGCTCCGGGAGGACTCCTCTTCTCCGATCCCAGTTTATACATCGACATGAGTTTCCTCTTCGGCAAGAAAAAAACCCCCGCAGGTATTTATTTATTTTTCATGTTGATCAAGGATGAATATGAGATTTTAATTTGGTTATTGATTCTCTGAGATTATTTTTTGGCTGTGAAATTCAGAACTTCTGCGGGAAAATAAGAGAATGTTGGACAAATCTATTAGAGATATTGAGAGGGAGAGACAAGGTCTACAGACACAAGAAAAGAAACTGATCGCTGAGATCAAGAAAAGTGCTAAGCAAGGGCAGATGGTGGGTCGGCTGCTATTTATTTATTTATTTTTAAGAATTTAAAGCATGATTTTTTTTTTATCTTTTTTTCTTAAATTCATGCTGAATGGTTTTTATTATACTCTGCTTTAATCTTTTCTCATTTTTTGGCATTGCTTGCAGGGAGCGGTGAAAGTAATGGCCAAGGACCTTATTAGGACGAGGCATCAAATAGAGAAATTCTATAAGCTCAAGTCACAGCTTCAGGGTGTATCTCTTAGAATTCAGGTATCTTTTGCCTGTTACTGCTTCTCATTCTTCATGTCCATGTTTGACGCGTTCCCTGATGCTGATGACTTTACTTTTTTATTTCTTAAAAACATATGTATCAATATACATACGCACACGAGCGATGTTTTACTTCGCTCTTTGTGTATTGTAGTGAAACAACATGCATGATTTAATGTTTTTCTTTTCCGGGGGATGGAGGAATTTTGAAAGTGGATTTCTATATGAGCTTTGAAATCCAAGGGGTTTCTCTTTTTGTCACTGTGACTTGTTCTCTTCCATTCATGAACAAAACGTGACATGGTTTTTGTATGCAAGTTCAACACAAAACCGAAAGACCGGCCCAAGTAAATGCATATGATGATATTAAGTTATGGATGCTTTGAATTAATTTCAGACACTGAAATCTACGCAAGCAATGGGAGAGGCGATGAAAGGTGTAACAAAGGCAATGGGCCAGATGAATAGGCAGATGAACTTGCCATCATTGCAGAAAATCATGCAAGAATTTGAGAGGCAGAATGAAAAGATGGAAATGGTGACTGAGGTAATGGGTGATGCCATTGATGATGCTTTGGAAGGGGATGAGGAAGAGGAAGAAACTGAAGAACTAGTGAGCCAAGTTCTTGATGAGATTGGAATTGACATCAATCAGGAGGTAATGTTGCCATTTCAACTTTTACTTTTCCATGCTTGCTGGCTAAGTGTTTGAGGTTCGAATTAATCGTTAACCTATATATATAACAATTGTTTTTGCATGTACCCGCAGCTTGTAAATGCACCATCATCTGCTGTTGCTGCCCCGGCTGCAAAAGGTAAGGTTGCGCAAGTTGAAACAACAGGGAATGAAGACGGTGGAATAGATAGTGATTTGCAGGCAAGGTTAGACAATCTGAGAAGAATGTGATAGCAGAATAGAGAGTGATTTGCAGGCAAGGTTAGACAATCTGAGAAGATTGTGATCTTTGTCTTATTACTCATGTAAAATAATATGATTTTAGCTTTATTGTTAATAGTGAGAATGCATTGGGGCCGTGTAATGTAATATCTATGAAACATTGTGCCAGGAGTTGTTTGCTTTCGGTTTGGTGACAGTTGTAGATTTTAATAAAAAAAAATCTCGGGATGAATTCATACATTAGGACCGAAGTGCATGAGATGAATCTGTGTAGATTTGTCGTCCAAGTTTATAAATTGTAATCTTAGTGTGCATGCGGGAATAGTAATAAGATTATGCAATGTTGTAGATTCTCCAGTGAGGGAAAGTTCAGTCTCTTGATTCCAGAATGGAGCAAGTTTTCATGTTTTCGAGCTATGTATCGTCCAAAAACTGGGGTTTAAGCAATGGACTTCCGTTGGTTGATACTTGTGTAGCCTTCAGATAGCACACCAACCTCTGTGAAGCACAAGCTTTTCCCAGTGGATCCTAGTTTTCCAAGCAATCATACACCCGCCCCGCTGGATGGGGTGACCGCGCTTCACCACGAGCTGACACTGCTTTCATGTCGTCAGTTTTTGAAAATAAGTCAATTTGTGAGTTATGGGGCAGTTTGCTTGTGAAAGTAAAGCCAACATGCAAGTTTTAAAAAGGAGCTGTGGCCCATGAGAATGGGCTAAGCATGACTTGAATAGGCAGGTCGCCCGTGAAAATAAACAATTGTGTGAGTGTGTGTTTGAATTCCAAAATTGAAAAATTCCCGAAGATAATGTCTCAGTTTCTGATTATGTGAGTTTTTTGAATTAGACAGGTTGCCAAAGGGAATAGTTAGTTTTGAATTGGACATGTAGATTGAGAAAATAGACCAGAGTTTTTGAAAGGGCAGGTCGCCCATGAAAATATACCACTATATGAGTTTTGGACTAGTGTTTGAATTTATAATTGGAGGTCACCCATGAAAAGGGATCATTATATGAGTTTTGGATCAATGTTCGGATTTAAAATGAGCAGCACCTCCATCAACCTCGCCACCATGACAGCACCTCCATCAAGCTCACCTCTGCACAGCCACCCGTGTGGCTTGAGGAAGAACCAGCAGCTTCAACACTAGCAGGAACAAGCTCTAGCAGCATATTATATTTGTACGGCTCCTTGAATATCTCTTAACACTATGTGTCGACATGTATCAAAACTTAATTTAGGATTCTCATTTCAAAAAATATTTAGAAGCTTTTATATCTATTTTTATCTATATAAATAAAACAAAGCTTCAGTCAAATAAAGTAAATCATCATCATTGTAGTATTATTTAATTACTTTTTTAGAATAAATAAGATAGAAATAATATAAAATAGATGTTTTTAATTAAAAAACGATAAAAAAATATAAAATTTTATAATTTAACAGAGAAAATATATTTTCAGAATAAAAAATAAAGAAGAGACAACTTTTTGTGTCTATACGGTAAGCAATTACTCACACTTTTTTTTTAAAAAAAAAATCTTTTATCTTTTTGACAATTTTAATACATTAATATAGGAATATAAAAACAAACAAATAATAGATGTTCACAGAAGAGAACAAGCCCGTGTGATCCAAGCGGTAGAGCATGAGTGGTGCCTACGATAGCAAGGAGACACGTGTAAAACCTATTATTCTCTGATATTCCATTAACAACTCCACTAAGTTAGTACGGGGCTACGATAACTGATAACCCTGCCACTTAACCCCTAAAATATTATAGGAAGGTGATTTTTATTGTTTTTAAAAATATTTTTTATTTAAAAATATATTAAAATAATATTTTTTATTTTTTAAAAATTATTTTTGATATTAGTATATTAAAATGATTTAAAAATATTAAAAAAAAATTATTTAAAAAAAAAAAAAACTAAATACCAGTACAACTACAATGCCAAACGGGGGCTTAATCTCCGATCCCAGTTTGTACGTCGACATGAGTTTCCACTTCGGCGAGAAAAAAAATCCACGCAGGTATTTATTTATTTTTCATGAAACATTGTGCCAGGAGTTGTTTGCTTTCGGTTTGGTGACATTTGTAGATTTTAATAAATAAAAAAATCTTAGTGATGAATTCATGCATTAGGACCTTAGTGCATGAGATGAGTTTACATATATTTTATTAATGAATTATCTTATTTAAAAATTTAAGTTTGTAAATAAGATTCTAGAATATAATTTATATTATTTTCTAACATACTCTGTCAAGTGAAAGCCTTTTGGGCTTAAAATTTATACAGACCCACATTACTTTGTACTTGATTTTTATCAAATAAAATAGAAGTAGTGAGATTTGAACTCGTAACCGCTGGGTCAACAAGGTTTTGATATCATATTAAAAAATCAGCTCACCTAAAAATTTAAACTTGTAAGTGAGATTCTAAAATATAATTTATATTATTCTCTAACAGATTTGTCGTCCAAGTTTATATATTGTAATCTTAGTGTCACGTGCGGGGATAGTAATAAGATTATGCAATGTTGTAGGCTCTCCAGTGAGGGAAAGTTCAGTCTTTTGATTCCAGAATCGAGCAAGGCAAAGCAAGCTTGCCAGATAGTGATAGGTAGTGTGGTTAATATTGTTTTTAAAATTATTTTTTATTTAAAAATATATTAAAATAATATTTTTTTTATTTTTTAAAAAATATTTTGATATCATCCCAAAATAATTTAAATATATAAAAAATTAATTTAAAATAAATAATAAATAAATAAATCAATTATTTTCAAATGTTTTTCTCAAACAGAAAGCTAAACAAGGCTGAAGGATTTTCGAGCACTGTATCGTCCAAAAACTGGGGTTGGTTTGATCAATGGCCTTTCTTTGGTTGATACTTGTGTAGCCCGCAGATAGCTGTCGAAGCACAAGTACCACGAGCCGACACTCTGCTTTCATGTCGTGCATCCTCTATTTTTTAATTAAAAAAAAAACCATCATATTTTAAAAAAGTTAATTAAATCTCTATTTTTAAATCAAAGTGCTTTTAACCAACGTATCCACCGGTTGCTACTTGGCCTCTATTGCGATCTTAATTGATTTTTTTTTATTTAAAAAAAATAATTAAAAAAAAACAAACACAATTCAAAATTGCCAACTTTCTTCCAAATTTCAAAATTGATCAGATAACCTTATCCACCAGTTCCTTAACTGAGAAGCTGCCACATAGGAAAGAGAATCAAGTCCACCTGATAGCTCAAATTTCCTCCGCTCATTGCAAGACAAGCCCCATAACAAAAGCATCATTCCCCAATTTTGAAAGCTGAATTCACCAAAATAAAGCTTATTGTTGGGTAGAGAGAGCAGACGCGAAGATTAAATAAAGAAAGAAATGGCTTCAACTTCAGCTGTTTCAATGGCCATGCCATTAACTTATGCCTGCCAAAACACGGCTCCAACCTCCGAGGGTTTCTTCAAGCCACTCCCAGTGAGGTCGTCTAAGGCTATGGCGGCGGCATCAAAATGCAATGGTAGGCTTCAAGTCAAGGCTTCATTGAAGGAGAAGGTAGTCACTGGATTGACAGCAGGTGCACTCACAGCTTCCATGGTGATTCCGGAGGTAGCCGAAGCTGCCGGGCCCGGGGTTTCTCCATCTCTCAATAACTTCTTGCTTAGCATTGTGGCTGGTGGAGTTGTGCTTGTTGCCATTGCAGGTGCAGTGGCAGGAGTCGCCAATTTCGACCCAGTCAAGCGGACTTAGGAGGTGTCTAATTCTGAGATTGCTTGCACTTCTTTTAACGAACTTTATGCCATGAATCTGTGTTTCAATGATGAACTACGTCTTTTGTGTGTTTTCTGGGACTCTCTTAGATGTACCTTGGTCCAAAACTAGTGAATTCCACAAATTAATTTTCCTATCTTGGTGCAAACACAACCAAGGGACACAAATCTTTTTCTTGCAACTACTCATATCGTCTGGTCATTTGCGACTGAAGGAAGTAACTTTTCTTCTTCACGTCGCAAGACTTCCATTGGGAGCAAAGGGGGTTTGTCTCTTAGCAATTTAACAGAAATAAAAAGAGTTCCCATTTTTATGGTTCATCAGCTCTCATTTTTCAGAATGAGAGATAACAGCTTTTACCGCAGTATGCAATGCGCACTAGAAGGCCCGAAATTGCATGAAAAATTAAGTGATTGCTGCACATTTAAAATATGTTCACAAGCTTCAAGAATTTTGGAATCATATCAACCACTCTTTGGCAGAGGCCACCAGCGCCAGATGCAGGATATTGAGATTGAGAGAGAGTGGGTAGAGAAAAGAATTAAAAAAACTACTAAATCTGAATTCAAAGTATGTTTGAAAACAAGCTACACGGTTTAATCTGAAAGGTGCCTATAAACGTGTGTTGGTTGACGGTATTAATAAAATCACTAACAATGAATCTCCTATAAGCAAGTGGTATAAAACCTAAATCAACTTTTAAGGGCTAAAGCTACAGGATCAGATGCTTTAGGTTCAGATTATTCAATGTGCATAAACTTTTGATATCAAATCAAGCATGTATCTGCTCTCTGAAGAATAGCATACCTTGTCAGCCTTGAAAATTGTTATCTTCACCCTTTGTTCATCCCCATACATTTCCTCTTTGATCTTAAGCCTGAAAAGATACTGGTAAAAGAGTCGGCTCCTGATTATGTCTGCAAATCTGCTATCATTGGATTCATACTTCAACAAGTACAATTCCTTTGCTGGGTAACCCATTATCTCCTCCCCGGACTCCTGGAATGCTGTTACCCAAGTCAATCCTGTGTGGTCCTGAATCTGAATTTGAAGAAGATACCTATAATCACACTCGTCAAATTCTTGATTGCATCTGTCACATTGCCATCTTGAATTTCCGGATCTTGTCACTTTCTTGTTACACTGTCTATCTCCAATCATCAAAGGGCAGGCTGTGTAACAGAATGTATCTGTTTTGATAAAACTTATGCTTGCCCTCACAGTGGCCCAATCAGGCTTATCTGATCTGCCAAGACCTTCATGCTTGATCTGAGACACAGTTTTGCGAGCCTCATTCTTGGGTCCTCCTTGAACAATGTCTCTGGAAATAGACATAGAAGCAGCATCACAGCCCCCTCGATCAAACCAGTCTTTCGCAGCATGAGCCTCCGGAATATCTGGATTTATAAAGAGCTGAGTAGAAGAAATTGTTCCCAGAGATTTTCCATTGAAGTCACTAACCTTCCCAGCTTTGACAGCTAAAATAGGAAAAAACCCAGAATCAACCATCTCTTGCAGTTTTTGACCTTCCTTGTTGCAGAAATCTCCCCAAAGCGTTAGCTCAATTGTCCAACCAGAACCATCCTTCAGATTCAGAATTCTTCTTTGAGTTTCCATACCATTCTTTCTCAATATAGGAACTGAAGGGTTAACAGATATCACAACACCAATTACATCAAATATGGAATTGTTTTCAGCAATCTCAATTTCACTAATGGATTTGAAGGAGAATTGCTGTTGTGGTATAGAGCCATCTTCTTCAGGGCAAAGATCCACAGTTGAAGTTGCCTCCAAAAATATCTCCCAGTCATTCTTCAGATGGTTGAAATTCTTCTGGGCAGGTTTTAAGCTACCCTTTGAAATCAGATAAACCTTACCAACTTCAACAACATCATAGAAGCGGTCAACAACAGCATTGAAGCAGGTCACTCGTATTTCACCTCCATCAGAATCAAGAAGATCAAAGGAAAAGACCTTCCCATCCCCCCGAGCATTATTATAACGGCGAAGATCCCCTTTAGCAGTTATTCTGGCTTTGATAGCCCAGCGTCCCTGATAAGGATTCAAAGCATTAATAGGAATGATCCGTGCTGGTGCCTCATTCTTCATAACTGCACCATGATTTCTGTAACTTGGAGGGGGTTGGTACGGAGGTTGAACTGTCGGTCGGAAACTCTGCACATCGTTGCCATAATTTTGGGCACCCAGCGCAGGTTGGAAAGTCTGCATTTTACTGACCTGATTTTGAGTACTTGAAGTGGGCCGGAAACTTTGCATATTTCCACCATGACTTTGGCTGCTCAAAGCAGGCCGGATGCTGTGCATATTGCTTCCATGACTTTGAGAGCTAAGATTATTATAACCAGCTGTTGACGACAGCATTGAGTTGGTATTAGGCAATGCCTTCTGAGCAGGAGCATCAGAGACCATTTTCGGATTTCCAATTATTTCACAGTCTGGTATTATAGTTTCCAAATTGAGAACAACTATAATCCTGTATGAAGAATCACCAAAAAGAAAAACATCCAGTGGCAGTCAGAGAAGAGCTAAACACTTACACAAGTCCTATAATTCACAATAATTCACATTCTATCATTAATTCTTTCAGTTTATCACCATTTAAAATCTGATCCGCTTAATTAAATTTATGTTATACTCTTCAAAGTATGATATATTTTATTTAATAGCACGTAATGAACTCTTAATTAATTTCAAGATGTATTGATACTTAATAATACCCCCCCCCCCTCCACCCCCACACACACACACACTTAAAAAAAGAGTTAATAATCAATACATTTGGTCATTCTTCATGTATAGGGATTGTCCAGTTACTAGCTCTTCAATTTCAATCAATCAATCATCTTAAATTTCCATTCAAAATAAACTTAGAATTTCCTCAAGAATTTCAATCCACGTTTGAGATTCGAGCATGGAAGTAAATTTAAAACAAATTAATTTTAATTTGGAAGAAATGATGAGATTCAATTCAGGGAAACAGACTGACTTGCGCTTTTGAACTTGGCTGCAAATGTAATCGATCAATTGAATGACAGATCCTTTCTTGACAAGGCCAGTCTTGACTCGATCATTGAGCTGAGTTCCGAGCATGGCGTGCTGAGTCAAAACGGAATCAGAGACGAGGAGCCTGAACCTCTCCTGTGCGCTTCCCATCTGTTTTATATCCAAAACCTGAACCAGCGGTTTCAGGTTCACATCGCCGTCGTTTATTGTCGAAATTGCATTCGGCGTCAGATTCACAGGCATCGTTTTCAAAGGAGAAATGAGTTTGAGGGCAGCAGAAACCCTAGAAATATGAGAGGTTTTTTATCTAGATGGTAGCAATGGATCCGGTTTGCATTGCAATTTGCAGGAAGAAAAGGAAATTATTGTTTTTGTTTTTAATAAGCTGCTGGTGCACACCTCCTCAAATTACATTTCTATCCAGTTTCGCTTAATATAATTTTTTTAAAAAATATTTTTATTTGTTTTTTGATGTTAAAATTTTTATTGTAATTAATTATATATTTTAATTTTTATTTCAGTTTTTATTTTTTGAATTTTTATTTGCTATTTTCTTTAATTTTTTCTGTCATTTTTAGACAATGTTTATTTTTTATCAATATTTATGCATATATACTTTTAATTTTTTTTGTTTTATTTTTTATAGGGATTTATTTTTATTTAGTTCAGTTCTGAAATTTAATGTATGTTGGTGATCATTTTAAAATTAATATTGCTTTCTTTTTCCCTTTGTTCTTTTTTTTTGTGTTTTTTGTTATTTTTATTTGCTTTTCAAATCAAATGATTATATGACTTTATTGTTTGCGCCATAATAATAATAATTTTAGTGATTTTTGTTATTATTTTTTTGTAAAAATATTATTTTATTTTATTTTATTTTTCTGAGCAATTTAATGATTTTAAAATAATAAGGACTAAATTGAAACTCATCATATATAATCAGTTTGAATTGAATGGCACAATTGCAACAAATCAAAAATTACATTGGAAAAGGCATTAATAAAAGTGAAATAAAAAACTAGGGACTAAAATAAATATGCGTAAACTGTAAGGACCGAAGTGTATTTCCAGGCAGTATGAGAGAGAAAAGGGAGAAAAAACATAAATTTATCCATCGGAGCTTCACCGGCCACTATAACCAGACACGCAGTGCACCATGGAACACAACGGAAGTCTATTTTTCACAGCCAGAATGAGCCGTGTGTGTGAAACACTGCTGCCACATCCTTACAACGCGCCTAGAATGTTTCCAAAAAAAAACAGTAAAACCACCGTGAAAAATATCTTAATACCCCTGGTTCCGGGGCTTATGTTCTGTCATTCTCGATGGCTAATTTTATAGTTTTACTGTGCAAAGAATTTAAAAATACCATCTACGCCCCTATAAATTTCTAAAATATCCTTGGTCACGGGGTTTATGTTTTATTGTTTTCTTAAGCTAATTCAGTAGTTTTACCACGCAAAGAATTTAGAAATACAATCTATGTTCCCTGGAAATGGCTAAAATACCCCTGGTCCTGGGAGTTAAATTTTTTAATCCTGGGCAAAAAGATAAATTCACTATAGCAATCCACAGTGAACTGTATCTAGGTGAACAATAAAGAAATGCACAGTAAATGTAAACCTCAGGAAATAAATGTAAGTGTTAAATTAAAGAAATGAATTAAAAAAGAAATAAAATAAGTTGAGAGGGGGGTGGAATTGAAATAAATGTAAAGATTGTAATTTAAATTATAAGAAGAGAAGATATAGGGTAAAAAGAAAACATTTAAAGGAAATGGGGGACTTAATGCACTAAGAGAAATTGAGGAGTATAAATACCCCTCTTTTCTTTCATTTTCCAGAGAATGAGGGGAAGAAAGGGAGGAAGATTTTGATATTTTCTTACCCAAATTGAAGAAGAATTTTGAAGTGAAAGTGAGATTAAGGGTTACCAAAACATTCAAACATCAAAAACCCAAGGATTTAGAGTATTATTGGAAGGAGAGAGTGGAGGAAAATGAGTGTTTGGGCTGCCAACAATAGGAAAAGAAAGAAGAGAGGAGGATATTGTGATTTCACAAGCTATTAGGATCTTGAATTTTTCTTGGTAAAGTGTTTCTTATATGCATCTAAAAGATTCTTGATTTTATGGTTAAATTATATTATTTTTTTTATGAATTTTGGGTTAGGGTTCTTGAAATATTTTGGGGGAAACCTGGAATTGCGTGAAATTGATTAATGTGGCATGAAATAGGATGAAATGAGAGTTAATTGGCTAGACAAATGGAAAGGAAAATGGGAGAACCTTAGGAAAGGCAATGGCTAGCCATTGAGGGTAAAAATTAGAAGGGAAAGATTATGTGTTTTGTAAAATAATTATTGTATATGTTGTGTTGCATGTGAATGGTTATGTAATGAATGATTGAGCATGAAAAGAATGAGGGAAGTCTTGTTTCCCCAATGCCAACTTTCGGCCAAATGCATGTGTTGCAGAAGTGAATAACTTGACAGATTCATCTCTTGACTTTCCGAGAGAGTTTGAGTTGGAAAACAAGGGAATAAGGATTGGATTCCCAGTAGAAGTTGTAGTTCTGGATGTCTATTATCCAAGAAAACTTGTTTCATTTAATTTGGAATTTTATAACTCTAGTTAAGGGTCACTTAACGTCACATTCATAATGTTTTTCGTGAATTTTGGAGACAAAACTGGGTTTTCTTCCCCTAATAAGAGTTGTAGCTCTATATTTTAGCTTTCTAACGAGATAAAATTTATACAAAAAAAAGTTCTAAAACTCCTATTATAGTGAAAAATCTGGGCAGGGGTCGAAATTCGACCTTTACTGACAGCTTTGAAAAAAAGGGGAAAAGAGGTAAGAGGTCGTGAAATGATGAAGTGAGACGCATTAAAGGATAAGAAACAAGTTATATTTGAAAATGGGTGTTTATAATGATATTTTTAATTGACAAAAGTTATAAAGGAATAACAAATGTAAATGCATATTGAATTGTTTTGGTGTGGTTGTTATGAAGAGTATCGGTGGTTAGAAATGATTTACGAGAATATCCTGTAATTGCAGGAGGGAACAAAAGTGTGGTGCAATAGCAGGAATAAGGGACCACGAGCAGAGTATTCACAGCAGGTAGGTGATTCATGCCTATGTTTCTAATTTAATCTTTATAGTGAAAATGTGTGATTTATACTTAAAGTTTTGGTGAAAGTTTGAAAAGATATGATATATCAATAAGAATATTTAAAGCATGTGTATCAGGGAAGTTTGGAAATGTCATGAACAAAACATGACGGTGGCTAGTAATCATTTAGTGTATGCTAGGATCTCGGGTAAAGGGATCTGTAAAAATGGCTAACATACATTTAGTGTATGTTAGGATCCTGGATAAGGGGATCATCACGAAGAACTGTCATACATTTAGTGTATGTCAGGATCTCGGATAAGGGGATCACTATATACAGGCTACTATACATTTAGTGTATGTTAGAATCCCAGATAAAGAGATTGTGGTGCAATGCTTAAACACGCATTCATGTATGTTGAACTTTCAAGAGCAGAGTAAAATGTATGAGGTATGTTACGGACCTGGGAAGGGGTTTTCTCCGATTTCTAATGTTGGTAGGGTGATAAAAGTGTCGAAAACGCTTAGTATTGGTAATGCTTAGTATGGGTAAGCCTTAGTATCGGTTATATTTAGTATCGAGAATATGTAAGTGGGGAAGATGGTTTAATTTTCAAATAGCTATGTTGATTATTTCAATTATATACGATGACATATTGTGGGTTTAATAACTTTAATATGATTTCTTCTAGAATTTTCTTTAAGAGATTATCTTGTATCTCTATTTCAGGCTCGTCGTCTTCACGTCAGAAGTAAAGCTATTGTTTCTTAGTTTTTATATCCAATAGTAACTTATATAAATTAAATGTTGGCAAACTGATATGTATGTTCACTATTTTTGAAAAAATATTGGAATGTAAGAAAATTAGCTCGTTTTGTTGTATTTTACTACATGTGACTGGATTTATATCAACTCTAGTGTAAATGGTTGAATGATGCTAAATGTATGGTTATTAATTATGGTTGTGATGAAGGTGATGTTTAAGGTTTTGTAGACCCAAGATGAATGGGTCAAGATTGAATTAAGGGTTATGTTACTGCCCACCTGTTACTGTTTCAAGAGCTATTATTGTTTGAGACATGTTACTGTTTTAGGACCTATTATTGTTTGAGACCTATTACTATTTTGAGACCTGTTATTGTTTCAGGACCTGTTATTGTTTGAGACTTGTTACTGTTTCGGGACTTGTTATTGTTTGAGACTTGTTATTGTTTAGGATCTATTATTGTTTAAGAACCTGTTATTATGTGAGACCTGTTACTGTTTCGAGTACTATTATTGTTTATAACCTGTTATTATTTCGGGACATGTTACTATTTCGGGACCTGTTACTATTTCAGAACCTGTTATTGTTTAAGACCTGTTACTATTTGTAGAACTGTTATTGTTTGAGACCTGTTACTGTTTCGGGACATGTACTATATTGAGACATGTTATTGTTTTGAGACCTATTATTGTTTAAGATAATGTAACAACTCTAGTGATATAAAAAAAATTATTATTATGTTTTTGGACGAATGTATATTAATAAGATTACGTAGTTGTTCCCAAAAGTATGGAGTGTTATAGTAAAAGAGCCAAATGATTTATATTTTAGTTAATTTATGTGTTTATAGTGTGTTTTATAACTATAATCTTGGTGATAAGGTTAGCAAAGAGTTTTTCATTTGACAAATACTAAAACTTTGGTTGTACATGTTTTTATAAAAAGTGCATATCTTGATTTGAATTTGAAATTTGTTACATAGATCATAAGTTTTTTATCATCATATCACGTCCTTTAAAGGCTACTCTTATATAGGAATGTTAGCAATTTTGTTTCCAATTATTATAAATCTAATATGAAAAAAACAATTGTTCATAATTAATCAGTGAAAATAAAACTTATGCTTTTGTTTTTTTAATGCATCTTTCACATGATTGTATCACAAAACAAAATATGTAATTGTTTTTAAAAAGATCATGACTTATCTGTTATTCTATGATGCCATTTTCACTTGGTTTATAAATAATTATGTAATAACCTCATACACATAATTTCTAAAATAATTTTCTCATTACTATGAAATGAGAATAAGACACACACACACACACACACACACACACACACTAGCAATGCCCTTGCGCCTCATCGTGGACGGCGTCATATTTATTTTAGCATAATAAAATTAAATATATGAGGTTTTTTTTATTGTAATATAAATTTAGGTGAAATAGTAAATCTATGCAGAATTCATGTTAAAATGTCCGAAGAATAGATTAAAATAACAGAAAACACAAAAAAAGAACAAAGAGAAAAAGGAAGCAATATTAATTTGAAAATGATCACCAACATAAATTAAAATTTTAGGATTGGATAAAATAAAAATAAATCCCTAATAAAAAATAAAAGGATAAAAATTAAAAACAAAAACTAAAAGTATAAATGAATAAATACGGATACAAAATTCCTTTTAAAATAAAAAAGCAAAATATTTTTACAAAAAAAATAATAATTGAAATTATCATTATTATGGCACAAACAATAAAATCATAAAATTATTTATCCGAATAATAGATAAAAATAACAGAAAACACACACAAAAAAAAAAACAAACGAAAAAAGAGAGCAATATTAATCTGAAAATGATAACCAACATAAATTAAAATTTTAGGAATGGAATAAATAAAAAAAAACCTAATAAAAAATAAGACGACAAAAATTAAAAACTAAAACTAAAAGAATAAATGCATAAATACAGATAAAAATTCCTTTTAAAATAAAAAAGCAAAATATTTTTATAAAAAATAATAACTAAAATTATCATTATTATGGTGCAAACAATAAAATCATAAAATTATCTATCCAAAGAATAAATAAAAATAACAGAAAACATAAAAAAAGAACAAAGAGAAAATGGGAGCAATTTTAATTTGAAATTGATCACCAACATAAATTAAAATTAAAACAAACTATATAATTAATATTAATTGAAGGAAAAAATTAAAATAAATAAAACCTTAGGACCGAAATAAATAAAGACATTTTAAAAATATTATAATGTTTTTATAAAATTAAAAGAATAAGGACTGAAATGAAAGATAGAATATATGATAAATTTCAATTGGAGGACCCAAACCGAAAATCAAAAGAATAAGGACTGAATTGAAACCCAACATATATAATCAGTTTCAATTGAAGGGCATAATTGCAAAAAAAAGAGTATATTTTAAAAAACAATAATAAAACAGAAATAAAAAAAACAGGGACCAAAATAAACACTACAAACACTAAAAGGGCCATATCGTATTTACGCGTGGTCGGAGAGAGAAAAGGAGGCACAGACATAAAACTAGCCATCAAGGCTTTACCATCCCTCATAATCGGACACGTGCCGTACTAGGAGAGTCAGGACATGGTGGCACATCATGTGACACGACGGAAGATGATTTTTATCCGTCGGAAAGAAGTGCACGTGCCGCTCGAACGGGGCGTGCGACGAAAACACTACAGGTGCATCCGTACGACTGCAGTATTTTCAAAAAGAAATGTTAAAATAATAGACAATTACCATAATACACCTGGACCCACCTGATAACCACTAAAAAACCAACGTTGAAAATGCATAAACACCCCCGAGTCTACAAGCTATTTTTTATCATCCAGGGGAGCTAAAATAGTCTTTTCACTGTGCAACAAATTTGAGAATACTATCCATATCCCCAGGAAATTTTGAAAGTGCCATCTGTCTAGTTTGCCTTATTTTATCTTTTAGGGGGGTTATTTTCATCATTTCACTGTGCAACAAATTCAGAAATACCATCTATGTCCCGTGGAAAATTCAAAAATGTCCTATCCCAAGGGTTTAAAAATTTCAGTCTTGGGGGTAAAATGATAATTACATTGTATCAATGAATAATAAATTGAGTCTGTATACATAGTAAAATAGCCACGCCTTTTATCTTTTAAGTAATATATATATATATATATATAATCAATTCATGATTTTTTTTTATTTGTTTTATTGAATGTTGCTTTTACAGACATATAAGTTTTGGCCTCAAAACAGTGATTGTCAAAATAAAAAAGTAATGCGTAAATAAAAGAAATTCTGTTTGTGATTAAAATTGTTATAGTTCTTATGAAAAAAATTTTATTATTTGTTTTATTTAATGATTTATGTTTCTATAAACAAAAATTATGAACAATATTATATATGTGTCTATAATTTTGAACAATAAGAAAAGACAATTTTGATGAAAAAATATATTTTTTCTGCATAATTTTATTGTCGAACCTTTGTTAAAAATATTATTTGTCTTAGTAAAATGTTCGAAAATTAACCCAAAACTTAACAAAATAATATATAAAATATTATATAAAATGAAGTTTGATGAATTAAACCTTTGAGATAAGACAGGTTTTAAAACAATTATGATGAGACAAGATACCCGGGTAAAAGAAAAGGTTCACAAATTCTAGCATAATGGTAATATTGTAAATAACAACTAAAAGTAGGGGGGAATAAATAGCTTTTTTGGCTTCTTTTGGAGAGAAATGTTTCATGATTTCATTGATTTTCTTACATTAAAATACTTAAGAGAGGAAGAATAAAGTGTATAAAGAGTTTTTTTAAGATTAAAACAAAAGATTTCAAGTTTTTGAAAGGTTATAAGCTTAGAAATAAAGGTGAAAGAAGTTAAGGAGAGAAAGAGAAAAATAAGTGAAGAAAGCTTGAATTTCTTATCAAAAAAATTTATGATTTCTTGTGATTAAGAGGTAAGTATCACTTTCACCATGATTAATTTTAATATTTTGATCAAGCTGAGGAAGAAATGTATATATTATAAAAAGTAAATTTTGTAGGTTGAGAGGTTTAAATTTGTATTCTTTATTAAGAAGCATGTTCTTGGGCATGAATTGGAAGTGAATAGTGGGTGAATTATGGAAAAAATAATTAAAAAGAGTCATGTTCTCTTTTGAATAGGTATTTCAACTAAACTAGTGTTAATAACTCTAGAATTTTTGTCCAAATTGATATGAAATTTTCAATTATGTTATATTATGAGATAAATGATTGGATGAAGAATTAATTAAAAAAGAAACTAATATTTGATGTGTTACACAAACTAGTTGATCATTTAAGATTATTAAATGATCCAATCAATCAATTGACATAAGAAACAATGAAATTGGTTATTGTCTAATAGGGTCATCAATAAAATCAAGTAGCATTGGTCGACCAATTAGTTGTGTCAATATGAGCTGGTTGACCATTCTAACCAACAATGAAATATCATTATTTAAACAAAAAGATATTTCTTTGTATGACTTTTCAATAGTGTCCATGTTGCACTAATGTTTGCAATTGTATGTTAACAAGAGAGACTACAAGTTCAAGATAGTAGCAGAGAATTGTATCTTTATCTTAGGTACTAGGTAAGCACTTTTTATTCCTCCATTTAAGTTGTTCATGGATTTAGTTTTCAAATAATCAAAAAACAATTAATTGATGGTTTACGCATTTATACTAAGTCTGATGTGATTATCAAACAATTAAAAAATATATATTGACTAATACATGAGTGGTACTAGAAGCAGTAGTTTATCTAATGATTAGAGATTTAAATAATAATTGGTAATTGAGTGGTAGTAGATGCATTAGTTTATTTGATGGCATAGAATTTAAACAATAACTAGTGCGTGATTATGAATATCAATATTGACTAGTGCCTAGAGATGCTAATTTATCTTACAACTAACAATTTAAATATTGACTAAGTAGGACTTTATATGAGAATTAGGAACTTAAATGATAAATTTATCGTAAAGGAACTAAAGTCGTTAGAGTGATAAATGATACTAAAGATGTAATTGAGATTATTGATTTGAATAATATAAAAATAATTAATGATAATGTTACTTAAGATGTTATTGAATAATTCATAAAGTTAAAGTTATTAATGTTAGTTAACTATATTTGTAATTTGAAAATTATTGTTACACATAGGCATATAAATTGCTAAATAGTATTTCTTTTATTGGAATTATTTTAACCATAAGATCCTTATAAGTTGAACTGAAAAATAATTTTTTTTTGTTATTGCTCATGATGGTAGACTTTAATATTAAATTTAGGAATGCTATACATTTATAATGTAATTTTAGTATTGTTTTTGGAGATATAATTAACTCTATTATAAAAAATACATGCATATCTTAAATTCTATAGATAATTATAGTATCTTGCATGATCTTACTCTTTTATGTCTTAATTGAAATATATGGAATTTAATTTGTTAATATCTTACAATATATTTATGTTAAGTTTATAAGATGCATGTGTAGAAATAACTGTATGAAATGTAATAAGGAAAAGCCAAAAGAACAGATGTAGTTTATTTTGATCTTGTTGGATATTGAAATGATCTTCAATGTTAGATCTTGTAAAAAATGAGTTTCATATAGGTGGATAAAAATATTGACACTTGAGAACATTAAAATTTAAGGGAAACTCTACATAAACTTTAATACGCACATAAAAAAACAATATCCTTAGTTTTAACATTATATATGATTCGAAATATGTTAATTTGTATCGTAAATATGAAGATGTTAAATTTATTATTTGTTTTTCTTGTGAATATCCATTTTCATTATTCTATAATTAAATAAAGAAATATAGATTGCAAAAAATAAAGTTATTTAACCATTTTAAACTTATGACCTAGACAAGTTAGCCTAAGTTAAGCCAATTCAATTCATAACATCATGGTTTTAATATTGTTGCATAAAAAAAACTAATTGAGTTTCATATTTATTTTTATTTAAAAGTCAAACCAAATTTTGACTAGAATAAGCGAGCTATGGGTTCACTTGTCAAGTTATATGAATCACATTAAATCAACTTCTAGTTAGTTTTACATGATATAGTTTTCTTTTCCATGTAATCTGTGAAAATAATATCGTGCAAAACCATTTTTAAAGAAGATGGATATAAGTTCCCATTTCATAATTCTTTTCTTCCAACATTCCAAAATGTATAGTGCATTGCCCTTTCTTTATTTTCTCCAGGTGATCATGGAGGATACACAACTTTATTGCTAAGCAGGAATTTGGGTTGTGTTTGTAGAGCCATAAATCAACGAGCACAAATCCATATTTATAAAAATCTAATTACCCCACCATAGGATATCTATATATATCTATATAAAAATTGTATGCTGTGTCAGTTAGGGTCTACTGATCTGTGCATTGACAAGTGACACATTAGCAGATCCTGGAGCCATCAGGTCCCTCACTAAAACTGCAGCATGGGGCCAAGTGTCTGACAATTAATGAAGTCATTCATATCAATACCTCAGCTACCAGACCATAAAGTAGATCTTGGTCGAGTCCTTGAAATCTATTTATTTATGAATTCTAAAGTGAAGTGGGAAAAAAGAAACAAAGCAAAAGACATTGGATACTTCATTAAACACCCTCACAATCCAATCTCAATCGCATTTTGAACAAAGAAACAAAAGAGTTGAGCAATTCTTATTAGGCCGCTTGACAAAAAGCAGTGAGCCCTCCCCCCACCGGGTAGTAAAGATCGGAAGAAAGTCATATGATGAAGGAATGGATATTGAGAGCCGAAACTGAAGCACTGTTTGATGATTTCTCATCCGAATCAAGCCACGATTCTTTGTTCTTTGGTGGCCACTCATCAAAGAAACGATGAACAGTCTTCTGGGGTTCTTCCTTCTCCATTTTCATGGGTCCTAGATTGCTTGTATCAAATCTCAGAAGACAGTTATGCTGATTCTGCTTTTGTTGTTTTGGGGCATCATGATCACATAGGCTTTGAAGCTGCAAGTAAGAATACTCATTTTGTAAACTAGACAAATTCCTCTGCTTTGAAGAATTGTTACTAGAAGAAGAAGAAGAAGAAGAGTTCATTGTGAGTGGGGTAAGTTGCCAAGCATCTTCCAAAGATGAACCAGACAAACTTCTCATAGAACCTGAAGGTTGTGAGAAGAAAGCATGTTCATCAACCTCCTCTTTCAGCCCATAAACATTCCTCCTGTTTCTTTTTTTTTTGTATATATAAACACAAAACACAAACTATTAAGAAAAGCTTTTAATAAAATAGAAAGCACAGAAAAGTACTGCTATCGATACCACATTGCTTTTGCAAACACACCTGAAATCTGTATTGGTCATAGAAGAACCACCAGAGTCCAAAAGCAAGTGAGTAGAATCTTCTTGAGGTGACAAACCAGTTCTGTTGGGTGTTGAAGAAGAAAAAAATTGATGGTTTGGATGGGCATGGTATCCTGCAGGATAGTGATAGCGATTCTGATGTTGGGTCTCAGGTGACATTAAAAACGAAAGAGAATGGGAGGATCCTGCTAGCAATGAGTTATTGGAATGGTTTCTGGTGATTGATGAGACAGTTGGTGATGTTGTTGATTGTGTTTGTGTTGCAACTTCCACAGGCTTTCTTGAACGGTTCTTCCCTCTATGCATGTGTCTCTCACAGTACTTGGAATCTGGGTATGCTTCTTTTGAGCATCTCCATTTCTTTCCGTCTGTTCTCCTGCACCTCCCTGGTTCTGGATCCATTGTCCTCCCTAAACCCATCTGAAAGCAGCTCCAAGCAACTGTACCCACAAAACACACCAAAGTACTCGATATATTAGTTAAAAGAAACCCCAGATGAAAGAAAAGAAAAGAAAGACTTGAGAGAAATTGGGTAGGCAGAAATCAAGAGAGGGGCGCGTGTAAGTGTGTAATGGGCTCACAATGTGGATGCTGGCGAGGAAAGAGCTTTGAAGAGTCCAAGCAGGCGCTTCTTTTAATGGCGAAGAGGAGATCAGGAGGGATGGGGATGCCAGAAACCATGTACTTGTAGATTAGTGCTTGATGCTCAAGCTCTTGCCACTGGGATGAGGTGAAGGGAAACCTGTTTCCTCCACTCATTATCATTCTGACTCTGGAAGGAGAAGGAGAAGAGGGAGCCCCCGAAAAGAGAAGAGATTAAGAAGAAAATGGAAAAGAACTACTTTGAAGTTTTAAGAATCAAGTGAAAGAGCAAGGACAGTTGCAGGAAGAAAGAAAGTAGGTTCTGTGCGTGTTGAGGGTGAGTGAATGTGTGGTTTATAATAATTACTAGATGGCTTGGAGAGTAGAGTAGGTTTATTTATTTCAGGGACCATGGCCTGCAAAATTTCTGTAGATTGGAAAAAACAAATGGCCTGCTAATTTCTGTAGATGGAAAAAACAAACGGTTCTGATCACATTGCTCTGCCCCTCCCCACTGCTTATGCCATTATGTCTGAACATCTCTGATCCTTCTGATGCTGCAAGCTAAAGCTGTCTGTCAGCCTTGTCTCTGACAACACTACGGAAACCCATAAACTAATAGAAGAGAGTGCATTAAAAAGACTGTAAGAAACAAAAAAGAAGAAAAAAAAAAGTAACCTTTTCTTTTCTTTTCTCTAGTATCAAGACAGAGGAGGGGAGTTGGTGTCTGAAGCCAATGCTTGCCTGCACTGAGAAGAATGTACGGTTTGAGCTTTCACTGCTACTAACTCCTTTACCTTTTCTGTTCCTTTACCTCAGACCCCAGCACCGTCCACTTACAATTTGACCCGAATTGAGAAAATGTGAGATTCAGGTGTTGCAGGTGGGTCTGATAAAACTGAGAGAACCCCCACTCCTCATTTTCTTGGCTTTTATTTTTATTAAAAAATATTATGTTTTATTTTGCCGGGTTTTGGTTCAAATGTTCATCAAGTTAACAGGTGGTGGTTTTTGAAAAAAGACAAGCAAGTTTGTGTGAGAAATGTTTTTGTTTTTTTTTATGAGGTGACTCACCCACTGGCATGACTATATTTCCTTTTTGGTTAGTGTTCATCACTGATCATTGTTTGCTTAAACACGGGGCGAGTCCAACAGCCTGACTCTCACTCTCATTCAGAAACTAAAAGAAGATAGTTGAATATCACAAGTGCACCAGTTCCTTTTTTTTTTAATTAAAGTGATTAATTTTATAGACTTTGAAATTAATGATTAAGTAAGTTTCTGGTGATCCAGAAATCACATATAAACAAACCTCTTAGTCATAATCTCTTATTATTATATTACTTATATGGTTAAGAACACCAATTCTTGATCTTGTTTGATGGGGATATAATCTTCTATCATGTACTCACTTGTATAAGAATATTCCTATTGAAATAAACTCCCCCCACCTGCCATTCAATGGAAGTTTATTTGTTTCTGTACTGACAAATGATGTATCAAGGAATTTTTATGGGGGTAAGAGGAGTGAAAACTCAGGGCACTGCTGGATTGCCATTTAATTCCCTGAAACTGTTCTTCTAGTGCAAGCATTGCAGGGGCTGGAGGTTGTGCAAAGCAATGCACTCCTGCTCTTTGGCACGCACTGCTGATATCTCACGCAAAACATTTTTTATTTTATTTTTTGGTTGCAGAAGCCCCGCTAGCTTGGAACAATACAGCCCGCCTGTGGAATGAACGAATTCTTATTCAGGAATCACCAGCAGCTCGGTAGGCTAGGTTATGGATGTGCTTTCAATGGTGGAAATCAAGAATGAAGGTTTGTGTCTTCAAAGAGAGGGCTTCTCACATGAGGAGGAAGGGTGGATTATACTTCCTAACTGAGAACTTGGGAGGCTACGTGAGCTGATGCCAAGCAGCACATCTCGCAAAATCATAAATGCCACCTCCCATTATCAACAGCAGAGCCGAGCAACATAATACATTGTTCTCCCTAACCATTCACTGCTCATGAAAATTATTTATATGGATGACAAAACCCTGGTACACGGGAGAGATACCACAAAGACTCCAACCCTTCTATATCTCCATCAACTCGCTCATCAAGTTTTTTCGTGTAATTAACAATGCCATTCTTAAGTTCATCTAAAGCTTGTGATAGTCTTGGATAACTATGGTATCCTAGCCACAAATTAGGTCAACTTGAGTAACCATGATAGTCTTACATATTCGATGTGCACATATAAAATATTAGAGGACTTAAAAAGCTTGTGATACAAAACCATGATGCCATGAGCAAAAAACATTCGATAACAGTTTCAGGATCTATTACGGTATGGTATCACAACATTGAATTTGATTCAATCCTTAGCCTTCACAGCTTTTGTATTAAATTTATCTCTCATTTTAGCACAACATCCCACCCAGAAGAGTAAAATAAAGCTCTTTGATATCCCCCAAAGAGAAAATTAAAGTACTATAACATATATTTAGAGATTTAATGAGAAAATGTTCAACATGAAAAACTTGCACGAGTTGATTTCCACTAAGGCTCTAATTAGTGAAAGTGCTTGTATATATTGCCTTAAATGATTGTCTTTATAGTTAAACAAACAACGAAAAATTATATTAGAACAAAAAAAGTTAAGTGTGACTAGAAAAGATCACATATTTTTTATGGAGTAAAGTCTCTTCGACTTGCTATAAAAAAATGCTAGAAATATCGTAGGGCTTGTGATACTTAAAAGTGATACCATATGTAAAATTTCTCTATATTTTTTTTATGGATATGTTAAGGTATGATATCATAGTCTAGAAATTAGACCCGTTGTTGGTCTTTATAATCTCTATATTAAGCTCATCTCTTATTTAAACAATAGAATCCTAGTTAAAAAGAGAATGATAAAGCCTTTTGTTATCACTCAATAAGATGATGAAAAAATTAGAACACATTTTTAAACATATCTCCATGAAAATATCCATAACAAGATCTTCATATCTTCAAATATATCTCTATAAAAATTTTCGTTATGAGATCTTTATGTCATCAAATATATTTTCAGTGAATCTTTATATGTGTCTCTAAAAGGATCAATATTCTTCTCTATGTCTTCATGAACATTTGTCTCTAAAAGAATCGGTGACCTTTTCTTTACTCTTCGTGACTACTCATGAATACTCTTTTATGCATCTTAAACACATAACCATACGTTATTACTTATTTTTACACTCATTCTTAATTACCATACTACTTATTTCAACAAAATTAGACAGTTAAGATTTTCTCTCTTGTAAAAACTTTGATAAAAAATTAAGAGGACTTTTTCATAATACAAAACAAACCATGACATCACAGTACAAAATGATTAATTTTTTCCTAGCAATCTCTACTAGTGAATTTTTTTAAACATGTCTGTTTAAAATATCTAAGGGTAATAAAAGTGAGTAAGCTTTCTTTACTCAGCTTTATTAATTAAGTCTTTCAAACATGTCTATTTAAAAGACTTTGAGGGACAACAATGGTGAATGTTCATATAAAAAGATCACTTTGTTCTGGTTAAAACCCAAATAGATTGGCAACACAGCGTTACTCTATTTAGGCCATAATGGATTATTGAAATACTTAAAGCTAATAACCATGCTAGGTTTGTTATGTTTCTACCTTGTTTTTTCAAGGTTAAATGACATAACATGAAAGGTTGATACATTTATAAATTGTCAAATTGGTTGGTATTTTTAACAAAGTTAGATGCTTTATTTTATTGTTTGTTTATGTTTGACTACTGATTTAGTATTTTAGTTATTCTAGACAAGGTTAGAATTAATTTCTTGAAAACTATGTATTTTATAAAAGTTCTTTAATATTCCCAACATCTATTTCTTAATAAACTATTGTAACAACAACCAATTTATTAAAGGTCTAAATGATAGAGCAAGGTCTAATTATTGCAAACAATAGATATGTCTAAAAAAACTTTGTAATCATTATGTTATATGTGATCATGGGTTTAATAACTTGGATCATTAGGATTTTTAGGGGTAACTCATGTTTCAACTTCTTAGAGCAATTCTAGGGTATTTACACGCACAACAAGTTATTATTTCTTTGGTGTGTCTTGTTTGGAGTTACCTATCTAAACTTATAGTTCTTTATTCATAAAGTTCATATAAGCTATAGTTGTATGGTTTTTGTATCAAAAAACCTTTAATAACTTATTGAGGGATAAATAATATATTTTATCAATTCTTTTTTATTTTAATATACATATTCTCTTCCAGTGAACACACTTAATAAGAATTTATTAGCATGTTATATTAGAACTAGTACTTTTTTTATTAAACAAACAGACTTGCATGGATAATTTTTGTAGGGGAAAATAATAAGTTCAAACTTCTAGATATATTTAATTTATTTTCTTGCTAACTATTTTTATAACTTAAAATGATACATGATTCAAATATAGTTCTGTTATGTAGTGCACGACACAAATCTAATATCTACTAAAGAGATTGGAAGACATAAGATCATAATCTCCAAGTAAATGTGTTATCATTAGTGCTAAAATGTTGTATCATTCCAATTGATAATATTAGTGGGAATGTTGAAGTCAAGAAATTATTGAATATCCTAAGAACTTGGAATGTGATTGCCAAAGAAAATCTTATTGCTCAATTTAAAGAGAAAACGAATGTAATGTTTGAACTTTGAGAGATTGTTTCAATAAGTTTTTATCCTGTATTAAAAAGATATTATCTTATCTTTTTAGTTTCAAATATTTTTTAAAAAAGGTATCTTATCCCATATTAGAAAATCATAATTTTTTTCTTTTGAACAACAAGTACATATACTAACAGGTTTTTAGCTAGTAGTAAATAAGGATAAGGTGATAGCTCATTCACATATGGTTAGTTTATGTAAGAGAAAAATCTTTAATGGTACCATTTGCACATGAGATAATGTCTATACTTTTTAAAGTTTTTATCTTGAAAACTATGTATTTTATAAAAGTTCTTTAATATTCCTAACATCTATTTCTTAATAAACTATTGTAACAACAACCAATTATAAATATCTATTTAATCCAACCAATTATTTTCTATATTAACTCTCGCAAATGTTAATTCTTCTATTTAAGATCTTTTATGGTATAAAAAACAAAACTTGATGGCATTTCAAAAACTTTTCACAAAAAATCTTGAATAACTTTTCTTGCCAAATACTCTTAATAATTTATTTATTGCTAAATGAGCAAGTTTCAAGCAACATCATGAAAATATATTTTACCAAATTCTTCTAATATTTGTATCCACACTAGAAAAACATTTTTTAATATATTAATGTTTTTATAATAATCTCATTTATGCTTTATGTGCATAGATTTAATTATATTTGTTTGCACCATCGTGTCCAAATAGAAACAATATCACAATGGATATTCTTCATGGATATATCTTCAAAGATGTATGATTCAATTCTTATCTTATTCACAGTTTATATAATTTTCTTATTAGCTCAAGTTTATTTCATAATACATTTATCGTAACAATTAGATACTTATACTTTTTTTTATTGAAATTAATTAAATAAAATCATATTGTTAAAAGAAAAATATAGTAAATTTTACATTGTATATTCAATTTTGATTCTTAATTTATTCTTAAGCTTAAAAAAAAAACTTTTAAAACTAGAATTTGGTGATTTCATAAACAAAATGCTTAATTAAAAAGTAATAAAGATATTGTACCATGTTAACAACACAAAATTTAACTCAGGCATATTAACAACTTTCTTCGTAAAAATGAATCAACTATTATTTTGGATGATTTCCTTGCTTTTTCCTAATTTTACATACCTCTAAATTCTATTGTTTCACACACATTAATTGAAGATCCATGCTAAAACCACTAGTTTCTTGAGTGAACCATTGTTGGCAAATTGGATAAATTATAATTTAGTAACAAAAAAAGTCATGAGTATTTTCATGAAAACTATTTTAAGAAAACTTTATCCATCAAAATTGTAATCACTTTATTTAGGAAAAAGAATATTACTATTTATTCAATTTATTTTTATATAGTTTTATTCCTAGTAACTATTACTTTTTGACAATTATCTTTCAAAAACATTGAAAGTGATAACCATTTATTCCTGCTTTCAACAAAATGTGTGTGTGTGTAAGGAATATTTAACATTTCACATGAGTGTGATGGGTTTTGATAAACTTTTTTAAAACATGAGAAAAAATATCTAAATTATAAAAAGATATAAAATATTAATATTAAAATCATCCAATCCAATTTCTTAGTAAACTTAAGTTTAACATTAAAAGACATAAAAATTAATCTAATATAATATAATTTACATATTCATCATAAAAATAACATGATTAACTGATAAAAAAATCTTGAGAAATAATAAAGTCAAATTTTTGGGTTGTTTTTTAAAAACTTTCAACTAAAAATAAATTAAAATAATATATATTTTTATTTTTGACACATTAATTTTGTAATCTCTACCTTAAAATAACTTAACAATATAAAAAAAATAAATTTTTGTGATTATCTATTTAAGGTGTATTTGGTATTACTTTTGCTTTTGTTGTTGAGGTTTTAAAAAAAAATCATGAAAAAAACTTTAGCTACGATTCAAAATAATTTTTGAAGTATTTGGTTAAAACTGTAGTTCAGTTTGAGATTAATGAAAAACAATTTCAAGTGTTTGGTTACCTTTCAACTTGTGAAATTACTTTAAAGAGAGCACACACATACACACATATATATATGCATGCATGTATGTATAATTAAATATTGTATTAATAATCATAATTTCATAATTTAATGAATAATTTAAGTAAATTAGATTTTTTTTATTCTCCCTTCAAACTACTTGTAATTCCATCACAAACTAAATTCATACGTGAAGGCCTCTACGATCTTTGACTATTTGATTGAGGAACATCTATTAAAATATCATATGAAATAAAATTAGGATTGCGAGATAAAAATTATATTGTGATATCCTTTCATATATTTATTTATTTATATTTTAATTAAATTTTTAGATTTTTATATTATTTTAATATTAAAAAAATATAATAAAATAATATATTCCCCAGTCTCTCCGTCCCCTCCCTTGAACTTAAATTGAAAAGCAGGTATTACTTGCTTATTATAAACACAATTATGGTTATATAATTGTGTGGGTCCCATTTTAAAATTTTGCTTTTCAAAGTTACTAAACACCCAATCCCCTAGATTTTTTGCAACTTCCGGCTACACAACAAAAACAAACACCTTCTTAGAGTGTGTTTGGTATTGTTTTTGCTTTTGTGGTTGAAATTTTAAAAAAGTAATTTTATGAAAAGCACTTTAATTACGATTCAAAATAATTTTTAAAGTGTTTGGTTAAAACTGTGGTTGAGTTTGAGTTTAATGAAAAGTAGTTTCAAGTATTTGGTTACCAAGTTTTTCATATTGTTTTCAATTTATAAAATTACTTTAAAAATATATTTTTTATATTAATATACATATATTATGTAAATATTATTTATATTTTAATTAATTTGCTGATATATATTAATATTTTAATACATATATGTATATATATGTATTAAAAATACTAATCTAAAATTATATATATATATATATATATATATATATTAATATTAAAAATATTTCTAATATTAAAATAGCAAATATTTAGATTTAAATATTTTTTTAAGTGAAAGACACTTATTTTTTTATATCTCTATATTAACCAGAAACCTAAAATATCTATTTTTCTGTAATACTATTCACACCACCCTACCACACACCTCTTCCACTCCTCCAAACGGGTGTGAAAATTGCTAACAAACACGTGGACGGTGTGCCTAATTTAATGGCAGTGGAGAGTTTTATCATAGAGAGACACCACTAGTTTTAGTGCGCCGACCACTGCTAGAGCGATCGTCAATCTGCACACCTCGAAAAACTTTCCGACACATGAAAAAGCACATTCTCTCTCTCTCTCTCTCTCTCTCTCTCTCTATCTCAATATATATATATATATATATATATAAGCCCGCTTCTAACTATTATAATACTCTTCTTCTCTTCTCAGGAAAGAAAATTAATATTATATTATTGACCCCATATCTGTATCAGATTCATCCATCGACAGACCAGTTGAAACTTGTAAAAAAATAAGCAAGAATAATGGCTGAAAATAGAACAGGGACCTCTCTGTTCTCTCCTTTCAAGATGGGCAAGTTCAGTCTCTCTCACAGGTCAGTTCTTCCCATTTTCTCTCGACTTTCAACCGCCCGCCTCGGCTGTTCTCATTCATGGACAAGCTGGATTATGATAAATGAACATCTTTATTAACGTTGTAGAACGGGCTCCTCTTTTGTTGCTAACCTTACCAGGTATACAACGTACAGAACAGGTTTTTTCTGACGAATGTTTCCTTGGACAGGGTGGTGCTAGCTCCCATGACAAGATGTAGGGCGTTGAATGGGATTCCAGGGGATGCGCTCGCGGAGTACTACACGCAGAGGTCAACTCCTGGCGGATTTCTCATCACTGAAGGAACCCTGATCTCTCCATCTGCTCCTGGGTAACTTCCCTGATTTTTTCTATCTTTGCACTCCCAAACAAAACACGCTATAATTGGGGTTCTAGTCTAGTCCAGTCTAGTCTAGTTTACCATGGCTTTGTTATCATCTTGGGTGCCATGGAAGCTTGTAAAACATTGTTATCGTTGATTCTAGATATGATTCAAGACAGCATTCTCCTCGTCTACTTTTGATTTTCTTATGATTATTGGGTGATCATTTTTCTTTTGCGAGGAGGTGACCTATTTCTTAAAGAATATTATAAATCATGGATCATTCAAGGTGCTTTCAACATTCTTTTTTACATTCTTTTAGATTAAAAGCATTAGGAATTCGCATCCCTCTCTCTGAGCAATATTACAACCCCGTGGTGTCGGTAAAACAGCAGAAAAATCGAAAAAAAAAACTAACCGATAAAAACCTAATCATTAAAAAAACCGAATAGAATAATTTTTGGTTACGCACCAAAACATTTTTGGTTTCATTTTTTATTTTAGTCATTTTTGTTGCTTAAACCAGTTCTTTATCCGACAATGTTTTTTATTCCCTTATCATTTGGTTTACACAATTAAAATATAAAGTACATCATATATGAACAAGTATTTAAAGAAGACAGCAAGAAAAACAAATTAAAGAATACACATGAATTATTGGATTAATGCTTTCTCACGTGCATATTAACACTGTATTGCTTACGGCGTGCATCTTTCGTAGAATTTTCCTGATGTCTTTTATGGTCGAGCCAGGTTTCCTCACGTGCCTGGAATTTACTCAGATGCACAAGTGGAGGCATGGAAGAAGGTGGTGGACGCAGTTCATGCCAAAGGGAGCGTCTTATTCTGTCAACTGTGGCACGTTGGCCGTGCATCAGATCAAGGTAAATTTGCTTCCTCTACTATGAAACTTGAAATCAGCCTGCTATCATTTTGATTCTCCTAGCGTTTTCCTTGCAAGATTTTTTACTAACGTTGTTTGCTGAAATTACCATCGTTGAATCACTGGTTTTTTGCATTTTTTGAATATGGGCAATACATCAGTTTATCAACCTGGTGGGGTCCCGCCAATTTCATCGACAAACAAGCCCATCTCAAACAGATGGAGAATTCTCATGCCAGATGGTACCTATGGCATATACCCAGCACCTCGAGCCTTGAAAACCTCGGAAATTCTAGAGGTGGTGGAACATTATAGACAGGCATCCTTGAATGCCATTCGAGCAGGTCAGTAAAATCACATCTGTTTGTTTCATTTCAATACACGACGAATTTTCATTTCAACGGGCAGAATTACACGAGTCATGATCATCTCATGTTTCATCAAGGGAATACAAAACAACAGTGCAGATTACATGATGGTGGTCTGTGGGTGGATTTGTTAAGACTTATAATTTCACCTAGGAGATGCCGGAATCATGCGTGGAATGAAATTTGTAGTGTCATCTGAAACCAGATGGCTTTACCGCTACAGTGAATGGCCGTTTTAAATAGCTATTTTTTTATATTCAAGTTCTGGGTTTCGTGATTGATTAGATAATCAACTTAGACTGCAACTCTAGCTCGCAAATCAAAGAAACAGGCGCTTCTTAAGTACCCCCAGTTACCAAGTGATTGTATCAATGATTAATAGACAACGTAATGAAAATATGATCTGCAGGTTTTGATGGAGTTGAGATCCACGGGGCGCATGGTTACCTTATCGATCAATTCTTAAAGAATGGAATCAATGACAGAGTAGATGAGTATGGCGGATCAATAGAAAACAGGTGCAGATTCATGATGCAGGTGATTCAGGCAGTAGTTTCAGCTGTTGGGGCAGATCGAGTAGCTTTCCGAATGTCGCCGGCAATTGATCACCTTGATGCCACAGACTCCGATCCACTCAACTTGGGCCTTTCAGTGATTGAGAGAATTAACAAACTCCAGCTGCAGGTGGGCTCGAAACTCACCTATCTGCATGTCACTCAGCCACGCTATACAGCTTCTGGCCAAACAGAGTCACGCAGAGCAGGCATCGAAGAAGAAGAGGCCCAAATGATTAGGGCTTGGAGAAGGGCATACCAGGGTACTTTCATGTGCAGTGGTGGGTTCACCAGGGAGCTGGGAATACAAGCTGTAGCCGAAGGCGATGCAGATTTGGTATCATATGGTAGACATTTTATCTCGAACCCAGATTTAGTCTGGAGATTGAAGCTTAATGCACCACTGAATAAGTATATCAGGAAAACGTTCTACACCCAGGACCCTGTTGTTGGGTACACCGATTACCCTGTCCTAAGCAAAGCAGATGGAGGCCAGGCGCCACTGGCACGCCTTTGAATGAGAGTTTTTGGTATTCTTGGATGTCTACCATTGCTGTTAAATTTGATTAACTTGGTTTAGAGTTTGTGTCTACGGAACATGATCATGATCTAGCCCATGTAATTTAGTTGTCATTCTAGCCAGGCTAGTAATGCCAAGACGGTCTTCTAATTTTCGTATGCCTCATGATGGCAAATTTAACTCTAGACTTCTTATTGAGAAGAAATGATATAAAACTCTGGTTGTTGGGAGAAATAACCATTAAATTAGATATGTTTTTTAACCTTGTTGATCTAGTGCCTGTTTGGCATTGCAGTCAAATTGGTGTTTGATCAATTTTTTATTTTTATTTTAAATAAATTTTTTTTGGTATTTTTAGATCATTTTGATGTGCTGATATTAAAAATAATTTTTAAAAAATAAATAAGATTATTTTAATGTATTTTTAAATAAAAAATATTTTGAAAAGCAACCTCAACCATACTCCCAAACACCCCCTAGTAGCCTTATATTATGATGATAATAATAGAGTCTTTGCACTGGTAAAGGAACCGAGGTCTTATCGAAAATCCAAACATGTACTTGAGTGATTCCATTTAATTACAGAAAATATAGATAGAAAAACTGTAAAAATAGAGCAAGTACTCACTTAAGATAATCTAATAGATCCTCTAACTAAAGTATTGTTCTAATATAAGCATGATTACCATATGAATGAACATGATATTAGATATATGAACAATTAATTTTATTATACGTGGAAAATTGTAAGTGAAATTGTTTTATATTCAATTGGTTGGTTTCTCGTAGCATCGATTTTATTCATGTAAACATATTCATTATTTATAATGAATTTTGTATGTCTTTGATATTCAATTATATTCTATTAATAAATCTAGAGTAAAGATAAAATTCATGGAACAAAAATATTTTTTATAGAAAATTATAAAGTTGTTATAATTATAAGATTTTTATTTCATCAAAGTATTGCTCCTAAATGTTTTCGATCAATGTTATTTTAAGATTCAATATTAATTATAGCTATTAAAACTAATGAATATTGTGTTTCTTCCATTATAAAATGAAATAATTTCTCTTACAAACTGAGTTATACATGATACTTGGAGTTAAGTTATAATCATTGTGGAGTGTTTCAAGGTTGTTAAATGATATGTTTATATATATATTGTATTTAAAAGATGTTTTTAATAAAAAAAATATAAAAATTGATTTTATACAGTTAAAAAATATGGACCTTAACTTTTCAATCACCAAGGATGACCAAAAAAGACCATTCAATGATAAGCCACATGGTATAATAGATGACTTGGTTCTTGCCTTAAAAAACTATACAAGCAAATTATAATGTCGTCCGCTCTTGATTAAAAAAAGTGTGGGTGTCAGGAAAGTATTGACCCAGCGGTAAGTGAAGTGTTTGTCTCTTCATGATATTCGGATTCAAGTCTTGCCATGCATATTTATTATCTTTATGGTGGCTTATATGTTTAATAGGCTTACAAGGTATTTATTGAATCCAGAGATTAATTATAGTACACGCAAGTTGGTCCGAACACCCAGTTATAAAAAAAAAGTGTGGGCAGGGGTTTCCTAATGCCTGAGCTTGTTTGTTAAGGGAGTGTTTGCAAAATGATCTAAAAAAACAAAAAAAAATTAATTTTTATGAAACGCGGTTAGAACCGCTCATCCAAACAGTGCTAAGTCAAAGCACGTGGACCCATTAACACCTAGCTTCCTTTTTTTTTTTTTTTATCTATTTTCATTAATGTTTTATTTAAATATTGATTTATATCCTCTATTATTTAAAAAATAAATTAAATCAGCTTTGTTTTTTAGATGGTGATTGTTTTCTTTTCATTTTTGTAGGTGTATAATACTTTGAAATGAATTATTTAATTTGCTTTGAATTTTTTTCTTTTATATTTTATATGAATAAGCTATAATTATATAAATTTTATATAAAAATGAATAACATATGTTGTCCGCGTTAAAAGAAATTACAAGAATAAATGACTTGTTGTTCCTCCCTGGAAAAAAGCAATAACAGGTCTACTTTTTTGGCTCAAACACAAACCTATGTTTTTTTATGAAGGCGAAACACATTAGCTCGGGTTCATTGACACCCTTTTTAGTATTTTTTTTAATTATTTTCTAATCCCTTTCTGTTTTTATTTTTATTTATATATTGATTAAACAAATTGAATCATTTTTATTTTTTAAATAGTAATTGATATCTTTTTTTATCAGGACTTGAAGAGGTATTAGCTATGATCTTTCATATTTCACTTAATGTGGTGACTAAAAAAAAGAGTCTAGACTATCTAGTAGATGGTTCAGTAATATAAAAGTTTCGTTTTACTGTGATCTCAAGTTTGATCTCGTGCTTGCTAGTATGACAATAACTGAAGGTTTATAAATAAAATCATTAATTTCAGAATCTATAGAATTAGTTGAGATGACACACAAGCTAGCTCGGAAACCAACATTAATATAAAAAACAGTCTAATAATAGCAAACATGGCCACCACATCAGTGACCCCAAAGCAAACCAATAGATATGATAATTCAATTCTGAAGGTGAAGGACCAGAAATAATTCTAGCCTTCATAATCTGTTTTAACCCACTGGCTGTGGCCATACTTGCTTTTCATCTTGTCATCGAATTCCTTTCCTTTAATTTCGACAATTTTAGCTACATTTGCCATGGATTCCTCTTGTACCTTTGCAATCCTTCTACTCCTCTTCTTGGCTGTAGCCTCTCTCTCAGCTTCCAACCCCTCGTACTCTCTAACCCAACAGCTATGCACGGCGCAACTCAGCACGAACACCACCATCTGCATTATGAGCATTGCCATCAAAACCCCACATTCCAATCTCACCAAGAGCTTCGCCTCTCTTGGGTCTCTGCTGGATTTGAGCATAGCAAGGCTAGACTTCTCTCTTGTAAATAGGGCTAATATGCTGAGGACCTGTCCAACTAAAGACGCAAGGAGAAGAGAAACGTGGGTAATGAAACAAAAGTGAGTGAGCTGAGAGTAGAAGCCAACGAAAGAGGAGAGTATAGAAATGCAAGAGCCGACAAGTAATGCAAAACCCATTGAAGTCGGAGGCATTTTGAGGAGAATTGTGGGAACTAAAGAAGCCGATGAAAGGATAAAAAGAGTGAAATTCAAGCATGAAAGGAGAAGGCTTGGGAAAGAACATGAGCTTCTAAGCTTGGAGGAGGCCATGCTCCCGAGTTTTTTGTTGTTGAAAAGAGCGAAGATATTTGAATTCATATATAGAGGGGGTGGGGATTTAGCCGTTGGAGGCTAAGGGTAACGGCTTGGAAGTAGATGGGCCACCTCTAACGGTGATGGACGATGCATCATCCCCTCTCCTGTTTCAAAATTTGAAGTGGGTTCGATTTAATTTTCAAACATCAAATTAGGAAAATCACTTTTTGTTTATTATATTGAAGTTGAGCTATCATTCTACCAAACCAAGATTAATAAAGAAATAATTACGACTGTGATGGTATCCCAGCCTATGAACAAATCTCCATTGCTTGCAAAGAAAGAGAGATTCATAAACAGTTGTCAACAATTGGAGACAAATATGACCGAGGAAAGGGATTAAGAAAAAGACTATGGAGGTTCCCCATAATATTATCGGGAGGAGCAATAAACAACTTTCATATGTACAAGCATTAATTCAGATAATTTTGGAAGGATCAATGGAGGAACTTTCAACAGGAATGATTTGGTGATAAATCACTTTAAACTTGAGATGGAAGTTATTATTTTCAAATTCCTTTAATTTTCATTAACGATTCTTTGAAATTATGTTAAATATTGCTTCTTCTTTTTTTTTTAATAATTTTCACTAGAAAATCATCAAAATAATATATAGATAGATAGATATTATTTTAAAAAATTTATTTTTTATATTGGTACATCAAAAAAAAATACAAAAACATTTGAGCTAAAAGCTTTTTGAAATTTGTAGTTTGACCACACTTTTCAAGTTTTATTTTATGTTTACTTATGTGATCAAACTAAGATTTGTTTACTTGATTGTTTGCTTGCTTATTTTTGTTGTTCTATGTAATTTAATTTTAGCGTGCATATTTTATGTATTTGTTTTTATATATTGCTTATACATAAGTACATTGGTAAAGATTAACACTTTTATGCATATTAATTTTTTCATAAACCAAGTTCGAGGTTAGGTGAGGAATATCGATATATCTCATGATTTTTACTTGGGATTCACATTCATGAAATATCCAACTATGAGCTAAGCATTTACTCAATAACGATAGTCATATTGTGTCTTTACTATTTCTTGTAAACTCTTATATTGATTTTATGAAAAGTGGTTACTCAACAAATCCAACATCCTTTTAAGATTAGGTAGTAAACTTATGCCTCATGCAGTGACTTAGAATTTATCTTTAGGGTATAGGCTACTGGATAATTTATTTTGCATCAAGGTAGACCTTATTAGAATCTAAATTCCATAAGATTTTCTAAGTTAAGACCATGATTTTTTCAATAAAAAATTGTTATGGATTAGCCCTTTGAACATGTTAATTCATATTTGATGCACACATACATACACTTGCATTCATATGCATTCATGCTTCGACGTTTAAATGCCATATGATTATATGAAATATTGGAATATAGATCCTTAATTATTAAATCCATAAAGTTTACAACATATGAATCTTATAAAAAATGAAAGATGGAGAACGCACACATTATGATGATCACTTAAAAAAAAGCTAGACTCCCTAAAAGCTAAAATAACTCGCATCATAATGTTGCTTGAGTAGACACTCAAAAACCTCTCTAGTAAAGGCTTGTCCAATTAACCTTTTGTTATCGCAATAATTCATCCTTAACAAATGACAATAGAACAGGCTCAATACCACTAGTGTAACACAACCTTTGTGCAGTCTACAATACTTATATTGACCCTAATAGTTGTTAATACATTTGCTAACAAGTCAAAAAAAAAAGTATTATAAAGATAATGACTATAATAAGATAGCAACAATAGAATCAACAATGAAGACAATTTAGGGAGCAAACTTGTATGACCTCGTACAAAGCACAAAATATATGTGATTGTACCAAAAAAAACATTTATGTACCTGAGTTTATAATGTACATACAAATTCAATGTTTTTACCACTAATCTCAAATCATATTACAGCAAGATGACAAAAGTTATGCATGATAAAAAAAAATAGTAATCCACTCCTTTTATGATAACCTAAGCAAGGTAACACTAAACCAGTACATGAGGCTAGATAACTCTAATATCTAAATATGGGAAACCTTGTGGATGCTTTCATTAAGTTGTATAAATACAACATGTACATGACTACAGATAGGTATAATATATTAGTGTTAGTAACTTTTTTCTTTATTCATTGAACATATAAATAATTGACACTTGACCTTTTAACTTCCAAAAAATGGAAAGAAAAACATAAATTTTAATATTGATGGTTTATAAAAAGAATAATTTATAATTTCTTTTTTGTATATAAATAGAGAATCACAATCTATAAAACAAATAAAGTATAAGGATAAAATGTGAAATTAACCCAAGAAGAACATATTTATAATTAGTTTAATTCCCTTCTAGAACTTGATTATCATCAATTAATTTTCTTTTGCTCAATTGATATCTGCATTCTTCAATCTTATTAAAGAATTTGAATTGAATTGGTTGAATATTTTAATTTTAAATAGGATGTTTGTTCCAAGAATAATCTTTAATGGCGTAAAAGTTATTTTTAAGGATATGGAGTGTATTTATGAAATAAAAAGATAAATATTAGTGCAAGGAAATAGAAAATAATTAATTTTTTTTTGTTAATGATTAATGTGAAACAATTAAAAACTAAATTGAGAAAAAAACGAATATTGCTTGGATGCTTATAGGGTAAAGTTAATCCCTTAAAACATACAAATTTTTAGGGGGTAATATTTTCAACTCTTCACAATTCACCACTTAAAAAATAATATTTTAAATTAATAAATACAAAGAAGTTGAAATTTTAATCTTATAAAATTTAATTTTTTTACTCTCTATTACACATGACCTATGTGTTGACACGTGTAATAATATAAAACAAAAAATAAAGTCTTAAAGGGGAAAAGAAAAGGCCAAACCATTCCATTTTAATTATGAGCTTGGATTTATATTTGTTTAACTAGGATGGGAATATCCTAACCCTAATGCAAGATGAATATATAATTAAAAATCAAAATTAAAATAATCACATTCTGGTTATAAATGTGATTTAAGAATTTATCAAATTATTAAAATAATCAATAATTTATTTATTAATATGGTGTATAATATTTTTTAATTAAAAATATAATTAAAATTAATATAATTAAAAGCAGAAAAAAAAATTTAAACTTTAAAACAAAACAAGTTTAAAAAGCAGGTAACAAATGGTCCTGTGCCCGGCTAACCCATCTGTAAAAATGCGGAGAACTTTCGGTCACGCGTATTAGACACGCGTGGAAAGTCATTCCCTGGCACCCCGTGAAAACAAATAATTAATAAAAACTAAAAAGAAATAAAAAAGGAGAGTAAAGTGTAAAAAAGAAGAAGAAAAAGTAACACCTCGCTCCCCCACCCACCCCACCTCCATGTCCACAATTTTTATTTTTATTTTTATTTTTATTTTTCCTAACACATTGGTTTTGGAATTTGGATCATCAATTCAATTCAAATCAACACCGAAAGAAAAGATGATAGAGTGACAGAGGGCTGTCTATCCACCCATCTAATCCTTTTTCAGTTAAATAAATATTTTATTGTTTTCTTTCCGTGGATCCATCTCCATTTACCTGCTCGGCTCCATTCTTTATCGATTTGTCGGTGCGGCTTTAGTGTCTGTGCTTTCGTAATTTTTAAATTAGGGTTTCGGTTTCCTTAGATGGAGCCTCGTGTTGGTAACAAGTTCAGGCTGGGTCGAAAGATCGGCAGCGGTTCCTTTGGAGAGATCTACCTAGGTTTTTTTTTTTTGTTTTTTTTTTGGAATTAATTGATTAGTTTTATTATTATTTCTCATTTTTTTTTTGGATTGATTGAATTAGGTACTAATATCCAGACTAATGAAGAAGTCGCCATTAAGCTCGTAAGATTCCTGCTAGTTAATTTCCCTTTCGATTTTATCTATTATTATCTTGTTGAATTCTTTAATTTGATGTCGGATTCAATTAATAGATGGTCATAATCTCACTTTTGACAGAGAGTGGAATGTTGTTAGTAAATTTTAGCTATAAAGGAGGAATTTACAGAGTCTTAGTGAGTTTCAAATTAATGAACAAGGCTAGCTATTTTTCGACTCAATCATTCCACACATGCATATTTATTTTCGCACTTGACCTGTTTTTTAAATTAAGAAAATCACAATTTTTAGCATATGCTGTTTTTTCTTTTCTTTTCTTTTCTTTATGTTTTCGTGCTTTCCCACTATATATGCTGTGCGAACTAATTTTTCCTCCTGATTTTGAATTTCTTCTCACGACTGATATCTTGGTGTGAGGAGTTTATTCGAGTATGATTTTGATCACGTTTATAATGTCATGAGATGGTTTCGTGTTGTTTATTGTTTGATGTCATTGACATATTTATCAGCTTGATTTGTTTCAATGATTTGTGGTGTTCTGTATTTTTTAATATTCTCTGTGGGTTTGAAACAAAATGATTGTGTTTTTAGCTTTGCATGATCCTTGTGTTATTTCTTAATGTTCAGGAGAACATCAAGACAAAACATCCTCAGTTGCTATATGAATCCAAGTTATACCGAATCCTGCAGGGAGGAAGTAATTTTGTTTCTTGAAATCTTTTTCTTGATTCGTTCTCTGTTTATTTTTCAAATATTTGCTCATTTGTGAGCTTTTTCCTTTACAAATCTCTTCTGATCATTTCCTATTTTGGCAGCTGGGATTCCAAATGTGAGGTGGTTTGGAGTTGAGGGAGACTATAATGTCCTAGTGATGGATTTGCTTGGACCTAGTCTTGAAGATCTCTTTAACTTCTGCAGCAGGAAACTCTCTTTGAAGTCAGTTCTTATGCTTGCTGATCAGATGGTGAGTTTCCATCAACTTTCCCATTCTGTGTTAGTATTGATCTTTCAGAAATATTATCCATTTATGCTGCACCCTTGTCTTCTTTGAAGATCAATCGTGTCGAATTTGTCCACTCAAAATCATTTCTGCATCGAGATATTAAGCCGGATAACTTTCTGATGGGCTTAGGAAGGCGTGCAAATCAGGTCTTGATACAAAGTATACATACAACACACACACACACACACACACACACACGTATATTCTTCCCATCTTTTTGCGGAAATCCATATTAAAATTGTGCTGTTCACTTGCACACAGGTATACATCATCGACTTTGGTCTGGCAAAGAAATACAGAGATAGTTCAACCCATCAACACATTCCTTACAGGTGAGAAGATTGTCTTTGTCTGACCAAATTCATATTTGTGTGTGCCTGCGTTATGTCAAATACATTTTGATGCTCTATTAAACTTACTGTGCACGGAAATTTGTATCTTCTGTCAATATCCTCAATGGTTGTAGAGTGATGCTGCTGTGTATTTTTTTTTTCTTCCTGTACTTAATTGTATTGATGATTGATATACAGAATCTTGGTGCCATGTCTATGATTTACATTTAATGTGATTGGAGAAGTATTTCATTCAGCTCTCATACTTTACCTTTACTTTTCACTTTTTGTATTTTTGTTGATAATATGTGATATTTAAGTCATTACTGGCATCATTATACTACAGGGAAAATAAAAATCTTACTGGGACTGCTAGATATGCAAGCATGAACACTCACCTGGGCATTGGTACGTGCTTGGTGTCTTTTGTTTTGCACCTGGTTTACTTTCCTTCCTGTTGTTCCCTATGTGTTTCATAACATTGATTGCTCCATTGTGGACTTGTTGAATTGCATAGAGCAAAGCCGGAGGGATGATCTAGAATCTCTTGGTTATGTCCTCATGTACTTCCTGAGAGGAAGGTGATTCTTTCTGCCTGCCTACACTATGTAGCTGTGTATCATCTGTATCTAAGTTGATTGATAGTAAAATTTTCCATGTAGCCTTCCGTGGCAGGGACTAAAAGCTGGTACTAAGAAACAGAAGTATGAGAAAATTAGTGAAAAGAAGGTTTCTACTTCAATTGAGGTAAGGCGGGTCCTAATTACCCAGGTTGCCTGTTAATTCTGTTGCTTATTTTAAAAATCTAATCGTAGATATTGTGTTTTCTCAGGCCCTTTGCCGTGGTTATCCAACTGAATTTGCCTCTTACTTTCATTATTGCCGTTCACTTCGATTTGATGATAAGCCAGATTATGCTTATCTGAAGAGAATATTTCGTGACCTCTTTATTCGTGAGGGTAAGGATATCTTAGTTGCTAAATGCCTTCAAGTTTACCTCTATATTATTCTCTGTATTCAACATCTATTGGCTCTGATAGAATGATAGAACTGGCATTTCTGAACTCCTTAAAGTATCTTTTGATCATGTTTACAGGCTTCCAGTTTGATTATGTCTTTGACTGGACAATATTGAAGTATCAGCAATCACAGCTGGCTAATCCTCCAACTCGTGGCATTGTAAGTGTTCATGGAGCAATTTACTTCTGTTGGTCATTGGTGTTGAATAGTTTTGAAGTCTTCTTTTTTCTTTTAGGGCCCTGGTGTTGGAACTAGTTCTGGCATGCCTCCTATTGTCAGTGCAGATAGACAAACAGGTAGTTTATGCTGTGTGTATTGGTTCTAAATACTCCTTCACGTAATGGTTTCTCATTTCATAAACTGTCTTTTTTTTAAGTGGATGGTCTTCTTCTTAGATTTTTCAATGCTTTCTGCTGCTTGCACCAAGAAAGCCATGGATCTCTCTTAGTTACTTTTTTTTAGTCATTCTCAAATTTAATGTTGCTCTCCCTCATGCTCTGCTGGTGAACATGAAGTGGCTTTCAGTTCATGATAAAAAAATTCTAAAGAGAAGGATTATTATTATTCTTTAACATATGCTTGGGTTTATGCATTTTCCTTCTCTTTGTTGCAGGTGGAGAAGATGGGCGAGCAGTTGGCCAATCAATGGACTCATCTCGCCAGAGACTGTCAGGACCAATCTTAAATGCTGGGAGCTATTCAAAGCAGAAGAGTCCAGTTGCTAATGATTATCCAATTACTAAGGACGCTGTAGTAAGTTGCTTGGATTTTTTTTCTTCTTTTCCTGCTACCGCAAGATTTCACTGATTGCCTTATCATGGTCAAACATTTTTTACAGCCTGATGAATGTTTAACATCAAGTATTCTGTTTTTCATATACATTATTTGCAATTTGTTTTGTTAGCTTGCATTTGTTAAATCCTATCAATCTTGCCCCTCTTTCTGGGTTCACTGAGAGTCTCAGCTTCTGGCATAGTATTATAAGGCCACAGTTTCTACGTGCACTTTGTATTCATCACTGCTAGCTATCCTAACCCGAGTGTTTGTGGTTATGCATAATCTTTTGTTCTTGCAGTTGCTTGAAATCTTGTTTTCCTGTATATGTTGGCAATGTGTTCTGTTTACTTGTATGTGTCAAAATCCTCTTTTCTTTTCTTTTTTGTTGCTTAAAATCTTTTGTAGATTGATGATATCAATTTATTTTCTCCGCGCTTGCTTTCTATGCTATCAATGATGGTTAATCTGTTATATCATAAAGTCGGATTTAGAATGCAGGCCTATTACTTGTTTTTTTTTCAAAAAATAGATTTAAATTGCATTATGTCTGGTCACTGCAGTTACCCAACTCTACTTTTTTGGGGCGATCAAGTGGATCCTCAAGACGAGCTGCAGCTGTTTCCAGTAGCCGCGATGTGTTTGCTGGAAGTGAGTCTGATCCCCAGTGGTCTCGCACAACTGATGCAAGCCCAGGAGCAATACATAAAATTTCAAGTGGGCAAAGAAGTCCTCCTCTTGGATCTTCAGACCCAAGGCGCACTTCATCAAGCAGAAATACCTCTCAAATCAAGACCTATGAAACCACCCTCAAGGGAATCGAGACTCTGAATTTTGATAGTGATGAGAAGGTTCACTATTAGGTGCTCAGCACAGTGCATTGTTGTAAATCATGAATGTACTGTTGTGCTGTTAGGATAGTTTATTCTAATGGAGCTGGAAAGAGTTTGAAAGAAGGGGCTCCGAACCTGGATCACTCAGGATTTCAATCTATCCACTAAATGTGTCAGCAGATTTTATGGAAACCGGCCTGGGAAGGTGAATTCAATGACAGCAAACAGTATGGTCGACAGCTGCTGAGTCTATTCAATCAGTACTATTTTTTTCCCGGTACCTGGGCCCAGATTCCTGCTCCCACGTTATTCTATACGTTTTAGTATATTTTTTTGTTACTTTGACCCAAATTTGAAACTTTGATGGGAGTGAAATCGACCACTTTATTCTCATTCAGCTCTAAAAAACCTTAAAACTGGTTTAAGCTATGGTTTGGGGTTCCATTATTTGCCCCAGGGTAGCAATGTTGAGCAAGTGGCTTCTGGTCTTGCCAGGTTTATTATTTACTTTTGTCGTACCAAAACTCGTGCAAATAAATATATCATTAACAAGTGTCGGATCTCTTACCCCTCCCTCTTTCCTGAAAAACAAAAATTGATTTTTCGGCTTACAAATAATCAAGACATGTGATGAGAGTGCCATTTTTACTTCTTGTTTGGTCGGGCGTTCAACACCAAGCCATGTTCGATACACAATAAATTTTTGTTGGGCTTTTCCTTGCCCCCGAACACCCAGGGACTGATAACTGAATTGCGAGAACCAATATTCTTGCTGTTTTAAACAAGGGTGGTAAAACAAATCTAAGAACTGATTAAACTGTGAGGATTAAAAAATATGATTTAAAAAAAAGGATTAAACTGATTAGATTTTCTTAAAAAAGTTATGTTATGTTCTGGTTTTTCCGATACTAAATTAAAATATATATATATATTATAAATTATTTTGCTGCTTCCCGTAAACGGCCCCCCTATCTCGTAGTATTTTCTTTCACGGTGCTGCTCATAGCCGTTTATGAGGACTCGGACAGCAGAGGCAATACCATCGACAGAGGCAGGAAAGGACAGACAGAAGGCGCGCTAATCAAATCCTCTCTTTCAAAGCTACGTGAACGAACTAAAGTCTAGCATATAGGAGTCCCTTTTTTTTTTTGGAAAAATGAACCCTCCCCTCCCGTCCTTCATTAATTAATTCACAAGCTGTGAAATGCAGGCTAGCTTTTATTTTAATTACTGTTTCGAAGTTTGATTCAATATTTTTAATTATTTATTTATTTACATGTGTTTTAAAATGATATTTTTTATTTTTTCATTTTTTTAATATATCACATGAAAATAATTTAAAAATACTAAAAAAAATTTAAAATAAAAGAGTATAATTAGAATAAAAAATCTTTAAATGTTATCAAAAATATTTTTTATATATAATTTCAAACAGTTTTTTTAGTATCGTGTGGGTCACAGGCTTTAGAATAGCTCAAATGCAACTCAACAAACACAACCTAACCTGCTTTAAGACTATTTAGGTTCGGTTTCAGTTTTTTTTTTTTTTTTTAATTCGGTGGATAAAAACCGAACCGCTATTAACACCCGAGGAATGTTTGTCTCCGAAGTGTTGGCGGCTGTTTTGATTGCGGAGACATTTGACATCATGAGTCATGACTGCGAATAAAGAATAACAAGCCTAGGTGATTTTTTTCGAACAAAGCAAAGTAGGCATGAATAGCATACCCAAAAAATAGCATAATTTAAATAAATATATGACTAAAAATAAGAATTTTAACAAATATGATGTTGACCAACAAAATCAAACTATAAACTAACCATAACTTTAATGCTAAAATAACCTAAAAAACAAACCCTAAACAATACTCTACCCCCAACCATAACTCTAAATCTCAAAAACCAAACCCTAAACTTTAAAACTAATCATTTATTATAAAAACAAACATTAAAAAAAAAAGAAGTTTTTTAAAGGCTTTCTTTTTCAATTCTATGTCAACTTTATATTGGATTTTTCATGTTGATGATAAACCCTAAATAAGATAAAATAAATAAATAAATAAAACCCAAAATAACCCAAAATATTTTATTATATTTTGCTAGGGTTTGTTTTTACGGTTATTGATTAGGTTTTGTTTTTAGAGTTAGTATTAGTGCTTATTTTTTTAGATATCGGGTTATAGTTTAGGGCTAGGGCATTGTTTAAGATTTGTAATTAGAGTTAGGGTTAGGGTTAATATGTGTTTTGGTCAAAATTATTGTTTAGTTGTGTCCTTTTTTTAAGTCACCATTACCATTTATGCTTTAATTATTTTTAAATATTTTTTACCCCATGTTATTTTTCCAAATTCTTTGGCAAAGTCTGCTCTTTTTTTTTAAAAAAAAAAATCCTTAAAAATGAGACCTTAATTTGTTACACATCTTTTATTAATCATGGAATAAGTTATTAAAATATATCCTTAATATGACTAGATTATACAACAGCAACTATTGATATTTGATTGCTATTAACCATTACTTATTAGTTGTTGAAAATAACTATTAAGTAGGATTTCAGAGATTTTAGTGGGGAATTCCAGACACAATCCATGACATAGTTGAAGTTTAGAGCTCTATTTACAAGGGAAACAAAGCACTAACATTCATTTATTCCCATTGCTTCTGAAAAAAAAAAAAGAAGAAGCACAAGATGAGAATTATAGACATCAAATGTTGGTCATTTTCCTTTAATCATGCATGCACTAACATGTTTTCAATTTTCAATGCTAAAGTAATTAAAATGTATGTAACATATTATGATCAGGGAATTGGTAAAAAATGAAAAACTCACAATTACTCAAATCAAGTTAAAGAATTTAATACCATTAGATTTGGGGTGACAACAATTATATTTTTGTTGATATATATTTCTGTAGAGCAATATATAATATAAATTATCTAAATATTTTTTTGAACTCTGGTTTGTAAACATTATTTAATGATTATGTAATTAATTTTTGAAGTATATATCAACAACCACTTAGGTATTTTCAGGGTTTGGGATATAGTTTCCCTATCATTATGAGTGTACTTGAAATGGGTCAACATGAGCCATATATGCCTATCAAGAATAAGCAATGGCCTTTATATTCATTTTAAATATAATTGATATAAATAGGCTCTAAGCCTACTTGATCATCACCATCATTTCAAGTCTAATATCTATATTTCAATAGTATAGATTGAACTCTATTATCGAACCTAGGTTTCAAATCACTAACTTAGGATTGATTAAATTTTACAATTAAATAATGAGCACATAAATATCAAATTAAGCTCACATATAATGTCTCAACCCATCGCGAGAGCGCGGCGTCGTGGTGACCCTCCCCGTGAGCAGGGGAAATCAAGTGAGGGTCTTATCTTTATTTTTGTGGAAAAGAGAGTCACCACCTAGTTTTACGGTTATTAGAAAACCTAAAACTAGTCTTTCAGAGATTCTAAGGCAAATGACTGGTTGTGTAAAGGGAAAGTTTTAGCACCCATAATACACCCTACCTAAGGTAAGCTGTTTGACATTTTGGTTTGCTTAGGGCAAGTCCAACGCGTTGATATTTCAAGCGGCAAAAGCAAAAATTTGCCGATTTTGCTTAATTGAGCTGATTTTTTTTGCTCCAACGGAGCAACCATTTGAGGAGCTAAAATGGCTGCTCTTTTTTTCCAGAGCTATTTGTAGCTGTGTTCATTGAGAAGGCATAAATTATAAAACCTTTTTTATTATTATTTTACATGAGAGAGAGAGAGAGAGAGAGAGAGAGAGAGAAAGAGAGGTGGATTTTTCTATAATCAACCATGAGTATAAATTATAAATAAAAATAATTGTTTTTAATTAGCTTTAAATATATTTTATTGTATTATAAAATTAATTTCAATTCAATTTATTTTTTAAAGTTCTTCTAACACTCAACGATAATAAGTAGTATTGATTAAAAGCATCATAAAAATTAAAATGATTCACGATGAATTTTGATGAAATAAAATAAAGATGGTTATTCTTAATAGTTATATTATTGGAGAATTTATTAAAAGCAATTATTTAAAATTTGAAATCCAAAAAATTTAAATTATTGGCGGTAATTCTTTCATTATTTGAAATTTTAAAATTTCAGAACTTGGGGAGGTTTTTTTTAAATGAAATTTTGGAAAAAAATTTCAACATTTTAAAATTTCAAATTTCATATATTTTGGATCTTTTAATTATAATTAAATTTAATTTTTATTTTCTTATTAAAAAAAATAATTTTATTGTTGATGGGTTTCTCAAAAACAATTATTTAATTATATAATTTATTCATATTAATTGTATAATGAATTGTATAATTACACTATATACAAAATAATTGAATTTAATTTAAAACAAGATTAAAAAAAAATGGCTCTTTACCATTGGAGACCACATCAACTCAAGAGCCATTTATACACTATTCAAAGAGCCATTTCTATGATTTGGCTCTTAAAAATGGCTCTTGCCATTGGACTTGCCCTTATGATTTGTTATGGTTTTGATCCTTCAAAGAATATGTTGGTTAAATAATGATGGTGTATTATCCCAATTTCATCAATTGAACTCGAATTAAATTCGAGAACTTGATTTCTCATTGACTAAGCCCTTAATAAAATTAATTTGACCAATTTAAAGTACAACTAGGTCATTGCGCTTAATTAAATCCTTTAATTGGACCATAAATTAACTCTCAAACATAATTACACTTGAAAATTGGCCAATGATTAAATTGAAATGAACCATAAAAATATAATCATATCTTTCGACTTAATTTTACACAGATTTATTCGATAATAAATTACATTAGCTGCGAATCTACACTCTTTTTCATTTCCGAGTATATAAAAGTACAATCAAGATCTCAAAAACATTTAAAATTTCCACCTTGATTTTTCTGCCGACACCAACGCTTTTTATTTTATTTATTTTATTTTTGGGTAGATTTGGGGAATAACCCAAAATTGGGTTATGACAGTTGCCCCCTTCTTTGCAATGCTTACGACTAAAATTTTGTACAAGACTTTAACTAGTAAGCATTGTAAAGAAAAAAGAAGTTAGTCTTGTTATAATGGGTGACCTACCTAAGTGAGAATAGTCGATGGTCTCAATGGTGATGGGTGACCTACCCGGGTTAGAATAATTATTATGGTCTCAATGGTGACGGGTGACCTACCTGGGTTATAAGAGTTATGATAGTCTCAATTGTGACGAGTGACCTACTTGGGTTAGAATAGTTATGATGATTTCAATGGTGACGGGTGACCTACCCGGGTTAGAAGAGTTAGGATGGTCTCAATGGTGACGAATGACCTACCCGGGTTACATGGGGTCTCAATGGTGACGGGTGACCTACTCGGATTACATGGGATCTCAATGGTGACAGGTGACCTACCCGAATTACATGGGGTCTTAATGGTGACGGGTGACCTACTCGGATTGAATATTCAGATTGAATATGGGATCTCAATGGTGACGGGTGACCTACCCGGATTATATGGGGTCTCAATGGTGACGGGTGACCTACCCGGATGGAACGGGGGTCTCATTATGACGAGTGACCTACCCGGATAGAATTGATGAAAAGGGGGTCTCATTATTACGGGTGACCTACCCAGATGGATGAGGGGAATGCAATGAGAATGCATATATACTTACTTGAGAAATATAGATCCCCTTTCTTTGATGCTCCATTGTCATAGGATGCCTTTGCCTAATTTCCAAAGCTTTGTTGTCGTTCATCCACCCAACTTAAGCGTATTGTTTATTTTGGGCTATCTGCGATGATCTCTGCTTTCATTGTTTATCAATTATAAACTTGCCCCTAAGTGTGGTGTTGCTTGATTCATCATGAAGGGGTGTAAAAAGTCATCCATTTTTTTTATTCTTTCAATAACAGTTCTTGGATTTGTGTGTGTTCTGCTAACAATCATTGCAAGACTTGCTAATGCTGACCTCATCTTCGGTTGTCGATTAGTCATGGAGTTTTCATCAACTGAATTGTATTTATTCCAACATATGTCAACATTAACCTTCATGGAATTGTCAAGTCATCTTGAATTGATGCAACTACGGTCATGCCATCTAAAACTCTTCGTTGTAGACTCAATTTTTTCTATAAATTCTTCTCAGTTCACACAAAGAATTATAATGTTGACGTGATTTTATTTATTTATTTATGCAGTGAATTGAACCTTAAGTCGATTGGCTTCAAAGCTAGTTATTCCTTAGTCAATCTTGGTAGCTTGCATACTCTTCAACATTTATCATGATGCACCCATGCAATAACATCTTTTTGGGAGACAACCAAATCTGCGAGTTAGCCGATATTTCAGAATCTGAAGATGACCTTCAATTGTGATGCTAGTCTCAACCGTTGTCAGAGTTTGTTAAACCATCATATTCTACTAAACAATGCTACCTTGAGTTGAATCTATTGATGCTCATTGATGAATTTCATTGAATTATTGTTTACTTGTGTTTCTTTGCCCCCAAGCTGATGTGAAATTATTTGCATTTCTATCAAGATTCAGATTCTAGCCTCTGATTGCCAGGCTTTTCAATGATAGTCAAAAACTGTTAAGGTCAAGGATTCCTCAAATCCAATCAATATTTTCTTTTTTGTAAACCTTTCTTGTTCTGACATTAAGTCACCAATTTCAAAAATCATGTGCATCCTGCTAATCATTGAAATAAAGTCAAAGAGATGTCATTTGTTGAAAATCAAATTCATTTGGTCAAACACCCAACACACGATGTCGCGACGGTGATTTTTTTGCGCTTCGCGCCCTGCCGTTCCCCGGGTTTCAGGAGATAACGGTGCGTAGTGAAAAATGAGGGGTTTATTATATAGCCGTAAAAATTATGACTATAAATATAAGGAGTCACCACCTAGTATTAAGGTTACTAGGAACCTATTGGTCTGCGAGAGTCTAGGTAAGGGGACTTGTTGTGCTAGTGGAAGACGCATCACCCCTAGTGCACCCTATCTATGACAAGCTGTATTGTTGTTTGATTGTTTTTTTTTTAAGCTAATTTTTTTTACTACATAAAAAAATATTTTTTATCTGCGGGTGTACTTTACGATGTAATTTTACACCGCAGTCAGAAAAACTTTTTTTTTTCTTTTTTCTTTATCTACCGATGTAATTTACAATTAAAATTTACACCATAATAAAAATATTTTTTTATCCATGGATGTATTTTACAATGTAAATTTACACCCTAATAGATAAAACAAAAATGGTTTTGATTATTTTTTATATTTTGTCCGAATTCCAATGGATAATCATAAACCGGTTACGATATCCAATTTTGTTTTAAAACATGAAAAAGATGCAATATTTGTTTTACGAAAAATTTGCTACGAAAAACTTTGAAATTTGGCCGTATGCACAAAAACAACACATTTTTTTATATATTTTTTTGAAGATTTTTTTTAAAGATTTTTGATATTTTAAAAAAAATAAAAGAAATAAATAAAATAATAATAATATATAAAAAATGGTGGGCTGGGCCTTCCAGCCCCTGATGGGCCGAGAGGCGCATCACCTCTGGTGGCTGGGCCGGGAACAAAATCTGGCCCAGCCACCCCCACTGTTCACGTGAACAGTGGGCAGATTGCAGCGAAGGAGAAGATGAATAGTGGGATTTTTCGACTGTGACTAAAAGTTTATTTGTTAGTACCGTTGGGTAGAGGAGGTTGGGGTGACGATTCCTGTCGTGGTGGCGTTGCTTACGTGACCTGTGGTGGTCGGAGGAGGCGCTGGAAGTCAACGAGTTTCTGTTGCTGCCACTGTTGCCGGGGCCATTGCTTCGCCTGCAAGTGGGGTTCGATTACTCGTATATAGGGGAGATTCACGGTGGTGATAAGGGCGGTTTTGGGTCGTTTAATGGCTTGCAACGGTGGAGAGAGAGAGAGTGAACAGGGCTGTTTTTTAGAGAGAGTGAGAGAGAGGGACTGCTGACGTCGGCGTTGAGGAAGAGGATCGGTGGCTGTCGCTGCATGTGCGTGTCTTTGTCTTTTTTGTGCAACAAATTGTCAAATTTCAATCTCTTCTCCTCTGTTCTTTCTCCTTCATTTTCTGCATTTTTTCTTCTTTTCCGCACCCCGCAGTTCTTCCGTCGTGCATGGCTGTTATTTATAGGGAAGTTTGGCCTGACATGGTGCCTAACTGGTTGGTGGCGGGGTGGCTAATCGGCGGCTGTCGGGAGGCGAAGGCTGGCCGGTGGGCTGTCGGCGGAAAAGGCAGGGAGGTGCAACAGCTTTGGGTAAGGTAAAAGTGCATTTTGGTCCTTCGATTTGTAATTGTTCTAATTACACCCTCAATTGGATTTAAATTTGTAATTTTATGCAATTGTGCCCCTGTTCGAATTTCAACATTAGCCTTAACTTTGCGAGCCTTTTTCATTTTGATCCCTGGCTTTTGATTTATGAAATTTGACTCTCAATTGACCATTAAACTTTCAATTTTCTTCAATTTGGCCCTAATTTTGCACAATTAGCTTGGAATAATTCAATTGGGTCTCCAAAAATTCTGATTTTCTCAATTGAGCTCGAATTAAAGTCAAGAATTCAATTTTTCATCAATTAAGCCATTAATAAAATTAATTTCACCAATTTAAAACATAATTAAGTCCTTTCACTTAATTAAATTCTTCAATTGGATCCTATATTAATTCCTAAACATAACAATACTTTAAATTAGCCCATGATTAAATCAAATTGGCTTATTCAAAATATAATTATGACTTTTGACTTAATTTTCACTTTGAATTTGTATTTCCTCTCATTTTTGGGCACAAAAGAGATACGATTTAGCTCAGAAAATATTCATAATTTCCACCGTGATTTTTCTACCGACACCAAACCCCTTTTATTTTATTTTTGTTATTTTATTTTATTTTTGGGAGTAACCCAAAAATTGGGTTACGACAGTTACCCCCCTCTTTACAATGTTTACGACAAAAGTCTTGTAAAAGACTTTAAATCGTAAGCGTTGTAAAGAAAAGAAAAGTGGATTTACCAGACCAAAAAATATGGTTGATCCATCTATAAATGAGAATGAGGGTTGCGAAACGCACTCAAAAGGGAAATGATAGAATAGGGCTATAAAGTGCACTACCTAAAAATTTGAGGCCTAAAGAGGACACTCAAAAGGGTGAAAGATTATGATGTTTGTGATTTGCACAGGAAAATGGTCTCATTTTAATGGGTGACTACCCAGGTGAAAAAGATGAAAGGGGTGAAGATTTCATGAAATGAAAAATAGGGCTAGAATGCTCGCTATCTAGAACGCACGGCTGAGGGTTAGAAAACGCACTAAAAGAGGAGAGAAAGTAGAGCTGGAAGGTGCACTAATTGAGTTGATGGTCGAGAATTTGAACATGCACTCAAGGAGTGGGGAGATAAGACTTGAAAGCGCACTATCTGGATTGATGGTCGAGGGTTGGAAAACATACACAAATAGGGTTGGAAAATAGGGCTAGAAAACATACTATTCTAGTGGATGATCGAGGGTTAGAAAACATACTTGAAGGTAAAAGGAAAATACGGCTGGAAAGCACACTATTTTAACTGATGGCGAGGGTTGAAAAACACACTCGAAGATGAACAGAAATGGGGCTGGAAAGCACACTATTTTAATTGATGCGAGGGTTGGAAAACGCACTCGAATATGAAGGGAAAATAAGGCTGGAAAGCACACAATTTTAATTGATGTGAGGGTTGGAACACGCACTCGAATGTGAAGGGAAAATAGGGTTGGAAAGCACACTATTCTAGTTGATGATCGAGGGTTGAAAACACACTACAAAATGAAAGGAAAGTAGGGCTGAAAAGCACACTATTTTAATTGATGGCGAGGGTTGGAAAACGCACTCGAATATGAAAGGAAAATAGGACTAGAAAGCACACTATTTTAATTGATAGCGAGGGTTGGGAAACACACTCGAAGATGTGGGGGAAAATAGGGCTGCAAAGCACATTATATGAATTGATGGTGGCTAGAAAAATCACCTATGTTCAAGGAAGAGACATGAAAAAAAAACATGCTATTTGAATTGCTTGATGACTAAAAGCACACTCAAATAAGAAAAGAGATAGGGTTGAAAAACGGTCTATCTGTGTTTGTTGAAAGGCTCGTAAGCACATTCAGAGATGTGAAAGAGGTAGGGGCTCAAAGGCACACACAAAACAATGAGTGGAGGTTTGTAAATTACAATCCCTCCAAAACATTTCTCAGATTATTAATGGGAGGATGCCATGCGTGATGGAAACCAAATTCAGGAAAGAAGATGAGGCTAAAAAGCGAATTAAAGAGGTAAGAGCCTGAAGGCGTATACAACAATGATGAATGAAGGTTTGTAAATTATGGTCCCTCCAAAACATTTCCTAGATTCTCAACGGGGATGGAATGCATGACGACACCTAAAATCAGGAAAGAGATCAAGTTGAAAAACATGCTTAAGGACATGGAAAAGGTGGGAGCTTGAAAGCGTGCACAAAAATAATGAATGGAGGTTCGTAAAGTACGATCCCTCCAAAACATTTCTTAGATTCTTAATGGGGATGCAATGCATGATGATGCATGTGTACTTACCTGAGAGATATAGGTCCTCTTTTCCTCTTCTTGGCCTTCTTTTCCTGGGTTGGATCTCTGACTTTGACGGTTTCTCGCTTCTGCTTACTCGAGCCGCAACTTAATATTTTGACCAGTGGAGATGATGGGTGTTTCATATCAACATACCCCCTTGAATTTGATCTAGATTCTTTGAAAAGGAATGATGGAGTCAGCTTCAACTGCATTTGTAGATTGTCCCCTAGTCTGGCCATACCCCACAAGTGTTTTGGGCTTCAAGTGCAGTGTTTGCATGAAAAAAGTTGGTTATTTGCAAAGATTGTGTTTTCATGTGGGATTTTTGGAATTTTAAAGTCATTCCAAATGCAAACTATTTTGATTGCCACAGTCAGGTCCCGCCACACTAGTGTTTTAGGCTTCAAGTGTTTCCAGGAAAGGGATGGTTATTTGCAAAGATTTCTTCATGTAAAATTTTTGGAATTTCAAAGCCATTCCAATCATAAAAACCATTTTGATGCTTGTTTAAACAAACATATTCTCGAAAGAATTCAAGTGATCTCATTGTCAGATTTTATGTTGATTTTGATAAGAACGTGAAATGATGCTCATTCGCATGTCTTGTATTTCAAAATAGCTTCGATCAGGTTTGGTGAAGCATTTGTATGGCTTATTTCGCATGGAAAAACATTGCCTATCGATCCAAATTGCTTATATTTGATCAGAAAGGGCTTTATCAGGTTTGTAATGTAGCCTCAGGTTACTCTATACGAATTTGCAAGCTCAAAACGTATTTGAGGGTTTTCTAGACTAAGGATCACTTATCGTTCACTCTTAGAACTCCTTTTAATCCTCATGATTGATTTCCATGACGTGACATACCCCCCAGCATTTTATTTGGGCTTTTACCGAGACATGCTCCCTAGTATTTTGTTTGGGCCTTTTATCATGGGTTTTTAGTACTATCATGTTGACTCGATTTGTCGTAATGTACTAAAACTCTTTTTATGTTTATGGCCCCCCAATTTATTTGGATATCTCTCGACATGCCCCCCGGTATTTGTTTGGGCATCTTTCATCATTGAGGACCACTTTGTAATTGAGAGTTCTTCTCTCTTCGCACTTGCCCCCTAGTGTAGGGTGTGATCCTTGTAAGGGTTAATTATTAAGAAATAATTATCAGACTGAAATAGGGATTGCAAGGGATATTTGAGACTTCGTGAAGTCATATCAAAGATGTCCCTTCTTCATTTCAAAATACACGCATTCTAAATCGCTAAGCTTTGCTTTCCCATGCAAAATATTTTTTGAATTATTTGTTTAGCTAAGCACTCAGCTTTATTATGCAGATTTTTGGGGTATGAGATCACCCTTCAATAAAATCCTTTGAATTCCCAGAACACATTTGTTAAACAAAAATCCAATTGGCAATTCTTTTCGTACTAGACTTTGATTTGCCAAAAATCTTGATGAAATTATGGGATCATGTATAATTTAGATGAAAGGATATAAGGAGCACTTGTGTTATAAAAACGCGTCATAAACACAACAAAATACATGATCATTGAAAAGAAATGCTCGCTTAACAAAAAAAATCTTGTGGCGTTACAAGCACCATTGCCGACAAATTAAAACATGAGCATAATGTGCAGACATGACCAAAACAAAAGGAAATCATGGAAGCAGACTTCATCTTCTAATACCGGCACATCCCGTTTTCAAAAGCTTTGTTGATGTCATTTTAACGGTGCAAACACTTGGTACCCATCTCCATGAAGCTTAATTGGGCACAGGACCTGGATTTTCATTAAATGTTATCCACCCTGCTTTAATCAATTGCATGAGCTTCTTTTTGAAAGCACCACAGGTGTGAATGCTATGCCCTACAGCTCCAACATGGTATTTGCAGGTGAGATCGGGTTTGTACCAATCAGGGTAAGGTGGCTGCAAAGGTTCTTGAGGTTCAGGAGCTACTTGTTTAATGCTTATCAACTTTTGATACATCTCGTTCAAAGGCAGAGGTAGCGGAGGTAACTGTTCTTGGGTTTTCTGGTAATTTCTTTTTGGGAAATTTTTAGGTGGATTTTTGGCTTGAAGATTGATGTTGGCGATTTGAGATGAAGGATTATTTTGGAATTGGCTTTTACTACCCTTGTAATTATCTTCAAAATGCTCTGCATCTTTTCTCTTACCTTCAAAGCCTTTTTTTTCCACAGGCGCAGAAATTCTTCCACTTCTGACTCCTTGCTTTATTCGTTCCGCCATAGCTACAGCATCCGTGAATTGTTGTGCTGAACTACCCATCACATGCTCGTAATAGGGCGCTCTTAGCGTGTTGGCGAATAAAATCACCATCTCTTTATCTAGAAGTGGGGGATGCACCTGTACAGCAACATCTCTCCATCTCTGAGCATATTCCCTTATGCTTTCTCTGTCCTTTTTCTCCAGGTTGGACAAACTTGTTTTGTCAAGAGCAATGTCCATGTTGTACTTATATTGCTTAATAAAGGCATTTACTAAATCTTTCCAGCTACGGATCATGTTATTATCTAGTCTCATGTACCAATTCAAAGCTGCCCCACTCAAACTGTCTTGGAAAAAATGCATAAGTAATTTTTCATCATGCACTACTTTTTCCATTTTGTTATAGTATGACTTTAGGTGAGTGACGGGGCATTGTGTCCCAGTGTATTTGCTAAAGTCAGGAACACGAAATTTTTTTGGTATCACAACATTTAGAACTAGACACATCTCGGCAGCATGTACTGGGTAATATAGGTTCACCCCTTCAATGACCCTTATCCTTGCCTCCAACGTCGCCATTTTATCTTGATTGATACCTTCTGAGGATGTTATGACTGTCGGGGTTACGGCAGGTGTTGGCACTGCTGATTGTATAAAAGCTGGAGTTTGTTGTGGATCCTGAACCCTTTCTCCTGTCACCTCTTCATGGTGGTTTGTTGCTTGTATTGGAGCAGCCGCTGCGGGTCTAGTGAAGGACCCTCGCCAGAGGCATTTCTCAGCGCTTACTCGAGTAAGCTGGTAAGGCGAACCACACTATCTTTAAGAGAATCAAGTTCTTCTTGGAAATGAGCATCACGACATGCACGCTCTTTGTCCTCCATATTTCTTTGCTGGAGTCGAGTGGTAGGAACTCTTCGGGGACCTATATTTCAATCTGTTGATGATATGTTATGTACAGTGATGAATGCGTGCAAATACAGATGTATGTACATACACATTGACAAATTATCAGGGAATTCGTACCCAAAGTCAAGTTTTAGGCCATTACATGAGGGGTAGGCTTTCTATCTGGTCTCAAAAGGTCTATGAACTGCCTAGTGACCGCCTCACGTGAAGGTGGTGTGAGGGTTTACAAGAAATAGTTGGGGCATAGTATGACCGCCATTATCAAGTAAACACATAGATCATAGTTGGATGTTTCACGAATCTGAACCCCGACTGAAAGTCATGAGGCAGACCGATAATCCCCACCTAACTTAAAATTGGGTTTATTCAAGAAATAAAATGCATGAGGATATTAATTCAAACTCAATGATATGCATGACTTGAAATTAAAATGCATGCTAAAGTAGTAAAAATACATGTAAAGTGTAATGCGCTAAAAAATAAACAATCAAACAAACAAAGCTCAGTCCGGCAATCTCCCCAGTGGAGTCGCTATTTATCGCGATGGTGATTTTTTCATGCTTCGCCCCCCGCTGTTCCCCGGGTTTCAGGAGATAACGCTGCGCGGTGAAAAATGAGGGATTTATTATATACCCGTAAAAATTACGACTATAAATATAATGAGTCGCCACCTAGTATTAAGGTTACTAGGAACCTATTGGTGTGCGAGAGTCTGGATAAGGGGACTTGTTGTGCTAGGGGAAGACGCATCACCCCCAGTGCACCCTACCTATGGCAAACTGCATTGTTGTTTGATTGTTTTTTTTAATCTAATTCTTTTTACTACATAATTTTTTTTTATCTGCGGGTGTACTTGACGATGTTATTTTACACCACAGTCAGAAAATCTTTTTTTCTTTTTTCTTTATCTACGGATGTAATTTACAATTTAAATTTACATCGTAATAATTTTTTTTTATTCATGGATATATTTTACAATGTAAATTTACACCCTAATAGATAAAACAAAAATGGTTTTGATTATTTTTTTATATTTTGGCCAAATTCCAATGGATAATCATAAATCGGTTACGATATCCAATTTTGTTTTAAAACATGAAAAATATGCAATATTTGTTTTACGAAAAATATGCTGAGAAAAACTTTGAAATTTGGTCGTATGCACGAAAACAACACATTTTTTTTATATATTCTTTTGAAGATTTTTTTTAATATTTTTGATATTTTTTTAAAAAGAAAATAAAGAAATAAAATAATAATAATATATAAAAAATGGTGGGCTGGGCCTTCCAGCCCCTGATGGGCCGAGAACAAAATCTGGCCCAGCCACCCCCACTGTTCACGTGAACAGTGGGCAAATTGCAGCGAAGGAGATGATGAATAGTGGGATTTTTCGACTGTGACTAAAAGTATATTTGTTAGTACCGTTGGGTAGAGGAGGTTAGGTTGATGATTCCTGTCGTGGTGGCGTCGCTAACGGTGACCTGTGGTGGCCGGAGGAGGCACCGGAAGTCAACGAGTTTCCGTTGCTGCCATTGTTGCCGGGGCCATTGCTTCGCCTGCAAGTGGGGTTCGGTTGCTCGTATATAGGGGATATTCACGGTGGTGATAAGGGTGGTTTTGGGTGGTTTAATGGCCTGCAATGGTGGAGAGAAAGAGAGTGAACGGGGCTATTTTTTAGAGAGAGAGAGGGGCTGCTGACGCCGGCATTGAGGAAGAGGATCGGTGGCTGCCGCTGCGTGTGCGTGTCTTCGTCTTTTTTGTGCAACAAATTGTCATATTTCAATCTCTTCTCCTCTGTTCTTTCTCCTTCCTTTTCTGCATTTTTTCTTCTTTTCCTCCCCCCCAGTTCTTCCGTCGTGCATGACTGTTATTTATAGGGAAGTTTGGCCTGACACGGTGCCTGACTGGTCGGCGGCGTGGTGGCTGGCGTGCCTGCAATAGAGGCTGGTCAGTGGATGTCGGGAGGCGAAGGCTGGCCGGTGGGTTGTCGGTAGAAAAGGTAATGAGGTGCAACAGCTTTGTGTAAGGTAAAAGTGCATTTTGGTCCTTTGATTTGTAATTGTTCTAATTGCACCCTCAATTGGATTTAAATTTGTAATTTTATGCAATTGTGCCCCTGTCCGAATTTCAACATTAGCCTTAACTTTGCGAGCCTTTTTCATTTTGGTCCCTGACATTTGATTTATGCAATTTGACCCTCAATTGACCATTAAACTTTCAATTGTCTTCAATTTGGCCCTAATTTTGCACAATTAGCTTGGAAAAATTCAATTGGGTCTCCAAAAATTCTGATTTTCTCAATTGAGCCCGAATTAAAGTCAAGAATTCAATTTTTCATCAATTAAACCCTTAATAAAATTAATTTGACCAATTTAAAGCATAATTAAGTCCTTGCACTTAATTAAATTCTTCAATTGGATCCTATATTAATTCCTAAACATAACAATACTTTAAATTAGCCCATGATTAAATCAAATTGGCTTATTCAAAATATAATTATGATTTTTGACTTAATTTTCACTTTGAATTTGTATTTCCTCTCATTTTTTGGCACAAAAGAGATACAATTCAGCTCAGAAAATATTCATAATTTCCACCATGATTTTTCTACCGACACCAAACCCCTTTTATTTTATTTTTAGGAGTAACCCAAAAATTGGGTTACGACACACGATATTCAATGCATGTAGTTCTGTAATGATCTTGTATTTCGTTAACAGTAATTGACTCATTGTGAGATTAAAATTGTTTTTTTTTTTATTTTAACCTCTGATTTTAGGGGTATGTTATTTGACAGTATATGATGAAGCGATAATTTGTGGTTTTCAAACAATTAGAGTGTCGAGTAAAGACCCGAGATTCAGTTGAAAATTTGTCTTCTTTTCCAGCACTTACATTATCAATATGCATAACACTTGTAACTTACTTCGTGAAATTATAACCTTTATGGAAAAACTCTAAGAATTTTGAGAGCGCCTTTTATCAGTTAAAAATGTTTGCTTTATTAAGAAGGACTTTTACAAACGTGTAATGAGGCTATGGCTCATGGCTATGACATTCATAGGCTCAAAAAGGTGTTTAAGGTTTTTCTAGACCTAAGATCACTATCATCTAGTCGTTAACTCCTTTTCTCTTGTTGTCTTTATAGAAGAAACGATATAAAAATACATTAATTATCTTGACATGATTTTTTTTCTTTTTTTTTTCAATCAACCAATGCTCTAAGAATCTTCACAACCATGTCATTCCTTTTACTGACAATTTCAAATTTAAAAAGGAAATACTAAAACCCGAACCATTATTTGTCATCTAATGTTATTCCCTCCTTTGTTGCACTCGTTTTTTTTGTCATGTTCTATCTCAATTTGCTTATTCTCCAATATTTGGGTTTTCGTTCTTGAACACCCCCCTTCTATTCATTTTAATATTGTCACTGCATCTTCAAACTACAAATCCCTTATTTGTCCCTAGTGCATTTGCCTCCAATGTGAGGGTGTGATCTTGTTGGTTGTGATCATGTTTTTCTAAAGAAATAAAATATCAAGCTCAAATTGGGATTATAAGGGATACATATTTCAAGAATAATGAAGGAAATAAACAAAGATGGCCTTCTGCCATTTCAAACGAAGCTAGTTTTAACTGATAAATTTTGACCTCGATTAGTTTAATGATTTGGACGTGCAAGAGCCATAATTCAAAGGTCCATAAATATCGAATTCATTACATGTCAATATGCATACTAACAAATCTTAGTTTTATAATATGGTTCAAAAACATGGTGCATGGGCTAAAAAAATATTGTTTGGTCACCTGGTATTGGTCATCATGTCATTTAACAAAAGTTTATTCAATTCTGCAATCAAAATACTTTATAAACTTTAAATTTTGCATGTTGGAGTTTGATCAAAATATTTTGTCAAAAATAAGAATGTTAAACATCTCTTGATTTCAAAACAACAGAAAGACAAGGAAAAACACATGCTTCAATGAAATGATGATTTAGCCCTAAAACAAAGTGATAGCTGATGAGATTCCATAAGAAAATTATTGATGATGCGACACTTTTCTTAGACTTTTCAAGCAATCATTTATGTATTGTCGCTACTCAGTGATCTTGCTTATGCTTGCAATGATTTATTGCTAACACACTGATAATAACATCCTCCACAAAACTTGACTTGCCTTTTGCTGATACTCTTTCACACTTGATTACTGAAATTCTTTCAACTAGTCATCTCTCTCATCTGGATTATGGCGCAAAAGGAAGACACTTTTTCTTTTTCTTCTTTTTTTTTTGCGCTCCACCGGGCTCCTCATTGGACGTAAAAAATGAATCGAGCTAGGAAGCACTCTTAACAAACCACCAAAATGCGTAAATAATGAACAATTTCATCATACGACGAAAAGACTCTCTTGTGGCAATTTCACTTCGTTGATCAATGAAATCTTACAATGCACATGCTTTAGAATAGATTCAGCAATACCATATTATCTTTTCACATCGGTATATTTTATCTTTGCTCATAGAATAACATGGTCTACTGTGCTTGGCAGCATAAAACTTCTTGATTTGACAGTGCCGCAACAAACTCCATGTGATCAGGAGAGAAATCAAATTATGCTTAAATGGATTGAACAACTTCTTTAACTAATACTTGGTTTCTGAAAATGGGTTCGTATATGAACTACCCACACTTCTTAAAAGGAAAACTTAATTTCCACAAACTCCATTGATGATGCATTAACACTATACAGATAATATTTGAGCATATGTCCCACCTGATTTCACTAGAGAGCCAAGAACTCTATTGTTGGCTTGTAGAAGAACACGAATGATGACTCTGTATCAGTGTCAGTTCTTCTCAGCAATGTCAAATGTCCATGACTCTTGATCCTTTGAAGGGTGACAGATTGAGGGACCCCTATAAGCATTTTTTGCCCCAATGTAGTTACAAAACATGTCAAGTTTAAATAAAAAATAAATGTTATGAGATCATGCATTTTGTGAAGAAAAAGGTTTCTTGTAATGAGAATTCCTAGCTGAATTTTATCTTATTGATTGGGAAGTTTCAAAATATCAGGCCTAATTTTTCTTTATAGAGCAAGAATTCCCAAGCCTAACTAAATCCTCTCCATCCATTCTAGATGTTAGCAAAGCTCTTCCCAAAAATGATTTCTTCACCACATAAAGGCCTTTATAGTTGGGGGCCTATTTACTCTGATCTCGTCCGAGTACATGTAATATTTTCTTTAATACCAGATATCTTTCTTAGAATTTTTGAGGTTGGACTTTCTTGTCATATGTTTTGGCCATCCTTCTTTAATTGATTATGTCAAATTGCACCTAACCTTTTTTCGTTGATCAAATTCAATTGTTCATATCTGACTTTTGCCTATTTTGCTTCTTCTAATTCAATGTCAATAAATACTCTTAATGATGGGATTACTGCCTCCATTCCATACACTAACATGTACGGGGTGGCTCCCGTTAAGGTCTGAACTGCGTTACGGTATGCATGAAGGGAAAATGGCAACATCTCATGCCAATCCTTATAAGTGACCACCATCTTCTAAATAATTTTCTTGACATTCTTATTAGCAGCTTTTACCACACCATTCATCTTTGGTCTATAAGGTGAGGAATTTGAGTGCTTGATTTAGTGCAGAGTTCTGTTATTAATTTCCCATTGAAGTTCTGTGCATTATCAGTTATAATCTTTTCTGGTGGTCCCTATAGACAAATCAAATCTCTCTCAATGAATTTCTTCACCACTTTTTACGTTACATGAGCAAATGACCCCGTTTCTACCCATTTTATAAAGTAATCAATAACCACGAGAATGAACCTATGACCATTGTTGGCTTTTGGGTTGATAGGCCCAATCATATCAATTCCCCACATTGCAAAAGGCCATGGAGAGATCAAGTTAAATAAAGGGGCCAGAGAAGCATTGATTTTGTCACTGTGGATCTGACACTTATGACACTTACGGACATAGCCAATGCAATCCTTCTTTAGTGTCGTCCAAAAATAACCAATTTTTGGTATTTTTCTAGTCATCATATGTCCACTTGCGTGCATTGAGCAGATCTCTTCATGGACATCTCGTAACGCATCTCTAGCTTCAACTTTATCTAGGCATCTTAGCAAAGTCCCGTCAGATGACCTCTTATACAAAACCTCTCCACCAAGATAAAAATCCATTGCTAGTCAAGGTCTTCTTTTTTATACTGGATTCCCCCATGGGATAAGTCTGGTTTCGGATGAAGTTCTTGATATTGTCATACCAAGGGTTTTCGTCTATTTCTCTTTCAACTGAGCAACAATAAGTTGGGTTTTTTCTGATATCAATGTGTAAGTTTTGCCCCAAGTTCATTCTAACTATAGAAGCTAGTGTGGTCAAAACATCCAAAACTGATTTTCTTCCCTTCCTAGATGTGTGTACTCTATTTCTCAAATTCTCCGATTAGTTTAGACAAGTGTTCTTGTTAAAGTATTTAGCTTTTGGAGCCATTTTTATCTGGTCGTGGCTCAAAAGCCTGTCCATAAAGGAATATGTGGAGTTACGAGCTGCATTATCAATTACCATGTCTATGTCTAGGGAAAATTATCTTTAAAGCTAACATGATTTAAGTCCCTAAAATCCACAAAAACTCTATCCTTTCTTCTCCTTTTCTCTTTTCTTTTCTTTTCTTTTCTTTTTCCTTTTTTCCCTTTTTTTTTGGGTACTATCACTGTGTTTGATGCCAATTTGACTACCTAAAAACACAATCCATTATTTTTAAAATTTTTGTCTTTACTTTGATCAAAACTTCCGGATGGGTTCTTCTTAGCTTTTGCTTGATCGATTTGCATCTTTTTTCCAGTGGTTCCCTGTGTACGACGATATCTGTATCCCATCTAGGCATATCCTTATAAGACCCAATAGAAATATCTATGTAATCCCTAAGCAATGTAATCAAATCTTTTTTTTTCCTTTTGTGTGATCAGAGTTCTTATCCTAAGCTTTCTCTAGCTTTCTTCATTAACCATGTTTAGGGCTTAAAGCTCCTCTTTAATGGATTTCCAAACTTATTAATTTCTGAATTCCCTAATATTATGTTCATCCCCTTATGTGTTTTAAAATTCAACCATTCATTCTCAGTGCAAAGTGCAGGTGTTGTTGCGAAAGATTTGTTTTTAGAGTTCCCCAAAGAGGAAATATATATATGTATATTTTTTTTTATTTTACAGTGTAAATGGACAGTAAAAAGATAAAGAAGAATTTTGAAATTGCATGATCTCATTAAAAAATTTGGCTTGAAAATGAAGATAAGATCCAATTAATGTCTTAAGCCATGATTGTCAATGAAAACAAAATGGGGACGACCAACCGCATAGAAAACATCATAATCTAACAAGTATTTGTTGATTATATTTTGAACACCAATGCAACAAGATACTACGGAGTATACACCTTAACGATAGGTTCTAGTTTCTTTATGTGAGACATAGGATAGGTTTACTACTTGGTCTCTAAAGAGGGTCTCTTGCTGTCCTAGTGATCACCTTCGTAAAGGCAATATGAGGGTTTAGCAGGTAGCGGGATGGTACGTATACCAATCACTACTAGTCTAAGCACTTAACAAAGAGTTGGGTTTTACACAAACTTCAATCTTGACTTAAGTCATAGGTAAGCTCCTAGACTCCCACCTAACTTAAAGTTTACTGTGTGTGCCAAAAATAACAATAAAGGTGATGCATGATAGGATATTTTTTTCATATTCGATATGTCATGCATGATAGGATATAAAAATACATGTTAAAACTTCTGAAAAATATAAATCATTCATAGCAACAAAAAAAAAATCAACATATCATAAACAAACAAAATTATCAAGCTTAGTCCAAAGTCCCTAGTGGAGTCGCCATCCTGTCGCACCCTATCGCGAGAGCGCGGCGTGGCGACGACCCTCCCCGTGAGCAGGGGAAATCATGTAGAGGTCTTATCTTTATTTTTATGGAAAAGGGAGTCGCCACATAGTATTATGGTTAGTAGGAAACCTAAAACTAGTCTTTCAGAGATTCTAAAGTAAGAGACTGGTTACTTAAAGGGAAGGTTTTAGCACCCCTAATACGCCTTACCTATGGTAAGTTCATTGACGTTTTGGTTTGCTTATGATTTGTTGGGGTGACAACAATTATATTTTTGTTTCTATAGAGAAATATATAATATAAATTATCTAAATATTTTTTTGAACTCTCGTTTGTAAACATTATTTAATGATGTAATTAATTTTTGAAGTATATATCAACAACCACTTAGGTATTTTCAGGTTTTAGGATATATTTTCCCTATCATTATGAGTGGACTTGAAATGGGTCAACATGAGCCATATATGCCTATCAAGAATAAGCAATGGCCTTTATATTCATTTTAAATATAATTGATATAAATAGGCTCTAAGCCTAGTTGATCATCACCATCATTTCAAGTCTAATATCTATATTTCAATAGTAAAGATTGAACTCTATTATCGAACCTAGGTTTCAAATCATTAACTTAGGATTGATTAAATTTTACAATTAAATAATGAGCACATAAATATAAAATTAAGCTCACATATAACATAAATCATAATTAACATCGCTCATGTGGAAACAAGGTTAGTACAACTTGATTTAAGTAGAATGTCATAGTATGATCCTTATATTTTTTTTTTTTTGGCATGACTAGCCTATTATCATAGAACTTTGAAGACTAGCTAAAGCTTTCTAATTACCTTTAATATAGATGACAATCTCTTTTTATATTTATATAGCTGTTCAATATGATAGAATGATAATTCCACAAGGGATGCCATTAGTTTAAGGATATGTTTACTTGTTTTTATATGTTTATGATGGTGATTATATATTATTGTTATATGTTTGTTTGCCTGATTTGAATAAGCGTTAGTACTTGTTTTTGTTATTACTATTTGTTTTCTTTGATGATTTTATTATATAATAATTAATGCATCTTTAGACATTCATTTATTTTATCTGTATTAGTCATATTGAATATAGAGTTTAGCTCATGCATATATTTCATAACACTTCCACCACGCACATTTTTAGGTTAGCATGAGAAACTAATGGCAACGCAATTTAAGGTCCCCCAAAGTTATTTCATGACTTTTTTTTTCTTTTTGGAATATTAAAAAATAATAATAATAATACGGGCTAAATAGGGACTTAATTGTATATATCAGAAGTAGAGAACCAAATTAGACTAAATGGTAAACCAAAATAGACTAAATGGTAACATTTAGGAACTTAATTGCAACAATAAAAGGTCTAACTGAAGAAAAAAAATAGGATAAAATTGAAAAAAATAATATTAAAGATTAGGGAAGGCCTAAAAGATAATTAAGTTTAGAGACTTAATTGATCTTTTAATAGGACTAATACATTTACACACAGGCTTAATCAAAATCAAAATTAAGTTTGAAAATCAATTTAGCTAAAATTAAAAGAATTAATCAAGTTTAAGGACTTAATTAAACATTTGATGGGGATAATTAACTTAATCAAGAGCTTAATTATAAATATATATGACCAAATACCATATTGGAAAAGACATTTGGGTATGAAGGCTCAGTTTAAAAAAAAAAAAAGCTGGTGTGAAATTAAAGAGATTATAAAGAAAAAGGGTTCAATATGGACCAATTAGAAAACTTCTAAAATGAGGGTTGTAATGAAAAACATGTATGAATGGAAAGGTCAACTTATAGACAACTAAATGATGTATTTTCATTCTTAATTTGGATTAAGTGAACTACAGTGATTCACCTACCACATTAGCAGATGACGTGTTGTTTTGAAACTCTAATTTTACTTCATGCTTGAAATAACATTCACTTAAGCAAACATAAAGCGATGCTGCTTTGTTCATTACTTCATATTTTTCTTCTAGCATGCCTGAGAAATCTTGATTCTAGTGTGAAACCCTTAAAACTTTTTTTTTTCTCACCAAACAAGACAAATAACATTTCACCCTACAACATTGCTATTATACAACATTCTTAGTCTGTTTTCCTCACCATTTTCCCTTTTAAACCCTTTACAAAACTAGCCAAGAAACCTTTCAAGGCCATAATTATAACCTATAGAGCTTACACAAACTCAAACCCTCACTCTAACCTCTACCCTCTTTACATAAGAAAAAGAACAACCAAATTATTCTCTCTCATTCATTGATATAGTACCTCACCTCTCACCACCAATTAGGTTTTCCTTCACGTTCAAATTCCTCACCCATATTAACCAAGGACACTTACATCTCATACTCGAACACTTTATTGTCAAAAGCCTAACATATGCTACTTTCCAACCATTTATATACTATTACTCCAACCCTCTTTTTTGTTATGACATAACATTAATATGAGTGTTTTAAAAATTACTATATGCTTCAAGGTGAAGGAGCTTAAGTCTCATAATTTAATATGCTATTTCACTTTCAAAGCTATAGTGCACTCTTTAAAAACATCCACTACCACTAAACATGAGGTTAGGATATGTCTTAAATTGACCTTTTTTAGTTTTATATCAAGGTTAGGCCACCTCTTGTTTGACTTTTTTTTATTTTTATTTTGTATCGAGGTGGACCATTTCTTGATTTGATTCATTTATTTACATTCATTCAAAAGATGGATCCTTTTAGTTGATCCTTTCATTTAATTTAATTCATAAAGGTATATCATTTTCAAGTTAATCCTTTCATTTACTTTCATCCACAAAGCAGGTTTCTCTTCAGTTGATCCTTTTATTTACTTTTGTTAATAAGGTTGTATCACCTTCGACTTGATCATTTCATTTATTTTTTTTATGCTATTTAGCCACCCGAATCCAACCACCTTTATGATATGTTAAAAAATAACATAGTTTTTTAAATATTATTTTTATATTCTTTACAATACTTACTAAACAAAGTAAAAACTAGATGATTTCTCCAATGTCTTTTTTATTGTATGTATTGTTTAGAGAAGAATAATATCATAACCCGTCTTTTTTAACTTTATTTTCCTATATGTTTTCAAAAAAACATTATTAAAAAACATGTTTTATGATGCATTTTAATGAGATTTTAAAAAATTATGGTCATTTTATGATTTAGTACTTTTCAATTTTATTTGGAGTCAAGATATGAAAAAAAAATGAAAAAGTAAAAAATAAAATAATAAACAAAAAAGAGTTTGAAAGAAAAGAAAATTGTAGTGAAATTGTAGTTTTGTTGGAGTATAGAAGGGAAATTGTACTTTTGATGTTATGATGGTGGTTTTTAATTGTGAACCTATGACTATTTGTGCGCAAACTATTATTTATGGTTTTTGGTGGTTCGATGCAACTATATATGGATTGTAATAGTGTGGAAATATATATGGTGGTTAGAGTTATAAGATTTACTGCTAAACTTATGATTTTTTTGTTTTTCTTGCTTCCCTACCATCCATGCTTGGCTCATATATACATTCTTTTTAATACTATCTCATCTTATCTTATTTTTTTGTTTCTTATCTTCTCTTTTTTCTAATTACTTAATGAAAAAGGCTGGAGTTTTATTGTTAGTTTGGTCCCTTTTTTTCGTGTGTTTGTTATTTCATTGCTTTTGCTATTATCATTATTTTTATTTTTTTGTACTTTTTAAATTCTCTCTATTTCCCTTTTTTTTGTTAGATAAATTTATTTCTTTTGACTACTCCTTTTTTGTTTGTAATATTGTTTTTTTGTCCCTTTTATCTTTTATTCATTCTTCTTTAATTTTTTCCCCTTCACTTATCATTTTTTACTTTTATTTATTTTTTTAACTTTTGAAATCTTAACACTAAATAAAATGTGAAAAGTGCTAAAATCATAAAATTACCATATATTTGAAAATCTAAACAAAATGCACCAAAAAGATTTTTTTAGAATAATGTTTTTTGGAAAATATTGAAAAATATAGCCTTGTGATTTTATTCAATCTGTTTTTCATGGGGTTATTGTAGTCTCGTGACTTGGTTTGATTTTTGCTCAAGTTGGATGATAAAAATTTATATTGTTTGGTTCTTTTGAAGGGTGTATTTTTAATAACTCAACTATATATTTACTCTGATAAATTCTAGTCAATTGTTTTTTATAAAAAAAATGTTTTCTTTTCAATTTTCCCATTCTTCATTTTATTTGCTAAGAGCTAAGACTTATTTTTTCTTTGTAATTATCTCATTCTTATTTAATTATTCCTTTGTTAATAGTTATGATCATTGAGATATTTTAAGAATATTATAAAGATATATTTTTATAATATTGACAAAAATAATCTTTTGCATTAAATCATTGCTATTTTTTTTATTTGTTGTTGATATTTTATTTTCTAATCATATTTTTAAATTAAAAGAGCTTATTAAATCATTCGAGTCAATGAATAAAATCTCATATATTTTTGTATGTGTTTGAAAACATTCCTATGGTTTATTATGAGTGACCTATCTAGTATAAACTAGTTATGAGTTTCACACCTTCAAGTTGGAATTTTTTTAATCTTTTCTAAGACAATGTGGTTTAGAGTTATTTTCTACATGGTATTTTTTTAATGTATTTCTTTATTTTTATTTTTTTGTTGATGAATATTTTTATTTTGAATTTACTGTAAACAAACAATAACAAAAGCATAAAAGAAAAGGTGATAGTAATATGTTAAACATTCTCAATATCATGAGAAAAAATAGACACAGAATAATTCGGACTGAAAATATAAAAACAAAAAGAATAAAACGTGTAGATTATCACATTTCTGTTTATTTCTGTTTGATAGTTATTTAATCATTATATATATAACCTAATATTTATTATATAATTAAATATTATCAACCTTGATTTATTCAAACATATATTCACCTTGTAATTTATATTTATCAGCACATATTATATTCATCTTGTAAGTTAATCTTCAAGCATTGGGTATTTTTCTTCGTAGTTATCCAATTAGTATAATTATTAATATTAATATCAACTTATGTGACATGTAAATTTAAATATATCAAATGACTTCACAAAAAAATAATTTGATTTCTTGCACTACGCCTCGGAACATAGTATTTTTTTTTTCTCAATATAGAAAAAAAAATGCAGGCACTGTTAACATTGTTTTTACCATAAAAAATTATTTACAAATTAAAAAGTTTATGAGGATGAAGTTAAGATAAATATTTAATTTTTTAAAAGAAGAAAAAATAAAGGTTGAATATTTGTTTCAATTGGAAATCAGATCCCAGAAGCTTTAATTTATTTGGATCAATAAAATTTTATTTTACTTTTCCAAATCAAGTATCTACTCAATGTTGATACTTATTCTTAATATCAAGAGAGATCCATATAAGCCAAATAATACAAAAAAACCAAACTCAATTCCAAGTAAAGTTAATGTGAAATTAATAATATATTTAGTTTTTTGATATTTAGGTATTCTTGCATAATCAGATACAATGAAAGGCTTGTAACTCAGTTGAAAACAAGCGTGCCTGTTTCTAAAAAGGGCAGGGGTTCAAACCCTACCTAACACTTTTAATTGTTTTTTTTTATTATTATTTATTTTGACGTCAAATTATTATTTTTTGCTTATAATTTTATTTCATTTTTTGTTTTTTGTTTTGTTAAAGTTATTAACCTTTATTATTTGTTTTTTTTCTTTGAATGAATATTTTTCCCATTATTAACACAATAAAAATAATAATTTTAGTTTTTTTTTCTTGTTTTAGTTTTTAATTTTTATTATTTTCTCTTTTGTTGAGATAACATTTATTCAAAAACATTTGTTCTTAAATTTTAGATTATGTTTATGATCATTTGAAAATTTATGTTTCTTATTTGTTTTCCTTTATTTTTCTTTTGTTTTTTTTATATTTTTTATTTTAACGTCAAATGATTTTCTTAGCTAATAATGTTTATTTTTTATTCATTTTTATTTTGTTTGCTCTTTTGTTAAAGTTTTTTTGGTTTTTTATTCTTTTATTGAATTTATTTTCCTATTATTCACACAATAATAATAATAATAATTTTTTTTCTTGCTTCCTTGTTTTTGAGATTGTTTCTCCTCATAATAATTTAATAATTTTTATTATTTTAACAGTAATAATAATTATATTTTTAGATGTTAAGCCTTCGATGTTGCTGCTGCTGCTGGTGTTGTTGTTGTTATAATAGGATGTGTTAATATATTTATTATATTAAACCTTGCATGTATAGATGTTATATTTTATTTTTGAACTAGCAAAATCTATTAATTATTTTAATCTCAATAATTAAAAAAAATATTTGCTCAGGCCGCAACATAGTGTAGGTAATTAACTAGTTGTAACCTATAATGGGTTATTTATTTCTCTTATATTGTATTTTTATTTATTTGTTAATATTTCTTTCATCTTGTATTGCCTCAATTATTAATAATTTCAAACATCATTTATGATTTACTAGGTGTTAATTTTGCAAAACTAATATAAAATTATTAAATAGAAAGCAAAAGGGCCGAATCAAAAAAGAAAACAGTTGATGCATTTTCATATTCATGATTTACCAACTATTAATTCTGCAAATCTAATATGAAATTATTAAATAGGAAGCAAAATGGCCGAATAAAAAAAAGAAAACAATGGATGCAAATAAATAACTTCTATGACCCATGTTGCATTTTTAAATTTCTTTTTAGTATTTTTTCCAACTCATTTGGCAACATGTGTTTACAATTCCGAACATCATTTCTAAATAAATAAATAAATGAAAAAACCAATTTTATAAAACCAAACTATAATTGTTTTGATAGTGTTTCCATCCCATGATTTTGAATTGTATTGATAATTGGTAATGGTTTTAAAATATAGACATCAATTTATAACATTAGACACCCTGATGTCTTCCAATTTCACACGTGCGCGCGCGCGCACATATTGGAAATGATCATACGGGTAATGCGTTTTCACCTGGAAATTTTAAGAAATTGGATCGTGGCCCTGCCACATGTATCATTTGCAATGCCTATTTCCTGCTTCAAAGTACGAGGGGAGATTGACTAGGCTCTGCACTCTACTCAGAGGTTATACTTCCAAAATTGCTTGCACATCAATTAATATATATATATATAAAAAAAGGTCCTGATGAAACCATCTCAAGACTCAACAAAATCGTGTCAATTTCTCTTGCAGAATACATAAGAGAGGCACAGCACACCTAATGCCTGCTCTACTACCATAACCGTGCATTTTGCTCATCTTGACGATCTCTACCATACAGCATTTCTCATTTCGATTCAGTTTTCCCTTTCTGATTCATAAAATCATGGTAATATAGAAGCACACACATAGGTTGACCAAGAATGCTGAAAAATAACCAGAAGATCATATTTCCCACCTGTCATGAAATGAATAATATTCTGTCATGGACTAGAAGTCTAGAATAGATTACTGATCAATTAATTATTGGAGTTTTTTCTTTTCTTTTACTTCACAGCAATATACTACCAACTCCGTCCATGAATGATGCTAGCATGAACCAAAAATAGATGGATTATGGCAGAATTGGTGCTATATCAGATGTTCCACATTTTAACCTTTTTCCCTTTTCATTTGGATGATTTTTTCATGGAACTTCATCTCGGACAAGATAAATATGCTTCTATTAATGAGATGGAAAAAATAGACATACCATTGAGCTTTGGAACTTATTTTGAAGGAATTTTGTGATCACCACTAAGGGAACCTGATCCAAACGAGAAAAGGAAACCATGTATTCCATTAGGTGATCCAGCACACTTAAGATAATTACTTTTCCGTATTCCTTTTCTTCTTCAAGGGGATGGGGGGCAAGCAGATAACTGGTTTTAAAGCAGTCAGTTAAACAAACTTCTGGCAGTCAGCAGCAGAATATCTTACCTGGAACATAATTCCAATAAATGCCCAGAGCCTGAACATGTGGCAAGGAACGGCAATGCACAACTGTATAGTGAACCATACAAGTATATCAGTGTTACTGAAATTATTATATTGATGGAATTAACAGCAAATTTAACATTTTACAGCACAACAAAGGAATATAGCCTACATTTGTTTATTTCAAAGCGACAAGTTCTAAAAATTATTTTCTCCTTTCATTTCCTATAATTTTGATTCCAGACCATCACATACGAGTCAACCCTGCCAGTTGGTGATTAAATATAGGAACAAGTTTACTCAAGTGCACTTAGAGTTTTATTATTATTGAGATAGAATTTTAGAGTTTGCTATTATTTTTATTAAAAGGTAAAAAATTATCAGGATTTTAGTTTCCTGCTTACTTTAGGACAATCAGTTTCTTTGCGTCTACTGTCATACATCAGTCAGTTATTCTGCAATTTGTTCACATTTTGTTTTTATCTCATCCCTATTTGAACCTACCATTATTTGTACCATTGAGATAACATAAAGCAAATTCCAGACACTGTATAGTTCACATAAAAAGAAAGAGAACTTTTCATAGACAGATCTTTTCATCATACTGTCACAATCGTCCTGCAATTTGTCACTCATATCAAGTTCATGTACATAGCTGAACTTTCAATAGTTGCAGTTAACCCCAATAAGCTCAACATAAAATCACTCTAGCCATCAAGACTGGAAAGAAAAGGAGTGATGAATCCCTAAACAGAATCCTTGGTTTCACATCAGATGTCTGTATGAGTCAATGAACAGGAAGAACAGATACTTCAAAATGCCTTGTGTGTTGCAATCAGGCCAGTATTCAATACTATACTTGTTCCGGTACTCCCCAGTTCATATCAGATACTTGCCAAATCCAAAATCAAAGAACACTAAATATTACAGTAAATTACATCATTCACCTTTTGGTTTTGAGTGTGGCAACACTTTGCACTCTAATTTCCCATATATTACATTTTACACCTTCATCAAACATGTTTATGGTTCTCTTTGTGGGATATAAAGAGAACAAAGTAGTAACCTGATACAAAAGGACTCAAGGTATGTTCAATTGTTCATGGGTGTGCTTTAATTCTAGGAAAGTTAGTTTCAAAGAAAAGGTTTTTTCCAGTGCCGCTAATCGTCAATTCTTTTTAAGCAAATGAGTCTTTTCTTTTTATGTGCTTGCCTGTGTGATAAAAGTGAGTGAATTTTTTTGTATAAATGAAGAGAAAAGTCAAGGAGAATATGCCACAGAACAGCTAAACAATGGTATTGTGCTTCAAGGATTGACTGCTGGCTGTTGGTTGCAAAAGGGGGAGGAATTGAAGATAGCAGATTGATAAGGGTAGAGCAAGTTTAATGATTCACAAGCAATGTGCAATAGCAGAAAAAAAAAAAAAAAAACTTCCAAGTAGCTATGGTTTGCGTCTATCAACCCACACAGCTTGGAGGCATTCTGGACATTAAAAAATTATCTCATGTGTTTAGTGGCAAACTTAGTAATTAAAATGTTATTTTTGGGTGGAGACAAACGTCTTTACATATTTTCAAAGTATAAGTGTAAAATAAAAATACAGAGCTAAATAATAGGTACCACATTGTAATCTATGAAAAGTTGGGATGTAAATAATTCCCGTTCACAGACCATATGATGATTATTGTAATGTACCCTAAATATTATTTCAGATACTTATGAATAATTTGAAAATGCTTTCATAAACATATCCAAAACTCTTGGATCCATTATTACAATTCACATTGCAATTGTTAACAGTTTATAACATTTTTTTTCTTATTTTCATTTTATAATATCAAACGGAACTTAGTTTGAATAATTGACTTATTTTTTTTGGAATGGATAATAATTGATAAATCATGTAAAATAGAATGACTAATGCGATCTTAACTTTTTCATTATTGGTATTATTCAAACAAATTTAAATTTTCTCATATTTTAAATATAATTGTATTTAATTTGAATAATTATATAGAATAAGTATGAGAAAGTACATTTTAACATTATTTTTTAATGAAAGTACCCTGACCTATCATATCCAAAAATTTCTGAAATTTGATGTATTAAAGTATAGTATCATATCATATACATGTCATGGTTGATGCTTCCTAGAAATGATACTCTATAGCCAAAAAAATAAATACACGAGAATTCAATTCTCTATGCAAACACAAGACCATCAATGAGATAAATTAATTAAAAGGAAAAGTCATCAAATAACAAAAATAAAACGTCAAACAAATAATACCTCATGAAATACAGCTGAGACAAAGAAGGAAATAACTAAGGCAACCCCCTGCAAAGATAATGGGAGGGGGGAAAAAAAGGATAATTGTGAGTAGCAGTCAATAGATTATAGCTAAATACAGTTCTGGCAACATGATATAGAATGTTAATAACCGGCAGCCATTCACAAGAGTGACATACACTGTTATTAAAATATAAACATGCAAAAAAATGACTCATAAGGTATTGTTCACCTTAATGACCATGATGTTAAATTCATTCAAAAGAAAAGAAAGTCTGCATCACCATAATTTCAAGGCTATTAAAAAGAGAAGCAAGCTTGCATCAGGCAATGTCAATGTCATTAAACAGAAAATAAACTGTTGCAGACTACAATGGCTCTTAAGTTACAAAAGTATCAAAAGAAAATAAACTGCACAGATGAGTTCACATCATTGATAGATTTTGTCAAAGTTACAAAACTACAAATAAAATCCAGATACCCGGGCATCATTCCTAGATACATTTACATAAGATGGACCTCCTCTAGAAGAATCGAGGTAACTTGTAGGCCCCAGACTTCAAACTTAGACATTACCTTGAGGTGCCAAGGTATGCAGTTGAGACCAAAGATTTTGCATTTGAACTCAAAAGGACGACAAAAAAAAAAAAAAAAAACTCAGGTAGTTATGGAACCAAAGCACAAAAGTCTTAAATTGCAAAGTTCAGGTTGGAGCTCAAGCATAAAGTTATGCTCTTGCAGCGGTAAAGAACAGAATTCAAGAAACCTGAAAGCACTAGACCTGAGGCACCAAAGTACCAACTTAAAACACAATGACAGGTAGAAATAGCAATTTTCCCTAGTTATCGAGCACCTGACCCTCCCATAAATGATTATCACACCAGTAGCATATGGGAATGATATAGGGTTCAAACCATCAGGGCATGAAACAAGTATATGAGAGCCTCGGTGCCTATGCCCAAACCTAACATATAACCATGTTTCAATGTCCAGTTTTAATGATATTTTTCTAAGTTGAAATATTATTTTACATTTAAGTGTGAGAGAGATTTTTTAGATAAAATAAAGAATAGGGAAAATGTGATAAACAGTAGGATAACCCCCTTCATATTCTATGCACCATCTTTCTTCAAAAGATGTGGCCAGCAATTATCATAATTAGAGGTTTAAAGTTTCTATATTTGTTATTCTGACTTTTCTTTTCTTTTTTTGAATTAGCAGAATTAATTAAAGAAGGTTGGGCAGAAGGTTCATTAGAGAAAGAATTGCAAAATAAGTCAAATTGTAACATGTCTTGCAATCCATGGCTCACTTTATAAAGCTTCCATCATCAAACATGAAAAGGAAAATTTATAATGACACATACAGAGAAACATATACAGTAAAAAAAGAAATATTCATATACCTTCTAACTAAAAAGTATTGGTTACAGTCCACAGAGAGAGGGAAGTTACCTTTGGCAGTTTATTCCGTAAACATGGAGAATAGATATGGCGAACCATCCACTTATGAACTGGCTGTAAAAAATTAGGATTCAATTAGAGATATGCTTGGCCAGCCAGACTGTGTGTGTTTGCATCTGTAAAAAGAACATCTTTTCATTATGATAACTAGAGTATTACAATAAGAATTGATTGCCATGTTCTTGCTGGCAACTGCAGCAACAAATAAAATATTTCCCCCAGCACGGATTAAAGATTAAATAGAATTGAAGACTTCTAATCTAATATCTTTATGTTGACACAACTTTCATTCATATAGAACAATTTGCAAATAATAGACATCCCTTGTTGTTCAGCCATAGCATTAACTCACAACTAAATTCAAAAGGCACATGGTAACCATGGCCCGGAATCAAATAAATAGATATAGCATCTTTCCCCCTTCATGATCTAATAGTCAACTAGGCAACTAAAAAACAAGAATTCATATAGATATTTTCCAATTCCATAGCCCCTTTATATTTTACATTTTCTCTTTAACATAGAAATAATATTTTTCCTCTCAAGGCTCTTGAATCAATTAACTTCTAGGGTAGTCCATGTACGAGTTCCACACCATATGTTAAATATATCAAACAAGAATAAATTTTGGTACACATAATTGCTAAAACACAAAACGTTTTGAGCTTGACCATATCAATCCATAACATAAATTCAGCCTGTATGTTTGCCCAAATTTTTATTATGAAAAATGAATTACAAGGAAAATAAAGTCATCTACAGTGCTCAATAGGCACTGGAAAATACTTTTGTCCTCATTTTGCACTGTCATAAAATTTCATTTTCCTGGAAGTAGTTTTCCATGGAATTATTCATTTTACAAAAAAAAAAATCATTACCAGTAAATCATCCCCATAATCTGAGATAAATTAAAGAATTTGAAGTATAGAAACATACCATATTCCACATTCTCCAGTACTGACCAAAGCCACCAATCCAGAAACACATTTGAAATGTAAAGAAAATAAGCAAAGGATCGTTGATAGATACAACATGAAGAAAAAAAATTCCAGAAAAGGAGTTTTACCTCTTCAACGGTTCTTGCATTCCACCAATCCCTGTAAAACTCGCGATCACCAAAGCGAAGGAGCTCAGCAAGTATATTTAACCTACAAATACAAAACATTACTTAACTAAAACCAAAGTGATTAACCTGGTCCTAAAGTTCACCCTTTATTAGATGGAAGAAACCTGGCATAAATTTCCAGAAATATGCCAAACTTCAGAAATCATGCTAGGAAATAAAAAATTATACATTAAACAAACTAATAATAAACTTTCAAAAAATTGTTCTTACAAAGGAATCTGCAAACAGTTTAAAAATTTAATTTGATACTTGTTAGGAGAAAAATATATAAAAGAAATATTTTGAAGGGAATGCAGTTTAGGGTTGCTGAAGTAAAATTGTCCATTGAAGCTGCAACTGCAATCAAGAGAACAAAAAGAAGCCACAAATATAACACTATTGTTCTTATCAATTTGTCACAACAAACTAATTTGTGCTAAAGCCATCAAGGTGAACTCACAACAGCTATAACAAAAAGCTTTTTGGTATTAATAAAACAATTAGATAACATTTTTCACAATTATTATAATTTTTACAACTAGGAGAAATATCCATGACTACAGAAAAGAAAAAAGAAGTTCACTCACCACAAGTGGAAAAGGCAGTAGAACATGCAGAGCCAAACATATAAATTAGGAACTGAGAGCTTCAATACCCTCTCAATGGCATACAAGAGATTTCCTTTCAAAGGGTGCTGCGAGTTCTGAACAATAGGATTGATATACTGCAGAATTACACCAGCCAAAATTGTCATGAATGAAATAAAGGACAAGAGCTTATAGAACTACTTTAAACGTGAAGCTCTACTTACTTGTTCTATGATAAATCCCATGAATCCAGTAAATATTATTAACTTGACAAATTGTCGAACCACCCAACCCTTTCGAATAGATGCGTTGCGAGGATAGCTTGACTGCAATGACAATGCATGAAGGTGAAAATATGAGAACCCAATTACAAGGACAAGATATAGCAGCCACATGAAAGAGAAAGATGTCCTATTTATTAGCTATAGCCACACAAGCACAAAGCAAAAGTTATATATAGGTTCAGGCCACGAAACAGAGCATTACTGGAAGAGAAGCCCATACATTAACTCTAATCTTAAGAAATTAATGACCCCATAAAAAGCTAGATTCTATTTTAAATGTTAGTATTCCAGGGATCTTTACCCACTACCTTTCATCCAGAGATGGAATAGAATTGCTCTGTATGTAAAGCTGATATTTTGAGAATTTTCCTTAGCTGATATTCCAAGGGACTGGGTAAACCATCATTTCTACCTCTTGGCTTTCTTTCTTGGACATTCTCTAAATTGCTTTATCATAAATTCATACTCTCAGTTTCTGACAATTCTCTATATAAAAAGTAACTTGGCATGAGAACATAGTAACTTAATAGTAGAATATCAATTTAAATATACTTAACCATGCCTCCTCAGCATTTGAATCTGATATATGTTCCCAACATAACAGCACAAGATTAATATAAGAAGGATGGTTACAATATGTATTACATCTACTGCAAGGTCTTTAAACCCAAACTCCTGAAACCAGGAAAGAAACGCAAACAAAAATAATCATAAATGCACTTGAAAACAAAGCTACTTTGATGCATCCTAAAATCTTACAAATTGATGAAAAAGAGACATCCAATGGCCAAGCAATGCAACTAGGACATTCAAAACACAGTTAATCTTATACAGCAGAGATAACATAAAAATATTATTTTTTAGAACAAGGAAATGCAGAAATATCACACAATTCAGGATTAACAACTACTCTTACCAATCATTCCATGTAGAGGATAATGAACCTAATTGTTATCGTAATGGGTTACTATTGCTATCTATCCTCCAGAATAGTTGGAAATAAATTGAATATCATGAGGTAATGCAAGATGAGCAAATAAGAGTTGATCAAAATCAAATAATGTAAACAGCAGTTGGTATATTTGTGTAAGAAACAAGACTCATTACCTGGTAACATAATGTTGGAGCCACCATGAAGTAGACCAAACTCTTAAAGTTAGCATCATAGGAATTATCCGCATTCGAAGAAATGGATGGGGCTTTTTCCTGAAATCAAACAGGACTTCAGTGAATAATGGCTGGGAGGAACCAATTGATTAACTTAAATAAAGTGAGAAAAATTGAATGTGTAGTGATAGTGGAAGAAAAAAAGATAAAAAGTGATGAAAACACATCTGCTAGTTGCTTCCAGTACATCTTTTCTATTCTTCAATTTACAATCTTATATAGGAGACAACACAATAGCTTTCAAATGAAAATCCTGGTTAAGAAACCTGCTAAGCTTTTTCAGATATATTTACCTTATCAATTGACTTGGCAATTGCTCTCATATCAGAGCTTGTATGTGCAAAAGATACCAATTTCAACCACACAATGCAAGCAAAGAGCATCAGTGTGCCACCAGATAGTAAAGCAGAATCACACCTGCACAATTAATCCAAAGACTACTTAAGTGTCTTTGTTAGCATCCAATCAGCAAGCATGATAATGCCCAACAAGAACCAAGTTGTTAAAACATTTGGCTGATTAATTCCACTTTGACAGGAAAAAAAAGGCTTTGAAGAACTCATCATGTTAAGCTTGTACAATAAATTAACCCAAAAATAGTTATGGTATTCTAAAGTTTGCATAAGGAGGAGAGAGAGGACCCAACGAAATGGAACTGTAGGATTTACAAACTTTCAAAATTTCTGATGCTTGAGGGATGGGAGATGAGGAAATTCATATGATCATAGGTAATTTCAGTTACCAAAACACAGGTTATGCTCATGAACATGGAAAATAAGCATTCATGATTTTGAAAATACAAAGACCATAAAAGTAAAATCCAAATCATCTCTATCCCCCCTTAACTATTAGCTAAGGGTATTGCTACACACATCTCGGAAGCAGTGATTTATAAGGCATCAGAGGAAACTTTTGTCCAACAATCATTACTGTAAGAAGAATGATGTTTGAGATTTTTCAGAATCCCACCCCACCCAATCAAAACATGCTCTATGACACCCCCAAACACAACATATCCCTTAAGGATCTTGCAATCATTTACCTTGCCCAAACTCAGATTACAGCTATAAGAGATTCAGGTCACTCAAGGATTCAACACGGCACTTTTTGAAAAGAACTTTAGGAGAATCATGGTGGAAACTGATAACATGTGAAGATTGATCACTGAAGATAATCATGAATTCGGTTTTAGGGGTGGGTTTCTAGAGGAGAGGAACATTTCTGATCCTACTCTTTGGATATCTATTAAAAAGGCAAGAGTCATATTTCTTCTCTGATCAGTTTTGAAATGCGAAGGAGACATCCTATTTTGTTAGGCAAGATAAATGGGATTGGGAAGAGCACATCAGATCCAAATCCCAAAAGCTTATGAGTTAGCTTAAGATAAATATTGCTCTCATGAGCTATTGTTTCAATTTTCATGAAGGCAATATAATTTTGGCAAACATGGCAATATTGACAGATTCATGTTAAATTAGCAGAAGCTTGTGGCAATGGTGCACTGAACTTTCTTTTCCATTGGGATGTAGCTAATTTAGTGGGCTGAGAGATAAATACTCGGGAGAGAATGCAGTTTGTAGAAGCAGAAAATCAAAAACTATCAGAGGTAAGAGTCCCCTGCTAACTCTTTGAAAAATTGTTACACCAAAATGTGTAAGATAAAAATTTTCAACAAGGAATTTAAGTAAAAACTGTGCATTCCAGGTGTTGCAGCTAGTGGTTTAAGCAAGAGCAGATTTTTAATTTCAGCGGAAAATTGCTAGCTGTTTAAGAAACATAGAGCACCTTTAAATTAGGATGATTTAATTTTTTTTATCTAGGTTCCTCTTTACTAGTCAAATACTTTGATTCTTATTTACGAATCCAAGTCTAAATAGGAATAGGAATAACTGACGCCTATCAATACAATTGTAGTGATTTAATTTCAGCAAGAAAGAATTATTATAATTAAAGTGCAGCCATTTAACCTTGATAGCGTAATTTTTTCATCGATCCTTAAACCTAGGTATTGGGTTCCTATTCAAGGAATGATTCTTTGAACCTTAACAAGTAGGGCACGTAGTTTATTGCAGTTTTTTCTTTAATTTCTTACTTTTCAGACCTGTGTTCTTTCAATTCCTAAAGCTCTAAAACTACATTATCTACAACCCTAGCCCAAAAAACAACCAACTACAAACTTCCCCTAGACTGGTCCTGCATCACTAGATCCCTGGACAAATGTAAGAATTCAAGAAAATAGTTATTCCCACCTTTAACACATATAATCACAAGCATTAAATGACACTTACGAGGACTTAAATTAATCTATATGAAAACAGGAGCCTAAAATTGTTGTGATATCATGGAAAAAGTTTAATGCCGTGTGATGCAGCATGGTAAATGATAAAATTATTAGCTTCACCAACAAGAGAAAGGGTATACACAGTACATAAATGAATTGTTGGCAAAATTGCTTCCAAAAGAAACTGAAGACAAAGAAAAAAGGCTGGCAAGAATATGACAATTCATTTGTAAACTCAAATTTATATACCACAAACTCACTACAAATTTATTATCCACCGACCTCTAAATCATTAATCAGAGAACTAAAATATCTAGCATCAATTGCTAAGAAGATGACATGAAGAATTAAAAGTGAACTCAGCACCTTCAGTTAGATAAACCCACCCTCCTGCTTGTGCAAATTAAAATGCATTTTTTCCTTGTCTATAAATCCTGAAATATTTAATTCTCTATTGTTATCAGTTGTTCTGTATTATTTTTCAGATCAATTGTTTCACAATATTATACAGTAATCTGTGCAAAATGCAGGTCATGAGCCAGCTATCAATATCTTTCAATCTTCACCCCATGTTTCCAGCAATAGAGTGTTTCGTTCTGCTTTCTTCTTTGATATCACAACCAAATTACTTCAAAGCTAGCTATGTTAAACCTCAAGATTCTTAAAGAAATCTTCCTAAACGTGAACTCAACTTTTTTAGAATATCTAATTTGCAAGTGGAGTACAATTTTTCATTCTTATGAAACCTTGGCACATATGCAAATTCTTTGGGCCACATACAGGCCATTAATTTCCAAATGATATAAATAACAGTTGCTCATCACTTAATTTTGCAGTAGATAACAAAAAAGAATATGGAACCAGCAAAAAAAAAAACCTGAGAATTACTAAAACTGGATACAAAAGTGACGCCGTTGTGATGATTATATGAAGGAAAACAACAACCTGCAATTTTAAAGTTAAAGTTAGCTTCAAACCAACTCAGGCTCCGCAATGGATTGCGTGTTATTTATTTGAGGAATTATAATCAGACTTTCAGCACTTACATGTCCAGATATACAATTTCGATATGCCAACTTCTCAACGAGATAGGCCGCGAGAGGGAATGCTGGAAGACTAAGACTGTAATAATAGCAATAATGAGAGGGACATTTCTAGTGAAAAGGGAAAGAATCCCATTCGATTTCTAAAAGGGATTACAAATCCTTCAGATTAGAAGATATTCTGAGCCAAAACAAAGAAAACAATCTTCATCCATCAAATAGAATAAAAAGGACGAAATTTACCAGCACATGAACAGGGGCCAGTCTCTTAATGATTTGGAGCTGAACCAAAATCCAGAATTAATTAACCAGCCATACTGCAATAAAAAAACAAATAAATAAATAATGAGCCCTTGACATTATAAATTTTACAGAACACGACTTCATCGCCCCTCCAACCTAAAAAAAAAGACAAAACATGAAGAGCACAGAAAAAAGGGGGGAAGAATAACCTTGATTAAATTTTCAATGATAAGCCTGCTGTTTACAGCCACAAGCACTACTATACAGAGATTGAAGAGACCTGCATGACTCTGCAGCCACAAAATTGTAGTAAATACAAAAACTATCCATCCATAAAATGCAAATTAAGAAGAAGAAAAAATGTCATACTTGTTTAAAAATAGCATCAGAGCTAAGAGGACTCTCTCTAACGCAACGATGAGCGGGCATTGATGGCCGATAATTGAATACCATATGTGATTGATTCTCATTATTATCCTTATCGCATGCTTTACCACTACTTTTCAAACCCTCCGATCCCGTCATTCCCGTCGAATCCGAATCCGTGACTGTACTCCTCCGTCGAATCGAGTAGTTACGGTCTGACGTCGAGGAAGATGTCGTTTCCGTTGCCGCTATTTCATTCTCCGGTGACTCTAACGCCGCCATAATTTAAATATGCTAGTGAAAAATTATAGCATGCTATCTTATTTTTATACGGGTAATTTTATTTAAACCAAAAATAAAAAAGAAACGTGCATGGAAATTGGAATATTTATTTATATATTTATTTATTTATTTTCTGCTGTGGCCTGTGGGGATGATAAGAAGAGGGCCGAGGAGTCCACACAAAACCGGTTTCAGAGCTAGCAGTGTTGCGATTGTTTACGTTTTCAATTCATTTCTCGCGCATGGGCTGTCTAGTGGATCTTGGAGACACGTGTGTTTGCTTCAGATAGAGCAACCGCCACGAAGGCATGGACAAGGACAAGGTGTCTGACAGTCAGTCAGTCAACGCTTCAAATATTTGAATGCGTGCATTCATTGTCCTCTACATTTTTCATGGGGTAATAATAACCTGTGGGCTATCCTTTTTTTTTTTTTTTAAATTATTTTACGAAATCGAACTTTCCTCCTTTATTCGACTCTATCTACTTTTATTTTAAAAAATATTCAACATATAACAGTTAAAAAAATCTCAAACCAGCGCACTCAGATGGCTCGCTAACGTTAAATTCTAAGTTGCGTGATGTTTTTTTAGTGTAACTACACCGGTGTTCATGCACTCATGATTTCATGTTTATTTTTAATAATTTATTTTGGCTTTTAAAGTTTTATTCTGTATAATTTATCTCTAATAGAAAATCAGTTATTTATGATTTTTAAGTCAGCAGTGACATTGAAAAAAGAGAGCTGAAATAAAAATGATGTTGGACATGCATCACAAGCCAAGAATTTCAAGAAAAATATTTAAATTATTGATTTTAAAAAATAATGTAATTCATAAAATTTACGTCCATTAAAATAATTTTGGGTATACAAGTTTATTGGTGTTATTTTAAGTCATTGGAGAAAAGAAAAGTGAGAAGTATTATTGGAATCCAACAATAGAGAAGAAAAAAAATCATCATTCAGTTTATAGTTAAAGCTTTCACCCACAAACTGACTTATCTTTCAAGCCACCATATCAATCAACATGTTATTTTGTTTAATTTTATAATAGAACAAAATATTATCTTGAAGTAGTATTCCATTACTAGCGACTAATGATTCCTCAATCATTTCCAACATTTGAGTTGTCTTCTTTAGTTGCTCGATCTGGTTTTTGGCCATTTGTCATTCTTCTCTTTTAATATCAAGCTTGGCTATCCTGGTATTTAGCTAAACATCGAAGTTGCTAATTTAGTGATGTCATTCTTCAAATTACTCCATATTCTTCACCTATTTTTCTCTTGATTAAAGATCGGACTGGATTGCAAAAACTTGGTCCCTCAGGGTATTGTCTCTATTCAGTTATTCCTTCATATCTTAATTAGTTTCTCTTCTTGATTCTCTTTTATCATTGGCCTGGACTTGTTATCATACTCTATTATCTGGTTTTGATCCAATATGCAAGTCTTCATTTGAGAATGATATTGTTATTAAACAATCAACATTAGTTACATTATCAACCTTTGAGAAAAAATATTCTTCAAACTCTTTAGAGCCTAAAAAGACTTGGGTAAAAGCTCTTTGAGTCTCTAGAGGAAAATTCATTGTCTTAGACAAACTTGTGTTTGATTGAATTTTCTCTGACTTAGAGGCAACTCCTTTCATAATTGTATTTTTTTTGCATCAGAGGACTGGTTTTTTTTTCTTACATGTCGTTTTTCAATTGCTATATTTTTATCTTGACTAGAGGTTATAACACTGACCATGAATCTTTCATCTTGAAAGAATGTCTTTGGAAAATATTCTCTAGGGTGATGGGTCTTCTTTTTGCAATACTCGTTCTTTCCTTCTTTGAGTATGGCATTGATGAGTCTTTCTTTTTTTTGTACCTACTTATATTTTGAGTTTGACTATTTTATCTTAGTCTCCATCATCCTTTTGGGTGAAGCTACCTTAGGAAGTGGTAAGGTTGAATGTTGTGAAACATATCTCCTTTACTTTCCTATTATGATCTATCTTTTATTATTATTATCAGACATATCTATGTCATTAGAAGATCTCCATCGAATAGGTTCTACTTTCATGAAGCTTTCTTGAGTAACACTTGGCAAGGCATGCCTTTTATTTTATTTTTCTTTTTGGAAATTCAAGTACACCATCCATCTCCAATTTCATCTTCAAGATCTTCTATCATCAACTCATACAATGATGTTCCTAGATTTGCCTAAACTATTGTCTTTGTCTTGTCCACTTCGAATTGAATAGGATGTGCTCCTCGAGATAGATGTTTAGACGAATCCTTATTATTAAGGATAGCTTTTTTTTCACAAAGAAGACTTGGGAGGTGAGTATGATCAAAGATCAGAAGACAACCATTGTCATATTTATACTTACAATTTCTTCCCCTCCTCAAGTTGGATCTTTCTTTCATTTTCTATATGAACTATTAGATCCTTGAAGACAAAGCATTTTTTGATGGGATGACTGGCTATCCGATGATACCTGTAGTATTTTGGATTATCAACCATATGAATTTACTCAGATCTTTTAAGTATAAGATGTTCAATCAAACTTTGTTCTAGAAGTTGATCTAAAATAACTGAAACTTGAGAATCTGAAGAAAAAAAAGGTATTCTTTTTCTTGCAATTGCTTTAAAGTAAACTTCTTAATTTCTTGGGTTTGTTTTCTCTAGATTTTTTCATCAATCTTTTGCGTTGGTTCGATTTGCTTATTAGAAACTTTTATAGGTGTCATGGAGACAAGCATGACTTCTTTCGGCTTTACAAACCTTGTATCTTTCTTATATTCTTTTTTTTTTCTATCTTATCATGAGGATCACTTAGAAAATAGCTTTCATGCCGTTCTATTTTAATCTCCAAGTCACGGGCTCTTGTAATATGCTATTTAAAAGGGAATGACATGTTTCCTTATAGATTGTATAACATCTCCCAATGAATTTGTTGGACACATATGTCTATAGAAAAGGCTTTACTTATCTTTCTCTCAAAGCTAAAGACTAATTTCTCCATCTCTTGATGTAATCTTTTTTCTTTGTTTAGTCTAGGTAAGCTCTGGCAAGCTCAAAGTTCATCAAGTGCTATAAAAACGAGTTAAGAACTCTTGTTCCAATTGGTTCCAACTATCTATTTTCTTAGATGAAATTTCAGTGTACTAGTCAAAGGCGACCCTTTTAAGGGATCAAACAAACCACATTACCATATTGCTCTTGTTTTTTCTGTTTTTCAGTGGTATCTTGGTTTTCAAAAAGATCTTGATCAATATTATCGCTAGATATATCCCCTATCTTTTGAGAGCTTTCAGCATGTGGATTTTTTTTCAATTGGTCCATCAATATGGTAATTTAAGCATCCTTTTCCTTGATATTTTTTTCAAATCCTTCATTTCTAAAGACATTTGATGAATATGATCCTTATGAAATGATGCTTTAGTGACCATGACTGACATTTGAGAGTCACGGTTAGAATTGGATGAGTATGAGTAATCTGCCCATCATTTTTAGGAGTCATATAATGAGATCTAGACTTTTATTGTAGGCTTGGATTTAACTCATATGATAGAATCTCAATCGCTTCTTGAAGATTTGGAAAGGGAAAATTTCCAAACTTATATTTTGAGGATATTGTTTTCTTTTTTTCTCTTCTAGAGATTTTTTTTTAGTGGAGAGACCAATTTAAGGAAGGTAGGTCATTCATTACCTAATCACTCTTAATGATTACTATTTGGATATTTAAGGAATGAGATATTTGGGGACTTTAGTATAAAAATCTCATTCAATGAAAATTACAAGTGAACCTTAATACTATGGGATAAATAAACTTGAATAAGTCATTATCCATAAGTCACTATTGCATAAACATAATGTTTAACAACTTTTTCCAGGATAAAATACGAATTCTTTGAGAATAATTAAATCCCACCTAATTATTTATTAGCATGACTTGATAGACTATTAATAGTAATACACTATGATAAAAGGTAAATAGTTGTAGACATGTTAATTTACCAAGCATTTGAAAGTAATATAAATGATGTAGGCCTTTATAATGGATAAACTTTTACCTATTAATGGTAATTAATTGGAGTAGACCCATTATCACTCATATGTATAAATCACTAAAATTATACATAATATACTATTATAAAAAAAATAAAAAACAAGTAGCAATGCAACTTACTTCAAATAAGATGATTTAATATAATAAAATATTTTCTTTAGCATAACTAATCTTTTATCTTAAATTTCTAAGACCAATTAGGTTCTATAAATACTAGGTGGAGATATATATTTTTTTTTTATCTAAGTCTTAGATATTTCACCCCTTATAAAATCTTTTCTTTCTAAAAGAGAGGTAAGTCCTTTGCATTGTTGGGTATGACAATTTTAATTTATTAACTCTCAAATAAAACCTCTACAAGCTAAATGCATTAGGATGATTAGTTAAATAAGCTATTAAGGTAGAAAAGTATAGCCACCAATAATATCCAAAATTGGTCATACCTTGCAAACTTTCTTGTTGATTTTTTTTTATAAAATAGCCATATCATACATAAGATATATAACTATGTTACTATTTCCCTTGTATATATAGAAGTTATATATTGATAAGTCTTGCAATGTTCATGGGTGTGGGATAAATATCATACTAATAAGCCTAAATGGTCAAACTTAGTTTGAACAAGGTGTTGAATGATTATCTTTTCAGGTCTATAGTGATTCACAACTTCTTATAAGATGATATGAAGGCAATTTGATGCCAAAAAAATGTTTATAATAAGATACTAATATAAGGTACTGAAATAGTTGGCCTTAAATGAAAAAAAAGGTAATCTTCATAATTAAAATCCATTGAGAACATAAATATATAGAAAATATCCTACTAAAATTAGTAATCTCCAATCATATAGAGCTTTCTTTAGATGTTTGGACATAAGTTTTAGAAAGGTCAAATATTGAATAAGAAAATAAATGAATAGGTACAATGTCTGCTCACACATGATATTTTATCAAACATAAATAAGACTATATAATTGACTATAATCAGGACAATGTATTCTTTTATGGATGATGTCCTATACAGAAAAAAAGATTCATGAAATATTTTATGGAAAACACGTGCACGAGAGCTTTGTATGCTTAAGTATTCGAGTTGGATTATATTGGCTTACCATTCTCCAAGCTATCATAAACCTAATAAAAAAATATCTTAGATTTGATCTAGTGTCATGCTAACCATGAAGAGAAATGGTCATATTGTTTTTCCTTGGCTTGCTTTTTTAATAGAGGGTATAGACATCCTGAGACTATTCCTCAAATCTATTATAAAAGTTGTTTACACACACACACACACACACATATCATAGATGATTTATCCAAATAGATGAAGACCAATTAATATAACTACTAAAAAAGCCATCTCATTCTTGTGGAAAAATATCATTTGTCATTTTATGCTCCATAAAGTCCTTGTCACAAATGGTAAGACCTAATTTGATAATAAAAAGAAATGATGGAACTAATCCTTGTCATAAATGGTAAGGCCTAATTTGATAAAAGAAAAAATGATGGAATTATTCCAAAGACTACATATGAGCCATATATATACTTATTAACATCCTATCTCGGAATCAATGGGCAAGTAGATATCACAAATACGATTCTCTTAAATATGATAAAAAGGAATATAAAGAAAGCCAAAGAGAATGAGTAAATTTGTAGATGAAACATTATAGGTATATTGTGTCACTAAAAAATATCTATAAGTGAAACTTTATTTCTCCTTATTTATGGTACTAAAACCATGTTACTAGTCTAAGATTAGGTGTCTTAGCTATATGGTACTCCATCAATCCTTCTGGAGGAATGACTAAGAACTTAGGGGTGATATTGGTTATGCTATACACGTTTAAACCTAGTTTGTGATTCATGTGACAATTTTTTTTTTTTTTATAAAACATTATCACTCATTAGATGGTATAAACCCAAATAATTGTTATCTACCTTGTGTAGCCCTTTCCCATTTTGCCTTAATTATTAAGCAAATGGATGTGGTTAATGGAAATATATATATACATATATATTGTTAAGTCATATGGTAGGTTGAAATACTTCTCTTGCATCCTGATATTCTTATTTTTTTTTATTAGCATTCATAAATAATTATAAAACACAACACAAACCTTAAAAGGTTACATTTTTTATTAAACATAACTAAATCTAACATAAAAGTGTCTTATATACCAAATATAAGATTTATTTTACAAGAGATCATGATTTTAATAATTCATTAAGCATAATAAACCATTCATTTTACTCATCTCAAAACATATTTGAGAAGACTAAAATTAATGAGATTTTTTAAAATATAACTTAAATTTTATTATTTTTGGGTGCATGCTGTGTGATATATAGGGTCTATGAGATTTAGGGTTTCTATATATTTTTAATTTTAATTTCTTAATAATTAAGGGTTATATAATATATTTTTTATTTTCATATCAAAAGCTTTTGATGAACTATTTGGTCAATGATGAACTAATATGTCAAAGGCTGTATGGAGATTAATTGGTTAATTGGTTAAATGGATGAAAAACACACTCATTCTTCTTCCAAAGGGACACCCACACCCACACCCACACCCACACCCACACCCAGGGGTTAAATCCTCGCAAAACCCACGCGCGGCAGTCCCCAAACCGATACAAGAAATAAGCATCTTTTTAGCCGGCTCCCCAAACGATGTGAACGATATGAGAATCTGACTGCTCTCTCCTGTCCTCCCCTCCCCTCTCAAAACCATCAGGAGATCTGCAGTAGCGTGAAGGTCCATTCTTGCAAAGATTTGCAGCGTAAGTTGATCATCTCAATCTCCTCATCATATATTTATAGATCTGTCAGCTTATGTCGTAGTAGATCTGAGCTTTTCTTTTTTCCTTTTGGTTTTTTGTACGTGGTAATGGGTCATGAAGAATGGGTATTTGTATGAACAAAAATTACAGCATATGAGTTTCAATACTATGATTCTACTGATATCTGCATTTTCTGCCACACTTTGTTTATTCGTTTTACTTTGTTATTTTATATCAAGTTCTCTTTTATTTGATAGGAAGTTTTCCAATAATTCTCGCTCCTGTTAGAATCCGTTTGCTGAAATGGCCGATAACAATGACAGTTCACCACCTGTGTCTTCGAAAGAAAACCCAGATCATGATTCTGAGACAAACCCAATTGCCAAGGAAGATAGCTCCCTCGCAACTATAGCCCGTAGGTTTCAGGACTCCATTTCCTTAGGAAAGACACACAAGTTCTGGGAAAGTCAGCCTGTTGGTCAATTCAAAGACATTGGTGATTCAAGTTTGCCCGAGGGCCCTATTGAGCCTCCAACCTCCCTATCTGAAGTTAAACAAGAACCATACAATCTCCCTGCTCTGTATGAATGGACCACCTGTGACATGGAATCCGATGAGACTTGCAATGAGGTCTATAGTCTCTTGAAAGACAACTATGTTGAAGATGATGAGAACATGTTTAGGTTTAATTACTCACAGGAGTTTCTTAGATGGGCTTTGTGTCCCCCGGGTTACTATCCAAGCTGGCACATTGGGGTTCGTGCCAAAGCTTCCCGGAAGCTTGTTGCTTTTATCACAGGTGTTCCCGCAAGGATTCGGGTGCGTGATGAAGTTGTGAAAATGGCTGAGATCAATTTCTTGTGTGTTCATAAGAAGCTTCGGTCGAAGAGACTTGCCCCTGTAATGATTAAGGAGGTTACTAGGAGGGTTCATTTAGAGAATATGTGGCAAGCAGCATATACTGCTGGAGTGGTTCTTCCAACACCAATAACAACCTGTCAGTATTGGCACAGGTCTTTGAACCCGAAGAAGCTTATTGATGTTGGCTTTTCAAGGCTTGGTGCAAGGATGACAATGAGTCGGTCAATAAAACTCTACAAGTTACCAGATTCCCCTGCCACCCCTGGATTTAGAAAAGTGGAACTTCGTGATGTACCTGCTGTTACAAGGTTGCTAAGAAATTACTTGAGCCAGTTTGTTGTTGCACCTGATTTTGATGAGAATGATGTGGAGCACTGGCTTCTTCCAACTGAGAACGTGGTTGATAGTTACTTGGTTGAGAGTCCCGAAACTCATGAGATCACTGACTTCTGCAGCTTCTACACGCTTCCATCCTCTATCCTAGGCAACCAGAATTACTTGACTTTGAAAGCTGCTTATTCATATTACAATGTTAGCATGAAGACTCCATTGCTTCAGTTAATGAATGATGCGCTGATTGTTGCCAAGCAGAAGGATTTTGATGTTTTTAATGCATTGGATGTCATGCATAACGAGTCTTTCCTGAAAGAACTGAAATTTGGACCAGGTGATGGGCAACTACACTACTATCTTTACAATTACCGCATACAGCGTGCCTTGAGACCCTCGGAACTGGGTCTTGTACTGTTATAGATTGAAATATCTGAAAGTTGGTTCAGTAGTATCTTTGACTACAAGGGTATGTGGTTCTTATTTTTTTTTTTCCTCGGAATATTATTGAGAAAAAAAAGCTTGTGTTTCCATAAGCTTAAGTTTTTGAGGCAATTGCAATGTTATTTGCTATTCAATTTGTTCTCTGGACACGAAAAAAAAATGTTGAAAGCTTGAATAACCTTTTTTATACCGAGTTCATATCTTTAACCCCCCCCGGCAGACAATAGCTTGCTTTATTTATTACCTCGTGCATTCATGCCTGCATTTAAAGCCTTGTTTAATCTCAAGGTCACACGAGGTCTTTCATTATTTTCTTTGACATTAACTTAGTTTGTTCTATTGAGTTGCTGTCCATCTTTGGATCTCCCAACTCCCACACAACGGTTGATCTAAAGTCTGAAGATACTTGTAGTGGGGATGTTGCTCAACATTAAAATTAATCACTAGCTACAAGATAATTGAACTGGGATATCACTCTTTGCTATGGCTTGAGACCGGGGGGCAGTATGCTTTTTTGTCGCTTTCTTTAGTTTTTCATGTGCTAAATGGACACGGTAAACTTCTTTTTATATATTTATATACATGTATGTATGTATGTATTGATAAACGGGGACAGCATTTTTGGATGGGATGTAATACCATCTGCAATTGCTTTCGTATCCATGGTTAAAGTCCATGATCGCTGCATCAATCGATTTTGTTTAATTACAAATCCAAGACAGCTGTTTCCACGGTCATGGTGACCTATCTCAGTAGTTGCTCCAGTTGGCTGGTAAAGCAATTAAATAGGGCTCTCGTTATTTCTGCTGCCACTGCATGATATGACAATGGGGGTGTTTGGGAAGTCATCTAAAAGTGTTTTTGGATGCTTTTGATTTTTTTTTTTTTTGAATTTTAAAAACAGACGGTTAATGTTTTTTGATCATTTTGATGTGTTTTAGAAACAGCATTCCGAAAAAGCTTCAAACATTGTTTTAGAAACTGAATTCCGAAAAAGCTTCAGACATTGTGTTTTAGAAACAGAATTCAGAAAAAGATCTTGATGGTCTCTGATCAACTTTTAGAGGTTTTGTTTTATTTTTATTTTTCATCCAGCGAATCCATGTTGTGGAAATAGCATATCATGATCACGATACCTGTCTGGGAAAATTGTTAGTGACATGAACGACATCGAATCATATAGTTATCTCAAGTTTGAAAATGAGTTTTGGGTTAATCATAAAGTTATAGTTAGAAAATGATGAGATTTATTAGAAAATGATGAGATTTAATCTTGCACAGATTTTACCCTCTTTAAACTTCATTATCAACCTTACATTTCAATGATTTTTTTCTTTATTTTGGTTACTGGTTTTTGATTTATACAAATTAACTTTTAAAATTTTAATTTGCTTCTATTTCACCATGCGAGCTAAATCCTCAAGGTTTTTCTTTATGGATTTTTCAATTTAACCTTTAATTATCCCTAGACTTGATCATCTAAAATTCAATTTCTCAATTATATCTAAATTAAGCTTTCAATTTTATTTTTTTTACCAATTAAGTTCGTAAAAGAACTATTTTGACTCATTAAAAGTATAAGTAAGACCTTGTATCTAATTAAATAATTTAATTTGATCCAAATTACTTTTTAAACATAATCAACTATTAAATTGGTCTATAATTAAATCAAGTTAGTTTATTAAAAATCAACCTATATCATATATCTTAATTTTTATGCAAATTCATCCAATAATAATTTTTTTTAATCTTTAATCGATATTGTCTCTTTAATCTTGGGTACAAAGAGGTATGATTAGGCTTCCGATGCTCTTCAAAACTCCAACTTAATTCTTTCCCATATTTAAAACCTTTCTTAGCTTGCTATTTGCTAAGGTATTAATCCTCTTGTTATTATTATTATTTTTTGAAAGGAAAGAAGGTAAATTTGAAAAAGGAGGGGTAAAAATAGGTTATGACTATTACTTTATCTTTATAATATTTATGATAAAAAGTCTCGAAAGAGATTTTAAATAATACACTTGTAAATAAAAAAAAGTGGACTTTTAAGATAAAAAAAAATGGTCAATCTTTTTTAAAGTGTTAGAAGTGAGCTAAAAAAATGTGATTAGTGAGAGATAGGGGTAAAAAACACACACTTTGAAAAATAAAATGCTTGAAATATACACTTATAAAGAAAAGAGATAGGGCTATAAATCGTATTTTCTAAAAAATAAAAGCTAAACTCATAAAGAAAAAGAATATGATTAGAAAATGCATTGTCTAAGAGATGAAGGCTTAAAAATGTACTAAGAAAGAAAAGATATAAGGTTAGAAAATGTATTATCTAGGAGACAAGGACTTAGAGTTACACTTAAAAAGAAAAGAGATAGGGTTATAAATTGCATCATCTAAGAGATGAGAGATCAAATACGCACTTAAAAAAAAAAGATATAAGGCTTGAAAACACATTATCTTAGAGATGAAGGATTGAAGGTGCTCTAAAAAAAGAGACAGGGTTAAAAAAATAAATTATATGAGAGGAGAAGATTTAAAGGCACATTAAAAAAGAAATGATTTGCTGGTAAACTAGAAGTCCATCAAGGATTATTTCCTTAGACTCTCGGCAATGATCTAAACATAATGCATTATGATTAATATACATATATACTCACCTACAAAAATATAGATCTCTTTTCTTCCTGAACTTTTTTATGTAGAGTTCTAATCTATGTAACTAGCTTTTATAGCCTTTTTATTTTTGTTTACTTGAGTCACAATTTATGATATTGACTTCTAGGAAAGACAAGCCCTTGATTATATTAGCACGTCTCATTGCCTAAATGTTTTTATCTCAAAGGCAGCCAATTTTGCTATATATTCTTTGTTTTATTAGAAAAAGGAATCGTAAAGCCAACCTTATTAAATTCTTGAGTTGCTCTCAGCCTGATAATGCCCCTTAATTGTTTTGAATTTTCTTTAGGGATGATGCTATACAAAAGAGAGTTTGTTTGTCTACAAGGGTCGTTTTCATATCCATTTTTTTTTAATATCAAAGTCATTCCAAACATAGAAATCATTTTAACATTGATTTAAATCACACTTGTCCTAAAATGAATTCAAGTGACTCTTATTGATAAGTGTTCATAAGGGTTAATGAAAATTTGTTTTGTTTCAGGTGAAAATATGGAATGATCTTTGTATCATGTTTTTTTGTTTAGAAGAGTAAGTTTTGACTTGAGGATTTTATATTAAAGAGCAAGTCTTTAAAGTGTTCATTTTATTTGTATGAATAATAAAAAAATTTTCACATATGAAAACATTACCTGCTGATCTAGATTGTCTAACTTTGATTAGAAAAGGCTTGACTGAAATGCAACATTGGTTTTGGCTCTTGATTACAAAGAAAATTGATATTTATATGCTCAAAATTTTTTTAAGAGATTTCAAGACTAAATCTCATTAGATTTTATTTCCAGACCTTGTTTTGGTCCACATATTTCTAGACCTTAAAATTGACTTCCAAAATGGTTTATCATATCCCTGAACATTAAGTTTGGGTTTTTATCTTTGTTTTTTAATTTTGGTTTTAAGCATTATCATCGTATTATTTATTTTGTATAGCATGTTTAAACACCTTTTGACTTTTTGATTTTTCATGTCCTCCAACTTTGTTTGAGTATATTTAGTCATTGAGAATCATTTTGTATATTGGGATTACATTTATTTTTTTCTTCTCCAATACAAGGTGTGATCTTAGTAAGGATTAATTATCAAGAAAAGTTTATTGAGAACTCCAAATGATACTTTAGTGTTGTGAAAGGATCATAAAATGCTATCTCATCATTTCAAACACATGTATTTAGGATCAGTAAACTTTGCTTTCTTTAATGCAAAATGATTTTTCATTATTCATTCAGCTAAAATCTTAGCTTTACCTCGTGGTGTTTGAGTTAATGTTCAAGTTTTCAAGTGTGTAATCATTTTTTTATGAGAGAATTTGAACTTTTAAAATTTGTTTATTAAAACAAACACTAATGTAACTTGTTCTTTTGTACTAAAACTTTGAATTTCTAAAAATCTTGTGAAAATATAAGATCATACATGTTTTTTGAAGAAAAAGGAAACACACCAACTAATTCTTGTCCAAATGTTAATTTTATTGATAGAAACAATACATTAGGCATAATATTTTTTTTTTTACAATATCAAAGTTTACAGGTCTAAGTAGATATTTTTTGTTCATATTGGTGAAAACCAAACTTCTCTAGAAAAAAAGCATTTTCACCACATATAGTCCTTCATAATTTGATGTCTATTTACTTTTATCTTTTCCTGATGCTAACGAGCTCTTCTTTAATAATAGTCTTTTTCTTTAAGCACTATTGGCCTAACCTTCATATTGTATGATTTAGTCATTTTGTTTTGATATAAATGGTTGTGGCATATGGTCATCGGTTTCTTTTCATCGACCAAATTTAGTTGCCCAAATCTTAGCTTTGTCCATTCTTATTCAATATAGTTCTATATTTTATAAGATCCTTAATGATGAAATCTTTGTTTCTATAGACAAAACCACTATCATTCCATACACTAAAAATAAAGAGATGAGCCCATGAAAGTTCTAACAGTGGTGTGGTACATATGAAGTGCATATGGAAACATTTAATCTCAATCCTTGTATGTGATCACCATATTTTAAATAATATTTTAAAAATTCTTATTATTCGCTTCAATAACTCCATTTATTTTTAGTATATAAGGAGAAAATTGAGGTGTTTAATCTTTTATTTAGTGTAGAGCTTAACAATTAGTTTTCAATTGAAATTTTAAGGGTTATTAGTTATCAATCTTGTTGGAAAGCTATAACAACATATCAGATCTCTCTTTATAAATCTTTTGACTATTTTTCATGTCACAAGTGCATAAAAGTTTGCTTGTATTCGTTTAGTGAAGTAGTTGATGACTATTGAAATGAACTGGTATTTATTTTTAGCCTTTAGATTAATCGATCCTATAACACTCGAACCTTATATATCAAAAGGTTAAGGTAATGTCATATTAAACAATGATGTTGGAGGTACATTTATCTTATCATCATATATTTGACATTAGTGATATTTTCTAACATGGTTTGTATAGTTTTTTTCCATGATCATATCTTTGTATTTGTCCTACCATTATATGTCTATTGGTATGAGTGAAAAATTCCTTTAGAATTTATTTTAAGGCTTGCCCAATCTCATTTTTATTTAGACACTTAAGAAGAGTCTAGTCAAACAACCTCTTATATAGGTTTTGCCTATCTAAGTAAAATTTCATGGTCATTCTCCTTAAAGCCCTAAAGGATATCCCCAACGCTGGATAAACTTTTTAATTTCATTGTACCATGATTTCTTTTTTAGTACTTCTTTAATTATGCAACAATTAGTTTGAAGATTTTTTACTTCAATGTTAGACCTGACCCAACTATGTGGGGTGAGTTGAGGGTCTAGCTTACATGACTTGTCACTAGCCTAACCTAATGACAATGACTAAGCTATATAGTGAACTACAAAATATGAATTATAACATGTTTATATAGAAGAAATGAAGAGAAAAGGGTGATGGAGGTAACTTGACTTGGAGGTGTTGATTAGCTAGGATTATTAGGATTTTTGATGCTAGGATTATGGAGACATTAGTGGTTGGCAAGATGTGGAGAAGAAGTTAGTGTCACTAGAAGGAGAAAATGATGAAAAATATTGTGGCAATGGCTGAAAGAGACTATTGCTGATGAGGTTACGGTGGAGAGAGAGGAGAGCAAGGTTAACAAGAAAAAAAACTAGTTTTACTTTGTTTTCTTGTCCCTCAATGCCTATAATCCACTCATATTTATGGGACATGGAAGAGAGACATCTTGTTTTTATTGGGTAGTAATCTTGATCTTTGATTCAATTGAGAAAGATCTTAATTATTAGAGGCACCCATCCTTCTTGAGAGATGTATGACATTTTCTTACAATCAAAACACCGTTATCATGATGGTGTTAGAATCGTCATATCATTCTCTTTCTAGTGGTTAAAGGTGATTTCATGATGGAGTGGCAATTGGGCTACACTAAACTTTTTTCTTTTCTTTTCATGTTTTTTTCTCTTTTCATATCAAATTTTACTATTTCCCACATAGAATTAAAATGTGTCCTATCAATTTATATTTGTATTTTTTTTATCCTTGTTCTTTTGAATATTGTATTTTTTTTCCTTTTTTAAGTTGATTTTTTTTTCAATTTTATCTCTTAAGAGTTTTTTTTTCCACTATTGAGCAGTAATTAAGCTTTAATAAACCTTTTTCTCTCTCTCTTTTTTCTCTTTCCTCGCATCAAGTTTCACACTTTCCCTTTCAAAATTTAATTTTGTCATGCAATTTATATTTGTATAAATATAGATCCTTATTATTTTCATGCGTTTTAAGTTGATTTCCTTTTTCAATTTCATCCCTTAGAGTTTTTTTTCACTTTATTTTTGTATCCAATTTAGTTCTTATTCTTTTGATTGCAATTTTTTTCTTTTCTTGATTTTTTTTTTATTTTTCAATTTAGTCCCTCATCATTTTCTTTCATTTAGTTCTTACTAGATCAAATCCTTATTTTTTTTATTGCTATTTGTTTTGCTTTTTTTTTTTTTTTTGGTTTTGAATGATTATGTTTTTTCTTCGTGATTCTTTTTCATATTTACCTTTTATGAGATAATTTTGGTCTCATGACCCAAGTTAAGAGTTTTAAAGGTCAACCTGATTTAACTTAATTCTTTTCTTAGGTCCTATTTTTTAATTTGGTTTTTATTTTCAATTTCATTATTTGACTTTAGGCTATTTGGCCTTTAGTTTTGTGATTTTTTTTATTTTTTCTTTTCGTGGGGTTGTCGTGATCTTATATCCAAGGTTGCCAGTTAGTCGACTTAACCTAGGTTAAGTTGATCTTTTTTTTTCATGTGTTTTTTTTTTAAATTAATTCTTTTAGTTATGTTTTTCATCATTTTATTTGTTTGAGAGTTAACCTCTATTGTTCTATTCAACTTTTTATATAAGGAGTTATCCTAATTTCATGGTTTAACCACAAACCTGACATGCCGACTAAAATCAGATTTTTTTTTATTCGTGAACTTTGAGTACTTTTTTTTTTTAAGAGGTTATCTCATTTATTTATTATTTTATAATATTAAAAATGTTTATTTATTTTTAATAATATTACTTTTTTATCATTTATTTTTTAATTATATTATTAAATTAATCGTAATTATTGAATCAATTTAGATGAAATAAATGGTTGGAATCCCAAATTTTTGTGACTACCTAATTTATACTAGAAAAAGCTTAAACCGGCGTACAAATAAACGAGAACAACCTTTTTAATAATATCCAATACCTATGAGGAGCAAGGCATTTAACGTCGTCGCATCACGGGGCATGCCTTGAAGGAACAGTTTATTTGGGGGATGAAAACAGAAAAGAAAGAAGAGAACGCAAAACGCAAAACGCAAAACGCAAAACGCAGGAACCCTTCGTTGTTGGAATACAGCCAAGTGGCGTTCAGTCATCAAAGTTTCTGAACTCCCACGCCATGCCAAGGCAACTCAATGCTTGATAAAGTGTAATCAAATCCAAAGTCCGAGGTGATTTCCTACGTTGTGATAGGTTTTTTTTTATATATAAAAAAATAATTTTTTTTTATATAACTGTAATTAGTTATTTTAATATTTAATTTTTAAAATTATAATATATAAAATCTATTTGAAATGAAATTTTTTCCTTTTAAAAGAAAAAGTGTAATCAAAACGAGGGGAAGTGACTTGTATGTTTTTTTTTTATTGTAGTAACTTGGGTAAATTTATTTACCTATTTTGTTTATGAATTGTATTTTTTTTCACATTTTATTATTTTAATATTTAATAAGTGAGATTGTAATTAATAGAATCAGTTATATTTTTTTTCCGTATACAAGTAATTAAATGTTGCTACTGTTAAAAATATTTTAATAATTATTTTATCAGTAGATTGTACATTAAGAATCGAAAAATTTCTGTTAAAATAAGTAACAGGCTCTGTTAAAATCATAAAATTAGCAAATAGTAAAATTATAATCGTTGAATTTTAGCATAGATGAATAATTTGTTTTATGAACCAAACAATTTGATTGATTTTTTTTTAACTAATTTGATAATAATTTAATTGGTAGATAGCAAAACCGCAATTAATCAAAGATAAATTATTTGTTGTCTGTAACATACTAGTTATTTGTAAGACATGTTTTAACTATTGGATGAATAATTTATTTGGCAGATAGAAAAAATACAACTGCTAAAATTTATTAATTTTTTTTACATTTTTTATATTATTATATAAAAAAAATTAGAACACTGATATTAAATTAATGTGAGATTTATAAAGAAAACCTAGTTCAATTATATATATATATATATATATATATATATATATATATATATATATATATATTTTAAGACGTTAACATAAAAAAAAAATCACAATATATAATTAGTCTCTTTGTTTTTTTAAGGAAAAATTCCCTAAAGTAATATATATACAAATTTAGGACCATCAATAATTTTATTACATGTTAAAAAATTTGGTGCCACCGGTGGTGAAATCCAGGGTATTTTTTATTTAATTATTGTAGATAATTTTGCATAATTTTTCAACTTGTCCTATCAACGTGTGTTTTTTTCGTAATATGAGACCTGAAATATCATACATAAAAAAAAATATATAGAAGTTTGTTTTCAAAAACAATAACATTGACCAATTAATTTTTGTCATCATTATTATAGTTGTCATTATAAATATTATTATAAATAATTAATATTCTGATTCATAATTATTTTTTAAAATAAATTAATTTTTTTGTAAGATTTATTTCTCATATTTTATATTAAAATATTTTAGAACAATGATAGTAAAATATTATTTTTGAAAAATAATAAATAGTTCATATATATATATATATATATTAAGGCGCTAGTATTAAATATATATTAAAATATATAATTAGTCTTACATATCTATAAGAAAAAAAAACCTTACAAATAATTATTATCATTATTTTGAATTTCTTATCTATAATAATTAGAAATCTCAACACCTAACAATATTAATAAAAAAAAACAATTAAAAAACTAAATAAATAACAAAAAAATATAATTAGATTTTAAAAACTAATTTGACTTGAAGAATAAATAAAAATAATTTTCAAAACAACAAAGAGAAAAAATAATAAATATTATTTTTCAAATGATCATTAACAAGAATTAAAATGTAAATATTCAACACCTTAATAACAAAGGAAATAAAAGAAATTAGGGAGACCATTATTATTGTTAGAATTTTTTTTTATATATTTTATATTTTTTTATAAGATTTAATACTCATATTATTATATTAAAAATATTTCAGAACAATGATAACATTTTTTGAAAAAAACCTAAGTCATATATATATATATATATATATATATATATATATATATATATATATATATATATATATATATATATATATATATATATTAAGGTGCTAATATTAAATAAATATCAAAATATATAATTAGTCTGATGTATTTAAAAGAAAACAAAAGTAACAAATAATTATTTTCATTATTTTGAATGTGTTATCAATATTAATTAGAAAATTCAAGACCTAACAATATTAACAAAAAAAAAAACAATTAACGAACAAAATAAATGAAAAAATAAAAATAAATGTTATTAGATTTTAAAAAATTATTTGACTTGAAGGGAAAAAAAATATAAATTATAATAATTATTAATTTTCAAATGATCACTAGCACATATTAATATTTGAACACTAAATAAAAAAAACCTTAATAACATTAGAGATAAAAAAAAAACTGAAAACAAAAACTAAGATCAAGTACATATAAACATAAACAGAAATAGAAACTATGTAAGAAATATATATAAAAAAAATAAAGGAATCAAAAGAAAATCCAAGATTAAAAGTATAAGGGCAAAAATTAAAAACACATATATAATAAATTTAATTTGAAGGACAAATTTAAAATAAATTTAAATATTGATACTGATAAAAATAAATAATTTAAAACAAAACAGAAAATTAAATGAATTAGAACCGAAATGCAATTGAAATATATAATTAATTTGCATGGAATGATAAAATTGAAATAATGCAATCTTTGATACCTAGGATATTAAGGATTTATAATAAATTTGCATGGAAGGATAAAATTGAAATAAATCAAAACTTTAATACCGAAAATATTAAGGATTTCTAACCAATTTGAAAATTAAAAAACTGAAGACCTAAATGAAACTACAAAATATAATCAATTTAATTGAAGGACCTGGTTAAAACAAAGCAAAAACTATATAATAGCAATAAGGACCATACATAACAATAAAAAATTCATGGCTAAAATGAGATGTAAAAAACAGGTGCACTGACATGTGCTTGTGTAGGCAAAGAGAGAAAGGGGGGAAATTCATACGACCAGTGACATATCTCCGGCCACCATGTCATCACACGTGTCGTTCCATGAGCAAGAGAACATAGATGAAAATCATTCTAGACATCGGTTGATATTTTTGAACGTCAAAGTATGCCGTCCAAAAATCAAATGAACACGAAAACGGACGACGCTTTTGACGACGCGCCAACAGTACTACGTTAGATTTAATATTAAAAAAGATAAATTACCAAGACACCCTTGTAGCCAAATCTTCCATTTTATCTTATCGGGGAGCATTTCTGTCTTTAAATATGTTTAAAAAATATGAAATCCCAGTGGCATCTCTCTCAGCCAGACCTGTTTTTTGTCTTTTTTAAGAGGCAAAATGGTTATTTTACTATGTAAAAAGAAAAATTAAAACATAAATAAACTGGTTACCTAAACCGGATCGGACCAAATATGTGCAATTACCTTAAAATCTCTCTATCCAGTAGCTTTTTTTTTATTTTTATATATATATCTTTTTAGGAGATAATCATTATTTGACATTAAAAAAGAAGAAACAATAGACTGATAAACCGAACAAACTAAAAAATAAGTTTTACCAATACAATCCATAGTGATTTGTCTCACTGTGGACAATATCTAAACTGTGTGCAGGTTTAGTTTTAAAGATAATTACGTTTATTTTTAAACTAAATCCTGACCGGAGAAAAAAGAGAGAGAGAGAGAACGCCGAATTGCATCCTTTTCTAAACAATGTTATCATCACTTGGCGGGTCTGCCCTGGTCATTGTTAACACATTATGGGGCATCAAATGAAAAGCTAAAAGGCCATGATCAGAGCTCGAGTTTTCTTGACATGCAGACTGAATTTGCACATTTTTATAGATTTTCATGAACAACCATTATTTGTCTAGCTGATCAAGAGAGCTTTTGGTTTGAGAATCCAGAAAGAGAAATTTATTCAGGAACAAGGGGGGAGAAATTGCCGCTTCTGCTACTATGGCAGCTTTGCCAAATCAAAGAAACTAACAAAACAAGATGTATTCAACAATATCTCATCTGAGAAATTACACTAAAATTGGTACCACAAAACCAGACATAGGATTCAGCTTGATCATGCCTGGAAAAATTATGAAAAACAGGAACTATTTACATGCATTCTAGTTGTAGGGTAAGGAAACAGATAGATGTTGTTTAAGCTCATTGTTTTAACTGTGTTGTATATTCTCCAGCCCATTGTTTTTAAAAGTTTAAGCTCGTATCTCATCCCATGACCACAATCTCACCTCGTGAACCTGCCGAAGCACGTATAAGGACACAAATTAGTATAAAGTGGAAAAGCAGTGACTGAAGAAGCAAGGATGAATTTACATTTCTCAAGTATCTCGCTGGCCAACTGTAGTAGTGAATTTGCATCCTCGGCCATCTTTGAAACCCTCTCTGACTCCTTAACCGCTTCAGTTGCAACAAATGATTTGTTTTCTGCTTCTGCAACCATATATGCAGCATCATCTGCTGCTTCTGTGACAGTATCACCAGAGTTTATAAGGTCAGTATTCTGTACAGGCTTAGGACGCATCTCTTTCTGCTTAGGAGTTGGTGTTTTTGTCCCAAATGAAGAAGATTTCTTTATCTTGTAGCAATTTTGGACCTGCATTTAATTCATTAAGACACTCAACCATTCAGCACGTCCTCCCAACATCTATGTAGTATAACTTTGTGTTATATATTCTCATAAGAACAATCCCTTCTAAAACTAAAACAAATTCCCTTTTCAGCTTTCCAAAAATGTCATAGTGAATCCAATGGTATTATAAGGAATTAATGAACAGATTTACAAAACCCACATATGAATCTCTGTTCTCTCCGTTCACTTTTTTTGTAGGGTGTGGAGGTGATGGTCTTGAGGAATACAATCAACTTGCTACACACAAACTCTTCCTCTTCAATCACTATTCTCCCCAAGAAATGAAAGTATGAACAAATAGGAGAGGATCACAACAAAATGCAAATGGAAATTAAAAAAAGGAAACAGCTTGATTTAACATTTAAATTAAATAAAAACTATTTAGCAGTGTGACAAGGTGAGCTGATGGATTAGGGATATCATCATCATCAGTAAAGAAGTTACACTGCAAAGATAAATAACTCACCTTTTCAAGTTTTTCCTGAGCTACCAGCCTCCTCAACCTTGAACTTAATTGCCTCCTAAAATTTTGTGGTAACTCTTGCCTTCGCTGTGTGAATTATTGAGGAAAAACAAATACTCCCATCATATTTCTTAAGACTCTTAGAGCTGGAAAAATTGCCGAAGGTATAAAAGACTTATGGTTGATTTACATAATTTATGTTTGCATAATCATTCACTAATCTCATCCAGAAATGTGGTTTCTCATCTTTTCTTTCCTTTCCTTTTAGTTTTCCTTCCTCAGGATAGCAACCTCTAAGGCATGCCCAGGGGTGTGGGATATGGATGAAATGACTTGCTCCTGATACGGTTTATGAATCAGAGGGGTATTAACAATTTTCTCCTCTCCTCTCCATGCACAACATGTTAGGTGAGAGAGATTTCAAGGGAAATGGTTCTCTTTCTCCTATAGCAGCTTTAGGACTAACATATGCAAGTCCAATTCTAGCCCATATCTCAAAAAGAATAAGAAAACAAATGTATACAACCCAAATGTATTCTACATCAAGTCCAACTACATGATTGCCAGAGCTAACAAAATCACAGAGATTAGTGTCCCATGTCGCAAGTAAAAACCAGTCCCGATTGTAAATATATGACACTATAAGATACAAAAACAAAAAAAAACATTTTAAGGAAACAAAATTCGTTTAGACCTCAATGTAGCTGATGATTGCACTTGTGTCTGCTCCATTTGGCTCATTCAATGCTGAAATGGCTTCAAAAATCATTGCATTGTACCTGTCAAATCAAGTAATTCCATCAGATACAATGGCGTTGTTGGAAATTTCTCCATGTGTAGATAGGCCAAGCCACAATTCTAAATTACTTTATACCGAGGAAGAGCAATACTTGACTTATGATTCATACAAATTACGTCATAATAATGCATGCACTAGTTGCCACCAACTCAAAAGAATTCCCCAAACCATCTTGTTCCATAAGAAAAAGGAAGGAATTTAAAGAACCTACTTGGGAGCAGTTTTTGAATCCGCTGCAGCTTCTGAAGAATCGTCGATAACTACATCAGCCGCCGCCGCCGCAGCAGCAGCAGCAGCAGCACCAGCGGAAGTATGAGGATTGGACAGAGGAGATGAAGCAGCAACAAGAGCAGCAGCATCAGGATTGGGTCTCGCTTTCAGCGACCGTGACTTGTCCTTAACGCTTTGGCTACCGGCACTTACAGTCATATTCCTCCATTTATCCTATTGGCATTAACATTGTCAATATTAAATCATCAAACCATACAACAGCTACAATAACAATAGCAAAAAGAAAGAAAAGAAAAGATAAGAAAACCTTAAGATCGATATTAGAGCGAGAGTAAAGGTAAGGATTGAACTCAGGGTCTCTCTGTATGTTTTTCCATTTTCCAGTACCGTGTTTGGCAACGCCTGCTCTTAACGCTTCTTCCTCCTCTGATGTCCACTTTTGCTTTGGATTCCCCATCTTTCCGTCTGCAGTCCTTCAAGATTTCTAAATCTTTAGGGTTTGCCTATGCCTTCATGTGATATGTTCTTGTTCTTCTCTGCTACTCGACCATAAGGTAGTATTCAGCAGGGCAAGGCAACCGTTGATTTGTCAGCCCTAATTTTGCATTCGAGAAGGAAAACATGATGAGTACGGTGTCGTAGTCACCTTATTTGATTAGTGCAACGACGTCGGCTGGACAGTTAGCACTGTCCCTCAAAAGGAGGAGCGGCATCGTTCTGAGGGACCAAATCGAAATAAATACAAAGTAAAGTACACAATTGAATTTTGGATAAGCAGTAAACCAAGAAAATGATAAAAAAAAAATAACAGTAAAAAATGAAGATAAAATTATATATAAAAAATAAATGAAATAAAATAGAGGGATAAAAATAAAAAGTAAATAACTCAAAGGACATAAAAACAAACAGCTAGTAATAAAAACAATGAGGATCAAAATTAAAATATACTGAAATTTTAGAAGGCTAGGCGTGAATCGCCAGGGTAAAAATGAAAAAAGAAAGTAACGAGACGGATAGCTTGTCAACTCCACACCATCTCAAATAGAATTGCACCTCGTGCTGCCACATGGCACTTAGGAGACATTACCATCTATCATTCCACCTAATATAGACAAAAAAAAATTAATATAAAAGTAAATTATTGGTTTTATTGTGCAATAAAATAATTAAATATTGATAATAATTTATTTTAAAAATCATCACAGTGTATAGCAATTCCACGGTAAGCATCTTAGTTTTATTTATAATAATGGAGCGAAACGGCATCGTCATAAGACTCATCTGCTTATACATCTGGCATTAACGGTGTTTATTTAATTAATATTAGCTTGACAATTGGCACTATTGGTTTCCTTGACCAATAATTATAGTGATTTATAAAAAGCCCCCTGCAGCCCAATGCCCTACCCCCTCCCCCCATTTCCCCCTCCTTTTCCAGGAAGGTTACACTCGCTCTCTCACACCCGTAATTTCTCAAATCTCCTGATCCAGAACACCACCACCTACCCCCATCACCGAGAAAACGAAACCAAATGGATGGACCCGTCTTCGTAATTGAAGCATCCGAAGCCGAATCGATGGCGAAACAATCAGGCCTCACAGTCCTCCAGCTCCTCCCTACTCTAGTCAAATCAGCGCAGGCCTTGGCTCGCACGCCAATCTCCAATTACCAAGTGGGCGCCGTCGGTCTCGGATCCTCTGGCCGCATCTTCTTGGGTGGCAACGTCGAGTTCCCTGGCCTCCCTCTCTTTCATTCTATCCACGCCGAACAGTTCCTCATCACAAATCTCGCTCTCAATGCGGAACCCTCCCTAAAATACGTTGCTGTATCCGCCGCCCCTTGTGGCCACTGCCGTCAATTCTTTCAGGAAATCCGCCACGCCCCTGATATACATCTCCTCATCACGGGTGAAAGTAATAGCAACCACAATTACAAGGATGATTTAGCAAATGAAGAACAATTTGAGCCCATGTCATGTCTTTTACCGCACAGGTTCGGACCTGATGATCTTTTGGGTGAGGATGTTCCCTTGCTCTTAGAACCCCATCATAATAACTTGTCGTTTCTAGGTGATGCGAAGTTACCAAATGGTGCTAGTGCTGCTTTTGAAGATTTGAGAAAAGAGGCTTTAGACGCTGCCAATAAATCTCATGCGCCGTATACAAATTGCCCATCAGGGTTGGCCTTGATGGACTGTGAAGGGATGGTGTTTAGAGGATCATATATGGAGTCTGCTGCCTATAATCCCAGCATGGGCCCGGTGCAGGCGGCTTTGGTGGCATATGTGATGGGAGGGAGGGGTGGTGGGTATGACAGGATTGTCGCTGCTGCGTTGGTGGAGAAGCAAGGGGCTCAGGCGAGACAGGAGCAGACGGCGAGGTTGCTTTTGAACGAGATTTCGCCAAAGTGTGAGTTTAAGGTATTTCATTGTGTTTCCAGTCCCAGTTCCAATAGCTGTAATTGAGCATCGCTGCTACGTATTCTGTCAATAATTGCTGTGTCAACTCTCTTCTCGGTGGTTGATAAGCTACGAGATGCAAATGATTTGGCTTGAATTGATCAATCCATGGAATCAATAATATTTTCTTTCTTTTGCTCTAGATTTGTTTCATCACCAAATCTGATTGTGCTTGTTGTTTTGAATAAGAAAATTAGCGGTCAATTCTTTCCTCCCGGCGATAGAAATCTCCTTTTCTTTACTTGTTTCAGAGCCGCCCCTCATCTATTCATGCAAGGATGAAGTTTTGAAACACCCATAAATAAGATTAGAAAATAATTACACTCACCGAACGCCACTCTAATTCGATGATTGGCTGAGACATCTGGTGCTTCTTCGATCCCTCTTTGGCTATCGATATGGTGCCCCGTTTGAGCTTTTAATAATTTATCCGAATGATTTAGCTATATTGGATTGTTGTCTTGTTTATGCATAGTTTATCTTGTTTAAAGAAAATAAATATTATCAAACTTTATCCCACTTGTAATCCAAGCCCATAACCCATGTATATATCCTCATCTCTAACTGCTTAAATTAAATTATTTTTTTGGATTAAGATGATTCTTAGATAAATTTTTATTATTTTATTGATCAACTAGTTATGAATTTAAATTTCATTATTTTTATTTTAATTAATGATATTTTGGAGTCTTTGACACTTTGTTTAACTATTTTACTATTTTGGTCCAAACTTTTATTATTTTACCATATATTCGTATGTATTTTGTTATTTTTAAAGAGCTTTTTTATTGTCACAAATAATGATTCTTGGTTTATTTAATTACTTACTATTTCTTATGTAAAAAAAACATTGAAAAAATTTGCATATTCACCTTTTTTTTTGAAGAAGATACATTTCACCTACCATAGACCGAGGGTCAAATAGCTTCTTTTTTTTTTTTAATTAGATAGGGTAATTTACGTATACTACCTCAATTATTATAGTCTATTTCATCACTTCCGAGTAATTATTGATATTTTATAACTTAGTCTTTAAAATTTAATTTTAAAAAAAATAAAAAACTATAATTTTATTGATTTTTTATTTGTTACTCTATAATATTTGATTCTAATAAAGAAAAAAAATTAAAAATGATAAAAATATAAAATCTATGATCTATAAAAAAAAAAAAAAAATCTTTGACAATAAATTATTTCTCCTAGTTGTATCTTTTTATTTGTTCAAAATAGATTAGCTAATAAAAGATCACTAACCACTCCTTAAAAAATATGAGTGGTTAGAAGATTGTTACAACGACCTGTAATATATATATATATATATATATATAGATAGATAGTGTCTCCGCGCTTCGCCGCAAGGCGCACAATATTTTTTAAAATGTAAAAAATATTAATTATATGTATTTTTAAATTGTATTATAAATTTAGTTAAAATAATAAATGTGTCTAGAAATCCTGTGAAATTAAAGTATTTTTTTATTAAATACATGAATTTTAAATCGTTATAAATATATATATTTAGTAGTTTTTAATGAAATAATCTATATTAATTTATGATCATTATTAAAAAAATAAAAAGACCTGGATATTTGAATTATTATATTCATTACATTAAGATTAGTTAATTTTATAATTGAATTTAAATAGATACATAGATACGAATAAAAAAATAAATATTCTTCAATAATTAAAAAAAGAAACTAAATGAATTAATATAAAATAAAAATATGCAAAAATAAATTAATAAATATAAATACTTAATGTTCTATTGATAAAAAAAATTGAACATATAAATTGAAAATTCAACCTCACACAATTATCATTATCATTGTTATAAGAGTTAAAATTATTACCAACATTATTATCAAAATAAAAATAAAAATTAAATTGACTTGAAAAATAATTAAAAAAAACAAAAAAAATTATAAGAAAACAATAAAAAATTAATAATTAAAATTATCATTATTATTGCGTAAATGGTAAAATCATAAAAATCATCTAATCCAAAGAGCAAAATTAAAATAAAAAAAAAATAAAGACAAAAAGCAAGTAATATTTATTTTTCACATTATTATCAAGACAATAAAAATTCATAAATTATATTGAGAGAAAGAAATATAAACAAAATAGGAAGCACGAAAAAATATTAAGATAATAATAATAATAATAATAATAATAATAACAATAATAATAATAATAATAATAATAATAATAATATGAAAGAATAAATAAACAACAAAAGATTAATAAAAACAATTAAATAAAAATAAAAATTATTATTGCTATTACTACAAAAAAAAAATATTATCAAATTATCCTGAGCAAAAAAAACCTAAAAAACATTAACAAAAAAGTAAGCAAGATAAACAATTAAATTAATAATAATAATAATAATTAATTGTTAATTAAACTATTATTATTATTATTATTATTATTATTATTATTATTTTTGAAATAAAAAATTCAAAATCAAAGTTAAGAGCACACTTATATATACATGAATAACAGTAAGGATCATTATAGAAATAATAAGAAATCAAGGGATGAAAACAAAAAATTAAAAGTATAAAGGCTAAATATTAACTATGTTAGATTTTTTTTATTATAATATAAATTTAGACAAAATAATAAATTTGTATAGAATTTTTTAATTATAAATTTGTATAAAATAATAAATAGTTTTATCAACAAAAAGATGAATACATAAATTGAAAATCTATCCTTATGTTATTATCATTATTATTATTATAATAGTTAAAATTATTATCAATATTATTGTCAAAACAATCTCAATAATTAAATTGTCCTGGAAAATCATTAAAAAAAAACAAAAGATTTCTATATATAAAAAAAAAAAAAACACAACCATTAAAATCATCATGACCATTGCATAAATAGTCAAATAATAAAAATCATCCAAAAGTAAAAAAAAAAATTCACTAAAATTATCATCACTATTGCGTAAATAGTAAAATCATAAAAATTATTTAATCCAAAAAACAAATAAAAATAACAAAAAACCAAAAAAAATAAAGGAAAAAAAGAAAACAAAAAAGAAAGAGAGGAAAAAAACCAATATTAATTTTAAAATGATTACCAATTTAAATTCAAATTTCAGGAGTGAACTGATTAAAAAAAATTCAAAGAAAAAAAAATATAAAAAAACTTAAAGTATAGATGTATAAATATGAATAAAAAAATATACATTATCTAAGAATTTATAAAAGCAAACTAAATGAATTAATATAAAAAACTATGCAATAATCAAATAAACAAAATAAATAGTTCTATCCACAAAAAGATGAATACATAAATTGAAAATTTATCCTTATATTATTATCATGATCACTACTATAACTGTTAAAATTATTATCAATATTACTGTTAAAACAATCTTAATAATTAAATTGTCCTGAAAAATCATTAAAAAAAGGAAAAGATTTTTGTATAAGAAAGAAAAAACAACAACTACTAAAACCATCATGATTATTGCATAAATAGTCAAATAGTAAAAATCATCCAATCCAAAGAAAAAAAGAAGAAGAAAAGAAAAAAAAATAAACAAAGAGAAAAAAGGAGTAATATTAATAGTAAAATGATTATTATAATAGTTAAAATTATTGTTAATATTACTGTCAGAACAATTAAAATAATTAAATTGCTATGGAAAATCATTAAAAAAATAAAAGATTTGTATAAAAAACAATTAAAAAATAACAAATGAATTAATATCAAATATCAATAAAAAATATCAATAAAAAATAAATTAATATCAAATAAGAAATAAACATTATACAAAAAAATGAATTAATAAAAAAAATTAAAAGAATAAGGACCAAAATGAAAAATCATATATATAAAATTAAATCCAATCGAAGGATAAAATTAAAACAAAAAAGAATTGGAGGACCAAAAATAAATAATGGTAATTGCTGTTATTTTATAAAAAAATCAGAAGAAGAGGGACTGGAATTAAACTTTGTATATATTACCAATATCAATTGGAGGACCAAATTAAAGAAATCCAAACATCTGTACCGGAAAAATTGAAGGAATAAAAAATAAATCAAAAATCAAAAGTATAAGGATTGAAATAAAAACATCTTATATAATCAGTTTTAATTGAAGGGCACAATTGAAAATAATAAAACTTTAATTTCAATAAAGAAGTCATAAAAACGAAATCAACAATTAAGGGACCAAAATGAACTTCTTACAACTATCAGGGACCGGAGCATACTTTGCTCTGGCAGGAGAGAGATGTTGACATATAATACTTGTATGCTTTATATATTTTGATGATAACAATAAAAAAAAAATGGACTAATACTATGCTTGGATGAGATTAAGTTATAAACAGGTATTATACAAAGAATACATCAACAAGCATAATGGATTTCACGAAGAAATCAATCCAGGAAGTCCAAGATGCAAGCAAGTGAAGACTTAGAATAAGTTTTCATTTTAGTGCTTGATGTAAATCTCAATTTCTAACTTGATAGCACAAATTAAAATGAACTCACACACTTCACATTGCATACATTAAAAGGGTTTGATGATTATAGGTTTAAGTCATAATCAATTGGTTCAAGAAATTCAGAAAAGATAATTTGTCAAAATATGATTTCTGCATGAACCGGTCGACTGCTTGGGTTACCTTGTGAACCGGTCGACCGCTTGGTCAAAAAGATTGATTTTCTGGCTTTTTAAATGAACCGGTCGACCGCTTGAGTTACCTTGTGAACCGGTCGACCGCTTGGTCAAAAAGATTGATTTTCTGGTTTTTTAATGAACCGGTCGACCACTTGATTTATCCGTTGTGAACCGGTCGACCGTTTGAGATGACAGTTGCACAAAAATGGCTAGTTTCTCTTTGAAACTTATAAATAGGCCTCTTAATTGCAAAAAGAAAAAAACTTTTGATTATATCTGAAATTGAAGCAATAAGTAGTGCATAAACACCTTCATATCATCAATCCTTATTAATACTCAAATTTGTGTTTAAATCTTCATATCTTAACACAAAGAGTATTAAGTCTCATTCTCACTACACTTAAACACCTTCAAATATTCTAAGTGCTATTAAGTGAGATAAAGAGATCATAGATCTTAATTTGTAATATCCACACTATTGAGAGTGTATTGTTGTGTTACAAAATCAATCCTTGTAAAACTCTTGAGAGTTGAGTCTAAAACTCTTGATATTGGTGAGGGAACATCACCAAGGAAAAATCTTGAAGAGGGTACATCTTCAAGTGGGAAAAAGGAAAATCTTGAAGAGGACATATCTTCAAGTGGTGTAAAAGTCTTGGTGTGGATTCATCAAGCGGGAATTGTAATCTTGTTACTTGAACTAGTAAGAGAATACAATACTCAAGTACGGGTTGGTACTTGAGCTGTGGATGTAGGCTTGCCGAACCACGTTAAAAACCGAGTTAGCAATCTCTCTCTCTTATCTCTTTACTTTAAAAGTACTTAATTATATTGTTGGTTATTATTTTACTTTAAAGTAATTAATTTTTAAAAATTGCATTTATTGTTGTCTTTACACCTAATCTCCCCCTAGGTGCATAGTTGCCTTAATCCTTAAACAACAAGAGAAAAACGACCGCCGGTGAAAAACCGTCTGCCACCGCTCACCTGGACATACCTGATGGAAACGTGTCGTGACGGAGGAGAGAGGACCTCCCAGCGCATCTCCTGGATCGTCGGTAGGTATTTTTTAACGGCGTTAAGATACCGCACGAGCCGCCTAAAAGGCGCGTTGGGGCTGAATGCTGTTGGCGTGGGCGGGCGACGCGCCAGCAGATAAACGAAAAAAATAATAAAATAATAGATAATGACTGACTTGCCCCTGGACCCACCTATATTTACGAAAAAACCATGGATGAAGAGACAGCGGTACCCCTATTTGCTGTGGCGAATTTGTCTTTATAGAGGGCTTTTTTCGTCGATTCACTGTGCAAATAATATGGAAAAACCGGTATAGTCCCTGGTCCTGTGCACTATTTTGTCGTTTTTGGAATCCACTGTTCACAACCGGATAAAGGAAAAAAAAACTAGCGAACATAGTCGCGCGATGCACAAACATAAAATATCTACTCCACAGTGATTTAAGAGACAATGCACAGTGTCAAAACAGTGAAAACCCACGGCTTTTATTTTATAGGTAATATATAAATAATTCAATTAAAAAAAATCTAATTTATATTTTTAAATTATGGAAGAAAAAACCAAAAAGAAGCACATAGATTATATTTGACTCGTTGGTGATTGGGTATCGAAGTGGGTGGAATGCTGTGCGTTGGACTTCCAATAAAGACACGAGTAACAAATCGATAAAAGTGCTTTACGTTTGCTGATGAGTATTCGCAAAAACAGATGGCAGGTTTTATCGTGCTGGTAGGTTTATGGAAAAGATCAAGCGGCTCTGGTTGGTCCGAGCACACACTAGCGATCCAAAAAGCACAGTTTCATTATTGAAATGGAAATCATCAAGGTCCCCCCCCGGTTAATAATGGGTGAATATATCTTTCTAAATTAAACGAGATACAATACACTCAATCAGATTATAATATAATAAAATATAAAGATTTGAAGGTGGCTCAGTTAGAACATCTAGTTCCATGTTCACTAAATATCTAGTTAGTCCATAATTAGTCAACCAATCAATCACACAATTGACCTCCCTGTAAACATATAATGTTTTACCCTCTCAATCCCTACTCAATATACCATTAATCTGTATGATAAGATTATAATTTCTATCCCCATAGATAAGCTCAACTGCAACATTGGAATCTGACTCCAAAATCACCTTACCCTTTATCCCATGTGAGTTGTAACCCAACATAGACTGTCTATAACTCGGTAGTAACTGACAAACAAATACCATTATTCCTTGCAAATCTCCTTTTTTAGGACCCCATATTGTCCCAAATTTCTCCACCAGCACCTATCACACCTGAATTTCCGCCACAACTGGAAGTCATCAAGTTGATAGCAAAGCAATGGATTCCATACAAAACACCTGCCAAGCCAATTCTTATGGACGACGTCACATCCTTGATTCTTGTGACTCAAAATAACAAAAGCACATTCAATTGTGTTTTCTTCCATTTAATTAAATTCTTCAATTAGATTCTAAATTAATTTTTAAATATAATTAAATTTTAATTTGGTTCATGATTAAATCAAATTGACCTATTAAAAATATAATTATGTTTTTCAACTTAATTTTTATACAAATTCATTTGATAATATTTTATTTTAGCCTTAAATAGGCATTTTCTTTATTTTTTTGGAACAATAAAGGTACGATAGGACTCTTGAATCCATTCAAAATTTTCAACTTGGTTTTTCCAGCACATGAGGCTTTTTTATTTTTTTATTTCTTTATTTCAGGCAAATTTTGAGAATAACCCAAAAATGAGTTATAACAATTATGATGACTATTTTTTTCTCCACTTAGAAATGCTTCTTTATAAAGGTTACATTACAATATAATAGGGTGTATTGGTTTGTGTTTCAGATTGAGTTATATATATATATATATATATATATATATATATATATATTACTTTACACGATAATGAGCATATAATAGTATTGTTTGTTTTTGGCCTATGTTAACTATAATTTTATTGGTTGTATGACCTTTATGTTTTAGATTGTACAGTGAATCTATCCATTATACACATTAACTCTTTGTTGTCTAACTAGTGTCATGGTCTTCCCGCATGTAAAGTAGGTGTATAGATTTGATGAAGACATGTTGCTACTATCATGGAAGAAATTAAATGAACATTATCTCATATGTAAACCCAAGGAACCTTCAAAGGTTAATATTCTCTTTGAACACATATAGAAAAGGCTCTCAAAGAAATTAATTGTGATTGTTGAAATAAGAGACAATTTAAATGGTAGAAACAAAAGTTACCAGAAAAACTTAGGTAGATAAAAAAACAAAACTAATATTTTTTTTTATCTTGATTTTGTTTTTGGGAAGCATAATAAAGAATAAAATTAGTTTTGGAGTGTGAATTTCAAATATAAATTGATTTAATAAGTTGGTATATTGGTGCAATAATTGGTTATGTACTCAGTTTATGCTAGATAAGTGTGGTCGGTTGTATTGGTGATGACAACTTTCATGTTGCAATTGATAGCCATTTAATTTATCCATAATTGGTATCTAATGTATACAGTTTGATAAATTTAATCTGTTACAATATGATTGATAACATTATATAAGGAATTGTTGATAGATTATGTGGGGCTTCTATCTTTACAAAGTTGGACTTGCTATGTGGATGTTGCCAAATTAGAATTGTTGAAGGTGATGAGCACAAGACAACACGTGTAGAAAGGTATAGTGCATATGAATTTCTGTTTACGCCATTTGGCTTAACAAATGCTCATGTAACATTTTGTAATCTTATGATTGATGTTTTGTATGATTTCATAGAAAGATTTGTTATTGTCTATTTAGATGACATTGCAATCTATAGTAAAGGGATGAGAAATCATGTAATTCATCTTGTAAAAGTCTTTAATAGATTGAGGAAACATGAATTTTTTGTGAGGAGAAAAAAAATATGGATTCTTAAAGTCTGAGATTATTTTTTTAGGTCGCCTATTAGGGAAGGACAAGTGAAGATGGATCCACAGAACATTCAGGTAATTAATAAATGGCCAACACCAAAGATAGTCCCAAAGATGAGGTCCTAGGCCTTACAAACTATTACAAACAGTTTATTAAGAGTTACAACAATAAAACAACTCCTCTTTCAAATCTTCTAAAGAAGAATTTGAGATTGGAATGGTCAGTTGATTACCAACAAACCTTTGAGAAGTTGAAGAAAACAATAGCATCAACTCTAGTCTTAGGGATACCTGATTTCAAGAAATCATTCAAAATACACACTAACGCTTCAAATAGGGTTATTAGGTGAATGTTAGTATAAGCAAGACATCCAATTGCTATTAAGAGTCAAAAGTTGAATGATGCTAAAAAGAAACACTCAACCCATGAAAAGAAGATGATGATAATAGTTGAATTGGCATATTGAGGGTATACTTGTTAGGGCCTAAATTCTTTATCAAAATTGACAACATTGTTAATACCTTCTTCAAGACACAAAAGAAGTTGTTAAAGAGGCAAACTCGATGGCAAGAATTCTTGCCCATGTATGACTTTGTATAGGAGCACAAACCAGGGAGGCATAATTAGGTTGTGGACCATAGAGGTATAATCAGGTTATGGATGCACTCAATAAAAATAAGGTAATTGATACTTGTCTTGTTATAGTTTAGGTGGGGTCGAACATGCTAATCGACTCTGCCAAGCTGATGAGGAAAACATAGAGTATAAAAAGTTGAATGATCTTATATGAGAGGGTACCGTGCGAAGATACTGGTTGGTACACAACCTCTTATATACAAAGAAAGGATGGATCTTTGTGTCAAAATAGGTGTTGTGAAAGTATTTGATGATGAAGAATCATGATCCACAATGAGTTGGACATCTAAGTAGAGAACAAATATTTTCTCTTTTATCCCAGATGTATAATCAGCTAAAGATGGATGATAATGTAGAATTTTATATCAAGATTTGTCTCGTGTGCTAGCAAGACAAGACCATATTACAATAAAAGGCATGTTTGTTACAATCGTTGTTGATTCGAGAAAAACCTTGGGTGTTAGTTTTGATGGAATTCATTATTAGGATCCTAAAGGTGGGTGACATAAAAATAGTTATGGTCATTGTAGACAAGTTCACTAAGGTATATAGTATTTATGGTTGCCCTAATAGCATGTAGAGTTGAGGTTGCAACTAGGATAGCAATTTCCATAGTCCTTGGAACAAACTGCATCCTCCCAAATCGCCTTACCATAAAGGAAAATCATAACTTACATAGCATATAATCCCTACCAATGACATCCAAAGTTATTGCCCACAACTTTTTAGGACATTCACTGTCATGACTGAGGAGGCTTTCCACTTGAAATCACTACTAGGTAAACCTTCTAGTTTGGTTATCGAAGCTTGGTTGTCTAAATATCCTCAATCTTCTTCTTCCACTATCCTTAATGGTATTTGGTTGAATCACCAAAAATTATTAAAGACAAGATTTTTTTTGTTTCAATTTGGCTATCCATCTAAATATACAACAATTACGTGCAACACCTCATTGCTCTTTTTTGGTACTTTTACAATGGTTAAGTGTAATGATGGTTCAACTTAAATAGAAGCCACTAGATTGATTTTTGTATTCTCATATTCTATATAAGCAAAAATGATATCCAATCTCACTACACCTGTTTGGCTCGAGAACAACACGAGGCCAAATATGCCTAAAGAAATAAATCCTCTTTTTTTATTATTATTCTAACTTCTTTTCCAGTTCAATTTCTAGCATTTTCCATTCCAGATGTAGCTTGGATCGTGAACTTTTTAAGCTAACAAGCACAACCAAAATTAACAGTTTAGGGGTCTGGTAGTTAATGTTGTGATGTTATGGTCGCACAAATTAATTACCCTAACTTAAAACAAATCACACAAGATAGTATAAAACAATTGAGGGGTCGATCCCACGAGGAAATTTAAGTTCATAATTTTATGCTATATATGGTATGCAATTGGGGGTTTGTCTAGGCTATGCTAAAGCAACTAAGAGAAAATTATATAAAACCAAAATTTATCAATAAAACAAACCTTAGAACAATGACATCAAAATTATAGAAAAAGCACGTCATGACTGCATCACATCTAGAATTAATGGCATCAAAATTAAGTTCCCCTTCTTAGAACAATTTAAGGTTAGGAATTTAAATTTAATCAAAGCATGTTCCATACATACATATCAAATCAATGCATTGATACATGGTAAACAGTTTTATTTGCATGATTTACAAAACCAGGTCTCATCTTGTCGTATAGACAAACAACTGCAAGATTCTTCTTTGAAGAAAAGGATTGCAAATTTCCAAAGTAAGATTCTTTTTTGAAGAAAAGGATTGCAGATTTTCAAAGTAAGGATTCATGATCTCGAGTCCAAAGGTCTAATACAAAAGTCCAGATCACCATGGTCATGTGCCGCATTTTATGTCAATAAAAACTCTGAAATAGAGAGAGGCATGACACAACTAGTGATCAATTATAAACCCTTGAATTCTACCTTAAAGTGGATCAGGTATCCAATTCCAAACAAAAAAGAATTACAAAAGTTACATTCTGCATTTATCTTTTCAAAATTTGACATGAAATCAGGATTCTGGCATATCCAGATTGATCCCAAGGATCGTTACAAAACTGTATTTACAGTCCTATTCGGCCAGTATGAATGAAACGTCATGCCATTTGGTTTGAAAAATGCACCATCTGAATTTCAAAGAATAATGAACGACATTTTCAATCCACACTCTGCATTTTGCATTGTTTATATTGATGATGTTCTCATATTCTCTCATTCCATTGATCAACATTTCAAACATTTAAATACATTTTTTCATACAGCTAAACAAAATGGTTTAGTGATTTCCAAATCAAAGATTTCTCTTTTTCAAACTCATGTTCGTTTCCTAAGACATTATATATGTCAAGGTACTATGACACCCATTGAGAGATCTCTAGACTTTACAATCAAGTTTCCTGATAGGATTATTGATAAAACCCAATTACAAAGGTTTTTAGGTAGTCTTAATTATGTTCTAGACTTTTATCCCAACCTCATTATGATTGCAAAGCCCTCACATGATAGGTTGATTGAAATTCTTGTTCCTTGGTCTGATCTTCATACAAACATAGTTAAACAGATCAAAGAACGTGTCCAAACTATTCCTCTTCTCCACTTAGCTGACCCCATAGCGTCTAAGATTGTTGAGACTGATGCCTCAGACATAGGATACGGAGGAATACTCAAACAACTTAGGGAATCCAAAGAACAAATTGTCCAGTTTACATTTGCCCATTGGAATGAGTGCCAAAAGAACTATTCCATTGCCAAAAAAAGAGATTCTTTCCATTGTTTTATGCATTACAAAATTTCAAAGTGATCTTTTAAACCAAAAATTTCTCTTACGCATTGATTGCAAATATGCAAAAGAGATTTTACAGAAAGATGTTCACAATCTTGCATCCAAACAAATCTTTTCCAGATGGCAAGCTATTTTATCTGTTTTTGATTTTGACATTGTCTATATAAAGAGAGATACAAACTACATACCAGACTACCTCATTCAGAATTCCTTCAGAATCGCACACTTCACCATCACCATGCCTCCCAAGACACCTAGAGATAAGGGAAAAGCTCCCCAAATCCAACCCACAAAACCTTCCAAATCAAAGAACCCTAACCCTTCAAATACAAAACTCTTGGTATACGCCATTAAAGACATCATAAACATAAAATCCTTGTATGATAAAGCAACCCAGGAAAAAGATGAATCCAAAAATAACATACAAACACAAGAATCAGTCCATCAGTGGATTGAAACCATTTTCAAATCACCAAAACTTCTTTTGGTCATACAAAAAGTTTCTCAGCAAAATGCAAGTGACTCCCAGTCACTTATAAGTAGTATTTCCAAACCAGTTTTAAAAATCTAGGCAGGACCTTCCTCTCCAAAACCCTTGTTTGACTTACAAACTAAAACTGTGGTTTCTTCAAACTTTTTCGAACTAAAATCTAAATATTTTGAAAAACCCCATTTTCAAAGCATTTGAACAATCGAGGAAGGCTATTATAATGATAATCCCCTCCTTGTCGTACAAAGAATTTTTTGGAACAATTGATATTACAAAACCTGGGATTATACCAAACCCCAGATTTATTATAAGATGATTTTGCAGGAAACAAGTTCCGCAACCTTCAAACATTTCCACCTCCACCATGCCCACAAACAACTTGCTTACTCTACCTGCACCATACACAAAATCATCCATCCCTTTCAATGGAGCTCTTTACATGACCCAAAAAACTAGTTCCATTTTCAAACGAAACCCAAGTCCAATACCCCCAGTTCCTTGCATACAATTACTGGGATTACCAACAGGCTTAGTTCAATGCTTTCTACATATAAAACCATAACCATAGCTATTCTTGTCTATTTTATTTCAATAACTCCATGGACACTACAAACTTCCCTTTATGGTTCAACCAAAGGTGGGACTATTTTGGAAGCCTTCCTGATCTTTTACACGAACATCCTGTGGTAGAAGAAGGATATCTCTATTTCAAAAAGGCCTGTCAGCCCACTCCATCAGAAAGAAAATTCAAACCCCTCCTTTTATTTTGTGCAAAATTCTTTGTTCCTTGGGTTTGCTCATGGTTTTATGATCTTCCCTTACAAAACGGATCCCCAGTCCTGGTCAGGAAATACAAAGTAAAATGGTGGGATTCATTCAAGGTAGAAAATAGAAGTTCCAAAACAGCAATGAAGGAATGACTCAAAACCCATAAAATCCTTCCTGCCATTCAAAACAGTCAGTAGTCCAAATTTCTAGCCTAAAAGGCCAAAACTGCTGCTCTCTTAGCTTCTGCAAAATCAGAAAAAGAACTCCTTCAGATTTTACAAAGTCTTGTTCCAAGTGGAGATTCATCCTCCTCTAAAGCCAGCTCTTCAGGATCGGCCTCTTCCATTTCTCCGGTCATATCCCTGGGAAATGATAATGAAGATGATTGTTATGATATTTTACCACCTTTCAAGCAGTGACTCCTACAAACTATTTGCATAAGAGGACAAAAATCATGCCCTCCTGCCACTTACAAAAGTTGTCCCCCACTTATGCAAAATGACATATTTACTTTAGGTGAAAGATTCCTTCAAGACAAAACATGGTCCCCACCACTATCTAAAGGTATTAAGCCACTTGAAGTAATGATTAAAAAACAATAAAGAACTTTTGGTGTCACCACCAAAGCATCTAAGGCTCCTCCTCTTCTATATAAGGAGGGTTCATTCCCATTCAAAGGCATCTTTCTAGCAGCAGGAAAATACAATCTATTGTATTAAGTTAGAAAGCTCTTAAACTCCAAAGCCTATCTTGTAATCCAAATCTCCATTACCTTGTAATCCAAATAACCATTAGTTCAAATCTCCATTTTGTATCTTCATTTCAAGCAATACAAATTTCAAGGTTTATTTCTCTACCTAGACACTCTACATCAGATATACCCTCTACAAGCTTCCAACAAGCAAACTACACTAGAAATATACCAAAACCAGTTTACACCCAAACTGAAGAAGAACAATCCTTACTAGGATCTCCAACCATTATAGCCTCTTCAGCCATACCAAACAACCACTCAAATGAGCTGATGGTTCTGACTTCAGAGAATTTGTTCTTGATCAAACCATTTTTATTTCAAATTTTTATGGTCCTTATAATTATGAAAAAAGAACTTGGTTTTTCAAAAATTTCCAAACTCAAAAGAAAGAAATGCAAACTGAATTGTATGCATTCATTACATTGCATAAATCTTACATATTATTCTTTGATTGGTTCGAATTACATTATGCATATGTTCATAACATTGCATATCCATTTGCATCTGTCAAACATGCATGTCCAGTTACAACCAGGTCCAAAACCCCTACATGGAACCTCACCAGTGGATAAACAGTTGAGTCTGAACATCCACTCTTGATAAACATCCAAGTTGAGCACAACAACCAAACAGTTGATGCAGCACCTTACAAATTACCTGGTGATGATACCCTTACAAACACCAAAAACACAATCCTTCAAAACAACTTTACAAACACAACCCTTAGCACTCTAGGCAAACAACTTACTCATGTTGAGAAACACCTACAACGAGCTAGTACTAGCACAGCTGACACCAACACCTCCAAAACTTGAGTTGAACCAAAACTGAAAAATCTAGTCTTTAAACCATACCAGGTTACAAAGACAAGCCAACTACAGATCAAGGAAAATCAAATACATTTCCTAAAAGTTATCATGAAGCAGTTACAAAACCTAGACAATTCATCCCAGACTGTTCTAGATACACCTCATGTATCTTCAAACAATGTAAACACTCTACAAAACAGCCTAGAGCAGACTTCTGACGAAGATGCTTTCCAAAGGCAACAGCCTGAGATCAACAGACTGACATGGCAAACACCCAAAACAACCATAGCTCCAGATATCACCATATCTACTGAGCCAAACATCCTAAACCAACACAAATACAAGGCCTTTTCCCTCTATGAATGGAACATAGATGGAATGTCTGAATACAACATACTAAACACCCTACAACAAATGACCATGGCAGCTAATGCCTACAAAACCCAGTATATCGGTTGGAAACCTGTGACCCGATCTTCAAGATCATTCTCAGGTCTAACAACGCCACGTACTGTGCATTTTCCATTCGTTCATCATTACTGTTTTCATTCCTTTCATTTGTTTTCTCCATAGTTAGTTTTAATCCCTCAAGCTGTCAGTTTGAAAGCTCTTTTGGTAGTGCATAACTCTTTCAAAAATTTAGCATATTTAGAAAATTACTTTGCAGCATCGATTAAAGGAATGTTGAGTTCCACTTTCTTGAAAACCTCTAAGATCTCTTCTTCTTTGTCTTCTTTCTTAGACCTAGAAGAACTAATAGGAAAGGGTGGATTTTTGTTTAAAATTAGAATTCATTGAGTGAGAAGTTACCTTTGTAGTGGTTTTCATTGTCTTAGTTTATGAAAGAGGAGTAGGTTTCTTCTTGCTCCTCAGTTTGATTACCATCTCTTCTTATTCCTCCATATCAACTTGTTTTCTCCAAGTTCTTTCCCACTTCACAGCATGATTGCACTAATATTTTTTTGGATTCAATGGTTTGGAGCCACCAAGATTGACTTATAATAATTTGTTTTGAAGCCCATCGACTCAAGGATCAGTTCATAGCATGAATATGGGAGGCAGAAAAAACCTCGTTAATGACAACATTATAATTCTTTGCATGGACTAAAAAGAATTTGTTTAGAAGAAATTGAATCTACAATGAAGAGATTAAGTTTGCATGACCACAATTGCATCAATTCAAGGTGAAATTCATCTATGATTGTGGATGATAATAACATTACATCTCTTCTCACGAGTTGAGAGGAATTTATTGTGGATAACATTAAACATGCAATGATGAGTTTTGAATGCATTTCTAGATGACTTGACAATTCCATGAAAGTTGATGATGACATATGCTAGAAGAAATACAATTCAATTAATAAAAACTCCATGACTGATTGACAATAAAAGAGGAACTCAACATTAGCAAGCCTTGTAATGATTGTTAGTAGAACGCACAAATCAAAGAGCTGTTATTGAGAGAATCCAAGAAAGTTGATGACTTGTTACGCTCTTTCATGATGAATCAAGCAACACCACACTTGGGGGCAAGGTCAGACTTAATAAGCAATGAAAGCAGAGATCATTACAAATAGCCTAGAATAAGCAATGCATTTATGTTGAGTGGATGAATGACATATGATAAACTTCAATGAGCCATCTAATCAGAGAAGCCAACAAACCCTTCGGGGTTAGGCAAAAACATCCTATGACAATGGAGCATCAAAGAAAGGAGACCTATATTTTTCAAGTATACATGCATCATCATGCATTGTGTCTCGATCTTCATCATCTTTCACTCGGGTAGGTCACCCGTCATAATGAGACCTTCATCATCTTCTATCTAAATAAGTCCCCCATTATAATGAGACCATCTCAAATTCCATCCGGGTAGGTCACCCGTTATAATGAGACCCTCACCTCCATCTTTCATCCGAGTCGGTCACCTATTATAATAAGACCCTCTTCCTTCATCTTTCATCGGGTAGGTCACCCGTCATAATGAGACCATCATCACTAATTCCATCCGAGTAGGTCACTCGTTATAATAAAACCCTCTTCACCACCTTTCATTCGGGTAGGTCACCTATTATAATGAGACCTTCACCTCCATCTTTCATCTGGATAGGTCATCCAGTATAATGAGACCCCCTTCCTTCATCTTCCATCCAGGTAGGTCACCCGTTGTAAAGAGACCATCACCAATTCCATCCGAGTAGGTCACCCGTTATAATAAAACCCCATTTTTTTATCTTCCATCCCGGTAAGTCACCCAGTATAATGAGACCCTCTTCCTCTATTTTTCACCCAGGTAGATTACCCGTTACAATGAGATCATTTTCACCTCCATCATTCATCCTGTAGGCACCCAGTATAATGAGACCCTCTTCCTCCATCTTCCATCCGGGTAGGTCACCCATCATAATGAGACCCTCTTCACCATTTTCCATCCGGGTAGGTCACCTGCTATAATGCTACCCAATTTATAACCCATTTATTTTTATATTTCAGAAAAAAAACAAAAAAAATCCAAAAATATATTGGTACAAGGGAAAAATTGAACAAATTGAAAGTTTAACGGTCAATTGATGGTCAAATCGCACAAATCAAAACTCAAGGACCAAATTAAAAAAGGCACACAAGCTGAAGGCTATGTTTGAAGTTTTTTACTATGAAAAACTCTATAAATAGAGCTGATAAACCACAAAGAAAAATGATAAAAAAAAAATACATACACCTAAAAAACCCTAACCCTAATTTTTCTCCCATTTGGGGTTGCAACCACCACCCCCTCTTTGGGCAGCTACAACACCCTCCTCTTCATTTTCCCTTTTCCATCTCTCCTTTACATAGCCAGCATAAGTAGCTCCTTACCTTTAGCCCCTCTCTTCGGCGACCAGCCACTCTCTCTTTTTCCTCTCCATCTCCCATAACAGACCAGCCACTACTCCCCGTAGCCCCCCACACCTTCAGCCCCATTTTTCTCTCTTCCCTCTCCTTTCCACTCTCCTCTCCTTCTCCAGTCGTAAACCTATTCCCCCTGCTCCTTTTCATTCTCTTCCACTCTCGGCCACGCATCCATTTCCTTTCTCTCCCAATGACCCTCCCTTGTAGACCCACTGACAGCCTCTCCTTCGCTGTCTCCAAGTCATAGCTGCCAGCCACCGAAGGCAGCCCAACTCTTCCACCTGAACATAAGCCTTAACAGCCCCGCTGACTACACAACCGTTTCCACTACCTCAATTGACCCATGACGGCCTTTACCTTCACAGTAGCTCCATTCTACCATGACCCGTAGCCTCATTCTTCAATAATAAGAAGGATATGAGACCCCTTTTTTTTTATCTTCCATCCCGGTAAGTCACCTAGTATAATGAGACTCTCTTCTTCTATTTTTCACCCAGGTAGATCACCCGTTACAATGAGATCATCTTCACCTCCATCATTCATCCGGGTAGGTCACCTAGTATAATGAGACCCTCTTCCTCCATCTTCCATCCGAGTAGGTTACCCGTCATAATGAGAACCTCTTCACTATTTTCCATCCGGGTAGGTCACCTGCTATAATGCTACCCAATTTATAACCCATTTATTTTTATATTTCAAAAGAAAAAACAAAAAAATCTAAAAATCCAAAAATATATTGGTACAGGGGAAAAATTGAACAAATTAAAAGTTTAACAGTCAATTGATGGTCGAATCGCACAAATCATAAATCAAGGACTAAATTGAAAAAGGCACACAAACTGAAGGTTGTGTTTGAATTTTTTTACTATGAAAAACTTTATAAATAAAGCTGATTAGCCACAAAGAAAAAGGACAAAAAAAATACATACACCCAAAAAACCCTAACCCTAATTTTTCTCCCATTTGGGGCTGTAACCGCCACCCTCTTCTTTGGGCAATTGCAACCCCCTCCTCTTCATTTTCCCTTTCCATCTCTCCTTCACATAGCCAGCACAGGCAGCCTCTTGGCCTTTAGCCCCTCTCTCTGGCAACCAGCCACTATCTTTTTTTCCTCTCTATCTCCATCACAGACTAGCCACTACTCCCCGTAGCCCCCCACACCTTCAACACCATTTTTCTCTCTTCCCTCTCCTTTCCACTCCCTCTCTTTCTCTAGTCGTAGCCCTATTCCCCCTGATCCTTTTCATTCTCCTCCACTCTCAGCTACACATCCATTTCCTTTCTCTCCCAACGACCCTCCCTTGCAGACCCACCGACAGCCTCTCCTTCATTGTCTCCAAGTCGCTGCCAACCACCGAAGGCAGCCCAACTCTTCCACTAGAACACAAGCCTTAACAGCCCCGCTGACCACACAACCGTTTCCACTACCTCAATTAACCCATGACGGCCTTTACCTTCACAGCAGCTCTATTCCACCATGACTCGTAGCCTCATCCTTCAACAATAAGAAGGGAGAAGTTAGAAAGAGGAATAAACCAGATCTTAAGAGAGGGAGCTGAAACATTGTTTGCTTTTGTTGTGTTGTGTATTTGTTGATCTTGCAGGTCACCGTTGAAGGCTCTCGCCGATAAGAATGGGCCGAGAAGGATAAATTTGAGATTGGTAGAAGGGAATGAATTGATTTTTTGCTTTTTGTGTTTGTCTTTGTTTTACAGGTCACCGTGCAGGCCACCATCGATGAGAAAGTGAAGAGAAGAGGCAGATCCATTGGCCCCCTATCCTGCTGTTCACCGGTGACAGTGCGTGGGCTGACGCGCCACCAGTGCCCCTGCTGTTGTCGCCACTGTTCCAACCATGTTTTAGGTTTATTTTTTTTTTATCTTTAAGTATTTCATGTATTTAAATTTAATGTATTTTGTAAATGTTGTATAAACATTAAATAAAAAATAAAAAAAATAGTGTGGCTGTGGGTGTGTCTTGCATTTTATTTATTTATGTTATTTCGGTAAGAAAAAGAATATAAAACTTGATAAAAAAATATGTTTTATTTTTAGACAGCCAAAGCATTTCTTGAAAATTTATTTTAGATTTAATAATAAATTTATTAAATCTTGAGAATTTGGCCTAATATTGAAACAAGTCGCAAAATTAGTTCATGAGAGTTAATAATTAAATTTAGATAATAAATGTTGGACCTACAAGTAGGCTAACATTTAAATATCTAGAAATGATGAAAAAACTTCCTAGAATTTTTGTGGGCGGTGATCGATTTTTTGAATTGATAAACCACGAAATCAGTTCATGAGGATTAATAATTAAATTCAAATAGTAAATGTTGAACCTACAAGTAGGCTAACATTTAAAAATCTAGAAATGACTAAAAAAATTTCCAGAGCTATTCTGAGTGGTGATCGATTCTTTTTAAATCCAAATATTTTTTACGATGCATAAATTGCAGAAAACTCAACCATTCATTCATGATAGATGGTTCTTTTAAGGCATCTACATGGATCTTTTTCCTAATGTTTTATTTGGGTTCACAAACCCACAATAAAATTTCAAGCTAGATTTATTCACATGAATAAATACAGCCCATCAAAACATTGAAAATCACATTAAAATCTGCAATACAACTTACCTTAGGTAAAGTGTACTAAGGGTGCTAATACCTTTCCTTTACACAACCAGTCATCTACCCTTAAATCTCTAACCAGACCAGTGCAACCGGGTTTTCCTGATGACCTTAAACAGCTAGGTGACGACTCCTCAATAACTACCTTGCAAGACAAAACACTCCCAGGAAGCTGTGTGGCAACGTGCAACAACTTTGCTTCCCTTTTTAATGAGAAAGGGAAAGCTTTCAACTTAACTTGTTTCTCATCAACTCTATTAGGTTTCATGCCAACACAAACGATGTGGAACTCCTTAAGATATGGGGATCTTCTCCTACAAGACCATTGAATGTTGGTAGCAAATGTATAAAATCATATTTGAGTTTGAAGTTCACATTACTGTCTATATTTATACACAATGGTTAATTTTCCACGTTAGGAGCAACAGCCTCCTTGAGTGTTTATTGTCGTGCAATAGCCATGATTTTGACACAAGCTTCCTTTCGTAATCTGTGTAAAGTGTTTTCTATTTCGAGATTAACCTGTAATTGATGACTCTGGTTAGTAGAACAGGTTACATGCATAAATCGCAAAGAAAACTCAAAAGAAACCAAGCACATAAAAGATCAAAAACAACATAATAGCCATGAAGATCCTATGCTATAAAACTAAAAGTGTCAAAAAACCCTAAAAAAACATTGGAATTTGGCCTTTATAAGGTTAGGCTAGAGGCTAAAGCCTACTAGACCTTCTCATAACATCGTTTACCTTCAAGAAACAAAAGCCTGATACCTAATTCCATTAAAATTTTGTTTTGAACAGTACCGCCACAAGCATAAATATGTTTTCTCAATTTTTTTGTATATATTTTTTATTTTTCAGAATAAATAAAAATCATAGCAAGTAAATTAAATCACAACACAACACAAAAACACAAGAATCAACTAACATCAAGTCTCCAACAATGGCGCCAAAATTTGTTGCGATGTTGCAGTCACACAAATTAATTACCCTAACTTAAAACAAATCACACAAGATAGTATAGAGCAAGTAAGAGGTCAATCCCACGAGTACATTTTAGTTTATTTTTTCGTGCTATATATGCTATGCAATTGGGGGTTGGAAGTTGTCTAGGCTAGGCTAAAGCAAACTAAGTGAAAATTATATAAAATTGAAATTTATCAATAAATTAAATCTTGGTCGCAAGTCAACATCCATCTACAGAAATCAGAACTGATTATGGAAATGAAACATTAATTTATATTCTGAATATTTATCTTTTCTTAGCATTGGTTCATTAACAGATCCGTCATATAACTTACCATAACCATAAAAAAAAACTACAATATCCGCACTAGTAATTTGATTCAGTGGCATCTTGAAAACTAGATAAATTGATTAATCAAGAAACATAGTTGTTCACAATCTATATTTGATTTGATTGAATGTTCTCCCTAATATTAATAACCTAGATCCACCATAATTATTAACTCAGTTACTTCATAAGTTCATATACCACATTTTTTGTTTTCATATCAAACTTAGCAATAGATTATCTAGAATATTAACTTAGAGTCCGCTCTTAGCAATTAAATAAAAATCATAAGAAAAATAAGCATAGGAGAACAAATATATTCATTATATAAACTAAAAAACAAAGGTCAAATAGATCTCATAGTTCTTGAAATCTGAAGGTTTATGTGTCCTTGCAACCAAGAAAAAGAGTTTAGCCTTGCATGTTTGTTGAACAACTAATTAAAAATATAGAAAAACACATGATTTAGGGTTTGGAGGAGGAAGATTTGTGTTTTCTTTTTTGCTTACCGAATGCTTCCCTCCTCCTTCTTTATATATGCTTGGAGCCCTAATTTCTATTTTACAAAATAGTCCTTACTTAAGTTGGTAAAATTTAATTGTCATCTTGTAAAATTAATTCTCATTTATAAGACATCATTTAGAGATAAAATTTGGATTGGCGATAGGTCTGAGTTTGGAATCCAATAAAAAATTAGCTTTGCATCATTCGAACTTATATAGCTCCAGATATTTAAGTTGAAATAGTCAAGGTCAACATTGACAGATTGCAAGATTTGACTTTGAAGACTGTGATTTCCATACTCTTCCTTATTTTGGTTTTTTCCTTAGCTTTCCAGAAAGGTATGGATATTAGCTTTCAAATGTCACTAGAATCACTTCATTTTGATCTTTAGAGTTTCCACTCTGCACAAAATATGACTGAAGATCAAATCTATCAATCGACTCGAATTACCTCCTTTTTGCATCTTTCATCTAAAAATGCATTTGAAATATAAAATAAAGAATATCAAGGCATTTTATACACAAATCACTAGGTAAATATAAGCGAAACTATGCAATAATATAATTGCATCGGTTAAATATGCAGGTTATGGGTTAGTAATGACAATCATGATTCTAGATTATGGGGATAGGTGGCTGGATATGGTGCATGTATGGGATTGCTCAACAACAAGCCATTAAAATCATGGGAGCATGGGGTAGAGACCTTGCAGCACTTGCTGGAAAATAGGCCACTAAGTGTATGGAGAACACGGGGGAGAAAGTGCCCCATTGTGTCCTAGAAAATAGGGATGAGGGTTCTGTTATGTAACCCACACATCTTTGTCTATAAATAGGCTAGAAAACCTTGTCTATTGAGCATGCAATCTTTGTGCATAACTCATACACTTGTATATGGTGTAAATAATTTATTTACACGATTAATAAAGGTGGGGATAATTTCCTGTATTTGTCATGTAATTAATATCAACTTGTGCTAGTTTACTTTCTTTCGACAAAGTAATTATGGGAACCTCTTTAGATGAGAAAAACTCATAGTTGTAGGCAAATATGAATGAAAAGGGAGGAAAGACTTAGTCTAATCGGGACTAGACTGCCACATAGAGCTGAATTCTAAGGTGAATTTTTACCTTGTTACAAATGGTATCATAAAGCGACTGATTATAAGATTGTGCAACCCAAAGTTATGAAATCAATTTGGGAATGGTTGATGCATCTCAAGACTTTTATTGGGCAAGTGGAAGAGAGTGGAGAATGCTCCATCATCAAGCGATTGAAGGAAGCTATAGAACACACAGAAAGGGCTAAGAGTTTGTACATCCTCTTGCGGCAAAATTGAGTGAGTGATTGGAAGTTGTCAAAGAGATGATTTTCATTCTGAAATGGGCAATAACAATTTGAGCGGGTAACTATCTTTACGCCTAAAATGCCTAAACCAAATGTTTTTGGTGGGGGTAAAAAGTTTCAAAGAACTTGAGAATTTTTTATTGGACATGGAGCAATATTTTAGCGTTGCGAAGATCAGTATGACTAAACAAGTGGATCTCACCGTGATGTATCTCACGAGAGATTCTAAGTGGAGGGCAAGAGTCAAAGAAGATTTGAATGTTGGGCGTCCCTAGATTAAGATGTGAGATTGTCTGAAGCAAGAGCTGAAAGAGCACTTCTTGCCCAACAACACATTTTGGTTGTGCAGGAGGAATTGAAAAAACTCAAACATGGCATGCCAATCCGTGAGTTTATTAAATCTTTTAGTTCTTTAATTCTCGACATTGAAAATATATCTGAGGAGGAAAGGTCATTTAACTTCATGTTTGGACTTCAGCCTTGAACGTGAGCGGAACTAAACGTCCTCCGTTATTGTTATTGCGTACAACTTGGTTGATTTCAAATCAGTTGCTGGAGAGAGCTATGTATCCACTTCCTTCAAGTCTAAAGGGAAAAAGAGAGGAAAAGAAGAAGTTTGGTGGGGGCATATGATGAAATTATTGTGGTGTAATGTTAGATGCATAAAGCTTATAGCAATTCAGCTTGCAGATGACAACAGAGGAAGAATCAAGCCATTTTCAACAGCATATCGTTCTCGAACCACACTTTCATATGATAATGCTCAGTTTCGATATATCATTGTATATTTTCCTGTTGACTACAACTAATTATGTTTTTCTCCTTTTCCTGTTGATTTTAAACAAATCCTTGACATTTCCATGTTAATTATCTCTGGTTTTGCTTTGTCAAATCGCTCTCATTGCATTTTTTCCATTACAAAAAATAACACATCACCTCTTTTAAATTGGTAATTGTAATGGATGCTTTGTTTGAATTTCTTAAAATAATAATATAAAAAATCACATTCACAATTGACTTGGGGACTACCTCACTTAATCACTCATATATATACTTGGGGACTACCTCACTTAATCACTCATATATATACACACTTGCATGTTCATATGCTAACTAAGAATCTATTTATCAATGTCATGATGTCATTAAGCTCCTTGTAGTGGAAACAAACAGCAGCTAAGCTTGTGATTTGGGTTTCCACAAAAAAGAAATCATCTCTCTGTTGACAAGCAGTCAAAGTGAAAATCAATCAAGGCAGCGGCCACAATTAGAAAACATTGGAAGTGAAACACAAACTAGATCCCTATTGTGCACCAGATATGCAAATCATAGAATAAGAAAGGCAGACAGATACGCCACAAAAATACAGATTCAATTATTTTTTAAGCTAGAATCCTGTCTAAAATTTGCAGCTCATACTAATGAAAAGTAGGATATGGTCTTGCAAACATCAACAACCAATACTCACAACCATGCATCCATAAAAAAAAAAAAAAAAAAACTTGATATGGTCTTGCAATATAATCACCCAGCCCACTTCAACTACATCCTTGAATAGCTGAGACCACTCATGAGATAAGACCTTCCTAGAATTTATGAGGATTGGGCAAAAGAACAGTTGATGGAAAAGACACAGACCCATTATTGGGAGCACCCTGGATATTGAGAATCGAAGTAACCAAGTTGTATATCTGGACATTCTCAAAAGATGGCACTTTTCGTCCCCTTGGAAACTGAGGACCATGGCCAATGAAAATTGTCCTCATGGAGAAAAGTGCATTGTCATAACCATGAGCTCCACCGCACTCTTGCTTCGTAGTTCTCTTCTGCTCCACCGTAAAACCCTCATCAACCATCCCTATTATCGGTGGAATCCTGGCACTTGCTGCATAATGAAGCCTACGAGGCAGCTTCTCCTTGAGATACATCTTCAAGTTCTTTCCATTTTGAACCTTCCCTGACTGCAACCCTTCATTCATCTTTGCAACAACATCAGACGGTGCAAAACCAGGAGGTGGACGAATTGCAAGCAAAGGAGTATAGGACTGAACCCAATCAGCTGGGATATCGATCCAAGAAGCCAAATCATCCAGAAATATCAACTTTTTATCACATGTACCTACCATTCCATGATCACCAACCATAATTATAGTGACATCTTCAAAAACCCCTCTTTTCTCTAATCCATCGATCAACCTGCCAATCATCCTGTCAATCCCAGCAACTGCCTCACTAATCTCCGGATCATCAGGCCCCACCTTATGACCCTGATGATCAGGATCCTCAAAATACAAGGCCATAAACACAGGAATCTCACTAGTTGGCAAATCAAAATAACTCAAAACAGTATCAACACGCTCATCAAAAGGAACAGAGCTATTATAAACCATACAAAAACCTTGAGGGCAAGTCCAAGATCCTTTATGCACCTCAGAACCAGCCCAAAAATAAGCAGCTGCCTTTAAACCATGATTTGCCACTGTCTCCCAGAGTGGTTCACCAAGCCACCACTTAGGCTCATGACTTGACATTGTGAAAACCTCTCCAGTTTTTGGATCATCAAAATAATTGTTAATAATACCATGATAAGCAGGGTAAAGGCCAGTAACAATAGAGTAATGATTAGGGAAAGTAAGAGAAGGGAAAACGGGAATCAAACCAGTTTCAGCCTCGGTCCCATTAGCAATCAGACGATGAATATTTGGTGTATGGGTCTTGAATTGGTAACCAAACCTGAACCCGTCGGAGGAAATCATGAGAACAACAGGGTGGTTGAGCTTGGTCAAAGGACGAGACGTCGTTCGTAGAGAGGCGGACGAGGCATCCGTAAGAGGAGCAGAAGAAGAGGAAAAAAAGAGAAAGGCAAAAGCGGAAGCAGCAGAGAGAGCGATGCATGTGACAAGGATAAGAGAGCTGAAAATGACGGCGTTGGAAGTGTTCTTGTGGTGTGGAACTGTGTTGAAAGATAGAAGAGAAGCAGACAATCTTGATGGAGTTGGTATTTGTGTTGGCTTTGTTGATGTTGAAACTGAATCAAAACCCATGTTTAATTTTCACTTCCTGTTTATGCCTTGTTTCTTTCTCTCTGGTAAAATAAACCCAGGAAATAGGGATGCAATTTGCATGGAAGGTTAGCTATCCAGTTGCTAGTGGCAGTGGTGTGCATTGATTGTGGTTGGGACAGGTGGCAGTGGTGCATTATTGACTGTGGATCGGAGATGGGTGATGCAGTTGTTTTCTTAAATGTTTATTTATTTATTTTTAAAATTTTAATTTTTACCTACCATATCAAAAAAAATTTTAAAAAAAATTAAATTAAAAAAACAGGTTCAAACTGTAAAATACGAATACACCCTAAAACAAAAATTTGGCGAAAAAACATATTTTTTATTTAAATTAAAATTATATCATTTTGATAATACAAGCTAACTTACCCACGCATTGTACTAGATTTTTTTCTATATAGAAACTGATTGATTTTATATATATTGTAATTAGTTATTTTAATATTTAATTAGTAAAATTTTAATTGATAAAATCTATTATAAATAAGTTTTTTTCCGTCTTAAAATGATTGAATTTTATTGTTATTAAAACTATTTTGATAAATATTTAATCGGTAGATTGTACAATTGAAATTGATAAAATTATATTAAAATAAGTCACATGCTCCGTGAAACATACTGAATGATTGTTGTGTATGTTTTATTTGTTTCATGAATTTTTTTATTAGCAAATAGTAAAATTACAATTGATGAATTTTAGCACAGATGAGTGATTTGTTTTATGCAATAAATAATTTGGTTTGGTTGGTGGTTTTATTTTAGCTATTTTGTTAATAATTTAATTGGTAGATAGAAAAATAGTAATTAGTCAAATTGACTAAAGATATATTATTTGTTGTCTGCAACATATCAATTGTTTGTTAGAAATGTTTTAACTATTTAATAAATAATTTATTTGACAGATAGGAAAAATACAACTGCTACAATTTAATAAAAAAATATTTTTTTCAATTTTTTTATATTATTATATTAAAAATATTTAGAACACTGAGATTTATTTTATATATTATAATTTATGAAGAAAAGTCAGCTCATTTATTTTATATATATTAAGATGCTAATATAAAAAAATATTACAATATATAATTAGTCTCTCCTATTTTTTAACAAAAAAATCCCAAAAATAATTATTATCATTATTCTAAATGTGTTATCTATCGTAAAATAAATACATATAAAAACATCATAATCTTAAAAAATTTAAGTTGATTATTTAGCTCGGATGTATAGCATTTTAAAAAAATTCAGGACCATTAACAATTTTGTTATGTGTTAAAAATTTTGGTGCTGGCTATGGCAAAATGCAAATAAATTTTTTATTTTATTATTGTAAATAATTTGGCATAATTTTTCTACTTATCTTGTCTACATGTAGTTTCATTTTTTTTTACGTGATATAAGATCTTAAATATCATATATAAAAAAAAAACACAAAAGTTATTTTTCACAAAAATAACATTGACCAATGAATTTTTGTCACAATTATTATGGTTGTCATTATAAATATTATATACATAATTAATATTCTAATTATCATTGATCATACTATCGATGACACCATGATTATTGTTAAAAAAAAATTTATTTATTTTATAAGATTTATTCATCATATTATTACATTAAAAGTATTTTAGAACACTAATAGTAAATTATTATTTTATTTTAAGAAAACAAATAGGTTATATAGATAGATAGATAGATAGATAGATAGATAGATAGATAGATAGATATTAGGGCATTATTATTAAACAAATATCAAAATTTATAATTAGTCACATATATTTATAAGAAAAAAAAACTTACAAGTAATCATTATCATTATTTTGAATGTCTTACCTATAATAATTAGAAATTTTAACAACTAAAAAATATTAACAAAAACGAAATTAAAAAAAATAAATGACAAAACCAAAAAAAAATATTATTACATTTAAAAATATATCAAGGATAAAATTGAAACAAATAAGAACTTTGATACCAAATATATTAAGGATTTCAAACCAATTTGGAAATTAAAAGATTGAGTACCGAAATGAAACTACAATATATAATCAATTTTCATTGAATGAAAAAATTGAAAGAAATCAAAATTTTTATAGCATAAATCAGGAGCATAAAACACAATAAAAAGATGAAGGATGAAAATGAACTGCAACAACACCGGGGACTACAAAGTACTTTTGCCAGTAAAAGAGAGAAAAGGGGGAACAAACGTTCAACCACAAACAGGAATGTTTCCGCCCACCGTGGGACGCAACGCACTCCACCATAAGATGGAGGACATTGAGATGCATCTGGTGACATATAGAATGACAATTTTTAATTGTCAGGTATCCAACATGCGCCACCTAAAAAGGATGTGAGCCCGAAAAGCATCAGCTCGCACACGCCTCCTAAAAGGGATGTGAGCCCGAAAAGCATCAGCGCACACGCGCCTCCTAAAAGGGATGTGAGCCTAAAAAGCATCTACACATCCTCTGGATGCGCCTGCTGCAATTAGCAGGATATATTTTTTAAAAAATAATCAATTACCTAATCACCTCTACAACTAATTCTTGCATTTTATCTTTTATTAGGGTATATTAGTATTAACACCTTTATAGCACTATTCACTAAGGATTTAAATATTATTTTAAAAAAGTGTAAATTACCAACTAACCTTTACCACCAATTCTTCGCTTTTGTTGTCCATGGGGGCATATCAGTAGTTATATATTTTTGAATTGTTTATTGAAAATGTGTAAGGACCATGATACCCTTGTAGACAAAATCTTTTTTTTATCTTATTGGGGGGTAGGATAGTTATTTTACTATGTACATAAATATAAAAAATCAAAATTATCCATGATTTCAAGGTTAAAACTGAGATGCATTGAAGGGTAAAATAGTTATTTCATTGTCCCAATCCACAGTGATTTTAGTCTACATGTACAGTGAATGACCGAGCTGATTTAGTTTTCTTTCTAATGTATACATACATACATACATACATGCATGCATGCATGTTGTTTCTTATAGTCAATTCGATTAAGTTTTATCTTAAGCCACAATTTAATCTAGGTTTTTGACCATATTAAACTAATCAATTTTTTTTTTTTTTTAAATCTAGATTAGAACAGGTTTCGAATCTCAAATCAACTTGTTGGGTCGAGATGAGTTTTATAATTATATTTATTATAATATTATTAATCCAATACTAGTAACATATATAGTCAAATTTTTTAAATAGGTAAGTTTGTCAATAATATATATTATAGATAAAATATTGTTTTTAGATTCTATTATATCTTATCCACTGTCAACCATATAATATACAAAACAATCATTTTATGTTATATACCATTATATAACATAATTTTATCTTCATCTCTTGTTTTTACAATTTGCATTTAGGTATACAACTTTTTTTTGCTTATTTTTGAATCTCTTGTTTAAAAAGAAAGAAATAGTCATTCAAAAATGATGAAGAAGAGAAAAAGTTAGTTGGTGGTGTCTAAAATGCTAGACAACACTTCATTTGAAAACTTAGATTCTAATTACCAAATTAGGTTGGGTATTTTTCATATCAAAGTTTGTTCTTCAAGCTATTTTTGTAAATAAAATAAAAATCAATAACCTCAAAAAACTAATCTCTTAACTCAAAACACTTTATAACTGATAAAAAAGCACAATGAAGTTCCAAAAAAAAAAAAATTATATCAACCCCATGTTTCTCAACTTCACAACTCAGTTTTTAATTAACATTAAGCTTACTTTTTAAAATTCATTGGAAAATGCAATCCTTAGTCTATTTTAATAGACATATGCATCATATTTTATGTCCATGAATAAAGTTTGTCTTACTTTTACAAAACAAGTAAGCAATGTCTAACCATTCTTTTATATGTTAAATAAATTTTAATTCAATACGCAACATAACATGTATCAATTATTTAATAAAACATTAAATAATAATATTTTCACCTAAATTCAAAAATATGTTTTTTTAATTTTAAAGTAATATAAAAATTTCTCATCACATCTCATCATATTTCTTTACTTCTATTCAATAATTTAATTATTTTGTGTTACTTTACATAATTTACAATTTTTTTTATAATAAATAAAACACATCTCATTTTAAACAATATAAATAAACATTCTCAACTTAGGATGCACATAAGAAAAATAAACATTTAAGTCAATTCAATTCAAAAATAACATAAAAGAAATTGTTAAACATGCAATATATGATTAATCCTAAAAGAGTTTGATTTTGGCTTATAGAAAGAGACGAGATCTATAGATGATTATGTTAGGTTACCTGAAACACTTAAACTTTATAGAAACAATAAATTTTAAAAATTTTAAGAGTCTCAAAGATCTCGTTAAAGAGATCTAGATTTATTTAGTATTTATACAAAGATCATGTGTTTTTTTTTTACTTCAAATAATTGCTTTAAAGTTAGGTCATTGCAAGTCACAAGTCATTTGAATGTCTGACCTCTAATATTAATCTACACAAATCACTAGTGAGAAATCATCTAAACCTTTTTTTAAAGAGATGGATTGTTATACATTTTGTTAGAGAATAATATAAATCATATTTTGGGACCTTACCTATTAGTTTGAACTTTTAGGTGAGATGGTTCCTTAATATGGTATCAGAATTTTGTTGACCTAGCGGTCACGAGTTCGAATCTCACCACCCCCATTTTATTTCATAAAAATCAAGCACAAGTTAATATGGACCTGTGCAAGTTTCAAGCCCAAAGGGTTTTCACTTGAGGGAGTGTTAGAGAATAATATAAATAATATTCTAAGACCTTACCTATCAGCTTAAGTTTTTAGGTGAAATGGTTCTTTATTACATTTCAATGCTAGCTATTTTCTTTTATGATTAGGCATAATATTTTGTTTATAAAAAAAATCTAAAAACTAGGGTAATGACTCATCTCTTAATTACTCAAATCTTTTCATATAGTTTACTCCTTAATATTTTCATATATTTTCTCTAATATTTTCTAATATTATACCTGATATTTACTTATATGTTGCGCTTGATTAGGATAACACGTAGTGAGGATCAAAACATAATATTTTTATATGAGATAACTTAGTGATCTCAAATTTAAAGATCACTTATACAATTATCATGTAACCCTTCCCATAAATATAAATGATTTTTCCGTATAATTTCTCATAAAGGTTAGTTCAATATACATGTCATCTAATAAGCATTTACATATTGATTTCAAAAATCTTTCATACCTTAGTTTATATCTTATCATAATGAAAGAAACATGATATGCAATAATTGTAATGGCTCTAGATAACATTAAAAGTTGATAAAAAATTGACAAGAAAGATATTAGAAACAATGTTTTGATGCAATAGAAATCTCATAATTACAAAGTATTTTTATATCATGAAATTTATCTTTACTCTAGATTTATTAATCAAATAGAAATGAGTACTAAAGATAAAAAAAAAAGAAAAAAAGATGAAATAAGTGTTACATGTAACCGACTAAATGAGTATATATATCTAATATCATATCCCTCTGTATGATTATCATGTTTTTACTAGAACAATATCATAGTGAAAGAATTTGCAAGACTTTCTTTAATGGGTACACATTTTTCTTTCTATAATTTCTCTAATCAAATGAAATCATCTATGGACACATGTTTAGATCTTTTATAACCTTGGTTTCTATTCAAGGAGACCTTGGTTTCTTTTATTGTGCAATAACTCTATTTTTATTACATACATGGCTATTGGATTAACATTGCTAGGAACCACACGTAGTTTAGCGATGGATTTCTTAATCCAAATAACCTTTTTAATCATCTTAGACATAGAGATCTATTCAACTTCAACTGTAGAAGTGGTTGTGATCTTTTGTTTAAAACTCTTACAACTCACAATCCCATCATTTAGAGTAAAAATATATCTGTATTAAAAACTTACATCCAATTGTAATGGTTGATTTAAAAGTTAAAGGAGTGTCAGAAGAAAGTGTTTAGGTTACTTATAGAGTTTCAAGTTCATTAAAAATAATGATAACATGGATATTATGGTATGGCTCCTGATTGGCGGTGAGATGGAAGTCAAAGAAAGAGGGTGAAGTTATTAAAAGTTGGATGAAGGAAATGGTTAAAAAAAGATATTTATTTTTCTCTTCTCTTATCTTTTTCTCTTATTTTTCTTAATTATTTAAAAAATAACCAAATTGCATGTCTTTTGAGAACTGTTGTGTTTTCTATAAGAAAATAATTGTAAGGATAAGGGTAGAAAATAAATTGTAATTATATAAAGGCAGTGGTTCATTAGGCTTGAGATTCATTTTGTGATAAATTTGAAGCTAACGAGGTTTAATTACTAAAAAAAAGGTTTTGAAATAAATTGAAAAAACAAACTTAAGAGAAGAAACTAGAATTTAATTTAATGTGTAGTTGAAAATGCTAAAAAATATATATTTTAGGAGAGGGGGTTCAATGTTTAGGTTAAATAATATTTTTTTTCATATTTTAATATATGAATATAAAAAATATATAAAAGCTATTATTTTAGTATATTTTTAAATAAAAAATTAATTTTAGAAATACATTCCATTGTAATCTCGAACTTTATGTTAGCCTTTTAGGCGAAAGTTGATTGGAATATATTGATGCAGTTTGCTTGCGGAGGTTGGATTCAATTTCGTCTTCCATAGAGAACTTCGCTGTTTAATTTGAACCAGAGAGCGGCGGCGGCAGTAGCAAGAATAATAATAATGGCGTACTTGCATCGGAGAAGGTCACTGAAGAATAACGGAATACCTTAACCGGTTCTCCGATGCCGTTTCATTCCAAGACGGAGCTTCATTCGTGAAACAACTCCTCACGGTCTCCTCCAATTCCTCTTCTCTCGTCTCCCTCGCCGACGCTCTCTCTCTTTTTTTTTTCTTATTGGAATATATATTTAACTATTTTAAAAAAAATATAAAATTCATACCTCTCTAGCCATAACTGATTTTTATCTTTTTTAAGAAATAAAATAATTATTTTACTATAAATTAAAATTTAAAAAATAAAATAAATTAGTGATCTAAACTGGACAAAAAATGTACAATTAACATGACATTCTTCCAGCCATCACTTTTTTTTTTTTTTTGTCTTTTTTAGGAACAAAACAATTATTGTATTGTGTAAAAATAAAAAAAAAAATCAGTAAATTGATGCATTGAATGAATTGAACCGATCCAAACCAACTAGTAAACTGAACAATACTGTTATGATCTATAATGATTTTACTTGTAATAAACAGTAATGACCCTGAACTCTTTCAGTGTATCGTATCATAATAATAAGCTCACGTTAAGGGGCTGGCATGGTATGATAATGACTTTGAATATTAGGAAATGGTATCATGGGCTAGATTGTGTTTTGATATTTCTGTTTAATTCTGCATCTATGCTGGTGTGTTCATAGGTATAAAAATCCTATGTATAAGCAACACGCTATTATAAACAATTTAAAACACCATCCCAAACAAAATAAATAAACATTAAAAGACTTCGGTGGGGATGAAATTGAAATATATTTGTAATGTTACGGCTTATTCAAGAAAAGAAATAATCAAAAGGATAGAAATCAAATATGAACAAGAAAGAAATTTAAAGGGCTCATCTCAAGTTTTACATGGGCTAACACAAAATTCGATGAGAAGAGAGAAAAAAACATAGAAGAAAAGAATGGCACTCAACGCCAAAGTGGAGATGTTTTTGGTACATGCGTGTTGCACCATTATGTAGAGATACTTTTGGTATGTGTGTTGCAACATCATGCGGAGGGTGCACAGATATTTCATATTATCTAAACAGCTAAAAAAGATCTTGAGTTGATGCACAGTTCATCAAGAAACAAATCACTATTTATGAATATTATTAAATTCAATTTTCAGGTCAGTTTGTTGGGTTTATTCGGTTTGTTTGGTCTGCTGATTTTGTTTTTGTATAGTAAAATAACGAATTTATTCCTCAAAAAAGACAAAATAAGGCCACTGGACTAAGGGGTTTAAAAGTAATTGCATAATTTTGGTCCGGTCTAGTCCGACTACCTGGTTGTTTAATTTTTAAATATTTCTTTGCACAGTGAAATAACAATTTTGACCCTCGAAAGAGACAAAAACATAGTTTGGGCTAGAGGGGCATCGCGGTAATTTGCTATTTTTTTAACCGCCAATTTACTGTTGACTCGTCGCCGGACGCGCCTTCCGTTTCCCAGCTCACATGAGTTAGCGGAGGCGCGTGCAACCTATTTCGGCGTCAAAAATACCCAATCGGCGTCTATAATGATTTTCCGATATGTTCTCTTCACCCTGGTGTGGCGCATGTGAACACATGATGGGCGACGACATGTCAATGGTCATTTGAAAATTTCCCCTATTTTCTCTCTCCTACCTGCGCAAGCTGACATCAGTGCAACTGTTTTTTCTGAATTTTCACTTTAGTCCCTACACTTTGGATTGTTTTTTTTTTATGGTCCTTATTGCTATTATATAGGTTTTAATTTGTTTCAATTTTGTCATTCAATTAAAATTAATTATATATTGTAGTTTCATTTAGGTCCTCAGACTTTGAAATTTTTAAATTGGTCTGGAATCCTTAATATTTTCAGTATCAAAGTTTTGATTTATTTCAATTTCATCATTCCATGCAAATCAATTATAGATTTAAGTTTAATTTCAGTCCTAATTGTTTTAATTTTCAGTTTTGTTTTAAATTATTTAATTTCATCAATATCAATGTTTTGAATTATTGCATTTTTATCCTTCAAATTATATTTATTATATATGTTTTTTTTTTCATTCTATCCCTTATACTTTTTATTCCTTTATTTTTTTTTATATATTTCTATCCATATTTATATATACATGCTATTAGTTTTTTATTTCTATTTTTTTTATTTCTAATGTTATTAAGTTTTTTATTTAATGTTCAAATTTTAAGATGTGCTGATAATCATTTGAAAATTAATAATTATTATGATTTATCTTTTTTTCCCTTCAAGTCAAATACTTTTTTAAAATCTAATAATATTTATTTTTATTATGTCATTTATTTTGTTTTTTAATTGCTTTTTTTAATATTGTTTGGTCTTAAATTTTCTAATTATTATTGATAAAACATTCAAAATAATGATGATGATTATTTGTTACTTTTGTTTTCTTTTAAATATATCAAACTAATTATATTTATTTAATATTAGCACCTTCAAATATATATATATATATATATATATATATATATATATATATATGACCTACTATCATTGATCCGAAATACTTTTAATATATAATAATATGAGTAATGACTTTGAATATTAGGAAATGGTATCATGGGCTAGATTGTGTTTTGATATTTCTGTTTAATTCTGCATCTATGCTGGTGTGTTCATAGGTATAAAAATCCTATGTATAAGCAACACGCTATTATAAACAATTTAAAACATCATCCCAAACAAAATAAATAAACATTAAAAGACTTCGGTGGGGATGAAATTGAAATATATTTGTAATGTTATGGCTTATTCAACAAAAGAAATAATCAAAGGGATAGAAATCAAATATGAACAAGAAAGAAATTTAAAGGGCTCATTTCAAGTTTTACATGGGCAAACACAAAATTCGATGAGAAGAGAGAAAAAAAATAGAAGAAAAGAATGGCACTCAATGCCAAACTGGAGATGTTTTTGGTACACGCGTGTTGCACCATTATGTAGAGATACTTTTGGTCTGTGTGTTGCAACATCATGCGGAGGGTGCACAGATATATATTTGATTAACTAATACTCTAAAACGATTCGGGAATTGTAACAGTGTTGGGCACTGTTCACTGTGACTCAGAGTCACTGTGGACGTGCACTTTGCTTCGATGCGGCGCGGGTGCACGTCCACCTTTTTTTTTTTTGTCTTTTCCTCCTTTGCACAGTGTATTAACGATTATAACCCTAGAAAAAGACAAAATAGTGCACAGAGTACAGGGGTTCTCTCGGGTTTTCAATCTTTTTTTACACAGTGCGCAGACCAAAAAGGGCCCACTAAACGACAAATTAGCTAACAGTAATCGGGGGCAGTGACGTCCTTTCCCCTTAGGTTTTATCGTAATAATCGGTGGGGACAGGGGCGTCTTGGTAATTACAACATTATTTTATTCTTTTTTTCTCGCGGGCGTATGGCGCGTCACACGGACACGCCATCAGCATTCCACACTGACGCGCCCCTTTGGCGGCGCGTGCGGTGAATGTACGACGTAAAAAATTTGCTACCGCCGTACAAGAGGATGCGCCTGGAGGTCCTCTCTCCACTGTCGCGGCGCGTTGCCAGAAATAATGTCCGGCTAAGCCGCGGTGGTCGGTTTTCTCTCGGACGTCTCTTTTCTCTCTCCTGCCGCCTCCAAATTAATGTCCGGTCCCTAATGTTGGTGTGATGTTACGTTTGGTCCCTACGGTTTGGATTTCATTTTTATGACTGATTTATTCAAATTAAAGTTTTATTATTTTCAATTGTACCCTTCAATTAAAACTGATTATATAAGAAAGTTTTATTTCAGTCCTTATACTTTTGATTTTGTATTTATTTTTTATTCCTGCAATATATCCGGTACGGAAGTTTTGATTTCTTTGATTTGGTCCTCCAATTGAAATTGCTAATATATACAAAGTTTGATTTCAGTCACTCTTCTTCTGATTTTTTTTAAAATTACTGTAATTCTCATTATTTATTTTTGGTCCTCCAATTATTATTTTTCTTTCATTTTATCCTTCAATTGGAATTAATTTTATATATGTTATTTTTCATTTCAGTCCTTATTCTTTTAATTTTTTATTTGTTATTAATTCATTTTTTTTAATAATGTTTATTTTGTATTTTTTAGTGGTTGATTTTTTAATTGTTTTTTATACAAATATTTTGCTTTTTTTATAATAATTTTCCATGGCAATTTAATTATTTGAATTTCTTTTTTTTAATATTGCTCTTCTTTCTCTTTGTTCATTTGTTTTGTTTTTTGCTTCTTTTTTTTATGATCTAACTATTTATGCAATGACCATGATAATTTCAGTGGTTGTTTTTTTAGTGATTTTTCATCATAATTTATTTACTGAGATTGTTTTGACAATAATGTTGGTAATAATTTTAACTATTATAGTAATGATAATAACAATCACATAATGACAGATTTTCAATTTATGTATTCATCTTTTTGTTGATAGAAATTTAACTATTTATTTTTTTATTTCAAGTGTTTTTTTATATTAATTCATTTAGTTTTTTTTTTTATCCTAGACAATGTATACTTTTTATTCGTATTTATACATTTATACTTTTAGTTTTTTTTATAGGCTTTTTTGTTAGGATTTTTTTTTATCAGTTCATTCCTAAAATTTCAATTTAAATTAGTAGTCATTGTAAAATTAATATTGCTTTATTTTTCTCTTTACTTATTTTTTTCTTTTATTTTTATTTGTTTTTTGGATTGAATGATTTTTATACTTTTACTATTTACACAATAATAATGATAATTTTTGTTATTGCTTTTTTATTGCTTTTTTTTAATCTTTTATTTTTTCTAAATTTTTCAAGGCAATTAAATCTTTTTCTTTTTTCTAATGATTTTTCATAACAATTTAATTATTTCAATTATTCTGGCAGTAATATAAATAATAGTTTTAGTTATTATAATAATCATTTACTATTAATATTTCTCCTGCTTTCTCTTTCTTCATTTGTTTTGTTTTTTGCTTCTTTTTTTTTCTTTGGATTAGGTGATTTCTATTATGTGACTATTTATACAATAATCATGATAATTTTAGTTGTTATTTTTTTAACAATTTTTCAAGATAATTCAATTATTCCATTGAAATCTACTAAACAGATAAATTAATACCCATTTAAAATTGATATATTTTATTAAAAACTTGCACCTTATAAAAATTATATACAAATTTATTATTTTGTCATAATTTATGGTTAAAAGTGCTTTTGAAACGCAATGTCAAACCTCTTAAGTGTTTGTTTGTCCGTCTGGTGAAGAGTTTTTTAAAAGTATTTTTCATTCAGAAATACATTAAAATGATATTTTTAATTTTTTAAAAATAAAAAAATATATTTTAATATATTTCCAAACAAAAAATATTTTAAAAAACAATCACAACTACATTATCCACCAGGCTATAAATTTAAATGGAATATTATTGAATTAAAATTAAATCTTACAAGGACTAAATAAAACTCAAAGAAAAGTCTTATATGTTGATTCCAGGAAAGCCAGGTCTTTAAAAATTCAAATGAAACAGCAGAACCTCCGTTCTTACTTCTAAATCAATGCTTAAATAAACAATAATGATAAAAATTAAAGAAATTGAGTTTTTGAATAAATCTATCACTTATTTTAATTAACAAAAAAGAAGACGATTTCACGTTTTCACTACTATCTCTTTACAAAACACTATTTATTTTAACAAATTTATCTTTCTACAAATTTATCAGGGCAATTTAATTATTTTAATTATTTTAACAACAATGTTAATAATAATTTTGACTGTTGTAATAATGATAATGACAATAACATTAAGATATATTTTCAATTTATGTTTTCATCATTTTGTTTAAAGAAAATTACAACTTATTTTATGCTGGTTATTTCATTGAAACCTACTAAACAAATAAATTTATATTCATGTAAAATTTATATATTTTATACAAAACTTGCACTTCATAAAAATTATATACAAATTTATAATTTTTTCTAAATTTATGCTATGATAAAAAAAACATACATAATAAATATTGTTTTTACGTTGAAAAAAATATGATTCCGCCGCGACAAGGTACGGGTGCCATGGCTAGATGTTTTCTTTTATTTCTATTTGTTTTTTTTATTAGATTATTTTTATTATTTTATTATTTGCGCAGTAATAATGATAATTTTAGTTATTATTTTTTTTTTATAAAAATCTTTTCATTTTTTTTTTAAATATTTTCCTAAATTTTTAATCTATATCGGTGATCATTTTAAAATTAATATTACTCTATTTTTTCTTTTATTATTTTTTTTTCTATTTCTTTATTTGTTCTTTAGATTATATGATTTTTATAATTTTATTATTTATACAATAATAATTATAATTTTAGTTATGATTTTTTTTCTTTATAAAAATCTTTTGCTTTTTTTTTTTTCAAAGCAATTTAATTATTTCAATTGTTTTGGCAGTAATGTTAGTAATAATTTTAGATTTTATAGCATTAATAATGGCAATAACGTCAGGAAGAATTTTCAATCTATATTTTCGTCTTTTTATTGATAGAAAATTAACAACTTATTTTTTTTAATTTTATTAGTGTAGGTATTTTCACAATTTATATTTTATTTTTGATTTATTTAAATTGAATTATAAAATGAACTATTCTTAATACAGTGAACTGAATAATTCAGATATCCGAGTTTTCTTTCTTTTTTAATGATGATGATAAATTTATGCTGATTATTTCATTTGAAACTACTTAACAGATAAATTTATTTTGATTTTAAATTCATATATTTTATAGAAAACTTGCACTTGACATGAATTCTACACAAATTTATTATTTTAGCTAAATTCATATCAGTATTCTTAAATATAATTATATTAACTAAATATTAAAATAATAAAATACAATACATATAAAAATAATCAATTTTCTACATAGATAAAAAAAACCCGCCGCATCGCGCGGGTATACCGCTCGTATTATCTAAACAGCTAAAAAAGATCATGAGTAGATGCACAGTTCACTAAGAAACAAATCACTATTTATGAATATTATTAAATTCAATTTTCAGGTTGGTTTGTTGGGTTTATTCGGTTTGTTTGGTCTGCTGATTTTGTTTTTACATAGTAAAATAACGAATTTATTCCTCAAAAAAGACAAAATAAGGTCACTGGACTAAGGGGTTTAAAAGTAATTGCATAATTTTGGTCCGGTCTAGTCCGACTACCTGGTTGTTTAATTTTTAAATATTTCTTTGCACAGTGAAATAACAATTTTGACATTCGAAAGAGACAAAAACATGTGTGAACACATGATGGGCGACGACATGTCAATGGTCATTTGAAAATTTCCCCTATTTTCTCTTTCCTACCTGCGCAAGCTGACATCAGTGCGGCTGTTTTTTCTGAATTTTCACTTTAGTCCCTACACTTTGGATTTTTTTTTTTATGGTCCTCATTGCTATTACATAGGTTTTAATTTGTTTCAATTTTATCATTCAATTAAAATTAATTATATATTGTAGTTTCATTTAGGTCCTCAGACTTTGAAATTTTTAAATTGGTCTAGAATCCTTAATATTTTCAGTATCAAAGTTTTGATTTATTTCAATTTCATCATTCCATACAAATCAATTATGGATTTAAGTTTAATTTCAGTCCTAATTGTTTTAATTTTCAGTTTTGTTTTAAATTATTTAATTTCATCAATATCAATGTTTTGAATTATTGCATTTTTATCCTTCAAATTATATTTATTATATATGTTTTTTTTTCATTTTATCCCTTATACTTTTAATTCCTTTATTTTTTTTATATATTTCTATCCATATTTATATATACATACTATTAGTTTTTTATTTCTATTTTTTTTTATTTTTAATGTTATTAAGTTTTTTATTTAATGTTCAAATTTTAATATGTGTTGATAATCATTTGAAAATTAATAATTATTATGATTTATCTTTTTTTCCCTTCAAGTCAAATACTTTTTTAAAATCTAATAATATTTATTTTTATTATGTTATTTATTTTGTTTTTTAATTGCTTTTTTTTTTAATATTGTTTGGTCTTAATTTTTCTAATTATTATTGATAAAACATTGAAATAATGATACTTTTGTTTTCTTTTAAATATATCAAACTAATTATATTTATTTAATATTACCACCTTCAAATATATATATATATATATATATATATATGACCTACTATCATTGATCCGAAATACTTTTAATATATAATAATATGAGTAATAAATCTTATAAAATAAAAACATTATGGAATTTTTTTAACAATAATTATGGTCTCACCAATTTTTATTATTTTCATTGTTATTATTATTATTTTTTTTACATTTTAGTTTGTGTTAATGATCATTTTAAAATTGATATATTTTTTTTATCTTTTTTGTGCTTTTAAATTCTTTTTATTTATCCCGCAAGTCAAATAATTTTTTAAAATCTTCTTTGTAAATTTTTTTTTCCTTATAGATATGTGAGACTAATTATATATTGTGATATTCATTTAATATCAACGTCTTAAAATATAGAAAAAAAATTGAGCTGACTTTTCTTTATAAATCTCACGTTAATTTAATCTAAATGTTCTAAAAAAAATTAAATATAATAATATAATGAAAAAATCTGAAAAAATAATCTTTCATAAATTTTGGCAGTTGCATTTTTGTTGCAAATAACAAATAATACATTGTTAGTCAATTTGATCAATTGCAGTTTTGATATCTACTAATTAAATTATTATCAAGGAAGTTAAAATAAAACCATCAATCAAATTGTTCGGTGCATAAAATAAATCACTCATCTATGCTAAAATTCAATGATTGTCATTTGACTATTTCCTAATTGAATTAATAATTATTATAATTTCTCCTTCTTTTTTTTCCCCTTGAGGTTAAATAATTTCTTAAAATCTAATAATATTTATTTTTATTCTGTTTTCTGATTACTTTTTTTTTAAAAAATATTGCTAGGTCTTGAATTTTCTAATTATTATAGATAAGACATTCAAAATACGATAAAGATTATTTGTTAGTTTGATTTTCTTTTAAATATGTCAGACTAATTTTATTTTTTGATATTTATTTAATATTAGTGCCTTAATACACACACACATACACACACACTAGATTTTTTAGGAAAAAATTTTACTATCATTGCTCTGAAATAATTTTAGTATAATAATATGAGAAATAATTTTCTCAACTTGTCTTATCAATGTGTGGTTTTATATATTTTTTTCCACATCATATGAGATCTGAAATATCATAAATTTAAAAAAAGACACAAAAGTTATTGTTCAAAAAAATAACATTGAGCAAAGAATTTATGTTACAATTCTTATAGCTGTCATCATAAATATTATAAATATAATTAATATTTTAATTAGTATTGGTCATACTATCAATGACACTATAACTATTGTTAAAAAAATTATTTTTTTTAGTTTATAGGATTTATTTGTCATATTATTATATTAAAAGTATTTTAGAACACTTATCATAAATTATTAGGATGTTAATATTAAACAAATATAAAAATATATACTTGGCCTTATATATTTATAAGAAAAACAATATATAGACATGAAATATAATTTTTAAAGAATAAAAAAATAATATCAATATTCTTAAATACTTTTAATATAATAATATGAGGAATAAATTTGATAAAATAAAAAAATATTTTTTCCTTTTAATTCTAAATTTGTCTTCTGTTGTTTAAGTTTATTTCTTAGAAAAATTTGATTCGGATTTTAGATTGTTTTTGTAAAAACAAAATATGTATAATTGAAACAAATCAAAGTCTATATGATAAAAATAAGGGCTAAAAAATAAATTCAAACGTTCAGGGATTGAAATAAAAATTGAGAAAAAACATTTGCGCTGATGTCAGCTTGCACAGGTAGGAGAGAGAAATAGGGGGAAATTCAAATAACTATTGAGACATCTTTGGACACCATATAGTCACACGAGCCACTTTAGGTGGAAGAGAGCATGTCTGAAAATCATTTTAGACACCGGTTGGGCATTTTTGAAGGCCTAAGGACGCTGCACGCATTGTCCTAACATATTTAATGTATTACAATTTTATTAATTAAATATTAAAATAATTAATTATAATATTTAAAAAAATAATTAATTTTTTATATAAAAAAAACTTAGGACACAGGTAAATTACCTCTTCCTGTCCTAAAGTAAAATGATTTGTGGTCAAATAGCCATATATGTGCCGTCTTAGATATTGTGAGGGTTGTCCACATGTTGACTAGTGCATTGCACGTATCATCAAGTTTTTTCTTTAAAATAATTTTAATATATGCCAATTACTATAAAACATTGTGTGTGGGGGTAATTCGTTCACATGTTGGCTTGTGCAATGCACGCGCCAATATTTTTTTTTTAAATAATATATATATCAATTATAATTATACCCCTAAACAATCTCTAAATATACAATAAAAGCAATGTAAAATGATCAAGAAATCCTTATAAGAGTGTTATATAGTTTTGTGTGTAATTGTATGAAAATAATTATATTATTTTAAAAATATAAAAGAATTGAAACACCTCTAAGTAAAAGACATTGAGTTTTTTTATTCTAAGATCAAAGTAATAATTTCATTGTGCAAAAGAGAAAAAAAAACAAATCTAATCCTACGCAATATGTTTTAAAAAATTGGTGAAAAACCAATATTACCCCAATGCTTAGTTTATTAGTTTTTTTTTCCCAAGAACAAATTCATATTTATAATATTATATTGATTAATATTCTTATATAGTAACTTAGAGAATTAGTTTTTTTTTGCTGTAATGTTATAACAAGTTTTGGATCCTAAAGACATAAAAAAGACAAATATATATAGATGCTCATATTTAATTGAGTTTCACCATTGTCCATCAAAATGATCCGTGCTCTTAGTCTTGTTCACTTTAAAGATACTTGTGCTTGGTAGCTCGAAGTAGAAAAGATTTTGTGCAAATTTGTGAGCACAAAAGAACACATAGTAAAGAATTTCGATTTAATATCTTGCATTACTAGCCGTCCATTTAAAGAGATGAAATTAGAGGGTGTTTGTTAATGGTTTTAAAAGTATTTTTGAAAATAAATAAATTTATTGTATTTTTATTTTAAATTAATTTGTTATATTTTTAGATCATTTTCATATATTGATATCAAAAATAATTTTTTTAAATAAAAAAATATTATTTTAATATATTTATAAATAAAAATTACTTTAAAAATAATCTCACCGACATTTTTTTTCTATCCTCGCTCGAGCAATTAATTCTATCCTCCCTCTACTGACAAATGAAAGTAACCCAAATCAAGATGTCATAAAAAGCTAGACGAGCCAAATCAAAGACTCAGTCAAAGGGTAAATAATATTTTTTTATAGAGAATTGGTTAAACGTATCAGCTAAAGTTGTGTGTCGGGCAGTAATTAGCATGTTGGATCGGGCAGTGGGAAGATGAGATGTTCTTCCTTGTGTGTTTACGAACCAGACAGATGACTTGGTGAAAGAGTGGAGCGTGATATGCACAATCACAAGAGGAAACACAGGAGGCAGCAAGTGGGCCGTTCTAGATTTTGTTTTTCTGTCTGGGGGTGGGGGATATCCCCGGAAAATCTTACAATAATATAGCTTACGGCCAAGTTTTGGATTTTTACTCTGATGCCTTCGTCTGATTGTAAGGCAATATTTGTTTACCCTGAAATCTTACCTTACCTTTGTCGGATTGATTTTGTTTCAGCATTATTTGTTTACCCTAAAAAACTACGTTTCAATCGAATAAAAATAGTAATTATTCACTATTAAATATAAAAAAATCAAGTATAAAAAGAATAGACAAAATAAAACGAAGTTTAAGAAGTTAAAAATAACTGAGAGAATAGGAAATAATTGATCAAGGAATAAGAGGTCATCATCTATCATGGAAAGGAATCAACTATGAGAGTTTAAGTTTATGTAATCAACTTGAAAGTTGATTAAATGGATCACAACTATAGATTAATTAAAGTTTATTGGTTATTGTAATATCCCAAATTTTACCCCTCAAAGTTTCCCACTAAAAAAAAATATTTTCTTAGAAAAATCATTTTGCAAACTAAACTTTTGGGTTACAAATAGGCAAGAATTGAGCTTACATATAGTCAAACTAATGCGGGTGTGCAAATTGGTGTTTAATTGAAGAGAAATAATGATTGATTTGGTCATAATTGCACAAATTGAAAGGTCAAGGATCAGATCAAGATATGGTCTAGAATATGGGTGTGCAAATTAGTGCTTAAGGGTAGGGATCTACCAACAAAGATATGGTCCAAAATGCTTTCTAACCCTTTATCAATATAGCATTAAGATAGATCAAGAAGAGCAATAAAATTGAGAGAGAAAAAGACAACATCAAGAGAATAAAAAGGTAACAAAGAGCAATAAAAAAAAACAAGAGAAAGTGATGTTAAAAATAGATAGAAGAAATTAAAAAGAGAAGGAGAGAATAAAAGGGAAAGTGAATAGAAGTTAAGAAAGGTTTTAAAGGTGTTTCTTTATCCTCATATGAGACCCACATCACATTAAAAGTTCTCACACACTTACTTTTTTCGAGTCTTCAACTTCAAAAAAAGTTAGAAATTTAATGGTGTTCTTAAGAAAACACAAAATAGTTATTGCTATTGTAAGTATGGATTGTCCCTTTCTCCATCATGGTGTGCTAACTATTTTAGTGTTGTTAATATTCTAAATGTGTAGATAAATCTACTACCTTTACTTTGTATGAAAGATATTAGTTTAAAAAATTAATTTTCAGTTTAGTTTAGCCTTTATCTTTTAGTCGTGTTCTTTTTCTTCATATGCATTTTGTTTGTTTCATGAATTTTTTTTATATCTTATAAATTTTATAATCAAGCAACCTAGGATTTAGTTTCTCTTATGTATGATAAATGTTTTTGTCTTTTTTAAGGAAAAAAAGAAAAGAAGAAGAAGAAAAAGGGAGGAGGAAACCAACAATTTTTTTTATAGTAGCTAAGTTTTCCTTAAGATTTTGGGTTCTAATGCTTGAGTTTATTTCCATAAAGAAAGAGGATTGTTGTCATAAGTATAGGTGCACTCATTAGTATTGTGAGCTGAAAGAGAGATCCTATGAAACCTAAGCCATATTTCATTTTGTAATGAAATGTTTTATTTATTTATTGGTTCCTATGGTGGAATGATAGAAGGTCATTCATGAGTTCGGTTGAGAGGTATGGATGTTGTTTTTTCTTCATGTTTTGACTTGTTTATGTAAGATGGAAAACATTCTTGCTTTCTATATAAACCATGATAATACCTATAGGTTAATTCTAAAGGTTAATGTATGAGGTATGTGTTGACCAAATTGCAAGTTATAGTCAATTACCTTGATCAAACTTGTAATGAGCTAGGAAAAAATCAATCTCCTACAAAGACAATTAAGTGAGAAAGTACAGAAAACCTTGTAATAATAAACATTTTGTTGGGAATGTATAAAGGTCCCTTACCATATACCAGGTATCACATCCTAGCGTATAAAATATAACTGCAACACTAACTACATTAGAATACCATCAAACATAAAACATAATCTACTATGAAAAAAAAAAACATGAAGTCCTAAGTATATGACCTTATAAATCGATTAATAGGTAACCCAAACTCTGTATGGGTAACACAATACCTTATTTAGGTGTGATTGAATACATGTTAACATGTATATGCTATCATTTTTGCATCAAACTAATGTTTTGGTTACCATATAGGTCAACTAAGATAGTTAAAGTAGATGGTAAGTCATTGTGGTCAACTTAGATGGAAAAGTATTGTAATATGATGATGATGATGTAGGCATAGTCTAATTTACAAGCGATGATAATTTAGGTCACCTAATTGACCTTTTAGTAAGTAAAACAACTATGAATAAAGCGAGTGAATAAAAACTTTGTTAAGCTAAGTGATTTGTATTTAAAAGGTGATGATATTGAAATATTAGAATAAATGAGCCATTTATGACTTATTTTCTTGTTTCTAGGCTTTTGACGAAACCTATAAACATATTGGATATAAAAATAAGATTTTTCTCAATGAAACATATTGGATACTCTTGCTACATCACCATGAAATAGAAATGATGGGCAAGCTAAAGTTCAATATCCTTTAATTAAAGTTAATTGGGTTTAAGCCAAGCTTAAACCAACCTTTATATAAACAAATTTACCAAAAGAGTATAAAAATATATGGTATCATTACTTTATAATTATAAAAACTATTTTATTCATAATTATGATGAAATGTCTAGTTTAGATATAAACTAATTCGGACATCCATTACCAATCATACAAGATTCATGCCAAAAAAATAACCTCTATAAACTTCAAATATTATTAATCATGCGAAAAAAGAAATTAAAAGACTATTAGAACATGATTCATTATGTGAAAAATAAAATTGAATGACTATTAGAAGTTCGATTTATTAGGCTAATAAGATATACCAAATAAATATTTAATATAATAACAACATTGATGGTATGTATAGATTTTAGAAACCTTAGTCTTGTAATTCCAAAAATTAATAACAAATTCCAATGTGATCAATATAACAGTTGAAAACAAAATTCTCATCTATATAGATTACTATACAAGCTATAAATATATCTTTATTTTAAGAAAAAGATATATCCAGAACTACTTTTAATTGTCATGATATTAATTACTAGGGATGTTTGAATGAAGTTAAAACTATTTAGTTTATAGAATGTTAATGTTCTGGACCAAAAAGTGACAAATCTAATTTTTCAAAAATAATCAACAATAAACAAAGATTTATAGTGATGATATTATTGTGAAAATAAAAGTTGAAACATACCCATCTTGATGATCTATATGTTGTCTTTAGACATAGTAGGGAATATAACATAAAAATAAACCTATTAAAGTGTATTTTTGGTCTACGAGCAAGTAATTTCTTAGGTTTCTTAGTCCATCAAAAAGTTATAGAAGTAAAAATAAAGCATGATCAATATGTAATTTGACTTTCTTAAGATATAAAAAAATTATGAAATTTTATTAGCAAGATAAATTATCGAAATAGGTTCATCATAAAAATTAAAAAGAAGATAATGCCTTTTACTAAGTAGTTGAAAAGTAATAGCTTAGATGAGTTTTAATAGATTAAAAAAAAATTTTAAACAAAAAAAAAAAACTTATCTTGTCAAACCTATATTATTGACCTCATCGGGGCCTAAAAGCATTATAGTCTTCTTTTCCTTTTCTTCTAAGGAAGTATTATAATTAAGGTCTCTAGTCTTCTTGTATAAGAGGAAACCATTATTGATAATCTAAAATTAGAGAGAAGATCTATATGTTGAAGTGAAAAAAATGATGCATTACTATTAACTTTATTGTTGCACCTTTTCTAGACTGATAAAAGTTCTATCTAGATTAGCCTTATTCATGACATAATATATTAGGAAGAAAATGCCTTGGATAAACCTTAATTTTCCAACTAGAGATTAAAGATTGTAAAGCTAATAAGAACAACAATTGCTCTTTAATACCAGATTTCTCACTGCCCTACTAAGTAGATCCTTATAGATAAAGGTACTTATTTAAACTATAACACTTTCCTCCTTTTAGAGATTGTTATTTGGTGCTTAATGAGAAACACATATATAATGTTTTTCCTCGTAGATGCAAAAAAAGGCATTGAAATGTCAAAACTCTCTATAATAGCAAAGAGGATTTTTATATACCTTCTAAAATAAGATTTACTAAAGAGGATCTTAGTAGGCTTTGTCCTATAGAGGTAGAGTCTATATTAAGTATTACACTTATAATACTAAATTCCTCAAAATATAGTAACTCATGCTTGTATCCATAATAAAAAAACAATAAAACTACTCTTCATTATAAATGGATAATCTTCACATCTTGTTTAGAATTTTCTAATGTCTTGTAGATGTGTCTAAACTTAAAAGGTCTTAAGGTAATTGTTCTACCTCCATCCAAAGCTAACATCATTTTCAAATATGTTTTTGTTGGCTTTTAGATCTAGAGAAAATTATGATTTTATATATCCAATATAGGAGAAAAGATACATATTCCATCATGAGGGAACATTTGTTTTCTCTTTTCCTCTCTCCATGAATGAACTAAACTCAAGTATGCCTAGTAGTGAGTCTTTGAGAAGACTTATAAACATATAAACCTCCTTACATTATAGGATTAAGTCTTTTATTAAGTCTAAATCATGTAAAATAATAGTTTGCATTTTGTACATGAAAAGAAAGATGTTGGATTTTAACCAAAACAAAAAGAAACAATGGCCAATAGATCCTTATTAGGATTGTTAGTGATTCTTGACAATTGAATAATATTAAAAAACTTTTGGCATTTCTATTATACATTAAATCTTTGTTATATCCTATCTAACCATTTGATATAATTTACAAGAGTGATGTTAATCCACACTATAACTATTTTTTTTCGATGCATTAAGGTTTACATGATCATATTATAAAGGAAATCATTATCTCTTAATATCTAAAGCAAAACAAAAATTCTCTCTTTTTTTTCTTTGTTGTGCCTTTTCATTAAAATGATCTAATCAATCTCCATTATGTTTTTTAGGGTAGACTAATTTTAGTTTAATTGATCAGAGATAAGAAACCTGTATAGTTTTGGGTGTGAGAGATAAGTTTCATGGAGCATAACTTGATGAAGCTATTTTGGTACTTAAAGAAGATGAAGAAAGTCTAGGGTTTTTAGTTCTTTTATAATTATGTTTTTTTAGAGTTTCTAAGAAGAATTAGGGGTTTTATATGAAAATAAAAAATTTATACAATCCTAAATAATCTCTCTCAAAATAGTTTAGATATGTTTGTTTTAAATGATTGGTTGACATGTTCAACATACATTAAATCCACAAAATGGATAGTTGCTTAATTAGTTTGATCACTATCAACATTTAAATAACTAGAGATATTCTTTCATTTGTTCTAAAAATAAAAGAATACAAAGGGAAATTATTTTTATGTTGATTGAAAAAGAAGAATAATTGTTCACTATCAAATAGTAAGAAGGAAGCCTAAAATAGATAACTAGTAGTGAAATCAATCAAGTTTTAAAACCAAGGGAGATGAGAAATAATTGACAAATGGAATAAGAGTCATCTTCTATAATGAGAAAGTGATAGTCCTATAGGGTTTCTACCAGAACATTCAATCCTACTTGGAATGGAAGTCCTCAGCAAATTAAATTGATTATTATTTTAGATTAATTAGGATTTACATAGTTATGGACTAGGAGAAGTTTACAAGATAGAAACAATGAGTGTAGGATTTAAATTAGATTTTATTTTCTATAATTAACACAAATGTATTTTTTTCATCGAAGCAAACATTTCCTTCGTGAAACTTATCGTCGATTTCTCACGATAGCATGCAGAGTAAGGATTCGGTGTCTGACGAGAAATCTAATGGTTAACTGCCTCGTGTCTGGCTTGCTTAACTCACGTATGCATGGAATGGGACCTATCGTTCTTCCGGGTCCCCTGCAGGGGAGCTGCAGCACTAAAGATCAAAGCTATCGGAAGACCATAAGCATCTCTACCCTTGTCTTCTCGTTGACCTCCTATTGGCCCACTCATGGCTGCAATTCGATACAGTACATGAACTCCATGGGATCCCAAGCTTGGTTCCTCTCACCATTTTCAAGTGAATTACATGCCTTTGTAGCAATCGCACTAATTGTCACAAGTTGTCCAAGGGTGGTCTAATTCTAATTCCAGATTGTGTTTCGTGTTACAAGGGCTTGTTAGGGTCTGTAAGCGCAGATTGGGTGGGCAGAGAAACACGCTACATGGCATGAAAAAGAACTGATGAAGAGATTCCAAGATGGAAAGAGCCGGGTTTATTATCGGATCCTGTCCACCGTGGGAAGCAAAAACACCGGTGGGATCCAGAGCTCTTTTGTTGTTTACATAAATCTTTAAAAATATGAAATGAATGCCAAACACAATCTTAATTGGTTTGCTTTGAAGAACAAATAGAGAAAGAAACTACACTCGTAAACAGAGAGAGAGCATTAGAGCAAAGGAAAGAAGGTTCTTTAATTCAGGCAATACATCTAAAAATGTCCCCATCTATCTCTTTCATCACTCCCCGGTTATTCTCTTCTCTTTATCTCTGGTGGTACTCAAATCTATAGAGAGAGAGAGAGAGAGAGAGAGGGATTTTTAAGATGGAAATTGAAAAAAAAACGGGGAGAGAGAGACCAGTAAATTAAATGTCTTGAAAAAAATTAGATATTGTCTAAACCCCAACACAACGATAATGTTGAAGAAGCCTACTGGCTTCTCTAAGACCACTAAAATAAGCACCATGAGTAGTAGAATAATGGGTTCTGTGTGTTGCCTCCCCTGCAAACAGAATCTGAAGTGGAGGAGAACTAGCTGATTCTAAAGTACTAATCCTTGGCAATGGCTCTGCCAATATGTCCAGATCATCTCCACTTGATCCAACTGCAACATAACTATAAGATCCCAAGAACAGAGGGTCATTACCCCATTTAGTCCTCAATACCTTGGTAAATTTAACTCCATTTTCATCACCATTTCCCAGAGAGTTCACTTTTCCATTGCATTGTTCATGAGAACTAGAACTCGATTGCTTGTGTGGTTGTGATAGAAAGCTTGATATTGTTGTGGAGACCCCATCAATAATCTCCTCATCACTAAGAGCTTCATGCTCCAGAGCTTCTTTCCCTGCAAACCAAGATACCAACACACTAGAATTTTTATAAATTGGACTCAGAGAAGCTGTCCTTCTCATCCACCACGGTATCTTCTTATGCCTCAATTCGGAGTCTGGACGATGGAAGGCCATTTGCAAGAATGGGAACTTGTTGCAATCCTCATCTCTTCCATCATGGCTTGAACTCAATTGCAAAAACATCTTGTTCACAACACCAAATCCTAGCCTGGATATGGCCTCCGTCTTGAAAGTTGGAAGAGGAGGATTGAACATGCCTGAATCTGAACCAATTCCAGCTTTAAGTACCCCAAGTGGGACTGTAAGTAATATATGGTCAGCTAGCATTATCGATCCATCGCAGAAATGTATCTTCATAGGCCTATCAGCACAACCATTTTCCGTTGATCGGTGAGCTTCACGCTGCCATTGAATACCTGTGACCTTGCGGCCTAACTGGATTAGGCCATGAGGTAAAACTGAAGCTAGGGATTCAATGACACTCAAATAGCCCTTAGCAATGGTAATTTCTTCACCTGGAAACATGCGATACTCGCTTTCTGCACCAAAATCTAGATTCATGAGATCACCAGCAGAAGTACAAGTTCTCCGAACATTTTCATGCATTGCAAATATGGCTTCTTCAACCAACTTCGTGCTCCAATTGTCACAGCCTTCGATCTGTTCTTGCTCTTTCACAGAATCCCAGTGCGCATTAAGGACTTGTCTAAGAAAAGAACCAAGACTGAGCTTACCCGGACCACCAACATTGCTTGGACAGACCTTAAAAGCTTTAGCTACAAGCCTATAAAAATTAACCTCTTCACTGTTTTCCTTACCTTCCATCAGCTTCCCCTGAGCATAATCCATCAGGTTCTTGAAAAGTGTGGATATCGACTGCACAAGGGATGGACTAAGCTCGAAGCCGCCTTCAGCAATGGTCTTTGGCTCGTCCAAGAAACCATCCATGCACTCCCATGGCTGCTCAGATTCAAGCGAATGGATTTCCTGAGCAATTTTATGAACTTGGCTACCTCCAATTCCATGGATCCATGTTGCACCCATCTCTATCCTGTCACCACCGAATTCTGAAGTGTTAATTCTGCCACCAATTCTTGGGCCTCCTTCCACAACACAGAGTTCAAACATATCTTTTGAGATAGTGGAAGTGTATAGCCGGTCTGCAGCTGCGAGACCTGCCATTCCTGCTCCAATAATCACAATTCTTGGCTTCTTGGCCACCATTTTTGCTTGTTTTCAAGATTGACTTGCACAATAAGTGAAAATATATAATTTCTTTTTCTTCAAACTCACAATGAAGAATAAAAAGTGACTGAATACAAACTGTGAGGTGAAATCGGAATCGAATTACTGAAGAATGTGCAAGGAAGTGCGTGTGATCAATGATATTTTGGCTTCTTGGGAGAAATAATCTTACTTTACATTATTTATACTATAATTAAATAAGAAAGCTAGATGAGCTCCACCGTTCACTATAGACATCCTCATAGTTAATTGTAGATTGGAGCAGTGTAATTAATATTTTATTTTTCAGTGTGCCTTAGTTTTAGCCATGAAATCAGTGGTATTATTGATTTTTTCTATTTATGTGCATGATGAAATAACCATCATGCCTCTAATGAGATGAAAATCAAGAGTTGCTTGCAGAGGTGTCATGGTAATTTCACATGTTAATGAATAGTAACATAAATGTGTAAATACTGATAAGCCCCAATAAAAAACAAAATACAAGATTTGGCTATGGAGATGTGTAGGTAATTTACTATTTTTTAAATATTAATTTATTTTGGAATGAACAATAACATTACTCTGTAAATACCTATATGCTCCCATAAAAGAGAAAATTCATGAATTGGTTGTATGAGTGTTTAGGTATTTTTTTTTAAATATTAATTTATGTCTACAGACATGTCTGCTGGACGCCACGACGGTTTTCAGCCTCATGTCACACCCCTTTTGGACGGCATATGTTGCCAACTTTAGCGGTAAAAAAAGTCCATCCGGCGTGTCACTGGATGCGCCTCCATGTCTTCGACCGTATGGTGGAGCGCATTGTGTCACACGGTTGCCGGAAACTTGCTGGTTGTCAGTTGAAAACTTTGTCCCCCTTTTCTATCTCTTGTAGGCGAAAGTTCTCAGCAATCCCAATGTTGTTGATGTTTTTATTTTAGTCCTTTATCTTTTTATTGTGTTGTATAATTATAATTTATGTTATAAAAGTTTTTATTTGTTTCAATTTTGTCATTCAATGGAAATTGATTATATATTTAGGTTTCAATTCAGTGCTTATTCTTTTAATTTTCTGATTGGGTTGAAATTCTTTAATATGTTCGTTATAGAGGTTTTGATTTTTTTAGTTTTTTTCTTTGATGAAAATTGAGTATATATTTTGTTTGCATTCCAGCACTTTTAATTTTTAATTTCAATTCTTTTATTTTTTTTATATTTGTTAAATTATCCCTATTTTTGGCCATGTTTACATATATATGCTCTTAGTTTGGTTTTTAATTTTTAATATTCTCTCTTTTGTTGAAGTAATATTTTTTAAAATAATTTAAATCTTAAAATTTAGTTTATGATTACGTTCATTTAAAAATTAACATTTCTTTTTTCTTGCCTTTATTCTTTCTTTGAGTTTTTTGGGTTTTGTTATTTGGTCTTCATGTCAAATGATTTTTTTAGCTAATTATATTTAATTTTGTTTTCTCATTTAGCTTTTTTGTTTGCTCTTCTGTTAAAGTTTTTAACTTTTTTATTCTTTGATATAATTTTCTTCTTTCCATTATTTACGTAATAATAATAATAGTTTTTTTTTCTTACTTACTCTTTTATTAAAAAATTTGAGTTTTTTATTGCTTAGGGTAATTTAATAATTCATTTTTTTTAGCACTAATTGTAATGATAATTTTATTTATTATAATCATGATAATATTAGTGGCATTATTGATCATAATACTAATAGAAATTGTTATTTATCATAATGGTTATAGTGCTTATGGTGTTGACAACCATTCCTTTGATGATAATAATAACAATAACTCATAAAATAATATAGAAAATATCAATAATGACAAAGAAATTATAATAATAATAATAATAATTATAATATTTTTTATTATGTTAATAAAAGTAAGAGTGTTGACTATCATGATGATTATTGCTATAATAATGACAATTATTATAACAATAAAGATGATGATGACAATAGTATTGCCAATAATAATCAAAATATTGATTATTTACAATAGTAGATATGATATTTTATGATAATAACAATAAAAATAACAATCTAAATAATTCATTAGTTGATGTAGTTTTTGTGAAAAATGATTTTTATAAATTTTTAAATATGATATTTTAGATTTAATATCATTTGAACAAAAAATATATGAAGCCACAAGTAGACAAGATTATGTGAATCCTAGTGAAATTTAATGGTATTCGCAACTTCAAGATCAATTTAACCCAAGTTTTGTTAAGATTTGATTGAGTTTATCACAATGGAAGACTTGCTCCCAAGACAACAAGACTATAAATAGACTCAATCACAACGCCAACATCTAGAGACGAGCAAGGGAATTATAAATTCACAACAAAGAATAGTCAATTCTTTGAAGAGTTAAAAGTTCAATCAAGAACCAAGAAGGAGCAACCAAAGTCAGCTACAATGCTGGAAAATACTGTCCAAAAAGTTGTCCTAACATTATTCCTAAAGAGTATGTATACTCTAAGCCAAAACCCTAGTTTCCCTTATGGGCCTCACATTAACTCATTTTAAATAATAATTAACCCAAGCTAAAACTAGCTCAAAATAATTAAAATAAACAAAATAAAAAATATATAAAACCCAAACAAATTGTCTCCTCTCAAAATAATTAAAGTTTGATAACCCAACTAATTAAATAAGACAAATTCCTTGTTTCCGCATTATGTTTTGCAGCAGCAAGACCCAACTTAAAATGGATGGTTCTCTCTCATCTTATTGAATTAGAAGGCTTTACATATACCTTTGGAAAGGTATGGAAGTGTAGTTTTCATCCCAAGTAGAATCACATCCAAATTGTATTTGTACATCTAGTTATGATTGAAAGAGTAATGAAAGGTCAAATTGTCTGAATCTAGTCTTCTTCTACCATTTCTTGTGTAATGGTTTTGGATCCACCAACAAGCCCCTCTTGAACATGAATCAAATTAATCAAGGCTTGCTTTTTATTATTACAAATCCTCTTGAAGTCCACCTTAGCCCATGTACCTTAAAGAAGTTCATTGAAAGCTTCTTTGAACTTCTTAGCCTAAGCCTAATAATTGGACTAACTAGAGTCTCTAATAGATCATTTGATGGTTGGATCGCATCATAAGATGGGTAGAAAAATTGGATAAAATAATCTATAGTAAAAAAATATACGAGCCATTTACCTTGCACTTTGCTAGAACCAAATTCTTAAAAATGTGAAGAAAATATTGATGGTCCTATATTTTCTTTATTGTGCTATACATTTGACCAAAATAATCAACCTATAAAACTTTTGATTATTTTATTTTCTTATATATTCATTTTCTTATGAATAATGTGTTCAAAATAATGATAATAATTATTTTTTAGGTTTTTGTTTCTTAAAATTTGAGAATGATTATATCTTTTGATATTTGTTTAATTTTAATGTCTTCGAATATATATGAGCTAAATGTTTTTGAAAAAAAATCAAATTTAATTTAATCTCAGTATTCTAATATCACATAAAATATAATAATACAAAAAAAAATATTAAAAAACTAAAAACAAATAATCTCATTTTATTTTATAACAATAATGATAGGGGCAACGATGATATTGTCAATTTAACAAATAATCTTAGAAACTAGAATATTAATTATTTACAATAATAATTATAATATCAGCTTTAATAACTATGATAATATAATAATCATGATGCTAACAATAAGAATAATAATTGAAATAATTTATTAGTTGATGTATATTTTTGAAAAAATTATTTTTGTGGCTTTTTTATGTATGAAATTTTAGATCTAATATCACATAAATAAATAAAATATACATAGCCACACGTTGACAAAATGGGTAAGAAAATTGAGCCAAATTATCTACAATAAAAAAAATATAGAATACACTTGCCCTACGCTTCACCATAACCAGAACTTTTTTTATAATGTTGTACATTTGAGCTAAATAATTAGCTATCTACCACTTAAATTATTACCCAAGTAGTTAAAACAAAACCACCAATCAAAGTGTTTGCTGCGTAAAACAAATCACTCATCTGTGCTAAAATTCATCGATATCGATTTTACTATTTGCTCATAAAATAATTCATCAAATAAATAAAACATACATAATAGTTAATCAGTGTGTTACTCGAAACACATAGCTCAATTTCAATGAATTTTATTGATTCCAATTGTGCAATCTACCAATTAAATAACTATAAAAAAATTTAACAATAGCAACATTCAATCACTTTTAGACGAAAAAATAACATATTTTAAGGTAACCAATTACAACAAGTATAAAATCAATTAATTTTTCACATTAAAAAAAGTTAAGCGTGGCGTGCGAGCAAGTAATCAATTTTAATATGTGCTGGTAATCATTTGAAAATTAATAATAATTATGATTTATATTTTTTTTCCCTTCAAGTCACATAATTTCTTAAAATATCATAATATTTATTTTTATTCTATCATTTATTTATTTTTTAATTGATTTTTTGTTAATATTGTTAGGTCTTAAATTTTCTAATTATTATTGATAAGACATTCAAAATAATAATAATGATTTATATACACACACACACACACACACACACACACACACACACATGACCTAGGTTTCTTTGGATTATTTTTTTTACTATCATTGATCTGAAATAATTTTAATATATTGTTAGGTCTTAAATTTTCTAATTATTATTGATAAGACATTCAAAATAATAATAATGATATATATATATACACATGACCTAGGTTTCTTTGGATTTTTTTTTTTACTATCATTGATCTGAAATAATTTTAATATAATAATATGAGTAATAAATATTATAAAATAAAAAAATCATGGATTTTGTTTTTAACAATAATTATGGTCTCGCTAATTTTTATTATTTTTACTGTTTAGGGATTTATTTAGTTTTTTTATTGTTTTTTCATTAATATTGTTAGCTGTTGAAATTTCTAATTCTTATAGATAAGATATTCAAAATAATGACAATTATTATTTGTAAGTTTTTTTTTCCTTATAGGTATGTGAGACTAATTATATATTGTAATATTTATTTAATATGAATGTCTTAAAATATATAAAAAAAATGAGCAGACTTTTCTTTATGGATCTCATGTTAATTAAATCTCAGTGCTCTAAAATTTTTTAAATATAATAATATCATGGAAAAATCTGAAAAAATAATATTTTATAATTTTAAGAGTTGCATTTTTTCTTGCAAACAACAAATAATATATCTTTAGTCAATATAATCAATTGCAGTTTTGCTATCTACAAATTAAATTATTACCAAAATAGTTAAAATCAAATCACCAATCAAATTGTTTGGTGCATAAAACAAATCACTTATCTGTACTAAAATTCATTGACTATCATTTTACTATTTGCTAATTGAAGATTTCATAAAAAAAATTAAAACATTCACAACAATCAATCATTATGTTACACGGAGCACATGGCTCATTTAAAAAAAAAAAATTATTCCAATTGTACAATTTACTGATAAAATAATTATCAAAAGAGTTTTATTAGTAGCAACATTTAATCGCCTAAACATATTCTATTAATTACAATTTTAGTAATTAAATATTAAAATAATCAATTAAAATAACCAATTACAATACGTATAAAATCAATCATTTTTCAATATACAAAAAGACCAGATAAGTCATTCAAAATAATGACAATTATTATTTTTAAGTTTTTTTCTTATAAATATGTGACGCTAATTATATATTTTAATATTTATTTGATGTTAGCGCCTAAAAATATATATATTGACAGAAAACAATGACCTATGATTTTTTGGAGAAAAATATTAATGTCAGTGCTCTGAAATACTTTTAATATAATAATATGAGGAATAAATATTTTTTTAAAAAATGGATTTTAATTCTTATTTTGTCATCTTTTGATTAAGTTTATTTATTAGAAAATTTTAATTCTTGGATTTTAGATTATTTTTGTAGAATAAAAGAAATTATATTTTTATGTATAATATTTCAGATCTAATATTACTAGGAAAAAAATATAACTTATAAATAAAATGGGTAGACAAATTTACCTAAGTTATCTACAATTAAAAAATATAAGAATCACTCCTCATGCGTTTCGATTACACTACTCCTTTTAGACGGGAAATTTTTTTTGAATAGATTTAATATATTTTAATTTCATTAAGTAAATATTAAAATAACTAATTACAACACATAAAAAAATAATTAATTTTCTACATGGAAAAAAAATATAACATAACATGCGGGCAAATAACCTCGTGTATATATATATTAACAAGCTTTATTGTACAAATTATTTGCAGTATCCTAAGTCTGATCTTTCTCCTAAATCGAGATCGAAGGCAGTGCAGATATGCATCATCAGGTGCATCTTAATTCTTAGGATTCTTTGGAATCATCTTAAAATGGGCAACAGGCTCAGCCTGAACGAGAGAGCTTACCATGCATTCACCCCTGAAGGTGTGATCTCAAGCTACCATGTTTGTAAGTTCGCTGTATACGTAACAGTAAGCATATTATTACTACTGTGGAGGGCTTGACTCACTATATAGATGCTGGTCGGATTGACTCACTAGCTGCTGATCATGCAATGATTTTGTGATCGCTGAAACCTTCACTGATTCACATCAACTATACAGCTAGAGTTGATGCGTCAATATTATCAAAGCAAAGTCAATCTTCACGACCCCCAAATATTACTCCACCTCGTCTCTTGAGCCATGCATGCAGCATATAGACTAGAAAGGGGTCTCCGTAGGGGCACGAGTACTCCCATGCCACCAAAGAAAATAGTTGCTATCACTGTCTCTAGCGAAAAAACTATATATTGGATCAACGTCTCTCCTTTCTCTATGCTTTGGCAAACTGGTTCGGTTACCTTGTCTCATGCAACAACTTTTATCTTCTTAACGAGTGCTCCGGGTTATTTTATGTCTGCTTCAACAGTTCAGAATCTGCTGGGGTAGAATTCTGCAGAGCAAGCAAACTATTCGATCTGTTGCAGATACAAATTGCACACAGTTCTATCTGTCTCAAAACAGTTCATCATCTTTATTATCAATGACTGGCCCTTTCATAGCTATTTACTAAAAAAGTGCCTTACGATGTGCATGCATTAGGCGTGACAATCATCAAGAAATAACAAAAGAAAAACTAATTGCATAACTTTAACAATTTGTAACAATCTAAACTAATTGTAACCATTAATTGTTATCTCTTAACAGTCTATCAATCCCTCCCTTAAATTGCATTCAGTTTACACTTGGAATTTCACATACACCTTGCAAACTTCAAAGCTTCACAAACACCTCCAAATTGAGGGCTTTATCATGATATCAGCTACTTGATCTTGAGTGTTAAGTGACTCAAGATAACCACCACACTATCACTTACCATTTCATGAAGGAAGTGAAACCTGATATCAATATGCTTGCTCTTGCCATGCCATGGAGTATAGGATTCTTTGAAAGTTTGATACTTGAATTATTATCACACCAAATCATAATGTATTTCTTTTGTACACGCCTAAGTTGCTCCAAAACTCTTCTTAGCCAAACACATTGACAGGTACATGTAGCAGCAGCAATATACTCAACTTCAGTGGTTGATGTGCTAACAATAGGTTGTTTTTTAGAAGGCCACAATACTGCTCTAGAACTAAGCATGAACACACACTATAGTACTTTTGCGATCATTTATATCTCTAGCAAAATCACTATTTGAGTATTATGTGAGTTGCTTACAACCTCCTCTTTTGTAGAAAAGTCCTATATTCATTGTTCCCATCAGGTATCTAAGTAATCTTTTACTGTTGACCAGTGTTGCTCTGTTGAACATGCCATAAACCTACTCTAATAAGACTAACACAATACATTAAATCAGGTCTGGTTGCAGTCAAGTACATGAGATTATCAACCTCCTGCTTGAACATACTTGCATCAACCATGGTTCCTTTCTCATCCTTTGATAATTTGCAGTTCTTTACTGAGTTGCTTTTGTCCATGCCAAATCATTTTAAGATTTCTTGGGCATACCTTCTTTGACAAATATAAATCCCCTTATGATGTTGAAATACCTTAATCCCCAATAAATATCTTATTTTTACCAAGTTTGACATGTCAAATTCAAGCATCATCAACTTTTTAAATTCTTCACACATTTTCCTGTTATTTCCAGTGAAAAGTAAGTCGTCAACTTAAAAACTAACAATCAACAACTTCTTTCTTGTCTAGTGAACAAAGTGTGTTCACAGTAGCACTTTTTGAATCCCTCCTTAGCAAATTAAGGCTCAATTTTGCTATACCAAACTCGTGGAACATGTTTGAGACCATATAAGGCCTTATTTAGTTTATAAACTTTGTGTTCCTCTCCTTTCTTCTCATAACCTTATGGTTGTTAAGCAAAAACTTCCTCACTAATTTCACCATGTAGAAATGTGCTTTTTATGTTTGGTTGAAAGATGCTCCATTCTTGTTGAGCTACTAAGGCAATTATCAGATGTATGGTGTCTAATCTTGCAACTGGAGCATACACTTCTATGTAATCAACCTCATATTGTTGTGTGCATATTCATTTTCCACAAGTCTAGCCTTGTATTTATCTATCTCACCATGTTCATTAAGCTTTGTTTTGAATATCCATTTCACTTCAATGTTGTTCATTCCTTCAGGTAAAGTAGTTAGAACCCATGTGTTGTTGCGTTCAATAGCCTCAATCTCATTGTTGATGGCATCTCTCCATTTCTTGCTCTTCATGACTTCCTCAAATGTAGAGGGATCAGCTTCTGTGAGAATAATCATAGCATTTAGGTCTTCTTCTTTTGGCAGACTCTCCCATGTTTCATAATCTTACATCCAGGGTGGAATTTGTCTGACCCTCCCTAAAACTGAATAATTCTCATCATATGTAACACTAGAGTGTGTGCATGAATTAATTGGATTGTTGTATTTATGCTATTTAAATTGGCTTTTTCATTCTTATTAGCTTTTGTTCTAGGTTCTAAATTTGAGTTGGCTTCCCCAATCTCATTATCTTCTGTTTCAAGTTCTCCATTTAAGTTGGCCTCTTTAGTCTATGCTTCTTCATTTTGTTCTTTAATATAACCCCATTATGGCACATCTGTAGTTATTTCTTCCCTGTTTTAGACTCATCATTTACTCCCAACAAAACACATTGTATGCTTTTATTATCCAACTTAATTCTTTTTTGCTATGGTATATGTATATGAGCCAAGCACCTAAAAACTCTGAAATACTCTACTGTACGCTTCATACTACTCCATGCTTCCTCTAGAGCTGTGTTTGGGATGGCTTGAGTAAGGCTCTTGTTGAGCACATGCACACACCATCTCATAGCCTCTGGCTATAGGGCCTTTGGTACTTGTTTGTTTGTGAGAATTCATCGTGCTAAATTCATTATAGTTCTATTTTTTTCTCTTAGCAACTCCATTCTGCTGAAGAGTATATGCTAAGGTTAATTGCCTTTTTATACCATTTTCTCTGCAAAATTCCTCAAATTCATTTGAGGTGAACTCACCACTTTTATCATTCCTTAGACATTTGTGGTAAGCTCTTGTTTCCTTTATAACACATACCTTATACCTTTTGAACATGGAAAGAGCTTCTGATTTTTCATATTAGAAGTAAATCCATGTTTTTTGGCTAAATTCATCAATAAAGCTCAAAAAATACCTCTTGTTATTGTTTGATTCTGGCTTTATATGGCCACATATGTCTACATGCATCAATTCTAGTTGATATGATGCTCCCCATAGGCTCCTTTTAGGAATGGATTCTCTATGTTGCTTGACAACTAAACATGTTATGCATACCCTTACATAAATTATTAGTGAAGGAAGTCCTCTAGCCATCCTTTTGCATTGAAGGGTTCTCAACCCTTTAAAGCTCACATGACCAAACCTATAATGCCACAAGTAACTCTCATCCTCTATTACAACTTGAAGACAAGTGGTGGCTCTAGGTCTCATGGTTGCAAGCATAGCAAACATCCTATTCGTACTCATTTCAGACTGGATAATTAAGCCCTTGATTGGATGAAAGACTTTGCATTTTCTATGATGAATTAGAATTGTTACACCTTTACCTTGAAGTTTCCCCATGCTTAACAAGTTGTTTTTAAGCTTAGGTACGTAATAAACCTTAGAAATGACTTGAGTAATTCCATTTACTTGCATTCACACATTTTCCTTCCCCATGACCATCATTCTTGAATTGTTACCTATCTTCACTGTGTGCTTGAATTGATCATCCAAATCCGAGAACCATTCTTTATTCCCACTCATATGATTGCTACATTCGGAATCCAAAAACCAAATTTCTTATCTCTCATGGTTAAGCTCTTCATAAGCCATTAGTAGTAGGTCCTCTCTTTCTTCTATTTCTGCAAAATTAACTCCTCTTTCCCAAGTAGGACACTCATGTTTAAAGTGTCCTAATCTATGACATTTAAAGCGTTCAATAAAAGCTTTGTTGAACTGTTGTCTGTCATTACCCCTTCCCCTTCCCCTTCCCCTTCCTCATCCTCAAAACACCCTTCAACCTCTTTTATTGGTGCTTTCTTCAACAGTTATCTTGAGAGCTTACTCTTCAACTTGATGACCATTTATCCTTTGTTCATGGGCTAATAAATTCCTTTTCAACTCATCAATAGTCAATGTATTTAAATCATTTGATTATTCAATGGAGCAAACTACATGGTCAAATTTGGAGGTCATGGACCTTAATACTTTTTCATTAATGATAGTTTGGCCCATTGTCTCACTGTGATTCTTCATTTTATTGGCTATTTTGAGAGTACAAGCAAAGAATTGTTAATTGCCTCACCCTCCTTCATGTGTAGAGTCTCAAAGTCCCTTTTAAGTGCTTGTAATTGTGCCCTTTTCACCTTCACAGAGCCTTGGTACTTTTCATGGAGTACCAAATACCTTTCGATGTATCTCTATTGAGGATGATTTCCATGACATTTTGATTTGTGGCTTGGAAAAGGTAGTTATTCACCTTTAAGTCCTTAAGCTTTTACCTTTCAATATGTTTGCGTTGTGCTTCTATCTGATCTTTACTCAATTCTAAAACCATTACCATAAAGACAGATCCTGTGTCAACCTCTCATTCTTATTGAAATCCTTTTCTCAATCAAATCCTAATATTCTTTGTAATGGAGGAAGTTATCCATCAACATTGCCCAGTGATCATAATGTCCATCAAATTTGGGAATAGTTGTCTACATAAAGCTACTATTATTGCCTTCTGTCATTCTGTTTTTCATCACCCAATTTTTGGGTGATTCCCCAAAATATACCAAAAAATAACAAAAATAAAAATAAAAAGGCCAGCGATGGTAGAAAAATCAGTGTGGAAATTTTGGTTGTTTTCGAGAGTCTAATCGTATCTCTTTTATCCCCAAAAATAGAGGAAAATACAAATTTAAGGAAAAAATAATTTATCATTGGATAAATCTGTGTAAAAATTAAGTCATGCAACATAATTATATTTTTATGGGTTGATATGATTTAATCATCAACCAATTTAAAAGTGTAATTATGTTTAAGAATTAATTTATGGCTCAATTGAAGGGTCTAATTATACTTTAAATTTGTCATGTCAAATTAATTAAAGGCTTAATCGATGAAAAATCAAATTCTTTAGCTTAATTTGGGTTCAATTGAGAAGTTTGGAATTTTCAGAGACCAAATTAAATTTTTCTAATCTAATTGCGCGAAGTCAAGGGTCAAATTTTAGACAAATGAATTTTAATGGTCGAATTAGGGATTGAATTACACAAATCCAAAATCAAGGACCAAAATGAAAAGAACACGCAAATTTCTCTCTATAAATAGAGTGAATTGCCTTATAAAAAGGGAAGAGGGGACCAGAAAAAGGGGACCCAAAAGAAAAGAAATAAAAAGAAAGAAAGAAAGAAAGGAGGAAACCCTAATCTCTTTCCCATTTTGAGAGCTGCAGCCGCCAGCACCTTGAGAGGCAATTGTAGCCCCTTCCTTCCTTTTTTTTTTCCTCTATTTGGCCGGTCAATCTCCCTCCTCTTCGTCAGCGAGCCCCTTCCATCTTCCCTTTCTCTCTTCTCACAACCAGCCCTCTCCGGCCAGCCATCATTTCCTTTCCTTCTCCGGCCATTGACTCTGCCAGCCCTCACGGCTTGGTTCCTCCCGGTCTCCCCAAGATCACACTTCCACTCCATCTCCCTCCGACAATGCTCCCTTTCTCGTCAGCTCTCCACCCCACGGTAGCCCTTCACTCCTTTCCTTTCCTTCCCGTCGGCCACTAAAGCAACCCATCTAACAGATCTGCCTCCTAGCCATGGTAGCCAAACCCACAGCCCCCTCAGCTCTCGTTTCTTCATCTTCTTCTTCGGCAACAACACTGACCACCGTCGACCACAGCAGCCTTCATTTGGCAGCGCTGTCTGCCTCCAGCACCCCCACAGCCTGACTCTTTTCCTCCCCATCTGTGGCCAGTTCCTCTGCACTGATGGCTTCCTTTCTTCTCCTTCCAGCCACAAATCAGTCACTTGAAGAAAGGGAAGAGCGAATTTGAAATCTGTTAAAGAAAGAGCAGATATGGCTGGAACTTTGCTTGTGTGTTGTTGTATTTATGCTTTCTATTTTGTAGGTCCTTGAACATCATCACCGGTGAGAGAAGGAAGGGGAGAGGCTGATCTACACCCCCCCTGCCATGTTGTTCCTCCGGCGATGGTGCATGGAACCAAGCACTGCTAGTAGTGGTGGCGCGTGGGACGACGCACCACCACTGCCCCTGCGTGGCTTTAGCTGTGAACAATGTTTTCGAGGTTGTTTTTGTGATTTTGGATGTTGTGTTTGTGTTTAAATTGTTGCTATGTTCATTTATTTTTGTAAATGTTATATTATGTAATATGTACAATGTAACAAAAAAAATAATGAAAAACGATAATGGGTGTGTGAGCTGCATGGGAAAAAAAAAGAAATAAAAAAAACATAAAAATTGCATTTTAAAAAAAAAAGAGAAAAAAAAAATGTGTTTTCATGCATACGACCTGATTCCAAAGTTCTTCCCTTTGTATTTTTTGCAAAAAAATATGTTGCATCTTTTCCATGTTTTAAAAGTGAAAATTTAGGTATCGTAACTAGTTTACAATTATCTGTTGACATTCGGCCAAAATGTCAAAAATAATTTAACAATTATTTTGTTTTATCTATCATGATGTAAAATTACACTATAAAGTACACTCGTAGATAGTTAAAATGTGATTTTCAAAATGCATTGTGAAATTTATTTGTCGATTAGTTTTTCAACCCACAATGAGGTAGATATTTTCTCTCGGAGAGAAATCTAAGTCAAATTTTAGGAAAAGACCAGTAAAAATGACTTAGGAAAAACCAATCAAACAACAATGCAGCTTGCCTTAGGTAGGGTGCACTGGGGGTGATGCGTCTTTCTCTTGCACAACAAGTCCCCTTATCCAGACTCTCATAGACCATTAGGTTTCTAATGACCTTAATACTAGGTGGGGACTCCTAATAATAGTGGTAATTTTTACGACTATAAAACACCCCATCATTTTCACCACGCACCATTGTCTCCTCCAAACCCGGGGGGACGGTAGGGAGCGAAGCGTGAAAAAATCACCGTCGCGATAGATGGCGACTCCACTAGGGACATTGCTGGACTGAGCATTGTTTGTTTGATTGTTATTTTTTAGTTCATTTTTTTTACTCACATTCCTATTGCTTTAGCATGCATTTTTTATGTTTTAACATTCATTTTACTTTCATTTCATGCATATCATTGAGTTTGAATTAATATCCTCATGCATTTTAATTTCTTGAATAAACCCAATTTCTGAGTTAGGTGGGGATTAGCGGTCTGCTTCATGACTTTCAGTCGGGGTTCAGATTCATGAAATGTCCAACTATGATCTGTGTGTTTGCTTGATAATGGCAGTCATATTGTGCCCCAACCATTTCTTGTAAACCCCCACACCACATTCACGTGAGGCGGTCACTAGGCAGTTCATAGACCCTTTGAGACCAGGTAGAAAGCTTACCCTTCATGTAACGACCTAGAACTTATCTTTGGGTATAAATGCTTCGATAATTCACCTGTCATGTTTGTAAATTTACATCCACATACATCTGCATCCATCATATCATTTCATTGGCATGCAGAAACAGGTCCCCAAAGAGCTTTTGTTCCTCACACTCAACTTTGTCAAAGAAATATGGACAGAAGAATGTGCTCATTGCCATGTTCACTCAAAGAAAAGCTACATTCCTGAAAACCAGTGTAGCTTCCCTTGCCGGTTTACTTGAGCGAGCACTGAAATGATCTCTATAAAAAACTTGTACCGATGTTGGAAAATGTAGTTTGCTTCCATGATTTCCTCTCGTTTCTAGTCATGTCTGCACATTTTATCTCTATTTTGACTTATCATCAACTTTGCCCACATTACCACAAGATATATTGTTAAACGAGTTTTGTCCAATAATATCATGTATTTTCTTGTGACTATGATGTGTCCAATATATGTGCGTCTTATACCCTTTCCATCCAATTCATACATGACATCATGATTTCATGAAGATTTTTGACAAATCAAAGTCTAGTATGAAAATAAATGTTAATTTGTTGTTTGTTTAATAAATATGTTCTGAGAATTCAAAGGATTTTTATTGAAGGGTGATCTCATATCCCAAAAACCCACATAATAAGTTAATCTTATAGATGAACAAATAACCCAAAAAACAAATCAAAAAATATTTCGCATGGAAAAGCAAAGTCTACCAATCTTGAATGCATGTTTTTGAAATGAAGAGAGGCCATCTTTGATATGCCTTCAAGAAGTCTCAAATATCCCTTGCAGTCCCTATTTGAGCCTAATAATTATTTCTTGATAATTAACCCTAACAAGGATCACACCCTACACTAGGGGGCAAGTGCGAAGAAAGAAAAAGAAAAAAACTTTTTCAATTAACAAATTAGTCCTCAATGACAAAAGATGCCCAAAGAAAGCTGGGGGTAAACATAAAAAGGTTTTTAGTACACTAACAAATCAATTCAATATTTTGGTAGTACTAAAAACCCAACATAAGAAGCCCAAACAAAATACTGCTGGGCATGTCACGATAAAAACCCAAACAAAATACTTGGGAGCATGTCAGGTCAACATGATGACACTGCTAAAAACTCATGATCAAGAGCCCAAACAAATACTTGAGGGGCATGTCAAGAGATACCCAAATAAAGTTGGGGGGTCATAAACATAAAAGGAATTTGAGTACATGACGACAAATCGAGTCAACATGATAATACTAAAAACCCATGATAAAAGGCCCAAACAAAATACTTGGGGGCATGTTTAGAAAAAAGCCCAAACAAAGTGCTAAGGGGCCTGTCAAGTCATGAAAATCAATCATAAGGACTAAAAGGATTTCTAAGAGTGAGAACTAAGTGATCCTTAGTCTAGAAAACCCTCAAATACTTTTTGAGCCTTCAAATATCTATTTTTTATAGCCAGCAACCTGAGCCTACATTACAAGCCTGATAAAGCCCTTTCTGATCAAATACAAGTATTCTAGATTGATAGGCAATGCTTTTCCATGCGAAACAAGCCATACAAATACTTCATCAAACTTGATCAAAGCCTTTTTGAAATATAAGACATGTAAACAAGCATCATTTCACATTCTTGTCAAAATCAACATAAAACCTGACAATGAGATCACTTGAATTCTTTTGAGAACAAGTTTGCTTAAACAAACATCAAAATGATTTTTATGCTTGGAATGACTTTGAAATTCCAAAAATCTTATATGAAAATAATTTTTGCAAACAACCATCCCTTTCCTAGAAAGACTTGAAGCCTAAAGCGTTGATGTAGCATGATCTGAATGGGGTAATCAAAATGATTTTTTTATTTGAAATGACTTTGAAATGCCAAAAATCTCACATGAAAACACAATATTTGCAAATAACCAACCCTTTTCATGCAAACTAATTGAACAACTTTAACAAAGTAAACTCAGTGTAACCATAAACTATTATCTCTTAATAGTCTATCACAATCAATGTCTCTCCTTTCTCTATACTTTGCAGAACTTATCTGGTTCAGTTATCTCGTCTCATGCAACAACTTTTATCTTCTTAACGAGTGCTCTTGATTATTTTATGTCTACTTCAAAGGTTCAGAATATGCTAGGGTAGCATTCTATAGAGCAAGCAAACTACCATAATTTTGTATCTCAAATTTCAAACAACTACTTTTCCCTGATCAAATAGTTATATTTATGGTGGTTTCTTTAACCACTAACTATGCTTAGAGTTATTGAAACCTAGCAACAGTTTTCTAGAAGAAACTTTATATCACCATTGAAAAAAAAGAAAAGTAGAACCAATATAAACATGTACAATATTGGGGGGGGGGGGGGACAGTAGTATAAACATCTAGTAAATTTAAATACATGTAGAAGCAATTCTTCTATAAGTGACAAAAAAAATCTAGTCCCTTTTCCTCCTTTTCTTTTATATGCTCTCTTCTTTATTTTTCTTCTCTCTTTTTTTATTGTTATTGTTAATAGACATGCTAATTTAGTCTCTCTTTTCTTTCTTGAAGTGTCAAGATTACATTAGCATCCTTTAAAGAGTTAAAGATGCACTTGAACATCCTTTAAAGAGTCATTATGTAGCTCTTATCTCTTTTACTATATTTATTAAATAACAGTAATATGAATTGGTTTGGCTCATCATGGGTGGCCCAAATCAATTTCTCATTTACATATTTTTAAAATTAGGGTTGAAAAGAAAAATTAAAGTATAAACATGCCTTGTGATTATTATATCATTGTAACATGTATGATCCCTCACTGTTAGAATTAACAAATAATAAACAAAAATATTTGTGGGTATTTGCACTAATTGTTCATTGTAAAATCTTGTTTTGTTAGTGATTCTATTGGTATTGAATATACTGATCACTTTTATAATTGAACAAAGTGAAAGAAAAATTATCTAAAACATTGGTGGCACTGAAAAAAAAGAGGAGACTACTTGGGACTATAAGGATAATAAGCAAGAACACTTAGACCACTCTAATGTGATTGCATCTAGATAAGCATTCGAAGCAATGTGGTTGTCTCAGCACAAAGTTCGGTGTCTTATCACATATGTTTTTGGCTAAAGCCGCCTGAAAGTAGAGAGTTTGCATGGACAAGACTAATTTGGACAAGGTTCCAACGGTCAAAAAACTACAAGTCATTTGCAAATTCTCAACCGTAGTGTTAAAGAGTCCAAAAACCCAATTACTATCAAGTCCATCAGACAATCCTACCTTTAACCATATATCTGAATCAAAATTTGGATAGGTTAAAGGATTGACCTTGTATATCTCTTTCAACCGACTATTATATATTTACTTGAAAGAAAAAAGTTAAAAAAAATCAATGAAATAATAACTTAATAAAAACAAATTGGTGACAATCAACATACCATAAACTATTAAGTGTGTCTATCCATTTACAGTTGTTGTACTCTTTTTTGTGGTCGCTAGACCACATATACATCTCAATAAAAAGCAATAACAATAATGGATAGCATTTAAGATCCATAGCCAACAAGAAAAAATATTTTCAGTTAAAAATACTAAGAAAAAATAATAAGAAAATTGATGTAATCAAACAAAAATTTCTACCATCCGCTTCGCTTGCAAATTGAACAACACCAAGCACTGGTGTGTGCTGTGATATCGCAGTCATATAAATTAATTATCCTAACTTAAAACATACAAGATAATATAGAGCAAGCAATGGATTAATCCCACGAGAAAGGTTTAGTTCAGATTTAAAGTAAATTAGGAGGATTGGTGATTATCTAGACCAAGACAGAATTATATAAGAAAGAAAAATTAAATAAAATCAAAATTCATTAGGAAACAAATCTTGGATCGTAAGTAAATATCCACATATAGAAATCAAAACCAATCTTTGAAGTGAAACTTCAAATTAGATTCTGAATTTTTTTTTCTTAATATTAATTAGTGAACAAATCCATTGTATAACCATCCTTAATCAACAAGCAATCACTATGCTAATGTTTAAGTCAATGGCAGTCTTAAGAACTAAATAAATTGATTAACCTATACAACATAATTATTCGTAACTCATGTTGATTGGTTTAATGTTTTACCTTAAAATAATAATGTAGATCCACTATAATTATTAAGCTTAGTTGCTTCATAAGTTTTATACCATAACTCCGATTTTGATAGAAAATTTAGTGCCTGTTTGGAACTACGTTCCAACCGGCTTTTTGCCGAAATTTAAATTTTTTTTATTTTAAATAAAATAATTTGGTGTTTTTAGATCATTTTGATGTGCTGATGTCAAAAATAATTTTTTTAAAATAAAAAAAATATCATTTTGATGTATTTCTAAATGAAAAGCACTTTGAAAAGCAACCACAACCACACTCCCAAACACCTCCTTAGCAATAGATTGTTCGCAATAACATGTTAGAGATTATTTTAGCAATTAAGATAAACAATCATAAGAAAACAAAAATATTCATTAATCATGTAAACAAAAAATAAATGGTAGAATAAATCTCATAATTATTAAAATCCGAAGGTTTATATGTTTATTCTTGCAATCAAGAAATATAGTTTAGCCTTATATATCTAAGGAAAACTACTACAAAAGATGAGAGGATGCTTGAATTTGGGATTTATGAGATAATATTGGTGCTTCATTATTATGGTCGGCTCCTTCTCTCTTAGTCTTTCCGTTCTCTCTTTTTTTAAAGCTTATAAAACCTTAATCCATACTTTATAAAATAGTCCTACTTTAAGTAGATAGTGTTACATTTAAATATTTAATAACTATTTTCCTAAAAAAGAGAAATTTGTTTGCTGGCAGAATTTATGTGTCATCTTAGAAACACATATCTTATCATATGAGCTTGTTTTTTGATGAACTTTTTGGTATGCTTATATGTCTTTAAGTCATCAATCCAAAAAAATTAAGTTTGCATCAAATGGACTTCTTTAGCTCAAGAAATTCAAGTCATAATGTTTGAAAATCAACACAAGCAAAATCCAAGATTTGAATTTTAAGGCTTTGATTTCTATGCTCTTTATTTATTTATTTTTCTTGCCATATATTTCCAAAAAGGTATGTATGTTATATTTCTAATTCCATTGTAATCACTTCATTTTGACATTTATAGCTCAAGCTCTACATAAAACATCGATTAATGATCAAATCGGTCAATTTCCTCCTTTTTGAATCTTTCATCCCAAAATACCTTTGAGAAATAAAACAAAGAATATCAAGGTATTTCATATATATAATATAGGCAAAACACTAGGTAAATATAGGTAAAATTATCAATTAATATGGTTATATCAGTGTGTGTGATAATGGAACCTAAAAAACATTGGTCTTAGTTCTACACATTAGAATATGAGTGTCACATGAAATGCTCAGATATTATGTGCTCAATGTAATTTGCTCTTATAATATCTAAAATTTATGACAACTTGAATTCCTTCCAAACTACCATGTCAATCCAGTTTGGAGGCTCTCTATCTCACACGTAATTTTTAGCTTTTGTTTGCACCTCTCATTGGAAATAATACAACCCACATGGTACAAATGAATTATTTGCTAATAAATGAAAAATAAACTCCATTTTTTTATGAAAAAAAATTATGAAGGTAGTTGAAATTACCTAATTGTATTATGATTCTCTCACACCCTTCTTGCAACATCATCAACAGCATCCTTCCAAACAAATATTTCCTTGCAATAAAACTATTGAAAAAGAAAATTTCATTAATCTCAATAAACTAAATAGATTAACATAATAAAAAAATTTAAGTTCATACTAATCTTAAACCTTATAAACCAAGCATTGACCATCGGTCTCCATTCAGGATTTTTGGAGACCTGACTCCATTGAAATAATAAAATCTACATCAATAATTTAAAGGTCAGTGTTACTGTTCCAATAGCCTCAATATTTTTAAACCTAAAATTTCATTCGTTTAATGATATTATCTTCTTAGGATTTAAAAAAAAATATATGAAAAAAAGCATACATTAAAAGCTCCTCGTCTAATAGGCATTGTACCTAGTTTAGGTGAAGAAGAAGAAAATATAAGAGAAAGATTGTACAAGGAAAAAAGAGAAAACCACACCACCAATGTGGATTTGTGTGAGAGATAGGGAGTGAGAGAAGACGAAGATAATGAATGCACAAAATTGTATGAAAAAATTTCAAAAAAGCCTCTAAAAAACTCAAAAACCCCTCTAAAAATTTTCATTTTGTCGGTAATATTATCATTAAAAAAATCAACATTAATTGTTGATACTTTGGCTTACTGTAAAATACTGACAAAATTAATTTGTTGGCAATACCATGTGTGATGTCTATAATAAACAGTCATAGGAGAAAGGGAACAATCCCTGTGATTACTATAAAATACTAACAGAATTAATAAGTTGGCAATGATGTTTGTGATATCTATAATTAATAGTGTCAAGGGAAAAGGAACGGTCCTTATGGTAAATGAAAAATTATAATGGACTTAATTTGTCAGAAATACCTTGTGTAATGTCTATAATGAACAATGCTAGAGGGAAAAGAAACAGTTCTTGTGGCTACTCATATTGTATTCTTCCTTGTCAATTTATTCATCCCCATCTCCATTACAATCTTTAATGTTGATTTCATTGCTATCATTATTTTTATTGACCTGCATATGTTTATTGGACCTCAAGATATCATTCAACTCCTTAACATCAACAAAAAATATTATTATTGATGTGAAAATTTGAATTTTCTTCAAGATTGTTAGATAAAGTAATTCGGTATAGATCAACTAACTGGCCTAATTAAAAGACATCACCTTCTTTTATGAATTCATCATTATCATCTTGAACAACCTCAACACAGCCCCTAGGTTTGGTTTTCACCACGGATAATCAACCAACTCTTAAATGGTCCTTTGTAAAGAAAAAAATGTATGTGTAATAAACTTTCTAGCATTGTTTGGAAAAAACAAAGACATCATCAATATTATGGAGTCTAGCATTTGAATTAAATTCAAATAAACTATGATAGGGATCTATTCTAACTACTCTGTTAGTGGTGTTATACCAATAACATATGGATAAAAATATTATATTATGCTCGTTATAATATTGTAATTCAATGATATCTTTTAACTTTCCATAATAATCAATTTCAAACTTGTTAGAAATAGATCCGTTAACATAAACCCCACTATTATATGTCCTCCTAACATGCCCATATTGTTTAGTACAAAACATGCGTTCATCGATGAAATACTAACCTTTTGTTTAGGACCCAAACTTAATGAAAACAAGGTTGTACTAACATTCCTTTCCAATTTAGAAATCACATACAGTACATACATGAACAATTCAAACGAAATTTGAAATGAAATTACATGAAGTACATACATGAACAATTCATACGAAATTTGAAATGAAACTAAGCATTCCAAAAGGAAAAAAAAATAAAAAGTACTTACATGTCTTCTAAATTATGTGAAAAATTATTCATATTATAATTGAAAGATTTAGGATTCAATCAGCTATGAGTTTTGGGATAGGAAAAATTGGTGATGCCATTTAACAATGTATCAATATATGATATTTATAAGATATAAACTATTTGAAAATAATATGTTTAGTAGTATAATTTTTAAGTAAAAGATCTCAGTTCATCACAATTAAAAACCATATAATTATGTTCTTGTCTAAATTCTATTTCTAAATAATATCTTCTCATGACAACATTTTTTAGAATGGTTTAACCAGGATGAAAGAATATTAACAAGTTTCCACTCGAAGGCATTTCCCTACAATCTTCATGTCTTTGAACGTGGTTGATTCTTGTTGTCAATTGAGGCTTAAAATAGAACAGGATAAATATTATGATCTTTTAAACAGTATAGGCCTCGCATATCAAAGCCTCAATGTGCACCTTAATTTTAACTTTTCTCTTAAGATTGAACAAGTGCCTACAAGAAATTAAATGAATGTTTTGATTTATGTATAAAAAGACAGTGTAATTTTAATTATTATACATAAGTAATACCTAATCTCTCAAATGGATACATCCATCCATATTGGATTGGGTCACCATCTTCTGCCTCACACTGTAAATGTATAAGTAAATGTTTCATCAAGTCGAAGAACTATAAAGGGAATATCATCTCAAGTTTGCATATTATTCGAACAATATTTGTTTCAAGTATCTCCAAGTGTTGTGTTTGTAATTTGTTGGTGCATATATCTCTAAAGTAGTGATTGATCTTCGTGAGCGTATCCTATATTTTATTTAGTAATAAGTCCTAGTATGTTAACGGAATAAATGTTTGCATAAACACATGATAGTCATAATTCTTCATTTCATACAATTTGCAATCCTCTAAACTCACCAAACTTTATATGTTTGAGGCATATTCATTAGAAAAACACAACCTTTTAAGCCATTTTATAGGCTAATAGTTATGAATTTTTGTCCAAGGCAAAACTATTTTTAGGCTTTACAATCCGTGAAACATCATAAACCAACTCCATATTTTTATGATGACAAAATAAAGTTATATTCATTTAAACTTTTTTATTGTCTTTTTTCTTCCTCTTCACGTCCATAACTATGTTGGAAATGTTTTCAAACATGTGTTCTTTTCTATGTGCATGACATTAAGGTTATAAAGAAGGAAATTGGACTTCCAGTAAGGAAGGTCTTAGAAAATTCTTCGTTTTACCAAATTGTAGATCACATCAAAACCAAGGTACTTTTGCTTACCAAATTAAAAACAATAAACAATCTCACCATATTTCAACACCACATCATGTAGTTCTTCACGCAAAAATAGTGGTTGTATAACATCCCTCTTAACTCTTTCAACAAAAAAATCTTTTTTATTCTTTATGTATTTGTGATTCATTGGCAATAAATATTGGTGACAATAAAAAAAATATGTCTGTCATATTTTTGTTAGCATGAATGTTTTGTTGTTTTTAATATAGTATAAACATGCTAGTTTTTTATGCATGCTCCACCAACAAATCATTTTGTAAGCAGAAAAATCATTGATAGTCCACATCAAAGTTGTCTTTATCTAAAAAATATGTTTTCTCGATACATCATATATCAAACCCTCGAACTAATCAACGGCTAAAGACATGTGTGTGTGTGTGTGTGTGTGTGTGTTATGGTCCCGATTATAAGTACCGTTTATAATATTAGATTAAAACATGAGCTTGATACACATCCTCGGTGGCAATTTATATATCGTGAGTATCGCCAGTTAACAAGAATAGGGAGTGTACAATTACCTGAATGAATTGAATTTATTGTACATAAGCCAAGATGCATATTTTTTTACTTCTATTGAAAAATAAAGACACGCATGGTTAAAGTTTTTTTTTTATATCACCATCAAAAGGATACACCATCACTTTATCAATCGCATCTTATGAGCAATTCCATGTCATGTGCTCAGCTGTTTTTTGTGACATAAATAACCCATACAATTTAAGTGTTATTGGGAAGTATATAAGTTTTCAGTATATGACAAAAGTTCATCCCCTACCTTTTTTGTCTTTATATTGAGAATGTCCACATGTTCGCACTCGATCAACTCTGTATTCTCAAGGTAATATAACATGTAGAAGTTTTGACAAATGTCAATTTTCTAGTATCTTAGACCGAGGGGTTTCATCATGTATTTGACAACATAGAAATTCTCTTTCAGCCTGTTCCTTTATGGTAAAATTTGCCCATTTGCAATTATATCATATTCAGCTTCACTCAACCTATAATATAACCTTATTGTGAACACTCGTGCCATACTCAATAATTTATTGTAATTTTTGCAACCATCCCATAATGGCTCATTGTAGTCTTTTAAAATATCAAAAAACCTGATTGTGTCCGCATTAGGTTCTTCATCTATAATTGGACATTCACATGTATCACCCTAATTCATTTTCATCTCATCCATAACCATATTCCTATAAGGATTATTATTGGCATTTACAATTCCATGCAAGTAGATGGAACAAAAAGTTGACCCAACCACTTTTGCTATCATAGTCTCGCAAGGAACAAACTCTTCTTTGTGTGCATACCAATACATGTATTCCTTAATAATCTTTTTTTTATATAAAAGATGCATCGTGATAAAATTTGGATCAAAAAACCTTTTGTTTTTGAACCTTCTACATGGACATCTAATATCATCTCTACTGATATTTCTTGGGTTAGAAATGGTATAGTTAATAAAACGCTGAATCTCGTTGCAATAATTCATCCTACATAATTCTTAGGGTGAGTCTCAATATATCCAGAACGATCTTCTATTACTTATAGAAAACTTATATACAATAATCATGTATTAATTAAATACATTAACTAAATCAATATAATTTTATAAAATCTAAAACAAACTCTAACATGTACAAATTATAAATTCAAACAATATTTTTTAATGAGAAAAAACTATAAAACAAGTAAAAACCCGAACAAAATCAATATACTTCAAAAATTTGCAAAACAAATTAACATATTAAATTAAAAATAGTACATTTGCTTATTTAAAATGGAGCATTCTAAAAAAATAAATCAGAAAACAAATGTGCACAAAATAAAAGTTATGGTCAGTGAATTTGTTATGTTGTAATTGGGGGGAAGGTGGTTATTAGTTGTGGGGGGAGGAAATAGAGAAGGAAGAAAGAGAAAGAAGGAAGGGGAAGAAGAGGGTAAATGGTCAGGTTATAAATTAAAAGATTATCAACAGATTTACTAATCTAATATATTTGTTGGTCAATCCATTGGTAATACTTTTGTGTCATCATATTTTTGGAGTTTTTTAATCTAACTATAATTCCCTCGCTATATTTACTACTGATATTATCGATGGATAGTTTTTGTCAGTAATAGTATTTGTAAAAATCACATGTCATCTTACATGTATATTTTTTTTATCAATGAATACAAGTTGATGTGATAATACCAAAATGTTCTTTATTTTTTCTTGATTCTCTTAACTTATACTTAACTTGTTTTTCTATTGATGTCTATATATATCGAATAATTTATCAGTTGGAAACATACTAAAATAGTGAACACAAAATCTAAGTCATGAGAAACAAATGAGAGTCATAAGGGCACAAACAAAGATTACTAATAATTATTAGGGTCTTATATAATATTAAATTAAAATCTTAGTTTTTATTACCTTTATTGGTCATATTTCACACATATGAAAGGTATGAAACACAAGTTACAATGTCATTTGTTACCTCCTTGGAGTGCATGTCCTTATCCATAATATTGTGCATATTATAGTTTAGATATATTTAATGTCTCACTTTGAGTTCACTTATTTTCTCATTTATTTTTTATTCATGTTAACCCATATATAGCAATAAGATAGATAAAGTGATATTTTAAATAATCATTTAGTGTCAGAGTTATAACACATATTACAATTACCTCTTTATATATTTTATATTAAGGAAAAACTGCATTTATTAAGCTTGAGCACTCTTTTATTACTCAAATAACAAGCCTGGAATTTCCTCATCTTTATTCATTACAACATAATAGAGGCGACAACCTATGTGAGAATACTAATCTTTTATCTATTTGATATACTTCTAATTATACATTTATAACATGCGTACTTAACATAAACTTGAATGTTGTCTTACAACTTATGTAATTAGACATTAATAGCATTATTAGACATGATATCTGTGTTTGATTTTATCCTTATGTTTGACTTAGACCAATAATCAGCCCAACCTATAACTTGGGTCTTGTCCAGGTTGACTCTTGAGTTAGATTTTAATAGTATAATAATAATGATTTTTTTATCCTCGTATTAACATGAATCAATGATTAACTAGATCATACCTCCAATTAACCATTAAATCAGATTTAAAATTATAATAATAATTTTTTATTATTTTTATGTTAAACTGGGGTTAACACTTGTGGAAAAAAATTGAACAAACTTGTTCTACCCCTTCTAATGTGACAAAACAAACTTTTGAAAAGAATAATATTGATTTTTATACTATCCAATAAATATACCAAACAAGTTCATTAAAAAATTATCATGTCAAATTTATTATTGTTCAATATACCAAACACGACTTAAAATTGAGTACAGAAACTCAATAGAGACCTAACCATTTTGGCCTCTAATAAATGCCATATTCGAGAGGGACATGCCCCCTCTTATGGCTGAAATCAAAAGAAACACCCTAATAACTTCTCAGCAGGGAAGGCATTATTTATTTGACATGAATAGTTGAAGTGAGCTTGTACCATTAGTCTTGAAACGAATTCAATTTATTTAATAGGAAATAGGAAAATCGAGTTTCAACCCTTCCTAAATCCAAATTTCAATTCAACGAAAAATACACAATAGCAGTATCCTCCTGATGCATGGCGTTCTCCGACAGGGTCAAAATCCTCTATCTGGAACCGCTTCACGGGTTTATACACTTTAGTGGAGAGGCTATCTACAAAACGAATTAGACTGAGATCGACAAATAACAACGGCAAGAATATAAACCCATGCAAAGTTGAAAACTGGCCAAGTTCTTGACCATGGCAAGTTTAAACGAGTCTAAATCCCGAAAACATCTGGCCATAGTTTTGTCAAGAGTATGATTTATGCGAAATTAATCTGGGAAGGCAGATGAGGAGCACAAATATTCAACTAAAAGTCACATCTAACAAAATCCATCTACATAGGCATCCGTTCCCCTCTAATTGCTATCAGTAGGCAAGAAAACAGAATACAGCTAAATTCATACAGTAAACTTGTAGTGTTAATTCCCATATTCATACAGGTTTCTTGTTCCCAGTTTATGTCAAGGCTTTGAAGCACAGGAAACCACATGGGACTTGAACTTCTCAAGCTCTGCCAAAACCTCATCTTCTGGCCTGTAGATCAAATCACTCATGCGCCATATCTGCACACATTTTATTAATCAAATTTCAGCATTACCCCGATGACTCAAATTAGCAACATAATTCAAAAGTATTCTAAGAGAAAAAGAAAACGAAATGATATCGCTGGAAGTTTAGAATAAGAGACAATTTTGAAACTGCAATCCATCCTTCATTCGCTAAAAGTTTTACCAACTTATCCATACACTTGCACAATAAGACATTTCCATTGAAAGCAACAATTACCTGCAGCGTCCCTCCTCCACCAGTGGTATCACAGTCATCAGAGACACTGACCACGGTCCACGGATCAGATGCATTCCAATGGAAGTCAACAACTTTATCCCTGAATAGCAGCAAAAGAAAATATGACTACTTATCTTCCCATAAACAAATACATGAGAATTTCAAAAAGAATAAAGGATTCAAATATTGAAGATGCGCTTTGCTATCAGTCAAACATATAAAGAAGATTATATATGACCAAGAAAAACACAATAAACATGTCAAATCAAAAGATGAGACTAATGCTTATTGACTGAGAATTTAGAACTGTTAGTTGATTTCAATAAACCATGAGAATCTTTAAACCAGGGTAGGTAAGATATTAACGAACACTTAACAAAAAAGTCAAGGCCAGTTGAGCTTTCCCTAATTTGACAGGCTTGTGTTTTAACATTGTATGTAATTTAAATCACAAACATTTGAAAGGTTAAGGGTATGAATGTGGTTGGTCCGAGCTTTCACCATTCATGCTTCAGCCAGCCAAACCTTACACTGCATTAGCAGTCTAAGAAACTCATTAGAGAAGATGAGCCTTCAGAATAGTGTTGTCAAAAAGGCACTTAAAGGCGGCAAGTCTGTGAAATGCCTGATGCGATAGGCACTCTCCCAAATGAACCTAGGCAATATGCTAAAAATTAAATGTGCGTGTCATAACAGTCATATAAAGTTATATTTTTCACCCTTAAAACAAAATAAGATAGTTTAAAATAGTTAGTAGCCAAATAGATTAAAAAACAAAAAGAAATATCATCATCATTATATATTAATCTTCATATCATCTTTATCCATGCTTTCCTTTCTATTCCTTCACTTGAATCCTTCATACCCTTCATTTCATGATTAAAATTGAAAAACTCATCTCTCAAACTATATTGCACTTGTTTAGAAAAAATTCAGGTATTAGCTGTACAAATGTGTTGTTCTTCAACTCCCACTGTTGCAGAAGGAAAGCGTGGTTGATGTTTCTCTTTTAGTGTCCATCATCTGCTTGTCTCCCACTTTAATGATTCAAAAAAACAATTACTCTAATTTTTGTTTTTTACACCCCCAAGTTGTTTCTTATGGTAAATTAAAAAAATGGACAAATAGGTCAAAACATAAAACATTTTTCTAAAAGAAAAATCCAACATAAAAGGATGAACTTCAAGCAAGTGCTAGCTTTAGTGCCTAGCACGGCTCGCCTAGGCAGCGCCTCATTGAAATCCAACCCTTGAGGTTACTAAAGGCATTGGGGCCTCGCCTTGCCTCTCCTGGAGTGCCTAGGCAAGCACCTCTTGACAACACTACCTTCAGAATGCTAACAAGATAGAGATCAGGTTCAAGACATCTCATAAAAATATTTCTCGCAACAAAGAGATGTTGCCAAAGATTCCCAAAAGCCAAATCCAGAAAATAGAAGAAACAGTGTTTTTCAATATAGATACGGTAGGCATTCAAGGCAAAGAGGCAATCAGGTGAGATGGTTGTATCCAACAAAGAACAGTCAGCACCTATAGAGAAATTGAGGTTCATGTAGCTGCATGGAGATGAAAAATGATAAAGAACCATATCAAATGACAAATGTTAATGCACCATATTGAATAATGAGATTTTCCTTCATTCAATCACATCTGATAAATGCTTGTTTGAGTAACATCTATTAAAAAAAAAAAAAAGGAATCCTTAAAAGACAAATGATCAAACAAGTGCAAGCCACTGAGAATTGCTAGCAATTAAGGAACAGTTTTCAAGGAGAAAAACTATCAACAAACCTGTGCCCAGCATGCTGGAAAAACAACCCTGCAGGAGAACTTGGAGCTCTAGTTGGACGCTCTGTCTTTTTGCCAACCTGTAAGAACAGAAAAACATAGAGGACGCATGCTAGTAAAACATCACCAAGCTCCAGTCACACAGCAAAGCAAGTGACAATGCATAGAACTTTTGAAATCTGAGGCAGAGATGGAGGAACAGCTTTCACCAATAGGTGTAGCTCAAAAGCACCATAAGGAAAACTGGGCTATGATCGCGAACAATTGGATATCAATCGCCCATCCATGCAACGAACAAATGATGGGATTTTAATGACATTCCATTTCATCAGCTTTAGTTTTTAAACTACCTGGAAGCATCTCCGTGCACACTAAAATTTTCTTTTATCTCAATTTGAAGATCCAGAAACCAAATAGGACTTCTAAAGACAAGTTACAAAAGGGTTCAGAACTATATGTTCTTGCAGAGATGTCCACAGCAACTCTATATATCCTGACTACATGCAATGAAAAATAGATGAACAGTTGGTCCTTTCTTCAGCTTCTTAGAAGCATTTCAAACAAGAAAAGGTGTATGCAATCCTTTTCATTTTCCCCTTCTCTTGACGATTCATTAACTTTCACGACGATTTGTCAAACAGACCTACATTGCAAGATATCTATTTTGAATTCAAATGGATGGGTTGATGCCCATGCACAGGCAATCCAGCTCATGTGTGGAGATTGGACATACAAACCTTCTCATAATCCCAAATATTTAAGAGACCATCTTCGGCAGAACTCCCAAAAACAGATGCCTTATCTGGAGACCACTGATAAAGAAATGGAGATTAATAAAGTTAACATTTACAACTAGCTTCCAGGGCCAACAAATGACTTCCAACAAAAATCTAGAAGCAAAAGGCTTGGAGTATGAGGAACAAAAGGAGGTTTGATGAGTACCTGTACACACAGGACAGCAGCTTTGTGGCCCTCAAATTTATAGACAGGCAAGCCAACTCCATTAGAAGTGAGATGCCGCCGATCAAACATGCAAACAGAAGCATCTGCTGACCTGAAGAAAAATCTAGCAGAGCTTAAAAAAATCTTTGGCATTTAATTTTTTTTCCTTAAAAGCACGAAACATAAGCCAAACTAAAAATGTTTATCTTGTCCACACCTTGACAACACAGCATAACTGAAGGAAGCATAAAATTGAAACATACCCAGTTAAAATGAGATTATCATCTTGGGGATTCCAATCAACACAGTGAAGATCAGCATTATGTGCCCTTTCAACCTGATGACAAGAAACCAAAATCAGTGGAGAAGAACAGGAAAACATAGATAGTTAGAGCGGAGCTTTAACATGAATGATATCTTAAAACTGAATCAGCATAATCTACAGAATACCACTGAATGGTTACCAGATAATAAAGGCATGCGAAACATGAATGATACTTTGGTTCAATGAAGTAGATATTAAAAAGAAATTTTTAAGAAAAGAAGTTATAAACCCAGTTTCTAGATCAAAACACTACATCCAATCAATGTGAACAGATATTGTAAAAAAACAAGAAAGTCAATAGAATCAGGTGCAAAGAATTAGGAATACTAATACTAGTCTTAACATCATTCAGAACAATGAGATCAGGTTTTCACTTCATCAAAAATGGGAATGGCTTCATAAATACCCACAAGATTTGTCAAACATAATCCAAGAGAAATCACAAAGACAGATGCTAATAATAAGACCAAGAATACAAGGCAGAGGCAAATAACCTTGATTGATGGGCTAGTGCCAGCTCTAGCATCCCATAATATAAGGCAAGAATCATCTCCTACACTACAAAACTCCTGTGCACTTCAGAAGACATATAAACTCAATCAGAAATAAAAGGCCATATCATGAATAATATCCCAATGTTATAATTAAAGTAATGTATAACAGCATATAAATGAGATAAATTTTACAGCCACATTTTCAACTATTTGCATTATACATTGAAAATAATAACATATTACAAATGATGACTAAAAAATTCATAATTTCATGAAAGATGGATATTATACATTGAATACTAAGACAATAAGCAATGTGAAAACTACATGCATTTAACCAGGCCCATGTGAGATACCTGGATGGACAGAATGCCACATCTTCAACTGTATCCTCATGCCCTGAGTAGATACCTCGTGGTCCAACAGAAGGGCCATCAGCGGCTTTATCACTTCCATCCCCAGCCTTTTTAATGATTGATCCACCAGATCCTGAAGCCTTAGTTGCTGGATCTGTGGCAGATGATGTTATATGGTCCTGGATACTCCACAAAACTACCAACTTGTCCTTCCCTGCAATTAACAACTGATACTTAGAAGAAAATCTGTCAAGATAAATCAAGTTAGTCCTAGTCCCCATCCAAGCAATCTACAAGTGCCTATAAGAATCATGAACATCCAACCAAATCACACAGCCATGTTATAACAGTACACACCACGATACATATTTTAACCAAAAGCAAAGAAATATGTAATAAGACAGATATGCTGTTTGGTGCATATAGCAATCCAGTCCTAACTTTTAAGAAAGCCATTTTTTAACAAGTATAAATCATAATTCGTATCCAAAAGAAGAAAAATTGACAATAAAAGGAGAAACACAGATGAACACAAATAAGCTGCTGAACAAATTTCATATTCTAACCAAGCACAAATGGCAATCCACCCCAAGTTCATTTATCACAAGGAAAAATAAAAGGATCTTAAAAGTAGATTTTCAACCCCCAGAGAGCACATAGGGGTCAGTTGGGCACATTGCAAGAGCAAACTCAGCATTGTCTTGATGTCCAGTCAAAATCTGCAGGAAAAAAGTTCCAAGTTGATAAGGTTTAGCACGCGACACAAAAAGGCTCATTTTGATGAAAAAATTATGAATTAAAAAAAATGCGTGCAAATGCATGCTGATATAGAAATGCCTGGATAGTGCAGGAAAATGCTTTATGGAGAGGATCCTGTAAACATGATAACATTTGCATATGCCTGTCCACAATTTACAACACTCTTTTATATCTAGAGGGCAAAAATCTACATGACTCTACTTTCCATTGTAATAAGTAAATAAATAAAATTATGCATCCTTCATTTCAAAACCAAATTACCAAATCTGGACGAGAATTTGTAGCTCCAAGAACAGCATGACGGTTAGGCTGTGCTTCAACATCCCATATAAGAACCTGAAGTTTTACAAGTACAATGCTGGCAAAATTAAATTATTGGAACTAACAAAACTGTAAAAACAATCAACAGCATAGTTTCAACCTAAATAAAGAAATCAATAGGTTCCTAAGACACTCACGTCAGGGCTGTCGGTATGAGTAGCCACTATCTTACTATTCTGGGGGAGTTCTCTGATTCGGTTTACCTGAAGAAGTATATCAACAAAAATCTATGAAGAGCAAGTTCAAGTGGGATTTCCTGACTTTAAAAAGCATAGCAAAACTTTAAGATCAGAGAGGACTTGAGGAGTAAAGAGCCAACGCCACAAAAGTACAAGTTCATAATCCTTTTTCTAACAGGAAATGTGGCATTAAAACTTTACCGCAAATATAATAGAGAGATTATCGATACCTAATTTATACAAAAATATATAAATAATTTTTTTGAAATTTATAATCAGCTGATGTATTTTCATCACAGCATGCAACTTTAATAACTACATATATTATGGTTCTGTATGTGAGATTTATACCTCTCCAGGATGTATGATGGTCTTGTACTTCTTAACAAATGGAGAGCGTGCTTCTTCATTAAACTGAAAAGAAAAGGCAAATGCTATCAAATAAATATATTAGATGTTAACCAAATAAATTAAGTTGTAGAAAGTTGTAGAAACAATTGAGTTACTTGACAAAGTATTTGGAGGATAGGAAAAGGTGAAATAATTTGGAGGAAAGGAATGTGACGGGGGAGAGTTGCTTAAATTTGTTTGGGCAAGAGAGAGAAAATGAGGGGAAGAGATGGAAGTGGAGTGAAAATTTTCTGGGGGCCCACAAAAAAATAATCTCCAATATAGAGAGAAAAAGGAAGGATAATGGAAAAAGGTTACTCATTCATCCTTATAATAAATTTTCTACCACAAAAATGAAAAGCAAAATAATTATTTTATAAACTTTATCTACACGTTGTTTTCATCCAAATTCCTTCCACCAAAACAACAAGAGAGGAAATTATATCTCTCCGGTAACTTCCTTCCCCTTCATTTTCAATGATTTCTGTTTCCTTTCCCTCATATTTGATTCCCAAACATTGAATAAAAGGTTAAGAGCAGGTAGAAGAAAGAACACGGCAGAAATTAATGAATCACCTGAGATATGTGTTCCGCAGCAGCAACTCTAGACTTGACAACATCACAATTTGCAATGACCAGAGTATTTGGAACACTACCATCAGTCTGGCCACACAAAAGAAGTTAGATAAACAAAAATAACCAGAAAAAGGAAAGACATTTGTTATAAGAACAGTTATGAAGAAAAGTGACCAAATAAGTCTAAATTATCATGGAAGGTAATATTTATCGCCAAGGTTAACATTGGAATGGACACAAAAAAGTAATATAAGAAAGTAAACCCAGCACCAAAAGTCATACTCTATCAACAGAGTACCAAAATCTCTAGAGCACCCAAAACTTCACATTGCATCAGCTAGAAAGAAATGTCACAGAGTAGATTAAAATGCCCTTTCCAAGCTAAAAGAATGACCAATTGCACACCAAATCCATAAATTTCAAAGTTGTTTCAGTGTAATGATACAATTAATTGTCTATTAATTGGGATGGAAGCACAAAAATTCAATGTGCATGGCCCAAGGCTTATTTCTTCAGCCTTCAGCACTCATTTGAGCAGTGAGACTTTAGCCATCTTGCTCAGATAAAAAAGGCAGATGAATAGTTATCTGCCGTAATTTATTTATTGCTGAAAAATAAATTAGAGCATTTCGTTCAATACCATTATAGAAGTTTCAGGTGTTTGACCAGAAAGACGCTCATATAGTATAAGCAAAAAAACTTGCCTGCTCGGAAAGATAGAGGCGCTGGCGATTCTTGTAAGAAGCTTGTTCAAGCTGTGGACCCCACCTAATCACAGCATCAACAATGAATTGAAAGAGAAAAAAAACATACAGAGTTTTGTACAACCATGGAAATGGAGCAGAGTATCCAAACAGAAAAACCCTAGCTTTGGTTCACTCAAAACCAAAGGTAAAACAAAAGCTGCCCTAGACAAGAAAGAACGTTAAAAAGTAGAAAGGAAAGGGGAACGAATCTGAAAATCAAGATATGTACGGAAAACCTAGTAAGAAGAGAGAAATAATACCGGCAAGAGAGGGATGGCCAGACGAGGTTGTGATTGGCTAGCCAGTCATAAAGAACAGGAACCAAAGACTTCCACTGAGTGTACTTGTCATCAATAGAGGGTTGCTGTGCCTTCTTTCCCTCTTTCATTCTCGCACCAGTACTTTGCTGCTGCTGCTGATCTTCTTTGGGCTTGGGTTTTCGTCCTCTCTTCTTTGGAACGTGAGGAGTAGTGGCAGCAGGTTCCATTTCAAAGAGAGAGTTATTCTCTTCTGGTTTGGATGAGAACTAGAACCCTAAGAAGATGGACGCTCTGCCCTGTCTAGTAGGTGGCAAGTGCTCTCAAAAAGAGTTAACGGTTATGACAGAATAAATGACAATATAAAAATAAATTACCAGTTAAAAAAATGATTATTATTAGATGTCATTTAAATGTAACAATATACTAGGTTAAGTCTTGGATATGAAATCAAGATAAAATTATAAAAAAAAATTATGGAATTCAAGATTGAATAATTTAATTTCGAATGATAAAATTAAAAAAAAATCAAGTCAATCTAAATCAACTTAACTAACTCGTGATCTATAAGAACAACAAAACAATTATTCTTTCTTTTAAAGAGTTCATTTAAGCAAAATTATTGTAGAATATAACAAGGTTATCTGTACCATTTCGGTTGAAGTTTTTTTTTTAATGATACAAAACGTTTCGGTTTTAAAGCGTTTCAACACATCGTTTTGAAGTTATACTGTTCATATACAATTAATTAATTATATATATATAAAACTTAAAAGAAAAAAATTAAATATAATTTTTATTATTTATAAATCAAAGTTGATAACAATTTTATTTTTTTATAGTATATATTTTTTATTATTGTTTTGATTTTGGTTTATAAATATGGTTTATTTATGCCTATGGATGGATGGTCGGTTTGTCACTTTTTTAAACATTTTACCATCCAAAACAATCCCACATCGGATAAATAAGAGACGAGACAGAATGATATATATATATATAAAGCAGGAAACAACATTGTAAATTATTAACTTCCTTTGAAATATATATATAAAATGTAATTGAATTTAAAAACTTAACTTCCTTTCTTGTTTTGTATGAGATATACAATACTAGCATGAATTAAAATTTTGGTGAAGACACTTCTACTCATCCTTAACACGATCTTTAACTATGTTTAGAAATTGCAACTAGTTATAGACCTCAATAGAAATCATGTTTATGTTATGTTTGTGACATAATACAGAGAAATGAGGGCAAACCAAATTGTTTCAACTTTAGGCACACCACATTTTGACCCATATAATGCATAACAAAACTTTGATGAACATGTCTAGAAAACAATTCAAGAGCAATTTTTATTTTTTTTATTATTAACACAATAATAAGGATAAGGATAAGAATAAGAATAAAAATTTCAGTTATTTTTCCTGTTTACTCTTTTGTTAATGTTTTTTAGTTTTTTTCTCCCGGGATATTTGATAATTTTTATTGTTTTGACAGTAATAGCAATGATAGTTTTAGATGTTAAGACTTTGATGTTGCTCTTTTTATAATAGAGTGTGGTGATTTGTTTTATTATATTAAATTCTGCATATATAGATATTATATTTTAGTTTTAGAGCAGCATATCCTATTAATTTCTTTAGTCCCAATAATTATAAAAATTATTTCCTCGGCCCACAATGTAGTGCGATAAATTTTTTTAATTTTCAAGTCAATTTTTTTTTCAAGCAATGATTTTTATGTTTTTTTATTTTTTTTATTTGTTCTTTTGTTACTGTTTTTAGGCTTTTTTTTAGCCTTTGATTTAATTTTGTGTTTTTTCCCATTCTTAACGCAATAATAATATTTAGATTAAGAATGATAATAATAATAATTTTAGTTTTTATTTTTACTTGTTTTTTTATTAATTTTTTGTGTTTTTTCTCAGGTTTGTTCAATTATATTTATTGATTTAACAGTAATAATAATGATAATTTTAGAAGTTAGAACTTCGATGTCATTGTTGTTATGATAAAATATGTTGATTTATTTCATTATATCAAACTTTATATCTTGAAATATTATATTTTAATCTCAACAGTTATAAAAATTATTTAATTCGCTCACACTACACCCGCAACGTAGTTCGGGACATTAACTAGTTTAGCCTAACTAGTTTAAAATCCATGATTTTAAAAGCTGTAACATTGTACCCTCGAATTGCTGCTTTCCAAAGCCAGTGAGTGATGTAATTCATCAGGGGCTTCAACAAGTTGGATTATTTTTTTTATAACTAAATTCTCTATATCAGCTTCTACACAATACAACTAATCCACGTATTCAATAAACATCCTGCAAACCCAATAAACATATAAAACACCGCGGTGATAACAAACATATATAATAAAACTTAAATCCTGATAAAAAAAATAAAAAAAAAATTCTTTCAACCTCTAAAATAAGAACTACTTTCAACAAGTTGAAATATTACTTGTGTATCAGGCGGGATTTGATACGAGCACGGGACATGCTTATTTCTTGAAAATTACAGCTTAAAGGCGCACAATGAAGGTCAGGAGTAAACTTCATGAGCCTCCAGACCATTAATCCCAGAATATATTTCAACAAATTGATTTCTGGCTTCCAGGATACGACCAACGTTGCTGGAAAACTGGTAACATGCTATATTAAACTATTATATGCACATCCCAGTTTTATTTTTATTTTTGTAATAAAAGAGGCTGATGAACACTGATTGGTCAAAATTACAGTGAAAGTGAAATGCTACCATGTATTTCAACTTTATTTGATGAAAATTTCTTACTGACGGGAAAGGAAATCTCCTGCTGCTGATGCCTGGCAGACTTAGAAGTACTAAATATGTTGATACACCATTGAATTCAGATATCTCCACCTGGTTCACACCATCATGTTACTGCCGCTTTTCCGCCAGTGCAACTGAGTATAGACATTGAAAGCCTTACATGGCATCACGTCCTGTTACCTTCGAACCTTATTTAAAATTTAATTCAATTGGAGTGAGATCAAAACAAATGCCACAACTGTCCTGAAGTGACGGGTTTTGGCATTCTGCATTCCATAATAACAGCTTACTTCGCTGTCCAGGCTCCTGCGAGGCTGCATCCATTTCTTGTTCTTATAGAGGACTAAATGCTTGCTTGCAGTAAGGGATTTTAAGATTGAAAAAACGGGAAGTCAAAATTCACTGAAAAGAGGGACGATCTAGCTCTTAATGTGAGCCTGGCCACATTTTGAAGATGGTTCCACGTTCACTCACACTTTCCCTTGTCAATCTCATTCTCTGCAACAACCTTCTGCCCCTTCCACTTTTCAATGGACCTGAAGAGCATCTCCTCAATGATCCAGAGCCCTGCTTCCCATACCCTACTGATGTACTGAAAAAATCTGAAACTACGAGTCCCCTTTCTATATCTGGCTCGGAATCATAATTCTGTACCAGGGCCTGACTTTGTAAAGAATCCCACAAATGTCCTGAGACAGCACTGACCTCAGCATCCATGCAAACAGATATATCCTGGCTGGAACTTCTGGAATGCAGTTCCTTCGCCTCATCACACTCATTAGATACTAGTTTTAAGGCCTGAACAACCTCACTCATAAAAGGACGGTGTGATACCTCTGGTTGAACACACATTGATGCAATAGCTGCTACTTTGGCCACACTATCAAAAGGTACATCAGGTGCAAGAGTCGGATCTATAATTACTTCAAGTCCTTCTTTAGTTGTTAGAAATGGGCGTGCCCATGCAACTAGATTCTCTTGACCAGGTGGCTGGGACATATCCACTGGTTTGCGTCCTGTTAGGAGCTCAAGAAGGACTACACCATAACTGTAAACATCACTCTTCACAAGAAGATGGCCAGTCATTGCATACTCTGGAGCGACATACCTAAATGAAATATTTACGAGGAAAATAGATAAATCAAATTCAATAAACTCCAATTCAAATCAAATGGAGGAGCTTAAAGCAAGCCTATATCAGCTTGAAGGTTGCCTAAATGTTAAAAAGGCATCTTATGTGTCCGAGAATTCTTTATCCCCAAAAAGGAGGAACAGCTAAATATTTATGATTTTATGCAAGTCCATATTAGCACTGCCAATCAAGATGTCCAGGTTGAAGAATATTGAAATTCATAAGTTCACCTTGGCATCATTTCAATGAGCTTTAATTTCATGTGCTACCAATACATATAATTTTATGGACTTCACATTTATATTGCCATAAACATATTTTAATTTTATTCTGAGTTACAAATGGATGTTTGTATGCATGAGGTTCAGGATGAGCATTCAGTCATTAGACAAGCTTAAGAGAAGATTCTGCACAGCAGAGATCTGGAAAATGAGCTATGCTTCATGGATGTTCTATAACAGTCTAAATAGAAGACAATGTGGTGGCAGCTATTTTACTTTCTGGAACAAGGGGTAGGAGCTAACTCGGTTGGTACCTTCTAAAACATCATATGGTCATATAAAATAACTTCAGTCTGTGTAACCTAAATCTGGGACACCCAGCAACATTCAGAATGCTGAGCAATTATGCAGGTACTTGGATCTACTAGGCATTGGGCATTACCTTGTAAGGAGTTGATGTTAGGTGGAATCATATAATAAGTGATACAATAAGATTTCACAAAGCCTGAGAGACGAATTCTTACCCAAAAGTTCCCATGACCTGTGTTGATATGTGCCTATTTTCCTCATCCAAAGCAGTCCTAGCCAAACCAAAGTCTGAGACTTTTGGTGTGAAATCATGTTCCAACAAAATGTTGCTTGACTTGAAGTCCCTGTGTATCACACGAGGGCTTGAATCCTCATGTAGATAAGCTAGACCTCGAGCTGCACCAAGTGCTATCTTGATCCGAGCATCCCAATTAAGAGCAGATTCTTTATCAACCCCTGGTAAGTAAACAGCATACAGACAAGCATATTCATGTTACAGAACACTGAACCCTTATCTAAGAGAGAACTTTCTTGATCCCAATATGAAAAATCGAAAAAGAACAAGGCTACTACCATGTAGATGAGATTCAACACTGCCATTTTCTATGAGCTCGTAGACCAAGCTGCATGAACATTCCTCTGTGCATATTCCAATCAACTTGACTAAATTTCTGTGATGAAGGCGGTTAAGCATCTCAACTTCTGCCAAGAATTCTCGACCACCTTGCTGATCATTTCTCTTTAGAACTTTTACAGCAACTTTGGTCCCGTCTTCCAAGACACCACTGTAAACAAGCCCAAAGCCACCCTCCCCAATTATTCTTGAAGCATCAAAGCTACCGGTGGCCCTCTCTATGTCACTTAAGCTGAAGGTCTTAGCAGATCCTGTGTATGCTGGAATACTAGATGCAAAGGACAATGAGGCAGAACTAAGACCACTTCCAATCAATGACCCAGCAATACCTGCAAATTAGTTTCCCTTTTTCATTGCAAACCAAGCAAGACTTTTGAATTGTTCAAATTACTAGTTCAAACATATTAAAATAGAAAGAAAATGGTTATCCAACAAAGCATGTTAAGTACAGAAGGACAACATGGAAATACAAAATTAAGACAATGTTAAGTCTAATATATAAAAGTCATATCTGTATAACCTTAGTATTTCACAACATTCCACAGTTTCTTTTTCTTTCTATTTTACCTTGACAAGTTCAATCACTGTGCTAGCTAATTAGTCCAATTCTGTATGTTCTATATTTAGTGTTTTACTCTGTAAAACCATTGATCCATCAAGCAGATAGACTAAACTACACCAGGCTTTATATACAGTTACCTGATGGTTTCACAACTGAAGGTGGCAAAGGCTGCAGGACTGATGCAGGTTGACTAGCATGATCTCTATGTTTAAACAGCAATGCCCAGGCAACAGCAGAGAATAAAAATAGGGCTACAGAACCAGACAGAGCAATAATAGCAATAATGCCACCAGTGAGCCCATCTTTACGCTTCCTTTTATGGACATCAACCCCTAGGGGCTTTATCATCCTTGCATTGTTGTCAGTTCCCGAATATGGACCATCATCAATTATTGCAATTCCAGAAGAAGCCATAGGTGGAGATGGAGGTAAACCTATAAATGTAGCACTTCTAGATCAATATCAAGGAAAAGAATAAAAAGGGGGAAAAAGCGTCTTCGCATTTAGAAATTGCATACCTAGATAACGCACATATAATACTTCATAGTCACCAAAAAAAGAAGGGTTTATAACCACTTGTTTATGCCAAAATCTTTGATAAGTCAAAAAGGCAGTTGTATTGTCAAATCTTTCTCCAAGAGGAACCAAGTTAATAAGGACGATTGTCTTCTCTGGTTGCTGGCTGGGGGCATTGGCCCCTATAATGCGAACTTGACTTTGCTTCATAAAAATGCCAGCAGCAATTTCTTGAGCAAGCTCTGAAACTAAAGGGAAAAAGGTATACAGTGCAACACTAACGCCCAGTCCTACTTGCATGGGCAAGACACAGTGACATGGTGACCCAGGAGGAGTATTTGTGTATGGCTCTGTGCACACAATTGTTGAACAATCTGTAGATTCAATTAGCCTATGCATTACATTTAGGAAGACAAAGAATGTCGGAGGGAAAACATAAACAAACTTCAAAGCAAGAGAAGCATGGATCTGTGTACCTTCATTAGGAGGTGGAGGTGGCAATGTGTGGAGTGGTGGCAGGGGGGGCATCTTGGGAGTATTTGAAGAAAACCCAGATGGAGAAGCTTTAGGGGAAAGAGCTGGCTCTTGGAAATGCAACAATAATCAAACGGTGAGCTATTAGGTATGTAATGAATGAAATAAGTAAATGTAATGCATAATCAATATGGAAAAAGGGGGAAATGGAATGTAAGGAATATGAGCTTTCCTTACTTTTCGTCCATCCAGATGCAGCCATTTGCGAGGGTGAAGGAGTGGGCGAGACAATGATCACTGGTTTAGGATGGCGGTAGTGCGATGCATTATTTGAAGAATCTACCATAGAGGAGCTGCATTAGAAACTGAAAAGGCCTTCAAGAAAAATGCTCCAAATATGAACCACTAAAACAGTCACTATTATGATACCTGGAGTACCGAGGGGTGAGAAAGCATACTGTTTGTGCCTGCTTGTTGGAAGAAATGATGGAGGCATGACTGGACCTGTAAAGAGTATCAAAATAAAACAAAATCATGAATATGAATTTTTTCAAGTACATAGCAAACAAAATGGTTATATGATGGAGGGCTTCTCAAACACAAATGAAGGACCTTACTGTTTTGAAGAGGGCAGAAATGTCAGATTAGATCATGCAAACAAAGAAGTTATTGATGATGCAAATTTCCAATTGCTCTAAGGAAATGGATTAGATCACGCACAAATCATCCTATCAACAAATTTGTTTCACATGAAGGACTATCACAATCTTATCATGCATTTGTCTCACCTCTTAACTGTATACAAATTCCTAATTCTATCCAAGAGGCACTCAAAAATTCAGAATGGACAAAGACAACTAGAGAGGAAATAAGTGCATTGGAAAAAGAACACTTGGATAATGATAGAACCCCCCACCTGGAAAGAAACCGATAGGTTGTAAGTGGTTATGTACCATCAAACAAAAGGCTTATGGAAGCATTGAAAGATTAAAGGCTTGACTGATTGCCAAAGGGTTTACTCAATTTTATGAGATAGACTATCAGGAAACCTTTGCTCATGCAGCTGAACTCAACACCATCAGAGTGCTTTTGTCACTTGCAGCTAATCAAGACTAAAAGCTACATTAACTAGACATCAAGAATGCATTCCTGACTGGTGATTTGGAAGAAGCATACATGGATATACCACCAGGATTAGAAACACCTGCCAACTACAACAAGGTGTGCAAACTGAAAAAATCACTATTTGGACTCAAGCAATCTCCTCGAGCATGGTTTAATAAATTTGCAAAGACAGTAATCCAGCATGGATACTCCCAATGTCAAGAAGATCACACACTATTTGTAAAGTTCTCTACAAGAAATAGAATAGCTATACTAATAGCATATATTGATTGGCAAATTTATAGGAAGTATAAAAGGGAAGTCAAATACTTTCCGATTAGTTATGATCTAGCATTGATAGCTATTTATGTATAGTTAATAACTATCCTAACTTAGAAATATAGATGTTGTATATATCCTAAGTCCTAGGCAGTGATAATTATGAGATTGAATACAATTTTCTACATGGTATCAGAGCCTATCTCATAAAACCTAGATCCAGAACCTTCCCTTCCACCCTGACACTAGAAAATCATGTCGGAAAACACCACCAAAGAAACCCAAACAGCCGGAGAATTCCAAAACCTACAGACCTCCTATAGATTGAATGGAAAAAACTATATAAAATGGTCACAGATAGTAAAAACATTTCTCAAGGAAAGAGGAAAGATTAGTTATTTAATGGACAATCCCCCAAGTCCAGAAGATCCAAAGTTCACCCTGTGGGATGAAGAAGACTCCATGATTATGTCATGGCTATGGAATTTGATAATGCCAGAAGTTTGTGGGCCCTATATGTTCCTAAGCACAGCAAAAGATGTATGGGATGCAGTGAGACAAACCTACTCTAAGGTGAAGGATGCTGCTTTGATTTATGAGATCAAGACCAAGCTTTCAATGACCAAACAAGATAACATGATGGTTATTGAATACTAGAACATTACGAAGAGTTTTTGGTTGGTGTTAGATTATTATCAAGATTTTAAAAAGAAGTGCAGTGATGATGCTGTGATTTTAAAAAATTACATGGATAGGGAAAAAAATTTTGAATTCCTTGTAGGATTCAACATGGAGTTTGACCAAGTAAAAGTCCAAATACTAGGAAAAAGAATCTATGCCCTCACTCAATGAAGTCTTCTCATTGATAAGGGCTAAGGAAGAAAAGAGAATCATGATGGTTGAGGCCATTAACACAAAAGGTGTTGCGATGATGACAAACAATAGTAATGATGTCAAGAATGATTTAGAGGGAATAAAGACTAAAGGAAGAAGATTTCCTAAAGAGCAGTTTTGTAACTACTGCAAGAAAACAAGCCATACAAAGGAGATATGCTGGAAACTACATGGCAAACCAATGTCAAGAAATCATGTACCTCCAACAAGGATGGGATGTAATGGAGGATTCGGATAGAATCAGTTGGACATGCACACTTAGCAAGTGTTGAGGAGCCAACCTCTGAAATTAACACCCCAGAGGTAAAAGGATTAAACAAAGAGGAAATTGAAAGCCTAAGATCCCTACTCAACACCATGGAGAAACCATCTGGGTCATGCTCTCTTGCTCAAAATGGTAAAATTCTAAATTCTCATGCATTTTGTGCCTCAAACCAGGACCATTCCAACACCTGGATCATTGACGTAGGTGCAACAGATCACATGACCCCCTTGGCAAATGCCCTCAAATCCTATCAACCTTGTCATGGCAGTAAGAAAGTTACAATGGCAGATGGATCTGCAACCTCAGTTGCAGACCAAGGGACACTTTCTTTTAATCCCTCTTTTACATTTAAAAGAGTATTACATGTTCCTAATCTCACCACAAATCTATTGTCTATTCGAAAGCTCATTAAAGACATAAACTGCAGTGTAACTTTCTTCCTTGATTACTGCATATTTCAATACCTAGCTACAGGGAGGATGAATGGGCATGCTAGAGTCAAGGATGGGTTATACATGCTTGAAATGCAAGGCAACAGTAGTAACTCTCCTTTCCTATCATTTATTTCAATATATTCAAATAAAATTGATGTTTGGAACCATCATCGTTGTCTAGGTCATGTATCTTTTAAAATTCTTAGCAACATGTTTCCATCTTTATTTAAAAAACTTGATGTTCAAAACTTTCATTGTGAAATTTGTGAGTTTGCAAAGCACCATAGAGTGCCTTTTCCTTCAAGTGAATCAAGATCTATGTCTCCATTTTCCATAATCCATTCTGATACATGGGGACCATATAACATCCTAAATATTTCAAGAGCAAAAGGTTTTGTAATATTTATTGATGATTACACTAGAATGACTTAGGTTTATCTAATTAAAAGGAAATCTCATGTAAGCCACATTTTGCTAAACTTTACAGCAATGATAGAGAAACAGTTTAGGGTTAACATTAAGAGGTTTAGGACTGATAATGCAAGAGACTACTTTAATCAGAATATATCACAATACTTTGACAGAGAAGGAATTATCCATCAATCATCTTGTGTAAACACTTCCCAACAGAATGGTTAGGCCAAAAGAAAAAATAAACATTTATTTGAAACTGCCAGGGCTTTATTTTTCCATCATAAAGTCCCAAAGAATTATTGGGGAGAAGTTGTGTTAGCAACCACCTATTTAATAAATAGAATACCTTCAAGAGTGATTGGCTTTAAGAGTCCCTTAAAATATTTGTCAGAATTCTTTCCAACAAATATGTTTTATTCAAAACTCCCTCCTAGGATCTATGGATGTGTCTCCTATGTCCACATTCACAAACATCAAAGGGATAAACTGGATGCTAGGGCTCTTAAATGTATTTTTATGGGTATTCTATCACACAAATGGGTTACAAATGTTATCATCCTTCTTAAAAAAAAATTCTATGTCAAAAGATGTTAGTTTCAATGAAAATCAGTCTTATTTCAGCACCTCTTATCTTCAGGGGGAGGACAATATAGAAGAAAAGGCTATTGTTTTTTCTATGGATGACATGTTTTCATTCCCAATTTCATCTAGATAGAAATCATCATTTCCTATGTTACAAATACATGAGTCTCCATCATCAATTTCACAAACATGTGAGTCCCCAAACACTACAAATCCACAAGGAGAAACTACTACCGCTAACAAACCACTGTAGGTGTATAAAAGAAGAGTACAACCCGAATTGACCTCTCTACAAGCCCAAGAATCTGAACCTGAACAAGATAATGAAATCTCTCCTGCTCTTTATGAACTCTCTCCAATTATCTATCAGCCAATTGCTATTAGAAAAAGAAAAAGAGAGTGCACTAAGAAACCATAATACCCTATAGCTCATTATATATCATTCCAGAAATTCTCACCTTCACATAAAACATTCCTCTAAAAAATAAACATAATCTCTATCCCAAAAGCCCTACATGAAGCCCTAAATAATGAGAATTGGAAAATTGCCATGAGAGATGAGATGAATGCACTAGAAAGGAATCAAACATGGGACATAGTTGAACTACCGAAAGGAAAGAAGGCAGTAGGGTGTAAATGTTTATATACCTTGAAATACATAAGAAATGGCAACCTAGAAAGGTATAAAGCCAGGTTGGTTGCAAAAGGGTTTACACAAACACATGGGATAGGCTACGAAGAGACATTTGCTCCCGTTGCTAAGATGAACACTATACGAATTTTGTTTTCTTTATCTGCTAATCTTGGATGGTGTATGCAACAATATGATGTTAAGAATGTTTTCCTACATAGAGAGTTGGATGAGGAAGCGTACATGGATCCACCACCAGGATTTAGTCACTCCTTGCTGCCTAATCAAGTTTGCAGGCTAAAGAAGGCACTATATGGCTTGAAGCAGTCTCCTAGAGCATGGTTTGGAAGGTTTACTAGAGTCATGATACTTATGGGATATCGGCAGAGTCAAGGAGATCATACCTTCCTAATCAAGCACTCTAATTCAAGGGAAGTAACCATTTTAATTGTCTATGTTGATGACATTATCATTACAAGAGATGACCAAATGGAAAGGGACGAGCTAAGGATGAGGTTGTCTACAGAATTTGACATCAAAGAATTGGAAAGGTTAAAATACTTCCTTAGTATAGAAGTGGCCCATTCAGATAAAGGGATTTTTATCTCCCAACAGAAATACATTCTGGATCTTCTAAAAGAAACAGGAATGGTGGAATGCGGACCATGTGAGACACCTATTGATCTAAAGCATAGACTTGACAATGATGAAGGAGCCACGACTGACAAAGGCCAAGACCAAAGGTTCGTTGGCAAGCTGATCTACTTAGCTCACACTAGACCTTACATTGCTTATGCTGTGAATGTAGTGAGTCATTTATACACAATCCAAAGGATTCACACATTCAGGCAGTGTACAGACTCCTCATGTATTTGAAGACTACTCCTGGAAAAAGAAAATTTATATAAAAGACATGGCAAGCTAGAGTTGGAATGCTACACAGATGCAGCCTAAGTAGGAGCCGTGATAGATAGAAGATCAACCTCAGGATATTGTACACTTCTAGGGGGGATCTTGTGATATGGAGAAGCAAAAAGCATAATGTTGTTTCGAGATCAAGTGCAGAGGCTGAAATTCGATCAATGGCACTTGGAATTTGTGAGTTATTATGGATGAAAATTATTCTATAAGACTTGAAGATCAAGTGGGAAGGACCAATGAAGCGACACTGTGATAACAAGTCTGCTATAGCAATAGCACACAATCCAGTACAGCATGACAAAACCAAGCATGTAGAGGTTGACAGATACTTCATCAAGGAAAAACTAGAGAGTGGACTGATATGCACTCCTTATGTGCCTACAGGAGAACAACTTGCAGACATACTCACTAAAGGAGAGAATCCTACATTCAAGAACACACTAGACAAGCTTGGAATGAAAGATCTCTTTTTCCATCCAGCTTAAGGGGAAGCATTGAATAGCAGATTTGTAGGAAGTATAAAAGGGAAGTCAAATACTTTCCTATTAGTTAGGACCTAGCATTAATAGCTATTTATGTGTAGTTAATAACTATCCTAAATTAGAAATATAAATGTTGTATATATCCTAGTTCCTGGGCAATGATAATTATGAGATTGAATATAATTTTCTACAGTATATGTTGATGACATTAGTCTAATTGGTGACCATGAAAAGGAACTAACAAGATTAAAGAAACAACTACCAAAGAAATTTGAAATAAAAGACCTTGGCACTCTTAAATACTTGGTATGGAAAAGAGACGATCTAAAAAAAGGAATATTTATCTCCCAACGAAAGTATATCCTAGATAAATAACTGAAACAAGGATGCTGGGATGCAAACCTACAGCTACTCCCATGGATTCAACTAAGAAAATAGGAGCAGAAACAACAAGTGCTCTAATTGACAAAGGAAGATATCAAAGACTTGTAGGTTGACTCTTCTATCTCTCACTCACTCGACCTAATATTGGTTTCTCAGTAAGTGTTGCAAGTCAATTCATGAACAATCCAACTGAAGAACATATGGAGGTTGTGAATAGAATCCTAAGCCACCTTAAAATGACTCCTAATAAAGGACTTCTATACAAAAAGAATGACAACAAAAAAATAAAAATCTATTTAGATGCAGACTGGCAAGAGATGTTTCAAATAGAAAATCAACTTCTAGGTACTGCTCCTATGATTGGGAAAATCTTGTAGCTTAGAGAAACAAGAAGCAATCAGTTATCTCTAGAAGTAGTGCTGAACTAGAGTTTAGAGCCCTAGCACTTGGTATTTTTAAAGGAATGTGGATACTAAGATTGCTTAGGAAACTGGGAGTAGAAGTAGAAAATCCTATCAAGATGTTTTGTGACAATCAAGCTACTATAAACATTGCAAAGAATCCTGCTCACCACAACAGGACCAAACATATTGAGATAGACCGACATTTTATTTCAGAAAAGATTGAAAAAGAAATCATTCATCTGGACTATATCCCAACGAAATTACAAATTGTAGACAATCTTACTAAAGCACTTCCAAGACATAACTTTGAAGAGCTAAGTCACAAGTTGAGCATGTACAACATCTACAACTAAGCTTGAGGGGGAGTGTTGAAATCAAGCACAAAGTTAGGGATTTACGAAGATATTCTTAGTTAATATTAGTAAGAAGAATTTGGCATTATATGCTAGATTAATCTTTCCTGGTTTAGGAAAGATTCTGATTCTTTTCTAGTTAGTTATTTCTTGTTTATAGGCTACTACCTTTGTGTATAAATATATAGAAGGATGTACTATGCAAGAAGTAGGGTGACTCTCTCTCTCTCTCTCAAATCTCACAAAAACACATAAGAAAAATAAGAAAAAGAGATTTTCATAATACTCAAAGTGGTCTTATTGAATGTAAGTTGAAAAGGAACAAAGAAGATATATCTAGTGGCTTTTTCCAGATAGAGGTCATGGAATAAAGCTGCATTCCAACACTTTTGTGGTTTGTAATGGAAATTTTCAGAAAATATTTATAGCATCATTATTGTTTCAGTCACATTGTTCATGTTTTATTAACAGGCCTTAGTGAGCATCACTATAATTTAAGCAAAGGAAGGTTGCAGAAAGGAAACTTTTGTTCATTCCTTCAGCCATGGATCAATTGACACATCCATTATATGACAAAGTTTAGCAAACATTAAAAATGAAGATGTGGAGTTGTTCGATGCTAAAGGAACAGCTTCATAACTGACATAAATTTGAAATATTTTCTCTCAAGTAAAACCTGATAACATAGTAGGGGATTCTCCAGGCATGACTGGGTGAGATGGTGATACAGCAGGAACTGCTGTTATCAAAATAAAAAAGACCCAAAATGATTATTTAGTTTCAACTTTTGGAAGGAAAAAATAAAAGAAGAAAAGGGATTATCAATGCACACCAGATGGCATCGTTGCTGGTGCAATATGGGGGGCTGCTGGTTGATTTTCTTTTGGTTTCCTTGATGGAGATGCAGCTGATATTGTATTTTGGAAAAAAAAAATGCAGAGAAAACAAGAAAAAGAATCAGGAACCTGTTGAAACAGAATATACCAAAAGAGTCACAGAAGAATATATTCACTAATTCTATACCAAAACAAGAAAGCAAATTAGAAAACTGTTGAAATAGAATCCTCCAGAAGAGTCAGAGAGCAATAGAACACTAATTCTATACCTGGAGAAACTGAATATGGGACGGGAGCCCCACTGAAGGATACATCTTTTTTATGAGAACTTGGTAACGAAGCTTCAGGTGCATTTGATTGGCTGGCTGTTGAATTTTCTGGTGACTGTCTTGAAGGTGCTGCAGCTATAACCAGACATTGTAACAAAGGACACTTGTCACAGAACCAAAGTCAACTTGAAAATTACTAAGAAAAACAAGCATTAGTAAGTTATGCACCTGGTGCACTTGTCGCAGAGACAGGAGCCTGTCTAACTGCTGCCTCTCTTCGATGAGCATTTGGTGGCTTAGGTGGCTCATGCTCTTGATTAAATGTGGATGGAGAAGCTGTATTATACATTGGAGATATAGCTGAAAAACTTGGTGACAAGGATGGTACATGTCCTTGAAAAAACAAGGGAGGAGGAGCTCTATTATGTGGTTTTGTTACTATCAGAGGACTAGGAGAATATGATGGTACATGTCCTGTGATTTTTTGGGGCACTGGGGCAGATGTGAATGGTGGAAATGCAGGTGGAGGGTGTAAATTTGACCCTGTATTTTCAAACCAGGATCATTTTAAAACAATCTCAAGATTAGTAAACAAACTACAGTAACAGTTTATGCAAGTTACCAGTTGCAAGAGACTCTGAGGCAGGCGCACTGCTTCTGAATGGCTGGAGTTGGGGACCAGGCATTCCTTCTATTGGAGGAATATCAGAAAAAAGTGCTGGGGTTGGGGATATATTATCGCCTGAAAAAAAGATTTAATACCAGATTTAAAACCACATACATGCAACTCACTATCTATAATAAGTCTCAAACTAAAATATATCAATCAGAACAGACAAAAGGGCTATATATTTACAAAATTAGCTCTTGTATCCATGGTGGAGTCTTGTTTTTCTCTTATGGGGTTTGGTATCCATTTTTTCTAGTCTATGTACAAGAAGAATTCAAAGACAACCCATTAGATCTGCTCTCTGTTGTATTTTAGAATTTAATAACAAAAATATCTCAGTAAATCAGACTGTCGATAATGGAATCAGAGCAAGATGACATATCAATGCAGTGGCAGAAATGCGATGGATTGTATGAAGTTTTATAGAAACATAGAATTATATCTAAAGATACTTGCAATGCATTTCAATAGTTGGGCGTAACTGACAAAGTTAACTAGCCGTCCGTCGTCTAAGAGAGAGAAAGATTTGATATAACTATTAGCTCCCTTCACCGTCTCAATTACTTGAGCTTCTTGCCTTTTTAGTTTCTGGTTTCCTAACAGCAAACAATCCCAGGTACATGGATTGTCAGCTTCTTCACATTAGCATTTGGCAACATGAAGTTAGATAGGCCCAGATAGCAAAATGATTGATTAATAAAAAAAACCTTTAAACAACATAAATTTCTCCTAATCTAATCCAATCCTAACAAGGAAGAGCTAACATCATAGATTTACCAGTAGATCCTTGAACTGTGAAAATAAAGCCAATGGCACAGAGTTTTCCCAGCAGCTGAAGAATGGGTGGCACCATCACCGGTCCCATCACATCAAGCACCAAGCCTTCAAAAAAACCTTTGGAAGACCCTCCTCAATACTAATGAAGAAACCACAAAACAATTAAAATAATACTATAATAGCAAGAAAGAAGAGGTTTTTCGTTTCTTTTATTCCTTCCGTTTTCTTTTAAATAGCTTGAACCAATAACAAAAAGGAATTAGCACCCACACGGAAACAAAAACTGTGTAGAAAAAGCAATGACAAAGTGATTCTTATTGAGAAGAACCCATAATCTGTTGAGCGAAAAGAACCCATTGCCAGTGAAACTGTTTTCATTGACATGATTCTAACACAATTTACAAACCATAAAAAAAACCCTACAGAACAGAGCAGAAACGTACAGCGACTGTGCTGTGTAACAGAAGGCATAAAAAGGTATGGACAGTTAGGTGGGGCAGAAAGAGAGAGGGTGTTGGTTAGAGTGAAAAATATATAAATTAATGGCAAAGATTAGATTTAAGTGGTGTGTTAATGGAACCAACTTGGGGGGGTTGAATTACTTGGGATTGTTTACAGGGGTTCCTTGATTCCATTTTCTTGGTTCTTGATTTTCCTGCCAACCCTTTGAGAACAAGGTGCTGCAAGATTAAAGGTCATTGACACATCACTAGTGCTATTGTGTTATCTGTAAAAGTTTTTACTTTTCTTTTTCTTGACAAAAGATGGATGGATCAATTAACATATGAAGTCAAAAGTAAATACGGAATAAAGTGTTGCTCGAGGATTAATTGAATCATTGATTTCTACAAATATTACAGATTACTTCATATAAATATAATAATATTATTAAAAAAGATTAAAAAAATTGTAAACTTCAAGTAATGAAAAGTACTTGAGTATTATATTTCTTCACAAGTTAAAGTTTAAAAATACAATAATTACTTGATGAATCTATATCATTATTTATAAAGATATTATCTCTTCAAGATTTTTTATATTCTAAGATATACTGTCTTTGAGATTATTTCACTCGAAGAGTTTTTACCTAACTCGTAAAGATTTACAAGAATGATTTAATATGATATAAAATTACTTAAATATAGTGAGAATAAGATTGAATATTTTTATATTAGAATATGAAGGTTTCATAACATAAATTCGAATATAAGTAAAAGTTTTAAAGTTTGTTTTACTCTTGAAATAATTTGTAAATGATGATATATGTTTAATTTTTCTATTTAATTTAGCAGTAGAACAAGTTATATAATTGTTTCTAAGAAAAATCAATTGTTTATAGCCGTTATAATCCCATCAATAAAATAAAATCTATTTTTATAAGGTATAAAGTGCAAAATCATATTGTGTTTGATATGCTATGGGGACAAGTTATGAAATATTTGATGCATAAATATTTAAAGTTGTCTTCAAAAGTTCCATTACAAGAGTGGAACATAGTTGTGGTTTTTAATATCATGCATTATCTATTTATTAATCCTTTAATTGAAGATTAGAATTTCACCAAGTTTACATATATTGTATTAAAATTACTATTTATTTAATTGTGAAGCCTTTTTTCATATAGGGACTACATTGTATATACTACAAAATTAAAGGACTAAGATTTTTCTCAAGGACTAAAATGTCATAAAAATAAAACATAAAAACTAAATTAAATTGTTGTAAAATAATATAAATTTCCAATTCACTTCCATCTACTATGTAATCGAATTACGTTCATTTTTATCTTCTTTTTTTTAGTCTTTATCTTATGCAAGATACCAAATGCTTCCTTGTAAATTAAAATGTTTCCTTCTAGATTAAAATATTGTTCTACGCTGTATTTCAAAAATATTTTTGAAAAATGATTAATTTTTTATTTTTTAAATTAAAATTTTTTAATATTTTATATCATATTCATATGATAATATATTTATAATATCACTACCAAACTCACAGTAAAGATTCATTGTGGGGTGGGAGGGCAAGTCCAAGATTACTTTTTAAAGTGGTGTGTGATGATGCGCCCATAGTCAAAGGGCGCCCGTGTCTTCGAACCAGTCATTATTTGGCTTCTCTAGTGGAGTTATTCCTACGGTACTCAACCAAATGGTGAGTGAATCTTCACCAAAAAGATAGTGAAAACCATCATGAAAACCAGAAAAATAGATACGCCATCCACAGAGAAGCAGCTAGACAGAGAGAAAACGACTTCGATAAAGCAAAGAAAAAGGGTACCATTGCAAATAGAAGTCACAAAATTCCCAGCTAGAGATTACTTACTGTTGGCAGACGCCACTTTCCCCACGTTGCTGTATTTTGCACTGAGGCAAGCACAGTAGAGAGCGATGATGCGTTTTTATTTTATTTTAAAGCAGGCTGGGACGCAAAATCAGATGGAGCTTCAGAATTATGCAGTTATCTTACTCGGCATGTGATTTACAGCAAAGAAAGGAATTATTATTTAGCTAATTAAAGACTGTCAGTTTTTAGAAAAGTAGACAGGTCTTTGCATGGGGTTAGGTGGAAGTTCAAGCTGTCAGGGTGCTTATATATTTTTTTCACTTGATGCCCAGATGATAAGTTTTTATAAATATTATTTATGTCTTGTTATGCTGCTTGGTTGAGCTTTGACATGCATTACAAAGACATGTTATACAAATAATTATATAAAAAAATACTAAATTTATTTTGTTTATTTTTCGTTCTTACTGTAAAAATATTATAGGTTTAGATTGTTCTTGCGATTTTAATTGATTTTCTCGCCATTTTAAGTGCCTCTTTGTTTAAGAGGTGCAAACTACGTGTTGTTAAAAACACAGTTTGCACCTGCAAGTGTGTGTTTGATAAGTGTAAAAAAAACTGGTTTGGTTATGAAACCCATCTATATTTAAGTTTGAAACAGGGTTTCATGGAAAGCAACAAATTACTGCTTTTCGTGCGTTACAATTCGAAGGAGAAGGGAGGCGCACTAATTTATATATATATATATATATATATATATATATATATATATATATATATATATATATATATATATATATATATATATATATATATATATATATATATATATGTATATGTATATCTAGATATACATATACATATATGCATCTATACATATATGTATATCTAGATGTGTATATACATATATGTATGTAAATATGTGTATATATACATATACATAGACATGGATATATAGATGTGTATATATAGATATATGTATATGTATATCTATATATACACATATTTACATACATACATACATCGTATAAAAATATATTTTTAATATTAAAATAATTTAAAAATTAATTACAATAAATAAATATATTAGAAGAATATCACAATATAATTTTTATCTCGCAATTCTAACTTTATTTTAAATGATATTTTACGATTGTTCCATGAGCGTAGAGGCCTTCACGTATGGATTTAGTTTGGATGAAATTACAAGTAATTTGATGGGAGAATACAATTATCTAAAAACAATATATATATATAGTTGTGTGTGTATGTGTGTGGGCGCGCGCGCGTGTTCTGTAATTTCACAAATTAAAAATAATATTAACAAATTAAAAACATCTTACCTCTCTCGCACTTATTTAAATTATCTTTTGCAAAAACAATAATATTAATACCTCTCTTTTTTGTATGCATTTTTTAGGTTATACTTGTTGTTTCCTTTTATATTTGATATAAATAAACTATGTTTGTATGGTGCATTTTTAAAAAATTCATTGATTTTTATGAGAAAAAATAACCTCTAGGATAAAAAAAAAATCATAAATAAAAAAAATTAGGCGTTAAACCTTTGCATGTTCATTTATTTTTTATTTATTTTAGATGAAATATTGGCTTAACAATTTAGCATTTTATTAGTATTAACAAGTTTTTAACATTTGATAGATTCTTTTAATTTTTTAAAATTAATTTACTAAATATAAATAGCATCTTTGTATATCTCAATTAAAAAAAATGATGCAATAAAACACATTTGTAACTATTTTACTTTCTTCTTTTATGCCAAAACCCAACTTGGAATCCTATTTGTAGAGTAAAACAGGTTTTAAAGCTAGTTTATTCTATGTGAATTTTGGACTACATACCAAAATAAATTATTTTTTCACCATTAATTTATCAAAAAAATCTAAAAGAGAATGCATTTTTAACAGGAAGTGTACTATATAACATGCGAGTAAACTCACTATAGATTATAACAGTTTTTTTAATACGAGTATCATTTTTTTAATTTAATCATTTAGTATTGTATTTTCTAAGAATAAGACTTGATAATGTTTTTTTATTTTTTTTATTGGCTTATCATGGCTTCAATAAAATAGATTGTCATTAGATTGGTGCTCAATCTTTTTTTTATTTAAATAAATTTTATTGTATGCAAAAATTGAAAATATAGGGATCGAAATTGACATAATGTAAATACATAGGAATTATTTTTACTATTTAACTCCTTTTAAGAAGTGTTTGGGTGTGGAATTCTTTCGGTTTACTTTTTATTCATTTTACTTATAAACTTTTGTATTTTAGTCCACAACATCATTTTCCTCACATTTCAATCCCTTTAGTTGTAGAGGGAAGGGGAGAGAGAGAGAGACTCATAAAAATGGTAGAGAATAGAGAAAATAATTAATTGGTGAGATTTCATTAAAAAATAAAAAAACAAGTTTGATGTCCATGTATTTCTTTTGATGAGAGAAGTGTCATTAAGGTATGTTTTAGCTTTCTTTTATGTTGTAACAAAGTTTATATGGGTTTGATAACATTTCACTTTTTCAGTTTAATTTTGTGTTTTTGCACTAATTTAAGAGTATTTTTAGTCTATAAGTTAGTTTATTAAGATTATATGGATGTTTTTAGATGAAAATAAGTTGAAAAATAGATTTTTTTTGGTTAAAAATAAATTCATTCTTATGTTTTAGTCAACTCTTCAATGGTTGAAATCCATAAGAAGAAAAAACAATGCATCATTTACGACATCAAATGATGCTTTATCTACTTTTAAAATATTCAAGGCCAAAAGCGCAAGTTTTGCCTTCTAAACCAATTTGTTTTTACTAGGCTAGGTCCACGGGTCTATTTTTGATCTAGGTGTTGGATCTCTTTCTATTTTTTCTTTTCTAAATTTTGTTTTTGATTTTCAAGGAGATGAGCTCTACGAAACCAATTCAACATCATATTTAAATTATTGTTTAATTTTTAATGGATTTTAAATAATATTATATGTGTTTATGGATTTGTTAACAATTTTACTTGATTAAAATGCACCCAATATGCTAAAATAAGAAAGGAAAGATTGCTCCTAAATATTTCATGAAAATAAAATTTATTTTCTTCAAATATTTTGGTAGATTTCTTACATCATTTTATTGCATTTAGTAATTTTGTTTTTTCAAACACATACATGATATTGAGACAAACTCTTATTATTTTCTTAGCATGCATTTAAGATAATGATAGATTTTATTTTGAAAAACAATATTTACAATTAAAAAAAAATCTTCGGATAAAAAAATCAAGTAACGCATTAGTACGGAAATGGTGTTTAGGCTGAAGAAATACATTTCAGTTTTATAGTTTTATTCTTCTTTTTTTCTTGTGGATGTTTATTTTTATAACTATTTAATTAAATAAATTATGAATTTCAAAAGACAAGGTTATTAAACACGTTTAAGGTCATGACTCAAATCATAGATTTTGTGGGTTTACCTAATTTGACCTAGATCAATTCAAAATAATATCTTTCTATTTTTTTAAAAAAATTGATTTTAAAAAAATAAAACTAGGTTTTAGATGGGTCATGTGATACGATCCAAGCAATATTAAATTTCAATTTTGATGTAAGATTTTCTATCATCTTGTTTTTCACTATTAAGTATAACTTTCAACTTATTCAATTAGACTAAGATTTCTACAAGAGTTTTTAGATATTTTGTTTTGCATTGATTTAAAAATTTTAGGTTAATTGAGTTTAGAAAATGATTATTTTAAAGGGTTGGAGTTACTCTATGAATCTTATCAAACTTGTCTATTTGGACTATATCTAAATCAAAAGAAAGAATTATTTTGAGATTCAAATCAGGTTAAAAAATAGATATTTGTACCTTTTTAGTGATATATGATAGGCTTGTTAATTCATCTAAAGAAAAAAAAAACATGTTTAAAGTCATTACTAAAATATATCAAGAATGTGTGAAAATTAGATAAACATTACTTTCTTATATATTATAGATTTGCATCAATACAAGGATTTATTAATGCTTTTAGAAACATGTGTGGAAACTATTTATTCACCTATTCTATAAGGATTTCATGTCAAACAAAGAGGCATTTATGACAACAACTATTATCCATAGTTTGTAAGGATTTTATATCTGCTTTTAGAAACATGTGTGGAAACTATTTATTCACCTATTCTATAAGGATTTCATGTCAAACAAAGATGCATTTATGACAACAACTATTATCCATAGTTTGTAAGGATTTTATATCCATTATGGAATGCATGTGGTGGCAAGGAGGCTTGAGATTTTTTTTTTCCTTATTTTATAAGTTTTCCATAAAAAATAATAAGAGGTATTTAAGTGAGAAACTCCAATAATAAAAAAAAAATAAAGTTTTTTTTATTTAATTTGGAGTATGAAGTGTCAACAAAACATTGAAGGAAAACAAAAGGGGAGTTTCAACAATGCATGAGAATTTCATGCAAGAGGACTTTTTTATGATGTATTTATTTATTTTAGTGTTGAAAATTATTACCTATGGACTTTATTCTAAATTAGGATTGTATTGGCATATTACATATTGATTTGAAGTTTGTTTCAGCAGTAGATTTGTGTTAATTAATTACTAAATGAGACCTATTGGCTTGTAACCCCAAAAGTATCTATTAGGTTTATTTAAAGGATATTATATATTATTTATATAGTTGCAAGTTTTGGCAGCTTTGATAATTTAAATACAAAGGAACTTTTTTGTTTTATGTGTTGTGAACAAGCTTTCTTTGTAGAGAAAAAGATCATACTCTAACTTTTCAAAGATTAACTTGTTTTATGATATCATTTATATAAATCAAGTTCTTAGATCCAAGGTTATCTTTAGGCCTAATGCTTTTGGTTTTTAGGTGCATGGTTACCTTTAGGTTAGGGTTTTCAACCTAATATTTATATACATTTGGTTGGTTTTTAATTCTATGATGGGTTATGTGACAACGTGATCATGAAGTTCATATAATCATGGGTGCACATGCCATTTTACCTAGGAAACACTAGGTCAACTCCTATCTAGTTTACTTCGAAACCCAACCTAGTCATAAGATACTTGTAGGAAAAGTGATTTGTAGGAACCAAATACTTTAGTATCTATACTTTAAAAAATGATATTGCTCATAGTGTGAAGCTATTGGAAAAATGAGTAGAGAAGAAACCACTTAGGGAAACATACCATTTGGCTATTCATAAGATATTATGAACCTGTATTCCTTGATTAATTCAGACAAAGATAAGGAGTTAGAATAAGTTTAACAATAACTCTTTGGTTGTAAGAATAAAAAAAAGACAGGTTTGAGGTCATGACATGATTGAAAAGGCTATTAATCTCGGTATGAAAGAGATAAAATATACAAAAATGATTGTAGAAAATAATATATAGCATTTTAGTATTAAAAAATATATGAAGTTTTACTAATTGATTTATGAGGGGGAAATTAAGCTTTTTGGAAATAATTTTATCCTAGATTAAAGAGTAAAGGTATTGTAATTGATATAGCTCATAGCAATATGATACTATCAAATATGTTTCTTTAGAACTAAAATTTAGGCATGTTATGCCAAGCATAAGCATTTTAATGTGTTTACAGAGTTAATCTACCATAATCAACCTATCATAGTCAATGATAACATTCAAATAGGCCCATAATATATTTATATTAACAAAATATTCTTAACATAAATTTATGTTGAATATTGATAAAATATTGTATATTAGAATACAACCAAGAGAGTGGGGAAACAATGTTATAATGCATAAGTTTACACATACTTAGACCTTTCTTGTCATATCTTATCTTTATAAATGTCATAACCATTTATGGCTTATTTCTCAAAATCTACTTGAAATAAAATAAAAACAACAAAAATAAAATAAAAAAGGACTAATTCAAGGCTAGCATTGGTGGACAAATCAAGTTGAAAATTTTGGATGGGTTCGAGAGCTCGATCGTGTCTATATTGTGCTGAAAATATAGATTCAAGGGTAAAATAATTTATTATTTAATAAATTTAGGTAAAAATTAATTTGGAAGGCATAATTATATTTTTACATATCAATTTGATTTAATTGTGGGCCAATTTAAAGTATAATTATGTTTAATAATTAATTTAGGGTCCATATGAAGGATTTAATTAGTGCAAAGACATAATTATACTTTAAATTGGTCAAATTAATTTTATTACAAGCTTAATATATGAAAAAAATCAAGTTTGGAAGCCTAATTCGGGTTTAATTGAGAAGATTATAATTTTCAAAGACCAAGTTCAATTTTTACCAAGTTAATTGGATGAAATCAAGGGTAAAATTGAAGAAAATTAAGAGTTTAATAGTAAATTAAAGATCAAATTGTATAAATCCAAAACCAAGGACCGAAATAAAAAGGGAGCATAAAGTTAAGGCTGGTATTGAATTTTTAAAGGGGATAAAATTGCATAAATTTAAAAGTTTTAAGCTAATTAGGGGTACAATTAAAATAATTATAAATTGAGAGACCAAAATGTATTTATGCCACTCTACAAGATTTGCAAGGGTGACTACATTGTTTAGTGGCTTGAAGAGTGCAGGCACGCCATTACATAAATTGAAGAGATTACTTGTTTATGCATGCATTGAGCAATTGAATCGTCATTCTTATTTTATAAATATCAAGAATTAGAACATGTAGAAAAAGAGAACACGAAGGGGGAGAACAAAGAAACAGAGGGTGATGAAGAAAGAACATATAGATAAGTAACGAAAAAAAGAAACATATATGAGTAACGAAGGAAGAAAGCACAAAACAATAAAGAAGGAAGAAAGCACAGAACACAAGAAACTGGTAACTACCACTCGACACCACTAGTTTTCTTCCTCTTCTCATTGTCAATAGCAACCACGACTTCTTCACCTCTAGCAGTAATAGTGGCAGCAACACTGTCAGCCTCAATCCATTTTTTTCTTCACAGTCAACCTCAGCCCACTTTTCTTCTCCCCAACCAGCAGCTTCAGCAACTGGTTTTCTTCCCCAACAGCCATCACTTGTAGTTCTTTCCTCTCCTCATCATCGACAACAACCTCGTGCTCTTCCCAGCACAGCGACAACTGCTTTTCTCCTTCTCCTACGACACAACAATAGTTACAAGTAGTGACATTCATTGCAACACCTTCCTTCTTTTCCTACGGCAACCACAGACCACCATTCCTAGCGTTGCCACCATCGACAGCACTAGCCTGACATACTCTACACGACGTCAACAACAGGTAACCTTCTCTTTCTCCTCCGTTAGTTACTGTTTAATGTGCAAGTGAATAGTTAAAATTCACACCCTAGAACGGTTAGGTTTTGACCCAATAAGGTAGAGACTCTCTCACAAAGAGAGATCTATTTTAAGTTTTAGAAAAGATCAACTAATAAAAAATTTGACTTAGAAAAACAATCAAACAACAATGTAACTTACTTTATGCATGTGCACTAGGGGTAATACATTTTTTTCTTACACAATAAGTCCTCTTACCTGGACTCTCACAGACCATTAGATTTTGTAGTGCCTTAATACTAGGTGCTTTGTAATTCTACAATTATAAGAAATCCCATTTCCCGCGTGTTATCTCCCTCTCCAGGGATGGTAACTCAAACAACGAGAAAAAAACGGTCATCGTGACAATAAAGATCATGTTGAACTAAAATGCCACTAACCAAAAAAAAGATATAAAACCAAGTTTACTACGAGAAATCAAAATCACTAATATGTTTCATACGTAAAATGATATATTTAATACTTGTCTTATTACAAAATCTAAACAAACACACACACACACACATATATAGAGAGAGATGGAGATGGATAAAGAAAGGATATAATGAGGAAAGAGAGAGACACCAAATTAATATTTAAAATTCAAGAATGTTAAGCTCTATCAATATTCAAAAATGAATATAATTAATATATACTTTGTCATTGACATATTAGATATTTATATATGATTGTGTCCAAAAAGAAAAACTAAACATAAAAAAAAAAAAAAAAAACTTGTTTAAAGAGATTACCTAAGGTTGAAGCTTAAATTAGAGCAGATAATATAGTTTTAGATTAAACATCATGGCTTTATCTCAAGAACAATTAAAGTAAATAAAATGAAAAAATCTAAATAACTTGGAAAGAAAAGGGTAAAAAATAAATAGAATAGAGATTGAATTTCATACTTGACTTGAATTGTATAGAAAACTTATGAGAAAAAAAAAACTAGTAAATCCATGAAGCTGGTAAAGGCCAAAGATGCAAGAAAAATGGAGGGTAACTATTATAATTTATATGTTATTTAGTATTGTTAACCCAACTAATAACGCATATAACAAAGAGCATAAAATATAAATTTATTAAAAGAAGAAAAAAAACACAAGCTAACTTTTACTATATTTTTTTCCTAACTAGTGAAAAAACTATAACCTATTGATTTGATATCTTGCTATATAGATATGCACAAAAAATAATCCATGAGATGAATATTATAATAGTCATAATTTATCAATTTTCTTTCATGATTAAAATAAACTAATATCAAGCAGGAAAAAAAAATCAAAGAGATAACAAAAGCAAAAGCATGTTTGAAAATAAGGAGTTCATATACACCTTTTCCTGGTGCTACACTACTGAGCACATTATATGATTTTCCCACTACAACAATACAAATATTTATTTTATCCATGAGTCTCTTACTAAATATGCCTTATGAAATTGCTTTGTAAAATGCATGTAACAAGTTTACCATATTATAAAAAACATTCATAAAAAGAAAACAACACACACCACTTAAATAAAACAAAAAATCCATAGCAAAACACAAGCAAAAATTAAGGAAAATGAGAGCAAAATCAAACACAAAACTATAAAAACTATTCAAGAAGAACAAACAATATTAAAAGGAAATAAAACAAGAGGCAATGTAAGAATTTAAGCAAATAAATGAAAAAAATAACTCTTCTATGAAAAAAAAAACATATAGAAAAGATGAACAAATTCCTTTTGATTGGAGCATGTAATTAGTGATGTGAGTGATAAAAGGAAAGAAAGGCACCTTTTAATTATAATAGCAATAAATATGGCATAAAACAACAAACATTGAAGTAGAAAATAAAAAAAATAACATTGAGCCATGAAAGAATTTATGTATATGATTGAAGATGGATAATAAAGTAACAAAGTACAAATATTGTATGCATCATGAAAGAATATCCCTAGGATAATTGGGAAAATAAAAAGCCATCTCTAGAAAGAAAAAAAAAAAGTTGATGTATCACTTGCACCACATGATTAAAATAATGAATAAATTATAAAAACATATAAAATTAGGAAATGAAAATAAATTTTGAATATTGAGTTATAACCAATATTGTCAATACCGTTTTGGTTGACGTTTTGTTTTTTCTATTGGTATATAATGTTTCGATTTAAGAGCGTTTCGACGTGCCGTTTCGGGGTTGTATTGTTCATATATAATTAATTAATTATATATAAGAAAAAATTTAAAAAGGAAAAAAAAATAATTTTATTTTTTAATCAAAGTTGACTCAATTTTTATATATATATATATATATATATATATATATATATATATATATATATATATATTAATTTTTATTGTTTTGATTAGGGTTATGATATTTTTAATATTATACAATATACTAAAACAGATCAGAGGGTTATTGTGCATTGTGAGTGTGTTCACTGTGGAGTGGACATTTGCAAAATATACTTCACGCGCGTACGTGCGCCTTTTTCTTTTTTGTTTTATTCCGTTTTGAACAGTGAATTAACAAAAAACCCCTACAAAACAACAAAAAAACACCGCCAGAATCAGGGGCTCCGTCGTCATTACACACATCAGACCATAACGGTCCGGTCCGGCCTGCCGGTCTTCTACTTATTTTATTATTTTTTGAAATTGGCTAAATACGGTTTTAGCTCTTAATAAGGCAAAAACGGTGACTTAGGCTCAGGGGCAGACCGATAATTGACCCTATTTTTTTTTATTATTTCTCTCGGTGGCTGTCAGTGCGTGATGCGCACTCACCAGCCGGTTTCCCGTCCCACGCCCTGTTTAGGCGGCGCGTGCAACGTCCTATGGTTGCTAGAGACGTGCTTCTAGAGTCTAGATTGATGTGCCTCTCCCTGGTCTTCCTCCCGCGGTAGCGTGTTTCACCAGAAGATGTCCGTGGATGTGGCAGCGGTCGATTAAAATCGCTGGCCACGTTTCTCTCTCTCCTGCACGTAAAAGTGTATGAGAGTCCCCCTTATTTTCAACGTTTTCACTTCATTCCCTTCACTTTCAATTTCGTTTCTGATCCTGATTTTTGGTATATAAGTTTTGATTTAGTTCGATTAGGTCTTCCGATTGGAATTAATTCAGTGTCCATTTTTCAATTCGGTCCTCCTTCTTTTAATTTCTGAATTTGATTGAAAAATATGAATTTATTCGATACAGTAGTTTCAATTTCTTCAGTTTTGTCCTTTGATTAAAATTGATAATATATTTTATTTTTATTTTGGCCCTTATACTTTTAATTTGAGATTTAATCCCTTTATATTTAATGTTCATTTCAGCCCTTATACTTTTAATTTTTTATTTTAATCCCTATATTTCTTTTTATTTCTAGAATAATCCCGACTTTTATCCATGTATCTATAAGTGTGCTCGGCTTTGATTTTTAATTTTTGTTGTTTTCTTATTTGTTGGGGTGATATTTTTTATAAAAAAAATAGTTCTTAAATTTTATTTTTTATCTATGATCATTTGGAAATTGATATTTATGTCTTTTTTCTCTCCATTTGTTCTTTCTTTTAGCTTTTTATTTGTTTTTTTATTTTTATTCTTACATCATATGACTTTTTTTATCTGATAATTTTTATTTTATTTTTTTGTTTGATCTTTTGTTAAAGTTTTTATGATTTTTTTACTCTTTTATTTATTTTATTTTTTTCATTATTAAAATAATAATAATAATAATAATAATAATAATAATAATAATAATAATAATAATAATAATAATAATAATTTAATGTTTTTTTTCTTATTTACTCTTTTGTTAATATTTTTTAGGTTTTTTTCCTCTAAGGATAATTTGATAATTTTTATTCTTTTAACAGTTATAACAATGATAATTTTTATTTTATTTTATTTTTTTGTTCGATGCTTTGTTGAAGTTTTTAGGATTTTTTTAGTCTTTCATTTTTTTTTTCTTTCATTATTAACACACACAAAATAATAATAATAATAATAATAATAATAATAATAATAATAATTTAATTTTTTTTCTAGCTTACGACTTTGTTAATGCTTTTTAGGTTGTTTTCATGATAATTTGATAATTTTTATTGTTTTGACAGTAATAATAATGATAATTTTTATTTTTATTTTATTTTTTTGTTTGATTTTTCATTCAAGTTTTTACAATTTTTTTAGTGTTTCATTGATTTATTTTTTCTTTCATAATAATAATAATAATAATAATAATAATGTTTTAATTGTTTTTCTTGCTTATTATTTTGTTTATTTTTTTTTCACGGTATAATTTGATAATTTCTATTACTTTAATAGTAATAGCAATAATAAGTTTTAGATGTTAAGACTCCGATTTTGCTATTGTTATAATAGGGTATGTTAATCTATTTCATTACATTAAAGTTTGCATATATAAATATTATATTTTAATTTTGATCCAACAAATCTTATAAAAATTGCTTTCTTAGCTTGCAATGTATGGTGAACATTTTTTTTTAATTTTCAAGTAAAATGATTTTTTTCCAGCTAATATATTTTTTTTTTTATCATATATTATATTTTTTATATGCACTTTTATTAAAGTTTTTATGCTTTTTTTGTCTGTGATTTATTTATTTTCATTATTAGAGAAATAATAATATTAATAATCATAATAATTATAATTTTAGTTTTCGTTCTTATTTGCTTTTCTGTTAATTTTTTTTCTCGGGGTAATTTAATATTTTTTTCTATTTTGGCCATGATACTAATGATAATCTTAGATGTTAAGATCTCGATATTATTATTATTATAATAAAGTATGCTCATTTGTTTCATTATATCAAACTTTTAATCTCAACAGTTATAAAAATTATATATTCTACCTGCGGCGTAGTGCAAACCGATAACATCACAAATGTTAATGCAAATGTTGGAAAAAACTATGTTTTCCAACATTTTTTTTTTGAAAAACTTTCGAGGCAATTACCTATTTCCGTCTCTTTGATGTCAAAGCTTCGATGCTGTTGTTGCGGTAATATGTATTGATGTGTTGTATCATATCAAACTTTATATGTGTAGATATTATGTTTTATTTTTAAATTAGTGAAATCTATAAATTACTTTAAATCCAACAATTATCAAAATTGCTTGCTTAGCCCCCGATGTAGTGCAATATTTTTTTTTTTAATTTTCAAGTCAAATGATATTTTTTCCACTTAGTAATTTTTCTTTTTGTTTTGTCATTTATTTTATTTGTTCTTTATGTTCTTTATTTTATTATTTTATTATTATTATTTTCAAGTCAAATGAACTTTTTTTACCTCATAATTTTTATTTTATTTTTTTGTTTGATATTTTGTTAAAGTTATTATGATTTTTTTTGTCTTTCTTTTTTCATTATTAACACAATAATAATAATAATAATAATAAGAAGAAGAAGAAGAAGAAGAACAAGAAGAAGAAGAAGAAGAAGAAGAAGAATTCAGTTATTTTTCTTACGTACTCTTTTGTTAATGTTTTTCAGTTTTTTCCTCTAGGAATAATTTGATTGTTTTTATTGTTTTGCCAATAACTGCAATGATTGTTTTAAATATTAAAACTTTGATGTTCCTATTTGTAGAATAAGATGTTGTGATCTTTTTTTATTATATTAAATTTTACATATTTAAATAATATATTTTAATTTTGGACCAGCATATCCTAATAATTTCTTCCATCCCAACAATTACAAAAAAAATTTACTCAGCCCGCAACGTAGTGTGGTGATTTTTTTTAATTTTTAGTTCAAGTAATTTTTTTCCCAGTCAATAATTATTTTTTTTATTTTATTTTTACATTTGCTCTTTGTTAATGTTTTTAGGCTTTTTTTAAGCCTTTGATTTAATTTCGTTTGATTCCCGTTATTAAAGCAATAATAATATTAATATTAAGAATAATAATAATAATTTTAGTTTTGTTCTTACATGTTTTTTATTAATATTTTTTTTTTGTTTCCCTCTCAGATTTGTTGAATAATATTTATTGTTTTTACAGTGATAGTGATGATAATTTAAAAAGTTAAGACTTCAATCTTACTGTTATTATGATAGAGGATGTTGATCTTTTTCATATAAGTCAACCTTACAATACCACAATCTAATTTATGAGACTATGATAACCCTATAAAAAGTAGATTGAAATAAATTATGAAGTTTGATTCTTAATCAATTCAATATTGAAGGATAAAAATAAAATAAAAAGATAAAAAATAATATAAGCCAACCATGGTTAACCCACTAAATCTATGATTTGATGCAAATAGAAATTAAACTAAAAAACAAATAGTTGAATCATCGATCAATTCAATGTATGAAAATATAAAAATCAATTAAAAAAATAACTTAAATTAACCTATCAAATCTATTATTCAAGTAATGAGACTAGAATAACCTAATAGAAAAATAAACTAAAACAATTGATAAGATGTAATTCATAATCAAATAAATATTAAAAGGATAAACTAAAAAAATAATATTATTAAAAAAAATTAAGTTAACTAGATTAACTCGTTAAACTTGTAATATCGAGTGATGAAACTAGAAGAATCATAAAATCAGATTTCTAATAAATTAAATGTTGAATCATATGAAAATATATGTATTTATAAAATAAACACAAAAAATATATATTATTGAATGTATAGTGTCTTGCAAGTAGGGAATAATTTAACCATAACATCTTTTAGGCCCCGTTTGTTTCCCGGAATTCACTTTCTGGGAAACCACTTTCCAAACTTTCCTGTGTTTGTTTGTCTTCTGGAAAGTTGGTCAACGGAAAACACTTTCCGGTCAACGGAAAACACTTTCCAGTCAAAGAAGAATTTGGCTTGGTTTTCAGAAAAGTGTTTTCTGAAAAATTTGGGCGGAAAATACTTTCCGGAAGTTGTGAAAAATTTAGAAATATCATTATTTGCTGATTATATCAAATTTGATCCTCAAACTTTTGATTTCTATATATAATTTGTTTTGAATATTTATTTTTCAATTTCATCTCTTAAAATTTAATTTTTATATTAATTTTGGTTCTTATTTTTATAATTGCTATTTGTTTTTTTCTTATCATTTTTTTATTGAAATTTTTTATCTATCAAATTTGGTCCTCATTTTTTTTATTGTTGCTTATTTTATTTGAAATAATTTATGAAATGTTAATTATTATTATTTTAATTTATTCACATTCTATTTTTTTAAAAAAAAATTTTAGATTTGATCTCTATTATTTTGATTATTATTTATTTTATTTGAGATAATTTATGAAATTATATTTTTTTTCAATTTCATTCTCATTCAACTTTTTAATTTGTAAGATTTATTCCTCATTATTTTAATAAACTTGAAAAAAAAAATTTATTAATAAATTATTTTCCATATCATTTTTCATAACATAAACAAACACTGGAAAATATTTTCTAGTTCATTTTCCATAACACTGCCAAACATCGAAATTCACTTTTTAGGAATTCACTTTTTAAAAAAAAACTATTTTCCAGCAAACAAACGGGCCGTAGTTCTTTCTTAATTAATAATAATAATAAGATAATACAAAGTAATGTAATAGGATTGCAGCAAGGGACAGAAGCACTCACTCACAACTCACAACTCACAACTCACAACCGCGAGCGCTTAGAATACAGCAGCAAACCCAATCACCACAGAGCTCCCTGGTTTAATAGTAAGTACAGAATAAATGCAAAACCTTGTTGTTTGTGATAATTGTATTTTTTATCCAATAATAAAAAGTTCATTAATTTCAAGAAAGCCCCCGTCTTCACCTACATTTCCTCCTCGCCATGTGCGCTTCTTCTCTCCCTTTTTCAATCGCAGCGTTACAGTAAGGATGGCTCTCCCTATCTCTAGCCAAAACCCAGGTAATATACCTTTATATGTGCGTGTTTTAGCATTTGTTCATGGATGATGTCAAATATTTATATATATATTTATTGGCGGGTTTGCTTACAGTTGTTGAGCCGCAGAAAGTGATCATATCAAACAAACATGGTGAAAAACTGGTGGGCTTATTACATGACACTGGATCCAACGAGATTGTTATATTATGCCACGGTTTTCGTTCCACAAAGGTTGTCTGCTCTCAGATTTGATTTTTTTTCCCTTACAAAAACAAGAAAAGAAGTACAATATGACTTGGGTATATCGTATTTTCTCTCTATTCAAGGACAACGATACAATGGTGAATCTTGCCAATGCATTAGGGAAGGAAGGAACTTCTTCCTTCCGCTTCGACTTTGGTGGAAATGGGTAAGTTGTTTTATTTGTTTGTTTTTACTTATATGTACAGGATATTTTATTTTTTCGCTCACCACTGTTTTCCCATTTGTATATACTTGCTTAGAATTCGAACAAAAAATGATTTAATAATTGCAGCAGAGGATATTGCTGATCCTGTGTAGTTTGTCTTAATATGCAATGCCAACCTTTTTAGTGGGTATCATCGATCATGAAAGGGAGTAATTGTGGCACATAACGTGTCTAGATGCCATGGAAAGAATAATCAAAATTCTCCTCGTTTTTGGTCTTACAATCTGCTACTTGCTTTGTTCTTTTTGTGGAAGCTGATGACCAATTTGATGTCGAAGGACGTTTTTATTTTCCAACGCTTTAGTATCATTCAAAGCGTAGAGAATAGTGGGTTGGTTTCTGATTGTTATTTTTGTGATCCATAGGGGTCTCCTTTAAAAAGAATCCAAGATCAATATGATATTTTACCAAAAATTTTCATGCTTGATTTCTTCCGGGACTTTCATGTTTAAAATTGAATTATTTAGATACCAGTTATAGTGTGGAATTTTTTTCAGATCAGTTAGTGGTTGTTTATTCTCAAACTTGAATTAAATGTGTGTTTACCTTGGTAGATTCCAATTGTTGAAAGAATATGTTTGTGATCAGTCTATTCCCTGAGATCCTTCCATCTCCTGCATCTATATCGATTGTTTTTTTTTTTCCTGAATCATTGGCACACAGTTCAATTCTTGCTGCAAACAATAAGCTTTTAGTTTCATGCTGATTTTGTTGTAATATTTTTTACCAGGGAAAGTGAAGGTTCATTTGCGTATGGTAATTATTGGAGAGAGGTTGATGATTTACATGCTGTAATGGAACACTTCCGTGGAGCAAGCCGTGCCATAAGTGCAATTCTCGGGCATAGTAAAGGTGTGCAATCATAGTTAAGTTTCTTAAGCCTACAATGCTAATGCAGATAATACCACTGTTGTTGAATTTCCATTGCTGTAGCAATGGAGGCAATAGAAGTTGACATGCATAGTTAATGCAGTGAATCATGTGATAGTAGAAAAGAGTGATTCGGAATAAGGCTTGAAAGACATTAAGGTTTTTCTGACTGTAATAACACTTGGTTGATGAGGTGATGGCAAATTGGCAGTAGCATACTTACTATTGATGGTGACACAGCACTTATGATTCATTTGCTTTATAGTAAGAGGGTGACTGCTGGGTGACAATGCTGATAGAGAGCTGGAGATGAGTTTTCCTTTGGAAATGTGTGTGATGATGCTGTTGCCCTAGGGGCGGAAGTGAGAAGTCATGTGAGGTGGCAACGGATGCTCCAGGTAGTGTGCTCTTGGCTACTGCTTGCCTGGGACATTTTCTACTTTTGGCTCTCAGCGATGATGGTGGGCAGTCAACACTGCCATGAATGTCATTAATTTATTCACTTCTTATATATGTTTTAAGCTCCAAAGAGACATGGTGTAGGGGTATTATTTATCTACCTATATTCAAATGTCAATTTTGGATGGAACTTTTAAAATGAGAAGCTTATAGTCCAAAGTCTCCATATTAAATCTCCATGCAGATTTCTTACAAATATTTCTAAAGATGGCTACAAGTCTTCTGCGCCTACTCTAAGGTGGAGACTTGGATAGGAACTCTAAAGAAAGAAGCCCAGAATATGAAAGGTTTCAGTAATATAATGCATGGAAAAAGTGGGCCTGGTTTATCTAGTGCAGATGAAGGGCAGTTTAGTAAAATGCTTCTCACGATTAGCTGTGCCAATTTCATGTTCTATTCAACTCATCCTGTTTGGAAGTCTAGTGTGCAAAGCTGTCGTGCTAACAATGTAATTGCAGGAGGCGATGTGGTGCTCCTATATGCTTCCAAATATCATGATATCAGTACAGTTTTCAATGTTTCTGGCCGTTATGATCTAAAGAGAGGCATTGAAGAACGGCTTGGAAAAGACTTTATGGAAAAGATCAAACAAGATGGATTCATTGATGTTAAGAACAGAACAGGTAATCCATTTTTCTTTCCAGAATATATGTAAATTAATTTCTTTAATGAAAAAGGTTGCAAGCTGCCTGACATAACCTTCTGCAGGAAGTGTTATTTATCGCGTGACTGAGGAAAGTTTGATGGATCGCCTGAATACTGATATTCACAAAGCATGCCTTGTAATCAATAAAAACTGCAGGTGAGCGCTTTCATTTTTAAGTGTCTTGTTATCTCTGCTTTTGCTTGACAAGTTTGTCTTGTGTGTCAAAATTAGTTCCAGTTGTAATGTTATTTTTTTGAAATATATCCATAACCTAGCTATGCTAATAAGAAAAATGGGATCCCTAGACTTGATGGAATGAAATTAATACACTAATGATGGGCAACCCCGCGGATGCTCTCAAAGCACAAGAAAGGAAACCAGGAATTTGCTAATTGTGATGAATGAGAGTGATTTTCTTGTGAAAATGCACCATGCTATTTTATTGTACAAATAAACAATTTGGTCTCCTCGTTTTTTGCTTTGAAATCTTTTTTATCATATTGCTTGAAGCATAATTTAGGCGATGATACATTTTTTATCCAAAAAAGTGCTGCTGATCTCTTAGTTCTTAGATTGTCATGTTCTGTGCTATAGCCAATTGCTCGCTTCTTGTTCTGCTTCACCTATTTTACTCGGTGTGTCTCTGTCTGTGTATTGTTTGTGCCTTTATTACCACTATTCTGCATGCAGGGTCGTCACTATTCATGGGTCTGCTGATGAAATCATCCCAGTGGAGGACGCATTAGAGTTTGCCAAGATCATACCAAATCACAGTCTACACATCATAGAAGGAGCAAATCATAGCTACACTTCACATCAAACTGAATTAGCATCAGTTGTTTTGAAGTTAATGAAAGCAACCGCACAGCGGGACTAGGGTAGACCCAGCTAGGTAGTGGTGCGTGTCAAGATAATAGATTGTATTGAAATCGTAAACATCACTTGCAGCACAAGAAGGATAGACTTCTTATCAACTTGGTCCATGATCTAGTCAGTGATGTTTGAAATTATACTAATAAATGGATGATAGCAACATTTGTTGATGTTGGGTTACATTATAAAGTTATTATTGTGAGATTTTTATTGCATCAAGTATTGTTTCTAAATATGCATAATTAATATTATATTAAAACTACATAGTAATTAAAGCTGTTGAGATTGATACATTTTTGTTCTTTAAGAAAAAAAGCATTTCTCATAAATTAAGACATGAGAAATTATTGCGATGTTGTGGTCATATAAATTCATTCTCATACCTTAAAACACATAAGATAGTATAGAGCAAATAAGAGATTAATCTAATGAAGGTTTAGTCTAGATTTTCATGCAATTGGGGATGGTTTAGTTTAGATTTTCAAGCAATTGAAGGATTTAGTTGATAATTATCTAGACTAAGACAGAATTAAATAATACAAAAATTAAATAAAACTGATTTTTTTTAAGAAAATAAATATTGATTGCATGTAAACATTCCTATGAAAATCATAACCGATCCTTGAAACAAAATTTAAATTTATATACTAATTTTTTTTTTTATCTTTTCTTAACGATAGTTAGTTAATAGATCTAATATATAACTAATCTTAACCAATTAACCATCACAGTGTTAGCATTAATGATTTAGTTTAATGCCAGTCTTATGAACTAGATAAACTAATTAACATATAAAACAAAATTATTTGCTATTTATGTTAATTTGTTTGAATGTTCTCATTAAGAGTAATAAAGTAGATCTACTATAATTATTAAGCTAAGTTGTTTTACAAGTTTATATACCACAACTCTGATTTTGATAACAAACTTAACAATAAATTGTTCAAATAACAATTTAGAGACTACTCAAGCAATTAAGATAAACAGTCATAGAAAATATGCTTAATGAAACAAACATATTCATTTATCATATAAAATAAAAATAAATGAAAGAATAAATCTCACACTTCTTGTAATCTGAAAGTTTATGTGTCTTTGAAACTACAAAAATAGTGTAGCCTTGTATATCTATTGAACATCTACTATAAAAGATGTAAGAATGCTTGAATTTGTGTTTTTGGGAGAGAGGATTTGTTATTTTTTATTCTAGCCCCCTACCTATCTTGTTCTTTCCTTTTTTATATAGCCTAGGAAACCCTAGTCCCTACTTTACAAAACAATATTCCTTTACATAGATAATTTTATATTTAAATTATTTGAAAACTATTTTTCTGAAAATGAGAAATAATCTTGCATGAAATATTCAGTCTTTGACTTAAATGAGCTAAATTACTGAAATAAAGAATTGGATGTTGGTTTGGATGCTTTTGGATATAAGTTGGACTTGTTTCTTTATAAAACTTGTTTACTAGCATACTTCATATGTCATCGTAGAAAAATTATCTATCTATCTCATATGATCTTGTGTTCTGCTAATATTTGGTATGATGATAGGACTTTAAGTCACAAATCCAAAAATATTGAGTTTGCATCAAATGGACTTTTATAACTCACGATATTAAAGTTGTAATAGTCTAAGGTCAACACAAGAAAAATATAAGATTTGACTTTAAAGATTGTGACTTCTATTATCTTTATTTATTTATTTTTCCATAAAGAAATGTATGGATATTAGCTTTCTAATGTCACTGAAAATCATTTCATTTCGACCTCCATATCTCAAGGTCTGCCAAAATATTGACTAACGGCCAAACCTGTCAATTTACTTTAATTTCCTTATTTTTGAATCTTTCATCTAAATATACCTTTAAAACATAAAATAAAAAATATCAAGGTATTTTATAAATAAAACATAGGCAAAACACTAGGTAGATGTGAGTAAACTTGTCAAGTAATATAGTTACATCAAACACCTTCACTGCTCATCCTCGAGAAAAAAGATATAAAATTCAATTGAAATAAAATAAAATAAAATGACAATGACTAATATCTTAATCTTCCATTAATATCCAAGAATAAATGCATCATAAACAAGAATCCAATCAAGAAGGATAAAAAGTACAAATTTTCATGAATTTATTTATATGTAAACCTCAAAACTCAATTGATTGTTGAGATTTAAATAAAATATATGTCATACCAAAGTGATAGGTTCTCTCATTGATATATTCTCCAACACTCACTTGTTTAAGGCTTATGTGTTTAAATCTCTCAAATTCAATCAATCTCGTCTCCGTTACTAACATATTACAAGCAATATATGAATAAAAATGTCTTATTTTCAAATGTAATGGGGCTACGATTAAGGTAAGGTAAGAAAAATAAAAGAAAAGGCTAAAAAGAAAGAAGTAGAGCATTCTAAGAAATTAAATATTTTGAAACAAGATATCTCATGAAAGCACATACATATTCATCTTTTTATTATCAATACTTAACCTCTTTTGATTTTAAGCTCCATCAACATTAACTCTTGAGAACATAAAGGAACATTTTTCTTTCTTTTTTTCTTTTTCTTTATTTTTTTGACTTGTAGCAATTTTCCCATCTTTTTATCAAGCATTATTTTATTTTTCTCTTGTCACATAATTTTAAATCATAATCTCATGATATATCAACAAGTGTATGTTTTATTAATCCTTGGTCAGAGGAAAATATCAACATATAAAATGTTAAGCTTACATATGGATAAAGCAAAGAAAATATAAACAAGCTTAAAAGAGACTCACTATGGATAATATGTTTTAAGATGTTTTTTTGTTCAAGTGGTTAAGAATTTCTAATGCCTTTATCATATTCATGTATATATGTAATGTGAATATAATCTCAATAAGATATGAAGAGAGTTCTAGAGATATATATATCATTGAAAGAATGCACAATTAAAAAATATAATGTTGAAGGCTCAAAAGCTTGTATTGGTATAACACTTTAAAGTCAACATGACATATTCTCAAAGTCAATTCCTAAACCAATTAAACTTTAAGATTTGCATGTACACTCCTTCATTCAATTTATATTTTTACCTTTCTCAACTAATTCTCATACATAATACTCATATTCTCATAAACCAATGAGAATTCAAAAGATCAAACATAGATTCTTTTTTATGTTTTTTTAGGAAAAGCAATAAAGAAAACCAAAATTCTCTCCATACCCCTCCTTTTAAGTATAACATTGTCATCAATGTAGATATAAAAGAAAAGGAAATATAGGAGAATGAAAACAAAAAAAGTAAAATGTTAAAAATAAACGATAGGCGAATAAAAAGCAAAAGTGATTTCTCTTTTGCTTGGTTGCCTCCTAGTAAATGCTTTTTTTATGTCATTGGTTCGACATGTTGCATGCTCATTCTTCATAGATTGGTTCAGCTAACTCTATAGAAGTGGTGAATTTTGTCATCCAACCTCCATATAAAGGTTTCAAATTATGCCCACTAAACTTAAGCACTTTGTTAGTTTCTCAACTTGTAATTTCAATTGAACCATAAAAAAAAAACATTAGAAACAATAAGGGGTCCAATTCAACAAGAACGCAACTTTCCATGAAAAAGTTTCAAATGTGAATGGTAAAGAAGGATTTTGTCTCCAACATGAAATCATTTTCTTGTAATCATTCACTCATAAAGACTCTTAGTCTTTTTTTTTTTTTTGTAAATCCTTCTATCCTCATAAGCATCATTTCAAATCTCTTTCAACTCTTGCAATGACAACTTTTTTACAATCCCAACAGCATCATAATCCAAGTTACATTATTTAATGACCCAAAAAGTTGTGTTTAAGTTTCACTGGTAGATGACATGTTTTCCATAAATCATCGTATGAGGTGACATTCATATAAGTGATTTGTAAGCAATTCGATAAGCACAAAATGTATCACCAAGTCATAGACTCCAATATCATTGGTTAGGTTGCACTGCTTTCTCTGAAGTAAACTTGATTTCTCAATTTCAAATTTTAGCTTGGCCATTTGTTTGATGATGGTAGGTTGTGATAGTTTGATGAGTCACATGATATTTATATAAAAATACTTTCATTGAACGATTACAAAAATAAGTGTCATGATTGCTAATGATAGATATGGGGATTCAAAACATGTCAAATATACGAGTCTAACAAAATATAAAACAACTTTAGCATTATTGGTTCATGTGGCTTTTGCCTCAATCTATTTAGACATATAATCAACATCAAGAAAGATATAGAGATTATCAAAAGATTAAATTATTTAATCTTTTATTGAATATAAATCAATTAATTATTGAATTGATAATAAATTAAAATGTTTGATCTAGTTAATTAGAATTATAATATATATTTAGGTCAACATATAAGTAACCTAATGTCTCACACATCAAGAGCTATTAATCATAAATTAAACTACTTTGATTTAATTAAGTATGACTTGGTTAAAATATATTTTAGAAATTAAGGACTATAATATAATCAATAAGGGATTATATATCTAGACCTAGAAAAGATTAAGTAAGGATTTAATTGAGTTAATTTTTAAAATTATTCTGAATTAATATATGGATTTAGTGAGGAGGGAATAGATATTGTGCCAATTTATAGGGCTTTTATATTTCTTTATAAATAGTAAGTTATGCCTCATAATATTTTAGGTGGTTGTCTATTAGATATAAAAAATATATAAGTCACAGGATATGAAGTTGACACTCTAGGCATAACAACCTTTCTCTTTTAAATAGGGATTTAAAAGATTTTTTATTGGTAGTTTGTGTTAATTACTGTTAAAAATCGGATAATTGGATGGATTTTGATTTGTGAAAACTTAGCATTTAAAGAGTCATTCAAAGCAAAAAGAAAAAAAAAAGACAAAAAAAGATAGGGATCAAATCTTTAGGTAATAGATCCCTTAATAACTTTGTATTTATCTAATAAGATAATAGTAACTCTTGAATTGTTATATTTTATTGTCTCTGCCACGTGTATGATATATAGGAAACCTAATAATAATATTGAAGTTTTGTTAAACAATTAGGGTTGTTGATTGTATGCTTTAATTGTTGATGGTGTTAATTGTGAATTAATGTGCAAAAATTATTTCTAAGATATGGACATGAGATATATTAAGATTACGTGTCTATCATGTACCCAAGATTATGAGATTAGGATAATTTAATAGAAAAAGAAATTGACAATAAATAAAAATAAAACTTCAAAAATTAAGAGATAAATATTGAACAAAGTATTTAATAGCTCAACACTGGTGATTTACCTTGTTACGCTTAATGAATTTGCTTATAAAAATCAATTTGTAATAGAAATCTAGAACAAATAAATTTTAGTAAATAAATAAAAAATATATATATATCATGTACGATTGTAGATATTAAAAGTATCATGAAAAAATAAACAGTTTAGCTTTCAAAAATAAACTTAATTAAAAAAGAAACTATAGATAAATCATGTTGACCTCATGAAAAAATAATGATAACCAATATAATTAAAAAAATAATTGATGTTTAAAACAAGTTGAATAAGCCAAAAAACAATTAACATATGAGGGGTATTAATTGGAAAAAACCCTTAAAATAGTTAATAGAAAAAATATAAATTAAAATTATCAAGACATGAAAAGTCCATGTGAGTGGGCATCAAGCTTGGATTTGCATGTTTGGGCCTATTTTTTTATTAAAAGAAATCTATTATCTACTTCTAGTTTTGTTTTAAAAATATATATTCTATCATTCATTATGCTAAAAAAGCAATCTCTACCAAAAATAAAACTCATTTTTTAATCATTTAACCACATCTTGATATATCAAGAAACTAACCTATCAACCCAATGCGCCCAAACACTCCAAACCACAAAATCAAGCTAGGAAAAAAAAAAAAAATTCATCCTTAACTTGCATCTAGTGTTTTAGGATATATTCAAGCTTAAAATTACCGCTATAAAACTCCCACCTAAATGGTCACCAACAGAGTTTTATGTCTCTTCACCAAAATCCAACAACTCTTTTCTCCCATGAAAAAAAAATAAAATTCAAAATATAATTTGTTAAAATTAAGGAGAGATCATCTAATAGCAAAAATTAAATAAGATATGTTATATATTTTCCAAACAACATACAAAATCATCACTTATATCACCTGTGATCTTTACTTCAGTATAGCAATTATGATGCAAAATAAAAATTCATTGATCAAATTTAAATTACAAGAATATTTTTTTTAATAATTTCGTGAAATATAGTTATCGCTCGCCCAGCATTCTCAGCAGTAGCTCATCTAGACCCGCAAAACTTTCATCCATTCCAGAATCAAAACCTACACTAACGATTAAAAAACTACAACTGTGGATGAGCAGGAGATGGGATTGCAATGCTCCATAGAAAACTTGGCGATGCCATGGAATCTAGCAGAATAAACCTCCATCTACAGTTCTGATGTCGTTCACATAGATGCTTCAGCTGCAGCAACTGCTTCATCATCAGTAGAATCAAGTGGGATGGTTTCCTGGGGTGGTTCTCCATCTGTAGCCTCATCTTTTAGTTCCTGATGAGTCTCAGCTTCAAGTAGCTTGTCCCTAAGCTTCATCACAAGCTCTTCCTGGACATCATCATTATGAGCTAGAAACTCCCTCAATGCTTCCTTGCCATGGTACTTGCGACCATTACAATCATAAAATGCACCATTTTTCTTGATGAACTTGTGTTTCACTGCCAATTCTATGATCTCTGATTCACGACTTATTCCCTTGCCAAACTCAAGCTCAAATTGAACAGTTTTAAATGGAGGAGCAAGTTTATTCTTCGCTATTTTCACTTGAACTTGAGTTCCTGTTGTCTGCAAAAGAAAAGGTAAGAATCAGCATTTTGACACCAAGAAGACAAAGTACTGCGAACCTCTGTAACAAAAAATGTATAATTATTGAGATTTAGACCTAATAATCTACAATCTCCACTTCTTGCTTCCCCCAACCCATCCCTTCACCATTTCTAAACAAAAAAATAAAAAAGTGTAAACCAGCTTTAATCCAAAATGTAGTCAGTAGTCAAAAGTCACAAGATCCGAGGTTATTCATTTCACTTGTTTACTCATCTTGAATGAGATATAAATCAACTGTCAACAACAATCTTCTAAACGTCTTCATGGGCAACTAAGCATGCAGAGGTGGTTAAAACAAACGAATCTCAAGCCAAGAAAAGATGAGGGAACTAACAGTAACTTCCATAAAACTCTCTGTAAGAAGATATATTGATTTGCAAAATAGTGAAATCCATCCCTCCCTTTTCAATAGCTTTGTCACCCCTATATTTTTCTGCCATCATAGATCAAGCTTGTATCCTGTTCAAGCAAAGCTTACACCAGCAAGTGTCTTAGCTTGTTGCATGCCTGGCACCTTGTTTGAAAAACAATGAACGAGACAAGAATCCAAGCCAAGAATATATTGTCGAGAGGAGCCCAAAGCAAAGTGTAGCTAATGCAAATTTAGTCTATTCCACCAAGTATGAAAATAAATTCTTCATCTTCGGACATGGTTTCAGATTCACAGGTTGAGAAAAAGATAAACAACCATACCTCTTCTCCCTTCTTGATAAACCCCACCCTTCTTATGTTTAGGCGTACAGAAGCATAGAACTTAAGAGCATTACCACCACAGGTTACTTCAGTGGGCCCACCAAATCCAAAAGTTGAAAGCTTTGCTCTCACCTATTGACAGATAAAGTTAACAAACCAAGCATTACACACTCGCATCATGTTGCAATTAATTTTGATGTTGCTGGTATAACTTCATGCCATTACTAGCACAGCGAGTCTTATGCCCAATGACAAATGGCCTCATGATCAGCACACTAATTTAAACATGGATCCAAAATTAATGATCAGAATCATGGAGGCATTAATATCATAAAAAGGTAAGCTCAATATTGACTGCTTACTTTTGACTATGCTACGGAGGAAACAGAAGGCAAGTTATTAAATTGCATGTCAAAGAAAAGATACAAGAAAGAATACATAAAGAAAAAAAAAAGTACTCTAAAATTTGAATAGATTGATAAAATGACAGAAATCTATATAATAACCCTATCACCCTTTTTATACATAGTTAAAGCCCTAGATCCTTGTAGGAATAGGATTTCTAGTTTTGGGCTTGAATTAAAATAACTTAACCTCCAAGGAAATGCTTTAAAAGTCAGATGCTAATCACATGACCCTAGTTTATTAAATATCCTCAATATCATAAGCAAAATAATATAAATTATAAACACAACTCCTATATCATTATCTTTGAGTAGGAAGAAACCCATCCTCAAACCAAAACTATTCTTGTCTTGGTCTCATGTGTGTCAAATCAAGAATCACCAACCCATTTTCTTTCTTCACTCCCAAATGTACGACAATTCTAGAAATTAGCCTAAGTTCCTCAATAATAAAGCTTGTATCAGAAATTGTTAGAGAATAATATAAATCATATTCTAGAGCTTCACCTAACAGCTTAAGATGAAATGGTGCCTTGACATGGTATCAGAGCCTTGTTGACCCAACAGTCACGAGCTCGAATCTCACCAAACCTATTCTATTTGATAAAAAAAATCAAGCACAAGGTAGTGTTGGCCTATGCAAGTTTCAAGCCCAAAGAGCTTTCACTTGAGGGGGTGTTTTAGAGAATAATATAAATCATATTTTGGAGTCTCACCTAATAGTATAAGCTTTTAGATGAGATGGTTTCTTGACAGAAACATCTACGAGCAATTTTGTTCTCTTCCATCAATTTCCAGTAGTAATAAATAACAAAGGTAAACTTGCTTCATAAATATATGTTGTATCCATGTATCCTTTGTACAATTTCTACCTTTGTGATGATATCAAACTTGTAATCAAAAGAATCAGCATAGTTCAATCATTGTATTTCTTTTGTTGAGCAGCTATCAAGTTTTCTTTACACTCGACATTTAGTTTTTCAATGAAGAAATCAATGAGAAAAGGAATTGAACTAGCTTAGATCTCAAATCAAATAACTTAGGTCCTTTACCTTTGACCTATCCCTCCTATCTCAAATCAAGTCCTTTACCTTTGACTCTCCCTTGGCTATTGGCTTGGAAATTATTTAGCTATTTAGACTAAAGGGAGCGTCGGTTTTTTAGATAGAAAGGGTCAACACAATAGAAACCTTTTTCCATTTAGAAATTATTTTAAATTGCCAAAAGATTAAGTACGAGATGGGCCTTTCTTATTTTTGGTCCTTTCTAATACAAGCTTGCTCTTTGTGTGCTTGCCTCGGATAACTACTAACATTCTTTAAGCCCATCTTACTTAGCACAGTCAGATCAGGAGAAGAAATGCAAAAGGACAAGCAAATGCAACTCAATCTTATCCTTTTAGTAGAACTTCTTGTCTTCTAAGCTTATTAGTTATTTCATTATTATGCCAGGTGAAAAGAGAAGCTTAATAAAAACTATTTTATTAGTGTTAGTATGTTCGCTCACTAATAGTACTGGTACAAAAGATTAGGGGCTTCTTAAACACTAAGAAACTCAGAAGAAAGAGACAAAAATAAAGAGGACTCCCATTCAACACTAGAACCAGATATGCTAATGCAATTGGATAGACAAAATGCGATTATCCTTTCACAAATAAGAGATGGTTGAACTTCAACTAATTCTCTAGTTTCCCCAACCTTATCTAATATCTTGTTAAGAAACTGAACTTGAGCCTAACTGCCTTTTAACTAGCACCTCGGCTGCGACTCTTTGATAGACTACATAAAACTAGCTTGCCCTGGCTTGACAACTCCTTTGATTTGCTGAATAGGCACTAGCTTACTAGAAAGAAAATGGCTTTCAATTGATTTCCTCCTTGCTTGGGTGCATTATGATGATTCCATGGGTAGTTTTGTTTGACAACATGATAAAGGACATGGCTTACAACCATTGACTTTGACCATGCCACTAGGCATTTGATTTGGCCAATGCACAATGATTCAAACACTTTGTCACATCTTCAACATGGATGCACTTAAAATCACAGCAATCTCCTTTTTTACCTGCTGGTGTGTCATTTCTTAATTTACCTGGCACAAGCCCAAAGGTGTTCACTGATACCTCTTCTTCACACCAACCCATTCTAACTAATCCACTCCTACAACCATGAAGAGTCAGGGCACACCTCATTCTACTTTCACTCTATTGTTTCAATGGTCGCTATATTGCTGAGTTTTATGTTAGATATATTTCTCTAGATCTCCGTGTACTGTTGAATCTTACAATTCAGTTAGGATTTGATTCAATTCAATAGGATTCATTGAGCTTTACAGATCCAGTCAAATGTATAATAGAAGAAAAATGCCTAATTTTAAGAGAGGTGGTAAGAATAGGAATGCAAAGTCAAGAGGTCATGTATGGCAACATGTAAACAAACTTCTTCAATAATTATTTCTACTAGAAACTTGAATGAATTATAAATTAAATTTTCACAAAGAAAGAAAACAGTGAAAGAAAGCAAGAATGTCAAAGACAAGGGACTACAAATGTGACATCTATGTTGGGGAAGAACAAGATTATTGAGTCTTTAGAATGATCACATAGTGATGAACAATATGTTAAATTTCAAGACTTCAAGTAATTAAATGACTAACAACTAAAAGATTTAAATGACAAGACTTGCTGTGTTATTTATATTTTATAAATGTCATTATCATTCATACTAAATTTTCATTCAAAACTCGATAAGATTCACAATCCCAAAAATGGACTTTCTGGTTCACGAGTCAAATCTCAATTTGACAGCCATGCACACACAAGTTGTGGCCAAAACCTTGAACCAGCCATGGATCTTGTCTCAGCTCAAGCTCTAATGTAAGTCAACCACCACAGGCATCAATTAGGACTACTAAATAAATCAAAGATAGTACTGTTTACATAGTTAATCATTACATTCATGTACAAGCTCAAGTTCATTCAAGGAGGTAGTAAATGAAGCTTCTACACTTTTTTGGAAGGATATTAAATTTGAGTCCAGCTCACTTGATTTTAATTTGAACAAACAAAGCCTGAACAGTACAATACTCAACTCAATTACAATCCTGGCATGCAATTATTTTACTCTACTGAGCCAAATTGACAGCCTGAAAGAAAACTCATACCAGAATTTTCTTTGATTGGGTCAAAAATCCATTTGGCATGACATCCGGACCAGATTTGGTAAATGATCAATCTTTAGTTAGTTTTGAATGCAAATAACTGCTGGATCTTTTAAACCAGTACCTAAAATGAATGTGCAAATACATCTTTATAGTTTAGCAGTAGACAAGTGCAGATCTCCTAAACCAATATAAACAAAAAATAACCCAAACCTAGAATTATAGGATTACTTCAAATAGCACCTGATTGATAAAGATCAGAATAGTATGTGACTGTGATAAAGAGTGGCTCAGTTTGCGAAGTGCCTGGCTCATTAACCTGGCTTGCATTGCCATATGAGCATCACCCATCTCTCCTTCAAGCTCAGTTTTAGGCACAAGTGCAGCTACCTGTCATTAATCACAGCAGAAAAATAAAAAAAAGACTTAATTCCAAATTGTAGTCTGAAAGTCAATGGTTTAGATAATTCTAAACAAATAAACTTTAACCAAGCATCAATGTTTAATACATGTGTGCACACGCTATCTGCAGCAAAGGCTGTAGGCATAATGGTTAACAGAACTCTTCTAAGATGATAACCATTAAATAGGACATATGAGAATGTGAGTAAGGGTGGCAGTAAAGAGAATGAATAACCTTACCAAGTATTACATTATACAAACACTGATTCATTGAATACAAGAAACTATAACTACAAACCCTCATCCATTGAGTAAAAGAAACTATAACTAAAAGAGGACTTGATAACATGTAAGAGTACAACCCAATAAAGGACCTTACTTACACTATCAACAACAACAACATCAACAGAACCACTCCGGATGAGAGTATCCACAAGACTAAGAGCTTGTTCACCACAGTCAGGTTGTGAAAGAAGCAGGTTCTCAGTGTTCACCCCAATAGCCTTAGCTAATGATGAATCAAGGGAATGCTCGGCGTCAATAAAAACACAGTAACCTGCAAAGAAGTTGACATGTTAATGCCATGGAAGAATTGAAATCAGTTCCTTGACAATTCAGCAAAATTATTTGACATAAAATGCACTGAAACAATTTACAGTAGTCAGTATTCTACATATGTTTACTAGAGAAAGATTAATACTTCATTTTTTTCTGAACTTACTACTAAAATTGCTTGACAATTTAATGTCAAATGGTACAAAAATTGCCATGCCATATCCTTACTTTCTATTTTTATTATAAATAATGTCTGTGGCATTCAAGCTAGGGCAGGTGTACACCTCCTAACAGCCCAGTTTGAGGAAATGACAGCCCCATTGGTCTTAACAGTTAGCTACCACTGCCATAAGAATTAAAAATAAATTTCGAAGGCATTTAAGAAGTAACCTCCTTGCTTTTGTGCTTCAACAATTACATGTAAAGCAAGAGTGGTTTTCCCAGAAGCCTCCGGACCAAAAATCTCCACCACACGACCCTGTAGAAATCCAATTTCGATAAGTAATAAGCAGCCAAAAAAACTATGGAGTTTGATTCTTGTTTGCATTAAGCATATGGAGGTTCTGCATTCACGGAACCAGAGAATGAACTATTAACTCCAACCCTAGACATTCAGTTGAAGCACAATAAACTCAAATATATCTCCTCACAAAACTAATACACTTTTAAGCTATTTCAAGGGATAAAAATTGCAGGAACAATCACCATCTTCAAGTTGCCAAAATGGATTGGTGGTAGGGTGAAATGCGGAGCTAAAACAGTAACCAGTCAAAGCATTTTTTGTTTAAGAAACCTTATCCAATTTCGAAACAGAGTATTGTCAACATAAACAAAGCAACAAAATGCTTGAATGAAAAATGTTCTGTCATACCTTTGGAAATCCACCACATCCAAGTGCTATATCAAGAGCGAAAGAACCTGTAGACACGACTGGAATATTTTTGGGAGCTACGGAGCGGCCAAACCACATGATAGATCCCTTTCCGAATTGACTAGTAATTTGATCAAGGGCTTGTTGTAAAGCCAAATCTTTCTTTGACGTATTTTCTTCACCGGACTCACTTCCATCTGACTTGGATTTTCTTCTACCTTATTGATATTGGTTTTCAATAAGAAAAAAAAAAAGATAGACATTTGTTACAAATCCACAATGTTGCCTGGGAAATGAAAAAATAAATCCACGCCATTTCTGCGTGGCACGGCTTGTTAATTACAGAATTCAAGAACATGAACTCTAAACTCTTAATTCTCAGTATAACTTATCCATTTCATCAACTTTCAATACCTTTTGTAGCGAAATCGCGTATCTGAGAAGAAGTTCCCAGCACAACTCTCCTTAGTCCCTTCTATAAAAAGATAATGATAATAATAATAATAAGTAACTCATCAATTAATACACGTAAAACCACCCTGTTTAAACAACAAATATAGAATGAAACATTGAGAGTTTCAAAAACAACAAAAATCAAGCATGTGGATGATAATTCTGAACTAAGTGAAACGAATAGTAGTAAAAATGATCAGACACCTTGAATAAACATCAAACAGAGCGGAAGAAAGAATAAAAACGTAGAGATACGGTACCTCGGGAACACAAAGAGCGCGTCTCAGAGCAACAAGCATTGCCATAGAAATGATTTTTCTCTCTTTTTTTTGAGGGGCGATTGTAATGTAAAGAAGAAAGAAGCCAAAAGGAAGACTAAGAATATACTTATTATTGCATGCCAGAAAATAAAAAATAAGACAGAGCTAAGAGAATTTTAGAAAATGGAAAGATTGAGGTTCTGAGTTCTGTCTCTGTGCCCTATTTTTTAGGGTTTTAGGGTCTGTTTCCATCTATTGATTTGCAGTTAGCTCCGGGAAAGGGAGGGAACTTGTCTGGGCCGAGTAGTTCGGCTTCAACAAAAAACTTTTTTTCATTTCTTGATCTAAACATTCGATATATTGTTGAATAAATAAAGATACTTTATTCGACTATATATCGAATAAAATTATTTAAAATTATTTTTTATTTATTTGAATATATTGATATTAAAAATATTTTTTAAAAATAAAAATATATTCTTAATATATTTTCAAATAAAAAATATTTTAAAAAATAATAATTATTACACTTTTAAATATTCATTTAGTTTAGAACTAGACTAAATTCATGTCATCACAACACAATAAGCCAGATTATTTTTTTATGATATATATAAAAAAAACATTTATATTTAAAAAAATGGTACTTAAAATAAATCTTAATTAATTTAATAATATAATAAAAATATAAATCAATAATAACAATAAAAAAAATACTATATATAACAAAAACTATTGGATGAAAGGGACATGCTCTTTTATGTTGTTACTATGTAAAAACAACACCAAGGCAAAATGCTATTTTGAAAAGCTAAATTAATAAAATATTTTTTTAAAAAATATAAATATAATTTTATTTATTTATATATAATTCAATGGTAAAAGCCATTTAAAAAAGTCAAATATATTTTGAGGTATTTTATATATCATTTTAAATATAATAAAATTATTTTTTATATAATATAAGAATGTAATTAATTCTATAATTAATATGATTAATTTATACAATTAATTAATTGCTTTTATAAAAACCCAACATTTTAATTTTTTTAATTTTATTTAAATAAAAAATTCAAATTTGAAAAAAAAATCTCACCAACATTTTAAATTTTCAATTATGGAAAAAAAAACCTCCAAAATTTCAATTTAAAGAAAAAACAATTGTAACTTTGCAAATTTTAAATTTTCAAATATAAAAAAATAACTGATAACTTTTTATTTTTTAAGATATCAAATATTGAAAAAAAAACATCAATATTTTAAATTTTCAAATTTCAAATTTTAGGGAAAAACAACTTCATCTATAAATATTCCCATAAACCTAAACATTTTTCTTCTTGTTATACTTATTTTTTTTTTATTAAAGTGTATCATGAATCAATTGAATTTTTATAATGCTATTGATTTTGATAATGACACTCCCATGTTCGCCTTTCAAGTTGCTATTATAGTGGTTGTTGAAAAATAATCGATAAATCAAGTGCAGAAAATAGAGTTTTGTGGCTTTGTTTTTTGATACAATATCATCAATTGTAATAGAGAAGATGGTGAATTAAGACTATATAATGAATATTTTGTAGAAAATCCTAAATTCACTGAAAGCCAATTACGAATGAGATTTGGGATGAGTCATCCTCATTTTATTTGGATTGCAAATGTGGTGGAAGCTCACAATTCATATTTCAAACAAAAGACAAATGCACTTATGTTCTTGGCTTATTTTATCTTCAAAAGGTAATTGGAGCTCATAGGATACTTGCATACGGTATTATTGCAGATCTTACTGATAAATATCTTTGAATTGGAAAAAGCACTGCGATAGAAAGTTTTAGAGCTTTCATCAAATCAATTGTTGAAGTTTTTAGAGATTGATATCTAAGGGCACCAAACGAAACCAATATTGTTCAGTTATTATCAATTGGTGAGCAACGTGGATTTACAGGGATGTTAGGGAGCATTAATTGCATGCACTAAAAATAGGAGAAATGTCAAACTATATGGCATGGAATGTATATTAGACATTGTTGTGAACCTACTATAGTTTTGAAAATGGTGGCTTCACAATTTGAATATGACATGTCTTTTTTGGAATGCCTGGATCACTAAATGATATTAATATTCTTGATTAATCACCTGTCTTTGTTGCACTTGCTGAAGGTCATGCTGCTCCTGACAATTACACAATTAATGAATGAATATGCAATCGAATACTATTTAGCAGATGAGATTTATCCGAATTGGTCAAGCTTTGTTAAGACAATCCTAAGGCCATTGGGAGCAAAAAGAAAATATTTGACAAGTAAACAAGAGTTTACAAGAAAGGATGTGGAGAGGGTAATTAGGGTGTTATAATCTTATTTCGCAATAGTGTGTGGATTTGTGTGATACTAGGATGACAAAACCCTTGCAAATATTATAAAAGCTTGTATAATAATTCATAATATGATTATTGAGGAGTAATGAACCTTGGATTCGACCATGAACGTGAAATTAGTTTTTTTATATTAGTGTCACATGGTGAAATACCATAACTATGTGGTTTTATTCAAACTCATAATCGAATTAGGGATTGCGCAACAAACTCTTAACTCCAGGACGATTTGGTTGAACATTTATGAGAAGAATACAATAATGAGTAAATGTTCATTACATATGAGCTTCTTATGTTATCATAATTTTTAAGTATTTGCATGTTTTTTATGGTTGTTATATTTCAAATTAATTAATCATACTTATTGTTGTTGAGTGTTGAAGAACTTTAAAAAATAAATTGAATTGATATCATTTTTATAACATGATAAAATATTATGAATTGATTAAATTAGCACATTAACCAATATATTTAAAGTAACTAATAAGTTTAAACATAATTAATTAAAAATACACTCCCCTACAAATAATTTAATCAATTTAATTACAAAATTAAAAACCCTATTTTTCATAATTTCTAACTTTCTATTTTGAAAATACATTGTACAACTTCGATCCAAATTAGAAGTATCCATTTTCATAATTTGTTCTTCTTTCTCAATTTTGTCCATTTTCATACTTTGTTTAATCATTATAACTTGTTGCTTTAACATAATTTTTATATCTTGTTTTTTTTATCTTTAATTTAAACTAAAGTATACTTGAATTGTTGTAAAAGATTTGTTACAATTATGTCTCAGACTTTTTTTTTTTTCTTGTCTATGTTTAAGTCGTTTCTTTTCAGTCTTCTGGTCAATTAAACTATCTTAATAAATAAATATTTCATTATCTTCTCCTAAACTAACAGAATCAAGAGTAGATAGTGTAATATCCCACATCGGCGGGTGAGGGAGTGTTCCTGGGCCTTATTAAGAGTGCCGGTTGGCACCTTGTCATACGTGTTTTGGGGCGTTAGGCCAATGGACTCGCGTCACCAGAAACAAAACCGTGAGGGTGGTAAGGCCCAAAGCGGACAATATATGGCAAGTTGGGCCAGGCTGTTATAATTGGTATCAGAGCCGACCTCACTGGCTGTCCGATTGTGCCGACGGGGTCGTTGGGCTCCTTGAAGGGGGGTAGATTGTAATATCCCACATCGGCGGGTGAGGGAGTGTTCCTGGGCCTTATTAAGAGTGCCGATTGGCACTTTGTCATACGCGTTTTAGGGTGTTAGGCCAATGGGCTCGCGTCACCAGAAACAAAACCGAGAGGGCGGTAAGGCCCAAAGCGGACAATATATGGCAAGTTGGGCCGGGCTGTTACAATTGGTATCAGAGCCGACCTCACTGGCTGTCCGGATGTGCCCACGGGGTCGTCGGGCTCCTTAAAGGGGGGTGGATTGTAATATCCCACATCGGCGAGTGAGGGAGTGTTCTTGGGCCTTATTAAGAGTGCCGGTTGGCACCTTGTCATACGCGTTTTGGGGCGTTAGGCCAATGGGCTCGCATCACCAGAAACAAAACCGTGATGGTGGTAAGGCCCAAAGCGGACAATATATGGCAAGTTGGGCCGGGCTGTTACAGATAGAGTTAAATAAACTGGACTTGCATTTCCATAATTGTTTTATTTCTTGTTTGACCTTTTATGTTGACTTGCAAGTTTAAATTGACATTTGAGTGTTTTTTTTATAAAAAAAATAACTCAACAATATTCTAGTTGAAATCGTTTGTCAACATATAAAGCATATATTTGTCAAACATCATTAATCTGGTAAAATAAATTAAATAAAATAAACTATGTTAAAAAATATGTGAAACAAACAATTTAATATGGAGATAAAAAATAAAAATTTAAAATTAACCTTGATTCTTTACTCATTCCACTTTGTTGACGATTTTATTTCTTAAAGTAACAAATCAAACAAATTTACCAACTTCTTAATTTATTTATTGTCATCTATTTGAGATGTGTATTTGGGAATGATTAATCAAGTTTCATCCATTCTCTACAAAGTAAGCATGCAATCGAGCCTATAATTATTTTGTTTGTTGTTCAACTTTTATAATTAGATCTTTGTTTGTATTCAACCATACAGACACAAGTAAATAACCTACCTCTAGTGATAACTTTTTATTTCTTTGTGATTTTTTAATTGTATGAACAATTATATTAAAGTCTATAGATTGATAAGAAAGTTTATTAGAATTACTTAGTTGAGAAACAATATCTTCAGATTCATTTATAAGAAAATTGGTGAAAGAATTTGGCAAACATAAATATATGTATATGTATATTCATTTGTTACTGTTTTATCTTAGTTAATATTTATTTGCACACACTATCATCTAACTAAGAACTTAAGTTATTCAATTTAGCTTGAACTTTGAGAATATGCTTAATGAATATAACAGTATCAAAATCAAAAGTAAGACTCAAAACTTCATTGCACTTAATTATTATCATCAGTGCATCTATATCAATTTGTACTTTATTAAAGCTACCAAAACATTCAACGCAACTAAAGAATGTATAAGTAGTAATTAACCACAATTGTTGCATCTTAGCATGATATTCATGTCATGAATGCATAATCAACCAATAAATTATAAACTATTATCAACGAGTACCACTAGCCACAATTCATTTCATGCACCAGTAAAAATCAATACAACACTATTAGAATATACACAAGCCCAAACAAGAAAACAATAAGATCCATGAGTAATGCAAGACAGGTTAAAGTAACATATCTTATAAGTCAAAATTTTCTCTAATAAAGAAGCAGAACCATCCCACGTAATTTGATGAAGCTTCAAAACAATTGGACTAAGCCAAGCACTAAGTTTCTCCTTTAAGCAAGAATCTAATGCTTGTAAAGAAGGAATATTTTCCTCTCTACACGCAGAAAGAAACAACTAATGAAATTCTAAATTCCATCACATGCATTTCTATTGGTATTCTACTAATTTTGCATATATTAAAACTTAATATTGGCAATAAAAAACTAACAATAATGATCACTAAAAGTTCTTCAAGAGAAAACAAAATGATGCATTCTAACTGTCAATTTATTTGCTAGACCTTGTATAAAGAAACAGTTTATTGGATAGAGAATAAAATTATGCAAGAAAGTGAAACATTAATGCATTAAAAGATTGATGCTGCAACACTTGGACAACAATATTTGTGGCTACTTTTACACACAGACATCCAAAAACTCAAAAGACATTGAAATTATAAGCAATAATATTAAAATTGATAAACAAAATCGTTATCTCTTCCATTTTTCGGTTAGTGTCATTTGGTTAATATTTTTATACAAACTCACATTGAATGAAGAAAAAAAGGCAATCTTAAGCCCATAAAAGATATTATTATACAATCTGTGAATAGTAACCCAGTAAATTCAATAGGTTTTTTTTTTTATAAGTTTTTAATTAAACATGCATAATAGGTAAGATCATGGGGAAAACATTTCATAAACCCTCAATTTCATTTATTGAACACCTTAAAATCAATATTAAAAATATCGATAAAAAAAAATTATTACCTGCATTGTTGAGTTCTAGATGAGCAACATGGAATCTACACGAGAGAAGAGTACAAGAAATTAGAAAAGCTAGGTAAAACACTTTTAGTGTAGTTGAATTGCAACAAAGAAACACAAGAAATCCTAAAATCACATGAATTATTGAAGAGAAAAGTGCAAAGCCCAACCAGTATACACAGAGAGGAGACAAAATAAGAATGTTTAGTGGTGATAATGATATGTCTAGTGGGATGTTGTCGTGAGTCTGTATTTTAGATGGTTTAATGAGAGAAATTAAATTTGTTTAGACGAAGAAGAAAAAAATGAAAGGAAAAGTTAGAGGCGTTAAAGGCAAAGGAGAAGAAGATCAATGAAAAGAGTAATGGTTCCTTGTTTAGTTTGGTTTCCAAGAGAAGCAACAATTCTGCTTTTATTGTTCTTTTTTTTTACGTTTTAATTAGCTTTAACAATATTCCAAAAGGTATATGTATTTTATTTTATCTTTTGGTTCTCTATTAAAATATATAGAAATAACAACTCAAGAGTAGAAAAGGTATATTAGCTATTAAAATAGTTGTTCTGCTGGATAAGACAAAATTTAAAATGAAAGCTAAAATTATATTTTTATTAACTTTGCCTTTTTCAGATGGCTCATATGTTAGAGATGCTTGTAGAGGTCAAATAGCTAAAAACTATATAACTATTGTCTCATCTTTTGGTTTGGGCTAAAGACCCAATTACCTAATTGATTGTAAAAAGCATGGTCAACAAGAGAGAAAGGTTAGCTACAATAGCCAAATGGAGAATGGCTAGTTATAGTAATATACAAAAACGAAAAGATCTCCTAACAAAAAAATACAAAATTGATGAAGTAGAAAATAAAACTAGTTCAATTTTCATTGAAGAGAGATAAAAAGTAGGAAAAAAAGTCACAAAAAAATTATCATACCTCCATCATGTACATGTGCTTTATTATTAGAAAAAAACCTTAATGAAACAAATCCAATGATATCAAAAAATACCATCATTGAAGATAGGAAAAATTCACACACATCCTCCAAATATGACAAGCTGTCTCGTGGGTTAGCTTGTATAATAGATATGTCGAGCAATTTTCCTTTCTTTTTTAGTTCAGTCCTTAATTCTTCCATAATATTTTTATTTCAGACACTTTAGGTTATTTAAATGGACGGATAACATGAAAAGGAGAGGGTGGAGGAAAAGGACAACACATAATGAGCTCACGTGCTAATAAACCACCCATACACTTGTAGAAATTACAGTTACACACCTTGTTAGTATAATGTCATGCAATCATCTACAAACATTTGTTTGTCTCGCGAATAGATATTTATCTTTATCATTAATGGTCAATACAACGTTACTTTTTCTAATGCAACCCTTACACCTAACAATATATTTTACAAGTTATTTGTATAGTAAAAATAACTATTCTCTATGTTTATTGTTACATGTACGAGGTAATTTCATGTGACCAAAGTATTTAAGTAACCAAGTACTAATAAACACATAAGGCCATATATCATATAACAATATATGACAATCACTTGATCTTCCCATGCTCCTTCATTATAGTCCTCTTCACTATATATTACTTTCCTTGTACAATTTACTTAAATATTGAAGTGTTCCTATCATCATATAAAAAATTGTTTTGTAAGAGTATGAGGACTAACCTAGTTTAAATTAATAAAAACCTATCACACTAGTTATGAAAGTACTCAGTTTAATTTGAAGTTTTTCTCGAATTCACTATCTAAACCAAAAAACATTGTCCCCATCTATAAAAGTTGTATTGTTAGTAAAAACAAATCTCACAGTTGTATCATTGACGTGTGTTAAGAGCTAGTGCAAAAAGGAGAGGATCAAGACAATATAATGCAATATTATACTAGAACACCTAGATTGATTGGATGAGACTAGTTTATTTGTTGCTTACACTACAACTCAGACATAATTTTTTTAAATATAAGAAAAATATATTTAGAACGTTAAGAACTTTATGTTATTGTTAATAAGCATGATACAACGATTAAACTTAAAAATCCCTTCCCAACTCTTTGGTTGGTATTTAGTCAACTTCTTAGCCCTTGACTTGAGTTATGGAATCCATCTTGTCAATTTATTTATTTATTTTATTACATGATAAGAAAATATCAAGATTAAGTCGCTACCACTTAGTATTGAAATATTATTCAATAAAAAATCTCACACTAAATAATAGAATTGACAAAACAAAAAAAATATAAAAAAGTTAAAAAAACCAAATTAATTCTTTAATTAATATTTTATCAACTCGTAATCCGGGTTATAAACTCCACCTGGGCAATTTAAGTTTTTTTATTTAATTATATGAAAAAAAATATAAAAAGTAATTTGCAATCAACTTAATATTAAGAATAAAATAAAATAAAAACCTCATTATAAATGAAAGACTTGGATACAAAAAAAAAAAAAACTGGATAGAAGGCCGGATATATGGTACATCATTTTTTCTCAATTAAAGAAAAAAACGTGTATAATATATAATCTACTAGCATATTTCCCATGCTCTGCTATAGATTAGATTAATTTTTTAAAAAAAAATATTAAGAATATAAATATTTTTTTGCAGTATCATTAAATCTAATCAAATTGTTTGATCTTGAAACCTGTAAATGACTTCAAGTTTAGTTGATTTTCTAATTAAATCATGTAAGTGCTTACCCAAAATAAAATCAATCAATTTATTGGATCTAAAGACAACTTGGATTATCAATGAAACATAACATAATATTTTTTAGAAAAATATTAATTTTGATGAGTAAACCTGCTAAACATATATATTAGATAGCCTATGTCAAAACTCTAAACCTACAAACTGGGTAATTGACTCAAGTGGGATCAATAACTTATTTTTTTCTTCTAAACTATTATTTATTTAACTATTGAACAAAAATATAATATCAACTATTAAAAAGCTCATATAAAAGACAAATCAAAATAAATTAAAATGAAGATTAAAAATTAAAATTATGTAGTTTATTTTCCAACCTTAAAAGCCAAATTAAAATAAAATTTCAAATCTAAATATCAATAAATTATAATATAAGGACCAAATTAATACAAAAAAAAAAAAGCAAAGAAAAAAAGGGTAAAAAAAAAAACATGTGAATTACTATTGTAACCTATAATGCTAATAAGTGTAGAGAAACAATGTATTCCTCTTATTTTATAACTTTAAGTACAAATATATTTTTCAAATAAATTTTAAATAACTACCTATGTTATTCAAGTTTTTCACTCCAATCCTCTGTCTTTGATTCAACCCACCCTAAAAAAATATAAAATTTGGTGTTTAAAAGAGCTTCATCATGCAAAGAAAGAATGAGGATCAAAATAATAATTTATCAAAAAGTATTATTATAATCCACAATTAATTGCGAAAGGGTGAATAGTGCGATGATTTATTGTACAAGATTCACGTTGTTTATATTATAGCCAATTTTGCTACACTTAGTTTGTTAATTTTTTTAATTCAATTGATAGATAATAATTAAAAAAACACATTCAATTGACGGAATAAATAATTAAATATGATGCATGTCTACACATATTAGAAACAATATCTGGAAATAAAAATATATATTTTCAAAGATATAGTTTATTTACACAAAATATCAAAAGATATTTACAGAAAAATCTCTTCAAAAATTAAATGCATAACCAAAACATCATCATCAATCCAAAGAGGTTCTAGAAATAATATAAATGGGAAAAAAAATATGAATCTATTAATCTAAACATAACATAGGTCTGCCTAGGAGGCTCGCGTGACTAAGTTTTTTTGTCTCATTATAATTGGGGAGGATGACATATTGTAATCTTATTTTTAATGTTTTTTAATTAGAAAGCACATCACCTGATCTTGTCCAGATTTTGGCCACCATATTGGCTGAAAAATCAGGAGTTCAAAGTTTTCGACTTAAAACTATTTTTCAACCCACTTTTGACTCAAAACACCATAAAACACTTTAAAAATCACAATAAATTAATAAATAACATTAAAAACTGCTCCAAAAACAAATTCAACTCGAAACTAAAAATCAACTTGAGCTCAAATATTTTTTTTACAAACTCTGAAGGTAAAAAAAAATAATAATCTAATATGAATTTCTTTTATCAGATTGATCAATTTTATACACATTTTATTTATTTTAGTCTAAATCAATATCAATAATATGTTTTTTTCTCTAACCCTGCAATGAGGTGACATCCCTCACTCATCTCTCAACCAAAAATTAAAAAAATAGCAAAAATAAATTTTGTATTAATTGGTATCATGCCTTTTTTATTGTAATATTTTTTCTTTTAATCTTTCTCTTTCTTAAAAAAATCAAAATTAATTGGTTTTGAATTAGAATGAAATCACTAGAACAAAAAAATCAAGAATCAAATAGAAAAGGCTAAATTTTTACAGTTGATAAACAATTTTACTCAATTCATTATAGAATCTTAGGCAATGTTTTAATTAAGGAAAATAAACGCTATGGGGAGCTCCAACCTGCGACCTGAGAAGCACCCCCCGTCCTTTAACCGATCGAGCTGCCTGAAATGCTTAAAATATGTTAATCTATTTCGTTATTTATAGAAAACAATAAAACTGACTTTCATTGTTTTAGGTGTCTTCATAACAACCCCTGCTTGGCTTTTGAAATCCTCCCCCCTCGCGTAAAAAGTCAAAAAAATAATTTTGTTATAAAATATATTAAAATATTATTTTTTAAAAAATTATTTTAAATATTATCATATAAAAATAATTTAAAAACACTAAAAAAAATATAATCTCAATAAAAATAAAAATAAAGAAATTTCATTTTTTTTTTTAAATATTTTAATGCAGTATCAAACAAACTTAAACTCATGACACTGATCTGGGTTGAACACGGTACTTGGATGCAAGAAATATAGGTTCCTTTTTGGACATGCACCCGCCAAAAAGACCTTAGCAGTGTAAAATAGAACATTTCTGACCCAAGTCCTGTCATTTGAATATGTAATCAAATACAGTGTTTTCACACACACACACACACACACACACACAAAAGCAAATGCATTACAGCAAGTCCCAGCATGGCTGAAAAAATAACAGAAAAATTAAAAATAAACATCCAGACCACCAGCCTCCTCGAGACCTTGAATCAACAAGTCCAACCTGCCAAACTGGCATTGGTCTGGGAAGAAGCCTCGCGATGATGGATTAAGGGCACCAAACAAATTGCAAATGAGAAAAGGCAAAGGTAGAAGAGTTCATTAGCCATTTAATAGTAAATGGAAATCCAAGTAGAAAAACAAATCAAAAGCAGAAACCTCTTATAACCTACTTTACCACAGCCCTCTATGCCAACAAGGGATAAAAAGAAGTCCAAACCATTCATTCGTTGAATATGGCATACTAATGTAAAAGTAAAAGAAAAGAAAAGAATGAACATCCAAAAATTCAACGCCCCTTCCCATCTCCTCTTCCAAACATTGCATCAACACTTCACAAGTACGCTGCAGCAATCAAACTTTACTGCTGCTTGCATTCTGGAGGCCGCTCACCCTGCTGACCATCCCCAACTTGTCCCCTTCCACTTTTCTGCAGCAAGTAAAACCATAGGTGAAAAAATAAGTTAAATTCACCTAACTTGCAAGGGGAAAAGTGGGATAGATGCAAGGGATAATGAATAGAAAAAGTCTATTGAACAGAAGCAATACCTTGTTCCCAGCAGATGACTTCCAAAACATTTCGGCCCAAATAACAAAAAAAAATTAATATCATACCAAACTTCAAACAGATGAACATGAAAGAAATACAATATGGCAACTCAAATTTCAAGACATTCAAACCTTTTTGGTCTTGCTTTCAGCATCCTCATCCTCATCCTCATCCTCATCCTCTTCTTCATCCTCGTCCTCGTCATCCTCGTCCTCATCATCCTCGTCCTCATCCTCGCCATCATCATCATCATCCAATCCAAGTTCATCCCCCTGAACTGCCTCCCCGGTAAACCATGACACAGCATGGGGGATGATCTTGTCTCGAATGGTCGACCTTGATCATAGTTCAAACAAGGACACATGAAAAAAGTTCCAAGTAAAAAAGAAGGGAACAGATTTGGGGATCTTTGACATTGAAAAATAAGGCTTAGCTGATTGCCACTTGGAAACCCGTCTATGACAAAAATGAACAGTTTTGTTATAATGAAAAAACCTCACCCAATGTCATAATCTTGCTCCATCTGATTTTGAAGTTCCTCAGCCTGTTCAAGAAGATGGCAAACACAAAAAAAAGAAGAAAAAAAAAAGAAACCAGAATTAAAAACAAGCAATGAGTTATCATTAATCATTTCAGTAGATGTAATAAAACTTGTCATTACAGTGTCTTCATCAATGTCTTCATCATCCTCGGGAACTTGTGGTGGACTGAAGAAGTTGAAAAAACTTTCACAATCTTCAGTTTTGGTAACTGGCTTGGCATTCTTCGATCCTTTCTTGGGCTTCTTCTTAAGAAGCTTCTGGGTCAAGCATTTCCCTGGATACCATTCAATCTCAGTCCTACAGCACACCAGGTTATAAAAATATTTCATTACGAGACCAAGCCTTCTTCAGTGTTAGCATTACAACAAAAAAACATAGTCAGAGCTTGTCAGCATAATCATGATATAGAAAAATAGAACTTGCCCTATTGCTTTCTCAAGAATGGGCTCATCTTCATCAATCATGTGGTATGTTTTTGTCAAAACATGGTTCTTGAAATAAGGGTTGGAATCAAAGAAAAACTCAAGCTTGAATCCCTTGGGATCCTCTATCCTACACCATTTAATATCTTTAAGGTACTTGAGAGCTCCTTCATCACGCTCAGTAATCTGATGACAATACGAGAAAGAAAGAAATTGAAATCATATCATCAGAAGAATTGAAATGAAGACGTCATACAAACAGGCAAAAACACAAACCTCCTCAGCTAGCACTTCATTGTTCTTCATTGCGATGAGCCAAAAATCAGGAACACCTTTCTCTACATCATATTTATTTATATATCAAGCTACACATACTTGTCAGTAAAAGAAATGACCCTTGAAAAACAAGCAGAATGTCAGTACCTTCAGCAGCCTTTTCCCCCTCTTGGTCCATTGTCGCTTCATTTGTAGTTTCAGTTTCACCAGCACCATTCACAATCTCATATCGCTGCAAGTAGGCAGTGAAGCGAATAAAAAACGTCTTTTCATAATGGGCTCCAAGTATATTAGAACAAAACAATAATGGGCTCCAAGTATATCTTACCTTAGTGTATAATGGTTGGTACAATTTCTGATACTTTGCTTCAAGGGCTGCTCTCTCCTCAAAGAATTTTGCCTCTAACTCATCATGTTGACTCTAAACAATGAAAAAACTCATAAATAAATGAAAAACCACCAGTTTATCACAGAAGAATGTGAACAAAGATGAACATTTAGTAATTTAATGAAGAGACATGAAATAAAGAAAAAACACAGCTAACAAACCTTCCTTAACTACCCAAAATAAAGGGGTGTTTGGCATGAATTCTGCTTCTGCTTTTAGGAGCTTTTCAAAAATGCTTTCAGCTTGAAAAAACATTAAATGGATGCTTTTTTTTAGTGTTTGCTGAAGGTTTTGATGTGCTGATGTTAAAAAAAATCAGAAAAAAATTATTTTGATGTATTTTCAAGCAAAAAAATATTTTGAAGTGCACTCTGCACAACAATCCGAAACATCCCCTAAGCAGTATGAATTATAGTTCAATTTTCCAATGACTGGGTATGAAGCAAACACAAGGGCATATTCAAGTCTCAAAAGCAATGACTTCATTCAAAAACAAATGAAAATTAATTCAATAATGTCATTCCAAACAGCTATCAGAAGAAACTATATCAAGACTGGATTGACGGGTCAGATTCTTTACATTTCAATTCACGCAATCTAAAGTACAAAAAACACATTATCACAGAGTGGCAACTTTCTGGAACAAAAACAGACTTAGAAACAACACAGCCTCGTAAAGAAAATCAATAAACTGCCAAAACACAATATAGAAATTCAATAAACCACGGGCTAGCAGAGCAAAGATCTCAATTAAACCAAATAAGACCAGCTTTTACAGCAAAAGGAACATGCCTGGATCCCTCTGAGATCCTCAACACGCTTCCTCACAGTTGGAGACAGATTCTCAAGCAATTCAGAGTGCTGTCCAGTCAAACTCTGTAGCTTAGTCTGGACAAAGAGCAAAAACATCTTAGTATGATCAGCCATTGCAATATCCTAAATCATAATAGGAAATGTAAAACAGAAACAGCATCGCGAGGGACAAAAACAAAAAAGCAAGCATAGTCAAAGGGTGACCCGATAGAGGTCAATCAAGGTCCAACCGCCAGTCACAAACATAAAATTTAACGAGTAGGTACTTAAGGAAGAGAAACATCAAATATCCTTTTTTTCATATTCTTCATGGTCCAACCATAAAAAGAACCAGGCAAAAAAAAAAAGGCAACACAGAAATACAGAGTCAGTAACAGAAAATACCTTGAGAGCATTAACAAGGCCAGCTCGATCCTCGTCATTAAGAACTGCAAGCAAAAAATAAAACGCAAAACAACTTTTTAATAGAATTGAAAGCAATAGTGACGACAATCAAAATCGAAAGAGAGTGGAAAGTGACAGAGAGGAAGAAGTTAGGGTTTTAGTAGCTACTGGCGGTGAGATCAGCCATGTTGAGGTTATCTTTGTCGTTGCTCATGTTGAAAGACTAAACAGAAAAGAGTGAGGTGAGTGAGAGGGGGGGTGGAGGGGAGGGGTTTGAGAGAAGCGAAGAGCTAAAACCCTAGATTGGGTTATGAGAAAAATGAGGAAAGAGGGAAGGGGAAAAAAATGCTGGCTGGAGCCGGTTGAGAGAGAACGGCGTCGTTTATAAACTTGGCCTTGTGTTTTTGGTCCTCTCTCTCCCTTAACATGGCTCGCGTGGAAGAGCTCCTTTAGTATTGTTTTTAAAATATTTTTGTATTTAAAAATATATTAAAATAAATAATTTTTTTTTATTTGCTTAAAAGAATTTTTGAAATGCGAAGACTAACTAGCTTTTATATATTGATACGAGACCATGAAACTTAATTTATTACCTAAACAAGACTTGATTTAAAAATTAACTAGAAAAAAGATTTAGGTCGTCGCATTTTAATCAAATCAAGTGATTGTTTTTATTAAAATAACAATATTTTATTTTTCATGTTAATCCAATTGGTCAACTAGGTCACTAAAAAAATTAATCAAGTCAATCATATTTTACCAGGTCAATATCTTGCATGGTTTAGAGTTTCATTTACTATTACATTAATAATTATTTGTTTTTTAAAAAAAAGAAAACATTCGAAAAACAATAGCTCCAGCTACATCATCACTGTCAACCAGAACATTACTGGTACGAGGTGGTCGCGAAAGCAAACTCGATCCGCATTATCGATAAAAAAAAACTGAGCTGGCTGTCATATACAAAAGTAAAATAATTTCAGAAAGGAAGAAAGTAATAATAATTTATAACGAACTTGCTAAAATCACTCTCGAGGGTATGAATATAGATGCTCTAAAGCTACTTCCAGTCATTAAAAGCCCTCTTGCTCTGGTATTGTATTAATTTTTATTTTTCCGTTCAAATCTAATCATGGACATTGCATCAAAAAACCATGTTTGCGGTCACTAGCAGTTGGAGCTCAAGGTTGAGGAAGAACAAATTCTGTCTCTGAAATTGAGTTTTGAATGGAGGGGAGCTGCTTTAGCCTTGGCGAGTCTGAAAAGAGCTGGGGACGTGGACACCAGAAATATTTCGGTTTAAATCTTTTGTTTAACGGGTCATGCATGAATCATGGACGAGCACAGTGTCGGTACACGACAGAGGAGAGATGGGTTTTGTTTTTTTTTTTTTTAAATAAATAATAATAATTTAGAAACTTTGGTCGGCTACGTTTTATTTTTCCATTTAAAACAAGTAATAAAAGTTTATTTCCCGTGGATTTATTAAAATTAAAGATTTACAGGTCATGGAATGGCCAAAAGGAGAAAAGGAAGAGAGATGCTGAAAGAGTCGAGTTTGTCTCTATTATTAAATCATCGCCAGCATAAAATAAGTGTCATTCCTCCTCAGAATTTACAGACAGATCAATGACTCTTCTATGGCTGACACCAAAAGAATGAATAAAATGAAGGTCATCTTCCTATGTCATTGACAATTCGTTCCTCTATCTATACACACCTCTTCCAACAGCTTCTACTCTTTTAAGGATTCAAAAAGAAACAAGAAATTATTAAGCAACTTTTCAATCAAAAAGGTGAATAAATACGTCAGAACAATAATCGTCTCCGACTCAACCTTCATGCGAAACACGGGTTTTTATTGGTTTAAGCTTCAAACCCATGCTTTCAGGTGAGAGAAGCTCTGGAGAGATACAAGAGGGGCTGAGTGGGCTCCTTGGACTGTCACTGAGTTGGCATGGCCTGTACAACCCGTACCCCATGAAGAAGTACTCCATAGGTATCAGCATTGCATGTGGTTGTTCTTCTGTTACCATAGAACCACAAGCCTGGACCTGCGCAGAAAGCATGAAAACCATTTTCACTCTCTCAAGTACCATCAACTTTGTTTGTAACATGCAGGGTTAATTTTGCACGTAGTGACTAGTTTCAAGCTCAGCTGCTACTATCAACACAATGACATGGAATGAAATTCACCAATTACTTGAGAAATATCATCGGTAAAATAGAGTTGACTTCTTTGGCCCACAAATTCTTATAGAACATTCTTAAGACTCTAAACCACGCACCTCGACCAAGGCACTATATCTTCGATCCAACTTCGTGATCATGTGGAGAGCCTCGGAATGGAAAGGAGAGTTATCTCCAACAAATACAAGAGTGCGGCATCTTAGTTTCTTCAACCCGCTAGTAATGTCAGGTCTCCTGCAGGTTTACAGACAGTAATTTCAACTTCAAGCATCCAAAATTGAAGTGCACAAGTAGAAAATTATGAGCAGAAGAAGAGCAGGATAACAACAAGACAACTTCATACCGAGTAATTGCTTGAAGAAACCGCAAAACATTTATACCCTGCCTCTCATCAAGCAACTGAAGAAACAAACAAGTCACAAGAATCAAAACCATGTGACCCTACTAAATGAAGCAAAATCAGATTAAAGCTAACATGATTCAGGAAAGAATAAAAAATAAACAAACAAAAGGTTGAGCACTAACTCCTCTACATGCTTGAGCTATGTCCGACTCAGGAACTTCTGCACTACCACGAACATCCTGTTACAATCAAAAGCTAATCCCATCATTCAACCTGACTACTGATGGGATATGGACTGGAAAGCATTTTTACATAAATGGCTAGGGCATGGTGTACTACAATACCTTGCTGAAGTACCGCTGAAGCAAAAACTCCTTAATTAAACCACACATGCCATAGAAATATAACATATTTGACATCACCTGAAAAATATAAATGAACTCAAACATGCTTAGAAAAAGCATAGGAAATCTCCATAGAAGAATTGTGGAAGGATTTGCGGAAATAACCTTGTTATATAGCCATTCAGTCCAAGAGGGTGCTTTGCATAAAGGGGACACAAGTATCAAACCAAGAACACGCTGTCTATATTTCATCTGTATTTCAAAATCTTGATCAGTAAAAAAGGTGGGAGATGGTTTGAAAATGCTATAACATTCCAGAAGGGAACATACAGCAAATAGGGTTAGGATGTAGGCACCAGCTGTCACCCCCATGCACATCACCGCACCAAGGCTGAAAAAGGAAGAAAACTAAATTAGCATCATACAATGAGTAAACTAACAAGGAGAACATTGAGGCATCAAACTTTACCCAAAATAGTTAAGAACCTCAATGATCTGATCTGCAAGGTCATCAACGGAAGGCAAGGGATCATCAGGACTAATTGGAGCAGCTCCCAACTGCAAAAACTCTTGTGAAAGTGCCAGAAAAGAAACTCTGTGAACAATTTGTTGGTAATGCAAAATTTTGGCTGAATACATAATGATTCATGAAAATAAGAGATGCATTATGTAAATGCACTCAAGTCAAACTGACCTCATGACCTGGAGGACTAATGTGGTAAATGCAGAAGTTGTGTACCAGTAAAGATGCCACTTCAGGACAAAAGAATAGGCCTTGGAAACAAGACATATCTGATAAACAAGTATAAATAAAAAGGAAACTAAACACTGTTAGAATGCTCAAATGTGCGAACTGAGAAAAAGCTGATACATAAAACAAATGATGATAAACCACTCAGTAAATATGAACTGAAATCCAAAGGCCTATGCCAGATACATTCTTAATAGATATATAAATAACATGCAGAAACAGCACAAGAGATATGACATTATGCACTTACAATTTAGAGCCAAATCAGGATAAGTAATTAGTGCTGGCTTGTCTTGGTCTCCATACACTATAACAGACACAGAACCACAACCAGTCCTTACATGATGTTCCTGAAATAGGTTCAAACAAGGCAAATCATGAACAGACGAAAGAAAATTTCCAATGACCATCAATCAACTATAAAAAGATAAAATTAGAAAGTGCTTCACTACCATGATATTCTAATAACTTGTGTATTATTTCACCAAGAATGATTGCAGAACCAAAACTGAGTAGGAAAAAATTGACAGCAAGACATATTAGGATATAAAAATTAAGTTTGAGACATGCCAGAGTATAGCTATGGTTTTTCTTCAATGAATTGCAACAAACTTTGACTAAAACATAAACAATGAACATTGACACCAAAATCATCAAACAACTTATCGATAGATCCGGAAAAACATTCAAAGCTACAACCTTGCACAAGAAAATAAAAGGATGCCATTTTCAATAACAAGAAAGTGTAAAGAACAACTGCAGCACAAACAGAATTGTGAAAATAACAAAATTCATATCAGTGCATGAATGTAATAAACAAACAAATGAGTTTATGAAAACAATAAAAGCACAGATCTATGGACACACTCAAATCTCCAAAATGAACAAAAACCCAAAAAAAAAAAAGAGAAGAAGAATTTCTAACCGATATTTGTCATTCGATTTTCGAAACAAATAAAACACAAGTATCCAAATGGGTCTCGTTATTTTCTTCTTAAAATATAAAACAAAACAAGAATCCCAAACGAAATCAAAACCAACCTTGGTTAAAAAAATATTGAATTTGAAATGGTGCCCATCGAAACAGAAGGAAAAACAACTCCAAATTGAACAAGGAAAAAAGAAAAGACAAATCCATAGGAAAAGCAAAAAACCTTTCCACCGAGGTAGATCTTTTCCACTTCGACGAAAACGGAATCGTTTGACTCAGCCATGGCCGTGGCTCTCTGTGTCTGGCTCAATGATGGCCCCTACCCACCCCAGAAATCTCAAATTTCCTTGCTCTTTTTCTCCTCTTCTCTCCTTGAAATTTAGAATTTGGCGTATGGCTTATTATATACCGGCCGGTTTTTTCTCTCTTGTAACTTCTCTCTCAACTGCAAAAGCTTAACCTCCACCGACTATTTTTTTATAAAACACATTCATCCTTAATTAACTGTCTGACCTCTTGGTCGGATATACAATTTTTGCTACCCATACCTGTTCTCAAAATAGCGTGTTTTTAAAATTTATTTTTAATATAAATAAATTTAAATAAAATAAAAATAAAATGCTTAGTCAATCGACCCATTAATAAAAAAGTTGTTTATTGATTAAATTAATGGTTGACCACATGATTAGATATATATATAGTTTATAAAATTACGGGTTGACCAAGGTATGGTTCAACCAATAGAGTGATTGGATGGCTCTTACAAGGTCAAATGCACAAACAATGGTAATAACGTTTTGAAGAGCCAAAAGATAAAAATAGCTATTTAAATAATATGTAAATAGTTTTTAAGTTGATATGCAATCCAATAGTAAAGAGTTATTTTGAAGAGCCATTTTTTTTAAACTTATTTTAAATAAAGTTTAATGATTTTGTATATAGTTTAATTATACAATTAATTTTACAATTAATAGGAATAGGTTATATAATTAAATAATTGCTTTTGAGAAACCCGCCAACAATAAAAATATTATTTATATTTATATTTAAATTAAAAAAAAATAATTTAATTATAATTAAAATATCCGAAATATTTGAATTTTGAAATTTTGAGTGTTAGAAAAAGTTAAAAATAAATTTAATACATTAACAAATAATTAAGAAGTTCTTATATAATTAATTAACATATATTCCATTACAAATAATTCAATTAAATTAATTACAAATTAGTACTCTTTTTTGCCATAATTTCCAGCTTTTTATCTTCAAAATACGCTGCAGAAATTGGATCCATTGTAGAAGTATCCATCTTCATAATCTCTATCTCTTGTTTCTCTTGCTTTTGTTTAATCAATAAAGTTTGTTGCTCTAACATTATTTTTTGTCTTATTTTTTTTCTATCTCAATTTCAACAAAAGTATCCTTTAATTGTTGTAAGATATTTGTTACACTTGTCTCCCAAACTTTCTCTTTTCTTTGTCTGCGTTTAAGTCATTCCTTTGCAGCTTTCTGACCAATTTGTCTATTTTGGTAAATAAACGCGTCACTGTTTTCTCCTAAACTAACAGAATCAACGATTGATGTAGTTGAAGAAGCTGGACTTGCATTTTCATGATTTTTCTGTTTCTTGTTTGACTTCTGATGAAGACTTACACGTTCAAATTGCCACTTAAGTTCTTTTTTTAGGATAATCCAACAATGTTCCAATTGAAATCGTTTGTCAATGACTGAAGCATACATTTGCCGAGCATCATTAATCTGGTAAATCAAATTAATAAATAAACTATGTTATATAATAAATATGTTAAACAAATAATTTAATATAGAAATGAAAAAAAAACAGTACCCTTGATTCTTCAGTCGTTCCACTTTGCTGACGGTTTTCAATTTGGGTAACAAAACCAATAAATTTTTCAACTTCTCTATTTATTTCTTGCCATCTATTCGAGATGTTTATCTGAGAACGATTATTCAGGTTTCCTCCATTCTCGACAAAGTAAGCATGTACTCGAGCCCAAAATTATTTTGTTTGTTGATCAACTCCCGTTATTGGATCTTTGCTGGTATTTAACCATACGAATACGAGTAAACAATCTTTCTCCGGTGAGAAGTTTTTACTTCGTTATGATTTTTTAGTTCTATGAACATTTAAATTAGAGTCTATGGAGTCATAAGAAAGTTGATTAGGATCACTTTGTTGAGAAACAAACTGTTCAGACTCACTTATAAGAAAGTTAGTGGATGAAGTCGGCAAATTTGAGTCCATCTGCATAAAAAAATAAATTGTGTGATTGACCTATGTTACATTCTATCTAAATCAAATTCTATCAAACTTATAGTATTAATAAACTTATAACAACATATATTTAATACAAGGAAAATAACATCATTATCAACATACAACTTATGAATAAATTCACAGCAACTTTAAACATAAAATTGAAACAGTTTATAAATCTAACAGTAAATTTATAGTATGTAATTAAGTTAACAGACAAAAAAAATTCTAATTAATGAATTTCGCATAATTATTTTTCTGTGCTAACTATTTTTTATGCTAATTATTTTAACTGATAAAAAAAATCTTAATTAATGAATTTTGCATAATTATTTTTCTGTGCTAACTATTTTAACTGACAAAAAAAATCCTAATTAACGAATTTCGCATAATTATTTTTCTATGCTAACTATTTTAACTGGCAAAAAAAAATCCTAATTAACGCATTCCGCATAATTATTTTTCTGTGCTAAATATTCTTTTATGCTATCTATTTTAATCGACAAAAAAATCCTAATTAACAAATTTTGCATAATTATTTTTTTGTGCTAACTATTTTTTTATGCTAACTATTATAATTAATAATAATTATATATAAACCCCACTCACCCGATCCCCACCCCATATATAAACATCCCCCCGATCCACCCCCCCAAACCCTATATTCCCTCTCTCTCAGCGCTGGCCCCGTCCCTCTCTCATCTCCGTCTAGCCCCGTCCCTCTCTTTGTCCAGCCCCCTACCTTTCGCCTCCAACCCTCTTCCATGGCAATCTCACCTCCGTCACTCTCTGTTCCTTCCCCCCATCTACCTCTCCCATGGTGCTCCCCCTTCTCCTTCAATCTTTGGCACAAATCCATCGCTAAAGAAGAAATCAAAGCTTCCTACTTGTACAACAACAAAAAGAGATTAAGTTTAGAAAACAAACCGAAGATGTGGGTAGAAGGTTTGAACCGAAGATGAAGATGCTCTGCTCGTTGGATTTTGTTGAACGTATTTTCTTTTGATAAGTCTTGTTCGGAAAAATTGATGCAGTCTGTGAGATGAAAAATTGTTGAATTCATTGTGTTGTTGTGGGTTTTAATTTGATAAATGCCAACGGTAACATTTGCAACGGTCGGATTGGATTTTTGACTCTGCATTTGATACATGTAGGAATACCTTCGGGAGAAGCAAAAGCCATTTTGGCTCTTCATTTAGCTCTCCTTGTTGGAGATGCAAATTTAACAAAAATAGCTAAATTTTTAAAAATTTGGCTTTGCCTCCCCTGATTACTCTCCGCGCTGGACTTGCCCTTAGGCAATGTAATTGAAGAGTATGGGTGTAATATGTTAAATGCCGATATATATGTTGATTCAACAAGCCAGCCACTCTTTCTAAGAGCCACCATTGGCTCAACATCTTATTTATTCTCACACATTTTATTTTTATCTATTTTCATGTTTTGAAATATTATATTCATCTATTTGATTCAACACCTTTCAATTCATTTTCTAAATTGGTTTTATTTTACAAATTACATCTCTTGTGGAATCAATTACATATATGATCCATGCCCTAAAACCAAAATCATCTCAAGTCTAGTTCATTGAATGGACTAGCTAGTGGAATCACTTTTTTTTTTTAAAATAGTGCTCTTAATTATTTTATAGATTTCTTACATTATTTTTGTTTTTACAATATCCTTAAAGTATTAGTTTAGACAGTTAAAAATGACTTATTTAATAATATGAGGTCTTAGGGTAAGATCACCTTATCGATTTTTGAAAGAATATGTATATGCTAGGTTCTTAAATATTATATAAGCAATAAAAATAATAAAATAAAATTATTTTGGAGTTCTAAGGACCTTGTTAGACAAATTTATAGTTGTTTAGAGATTTATTAATGGGATATTTGATCTCGTTTACCTTTAAAGCATTCTTTAAAGGCTAGCATTCTTTAAAGGCTAGTTATTGCAAACCATAGACCGTTTAATTGTTCAACCTCTAACAGTAATCTACATGATCCACATGTGATAAATCTTCTTGATATCTATTTAGAAGTATGAAAAACCTATAAATCAGAACAATATTAATTTAGTCATTAAATAATATATGAATATTAATTCAAGATAATTTAGAAATGAACTCACATTAAAGGACCATTAATTTGGTTTTAGAGAGAGAAGGTGACTGAACCGAAAGAGAAGAGGAAAAAAAAAGAGAAAGGAAAGAGTTGATGATGCCGGGATTGGATGACAAAAAATGCTAAAGTTTTTACGTGAATTCTTCCCTTTTGATCTTTTGTTTCTCCTTCGTTTTTTCCTCTCTCCTTCTTCACTCTCCTCTCTGCATATTTATAGCAGAGGACGGCAACCCTTCGGCTGCCCATGGCGTGCAGCGAAGGGTGGCTGCCTCTGCAGTGCCCTGTGGAGTGCTCTGCGGCATGCATGCATTGTAAATGATTGAGCTAGTGCATGCTTGCAAGTTGGGAGAAGGAAAAAAATGCAATTTGTTCCCTTATCTTATAATTGCTCCAATTGCACCTCAATTGAATTTAAACTTATAATTTTATGTAATTATACCCTGGTCAAAATATTAAATATTAGCCTCGACTTCATGCTCCTTTTTTTATTTTGGTTCATGATTTTTTATTTGCGTGATTTAACCCTCAATTGACCATTAAACTCTCAATTTGTTCAATTTGACCCTTGATTTCGCATAAATGGCTTGAAAAAAATCCAAATCGGTCTTTGAAAATTCCAATCTCATCAATTGAACCAGAATTAAATTCAAGAACTTGATTTCTCATTGACTAAACCCTTAATAAAATTCATTTGACCAATTTAAAGTATAATTAGGTCATTGCGCTTAATTAAATCTTTTAATCGGACCATAAATTAATTCTCAAACATAATTTCACTTTTAAATTGGCTAACGATTAAATTGAATTGGCCCATAAAAATATAATTATATCTTTCGATTTAATTTTTACGCAGATTTATCCGATAATAAATTACATTAGCCGTAAATTTGCGCTCTTCTTTATTTCCGAGTATAAAAAGGTATGATCGTATCATTACGCTTTTAAATTGGTCAGGGATTAATTTGTACTTTTAAATTAGCCAAGAATTAAATCCAAATGGCCCATAAAAACACAATTATATCTTTCGACTTAGTTTCTACGTAGATTTATCCGATAATAAATTAGTTGAATATGCATTTTCCTTTATTTATGGGCACAAAAGAGGTACAATTGAGATCTCGAACACGTTCAAAATTCCTTTGACACCAACCCCTTTTATTTTATTTTTTTTAAATTTTAGGTAGATTTGGGGAATAACCCAAAACTGGGTTATGACAATTGTAATAACTTTATATATTTTTTTCCCAAAACATCTTTGTCCATTGAACTTTATATTTACTCTAGATTCATAAATCAAATATTAGATTTAGCAATCTAATATTATATGAAAATTAAAGATAAATTAAGTATTTATTAATAATAAATATATATTTACATAATTATAATAATATCACATGTAACCAACCAATTAACTACATGACATATTAAACTAGCAATCCTTTACTAAAACTAATTGCTCATGTATCAAATGTCATATTCCTCCATGTAACATTAATACTTCTATATAAATAATGACTTAGTAAGAGGATCTTCTAAATTATCTTTGGTGGCTACTTGCTCTAACTTTACATCTTTTATTTAATTGATTTATCAAATTAAATGGAATTTCTTAAGTGCTTGTTTGAATCAATAATAAGATATTGGTTCCTTTGCTTGTGTAATAACTATTGGTTCTTTATTTTTATCACAATACAAGGCAAATGGATCAACAATGTTAGGAACCATCGTAGTTCATTGATGAATTTCATGATTCAAACAACCTTTTTGTTTCCTCAAAAGTGAAGGTGCACTCTTATTTAGTTATTGAATTAATTATCCTTTCTTTTTTGAAACTTTTTTTTTCACTCAAAGCACTACTATTTAGAATAAAACATATATTGATTAAGGTTCATTATTGAATTTAAAAGGTATGTTTTCTTTGATTTTTTAATGAGAAATTGTTATAGGTGTCATGGAGACAACCATGGTTTTATTTGATTTCGCAAGCTTTGTTTCTTTATTGAATTCTTTCTCTATCTCCTTTTTATCATGAGAATCACTTCAGAAATAACTTCCATGCCTTTTTATTTAGATTTCAAATTATGTGCTCTTGTAGAATATTGTTTAAAAGTGAATATTATATTTATTTGGAGATTATATAGCAACTCTCGCTGTATTTTCTTAACGCATATATTTGTGGATGAAAACTTTACTTATATTGTCTAAGGACTAGATTTCTCCATATCTCAATGTAATAAAAAGATTGACTTTTTTCATAGTACAAACAAGTTCTAACAAGCTTACAATTATTTTTTTTTATCAAATGTAAGTATATTAGAGATCAAAGTAATCGATCTAGAAAACCAGAACGAACAAAGCTATACAGAGTAGAGAGCTAAAAGCTCAAACAAAACTACAAGGCTAGTTAAGGCTTTAAAGCCATTTACAAGACATTAAGCATCTACAAGCTGATCCTATCTAACATTAAAAGCATGTTTGGGGCAGCTTTTGCACCGCAGGTTTGCTGCGGTGCAACTTTTTTTTTTCAATAAAAATTAATTTTTTTTTGTGTTTTAGATCATTTTGATGTGCTGATGTCAAAAATAATTTTTAAAAAATAAAAAAAATATCATTTTGATATATTTCGGCACGAAAAACTTTTTAAAAAGTTTTGAAAAGCAACAGCAACAGCAATCCCAAACATCCCCTAAGAAAAGAGGGATCCTGCACGTGGAAATATGAAAACACTCGACTGTTCCGTTCATGCCAAATGCTGTAAATGGTTATAGCCATTACTACATTTCATATTCTTGAGTCAAGGCCCTTGTTAGCAATATTTAGGCCATGGATAGCACTAGACAAAGAGGACATATGTCTGTTGATATGCAACTAAGACCTGATCCTGGACCATAAAAGAGATGTCCAACTACAGGAGAAAAAGAGATGAGCATGTGATTCCTCTGCCTGAGAACATAGCATGCAAGTAGCATTCGAAGTCAAGAAGTGAAGACGATCCTTGGTTTTAAGTTTACCTTTAACTGCTAGCTATAACACAAAGCTAACTCTAGGCAATGACCATTGCTCCTAGACGACCTTATTCTAGTGAACCACATCATTCTTAAATCTAAGCATCAACTGAGAAAGGACCAGCCGAAACCTGCCAACTCTACATCAAGGAGATAACTTGAGGAGATCCATCACAATCATACAGAAGCCTATCCTTTAGAGAAAGGATAGATTTCCATAAAGAAGAAGAGGATTTATGAGCAGAAGCTGCCTAAATTGGGTGATGACCCAAGTATAAGATGTGAACCCATTGAATCCAAATAGAGTATGCTTTACAATGAATGTTCCATAACTTATTGGCTAAAAAACTCATGTTTTTTCCAACTATATCAGGCAAAGCCAAACCCCCCTCAGCTTCAGGAAGATAAACTGAATGTTAGGTGACAGGGGAGGATTTGGTTCTCAAGTTGTTACCGGTCCACAAGAAATTCTGACATAAGCAAATAATCCAACGAATAACAAATTGAGGCATGAGAAAAATGTTTAGCCAGAATTGAACAATCCCCTAGATAACAAACCTAAGAGGCTCAAGCCAAACAGCATAGGAGAGATTCTTCCTTATCCAACTTTGAAAGGCAAATTCAAGTTTATTAAGGAGAAGAGAGAATTAACTTGCTAATAGCTTGTGAGGACTCAAAGGAACACCCAAATATTTGAAGGGAAAAGAGCCCTAAAAAAACCTGGTATCTTGAAGAATCTGAGATTTAACTCTGTCATTCACACCACCAAAGTATATGAAGGATTTTGAAGCATTAATATCCAAACCCGATGTTCTGCCAAACAATTGTAACTGCTGGTGGAGAATATTGACTGAGGGCCTATCACCTCTACATAAGAGGAGCACGTCGTCTTGTCGAATTCCACTTTTCCCTAGAAAGAAACCATAAATGTTACCATTAACTAATACAGAGTAGGAATCAGTTTCAACACATCCCATAACTAGGTGAACAAAGCAAGATGGGGAGCTAAGAAGCAACAAGAGTTGATGTAGGAAGGGCCACTGCACAGAGTCAAAGGCTTTCCTAAAATCAATCTGTCACACATCTCGGAGGAGACCGCTTTTGACCATAGTGCCTAAGCAATTCTTGCATAAGGTGGATATTATCGGACGTACACCTGCCACTAAGGAAAGCATTCTGTGCGGGGCTGATAATATCCTGAAGAGCGGTAGCCATTCTGCCAGCTAGAATTTTAGAGATAACGTTCAATTGAATGTAGTAGAAATGAGTTAAAAACTCTTCCTTCAATTGGTTTTTAAGCATTTATCTTTCTAGTAGGAATCTTAGTGTACTAGTTAAAGGTGATTCTTCTTATATTGTTTTAAATTACTTTTATCCTTAAATAGTTGCAACTTTGATGATTAATAGTTCTCATTTCACGATATGCTTAGTGTGTAACTTGGCTTACACAAGAAAAGAATGGGAAACACCTTTATATCAAGCATGCATAACATCAACAATTAAATGCTATAATTGTTGGGGAGTAAATTAGCCTATTAATGATCCAAAAGTGTATCTAAGTGCATTTTACACTATTACTTAATCAAGCTACTCTTATTTTTACTGCTTTCTAGAAGCATCCATGATTTCTAAAAGATCTTGATGAATATTAAACAAATCTCTGATTTTTTTGGGTGCTTTCAACATGTGAATTTTTTTTCTAAGTTGGTCCATTAATATGGTGAATATTATTCCTAAAACATCCTAAGACAGGTAAGTTACTTGATATTGAGACTATTTTTATAAAAAAAATATAGAGTTTTTTTTTAAAACAACTTAAGATAAGTAGATCACCTGATATTGAAACCATTATAGAAAAAAGCGTTGAGTTTCTCTAAAAAAATTGAAGATGGGCAATTCACTGGATATTGAGAATGTTTTTTTTAAAAAAAAAGAAAACACAAAGTTTTTCTAAGAAAAATCCTAAGATTACCAGGTCACCTGATATTGAGATCAATTTTTAGAAAAAAGTATGAAGTTTTTCTAAAAAATCTTAAGATGGGTAGGTCACCCAATATTGAAACCATTTTAGAAAAAAACATGGAGTTTTTCTAAAAAAATTGAAGATGAGCAAGTCACCCGATATTGAGATTGTTTTTAGAAAAAAATGATGGAGTTTTCTAAAAAATCTTAAGATGGGCAGGTCACCTACTATTGAAACCATTTTTTTAGAAAAAATATAGAGTTTCTCTAAAACAACTGAAGATGAGCATGTCACCTAATATTGAAATTGCTTTTTTTTTTTTAAAAAAAAAATGGAGTTCTTATAAAAATCTAAACATGAGTAGGTCACCTAATATTGAGACTGTTTTTAGAAAATACACAGAGTTTTTTGAAAACAATTGAAGATGGGCAGGTTACTCGATATTAAAACCATTTTTAGAAGAAGAAAAAAAGTTGAGATTTTAGTAGGGTTAAGCAATTTATCTTTATAAAACTTATTACGTGAAACACTTAACAAGTCTTAGCTTCTTAAGTTTTATAAAGAAAAGACATTTGTTGTTACTCATTTTAGAACTCACGTGCTGGAAATGACACACCCTTTTGAAACCAAATACAAGAATTTAACTCATGATTACTAGATGATAGATAAAAGTAGAGAATAAAAATTATTTTTTCAAACTTTCTCTTTGTTACTTTCTGTTTTTCTTTTTCTTTACCTTTGCTGTCGAAATTGTCAAGGTTCTTAGATTAATTAAAAATCTTTATAATACTAAAATCATTTTTTCTTTATCTAGTTTTTAAGGTTAGATTAATCCCTTAGAATTTATTGGTTTCGCTGTTGTTGTAATTTTGTTCTAATATCAAATTATTCTTCCAAATTCCAACTTAGAATTTGATTTAATTTGATTTTGTGCAATGTCTAGCTATCCTAATTATATTATGTTATTCATGACATGTTAAAGAATTGATTTGAAGTTTTATTAGATGAATACACTTATTTATATCATATTCTTAGCCCGATGAGGATGATTGACATTGTCAATTTTCTAATTAGATCGAGAGATGTTTTTGACAAAGCAAATTATATGCAGATTTTGTTCTTCCAAATAATTTTTTAGTGCTTCACATCCTTCATAAATACTGCAATCCTGTACGTGTATGTATAGATAACTATGAATATTTAAATCGTTTAATTTTGATATGAGAAGTTTGACATATTCTCGTTTGAATATCCAGCTTGGTTTCTCATCAAGCGGGCAAATTCTGATGAAATCGATTATTGTGACAATCATTCACCGCCATGAAATATCAGGGAGTGTGAGATAAGGCTTCTTCCAGTTGCTCATATAACTTGGTTCTGTTTTTGATGCATTTGACAGCGTTCAAAAGCATACTTTGCAACAAGGCTACCTACGACTCTTGTGTTATAATTCATGGAATGCGATTTCATTACCCTGAAAATGCGCCCGCTCCCCACGTCACTAAATTATCGATTCTGCCCTAGACCTACTTCTTCTATGAAGGTACCCAACAATCCCCGTTCAAGTTCAACTTCATTGTTGCTTTCTTTTGGATCAAATTTTTCCGTTTCTGCTGCCGCTCTCAGAACTGTTGAACCCAACCCCACAAGAGATTTCAATCCCACCAATCCTCAAAACTCGCCGGCTCACCTCCCTGAGGCTAATAGAAAGATATCCAGAAAGTTTTGGAGTCCGGATTTTCCTAATCTAAATGGTAGAAGTGAAAGTAATGTAATTGGCAGCCCTGTGAGGTTTGATGCAAAGGAGAGGCTAAAACGATATTCTGTTATGCTGCGTGAGTGTGCTTCAAAAGGGGATGTAAAAGAGGGGAAGGCTATTCATGGAAATTTGATTACAAGTGGAGTGGAGCTAGATTCACATTTGTGGGTTTCTTTGATTAACTTCTACGCAAAATGTAGGAGCCGATGCTCTGCCCGCAAGGTGCTTGGTGAAATGCCCCATCGAGACGTTGTATCATGGACTGCGCTGATTTCTGGATTTGTGAATGAAGGCTGTGGAAGTGAGGGTGTTAGTCTATATTGCGAAATGAGAAAGGAGAATGTAAGGGCCAATGAGTTTGCAATGGCTACTGCATTGAAAGCTTGCTCTATTTGTTTGAATTTAGAGTTTGGAAAGCAGGTCCATGTGGAAGCAGTTAAAGCTGGATTGCTATTGGATTTGTTTGTCGGGTCTGCGCTTGTTGACCTTTATGCTAGATGTGGAGAGATGGAACTTTCTGAAAGGCTGTTTTTTGACATGCCTGAGAAGAATGGTGTGTCGTGGAATGCTCTGCTCAATGGTTATGCTCAATTGGGCTATGTGAAGAAGGTTTTGAAGTTGTTTGGTAGGATGAAAGAGTGTGAAACAAAGTTTAGTAAATTCACTTTGTCTACTGTCTTAAAAGGCTGTGCTAACACAGGGAGTTTAAGAGAAGGCAAAGTACTGCATGCCCTGGCACTCAGAAGTGGGTGTGAGATTGATGAATTTCTGGGTTGCAGTCTTGTTGATATGTATTCAAAGTGTGGGACGGTTTATGATGCATTAAAAGTGTTTAAAAAGATAAGAAATCCTGATGTAGTGGCCTGGAGTGCGATGATCACTGGCCTTGATCAGCAAGGCCATTACCAAGAAGCAGCCGAGTTATTTCATCTGATGAGACGTGAAGGAGTTAGACCTAACCAATTTACCCTTTCAAGTCTTGTTAGCACGGCTACTAATATGGGTGACCTGCGTTATGGTCGAAGCATTCATGGTTGTATATGCAAATGTGGGTTTGAATCTGATAATTTAGTCAGTAATCCATTGATCATGATGTACATGAAAGGCAGGTGTGTGGAAGATGGTAACAAGGTGTTTGAGGCAATGACCAATCAAGATTTAGTTTCTTGGAATGCCCTTTTATCTGGATTCTGTGACTCACAGACTTGCAGTCGAGGACCAAGAATCTTCTACCAATTGCTCTTGGAAGGTTTCAAGCCTAACATGTACACGTTTATTAGTATTTTAAGGTCTTGTTCTAGTCTGTTGGATCCAGAGTTTGGAAAGCAAGTCCATGCTCATATCATAAAAAACAGCAGTGATGGTGATGATTTTGTCGGGACCGCTCTTGTTGACATGTACGCAAAGGCCAGATGCTTGGAAGATGCAGTTGTAGCTTTTGATAGATTGGTTAATCGGGATATTTTCTCTTGGACAGTCATTATTTCTGGTTATGCACAAACTGATCAAGCAGAAAAGGCGGTTAAGTATTTTGGTCAAATGCAAAGAGAGGGTATAAAGCCAAATGAATACACTCTTGCCAGCTGTTTAAGTGGGTGTTCCCACATGGCAACGTTGGAAAATGGGCGGCAACTCCACGCTGTTGCAGTTAAGGCTGGGCATTTTGGTGATATATTTGTTGGCAGTGCACTGGTTAATATGTATGGGAAATGCGGCTGCATGGAACATGCCGAGGCAATTTTTAAAGGCTTGATTTCACGGGATATAGTCTCATGGAACACTATCATATCTGGGTACTCGCAACATGGGCAAGGGGAGAAGGCTCTTGAAGCCTTTAGAATGATGTTATCTGAAGGAATTATGCCTGATGAGGCCACTTTCATTGGTGTTCTTTCTGCATGCAGTTTCATGGGTTTGGTTGAAGAGGGGAAAAAGCATTTTGACTCGATGAGTAAAGTTTATGGGATTAACCCTTCAATTGAACTATATGCTTGCATGGTTGACATTCTTGGCCGAGCTGGAAAATTCAATGAGGTGAAGAACTTTATCGAGGAAATGAACCTAACCCCATATTCCCTGATCTGGGAGACCGTTCTTGGGGCTTGCAAATTGCACGGAAATGTTGACTTTGGTGAAAAAGCTGCTAAGAAACTATTTGAAATGGAACCCATGATGGACTCCAGTTATATTTTGCTATCAAACATTTTTGCAAGCAAAGGCAGGTGGGATGATGTAAGAAACATCAGGGCATTGATGACCCTGCGAGGCATTAAAAAAGAACCTGGGTGTAGCTGGGTAGATATTGATGGTCAAGCTCACGTCTTCTTGTCTCAAGATGGTTCACACCCCAAAACGAGAGAAATTTATGCCAAATTGGACAAGCTGGGGCAAAGTCTGATGTCAAAAGGTTATGTGCCAAAAACAGAAGTAGCTCTCCATAATGTCTCTAAGAAAGAGAAAATGGAGCATCTCAACTATCACAGTGAAAGATTGGCTCTTTCCTTTGCTCTCCTAAGCACCAATGCAGTGAAACCAATTCGGATTTTCAAAAATCTAAGAATCTGTGAGGATTGCCATGATTTTATGAAGCTTATCTCTGACATCACAAATCAGGAAATAGTTGTCCGTGACATCAAACGGTTCCACCATTTTAAGAGAGGCACCTGCTCTTGTCAGGATCATTGGTAATTTTTCTGCAAAAACACAAAGCATGCATCAAGGACCAGAAGTTTGCATATCCGGAGTCAAAGTTTTGGTAATGTGCTTGGGATATTTTATGTTCAATATGTCCCAGATCATTATTCTACATGTCATTGTCACGATGGTCTTCTGCACTCATTTTTTGTATTTCTCCAGATTAAGTGTATGAAAACTTTGAAAGCAGAGGAACATATGACTGGTGCTGCTAACAGCATTTTGAAGAGATACTTCGGGGAACAGGGTGGCTTTCCATCCTTGTATAGAAGGTACTTTTTTGTTGCTTCTTTTATTCAGTAGAAAACCTGAAGGAATATTATGTTCGCAGTTAGAAATTATTCAAAGCATTCCTGCTCAAATTTGTAATTTTTGTACATGCCTATCTTTGTTAGCTGCTGCTTATCTGGGTTCTGATATGGAGGCGGTGCGAATAGCATATACCTTGGTGCACAATTAGAAGAACCTGCATCGGTGCTTTTTACTAATTGAACATTGCCTAGTGTTTCCGCACGTCACTTTCGCAATAAATTGAACTGTGCAGGTGTCACCACAGCGCTGAATTTCTGATTCTTTTGACTGCTCTCTCCTTTGACTATGGTACCCATTAAATGACATTGGAAACTAATCGCCAAGTGAATGTACAGCTTAGCATTGTATTGTGGAACTGCCTCTCAAACTGAAACATCCCAGTTAAGCACTTCTAACTCCTGGAAGACTCCATATGCTGGATGTTCTAGCAGTTGCAAGGCCAGCTGAGGTAGGAACTTCCAGGACTTTAACTTTTGACTTATTGCCGAAACTACTTCGGGGAGAATGACAAACAGAATGTACTTGCATCCCAGAGAAGAGGTTGGATTACTTATCAGATCGCAGTATGACATGGAAAGAAGTTTGGCTCCTAATGAAATAACGTTGATTGAAGCAGTTCCTGCTACTTGGACACCGAGTTTGCAGACTTCTCTGTGAAAAGCTTTGGGTGTTAAAAGACAAGGAGTTCAATCTTTTTTCTAGGAATTTGATGATGACGGCTTTTGAGCGATCCTCAAGCATAGGGGTTCAGGGTGCGAGAGCTGAAAAAGGACTCCAATGCAATTAGAATGTGTTGGGCCCCGTCAATGATATGTCAAGAGTACCGAGTCATTTTTACTGGCAACCGGTGCTTCGGTGCAGAGGTCAATTTTCGTTTGGTTGTGCTATCTATATATGCCTCGTATTTTAGATTTCTTAAAAAGACGGGAAATCCTATTTGCTTCGGCCCAGTGGGGTTGTGTGTGTGAATAAATAAATTAGAGATCAACTACAAATCTTTGAATGATATTGTTTTTTACCATAAATTTGGATTGAAGGATATTATTAAAAATCAATAAAAGCTATACAAAAAGAGTCAAGCTAAAATTTTGAAAAAAAGTACAAAACAAAATTAAAAAAAAATATATATGGCAAATTAAGATTAAAGAATTAAATAAAAAAACATTAAAAATAGGCCAAGAATAAAAATTTTATCTTTAAAAGCAATGCAGTCATGTCACTATACTTGAAATATTTATAAAACCAAATCTACTCTTAATAAGTTTTTTAATAACTAATGAGTCATGCAAAAATACTACTTATATCTAGATCCTTCAAATTACCTCCAAGATCTTAGATGTTCTTGAGGTCTATTTTTGATTATTTAAAACCCACTATTATATCCATGAGATAACTTGAATAATCTCAAGTTCTTGCATTAATTTCATATTAGTTATGAAAAAGCTTTTCACTTTAACAAAATAACCTTCTAAATGACATTTTTATTTGCACAAGATAGAGTCCTAGTTATAGTTTATCTACTTAAAAAGAAAAAAAAAAGTGAAAATCATGTAACATATTGATCTAGAAAATTACTTATTGATCAATAATACCATAAATATAAATAATTGTTTTTCATATTGTAAAGTATTTGTTTATTTTTAATTTGTAGGCTAAAAATGGACCTATTTCATTATAAAGGATATTTTACAAGCCGGGGTTAATTGCATTTTTTCCAGCATCCTATAGAATTAATTGGAGGAGAAATTATTTGATATTGTCTTGTCATGTGCACACCAAACAGCACCATATTTTTTTTGATGCAAAAAAGATAAATATGATTTTTTTTATTCTAAAATAAATTTAAGTGAAATAATAAATCTGTGTAAAATTCCTGTTAAGATAAAAAGAACAAAATATTTTTACAAATAAACAATAAAAACATAATCACTAAAATTATCATTATTATGGCGCAAAAAAAATAACATAAAACAATCTCAAGACTGAATAATAGATAAAAATAACAGAAAACATAAAAAAAAGAACAAAGGAAAAAATGAGCAATATTGATTTGAAAATTATCACAATCATAAATTAAAATTTCAAGATTAAATCAAATAAAAATAGATCCCTAATAAAACGATAAAAATTAAAAATAAAAACTAAAAACATAGGTGCATAAATACGGATAAAAAATAAACATTGTTCAAGAATGACAGAAAAACCAAAAAAATTAAAAGCAAGTAATAAATTCTAACAATAAGGACAGAAATGAAAAATAAAATAAATAATTAATTCCAATCGAACAACAAAATTGAAACAAATAGAAACATTGAGACCAAAACAAATAAATATATTTAAAAAAAATTAAGTGTAATTTTGTTACAAAAATTAAAAGAATAAGGATTGAAATATGACTAATTTCAATTGGAGGATATAATCAAAACAAATTAAAATCGACTATATAATTAATTCAATTAAATGATAAAATTGAAATAAATAAAACCTTGAGATAGATATAAATAAAGATATTTTTTAAAAAATATAATATTTTTACAAAATTAAAAGAATAAGAACCGAAATGAAAAATAAAAAATATAAAAAATTTCATTTAGATGACCCAATCAGAAGCAATTAAAACTTGCATACTGAAATAATTAAAATAACCAAAAACAAATAGAAAATCAAAAGAATAAGGACTAAAATGAAACTCAACATATATCATTAGTTTCAATGGAAGGGCACAGTTGAAACAAATCAAAAACTATGTTAAAAAATACAATAATAAAAGAGAAATTAAAAGCCTAGGGACCAAAATAAGCATTGTGCAAACATAAAGGACAAGACCGTATTTCTGACCGGAAGGAGAGAGAAAAGGAAAGAAAAACTTTAAACCATCCACCGGAGCTTCACCAGCCACCATAACGAACATGCGCTGCACTGAGAGAAAGAGGATACTACGGCGCACCATGTGACACAACAGAAAACGGTTTCTGACCATCGTATGAAAACATACGCGCCTCTCTGAAGGGCGCGTGCAGTGCATTCGTACAACACATTTGTAGGTTTTTCAAAAAGAAATAATAAAATAATGAACAATGACCTATACACCCCTGAACCCACTTGATAACCATGAAAAAACCATCATGGAAAACATGGAAATACCCTTGGGTCCGATGCCTTTTTTTGTCATTTAGGGAGGTTAATCGTGTTGTTTAACTGTGCAACAAATTTGGAAAATACTATTTATATCCCTTGAAAATTGCTAAAGTACCCCTGGACCATTTTGGCTTATTTTATCGTTTAGGAGGGTTAGTTTTGTCGTTTCATTGTACAATAAATTTGAAATACAATCCATATCCTTTGAAATTTTGAAAATACCCCTGGTCCCAAAGATTAAAAATTTGCGGCCTTGGGGTAAAATGGTACTTTTACCGTGGATTCGCACAGTAAAACCGGGACAGGTTTTATATATATCTATAATGTAATATTAAAAAAAAAACTACCCTCCTCACTACCATCAGACCTCAACCTGTTCAGTTCAAGTTTTTGTGATTTATAAATTGTTTGGTATTGTGATGATAATTAGTTTTGAAATAGTTTTTATTTATTTATAAATATATTAAAATTTATTTTTTAATTACAAAATATTTTTATACCAAATCATCAAGCAATTTTACCATTTTGGATTAGAAGAAAAAAGTCCATGGAAAAATAAAATGGTGTGTGATTATTTTTTTATATATATTCAGGCTGCATGTCGAGTTTTTTTTATTATAAAAAAACCTCAATGTCTTATTTGATTAGTTATTGTCTATGAGGAAATGTTAGTTTTTTTTTTTATGAAAATAATAAATAAAGATCTCTAAACATTTCAAGTTATTTTTTTTTTATGATCTAAATGACGTAGGAAAACACTGTGGATTGTTACAATATATATATATATGAACTTCATTCTTATTTATATGGTGTCAAATCTAAGTATATCATACCCAAAAATAAGAGAGAGAAGATCAAATCTAGATTACATGAAAAATGATATGTATATGTATATATATTTTTTTGAAAATTAATTAATAAAATATTATTAATTATTCTTTAATAACTATAAATGATTCAAAATTATATTTATAAGAATAAATTGAAACTTTGTGCCCGTTTGAAAGTTGGAGCTATTTTTAAATAGTATATTAATTTAGAAATGCATTTAAAAAATATATTTTTATTTATTAACAATTATTTTTAATATCACTACATGAATATTATCTCAGAACTCTAACAATATTTAATTTAATATAAAAATAAAAATATATTTTTTATTTTTTTCAAAAATATTTTAAAATATAATATAAAAATATTAATCTAAAATATAAAAGAAATTGAGCTAAAATGTTTTTGAAATATATTATTACGAGAAAAAAAAAGAGAATATTGGAGGTGGTTATCAGTAAAATGACGCGATTTTTATCACAGGAGTAATGTTTCCACTTTTCATACTTCCAATTGGTTGAAATAATATGGGCCCAGCTAACAGACCAGTGACAGCCAATCAGAAATCTAGAAACACGTCTACGTTTATTAATTAAGAAACGTGTATTTTAAAAAATATTTTATATATATATATATATATATAATAATAAGCTGATATATTTTTAACATTTGTTTAATCATTTTGATAAACTAATATAAAAAATATAAATTATTTTAATATATTTTGAAATAAAAAACAATTTTTATTGAACAGAGCGAATACCCACGCATGATTCCAAACATATCAGTAAGAAATCTGCTTGAGGAGAGGTTCTCCCACAGAACAACTCTTAGTTACTTCAGATCGGAGATAGAGAGGAGAGAGGGCCGTTATGGCAATGATCAAGCAGACAGTGGTTGTCTTGGTGGCACTATCGGCGGTGTGGATACCAGTCTCAGAGAGTGCTAAAACAGACAAGCCTGTTATTGTTGCGAGAAAAGATGACATACCGTACATCAAATGCCAAGTTTGTGAAAAGGTTGCCTCACAGCTGTACTGGCAAGTTCAAAAGAAGCAGGATCAGATCTCTCCCCAGAAGGTGCCAAGTCTAACTAATTCTGTAAACTAGGTTTGCTTTGATTGTTTTTACGGGTTTTGTTGGATTTGATTGTAAAGTAATTGTCTTGCTTTTTTTTCCCTTTCATGTACTATGATAGATCAGCGAGTATCAAGTGATTGAGATTGCGGAGAAGGTATGCAATTTGAAGAAGGAAGAAGCTGATTGGATAATGAAATTGGATATAGTGGAGCAAGGTGATAAGCTGGAGGTATGATAATTTTTTTCCTTCTATTTGCATCTTCATATGCTTCCAATCGGGTGTTTTTTTATATATATATATGGCTTCACAAGTCATAAATTAGAGCCATAGTGATAATTAATCAATGGAGCAGGACTTGTAAGTACTACAGGTACGGATAATTGATCGAAAATTAGCATGCTAATTCCTAAGAATTTTGTTTTTCTTCTGTTTTTTCTTTTTCAAATCTGTAGCTGATAGAACAAGAGACTGAAGGTCAATGCAATTCAGAATGCAAGACAATCGAGCAAACTTGCCAACAGGTGAGTTTGGCACTGGCATTCTATTGATAGTTTTTATGGAAATCAGTTTAGTTGGTGACTTTTTCTGTTCTCTGGATTGTGGAAGTTTAGAAATTTGTCTGTTGATAGTTTTCCTTAAATTACTACTGGTTATTATGTTTCGACCATCTTCAAATGCTAAATGTCAAATATTTGCTTATTTGTTTGGGGGCTTTCCAGGTCATGGACTATGTCGACACTGACGTTGCTGAATATATATTTACTACCAAGCCTCAGATTGATTTATTGGTGAAACATCTCTGCAAAGATCTGACTAATTCTTGTTCTAAGAAACCACCTCCAGTCCCCAAGGTATCTGCACTCATATTTGACAGTCATAGGTGATTGGTATAGCTTTTTCTTAGGGACCATTTTGACGTGTGTCAATCTCATTGCTTTCATTTTGTTATGTTCAAATTCATGATTGTGCATGTCCTTGATATTTGATGATTGAAAACTTATCACATGAAATTTTCATGCTGCCTTCACTGATTCTTTAGCAAGAATTTGAAAAGGCTTGGAAGGTTTGACATGGTTGAGTACTGCTCCATGGTAGTTGTACCACATTGATTGCAAATGGCATGCTTTTGCTAATAATCTGAATCTAACAGAAATAATTATCTGCTGGTTGCATGTTCAACTTTATGTGAATGAAGCCTCACTCTCCTTTTCTCATTGTATTCAACAGTTTCTGCTGTATATTGGCTTTTCCCCAGATTGACACTCAACCTCTGAATTTTAGAAATTGATTTTAAAAATTCTCTATATCTATGAATTTCAATAACATGAAGAAGGCACATCACAGGAAAATGCTTTACCGCATGTCAAAAAAAGGAACATTGCTGCTGCTAGTTTTTCTTGTGCTCTCAAAACTCAAAACCAATTTATATCTGAAAGTCAGTGAAGCATAAATGGATTTAAAATTCAAAAGTTCCAGAACTTCTAATTTTTCTCTAGTTAATAGAGTTCTTAGGAAAAGAAAAGGAGTGATAAAGAGAATCTCTGATGTAGGAAGAAAAAGGCAAAAGATAGCCAATTTAGCCAAGGCTGCTTTTCTGGGTTGAAAAGCCAGAAAAAAGAGCAAATTGTGTATAAAATTTTTGAAATATCAAAGCTGCTTTTTAGTCTTGTTTGGGTTGAGCAGCCAGAAAAAGAGAACACGAGCAGCCTTTTAATTACTAGTAAATCTCATGTAAATAAAGTATCTGCCCTTAAATATAACTAAATCTTACTCGTCCAAACTACTTCCATAATTATTAAAAGAAAATCCATAATCATATGAAAGCTACTGCAGTTCTAGCTCTTGCATCATTCTTTTAACATAATCCTAACCATGCATCACATCAAAACACTTCTTCTGGCTAGAATGTTGTCTCTGATTTAGCTGATTTTTTTCTTATTCCATCATACTTGTCTCCAAGGCTTTAGCCAATAACTTGGCAGAATCTATTAGTACTTTAAAGTGGGAACATTATGCTCATTCTCAAGTTATTTCTGTTTTAGGTTATTCTGTTGTGTTTATTTGCCATTAACTTCAGTGAAACACGAGCCATGGCAATTTTTCTCTAATTAGAAAAACATAACGACATATTTACTTTTTTAAGCACTGTTCTTTTTCTTTCCCTATAGCTTCATATGTTCAGCTCCTAATATTCTGCCCTTGCATCTCTTCTCAACCAATATTATTTCACTCGAGTTCTATAATATTGTAAAATCCATGTCTATCTTTCTGGAGAGAAGAACAACTCAGGACTTCACATCTTTTACTTTGTCTTGCACATTCCATTTTAGAACAAATGACTCAAGTTTAATCCATGTTTTTTATTTTCATGTTTTACAGAACAGGATGCCTGGGGAACCTTTTGTGCCTAAACCATCTAAAGAGGCTGAAATGGAAAAGATTATGAGATCCATGGAGGTAATTTTCTTAAAATTTCTGCATGTATGTTCTTATATGTTGATTTGGTTCTAAAATTTGCTCCCCTTTGCTTTAGGGTATGCCTGGTGCTCCTGGCATGAAAATGTATTCAAGGGAAGAGTTAATGGGAATGAACAATTTTGGTAATGAAGATGCTGAGGATGAAGATGATGAAGATGAACAGTTTCCCTCAAATATGGTAATTGACAAATTTCAGAGCTCATTAATACTTTTCTTCGATACTTCATTGTTTTACTTCAACTGTTGCAACTAATCTTTTGCAGGGAAAAGTTTTGAGAGAGAAGCAGAACATGAAAGGTGACTGGAAACAGAAGATCTTCAAAGGAATAAAAGGCACAGGTGAGGCATTGAAGAGTCATGCAAACAGTGTCTCCAACCAGATGCAGAAATGGTGGAAAGGAACACGTGCAGCACCTGCAAAGAAGAATTCAAAGATTGGCAAATCAGAACTTTAGGACCACTAAATGGCTTTATAATGCAGTGATAGAACTCAGAGCAAAAATGGACATGTAAAGTCAACACTGCAGTTACACAGAAAGGGGGTGCAGATCCTTCGTTTATTGTATTGAACTGGTCCTTTTGTTTTACGGTATAGATACTAGAAAGTTTGAGCCAGTAGGAACTGAATACAATATGAACCAACTCCTTGAAACTTCAGATTTCATCTCTTAAAGGCACGCATTTTTTGTCGACACCATCTGGCAATGGTTTTTATCAGGATTGTCAATTTTGTTTCGTTCCATCTGGAATGGCTGGAATGTTCTGTTTTGTTAATAAAACCAAGATAAAACGGCATCGTTTTCATCTCGATTTTAATTCCGGTCCGTTCTGGAAATTTCGGTCAAATTCCAGCTAGAACGTCTTGGTTCTGTTCTGGGTGTGCTGTTCCGTCCTTAAAATCTTCTTTATTTTGATTAATTTGTGATTTTTTTTTTCTAATTTTGATATTATATTTGTTTGATTTTGTGTTTATATTGTATAATTTAAAGTTAATTTTAATTATGTCTGTTAAATTAATATTTTAATTTTTATATATATATATATATATATAATTAATTTTATATGAACAATACAATCCCAAAACGGCACATCAAAATACTTCGAAACCGAAATGTTCCGTACTGATAAAAAAACTGGAACGGCAACGGGAACGGTGTTGACACCCTTAATTTTTATATCTAAATGAGTTATCTGATAATTGTTTTCTATCTGAATGAGTTGAGTCAAAATTGATTTTGCTCTCACAAAGCTAGATTCATTCAACAAGACGATCATCCGAAGCTAGCGAGTCCTGATCAAGCCCTGCATCTGTTACTGCGAATGTGGAGCGTTAACAACGGTGTTCTTTATATATACACAGAGAGGAGGAAACTGTTATCTCTTTGATACTAATAATTATACGATATCATACTATGAATTTATACCACAAACAAAAATATTAAAAATATATTTATTGTTATTGAAACTTCATAATGTCATCTTATTTTTATCAATTTGAGGACTATTCAATGAGTTTTCTTGGCTTTTTCTTTTAGGCTGGCCGTAGTTTACCTTTTTCTGCGCACCTTAATCCCAGTAATTCACTGCCATTACTTACTGATATAGAGGAGCAGGTCACCACTGAAGAATCAAGATACAGAAACCACATTCTGACCAAAGATCCAATGACTTCACATAATTTTGTTTTGATTCTTGACAAACCTGGAATTGATGACAACAAAAATAAAATAAAAAGAAAATAAACATAAGGGCAATTTTTTTTTGTTAAAATCTAAATTTGTATTATTTGGGTTATTAAAGATAGCAGATCTAGGATCTGGCTAGACAATCTTGAAAAGAAAAGAAGAATGAAGTGAGGGCAGAGAGAGGTAATGCTGTCAGAAGGATAGCTTGCACTATTACAAAACAAAGTAAAAGTACAGGTAATGGAGGGATATTATTGTTTGCATACATTGGAGGATTATAGATTAAGCAGGGAATAGCTCACAAGCTGAAAGACAACTATCGGGATAAAGCTCACGAGCGAAAAAAGCTGATGCTAAATATCAATACGGGAATCATCACGTAGATTTTACAGTTACAGTTCGATATACCTAAAGGAATGGCATTGAAAATGAAAATTTCGAAATTCCCGTACAATCGCAATCACCTATTGTATTTGCCAAATGGAAAACGATTAAAATTACCAAGTGACATTTTCAGCAAACCAAAATAATTTTCCCATCCTGGAAATAAGAGAAATAGAAGCTTGTTTCCGAATACATCCCTCGAACAGATGGCAGTTTGAGCATGTAGATGTCAGCACACCAACACTTGCAAATTGAAGAACCGTTCGTTCAACTCATCGCATTTTAAAATGCTGAGTTCTCGAGGCCACACAACGTCGACCATTCAATGAATATTTGATCATTATGTCAATGTCACGAGGATTCTTTTTGTTTGGTGCCACTGTCATACTTCCACTTAGTGCCTCCCCTTGACAAATGGTTAGCACATCTTCAAGGTACAAGACTGTTTGCTTCCAGTGCGTAGCTCGTGATCTGGGCCCTGCATCATAAAAGGTCATCGGGAAGGTTATTTAGGCATTTCACAGGACTGTTAATATGGTACGGTACCCTAACTGGCCTCATCTTCACATAGGATCAATCTGAAAACTTGTATATACAACTGCTGCATGCGATTGCAAGGGTTTAATGGCAGGTTTGATTTCTGATTTGTGTTTACACGAGTTTACTTTATGATAGTATTTCATTGAGAATACACTCCCAGAAACAAAAAATGCTGTACTCTCTACCTCGGTGTTAGAGATAGTTACTTTTGAGTTTCACAAATATTAATATTATTAGTGCATCACCAGAGTCAAGTGATGGAGCTTAAAGAAACTTATTTACCCATGACATGAGCCAGTTCATGGAAAGGAACAACTGTTATTTCTTTCCAGTGGTTCCCTTGACTCACTGGATTTCACATTTTGTAGTAAAACAGAACTTTATATTGGAACAAGAGAAAAATATAACAGAATAGGGCAAAGAAATGACCTGTAGAGAAGCCCATCAACTTGTGACATTTCGTAAATGACACATCAAAGTAGGCTACTAATGCATGGATGTAATCATCCCGTTCTGCTACAAGCTTAAAAGGAGCAGTGAAGGATGTATCCCCAGATACCATCTTAGAGATGTCCATTGTCTGAAATGATGAATACCAAAATATCACATTAGCCAGAAAAGCATAGAACAACCACTGAAAGCAGGCTTGGGAAATGAGCACAACCATATGCAGACATGCATGCGAGTGCACACACAAACAAAAGCATATCTGACCTTGAGCTGCTGGCAATTTGTAACAATTTGATTCTGATCAACAGTGTCTACAAGAGGTTCCCCCATGGCCTGCTTCTTGATGCAGGTCATATCAAAGCCATAGACATTATTCCAAACTGGAGCAAACATGAAGGCCGAGGTAACGAAACAGATATAAGAACTACTTAAACCCCACTAAACATTTTGAGTTGGAAAATGAATTCAAATAGCAGATGAAACCCAACATGCAACTGGGTGAGTGACTTCCCCACAGCTTCCAACTAAGTCTTGGCTGTGCTGCCAAATTCCACACATATTTTGGATCTGCAAGAAAATGATTGTCATCTACATACATTAGACAGATCATAGTCTTACATTCAATCTTATCTTCTTTGTATTCTGCATCCTCAATGGCTGTCAAATAGAGAGAAGCTTTGTCTGGCAGCACAATTCCATCTTTAACCTGGAAAAGCAAATAATAAAAAATAAAGGCTGACATTATTATTTAGCGAAGTTTTTCAGCATCTCCAATGATGATATCAAGGAATATAATAATTGGTAAAAGAACTTGGAATCACTAAAATATTAAAGTTGTTCCAGATGATCTAAATGTTGGTCACCATCTTTACCCTTCCTTCCAATGGTGCATGCGTCTAGTTGACCGAAAGCCAAAAAGCATAGAGAGACTTGTTTTTTTGTGAATATTAAAGTACCAGCAAACACCACTGCATTGTTATCCCAAGCAAACACTATTCTCATCCTCAAGATTTTCATTCCAAAAATACTCGATCACTATATTTTTTGTAAATACAGTGAAAGACCCCTTTATCAGGAAGGGAATTCCTTGCAATTGCCAATGAATGGTGCTATCAGAATTAAATATTTTTTTTCTTTTCTTTGCACTAAAATCAAATCAAGAACCTAGAGAAAAAATTCAAACAGGCATAGCCCAGAAACAGCCAAATGTACAAGTTTCAGAACCCTGGAGACACATGAAGGATTCAGGCATCAAACAAAAGCATCATATTCAAACTACAGGCTGGAATTTATTCTAACCTTGCATCAAAGAACAAGTTATAAATCAGAAAAGGGAGGTGTAGCTTCAACTCACAAGCCATTTATCACGTGTGTACAGGACTGAGTTTAACATGTTCTCAAACAACAGAAAATATCCCATCCACTCTGAAATAATTATATCCACTTTAGCAACTGGGAGCTCAATCTCTTCAATCTTTCCCTTCAAAACTGTTATAACTGTAATATTGAAACAAAAGCAAGTAGTAAGAACAGCCTTTTGAGGCAACGTAACGAGAGAAAATTAGCAGACTATATGAAGACAATAGCATTACCATTGGAAAATCCATTTGATTCAACGATCTCTTTCGCCATGTTAGCCATGTGGGAGCACTCAACCTGGAAATAGAAATATTGGCAAAAACCATATTTAGCATATAAAATTCAGCTTAGTGGATGCAGGACGTGATAGGGAAAAGGAAAGGAAAACACATACTGCATAAACATGGGCAGCCCCAGCTTTGGCACAAAATAAGGATAAAATTCCAGTCCCAGCACCAACATCAAGCACCACTTTATCCTTGAATAAAAATTTATTCTGATAAATAACATTTTGGTATGTTTTAGTTCTCACAGCATCCTTCAACATTTCCTGCAGTGTAAGGATGGGTGGGAAAACATCAACAAGCGAAGTACATCAGACAATCAACTCCATGAATTTTTTAGAATTCTATATATCAACATATATAAAAAGAAACACAAAGTTAAAACATAAACCTGCGGATACAAGAAGGTGATTAACAAAACCTTAACTGATAAAATGCAGAGAGCCTCAGTAAAAAAATCCAAGTATATCATATAATAACAAGTGCTGCTAGTGGGTACTGTGAGCTAAAAATTACAAAAGTCTGTATCCAGTTACGAGACACTTACTTCATGAATACCTGCAAACAAAAGGAAAAAAGAAAAGAAAAGAGGTTAATAACCAAAACAAATACAAAACTTTCTACGCCAAAGAGCCCATTCATTACGAGTCTAAAGCATAAAAACTTTTAAAGCCACTAAACCTAGTATGCTATTACCAGGAGTCAAGCTCTAAACTTGAAGGGGAAAAAATGGATAAAAAAGTAAAGCGAACCAAGGAGAGTAGCATTACCAAAGTGGGAGTAAGAGTCGAAGTAATAATCGGCGCTGGTTTTGTCATCATCGCAACCGTCGACTAAGGAGACGTCGGGGTCGTGCATTGAAACGTCATCAACAGCAATGGATTTGTCAGTAGCTACAATAGGGTCATCGAGATTGGAGCTCTCCTCTTCTTCTTCGTCATCATTGAAGCGGATTTTGGTAGCCTGGTTATGAGCGTTGTTAAAGCTCATTGAGGTCTGACTGTTGTTTCGACGGCCCATTTCGTTTTTCTTTTCGTTTATAGGGTTTTACTTGGTGCTTGAGGGGCGCGTGAGATAATTTGAGAATTTAATAGCCTTAAAAAATTAAAGGGCAAAGCTAACAGTTTTTTTCTTCTCGGAAACCCTAGTCGGCGGTGGTGTGGTGTGCTATAATACAATTATATCTATGCACATTAAAATATTTTAATAATTCATTATTGAATTGCATAATCAATTTTATAAAACTATATTAACACTTATAACACCAAACTGGTTTTAATTATTGTATTCTTTATTAATCCAAGCTAAAAATTATAATGTTTTTGATGAAACCTTCACTACAACTATTTTCACCACTTGAAGAAATACTTTCTTTAGGATTTTTTACTTTGGTGATATACCTCTTCAATTGCCAAGAGTTCTTCACTTGAATTCGTGAAAGATTATAAGTATTTGAAATGTAGCAATATTATCTTAAAAGTAAATAATACAATTAAATCTTGTATATTTATACCTCGGTCAATAGCAGTTAGAATGTATGAAAATATTTAAGTGTATCGAGTGTGATAATTTATACTATAGTGCAAGAATACAAAGGTTTTAATGCATAAATATGAGTATGATTTAGGATTGATGATTCTAAAGTTGTTTTTGCTCTTAGAATATTCTTTAAAGAGACAAGCTTTGTGTATGATTTTATCAAAAAAAGAGTTGTTTATAGTTATTATCAAGCTTTGTGTATGATTTTAGCAAAAAAAGAGTTGTTTATAGTTATTATTGGTCCTATGATAGCTTAAATAGTCAACCAATTAATACTCGCCAAGTTAATTGGTTGACCAATTCATCGCTGATGAACAAACATTTAACTGGTTCACTTAGTATATTCAAGTGATCCACCATTTATAACAAATTCCCAAGAGTTTATCCTTGATAAACAAAGGGTTAACCAGTTCACTTGATATAATTAAACGACTGATTGGTTCACTTAAAAATAAAATTTGACACTTTAAAACTTGAGAATCTTGAACCAACTAAATGCATATCGATCATATAATGCATGCAATGTGAAGTGTATGACTTCATTTTAATTTTTGATATCAAGTAATATACAAAGATATATGTAATTTACTTTGAAATGAATACTTAAGAACTGAGTCTTCACCTGGTTTGCATCTTTTTAAAATAAAAATTTTTAAATTTATTCTCAACCAAGCATATCATTAGTCCTTTTTTGATTCATTGTTATCATCAAAATATATAGATATTAATATATTACCTAAAGTTTAACTATATACACTTAAATTATTCATGAATAAATGAATGTTTTGTAAACTTACTCCTGTCCTTGTTCACGTTCCAACACGACATTCTCTTTCACTATAAAAAATATTAACACATGTATTGATGAATCTCTCTTAGTCACTAAAATATCTTCATATAGTTCATGTTATTTCTAATATCTATCTATTTTTTACCTTTAATTAAAGCAACATGCAATCAAAATCAAAACATATACGTATATAAAATAACTTAGTGATATCATATGCAAAGATCATACAAAACTATCACTTGAGTCTTTCCATGGATTCAAGTGCATCTCTCCATACTGAATCCTCTCTCTCTCTCTCTCTCTCTCTCTCTCTCACACACACACACACACACACACAAGTTTAGTGTATATGTCATTCAACAAACACTTAAATATTAGTTTTATATATCCTTCATACCTCGACTTATAAGAACAACTATTTTTTTTCATAAAAGAAAGTAAAATACAAAAAGATCTCAATAAATTTAATTAATATTTAGCTTTAATAGAGCATCGATTATGGTCATTTAAGAATAACAATTTGATGCAATAGAAATATTATAATTATAATCATTTTATAATTTATTTTGAAAAATCTTTTTCCTCAAGAACTTTATATTTACAACATACTCATTAATAAAATATAAGAAATTAATTCCTCGAGCACTCTACATGATCTGATTTGGAAACGACAACATCGAGCATCCCCATTCGACCAAGAATTAGGCATAATAATAACATGCTCTAGGATCCAATAAAGGTTCAAATTAATTCTTGAACATGTCATGAATGGGATTGTTAGATATTTCACAAAACCAAGTCAAATTCGAAGTCTAAGTTGTAAGAAAATTTTAGTATTTAGAATAGAATTGCGGCAACAGCAAAATCAATGCCAATTCTGAAAGATTTATCCAACCTTAAAGACTAGATAAAAAAAGAATAAATTTAGCATTATGAATATTCCTAAGTAATCTAAGAATCTTGACGATTTCGACATCAAAGAAGGAGGATAAGAAAAGTAGAAGGCAATAAGATAGGGTTCGAAAAAAAAAATTTATCTTCTTTAATTTTATCAATCGTCCAGTAACTATGAGCTAAATTCTTGTATTTAGTTCAAAATGGATATATGCCATTTCTAGCACGTGGGGCCTAAAATGAGTAACAACAACATCCAAACATGACCTACCCTCATTTAAGAGGGGGTATAAATACATTAAGAAAGAGAAAAAGTCAACTTTTCATCTCCTTAATGGTTCAACTAGAATAATTATTACAACCCCCTCTTTTGCAAACTCCCATTAAAACATTTTCTTGAATGCCACCTTTCTTAAATACTTAAGTGAAAAGAGATTGAATGTGAGGCGAGAGACTAAAAAGAAGAAAAGAAAGGGAAAAAAGATGAAGAAAATGACAAAAAAACTTCCTAAAATTTGTGTAAATTCATGATTCGTGTGGTAAGAACATGCCCTTAGTCTTTTATGGTCATTTGATTTAATTAGGGTGCAAGGGGAGAAAAAACCCAATTGAGAAAAGCCTAAAGTTCTAATACTTGTTGATTATTAAGGACCAAAATAATGAAGATAAGAGTTAACATTAAGGAAAAAGGCACATCCAAAAGTTTTTAACCAAAAGAAATTGTGTATGTTAAGAGAAATAAAACCATGCAATGATCAGCACCAAAGGAATGAAGGGAGAGAGGAACTTAATAAAAAACTTTACAAAATATGTAGCTTTGAACAAGTGTTCTAATACAAATATAACAACTAAAACGTAAAAGTATACATGCTAATGTTTTATTATACGTAAGGAAAAGTATGGAACTGATTCTAAAATGTTGATTCACAAAATGAATGTATGATTGTTTCATGTTTATATATAAATATAATATACTAATATGATGATTTACATAAGTATATTTGAAAGTATAGGACATTAGTCAAGAGACGAGAATGAAAAAAATCCAATGTACATCCTTAAATTGGCAAACAAGATAATGAGAATTAATTTAATGCAAGATGTGGGAATGATTACTAGCTTGCATTTAACCCATATGAAATGATATGATTAGAATTGTCATGACAACATTTTTTAACGCCTTGTGCACTCTACCTAATGTAAGCTGCATTGTTTTTTTATTATGTTTTCTTTTAAGTTATATTTTTATTCGTTGGTCTTTCTAAGACTCGAATTAGATCTCTCTTTGTAAGAGAGTTTCTGTCTCATTGAAAACATCACCATTCTAAAGTTAGAAAAATTTTTTACATCACTTTATTTTTTTTACTATCTGCGGGTATACTTTACAATGTAATTTTACATCTCGATAGCTAAAACAAAATAATTGTTAATTTTTTTGATATTTCTCTAAATTTCAATGGATAATCGTAAACCAGTTATGATATTCACTTTTCATTTTAAATATGAGAAATACCCTATATTTTTTACAAAAGATATGCTTGGAAAAACCTTGAAATTCGACCGTATGCACGAAAACAACACTTTTTTATTTATATTTTTTTTTAGAAAATATAGGGTTGGGAAACACACCCAATTGAGAAGAAAGATATGGCAAAGAAACACACTATTCTAATTGATGGTTTTCAATTGGAAAAACCATACTCAAAGAGGAAGAAAAATAGGGTTGAAAATACACTATTTTGATTTATGGTTATGGGTTGGGAAATACACCCAATTGAGAAGAAATATACGGATAAAAAGCATACTATCATAATTGATGATTTAGAATTGAAAAACCGTACTCGAAGAGGAAGAAAAATATGGCTGAAAAAATAAACTATCTTAATTTATGGTTATGACAAACCAATCCAAATAAAAAGAGAGGTAGGGTTACAAAGCGCACTATCCCTATTGATTGAGGAATTGTGAACATATTCAAAGGAATGAAAGAACTGAGGTATCTAATGTGCACACAAACATGATAAATGAAAGTTCATAAGCCACAATCCTTTCAAAACATTCTTTAGATCCTCAATAGGGATGCGATACATGATGATACTTGTATTCTTACATGAGAAAATACAGGTCCCCTTTCTTCTTCATGGTCTTCTCTTTTTAGGGTTTGGATGTCTGACTTTAACGACTTCTCGCTTCTACTTACTCGAGCTGTAACTTATAAATTTGATCTCTGGAGATGACAGATCTTCACCATATTCATATGCCTCACTCTACTTAAGGACCCCGGTTTGATTCAAAACTTTTGTCTTCTCAATAAGGGAATGATGAAGCTGGTTGCATTTTAGATTGCCCCTAGTCTGGTCATTCCCAAAAGAGTTTTAGACTTCAAGTGTTTGCAGGTTAGGGTTGGTTATTTACACATATTACTTTCAAGTAAGATTTTTGGAATTTCAAAGTCATTCCAAACACAAAAACCATTTTGATATTTGTTTAAACAAACTTGTTTTCAAAAGAATTCAAGTGATCTCATTGTCAAGTTTTATGTTGCTTTTGATGGGAATGTGAAATGATATTTGTTTCATGTCCTGCATGTCAAAAAGGCTTCGATCAAGTCTTGTAAAGTATTTGTAAGGCTTGTTTCGAATGGAAAAACATTATCTATCAATACAAATTGCCTGTATTTGATTAGAAAGGGTTTTATTAGGCTTGTAACATAGGCTCAAGTTATTGGTCATGAAAAACAAGATATTTGTAGGCTCAAAATGTGTTTAAGGGCTTTCTAGACTAAGGATCATTAATGCTTACTCTTAGAGCTCCTTTTGGTCCATAGGTTTCAAAATCTTATAATTGATTTGCATAACGAATTGATATACCCCCTAATACTTTGTTTAGGCTTTTTATTAGGGTTTTTAGCACTACCATTATGTTGACTTGATTTGTTATTGTATACAAAAACCCTTTTTATGTTTATTTCCCCAACTTTGTTTGAGATCTCTTGTCAATGAGGATTGTTTTCAAGATTAAAAGTGCTTTTGATCCTCGCACTTGCACCCCAATTTCAGGTGTGATCCTTGTCAACGTTAATTATTAAGCAAAATATATTAGGCTCAAATAAGGACTTGTGATGATATCGTGGTCGCACAAATTAATTACCCTAGCTTAAAACAAATTACACAAGATAATATAGAGCAAGTAAAGGGTCAATCCCACAAAGACATTTTAGTTCAGATTTTCATGCTATATGCTATGCAATTGGGGGGTTAGAAATTGTCTAGGCTAATGCAAAGGCAAAAGAAAACTAGGTGAAAATTAAATAAAACCCAATATTTATCAATAAAACAAACCGTGATCGCAAGTTAACATCCACCTATAAAAATCAGAACTGATCATGGAAACAAAACATCAATTTATATTTTGAATATTTATCTATTTTTAACATTTGTTCATTAACAGATCTGCCATATAACTTAGCCTAACTATCAAACAACAATAGTGTCTGCACTAGTAATTTGACCCAATGGCAACACTAAAAACTAGATAAATTGATCAATTAAGAAACATAATTGTATTCAATATATGTTTAATTTGATTAAATGTTCTTCCTAAGATTAATAACATATATCCACCACAATTATTAACATAATTGCCTTATAAGTTCATATACCACAACTCCGATTTTGATATCAAACTTAACAATAGATTATCTACAATAATAACTCAGATTATGCTCTAGCAATTAAATAAACAATCATAGGAAAAATAAGCATAGCAAAACAAACATATTGATCATATTAACTGAAAAAAAAGGTAAAATAGATCTTACAGTTCTTGAAATCTGAAGGTTTTTATGTACTTGCAACCAAGCAAAAGATTTTAGCCTTGTATGTTTGTTGAATAACTAGTTAAAAAGATGGAAGAAAACATGATTTAGGGTTTGAAGGAGGAAGATTTATGTTTTCTTTGCTGTTGGACAAAACTCTTTGTTAGCTCTCCTCCTTTATATATGCTTAAAACCCTAGTTTCTATTTTACAAAATAGTCTTTCCTTAAGACATCATTTTGTAAAAATCATGTCTCATTCATAGGAAATAATTTTAAGCTACAATTTGGATCATTCATAGGTCTTTGAGTCTATAATCCAAAAAAAATGGTTTGCATCAATCACACTTCTATAACTCCAGATATCTAAGTTAGAATGGCTAAAGATCAACGTCGACAGATTGCAATATTTGACTTTGAAGGCTACGATTTTCATGCTCTTCCTTATTTTATTTTTTTGACTTATCTTTGTAGAGAAGTATGAATGTTAGTTTTTGAATTCCACTAGGACCACTTCATTTTGATCTCGATTGAAGGTCAAATATGTCAATCAACTCCAATTACCTCCTTTTTGCATCTTTCATCCAAAAATGCCTTCTAAACATAAAATAAAGAAGATCAAGCCATTTTATACATAAACATATGCAAAACCCTAGGTAAATATGGGTGAAATCATCAAATAATATGGTTGCATCTAATACCCCCACACTTAGCTCTTGCTTGTCCTCGAGAAAGGATAGATAAAGAAAATCAAATCAATACTAACCATGAACAATCTCTTAATCTCTCATCAATATCCAATAATACAAGCATTACAAATAAGAATACAATCAAGAAGCATCTATTGCTTTAACAGCTTCTCGTTTTTGCTTACTCAAGCTGCAACTTATGATTTTGACCACTGGAGATGACAAATTTTCCATATCCATATGCCCCCCTCAATTTTGATCAACATTCTTTCAAAAAGAATGATAGAGTCAGCTTCAATTGCTTTTTTAGATTGCCGCCCTAGTCTGGTCATGCCTCACAAGTGTTTTAGGCTTCAAGTGTTTGTATGAAAGGGTTGGTTATTTATAAAACTGTTTTCATGTAAGATTTTTGAAATTTCAAAGTCATTCCATACACAAAACTATTTTGATGTTTGTTTAAATAAACTTGTTCTCAAAAGAATTCAATTGATCTCATTGTTAGGTTTTATGTTGCTTTTAACGAGAATATGAAATGATGTTTATTTCATGTCTTGCATGTTAAAAGACTTTAATCAAGTTTTGTGAAGCATTTGTAAGACTTGTTTCAAATGGAAAAGCATTGCCTATCGATCTGGATTGTTTGTATTTGATCAGAAAGGGCTTTATCAGGCTTATAATGTAGGCTTAGGTTTTTGGTTTTGAAAAAAAAAGGTATTTGTAGGCTTAAAAGGTGTTTAAGGGTTTTCTACATTAGGATTACTAATGCTTACTCTTAGTGCTCTTTTTAGTTCTCATAATTGATTTGTATAATGACCTAACATGCCCCCCATCATTTTGTTTAGGATTTTGTCTTGACATGCCCCTAATATTTTATTTGGGTTTTTTATCATAGGGTTTTAACACTACCATCATGTTGACTTGACATGTCTCTAGTATATCTTTTGGGCTTATTATCATGGTTTTTTTAGCACTACCATCATTTTAACTTGATTTGCTATAGTGCACTAAAATCCTTTTTATATTTATGCCCCAAGCTTTGCTTAGGCATCTCTTGTCATTAAAGACTATTTTGTAGATTAAAAGTGTTTTTGATTCGTGCACTAGCCCCCTAGTGTAGAGTGTGATCCTTGTCAAGGTTAATTATCAAGAAAAAATTATTAGGTTTAATCAAGGACTTAAAGGATATTTGAGACTTGTGAAGGCCTATCAAAGATGGTCTCTCCTCATTTCAAAAACATGCATCCGAGATCGATAAACTTTGTTTTTCCATGAGAAATGATTTTTTATTATTATTATCTGTTTAGCTAAGGGATTAACTTTATTATGTGGGTTTTTACAGGTATGAGATCATCTTTCATTTAAATCCTTTGAATTTTTAGAACACATTTGTTAAAACAAACATCAATTTGGCATTTCTTTTTATGCTAGACTTTGAATTGCAAAAAATCATTATGAAATCATGGGATCATGTATAATTTGGATGAAAAAGTATAAAGTGTGCTTGTGCTATTTAAACAAAAAAAAACATGACCACATCATAAACATAAGAAAATACATGATCTTAATGAATAGAAAGGCTTGTTTAAAAAAGATTTTGTGGTGATATGAGAAACATTGTAGGCAAGACTAAAATAGGTTTAAACCGAAACACATTGTGTGGACATGACCAAACAAAGAGCATTTATAGAAGCAAGCTTCAAACTTCGGTGAAATTCCCTTTCAAAAGCTCTTACAAGGGTCATTTTAATGGCTTGCTCGAGTAAGCTAGCAAGATGAGTCACGCTAGCTTTCAGAGAAAATAGTTCTCCTTGGAATTGAACATTGTGGTGAGCACGTTCTTCGTCCCCTATACTTCTTCGTTAGAGTTGAGTTTTAAGAGCTCCTCGGATGATATGTTATGCATAACAATGGATGCATGTGGATGAAAATATATGGACATACATATGAGGTGTGAATTAATGGGGAGTTTGTACCCAAAGATAACTTCTAGGTCATTACTTGAGGGCTAAGCTTTCTACCTGGTCTCAAATGTCTATGAATTTCCCAATGATTGTCTTACATAAAGGTAGTATAAACATTATAAATGGTTAGGGCACAATGTGACTGCATTATTAAGTAAACTTTTAGCTCATAATTGGACATTTCACAAATCTATACCTCGACTAAAAGTCATGAGGCAGGCCGCTACTCCCCACCTAACCTAGAATTTAGTTTATTCATGAAATTAAAATGCATAATGACATTAATTCAAAGCCAATGTTATGCATGAATCGAAAGTAAAATGCATGCCAAAGCAATAAAAATCTGTGTAAAAAATGAGCTAAAGAATAAACAATCAAACAAATCTCAATTCAAAAATGTCCCTAATAGAGTTGTCATTTGTCGTGACAATGTTTTTTTCGCGCCTCGCGCCCCACCATCTTTGAAGGGGAGACAACACGAGGTAAAAGGAGTGTTTTATAACCATAAATTTACATCTAATAATCATAAAATTACAACTATAATTCTTAGGAGTCACCACCTAGTATTAAGGTCACTAGAAAATTCAATGGTCTGTGAGAGTCTAGGTAAAAGGACTTGTTGTGCAAGAGGAAGACACATCACCCTAGTGCACCCTGCCTAAGGTAAGCTGCATTGTTGTTTGATTGTTTTTTTCTACGTTAGATTCTTTATTCGTTGGTCTTTTCTAAGGCTCAAAGTAGATCTCTTTTTGTGAGGGAGTTTTAACCTTGTTGGAAGTTCAAAACCTTACCATTCTAAAGTTTGGAAATTTTTTCATTACATTAATTTTTTTTTTACTATCTACAAGTATACTTTATAATATAATTTTATAACCCAATAGCTAAAACAAAATAATAATTTTTTTTATATTTTGGCCAGATTCCAACGAATAATCATGAACTAGTTACGATATCCAATTTTCATTCAAAACATGTGAAAGATGCAACATGTATTTTTTCATGAAAAATATGTTTAGGAGAAACTTAGAATTTAGTCGTATGGATAAAAATAATATATTTTTAAATGTAATTTTTTATATTTTTTAAAAAGGAACAATTTGGAATGGGTTGGCCTAACTAAACGAGTCAGCCTAGCTGTTGGACTTGGGCTGGACTCGTCCCAGCCAACTAGGGTGGGTTGAGAGTAGGTTTGACCCAAGAACAAAGAAAAACTCAAAAAATACAAACTACTACATTATTCACTTATTGCATGAATAGTGCTGAGTGAATTAATTCACTCTTGCACTGTTTATGTGTTATGTGATTAGTAACAAGGTGGTTGGTCGATGGTGATGAGAGACTTACCTGCTAATACTGCCGATCAGAGGAGGCTGAGTTGGTTCTTCCTATAGTGGTTATGTCGAAAATGGTGGCTGGAGGAGCGACAAAAGAGGGTTGGTTTATGATGCCGCTGCTATTGAACTTGCTATCGAAGAAAGGAGAAGAGAGGGAGTTGTTGTGTCTCTAAAGCCTTGTTGTTGGTGCTTTACTAGACAAAGTTACTATGATTAGTGCTCACCGGAAGCTCCTACTAGTGAAAAGAAGGAGCCGACTATCCATGATGCATAGGAGAGAGAGATGCCAGCGATGGTAGAGATCCTGCTGGTTCAAAGGAAAAGGATGGGTGGCTAGTTGGTGGTGTATATAATTGTGTGTTCATCATTCTCCTATGTTCTCTTCTTTTCTCTATATGTCATTATTTAGTGTTCTCCCCCCGTCTGGCCTGTAAAATTTCTCCCTTTTTATAGACTCAATTATGTAATTTACAGGTATGAGAGTGATGTCCGGGAGATGGTGTGTTGCAATGCATTTATCATATCACCATAAATCTAGCACACATGACATTTTCTAACATACATCACACAACCCTTTTCCATAGTCAACAAAAAATATCTAAATCACTGTATTTGCTTTGCCATCGTATGACCATTGGCATGGGTGACATAGATTCCTTCGTGAACTTCTGTCAAATTTTACCTAATTTTTTACTCATTCAGACACCTAAGTAAGGTCCCCTTAAATGACCTCCTAAATAGGATTATGCCATCCAAGTAGAAATTTGCGACCATCCTCCTTAAGATCTCTTTATCTGTCTTGGAAGCTTCTTGGGGGTATTCTTAGTGTTAGATGAATGTTTTGATATCATGGTTTTCCATCCGGTGACTCGTCGAGTGCATAACAATAGGCTTGATGATTTCAAACGTTAATGTTAATTGATTGGATCTTTTCTCTAACAATAATTTATACCATTGAAGCTAAAGTTGCTAAAGCATCGACAAACTGATTTTTATCTCTGCTCATGTGATTGAACTTGACCTCCTTGAACTCATTGGCTAACTTTATGAGGTAGTTCTATTGAAATTTCAATTTTTCATCTTTATTTTTCCATTCTTTTTTCACTTGGCAGATAATCAATATGGAATCCCTAAAGACTTCAAGCATCTTAGCCATGAGCTCTAAAGTAGCTTCTAAACCAATGATACAAGCTTTATACACGCCATGTTATTAATGCACTCAAATTGTAACCTTATTGAAAAAGGTGTAAATCTTGCAATCTAGATTAAATGCACTAAATCTTTCCTAAATAAGAGATATATCTAGACTATATACACCCCTGCTTTGCTGAACAAATGAAAAAAAAAAGGAGGAGACAAAAAAAAAAGAAATGAGAGGGAAATGAGAGGGAAATAAGAGGAGAAAAGAGCAAAAAAAAAAAAGAGAAGAGAGAGAGAGAGGAAAGAATAGCACAAGTAGCTCTTTTCCCTTCATCTCAGCCCCTTCTTCAGCAAAAGACTGCTAGTAAAGCCTCGATCAGACCTCCTCCATCTGCCACCACCAGCTTTGCATCTAGCAGTTGTAACCGATTGTGCAGGAATTCCAACAAGCATTGCCTCTAGCCTTCAGTTACCAAGTAAGCCCCGTGCATTTTTCTTCCTTTTGCATCTTAATTTTGGTTTCCTTTTGTGTTTAGTGCTCAAGTGAATTATAATTCACTTGAAAAGTAACTAAAGAGACATACGTGCTATTGCCTTTTTTGCCTCTATCCTATTGCTTCCCATCCAGGGAGATTATTACTGCTCCAATCCCATTTCCTGATATATTTTCTACTCCATCAAAATAGAGTGTCCACCACTTACTTGCCCCAACATCATCCTTACTCACCAGCACATTGTCATTAGGGAGATCAAAATCTAGAGGATCATAATCTTCCACAACTTGATTTGCAAGATGGTTATCAATTATACTTTCTTTTATGGCTTTCCTTGTCATAAAGACAATGTTGTACTCCTTTACAACACTTGCCGCCTTGCTATCCCACTCGATAGATAAGGCTTCTCACAAATGTATTTAAATGAATGTAGCTTGGAGATCAGCCACGTTGTATAGTACAACATATATTGCCTAAGTCTTTTCGTGCTCCAAACCAAAGTGCAACAAAACTTCTCATCCATTATATATCTAGACTCACAATCATTAAAAATTTTTAGTCAGGTGGTAAATAACTTGTTCTTTTCTTCTAGATTCATCATGTTGTCCCAACACGCAATCCATGACCCTTTTTGTGATCGTTATGTACAAGATCAATAGTTTTCTTGGTACTAGGGGCACTAACAATGGATGATTTTGTAAGTACCTTTCTATCTTACTAAAAGCTTTTTGACAATTAGCATCCTATACTCTTGGATTTTTCTTCCTAAGTAAGCAAAAAATCGGTTCAAATGTTACTGTTAGCTGGGATATGAAATGAGCTATGTAATTCAAGTGTCCAAGAAAACTTTGTAATTCCTTTTCTATTTTAGATGTTGACATTTCTTGTATGGCTTTGGTTTTATCTAGATCAACTTCTGTCCCTCGACTACTCATAATAAAACCCAATAATTTTCTCATCTTTACTCCAAATGAGCATTTGGTAAGGTTAAATTTTAATTGGTACTTCTACAATCTCTCATATAGTTTCCTAAATATTTACACCTGGTCTTCGTCAATCTTTGATTTAGCCAATATGTCATCAACATAGACTTCAACTTCCTGATGCATTATATCATGGAACAAAGTGACCATCACTTGTTAATATATAACCCCAATATTTTTCAAACTGAATGACATTACTTTATAACAGAAAGTCCCCTAAGGTGTGACAAAAGTGATTTTCTCTTTGTCATATAATGGATTTTCTGGTTACAACTAGGATATCTATATGGGGCAATGGAAAATCATGTTTCAGGTTTGCCTTATTCAAATCTCTATAATCCACGCATACCCAAATCATTATGTCTTTTATAGAGACCACAACCATATTGGGTACCCACTAAGGATAGTGAACAACCTGTAGAAACCCTTTGTCCCATTGCTTTTGTATCTTTATTTTCACCTTTAGGAGCATATCTGGGCATATTCTCTTGGTGTTTTGCTTGATTGACATACTTCCATCTATCAAAAGTATCTTCTGCACAACTTCATTAGTATCTAAACTAGACATTTCTGCATAAGTCCAGGCAAAAACAAAAGAGAGATCAATTTTTCTTTTTTTTCAGTTGTAATGAGGGTATCGATGTTTAACTCCTTTTTCTCTTGCCCAATTCCTAAATTGGTGGTCTTAAGCTCCCCATTAAAAGGTTTCCAAGACTTTTAAGAATTTTCTACCAACCTAGTAAACACTTTTATATCTTTCTTAAGCTCCCGACTAAAAGGTTTCCAAGACTTTTCAGAATTTTCTACCAACCTAGTAAACACTTTTATATCTTTCTCTACCCATCCCTCGTCATCAAGTGAAGTGATATTATTGAAATTTGACTTATTATTCTTAGTGTGATAGTTTTGTTAGTGGTTGGAACTTTCAAAACTCTTGAAAGTGTAAGGTGCGCTTATGTAAGAGTGCTTATTTGCAAATAAATTATGACATGTTATAGATAAAAATGTATGATTTTATTAAAAAGAATGCTCAATTAATAAGGAAACTTTTGTGGCATCATGAGCTAGATTACCGTCAAGATCAAAATGGAATAAAATACGGTCATGACCAAACAAAATCAATTATTTTTTTAAACATAATAGGAATGGGCTTCATCTTACAATTCTAGAGCAATTCTCTAATTTCCACACGAAGGTCTTTGTGGAGGGGGTATTAACATTGTGGATGGAGAGTAATGGGAAATCTGCCTCTTCTTCCTGGTATTCAAGAGTGATGCCATGCAAATCTCTAATACCAACTTTGATTACCTTGCTAAATTGTGAAAGGATTCTTGAAGCGGTGGGATCACAAGGTCTTCTTCCTTTAATTTTTGTCATCCTTGCCTACCTTCTAATATGAGCAACCTACTTGTTATCCTTTTTCTTCTGCTTGTATCCAAGCCCAAACCTTTGATTTGCATATTTCAACTTTATTACGTTGATTTGCTCTAGTATTCCACTGACGGGATCAAATTGAAAAGGGATTTTATTTTTCAAAAAACATTTGGCAGCCATTTATGCAACTTTTAGGATCTTTGGCTTCATCATTGTTGTACCCTTAAGGACCCACTCTACATTCACTACTTCAAATGCATGAATGTTTCCATCTTTATAGTCCTCTGCGTCTATGAAGGGTACAACCATATTTTTAATCATTGATATAGTTTCTTAAGCCTTCACATTAATCAACATCCCATTTATAATATACTTCATGTATTGGTGTAACGAAGAAGCCACCACTCTAGCTGCATGAATCCATGACCTTCCCAGTAATATGCTATAGGATGGATGAATATCCATCACTTGCAATGTTATTAGGAACACTTGTGATCCTCCACATAACTCCACCTCAAGAGTCCCACTATTTGCCTTGCCGACCCATCATATGTTATTGCTATCATGGTACTTAGCTTCATGTGTGATTCATCAATGGGTATTTCTTTTAACATATGTCCAGGAAACACATTTAATGCAAATCCATTGTCAACTAACATCTTCCCAATCAAAATGTCCTTGCATCGAACTATAATGTATAAAGGCTTGTTATGCCCAATCCCATTAGAGCCCAATTCATCTTTGGTAAAATACATATAATTTGAAGCCTATATCCTCCTCACCAAATGTTCAATGGCTTCTTGATTGATATCTTGGGGCATATAAGCCTTATTTAGCACTTTCGGCAAAGCCTTTCAATGAGGTTCAAAACTCATTATTAAGGATAACAACGATGTCATGTGGGAGTCCTTTTGAGTTGCTCCACAATACTATATTCATTATGCTTCATTAGCTTCAAAAATTAAGTGGCTTCTTTCTTTGTAACAGCTTTATTCATTTCCTCTATCAGATCAATTACTTTTTTTTTTCTTTTTGCTTTCTTTACTCCTCTGAGGTAAAACATTTGCCACTTCAGGTTAAGCCTCCAATCTCTAGTAGAACCAATTGTTGCCCTATGCCTTGAAATGAATGCCCATAGTTGTATGGTATGACATCATAATTTTCCTTATGAGTAACTATGCTTGGATAAAACCAGTTTGGGTGACCCTTCTGATGTGAACTGAACTCGACACGCATCGTTCCTTGGTATTTCTATTATGGAAACCTAATCTTCTACTATTATTTCCATCCTGAGTAGTTCTCTTCTCATCATTTACCTTATGTTATCCTAGAAGCCCCTACATTGGCCAATATAATGACCTTCCTATTTATAATGTTTACAACATCCTATGCAATCATATCTTGCTCTTATAAGAATTTGGTAAATCCCTTCCATAGACACTGTCAAGCTTTTTGGACATTTGACCTCCAATATGTTTAGTAATCTATTACTTGGAGCATGATTAGGTAAAGGATTGGCGCTTACATTAGGAGATTCTTAGAATGTTATCTAGTTAGCCTTTATCAAATGCAGAAGTTTTCTAAATGCATTGCATGTATAGATGTTGTATCCTGCAATTCCTCTGTGGTATGCATTAAGATCTGGCTTGTACCAACTAGGTTAAGGCGGTTATAAAGGTACTAAAGGTATATAGACTACTTACTGAATGCTCAATAGCTTATGATATTTCTCGTTCAAAGGTAAGGGTAATTGTTCTTGAGTTATTTGGTGATTTCTTTTTGGGGAGCTTTTGGTTTGTTTTTTTGACAGGTTCTCGGTTTGATTTCCAAGCCTATTGGTAGGGAATGAGGATTTGAAGTTAACATTGATGATTTATGATGATGAGACACTATATTTTTGAAATTAGATACTTCTGCCCTTATAACCAACCTCAATATGATCAATCTCCCTCTTCTTTCAAATAAAACCTCTCTTAACCATTGGTGTAGAGATTCTCTCATCTTTATCCCCTACTTTATTCGTTCTGCTATGACTACAATATTAGTGAATTATTATGCTAAATTGCCCATCACATGTTTGTAATAGGGCACTTTTAATGTGTTGGTGAATAAAGTAACCATTTCCCTATCCAAAAAGGGAGGGTGTACCCAGGCGGCTAGGTCTTTCCACATTTAAGCATATTCTCTTATGCTTTTCTTTTCTTCTTTTTCCAAGATAGATAGGCTGGTCCTATCAGGGATGATGTCCATATTATACTTGTACTGCTTAACAAAAACATCCATTAGGTCTTTCCAATTGTGAATCCTGGTGTTGTTAAGCCTTGTATACCAACTTAAGGTAGCCCTGTGTTGCGATATCGAGATCGCACAAATTAATTATCCTAGCTTAAAACAAATCAAACAAGATAATGTAGAGCAAGCAAGGGGTCGATCCCACAAGGACGACTTATTTATGATTTTTGTGCTATATGCTATGCAATTGGGGGGGTTGAAAGTTATCTACGCTAGGCTAAAGCAAACTAAGCGAAAATTATATAAAACTAAAATTTATCAATAAAACAAACCATGGTCACAAGTCAACATCCACCTACAGAAATCAGAACTAATCATGGAAACGACGCATCAATTTATAATATGAATCCTTATCTCTTCTTAAAATTGGCTCGTTAACGGATTTGCCGTATAACTTACCCTAACCATCAAACAACTACAGTGTCTGCACTAGTAATTTGATTCAATGACAGCATTAAAAACTAGATAAATTGATCGATTAAGAAACATAATTTTCCGCAATATATGTTTAGTTCGATTGAATGCTCTCCCTAATATTAATAACATAGATCCGCTACAATTATTAACTTAGTTGCTTCACAAGTTCATATATCACAACTCTGGTTTTTTATATCAAACTTAGCAATAGATTGTCTAGCATAATAACTTCAAGTCCGCTCTTAGCAATTAAATAAAAAATCATAGGAAAATGAGCATAGGAGAACAAACATATTTATCATATAAATTGAAGAATTAAGGTAAAAAAAGATCTCACAGCTCTTGGAATCTGAAGGTTTCTGTGTCTTTGCAACCAAGCAAAAGAGTCTAGCCTTGCATGTTTATTGAACAACTAAATAAAAAGATGGAAGAAAACATGATTTAGGGTTTGGAGGAGGAAGATTTATGTTTTCTTTGCTACTGGTCACCACTTCCTTGCTCCTCTCTTCCTTTACATATGCTTAGAAATACTAGTATCTATTTTACAAAATAGTATTTTCTTAAGTTGACAGAATTTAGTTGTTAATTGTAAAATTCATATCTCATTCATATCACATTGTTATGAGTTGAAATTTGGAAGGTTTATAGGGCTTTTAGTCCTGAATCCAAAAAAATTAGGTTTGCATCAATCGGACTTCTGTAGCTTGATATATGAATGTTGGAATGGACAAAGGTCGACATCAGCAGATTGCAAGATTTGACTTTGAAGGATGTGATTCCCATGCTCTTCCTTATTTTATTTCTTTTTACTTATCATTCCAAAAAGATATGGATGTTAGCTTTTGAATTCCACTGCAATCACTTCATTTCAATCTCTAGATCTTCCGCTCAGCACAAAACATCGACTAAAGATCAAATTTGTCAATTACCTTCTTTTTGCATCTTTCATCCAAAAATGCCTTCAAAATATAAAACAAAGAATATCAAGGCATTTAATACACAAAAGATATGCAAAACACTAGGTAAATATGGATGAAACTATCAAATAATAAAGTCGCATCACCTCGCTTAGACTATCTTGGAATGTATCAGTAGCTTTTCATCAAGCACTACCTCATCCATTTTGTTACAATATAACTTCAAATGAGTGACAACGCATTATGTCCCTGTATACTACATGAAATTCGGAATGCAAAACTTTTTTAATACTACCACATTTGGAACCAAACACACCTCTACTGCTTTTACTAGATGATATAAATTTATCTCTTCAATGACCTTCATTATGGCTTCCAACATTGACATTTTCTCTTAATCTGAATTATGAAATGATTGTGTCTTATGGGATTGTATGAAACATATTGTGTCATTTTCAAATGTTTTAATTAACTGTACAAGAGCTAGTGCAGGGTCTATGGGCTGTACAAAACTAGGATATTGTGGAGGATCTTGAATTCTCTCTCCTATTACCTTGCTAGGGTGGTTTGTTGTTGTGCAGACCTTGTTGAAGGACCTTCGCCTGAAGCAATTTTTAATGCTTGCTCGAGCAAATCAGTAAAATATGCTACACTATCTTTCAATACATTCAACTCTTCTTAGAAATGAGCATATTAGTGTACACGTTCTTCATTCTCCATGTTACTTTGCTGGAGTCGAGTGTTGTAATTTCTAAGAGATGAAGTTGTTTGGGGTCCTACATTTTGATATGCCGATGGCATGCATGTTATTTATGATAAATGCATGCATGCATGATAATTTTTATTTTTGAAAACCAATCCATGACTTCCTTGCCAGGTAGAATCTGTGGTTTGATATCTTGGGAAAGTTTTGTCTGAATATTCAAATTAATTGATACATACACACCTGCTAAAGCTAAAAGGTGGATCTTGTCCATTTTATTCATTTAAAGAGGGTCATACATAAACATTTACTTAAATGTCGCTCCTTTGTTAGCTACAAACCTAACAAAATAGGAGAGTTCATCCAAGTACATTTCATATTTGCGGGCACTGCCATCGGTTCTAGTAGCTTCTATAGGTAGCTCATCTGCTTTCCAAGTCACTATGTTGATCAGTTTATCGGTTTGCTCTATCTAATGATGGAAGATAACATTATCCTCACATAATGTTCCATTTCTAACAACCAATGATTCATTATTTTTCTATAGTATCTCAACCATTTTCTCAAGTTTTTAGGTCTGATCATTAGCCTTTTGTAACCCTACATTGAGCACTATTATCTTGGAGCTCAATTGAGCTTCGGTTTTAGTGGTTCATTCTTGCCATTCATTGCACTGCTCTTGCACTCTCTTTAATTCCTCTCGCTACTCCCCACCTATCCTAAAAATCATGTTTATTTATGAAATTAAAATGCATGATGACATTAATTGATGTTAATGCGTAAACTTAGAATAAAAATGTATGTTAAAGCAGTAAAAATGTGTGTAAATAAAAGAACAATCAATTGAACAAACAAAGCTTAGTCCAGCAAAATCCTTAGTGGAGTCGCCATCTTGCCGTGATAACATTTTTTTCGCACTCTACCACCCTAAAGGGGGGACGATGCATGATAAAAAGGGTGTTTTATAATTGTAAAGTTATAACTATAAATCTTAAGAGTCACCATATAGTATTAAAGTTACTTGGAAACCTATTATTCTATAAGAGTCTGAGTAAGGGGACTTATTGTGCAAGAAGAAGACGCATCGCCTCCAGTGTACCCTATCTAAGATAAGCTACATTGTTGTTTGATTGTTTTTTTCTAAGTTAGATTTTATTCGTTGGTCTTCTAAGGCCCGAAGTAGATCTCTCTTTATGAGAGAGTCTCTACCTCATTAAAATCTGACCATTCTAAAGTTTGAAAATTGTTTACTCCGCATTAATTTTTTTTTTACTATTTTATAGGTGTACTTTACAATGTACTCTAACACCCCTGATAGCTAAAACAAAATGATTGTTAATTTTTGTTTGATATTTTGGCTAAATTCCAATATATAATTATAAACCAATTACGATATCTAATTTTCATTTCAAAATATGAAAAATATACTATATTTTTTTATATAAAAAATATACCTGGAAAAAGCTTAGAATTTGGTCATATGCATGAAACACAACACATTTTAAAAAAAAAAAAACATACAGATTTTGCATTATGTATTTTTTATATATTTTTTCCTATTTTTTTCAATTGTTTTGTATGGACTAGCTACCCAACCTTGATGGGCCAAGAGGCACATCATTTTGGGCCTGGATTGCCTAGCTTCAATGGGCCAAATAACTCATCCCTTTGGTGGGTAGCAACCCAAACTCCTTTCAGGCTGGGCTTTTAGCCCAAGTGGGCCAGACAACTAACCATACTTCAAGTGGCTTGGTCGGACACTCTCACTGTTCACATGCAGTGAATCGTGGGCGGGGAAATGAATTAATTCACTCCTCCTCACTATTCACCAAATGGTTAACAATAAATGGGTGGTTAAGAGGGTAAGATGACTGGCGTACTTGTCAGTGCCGATGGGTAAAGGAGGCCAAGGTTGTTCTACTAGTGTACGGTGCAATTCTTGTTAGGGTTAATTATCAAGAAAAAAATGTTTATTAGGCTCAAATAGAGACTGCAAGGAATATTTTAGACTTGTGAAGGCATATATAAAATGACCTCTTCTCATTTCAAAAACATGCAGCCAGGACTGGTAAGCTTTGTTTTTCCATGTGAAATGATTTTTGATTTTTTGATTTGTTTAACTAAGAGCTTAGCTATATTATGTTGGTTTTTTGAAGTATAAGATTACCTTATAATGCAATCCTTTGAACTCGCAAAAATCATTTGTTAAACAAACATCAATTTAGCATTTCCTTTTATACTAGACTTTTAATTTGCCAAAAATATTTATGAAATCATGAGATCATGTATAATTTAGATATAAGGTGTGCTTGTGTTATTTAAAAAAAATATGAGCATGTCATAAACACAAGAAAAATACATGATCTTATTGAAAAGAATAGCTTGCTTAACAAAAAAGGTCTTCTAGCGTTATGAGTGAAATTGCCAACAAGTCCAAACCAAAACACCAATGTGTGGACATGATAAAAAAAGGCAATTATAGGAGTAGACTTCATCTTCCAAATCTGAGACGCTTCCTTTTAAAAAGCTCTTACAGGGGTGACTTTAATGGTGTGGACATTAGCACACCATTTCCATTAAACGATTGTGAAGCTTAATTAGGAATGAGACTTAGAGTTTCCTCAAAATTTATCCACCCAACTTTAATCAATTGCAAGAGCTTCTTCTTGAAGGCACTGCAAGTGTGAATGTTATGTCCTACTGAACTAGCATTGTATTCATAGGTGAGGTCGGGTTTGTACCTGTTGAGGTAAGTGGTTACAAAGGTGCTTGAGGTTCATGAGCTACCTGCCCAATGCTTAGAAAATTTTAATACATATCATCTAAAGGCCAATGGTAGTGGAGGTAGTTGTTCCTTGGTTTTCTGGTAATTTTATTAGAAAAATTTTTAGCTTGGTCTTTGCCTTGAGGATTGATGTTGGCAATTGATGCGAAGAGTTGTGGTAGTTTTGGAATTGGTATTTCCTACCCTTGTAGCTATCTATAAAATGCTCGAACTCTTTTCTTTTGTATTTGAAGCCTCTTTTATCCACGGGTGCAAAAATTCTACCATTTCTAATTCCTTACACTATTCACTCTACCACGGCTATAACATCTGTGAATTTTTATGCCAAATTGCCCATCACATGTTCCTAATAGGGTGCTCATAGTGTGTTAGCAAATAAACTAATCGTTTCTTTATCAAAAAATGGGGGATGTACTGATACAGCGAGATCTCTCCATCTCTAAGCATATTCCCTTATGTTTTCATTGTCCTTTTTCTCTAGGTTAGACAAACTTGTTTTGTAAAGAGCAATGTTCATGTTATACTTATATTGCTTGATGAAAACATCAACCAAATCTTTTCAACTATGGATCTTGATGTTGTCTAGTCTCATGTACCAATTCAATGATGCCATACTCAAACCGTTTTCGAAAAAAAATGCATAAGAAATTTTTCATCATGCACTACTTCCACCATTTTGCTATAGTACGATTTTAGATGAGTGGTGAGGTAATGTGTCCCAGTGTATTTGATAAATTTTGGAAGACAAACTTTCTTTGATACTATAACACTCAAGACTAGACACATTTCATCAGCTTGTACTGGGTCATGTAAATTTACTCCTTCAATGACCCTTATCCTATCTTCCAGCGTCACCATCTTATCATGATTGATACCCTCCAATGCTTTTATAACTTTTGGGTTTGGCAAAAGTGCCAAAGTTATTGATTGTATGAAAGTTGGATTTTGTTGTGGTTTCCGAACCTTTTCTCTAATCATCTCTTCAGGGTGATTCATTGCTTGTGTTTGAGCAACCATTGAAGGTCTAGTTCATGTAATGCATGAATAATGCAAAGTGAATTAATTCACTCTTATACTATTCAAGTGAATAGTAACACGATAGGCGATCAATGGTGACAAGAGGTTCACTTGCCACTACCACTAGGTAGAGAAGGCCAAGGTGATTCTGATGATGGTGGTGGTATCGGAAATGATGACTAATGGTGGCTGGGAAAGGCATTAGAAGGGGTTGATCTGTGTAATAACAAGTTGTCGCTGCGTCAACGAAGTTAAGGATGAAGAGTTGGACTGTTGCATGTGTTGTCAACACTATGGAAGGAGACAAGGTGGTGGCAATGACAGAAAACTCACCCACTACCAAGGGGACTGGCCTGTGCTAGTGGTCTTTTGTTGTGATGTCAAAGGAAAAGCCAAATTGGCTATTATGTTGTGGGGAGAGGCTGTCAAAGAAGATGGAGAGGGCTGCTAGTACTGGTAGTATAGCGAAGAGAGAGAGAGAGAGCTAACGATGGGTGGTCCTGTCGGGTTGTTTTTTAGTGTCTCTCCTGCAATTCTAGCAATTATCTCTGTAATTTTTCTCCTCCCATCATCTGTAATTTTCTCCTCTCCCCCACATGCATGGTTTCTCCATGCTATTTATAAATGCAAGAGGTAACCATTGCATGCATAGGTGGGTTACCTCTTGCGGCAGCATGTCTGTGACAGCATGCTGATGGCAGTGTATGTGCAGCAGCGTGTTGCAGGCTTTAGGGTGCAAATATATTTTGGTTCGTCAATTTATAATTGTTCTAACTTTTTTCACCCCCAATTGGTTTTAAACTTTTAAATTTATGCAAGTGTATCCTCGTCAAAATTTCAACAGTAGCTTTAGCCTTGTACATCTTTTTTTATTTTTTATTTTAGTCCTTAGTTTTAGATTTATATAACTGGACCCTTAATTAACCATTAAGATCTCAATTTTCTTCAATTTTGCTCTTAACTTCACACAATTGGCTTGGAAAAAAATTCAATTCAATCTCTGAAAATTTTGATATTCTCATTTGAACTCGAACTAAGCTTAAGAACTTTATTTTTCATCGATTAAGCCTTTAATAAAATTATTTTGACCAACTTAAAGTATAATTAAGTCCTTATACTTGATTAAATTCTTTAATTGAACTCTCGATTTATTCCTAAATATAATTATATTTTACATTGGCCCATGATTAAATCAAATTTGCCTATAAAAAATATAATTATATCTTTTGACTTAATTTTTATATATTTATCCAATAATAAATTATTTTAGCTTTGAATATGCATTTTCCTTTATTTTTAAGCACAAAAAAGGTACGTCGGGCTCTCAAAAACATCTACATTTTTCACCTTGATTTTTCTATCGATGCCAACCCTTTTATTTATTTTTGTTATTTTTGTTTTATTTTGGGTAAATATGGGGGAATACATTAGAAATGGGTTATGACAAGAGTAACCATATTTTTAAAAATATTGACAACCTTAAAGTCAATCATTTCTTCTAATATGAAACAAGTTTTATTTTCTTTATGATAGTTCTAATGTGTTTCAGAACCAATGTTGACTAAAACACCACATTGTCATTTATTTATTCACTATCTTACAATCTACCTTGATTAACTAAGTATAATTTGATGAACCTTGTTCTCTTGGCAAATAGAAATACACCAATTTTGATTTTGGACAACTAGTAAGGAATCATACTCATTGATAGTAGGGGCCATGTTTATATTATTAAAGGTGAAACATTAGGTTTTTAGGACCTAAAACCCTATTAAATGTTTGAAACATAAAGGTTATACTTGGATTTTAAATAGTTTAGATATGTCTCTAGTCTTGTAAAGCTAACATCTCTCAACAATTGAGTAATTGAATGACTTTAGGCATTTTATCCTTAATCTTCTCTCACTTTGATAATTTAAACTAAAATTCTATCAATAGACAATTTCCCTTTATTATAATGGCCTTTCTCTAACCTCATCAAAATGTTTTTAATGGGAATCTTGATATGTCCTAACATTTCATCCTTTCTATAAGGATCGATGGTAAATTATAAGTTTTCCATAAACAATAGTGAATGAGAAATAAAATGATTTGATTCAAGACTTATTAAGGGTCAACCATAGTGAATAAGAACTCACTTATATAAATTCTGGCTTACATAATCTATCCATAAATATTTTTTTATATTTGAAATTGTTTGAATTACCAATAAGGTAACCTTATCTCTTAAGTTTATGCCACTTAAGTAAGAGAGTAACTCTAATAATTCATCATGCATAGGGAGAGTTCCACTTTGAATGAAAGTCGCAAACCTAATATCTATCTAATGCAAGTTGTCTGAAAATAACATGAGCTTATCACAATGGAAAACTTGCTCTAAGATAGTAAGACTATAAACTAACTTAATCACAACACTTTTATTCTTAAAAGTATTTTTACTCCAAGCCATTAAAAAACCTTAGTTTCCCTAATAAGTCACTTATAAACCAAATTTAAACAATAATCAACCCAAGCTACAACTAGCCAAAACCAATTAAAACAAATAAAGTAAACAACTCTAAAACCCAAACTAGAGTTTTCTCATAAAATAAAAAGGTAGCTCATCTAATTTAATAAGAAAATTTCAGTTATTTTCATATTCTACTTGACAACAACAAAACTCAACTTCAAATGGATGGTTCTCTCTCTTCTTACAGAATTAGAAGGCGTCCCATATATCAATGAAAATTTATGAAAACCTAGTTCCCATCTCAACTTGAAGCACCTCCAAATTCAACCTGAAGCTCCATTTATGATTAATAAAAAAGGTATCGAAAGGTCAAATTGACCTAATCTAGTCTTTCTCACAATTCTTGTGTAATGGTCTTAGTTCCACCAGTAAACTCCTCTTAAACATGAATCAAATTAAGGATGACTTGCTCGTCATTATTTAATATCCTCATGAAGCCCATCTTAGCTCATGTATCTTGAAGAAGTCCATTGAGATACTCTTTGAACCTTTTAGCTCTAAGCTTTGTAACTGGACCAATCGAAACCTCTAAGGGATTTTTTGGAGCTTGGATCCCATCTATAAGTCACACCTACCACCTTAATCTCTTTATAAAATCGTAGAAAAAAGTTAGATTTGGTCTAAAGAGATTTTGCTAATTTTTGTAAAGTGTGTGAAAACTCAATAAAAAAAATATTCTTGCACATTCAATCTATACACTACAATTAAACGCAATAAATAATAATAAAAAATTAAATAATAATAAAGAATTAAATAACATATATTAAAATAAACATTTAAATATAAAGAACAATATAGTGAGTAAAAGAAATAAATTAAGAAAAGATGTCATGTTATCACACTAGGCATGAAAATGAAACCTCCAAAACTTAATAGAAATATATCTAAATAAAAGTTTCCAAGTTGGTGTTTAAGGATACTTGGAATCCTAAAATATTTACACTAGTTTCAGAAATATAAGGGTATGTTTTATTTAAGAAAAGAAAAAAAATCACATGTATCACATTGTTTCCAATAAAAGGTTGTCTTGGTTATGTGTTTCATCTAAATTTAATTTACATAATTCTTTAATTGTCCAAATATCTTTTAACATTATTTTTTAGTCATTTATTATTAATGAATGTTTGTTGATTTAGCATATGACCCTAAATCACTAGTCTCGTAATGTGATAATTTTTTATATTAATATTTGTTTTATTATTTTATTTACTATTTCTTAACCTTTTTAATATATTGTTTTCAAACAAAAGTTGAAAATAATTCTATTGTAGTTCCATATATTGGTCCTTACATTGATGAGACTCATGAACTTATTATTGATCTCATTTTTGTGTTAAATATTGCATTAAGCCTATATTGATTTTTAAAACTATGAGACACATTGATATGGCCATTAAAATTCAAATTTAAACATGATGCTAGCAAGATGAATCTTATTGAACTAATTTAATTTATTTTTTTTTAAAAAAGGTTTCTATCCATCCATGAAAACTATGATACATATGGATCTAACTATTAAAACCCAAGCTTAAACAAAACATGATGATAACTTTATGGAAACTCATTGATGATGTTTTGATTTTATTTTCTTAATAGATATATATAAATGAACATAGATGCATACAAATAAGAAGAAATAATTTCATGAAAGATAAACAACATTAACACTGCAATGTTTAAAATTAAAATGGTATAGAAGAGAAACATTCAAAATGAATTTAGGGGTGATTTATAAAGTAGGAATCTGATAAATAATCTTGTTCTAGTGTTCATGGATCACATTTTAGAGTGATCACTAGTTAGATTGCCAGCATTAAGTTGCGTGTGGGATTGAAGCAAATAAATTGCTCGACCATCATTATATTTTAAGATAATTAAATTATTTATTTTAATTTTTTAAGATTTATTCTTCATATTATTATGTTAAAATTATTTTAGAATCCTAAAATTAAATTAATTTGTGATTTTTTTTAAAAAAATATTTGTACATTTTTTATATATATTCTAAGGTGTTATATTAAATAAATATCAAAATATATAATTAGTTTCACATAGTTTGAGTAAGAAAACTCTTAAAAATAATCGTTATCATTATTTTAAACTTCTTATTCACAATAAAATGAAATATACGAAAACTAAATCATCAAAAGTTTTGTCGGTTGATTATCAGATGCACATCATCACAAAACAAATCTAGGACCATTAATATTTTCTTACATGTTAACAAATGTGGTTGTGGTTGTGGCGAGCGCAGGGCAAGTGACTCATATATTTTTTCATTATAAATAATTTGACCCAATTTTCCCATATATTTTGTCTATATATGGCTTCGTATATTTTTTTTATTTACATGATATTAAATATAAAATATCATACATAAAAAAGTCATGAAAGTTAATTTTGAACAAAAAAAAAATCGACTAATAAATTATTTCAATTATTATCACTTTTTTATTATCATGATTCTTAATTTATCATAATTGTTATAGCTGTTATTATAATCATTATTATAAATAATTAATACTCTGACTATTATTAGCGATATTATTATAATCGTTTTCATAATTACTACAATAATCATCACGATAATCAACACCGTTATTTTTTTTAATTAGTATTATTATCATTATCATTGTTATAATTGTTTTTGTCATTATTGATATTTTTTATATTATTTTAAGAGTTATTATTATTTTTACCATCAAAACCATAATTAGTAACAACATAAGCACTATAACTATTATGATAAATTATAATCATTATTATCATTATGATTTATAATGTCACTATTATCATCATAATCATAAAACTTTAAATTATTATTATTAGTATTGTTAAAGCAATAAAAATTATTAACTTATTATAAGAAATTAAAGAACTCAAACACTTTAACAAAAGAACAAGCAAGAAAAAAACATCAAAAATTATTATTATTATTGCATATATAATTAAAAAAAAATTACCTCGAAGATTAAAAAAACTAAAAATTATAACAAAAGAGTAAACAAAAAATAAAGTAAATGAAAAAACAAAAATAAATATTCTTAGCCTTAAAAAAATCATTTGACTTAAGGGATAAATAAAAACAAAAAAAATATTAATTTCCAAAAGATAACCAAAACATATTAAAATTTAAGGAGTAAATAAGAAAAAAATATAACCTCAACAAAAGAGAAAATAATAAAAAACTAAAAACTAAAACCAAGAGCATATACATATAAACATGGAGAAAAATATGGATTAATGCATAAATATATATCAAATTATAAATGAATTAAATTTAAATAAAATGATTAAAAGTGTAAAAGCCAAAATGAAAATAAAATATATGATTAATTTCAATCAAAAGACCAAATTAAAAAAAATCTAAATTTCTATATCGAAAGTATTAAGGAATTTAAAATCAAACCCCAAATTAAAATAATACGGACTGAAATGAAAATTCAATATATAATTAATGTCAATTGAAGGATAAATTTGAAAATAATCCAAATTGTTATATCAACAAGATTAGGGGATTTAAAACAAAACCCAAAATTAAAATAATAAGGACCGAAATGAAAACAAAATATATAATGAATTTCAATTGAAGGATAAAATTGAAACAAATCCAAACTTATAATATAGAAATCAGGACCATATAAAACAATCAAAAGAGAGGGGATTGAAATAAAACCACTATAAACACAAGGGACTGACATACAATTTTGCCTTTAGGAGAGAGAAAATGGCACAAAAAAGTTCAACCACCCATTATCACTTATTCAACCATCTAGGACGCCACTCGCAATGCCATGAGGAAGATGACATGGTAGCATATCTTTTGAGAGGTCAAATGAATATTTTTCACCATCGGATGACGGCACAAAAAAGGTCAACCACCCATTATCACTTATTCAACCATCTAGGACGCCACTCGCAATGCCATGAGGAAGATGACATGGTAGCATATCTTTTGAGAGGTCAAATGAATATTTTTCACCATCGGATAACGCCACATGTGCTGCTAGAAGAGAGCGTAATAAAAAAAACTGTCTATGCGTCCGAACGACGCGCCAACATTGCCCTAAGGAGAAAATAACAAAAAAGAAAAGAAAATTACCTTAACACCCTACAACTAACTCTTTAATTTTATCTTTTTTAAGGGTGTATCCGTATTTATATATTTTCAAAGAATATGAGATGTTAGGAACAATCTCGCCAGCTCTTGTTTTTGTCTCATATGAAGGTAATATGGTTATTTAATTGTACACATAAATGTAAAAGATAAAAAATACCCCCTGATAGGCAACTATTTTCTATTTGTTGGCAAAGATAAAATAATAATATGAAAGTGCAAAAATACACGACAAAAACTAAAACACCTCAAAATATTATGGTAATATCAATCGGTCTCTTTAAATAATTTTAAATACCCCTAATTCTAAGTCTAAATTTGAGATACATTGAAGAGTCAAATAATAACTATATTATTATAATCTATACGGATCTAAGTCTATAGCTACAGTGAATCATCAAGCTATTTTATAATAAGCAAAGTATACGTGTTATTATATATTGCCTTAAATGTAGACGACTCAGTTACACCCCATTTCAACCAGGCAAAGCAACTTGTTTGTGAGAGGAGGATCTAACATATATATATATATATAAAATATTAATGGGGACCTGTGAACAACAACACTGGCATGAACACCGCAGTGACCCTACTCCATATAGGAAACGTCAGAGATCCTTTCAGAACGTGTTCGTACGAGCACTTCAAACGAGTGAGGGACGATGAAAATGGAGCAGTTTTTAAAGAATACAATCGTACAGTGGACCATCGTATATTAGAAATCTGACCTACTCAATATTCTTGCTTTATCTTCTATTCGACACATCTCATCACCTTGATTGGTATAAAGATTCCCACACCGCCATAGATTTTGTATCTTCCATGAAGATTCATGCCTTTGAGATTATGATTGAAACAATCAGCATTGCTGCTGCTACAGTGCTTCTGATTTCATGTTCTACCGTCCCAGTCATTCATTAAATATATGGAATTTCTAGGAAAATAATTATTATTTTCGTATTATTTAGTATAATTTCTCATTCTGAAGGAGACAGAATTAATTATAAAGCCACAAAAAGGTCGCAAAAAACATAATTATACATGCTGATCTCAGTTAATTATTTATAACAAGTAAACGCGGCGAATATTATGAGCAAATTCAGACACAAAAATTATTTTCTTTCAGTTGCCCACAACATTGAGCCACAGAAACAATATTTTACTAAGCAGATGTGGACACATTAGCTGTTGAAGACTAAAATAAATTCAATTTTTATTTTATTTTAAATTAACATTTTTATATTATTTTAATATACTCATGTAAAAAATAACATTTTAAAACATACTTGCATGTAGTTTATTACAGCTTTTAAAAGTACTTGTACGTCGGAGGAATCCAGTTGTAATGTGTACTCTACATATCAATCCCTTTCACCTGTCCTTTTCCTTTCCTTGATCGGCAATTAGTTTCACAAATACATGGATGGCATCGCATGCATTTCTTAGGGTAGCTGGTTTGTGTAGGAGTCACATCAGCAACAACTTTTTAATATTTTTATTAAATTAATTCAAACTTGAAATATTTTAATGGTATTATTTGATTAACATGAATTTTGAATGAAATAATATGTATGTTATTTTAATATTACCTTGTTGTCTAAAGAAAAGAAATCTATTTAATACTAAATAAATACACGATATTCAAAGATAAAATTAAAAACTAAAAGATTAAAAAAACCCAATAGAATTAAAAATTTCATATTAAAAAATAAAATTAAACTAAAAAAAGATAGAGAAAAGGGTAAAAAAAACTTTTATTGTATGATATAAAATAAAATTTTCATCAATTTATTACTAAAAGATACAATTAAATAAAGATATTGCTCTAAAAATAAATTTCAAAATATAAAAAATATGATATTAAATAATAAAAGTAAAAGATTACAATATAAAACACATGGACTATAAATTCATATAGCAAAAAAGAAAACATGTGCCTCTTAACAAAAGCCAAATTACAAGGGTTGAGAGAGGTTTGTGTACTTAGTTTATTTTTTTTTTCTAATAAAGAATAAATGACTTGTAATCCATTCTTTTTATTTTAAAAAAAAATACATAGTTTGGAAATAAAAAATGTGGGTTGTAAGTCTTGTACTCAAGACCTTCATATCTCCCCATGTGTTAGCCACTAAACTACAATACAAAGCTTGTATCAAAATGATTGAACAAATATATTATGTTAATTTATTTATTTGATACTGAATAATTATTTTTAATTTGGGTTTGTTTTAATTTTGATTGAATTTATGTTAATTGATTCTTAGTTTGAGCCTATTAATTAGCTTTATGACATCATTTCGATTTTCAAGTTCTTAGATATGGGGTTATTTTTAGGTTCAAGTTTATTCCAATATACATGGTGTTTAGGCACAAAGGTTACCATTGGGTTACAATTTTATCAAAACAAGTTTTTAACTTTTTGGGTTGTATTTGCTTAGCCATATGATAAAAAGGTTCATATTAGTTGATATCAAAATTAGACTCTAAAATTAGGTTATGTCCCTTTATTTTCCCTTTTGATTTTGTTTTAATTCTTGATAGATTTAAAGTCTTTCTTTTGTTGCTGTGTTAGGATTAAAAAAATATTCAAATTGGTTCGTGTCAAAAGTGGTTCGATCGGTTAGCTTCAAACAAATCAAGATGGTTCCGGGTTTCCCTATTTGTTTGTAGTTTCAGTCGTATTATTTGTATAGTTTTAGATGATTTTTATTTTCAATTTCATTATTTAATTTCAATGTGTATTTGTCTTGTAATGAAGTATCTTGTGAATAATCAAATTACACTAAGTGAAACATGAGATAAGTGTAAATATGTGATGAAATGAGTGACAAACATATATATTTCTTGTCAACTAGTCAATTCTTCATATTTGAAGACGTTTAAGTCGAGCAATGTAAACCACTAGATAGAATTTAATTAGAATTATTTGAGATTTTAATTAGGTGAATTTTCATGGATAGGAAAAGAGAGAGAAAATGAAAGGAAAGAAGAAAATAATTTACAATTCTTTTCAGGTGAAGGTATTGTGAAGTTTTTAATTAGTAAATGCAGGAAGAAACATGTTTAAATGAATTCGGATAATTACCGAATAAAAAAAATGAATTAGTCATGAAAGAACAAAAGGTAGAATTGTATCGGTGATGGGAATGCTTGATAAGTTGATGTGAAATAAGAAAGCATGCAAGATTATATGAAAAATAAAACAAAAATGATATGATGGGTGAATGTTTAATGATTTGGTCGATATGATTGATATAGGAGGGACTATGAAATTTAGAAAGTGTTTAGTAGTATAGTGGTATGTTTTGAAAAAAAATGAGTATTTTAGTGTTTGGTAAAAGAATAAACAGGTGTATTTTGATGGACACCACATAAAAAAAAAGAACAAAATCACGTTCCATGAAAAGCACCTCTAAGCTGCTTTTCATGGCTTCTCAACCTCACGGATTAAAAATAAAGGAGAAACTAGTGTGACAGGAGAGAGAACTAGAAAGGTAAATACGTGATGTGTTATCTTTTATTGATTTTATTTATTTATTTAAAACAGTAACTCGATTTTATAAGAATTAATTTCAAGTGGTTGGGACATATCATTTTCATTTATTGCTTGCCACGTGTCTTCACTCTCCATCCATAATAGTATTTAGTTATTGCCCCTTAACTTGATTAATTGCTCCTTCGCATCAAACAAAAAAAATTAATAATTATTTGATGTTTTAATAATTATATTAGCGGTAGATTCAATTTAAAATAAAAATTTATTTTTTCATTAATCTCAAACTCAAAAGTAATTTTAACCAAATATTTTAAAATTTAGTTTAAACCGCAGTTAAAATACTTTTTATGAAATTACTTTTTTAAAACCTCAATGACAAAAACAAAACCAATAGCAAACACACCCTTAATCAGCTGCTTACTGTTTGTTTCAAAAGTTTTTTTAAAATTACTTTGTTTATATATAATTTTATATTATTTTCATGAATTAATATTAAAAATAATATATTTTAAAAATAATTTTAATCACATTATCCATTACAAAACTGAGGTAACGGGGTCGAGGCTGGGATCAGAGAAAAGGATTGCTGATCCGTGAAGGGTCAAGTTGCATCGGAGGTCGAGATGGCTGATAAAAGTCTACAGAAGCCAAGTTCTCATAGGGTAGAAAGAAGAAGACTTGAGATTCTCTTGTTTGGTTGCATTTATCCGACCTAGTTTCTCAGGCACTTGATTTTCGTATCTTTGCTTCACATCAACTCTACTTTAGCCTAGTCCCTTTCTTGCATTGCAGTCCACAGATATGACAACTGATGAACCACCGGATTTGCATGAAGAACTTGTAGCCATTTCCCGAGGCATCTCAGGCCACTTCTCCTCCGAAATCTCCAAGCTTTACCATCAAACGCCAGATAATCTACCAGATCAGGTCCATAATTTTAACATCTGCATAGTTTTCCTCCGAACTATCACACTTGTAAACACAATGTAATAAATTATACTTGAATGAAACCAAAACATACGGCAGCTTGTCTACGTAGACACTCGAACGACCACCACCACTTCATCGCTGGTAGGTACAATCGAAGAGTTGGACTTGTTCATTCCCACCAGCTTCCTCTGGCTATTAAAAAACGAAATGAAATAGTATGACGATTGACAAGCTTACCATCTGATCTTCTGGGCGATGTGAATGACAGCAACCCTTTTCTTATCAAGGGGAAAATTCTCCGATACTGCTTTGCCAACTCTAATTTCCTATGGAATTCAGAGATGATTCAGTAATGTCCACTATCATCTCATTCTAATACTTTTTCTGGAATCTCTCTTGGATTGGCACCCAAGCAATCAATTATTCCACCTTTTACTTCTGTCTCCATCACCTTATCTCCTGCCTAACTGATTGTGTAGTCCTTTAAAATTGCACTCGCTATAATTGACGAATACACCAAGATTTATACAGTGATAAGATGTAAATTAATGAATACAAAAACTATATAAGATGTCAAATAATATAGCGTCAAAAGAAGCTAGGAGTCAAAAGCTAAAAATCCAAGAATAAAGATAAAATAAAACTCTCAATTCAAGTAGAATAAATCTTGCATGATCAATTAGGTGAAGTAAGAGAGTTTTATGTAATTAAGTAGATGAAGTACAGCACTTCATGGCTTTGTCATGCTTGGAGGTGTCGAGCGGAAGGGAGGGGCGTGCTACGCTCTCCTTCTTCATTCTCTTCTGTCACTTGTCAAATATACTATCCATACATCATTTCCACACAAGCAAACTATGTATTCCAAAAAGAACAGACAAATATAAAGTATTTCATTATCAAATATAGATTGTGGAAGGTTAGAAAGGGAAACAAAGGGAAAAGGTCTAGGGCTTAGGGCAGGTGATCAAACTAATAAATATGCATTTATTCTTTTGCTTAAGATGTTTTTATATGGAGAATTTCCTTAAATGTTTGTTGAATTTTACAAAATCTTGTGTGAATCCTAGTTAATTATTGAATGGGAAACTTTACATGAAGCTAATAATTAAGAGCATGCTTATGAAGAACTAAACCATAATTTAGTCTATTTTAGGTGAAGAATGTATTTTGGCCTAAATGTTGCGTTGACATAATTGAACATATTGTGTGAAAAGATGACCACTTGTTTTAAATGAAATTAAATGCTACATACACTGCACTTAAGGTACTATATGAATTATAATACATACTGCAATTATTTAGATTGCATATAAATATGATGTTGGGCCTAAATATCAAAGTTAATTTAGGGTGTATTTTAATGCAAAATATTAATACATCTGGACAACTTAAACGATATGAAATAGATTATCCCACCATCATTTAGAATCATTATTAGAAAACTCTTAGAAAATGAAAATGGTAATTTAATTATTATTTTTTTGGCTCAAAGATCATTTATTATTTGAGAAAAGACTACTTGAATATCATATTTTCTTGCGAGGTTTGATTAACTTCTTCAAAGCTAAATTATTGCAAACTACAAGTCATTCAGGTCTTCAACCTCTAACAAATTATCATATAAATCACTAGTGAAAAATCTACTTAAACCTATTTAGATGAGATGGATCACACAACTCTTTCTTTTCTCTACTCTTATCTATACAATAGAGTTTCGTGATAGATAAAAAATATAAGGAATATCATTCTATTTATAAAAAAATCTATTTTAAATCATACATCCTTCCTTTCACCTCATCAACACAATTGTTTTGTTTGAAACACATGAAGACACTAAGAGGTATTCAATTTGAATAACTATACTAGTTTATCTTTTTTCAAATGTGAATAAGGTCGCTTGTAATATATTCTTACATCAAGTCTTGCTCAATGGTCTTTTCAGGAAAATCCATGAAATATATTAAATAAGTTTCCTTCAAAAAAATCATAATGTACATCACATCTAAATTACAATGTATAAAATTCATCTGTCAACAGAGAAGTTTCTAGAAAATGAACTTTATAACCTAATTATGATTAGCATAAAATTTAGGTATTTGTCCAAAGCAAACGACAACTGATTTTCTATCTAAACTTGTGTATAAGTCACAACATACTAGACTACTTCTTTCAACGATCCTTCTCATCAACTACATAGATTGATTCCTACACGGGTAATTCATATATAAATTCTCTTATTGAGGAAAAAAATAAAGAATTCTTCCCCCTATTTTCGACCTAATTTTTCCATGTATTCCACAAATTAAAAGCTTATTAATTTCTCATGAATGCTCCGACCCAGCAACATGCAATAAGCCAAATGTTAGAGAATAATATAAATCATATTCTGGGGTCTCACCTATAAGCTCAAGTTTTTAGGTGAGTTGGTTCCTTAACATAGTATCAGAGCCTTGTTGACCCAGCGGTCACGAGTTCAAATCTCACTACCCCCATTCTATTTGATAAAAATCAAGCACAAGATAATGTGGGCCTGTGCAAGTTTCAAGCCCAAAGGGCTTTCACTTGAGGGGGTGTGTTAGAGAATAATATAAATCATATTCTGGGGCCTTACCTATAAGCTTAAGCTTTTAGGTGAGTTGGTTCCTTAACACCGAAAAAAAAAAAAAACACTAATTATCCACATTATTGCTGCTCTTAGCTAAAAACCTTGCTTCTTATGCATATTATATGTTTCGACACCATCACTAAAAACACAAACAGTAACGTATTTTCATGAAGACAAAATGTAAATAATCACAATTATTTGCCAGTAAAAATATACACTCGGAGACACAATAGCTAAATTGAACCTATTATTGCATAATTCCAGCTATAAGTTTCATGGATTTAGCACAAAATCAAAATATACGCAGTTAAATTTGTTCCAAGTGCCAAGTCAGATGGACACAATATATATATATATATATATATATATATATATATATATATATATATATATATATATATATCTATGTCATGCACAATTATGGGCGATGTTTTATGGGTTGGGCGAGAAAAGAAAGAAGGGATAGACAAAAGAGGACAGACGTGGGTGCCTGCAGGATAAAAATTCGAAAGCTTTACTGAACATTTGTCTTTCCATAGTAAGCTGTGGAAATTATTTAAGCAGCAATAGCTTGCCAACTGTGGAAATTTTATCGAACTTTCAAACTTTCTAAAATGAGATGATTATTTTGGTATATAGAAATGACAAAATAATAATAATTCTTGTTTGATTATCACTTTGATATCTAACAATCGTCAACTGGCGATTGCTTTCACGTTCTTCATTTTGCATTAGAATCCAATCTAGATATCTCATTTGCAGATCTCAGGCCTTTGAGTTCTTATATATATATATATATATATATATATGCACATGCATATTCATCGAGCCCCACGTCGATCATTTAAAAGAATCATAATATCCAATCTCAAAAGAAAAGAAAAAGGAAGAAGAAGAAGCATGGTGTTCCGTTGTCTATTTTTTTTTCACTCCTATTGTTTATGTTTTCTCCCTCTCAAATTCTGTTTATTCTCTCGGTTAATTTGTCAGTTGAAATCTACAACACAATCTAGACAAGCATCTTAACCCTTACATGTTGACATGCTAATCTAACAAGCACTGTGGCATATATACATTTTGTATGATAAGGAAGTTAATTAATGACCTATGTTCAGAAATTAGAGTATGTCCCTGATCATTAAATAAAAATGTCTGTGGAGTATATACACACACATGTATATACCATTTCTTGCCAGCGCCACTGGATAATCCCACATCTCCTCGTGACTCTATGACTTCTTCTCTCTTGCACATATTTAGCAGTAAATCTCTTAATTTGAGAACACACAGGTGGGACTTGGAATACTTGAGTTTAAATGATATTTAGAACCCGTGTAACTACAAGGCTTCAAATCTAATTATGCTATGAAATCTGTTGCTATTAGTTCGGCTGCATGTGGACCCATCAGATTTTCTCAAAGCTTCTATTTTGTCGCAACTTTGTTCCCAAATCAGAGTCTTAATGCTGTGTAAAATGGTATCTTTGTCAGATCATCGGAGCTTAACTACTCTTAGATCTCTTGTTATATTTGCATTTCCTTCATGGCGCATGCTTTTGGTTTTAAGCATGGAATTTTATCATAAACTACTTCATCAACGATTTGATTAGTCATAGGTTGGGGAAGCGGGGACTGGTCGAAAATGTTCACACAACCACTGCTATTGAAACAACAAGGCAGTGAGAGAAGCATTGTTATTCTTGAGCCATTGAAACAACCAAACAATTAAAATACCACCGACCTCAACAACCGCCATATTCGATGTGGATCTTCTATGGAGATTGAGAGAAAGGAAAGCTTTGACAAGATGACAAAAATACAGTTGTCATTGGAGATATAAATTTCAAGTGTTAAAAGGGTGAGCTTTTTTATATTAGCTGCATTGCAGAATCAATGATTGATATTTTGCAAATTTTTTATTCTCAAGAACACAGCAACTTGGGGGAGCTTTTCCAGGCGAAAGCCTCAAAGACTTCCCTATATATTTGTGGGTTACTTGCGAAGTTTTCATTCAACAATTCTATTCCTTTTCTTCTCTTCTCTCCTCCTTCGCCTTCTCTAGCCCCCACATCTAACAGCTTTCTTAATCTTTAGAGTAGAGGCCTTGGCCTTACTATCTGCGCAAGGAAGCTTATATTAGGTACTGCGACAAAACTAACTATGGTCACAGAGATTGAGCAACCCACTGTTGAACTATCAAAAGTCGCAGTTTCCGAGACTCATGGAGAAGACTCTCCATATTTCGCAGGCTGGAAGGCACATGATGAAGATCCTTACGACGAATCATCTAATTCATCAGGAGTTATACAGATGGGACTGGCAGAAAATCAAGTAAGTCCCTGGAGGACAATATATCAACCACGATATAAGTTCTTATATATTAGACCTTGTAAAAAGCTTCTCACTTGAGCTAATGCACTTGTTCTTTTTTTTTTACCAGGTTTCATTTGATTTGTTAGAAGAGTACTTGGAACAGAATTCCGAAGCATCTAACTGGGCAGAAGGAGCACCAGGCTTTAGAGAAAATGCCTTGTTTCAAGATTACCATGGACTCAAATCTTTCCGACAGGTACTTCCTTTTCTCTTAGAGTAATGATTTGCAGTTTTGTATTCTAGACAAGTGTATAGAAAGAAGATCCTGACGTGTGAACGGAATTTGTAAGCAGGCAATGGCAAGTTTCATGGAGAAAATCAGAGGTGGCAGAGCAAAATTTGATCCTGATAGGATAGTCCTGACAGCCGGCGCTACTGCTGCTAACGAGTTGTTAACCTTCATCCTAGCCGATCCTGATGATGCTTTGCTAGTTCCCACTCCATACTATCCTGGGTAAGAATTGTACTAAATGAACTTCGTTTAAGGAAATTCATTCATGTGTTACCTTCAGTTTCGTATTGATGTCCTTCTAAACTACGATAGCTTTGATTGGTCTTGTTTCCAGATTTGACAGAGATTTAAGGTGGAGGACAGGTGTAAAAATTGTACCAATACATTGTGATAGTTCAAACGATTTCCAGGTCACTCTAGAAGCCATGGAAGCTGCATATAGGCACGCAGTAGCCATGAACATCAAAGTAAGAGGGGTACTAATAACAAATCCTTCAAATCCACTTGGTGCCACAATCCAGCGCTCTGTCCTGGAGGAAATTCTTGATTTTGCCAAGCGCAACAACATCCATGTTGTGTCCGACGAAATCTACTCAGGATCCACTTTCTCTTCATCTGAGTTCGTGAGCATTGCTGAAATTCTTGAAGCCCGTGGATATAAAGATTCAGAAAGAGTTCACATTGTTTATAGTCTTTCTAAAGATCTAGGTCTTCCAGGTTTTAGAGTTGGAACTATTTACTCATATAATGACAAAGTTGTTACCACTGCGAGAAGGATGTCTAGCTTCTCCTTGATTTCTTCACAAACACAACATTTGCTGGCTTCGATGTTGTCTGACGAGAAATTCACAGAGAACTACATCAAGACAAATAGGGAGAGACTAAGGAAGAGATATGAAATGATAATTCAAGGATTGAAAACTTCCGGGATAGAGTGTTTGAAAGGTAATGCTGGGTTGTTTTGCTGGATGAATCTAAGTCCATTGTTGGAGACCCCTACAAGAAAAGGTGAACTGGCTCTTTGGAAGTCTATCCTTCATGAAGTGAAGATAAATATATCTCCAGGATCTTCTTGCCATTGCTCTGAACCCGGATGGTTTAGGGTATGTTTCGCTAACATGAGCGAGCCGACACTAGAAGTTGCACTCAAGAGAATACATAGTTTCATGGATCAAAGGAAAACAGATGCAATACAATCTCCTCCACAGCTGTAGTATCCGATGTTTTATGGCTCCGGCCATTTCGATTCTTTTAGATGCCAAGACCTTTTTGAAGAATTGGGTTTGTCTCATTATAGTGTAATTCAGGTTGAAGTCTTATATATATGCATGCATGTATGTATATCTTGTTTGCTTGCTTTAGGAAGCAAGTTCCCTATAAATTCCATTTGCTTAATTGTAATACTACTGCAAGATGTATTCACCAAGCAATATGTTTGATTATCGCTTGCAATAATATATTATAAGCATATATTTTACGAATTTGCTAACACTTACCCTTCAGCTCACCTTAGACACTCCAGCCCTCGGTTAAACACCTGAAGATAGTCCTATATATCAACACGAGCTATTGTCCTTTGATGCTGGATGCGTTGCTGTAGATTTCTTCTCTGTAATTGGATTAGAATAATATAATCAGCGCTAAAGTCGATGCGCTAAATGCGAGTTCGAGGTGGGAATTGAGTGAGTTAGCTCGAATGGATTAATGCATCTGCTTCTATTTCGTAGTGAATCGCAGCGACTCGTCCCGTGTTAATAAGGTTTGAGGAAGGCCATGAGCCAGGATTAAAGCGCGTTTAAATACCACTGTTCATGTTCAGAGGGACAAGGGAAATGGAATGGCTTAGGAGGCGCCTGCTTTTGAGTGCCTTTCTGCCCCGAGGAGGCTCATTATGAAACTGAACCAGATGGCGATTTTATAGTTTGTCTAATACTGTTTTTCCACTAATTATTCTATATTCACTTTCTAACTTTTCAATTTTGCTGGGGTGGGGGAGCCAGGCCTTAAAAAAAATTTAGTTAATGGTGTACATGGTAAAATACTTTTAATATATATTATTATAAAACCTATATTTTTCAAATATAAATTAGATACTTTTTTAATTTAATTTACATTAGGTTTTAAGATAATAATGATGTAATAGTTCTAGTTATAAAATCTTGATTGGACTTGGAAAACTTAGTGAGGATCAAACATTAGTCAACATTTATATTTTGTCTTGTAATAATCTAATTTTTATTTTAGCTCAATAGATATCAACCATTGTTTCTAGTATCAACTCTTTTATGTTACTATTTTCAAACCTTCATGTTTCGAGATTTGACTACAATTACTCATCTTTAGTTAAAGTCTTAACGCTGTGCTAAAATTACAAGTAGATCTACCAAGCTTAAAATTTCATTACAAAACACTTCACATGTATAGATCTATGGTATACCCGGTCAAGAGTAATGTTTGAATTTGGAAAACAAGTAGAAAGTGTTCATAGACTATATAATCCTTTGATATCATATTCATGTCATCCTTTGATATCATATTCATGTCATCCCAACATCTAGCAAATGATATTCTATTCTCCATATTATAAGCCAACGTTGTCATGGTTTTGAATTTCATTTTGAGTGGGGCTCAAGTTGGTTTATAGATATTTAGTGAATGGTTAAAACCCTATTAATTTAGTGTAAAAAATCTATACTTGCAAGTTTTAGGGTCGGTATGGATAACAATTTTGGGTTTAGATATGGATAGTATCAAGCTTGCCATGAACAACCACTATCATCCATAAATATTGGAGTATGAGACCAAAAACTAAAAGGGTTCAATCATTCACTATACAATAAGATATAAATCATTGTGCATTAGAATGGTGAAACGACCATTTTCTCCATTTCAAACAAAATCAAATAACTTGTTTGTAAGGGATAAATTATTTTATGTTGATCATTATCATATTGATTGAGATAAATTAATTTCTATATTTTTGTGTTATACTTAAATAACTTAATTACCCTTAAAAGAAAAAAAAAAATCAAATTGGCATCCAAGGACTTTTTAGTCTTTTTGTTCAACATAATGAAATCATTTAATTACAAAAAAAAAAAACATGCATATAAGAGATTTTGTCATTTCAATAAAAAAAAATTGTTATAATCAAGTTCTTTTGGGTGTAGTTTGGTCATCTAATTACCATAAATATGATTAAAAAAGATGCTTCAAACTTGCATTGTATACATCATAGTGTGATTGGTTGTAACACTCTTTAAGTGACATGCACAACTTTACACAATGACCAAACTTTGACTTTTATGGTGGTATTTGAATTGTCTTAGTGAACCCTCCATCATTGGGTCATACATATGGTTAATGAATAATTCACACAAAGTCAAGTCTAAATTTAATCTTAACATATCTACCAACCAGTTTTGCAAGATTTAACATATCTCTTAAAATGTACATTGTATTGACTTGAAAAAATGTTTTATATCAATTGGTAACATAACTATTCTCTAAAATTAGGTTTCCTTTTAAGTTATCTTTGATTCAATTTTTTATTATTTAATTTCTAGAACTTATTATTTTCTATTTAGGGTTCCTTTTAAAAACAATTATTTTTAGTTTGTTTTTATCTTACAATAAATTAATAGCTTAACAAGTAAAAAGAAAAAAAAAAGGGAAAAGAATGTCCAGAAATCTATTTATTTTTATTTTTCACATTACATAAACAAGGAAGAATTTATCCCAAACCAACTCACAAGATTCAAAATTATATATAAAGTTTCTAGAAGTCCCAATCGCACCTAATACAAAAGTTTCTAGGATTAAAACTTGTTGTAATAAATCAATTGTGTTAGAGGGGAATTTTAGGTAAAATAAATTCATAAAATTATTAACTTATATATAATAGGTTTAAAGATTCTAATATTACCCCATATAAAAGTTGAGGTCATTTGGAGTTTTTTTTTCTTTGATAAGAACTAAATTCAAGATTAAAACTTGTCATATGAAGTCTAATTTGCGTTGACAATTCAAATTTGTTTCATTATTATTAGTTTTCATTTTTGAAAGTATAATAATATCATGATTGATATATTTATGTGTCATTTAGTTTTTTTATAACATTTTCATCTTTTTTATTCTATGTCTTTAAGAACATGATGTTTTCATACAAAGTCATTTGTTATTCATGAAATTACAATTGTAGTTTTTGTCTATACTTGTTTTCATATTTTTCTTCCTTTTATGAGTCATATATACGTATTTCAATATGTTTATAAGATAGTTGCATTTGGTTTTAAGTTTAATTATGAGAAAAACGAAATAAAGGTGAGATAAAAGAAAAGAGGCATAGCAAACATATTTTAGTGAAAAAACAATATTTTGAGTGATACATGAGAGGAGTGTAAATATATCAGGGAGTAGTAAGGAATATATATTTCTTATCAACTAACCAAGTTTCAAATTCAAAGGTGTCGGAGTCAAGCAACATAAAGAAGATAGTAAATTATAGCCCAATTACATACTATGAATTATTAGATGGATTGGATTACCAATAAATTTGAAGATAAGTTCAATAGGTTTGAGAGATAATGTGTTGATGATCATGATGGGGTTAGAAATAGGCCTGAAGAGAGAAAATTTAATATTATAAGGGTTTTTAGGTGAGTTAACACTAATATAATTGAGTTTACAATTAATACGAAGAGTAAAGTCATATACCTTAGAGAGAAGAAAGGCACCTCAATTATCGTTACAGTAATAATGTTATTTTTGCTTCTTGTAATTATGACATTTAATGCTTTTGTTATTTTAGTTTTATTCATGTTACTTCATATTATCTAAATAAAATAGTCATGATTATAAAAGTTATTAATGAGGTTAAGATAAATACAAAGAATCAAAAGGTAAAGATACCATTGTTTAAGGATGTTAATGATATTTGTATTGAGAATCCAATTAAGGAAGAGAAATTTATTGAGAGTAAAACACTAAATAATCATGTCAAGGTAAATAATTTTGAAGGTTAAAGGGAGAATATACATATTCAACATGGGATGTCATATTCAAAATAAAGTATGTGGTTTCATTATAAATGGTGGTAGTCACACTAATATAACTAACACTAAATTGGTGAATAGTTGAACTTGCATACTACCAAACATCCCATATCTTATAAAGTATAAAAGTTGAATGATATTAGTGGATTTAAAGTGAATAAATTGGCATCAGATGCCCTTTTTATTGGTAGATATTGTGATGAGGTGATATGTGATGTTATGCCAATCCAAGCTAGTCATTTATTGCTTGGTAGACCATGGAAATATTGATATGAAAGCTATACATGATACCTTTTCTATTGGTAGATATTGTGATGAGGTGATATGTGATGTTGTGTCAATGTGAACTAGTCATTTATTGCTTGGTAGACCATAAATATATGATATGAAAGTGAATAAGTTGGCACTAGATGCCTTTTTAATTGGTAGACATTGTGATGAGGCGTTATGTTATGTTGTGTCAATACAAGCTAGTCATTTATTATTGACTTTAAAATATGTTTTCTATGATAAATACAAGAGGTTAATGTTTCTTAAAAAGTGAAGAATGATACGAACCAAGTCTGAATTTGGCTTTAAGATTTATGCACACTTGTTTTATGAGAATAACCATATCTCTCAAATCTTAGATCGAAATGTGCTCAAATTTTATAGCCATATACAATATGCATGGAACTATACTTTAAAATTGTTCAGGTAAAATGAATTTTTGGAACATATTAATTTACAGGGTTAAAGTCACCACAAGAATCTTTGTCAAATAAGTCAAATTAGATGTTTATATATGTTGGGACATATCTAGAGTTACAAGTAGTATAATTGGTATCTCATTAAAGTTTGATTGGAAACTAGACACCTCATACTTTCCAAACATATATGATAGCATTGTTAATTAGTCTAAATGAAAAGAAATGATATGTTTGAAATAAAGAATTCTATGTGTTAAGACAATGCAAGAAATGGAGATTTAAGGTACAAAGACAAATTTTAGCATGAAATTTTTTTATTATCCTATTTTATTTACTTATTTAATATTGAATAATTATTTCTAAATTAGATTTATTCTAACCCGTTAAATATTTTTTAAATGTTGATTTAATTATTGGACTAAGTCGGTCGATTACTAGTTTAGGCCCATTAATTTGCAAAAAAATAGGAGTATTAGTGTTAGTTAGAAAAGATAATATTATAGTTTTTTGAACTACAAATTTCATAAGCAAATTGAAGAAAAAACTTGAGTTTTTTTATTTAGAGATGACAATATTTTTTCTTTGTAGAGACAAAGATCTTACATTAACTTATAAAAGATAATTGGTTTGTGATATCATTCTCATACTTAGAGTTCTTAGATATAAGGTTATATTTGAGTTCAAGTTTTTTACCAAAACATTTAGTTTTGAGGTATACCCTACCTTTAAATCAGAATTTTATCAAATCTGATTTATTTTATTTTTATTGTTATCTATGTTCTTAGGATTGCTTGATCATGTGATCAAATGGTCTACACCAATAGACCTCCGGTTTGGCAATAATGATGTTTTTTTTTATTTTTTTCTTCTGTCTCTCTACCTTGATTTTGATACCTGGTTTTTAAAATTTTCAGGGAAGCCTTTCAATTATTTTCCCTCTAGATTTGTTCCATGTTTATTTGATCACTCTTTGTTTTACATGAAATAATTTTTAATTTTTTTTTTCAATTTTATCCTTTAATTTTTTTTCATGTGCAAGGTTTGGTTTGTATTCTTTTCATTGTTATTTATTTTATTTGAAATCGTTTTTAATTTCTTTAAATAATTTGACCATCTTTTAATTTTTTTTCTTATAGAATTAGATCCACATTCTTTGATTATTTTAACCTTGAAATTTTAAAAAATAATAATAATTTTTATTTATACTTTAATATAAATTAGTTCGGAATTAAGCGTATTGATTGAGAACGATTCTAGGATTAAATAGGTTGCAATTAAGGAGATTAACTCAACTTTTAGATATTCACCTAGATTCATCTTTTTGTTTTCCTTTTTAATATGTTTTTTTTTCAGTTTAATCATTTAAAATTTATTTAATCAGATATTAAGTTTACTTTTATTTGCTTTCTTTTACATTTATCACTTATTTGTTAATAAAAAAATGATATTTTAATTTATTTTTTTGTTATTTTTTTGTTAAAATTAGCTTTGTTTAAAAGTGTTTTTCTTAATTTAATTTAAGTAATTAATTAGATATAAGATTTCATGGTGTTTTGTTTAATTTGCTTTTAGGTTGTTGTTTTAATATATATATATATATATATATATATATATATATAGATAGATAGATAGATAGATAGATAGATAGATATACATACAATTATATATATATATATATAAAATTTAATTTAAGTAATTAATTAGATATAAGATTTCATGGTATTTTGTTTAATTTGCTTTTAGGTTGTTGTTATATATATATATATACACAATTTTTTTCAGTGTTATTATTCAGCATTTTATAATAAAGTTAGAAATGTTTCAGTGAGCTCTTTCTAGTGCTGGGGCCGGTGCTTGTAATGAAGCAACATCGAGTCTTCATTGGGATTTTCATTCTTATAGTAAAAAAAAAATTTGTTCGTTTTATCTATTGTTGATGGCTTTTTTAGTTATATTATTATATTAATTGAACTTATTTACCAAGTCAATGACCTTGGTCATATATTTTTCTTGTTTTTTTTAATAAAAAATATAGGTTCACCTAAACATCTTGTTTATGTTAGAAGAAATTTAAAGTAATTTGAGCCACCTATCTAGTCATATACTAAGACATTGTTTGTCTTCATAGATGTTCCAAGTTTTTTTTTTTAATTTTGAATTTTTTTCATTAATTTTTTTGAATCATTTTAATTTGTTTATATAACAAATAAGTTTTGAAAAGATAAACAAAATATTAAAAATAACTTATCATAATATATATATATATATATATATATATATATATATATATATATATATATATATATATATAGAAACTACCTAAAAACTCATATTCTGAAAGAACCTGTTCACGTGAAAACGTGGCATTTGCTTACAGTCATCTAGCATATCAAGTAACATCAAGCTCGGTGACGAGTAAGCAAGGAATATTTTGAAAGCTTGGAAATGTAGGAAAGCAATAAAGAGCTAGAGATAGTGTCGACTGGCTCCTTGAGTCAACAAGGGAAACCTAAAATGACTTGACGAAAATCTATGGCGCATGTTTGAATGACCTAGCTGTGGCTGGCCTGAGGGTATAATGGAAGTGAAATTGTGGTTGCACTTTAGTTACAGTGCTGATCCATGAAAAAAGAAAGGCAAAAGCAAGGAAATAAATTAAAGTTGGAAAGGACTCGCTTTGAACTTGGCGTTGCATCTATGCTGTTAAAGAATACGCATCAGGTTCTTATCTGCTTATATAATTATGTAGCTCTTTGAGATTTGATGCTTAAAGGGACCGTAAATTATTGCTCTTTGTCGTTCGAAGTAAACTATGTAGAATCTTGTGTCAGAATTTTGTTTCCTTAATGATTCTTTTGTGTGATTTTCAGCATTGATTGAATCCAAAACTGGAGTGGCTGCACGTCTTAAGCTGATACGTGGATTTCTCCCTTAATGTTAGCTGCCGTTACTCCTACAACATTCCTGTGACCACCCCATAAAACCAGGTATATATATATGACAGCAATGAGTAATCACACGAACAAACCACTCGCTCACACGCTGAAGAGATAGCTGCTTTCGGTAGGTACTAAGAGGGGGTGAAATTCTTAAGATTATTATACTTTAATTAAGAACATCATAGATAGGTATACATGCACCACATAGTTAACGTACGTAACAAGAGAATCCATCTCAATTCAAATACATGGCTAGCTGTGCTTCTGGAAAAGTTCCTTGGATCATGGCCAACCAAAAGCTTATTATTGATCTCAAAACTGGAAAGTACTGGCGGAGAAAACTGGGCCATATTATAAGCAGTGAAGAGAAAGTCATTTTTGTTAATATCCACCACCTGGAAACATGAAAAAAAATAAAATTCTTAGCGTTAGCGTACCCAGAAATTTTCATATGAAAGCACTGGGTTGAAAGTGACAAGGATGTAATGTTCGTACCGTAGTCCCTGGGTGTTCTGCATCTAAAGCATTCCATCCTGCTAGCATAATTATGGACTCCACATCCCGATCTGTCAAACGACAAGTGTATGCGTCCGTCCATATTAGATAGTTCTTTGTTATGCAATTTAATTTTCCAACTAGCTAGATGTGGCTTGGCTTTATATCCAATCGAATAACATTTTATAAGAGAAAAGCAGTAGGGTATCGTGAAACTATAGTAATATTTTGTTTTTCCTTTTAAGTAGAACCATGCAGCAGTTACTATGCATGTTCAAACAACCTTTTCTGTTTTCAGTCAAAAACAAAAACAGCCATCGTTCCGAAAGCTATAGTCAGTGCGAAATGAAGGAAAATCGTAATAATATTATCAAGAACGATTCATTCCTGAGGCATGTCATGATGTTTGTGTTCTACACCAAAATCAGATTTACTGTCGAGTGTGCAAATGCAATGTGAGCTCACCTCGTGCAAAACCAATCACCAGCTTTCCATCCAGGACGATCACTTCCATCAGATGCATACGCGTTGCTCCCATACCCACCTGCCTCATGATCGCTTTTTGATGCGCCACAGCTGTAGCAGTTTGACCGGCTAGCATAGTTGTGAGCCTGACAATTCATGGATGAACAGTACCAATCCCCAGCCAAAACCTTTGTCGCATTGCATATGTAGGTTGCTGGATCAGGGCCGCCACACTTAGGGTACCTGCAGAGCTGGCACATTTCCCGTTTTTTGAAATTCAGGTGCTGGCATGCGCTGCACATCCAGTCTCCTCCAGCTGTCAAGCTCATTGTATCTAACCTGGTATTTCATCTGAAGACATGAATTACAGATTCCTTATGTTTCCCAAGAATTATTATTATTACAATTGGTCGACCTACACTCAACTTCATCTGTTATGTACGTAGTCACCTGATAGGCCTAAAATTTAACGAACTTCTTAGTTTTCCAATATATATATATATATATATATATATATATATATATCCCCACAATAACATCTCTGATTTACTTAATTTATCTATCGCACGTCTAACAAGTTTTTTTTTTAAAAAAACGGAATACAAGTCTGTCGGTGTGCTTATCAATCCTTCCAACCACACTAAATGAGCATGCTTGCTGAAATTTAGACCCTGATCATCAGGTTCCTCGACTTGTACTTAATTCCAGCGGCTAGTAAATAAGTGCATTCCAATCAGATGGTAAACATCCTATATAAAACAGCAGTTCTCAGGTCATGGCACTAAGCTCCCTCCCTCAGAGCTAGGAAAAAATCGATTCTATGAACCCACACTTTGATTACGGAAGTCTAGCTTCTTTCTATAACATTTGATCCTATGACATGCACCAAATACGGGCAAGAATGCCTCACCATAGGGCACAACTTGGAATATTGCAGCTATACATAAAAATCTCATATATTTTGAGATGTCGTACAAATGGTCGTTCACATATTAAATCTCTTAAGGTTTATAAATATAGAAAGTAGGCAGAAATCGAAGAAGCTAACCTTTCCCGAGTTGAAGACTCGAACAACTTAGCAGAAGAGTACGTAGCACTGTTTGATGCAAGATTGTCAATGTAGTTGGTGATTTTCTTGCTTGGGTTGTGATGCTTTTTATACTACGGGGAAATGTGATGGTATTTTTTTCCTTATCATTATTTTCTTTTTCTTCAGATAGTATTCCAAAAGTTGGCTAGAAATTTAGAGATAAGCCTGCTCTTACTTCTGTCTATTCAATTATACTCTTGGGCAGTCTCATGGAGGGGCATTAAAGGTGACAGCCAACAAGTCAGTACATGTTTTTCAAGTAAATTTTCTCTAGTTATACCCTCCCTTATAGGATTCCATAGAACTTTATTGTCACAAACTTACAGCAATTTGAACTATTATTCCTTTCTTCATCCATCCATTTTTACTAAAGGTTTTATGAGGGGTAGTTGTTATTTGAAAGGTGCACATAACGCCATGAGTAACTCGTTGGCCTAACTTAACTTGGATAAGATTCGCTCTTATTTATTCTCATTGCTAAGAAACTTCAGTAATTGGTCACCCAAATGCATGCCTATGCACATAAAATTTTCATTAAACTTAGGTTTGAGGTGTGTCTAGATATAGAAAGATTCTGCTGATCATGCACAACAGAGGATTTTCTTGCTGTTCTGGTCTACACAAGCTTATAAATAGATTAAGTGTATAGGAGAATTTTCGTTTCTAGCTGGCTTTTTAAGTAAATACTTACCATCGCATTACGACTTTGCTTCTAATTAATGGAAAGCATATGGAATTTCTAATGACCTCATCTTCCATGTACGTTTGTTCCGTTTTTAAAAGATAATTCATAAAATATTATACTTCAAATTAAGTTGTGAGGCGGTATGCTTGCACGTGAGTAAAGATTTTCTAATGTTAAATTGCAAGACTTTTGTTGTTGGAAAACAAATTCAATTCTTCGATAAACAAGAATCAAACCAAGATATTCCTTTATATATATATATATATATATATATAGACACACACACACACTTTTCATTCCATTATTTACTAATTTATTTATGGTTTTGTTTATTCAAATCTCTGTCGCAGTGGGCATCAATGGTGGGCTCATCGAGTCAATCAACCAGCTTTTGACTCGGTGATTTTTTGTAATTCAAGCCTCTTTTCTCGGGTCGGTGGGGTTTGGTTTCTTCATCTCTCCTATGAGGTACCCACCTTTATTTCTTGCATCGATTCTTATTTCAATAAGTTGGCTCCATAATGAGTAATTTGTTTCATCTAATATGATTCTAGTTGGAAATAGAGAGTTGCCCTGATGGATTGCATTGCCAGGATGGAGGTAGTTATTGGGTTAATTTCAATATTGTTGTGTTTTTTCATGCTTGGGACTAGGTTTATGGGTTTAATGAATTATGGCTGCAAGGTTTATGGGTTTATGGATGAGATGATTTTTGGGTTTCTTATGAACAAAAACTATAGCAATTTTCTATGTTTCTCCTAGGTTTGAAGTGAGTGAAAGATTCTAATGGGTTGATTTCTTGGTTCTGACAAGTTAATGAGTTGATTTCTGGTTTTTGCTAGAGAACACTGATGGTTTCAATGAGTGAAGAAGGTGAACAGTAATGATATTGGGATTTTTTTTTATGATGAACAGTAACCATTTATGAACAAGCACTGTAGCAATCAATTTTTGGATTTGATAAACAGTAAACTTGATGAACAAACAAGCACTATAAAGATTAATTTCTGGGTTTCAAAACCAGAAAGAGAAAAAAAATTCAGCAATACGATTCAATTTTTTTTTTTTTTTGAGATTTGCTCTAATACCATGTAAGAATTCAAGATACACTTAATTTATGTATATTCAGTTAAGTATTGCTGTTACAATAGGGGTTTTATATAGGAAAAATTATAATACAATTCTAGCTAAACTACAATATAATTTTTGCTGACTGTATTATTACAAATACTTTCTATTTGTAATCTATTTTAACAAAACCATACACACACATATATCATAACAATCATAAACTTTCTATAGTTCATGGTCTTTTTAATATAAGAAATTATTCTTTATATTGACTATAAATACGCGAAATCAGTATTCATCTGATCACAAGATAACTGTCTCCTTCTCCAATATATTAACTGCTAGTGATTTAAGAAAAATAAAGTGATAAAAAATATTGATGGTTGTACGTAGATGTATGCAATCCTCTCATCTCTCACAACGTGGATGCTCGCTTGAGTGCACGCATCACATGTGCACAAGACCTGATATACCCAACTTGCAAAAAGCTAGCCTTACTCGTGTAGGTTCTATGTAGTCCAGGTGCACATGGTTCAGTGATAAAAGGATGAGCAAATATGTGCATCAGGAATCGGTTCCTTGTAATGTGCACATCCATTGCCAAATTCTTTTGTTCCTTGTATTTGATTCCTCCTCTGCAATAATTCGAAAGTTACGGGGAAGATATTCACTTCCAATGCCAGACCTTTTTGTCTGTCTGCTCGTCCATTAACCTGATCGGTGTATATACATGTGAAGAGAATGTTCCAAACAATATTTGATAGCGTTTGGCTTGCGGCGGACCGACGCTGGACTGAGTAGGCAGCTGAGTTGGATAGGTCAGATGATTATGAGTAGAAGCAACATAAAGTACGTGCATGACACGTTGGAGCTTAAGCTTCCTTCACTTGGGACAGCAATTGCAACTAAATTTAAATAATATAATTTATATTATTTTCTAATATATTTCCTCAAGTAAAAATCCTTTGGGCATAAAACTTGCATAGATTTATACCATTTTGTATTTTATTTTTATCAAATAAAATAATAATGGTGAGATTCAAACTCCGAACCATTAGGTCAACAAAACTCTAAGCTTAGGATATTTTAAGATAAGTTAAACTAGCTAGTCGCAAGATTGATGGATAGTTTTGAATCATTAACTAATAAATTGTGTTAAAGTCTGATAAGTAATCCTTATAAAAATTAATTATGCAAAGGAATGTGAAATGATGAAACTATGTTAGGAAATGTAATTAACCCTGACATGATTATGTTAGTAACCATGATGAAAAAAGCTTTTGATTGAAAACGAGTCATTAAAAAAAAACTACTGTATAGGATAATATAGCATGTAAGCTGTACTCACACATGTTTACTCATTGATATATTTCAATTGCCATAAATATAATGGCTATAATTCATAAAATTCTAACAAATCTTAGAAGAAACAATAAAAGAGGAAGAATATAGATATCATGGATACCAACAAGATCAAATATATTTGTTTATTGATTTGGAATGAAAAGATATTGGTTTTTTACTTGTCGTACAATCTAACATCTTATTGATTTATATCCGCTCTCATTGAAAGAAAAGGATAAAACATATATATAAATTTTTCACACTCATGTCAAGATAATAATGATATTTATTTTGACCCATTAAACATGGCACACCTTGATGTTCTAGATTTTTTAATCAAACTGATGAAAAAGTTGATGTTTATTGTAATGATAATAATTAGCTAATGAAATATACCACTGTTGAAATTCAAATTTTTGTTAAGTGCGTTTATTTTATGCTAGTATATTCCAATGCATTTTTTTTCCCTTTCATCTTGGTTTTTTTAATGTAAGGAATTGTGTTATGATAATTATCATATAAAAACTATGTCTTAAAATGAGCTTATTATATATTTATTCCTTTTCATAAAAAAAATATGGATTTGCATCATGTTGTAAATGGGTTCAATATCAGTGATAAAGATATATACTTAGCAGATAGTGAAATGCAACACATCATTCTTAGGCATAAATAATATTTTTCAAATCTAAGAATAATGAAAGAAAAAATGAATATAATATCAAGTTCAATGGACTTGATTAAAGACTCTAGCAGAACCAATATAACGTTTCCTGAGGCAATAAAAATTTATTATTGATAATGTTTTATTCTTTACCAAACTAATGATAAATATGCTAAGTTTTAAAGATATACGATGTAACGGGTATCATATTAAGACTTTCAATGACAATGATATATAATATATTTATATCGTATCAAATGTCTTTGCTTGAAAACAAGTATTTATTTAGAGAAGGGTAAAATAATGATTTTATATACCCATGTGTTTTTGTAAAAAAGTTAGAATCTAATTTTACTGTTATTGTTGTGTTTGTTGATAAATTAAATAGTATTGGAACTCTTAAAGAGATACCAAAGACAATTTATTATTTTAAGAAAGAGATTAAAATTAAAGATTTAGGAAAGATAAAATTTTATCTCGACTGGTAGATTAAGCATTTAGCATATGAAATTCTTATTCATCAATCAACTTATACAAAGAAAGTTCTTAAAAGATTTTAAATGAATAAAGCACACTCATGAAGTACCCTTATAATCATTCGATCACTTAATATATAAAAAAACTCCTTTTAGACCTCATGAGGATAATGAAAAATTACTTGGTTTTGAAGTACCATATCTCATTGCAATTGGTTCTCTAATATATCCTGTTAATAGCACCAAAACCTTATATAGCATTCTCTGTAAATTTGCTAGTAAAATATAGTTCTTCCCCTACCCAAAGATATTGGAATGAAATTAAATATATTTTTCATTACCTATAAGGAACTATGGATGTAGACTTATTTTATTCAAATAATCATAATAATGAATTAATTTGATATATTGATTTATGATATTTATTTGATCCATATAAAGGTCAATTTCAAATAGGTTATCTCTTTGTATGAGGTAATATTGCTAAAACATGAACATCTATATAGAAGATATTACTAGCCACTTCACTAATCATACTTAAATACTTATAATTCATGAAGCAAGTTGAGAATGTGTATGACTAAAATCAATAACTCGATATATTCACGAAACATGTGGTTTATCCTTATTAAAGGAAGTTTAACCATATTGTTTGAAGAAGATATTGCATGCATAGCTCATTTAAAGGGAGAAAACATTAAAGGAGATAGAACATGATCATGATTAGTGTGGTGACATTGATGTTTAGCAATTTTGCTTGAAAGATAATCAAACACATTTGTTGAGTAAAGCATTACCAACTACAATGTTTGAAAGATTGTGATACAATATTGGAATGCGATAACTTAAGACTTTAAGGTGACATATTTATGAAGAGGAGTTAATACACATTGTACTCTCTTTTTTCTTAACCAATTTTTTTTCTAATGGAATTTTTTTCTGGTAAGGTTTTTAACAAGACAATTTTCAATGCATAAAGTTATATAATAGACATCCAAGGAGAAGAGTTATAAAATCATACATGGCATGTGGATGTTTATTTACCTTCCTACACTATTATTGTATTTATTCATTATTCTCAAATTCATTTGAATCTACATCTTCTTATGTTTTTTAAGCTTAAAAATATTTATGCATGTATGCTTATAAATAGATGCAATATAAAGAGAAAGATGTACACACAAATATATTATAAAAAAAATCATATGGACTAAGAGTGTTTTTCCAATTTTTCTAATCTTTATTGTTCTTATTTATTATATCAACTCTTTCTTGAGTATATTGTGTGTTTCTAAATATATAGTTTTATAAAAAGCAATATAATTTAAAACAAAGAAAAATATCAATAATATTTTTAATAACTAATGTATTTCAATTTTATTTCATTTAATACTTGCATATTTTGCAAAAATTAATGTATTTTCCAACTCATTATATACATATTTATTTAGATTTATAAAAGAGTTTTCTTTTTGGTTAATAATTATTAAACATTTAAACATTTCCAATGTCATGCCAAACCTAATAACATCACCCATACCCACAGGAAGGAAGGTGGAGACACTATAAATTCTATAAACTTAACCTTATTTTAGCATATATGTCATAACCCAAATTTTGGGTTATTCCCCAAAACTTACCCAAAAATAAAACATAAATAACAAAAATAAAATAAAACGGGATGGTGTTTGCAGAAAAATCAAGGTAAAAATTTTGGATTTTTTCGAAGGCTCGACCATACCTCTTTTTGCCTAGAAATGAAGGAAAAAGCAGATCCAAGGCCAAAATAATGTATTATCAGATAAATCTGCATAAAAGTTAAGTCGAAAGACATAATTATATTTTTATGGGCCAATTTGATTTAATCGTTGGCCGATTTAAAGTGTAATTATGTTTTAGAATTAATTGAGAGCTCAATTGAAGGATTTAATTAAGCACAAGAGCTTAATTATACTTTAAATGGGTCAAATTAATTTTATTAAGGGCTTAATTGGTGACAAATTAAGTTTAAAAACTTAATCTGGGTTAAATCGAGAAAATTAAGATTTTCGGTGACGAAACTCTTCATGATTAATTGAGAGCCCAATTGAAGGATTTAATTTAGCGTAAGGTCTTAATTACACTTAAAATGGGTCAAATTAGTCTAATTGAGGGTTTGATTGCTGAGAAATTAAATTTGGAAGCTTAATCTGGGTTAAATTGAGAAAATTAAGATTTTCGGTGACGAAACTCTTCATGATTAATTGAGAACCCAATTGAAGGATTTAATTTAGCGCAAGGGCTTAATTACACTCAAAATGGGTCAAATTAGTCTAATTGAGGGTTTCATTGCTGAGAAATTAAATTTAGAAGCTTAATCTGGGTTAAATTGAGAAAATTAAGATTTTCGGTGACGAAACTCTTCATGATTAATTGAGAGCCCAATTGAAGGATTTAATTTAGCGCAAGGGCTTAATTACACTTAAAATGGGTCAAATTAGTCTAATTGAGGGTTTCATTGCTGAGAAATTAAATTTGGAAGCTTAATCTGGGTTAAATTGAGAAAATTAAGATTTTCGGTGACGAAACTCTTCATGATTAATTGAGAGCCCAATTGAAGGAGTTAATTTAGCACAAGGGCTTAATTACACTAAAAATGGGTCGAATTAATCTAATTGAGGGTTTGATTGTAGAGAAATTAAATTTGGAAGCTTAATCTGAGTTAAATTGAGAAAATTAAGATTTTTGGTGACGAAACACTTTATGGTTAATTGAGAGCCCAATTGGAGTTAATTTAGCGCAAGGGCTTAATTACACTTAAAATGGGTCGAATTAATCTAATTGAGGGTTTGATTGCTGTGAAATTAAATTCGGAAGCCTAATCTGGTTTAAATTGAGAAAATAAAAATTTTCGGCGACGAAACTTTTTGGATGAAATCAGAAACTAAAATTGAAAGTAAGAACATCATTCTTCCCGTCAAAAAACTCTTTTTGATAACCCGTTTTATTTTCTTCAGTATATTTTAAATTAAAAAAAAAGAGTCAAATCAGTTCTGCCGGCGGCCATACCTGTGGCATGCCGGCAGCCATGGCAGCCATGCCCTGCAAACCACTCCCTAAAAATGCCATGCTGAGGACATCAATCCCATACTACAAGTTGCAAAGATTAGCCTATAAATAGAGGAAGATATTAGAAGAAAAAGGGAAGGAAGAAACCCTGGGGGAAAACGCTGAACAAACGGGAAAATTGCAGTAAAATCGCAGTCAACCGGTGCAACAATCACCTTCTCCCTTTCTGGTCGTCGGCGAGGCTGCCTCACCAGCTCACTTCTTTTTCCCGTCACAGCCACCCTCTCTTCTCTGCCATATCTCGCTCTCTCTCTCCTCCAGCGACGTTTCTCTCTCTAAAAACAGCAGCACCCACGGCGGCTTTTCCTCATCTCCATGGAAACCGACCACACACCTAGCACCACCATCCTCTCTGCCATAAGTTTCTCCACCTCTTAAGCCACCCATACGTGGCCTCTGGCAAGCAAATAGCAGCGGCAGCGAGGTGCAGCAACAACCACCAGCAAGCTTCCAGCCCTCATTCCGGCCACCACAGACCTCCGTTTCCGATGCCACCACGACAGGTAGGACGACCTCGATCCCCTCTACACGGCTGCATCATCAGTTAACTCTCTCATCAAACTCAACAAACTACTGTTCATGAACGTGAACAGTGTTTAAAACTGCACTGTTCACGTTCTTCCCCGTTTTTTTTCTTTCTTTCTTTTCTTTATTTTTGGGCTGGGCTGGGCTGAGTGACCCAACCCAGCAGACGAGCCCATCAAATTATGGGCCTCTTGGCCCATCATGGCTAGACAGCCCAACCCAGAAGATGATGGGCCTCTCGGCCCATCAGGGCTGGACAGTCCAGCCTTCAATTTTTTTTATTTAGTTTAAATATTTACTTATTTTTATCATTATTATTTTTTTTATTTTTTTTTAAATTAGAAAACTAAAAAAGGCACAAAAACATACAAGTTTCAAAAAAAACAAAAAAAACAAAAAAAATGTGTTGTTTTCGTGCATACGGCCGAACTCCAAGGTTTTTTTTTCATGCATATTATTCATAAAAAAAATATATGTTGCATATTTCTCATATTTTAAACAAAAATTGGATATCGTAACCAGTGTACGATTATCCATTGGCATTCGGCCAAAATGTCAAGAATAATTTAACAATTATTTTGTTTTAGCTTTCGCGGTGTAAATTTACATTGTAAAATACACTCACAGATAAAAAGAATTTTTAACTACAGTGTAAAATTACATTGTAAAGTACATCCGTAGATAAAAAAAGAGGTTTTCAACTGCAGTGTAAATTTACATTGTAAAGTACACTCGTAGATAGTTAAAAATGTGACTTTCAAAATGTAGTGTAAAAATTATTCTCTTTTTTTTAGTCTTTCAAACCCGCAATGAGGTAGAGATTCTCTCACGGAGAAAAATCTACGTCGAATTTTAGGAAGACCAATAAAATTTTTAACTTAGAAAAAAATAATCAAACAACAATGCAGCTTACCTTAGGTAGGGTGCACTGGGGGTGACGCATCTTCCCCTTTCACAACAAGTCCCCTTACCCAAGGCTCTCGCAGACCATTAGGTTCCTAGTGACCGTAATACTAGGTGGCGACTCCTAATAATTATAGTAGTAATTTTTACGACTATAAAACAAATCTTTTTTTTTCCACGCGCCGTTGTCTCCCCAAACTTGGGAGATGGCGGGGCGTGAAGCGTGAAAAATCGCCGTCGCGACAGATGGCGACTCCGCTGGTGACTTTGCTGGACTGAGCTTTGTTGTTTGATTGTTGTTCTTTAGTTCATATTTTACCATGTATTTTTATTATTTTAGTATGCGATTTTAATTTAAGTCTATGCATAACATCATGTGTGAATTAATTTCATCATGCATTTTAATTTTGCAAATAAACCCAATTTTAGGTTAGGTGGGGATTAGCGGTCTGCCTCATGACTTTCAGTCGGGGTTCAGATTCGTGAAACATCCAACTATGAACTGAGTGTTTACTTGATAATGGCGGTCACATAGTGCCCCAACCATTTCTTGTAAACCCCCACACCACCTTCACGTGAGGCGGTCACTGGGCAGGTCATAGACCCTTTTGAGACCAGATAGAAGACTCACCCTGCATGTGATAACTTAAAACCTAGGATGTAATCTCTTCAATAATTCATTCCTTTTTTTAAAAAAAAATTTGCAGAAATTACCAGACTAAGACCATGACTTCCATGACCCTTCTGGAATACGGGGAAAGATCTGAAATGACACAATTAACTAAGGGAGATTGCCCAAGGGCTAAAATCAATGAAATGCCGCATGTGACCAAAATCCATTGTTCCATAGAAAATGTGAAAAGACTTGTGCCTATCATGGGGTATGTAGATGAGGCATTGTTTGAAGTAAGATATGGAAGAATAGCTCACCTAATGAAAATCCCGGTTCAGATATCAGCAGTCAAAGCCCTTGTTCATTTTTGGGATCCCAATTACAGGTGCTTTACCTTTGGAGATATTGATATGACCCCAACTCTAGAGGAGTATGCTCAAATCCTGAGTTTCCCCCACAATCCTCACAAGGTTTATTTCAGACAGAAAATTGAGAATACAGTCCAAGAAGTTGCTAAGCTACTATGCCTAGATCAAGTAGGCCAGTACATGACATCTTCTAGAGATTTCAAATGGAAGGCGATTGAGAGTAAGCTAAAAACAAGTAAAGATAAAGGGAGGCTTGGAGAAGAAATGCTTCGATCAGTGGCCTTTGCCATCTTTGGTTTAGTATTGTTCCCTTCGGAAGCCGCTGGAATTATTAGCATAGAAGCAGCCAACGCTTTTGTCGAATATGAGCAGGGAAAGAATAACCCCGTTCCAGCTATATTGGCTGAAACAATCCTGTCTTTAAACCATTGACGGTTACATGGGAAAGGAGCAATGCGATGTTGCATCCCTTTATTGTTCATGTGAATTGTTAGTCACCTGGAAACTCCTAGAGAAGTCTTCAATATTTTTTGGTGGTTTAACATGAGGCCTCTCGGTTTGGTTCTAAGTGAAGAATGGAAAGATTTGGATGAAAAGGCTTGGGTAGAGAAATACCGGGCGCTTCCCAAAAGCAGTTTCAGATGGAAAGCTCCTTGGGTGAATAATCCAACTTATCTAATGAGTTGTGGTAATAAGACGTGGGTCCCACTAATTGGCTTAACCAGTTATGTCAGCTATTCTCCCTCTCTAGTAACCAGACAGTTTGGGGGAACACAATATGTACCAAGAACTAGAGGGTTGGCCGGGTACACCGGTTCTTTCAAAGAAGTTAATTCATTGGCTGAACTTGAAGTTATTAAAAGTGATTGGGGACAACTTGTTTTAGTTAGCAGAGAGCCCCACCCAAAAAAGCCTTCTGTTAGCCCCGGTTACCTAGCATGGAGGAGCTATGAGGCACCTCAGAACATTGTAAGACATAACTTGGTACAAGGCAAGGCACCCGTTTTTGTTGGAACTAAAAGAAAGAGGGTTGAAGAAGGGGACCTGCAAGAGGAATTGGATAAGCTAAGGATTGAGCTCAGCACCAGCAAAAACAATAAAAAATTCCTCGAGAAGCAACTATTAGAAAAAGAACAAATAAGGGTTTCTTTGGATCATCAATTGCAAGAAAAAGAAGAGCAAATTAACAGGTTGATCCAAGGACAAAGTCAGCTAAAAGAAATGAGTTCCCAATATGATGACCTGATGAGTAAGTATGAAATGATGGAAAAGGAATCAGTTGCCTTGAAGAAAGCATTTGAAAGTAGGGAGCACGCAAACCAAGAATTAGTAGCCTCGATAAAAAAGGAAAGAGACCACTACAAGATAAAATGGGAAGCTGAGAAAAAGAAAGGAAGGGTGGCTAATTTTGTACTGGAAGAGGAAAAAGATTTGAAAGCCCGATACAAAGTCCAAGCGGAAAATGAATTGGAAGCAAGAAGGGTAGCAGAGTCTAATATAAAAAGATACTTGACCCAAATCAATGACTTAAGAGATCGTATTTCCACTCTACAAGATGAATTAGAAACTCAAGGAGAGGAACTAAAGATAGTGCAAGAGCAACGCAGTAAATGGAAAGAAGGCACCGTCGAAATAAAAGCTCAGTTGAACTCTGAGATAACAGGGCTTGGTACAGAGCTACAAAAGGCTAAGGATCAAACCCGACAGCTTGAGAAGATGGTTCACATACTAGAGAAAAATAATGATTCATTGGTTGATAGCAATGAAGCACTACGACAGGATCATTTTGTATTCCATTACAAGATAGAACAAACTGATAAACTGATATATATATAGTGGCTAGGAAGGCAAATGAACTATGTGTAAAAGCTACTAGAATTGGTGGTAGTGCTCGCAAATATGAAATGTACTTGGATGAACTCTCTTCTTTTGTTAAGTTTGTAGCTAATAGTGGAGTAGCATTTGAGTAAATATTTTGTATATCTCTATATGGATGAATGAAATGGACAAGGTCCACCTTTTGCTTTTCGTCAAGTGTGTACGATTCAATTGATTTGAATACTTGGGCAAAAACTTCCAAAAAATATCTACAGATCTTACTCGACACAGAAGTCATGGATTGGTTTTTCAAAAATAAAAATCATCATGCATACATTCATGCATTCATCATAAATAACACACATATCATCATCAGGTTAAAATATAGGTCCCTGAAGAACTTCACCCTCTAGAATTTACAACACTCGTCTCCGGCAAAGAAATATGGAGGATGAAGAACGTGCACATCAAAATGCTCACTTTCAAGAAGAGTTGAATGCTTTAAAAGATAGTGTAACTCGCATCGCCAGCTTACTTGAACAGACACTAAGAAGTTCCTCCGGTGAGGGTCCTTCAACTAGACCCATAAAAACTACTCAAACACAAGCGGTAAACCACCCTGATGAGCTAATTAGAGAGGGGGTTCAAGATCCTCAGCAAAATCCTGTTTTTGTACAATCAACCACGGCGGTACCCTTACCAACACCTATTACGGGAGCATCAATGAATGAATCTCATAGGATACAATCATCTAACGATGTTGATCGAGACAAAATGACAGCATTGGAAGCTAGGATAAGGATCATTGAAGGGGCAGAGTTGTATGATCCAGTAAAGGCTGCTGAAATGTGTTTAGTACCAAATGTCATAGTACCCAAAAAGTTCCGTGTTCCTGAGTTCATCAAATATACTGGAACACAATGCCCTGTCACACATCTGAAATCATATTGTAACAAAATGGCAGAAGTAGTGCGTGATGAGAAATTACTAATGCATTTCTTTCAAGATAGTTTGAGTGGGGCAACTTTAAGTTGGTACATGAGGCTTGATAACACTAGAGTTCGTAATTAGAAGGACTTGGTAGATGCTTTTGTCAAGCAATACAAGTATAATATGGATATTGCCCCTGATAGAACTAGTCTGTCCAACCTGGAAAAAAGGGAGAGAGAGCATAAGAGAATATGCTCAAAGATGGAGAGACCTCGCTGTGCAAGTTCACCCTCCCCTTTTAGATAGGGAGATGGTTACTCTATTTGCCAACACACTTAGGGCACCATATTACGAGCATGTAATGGGAAGTTTGGCACAACAATTTACAGATGTTGTGGCAGTGGCAGAGCGCATAGAGCAAGGAATAAAAAGTGGGAGAATCTCTGCACCTATGGAAAAAAAGGGTTTCAGCGGAAAGAGAAAAGAAATTGATCATATTGAAGGTGGTTATAAAGGCAGGAATACCCAATTTCCAAAATACAACCCCTCATCATCTCAAGTCGCCAACATTAACTTTAACTCTCCATTCTCTACCAAAAGACCCGAGAACCAAATCGAAAATCTCCCCAAAAAGAATCACCAAAAACCTCAGGAACAGTTACCCCCTTTACCATTACCTTTGAATGAGATATACCAGAAGCTGTTAAGTATTGGACAAGTAGTCCCTGTACCTTTGATACCTTTACAGCCACCTTATCCTACTTGGTATAAGCCGGATCTTACTTGTGAATACCATGCAGGAATCGCAGGACACAGTATCCATACATGCAATGCTTTCAAAAGAAAGCTCCTTCAATTAATAAAAGCTGGATGGGTAACATTTGAAGAACCTCCAAATATAAGCACCAATCCTCTACCTAATCATGCTTCGGGTAGCGGATCAGTGAATATGTTGGAGATAGAATGTCCAAAAAACTTAAAGGTGCCGATGGGGAAAATTTATCAGATGCTGGTAAAAGCAAAATATTATGACATGAGATGTTGCCAGCACTACGATCAAAAAGGACATTCTATCAGTCACTGCCAAGGCTTCTATAAAATGGTGTTGCAAATGATAAATAGAGGTCTGCTTCAGGTAGGGACAATAGCAGATGATAAAGTGTCTATGACAAAGGTGTCAGATAAAGAGGTGTGCCGAGTTCAGTTTACTCCAGGAGGGCCACCTAAGTTAGTTTTGACCAAGCCCACCGCTACATATAAAAAAGATTATAATGCCATGTCGTACAACTATGAACATTCATTTCCTCTGAATGAAAGACAACCACAAGTCCCCCCACCTGAAATTGGAGGTTTGACCCGAAGTGGCAGATGTTTTACTCCAGAGGAGTTCAAGAAGATTAAAGGGAAAGAGGTGGTTGATGAGCCTAAAGAGATAAATAAACCGGTGACGGAAGAGGAAGCCAATGAATTCTTAAAGTTGATGAAGCACAGCGAGTATAGTATTGTGGAGCAACTTAGAAGAACCTCTGCTAAAATATCATTGCTTTCATTGATTTTAAGTTCTGAATCTCATCGGAGGACTTTACAAAAAGTGTTGAATGAGGCCTATGTACCTCAAGACATCAATCAAGAAGCCATGGAGCATTTAGTGGGGCGAATACAGGCCTCGAACTATGTGTACTTTTCTGATGATGAAGTGGGTCCTGAAGGTACAGGTCATAATAAGCCACTATACATCACGATACGATGCAAAGATGTTTTGATTGGAAAAGTGTTAATTGATAATGGCTCCACTTTGAATGTGTTACCAATGCATATGTTGAAAAAAATGCCCATCGACGAGTCACACATAAAGCCTAGTACCATGATGGCAAGAGCATATGATGGGTCACCAAGACAGATAGTGGGGACTATTGAGGTGGAACTATGTATAAGACCGCAGGTATTCTTGGTGACGCTGCAAGTAATGGATATCCATCCATCCTATAGTATATTACTGGGAAGGCCATGGATTCATGCAGCCAGAGCGATGGCTTCTTCGTTACACCAATGCTTAAAGTATATTGCAAACGGGATGTTGATCACTGTAAAAGCTGAAGAAACCATATCAATGATAAAAAAAAAATACGGCTATACCGTTCATAGAAACAGAGGCTTGCAAAGATGGGAACATCCATGCCTTCGAAGTAGTAAATGCAGAATGGATCTTTGAAGGCGCAACATTAAAGAAGCCGAAGATCCCAAAAGCTGCAAAGATGGCCGCTAAATGTTTCTTGCGAAATGGAATCCCTTTTCAGTTGGACCTTGTCAGTGGAATGCCAGAGCGAGTCAACATAATAAAATTGAAATGCGCAGATCAAAGGTTTGGGCTTGGATATAAGCCGAAGAAAGAGGATTTCAAACAGGTTGCTCGGATTAGAAAGGAGGCTAGAATGGCAAAAATCGAAGGAAGAGAATTGAAAGATGAAGACCTTGCCATCCCACCGCTTCAAGAATCCTTTCGCAGCTCATCGGAGATAGTCAAAACAGGCATAAGAGATCTGCACATCAGTACTCTAGAATACCAAGAGGTGGAGACAGATTTTCCGCAACTCTCTATATATAATATCGATGCTCCCTTTGCTAGATCTTTCGTGCGGAAATTAGCTGAAGGAGAAGTGTTCCAGAACTGGAAGATGGAGCCAGTTCGTGTTGTGTTCAAAAAGTAATTGCTTCTGTTTAGTCATGAACATGTGTTTTATTTTGATCACAGCGGTAATCTAGCTCATGATACCGCAATATTTTGCTTTGTTAAATGAGCACTCTTTTTAATAAGATCATGCATTTTGTCATCATATCTATTTCCATTTGCAAATAGCACCTTACATAAACACACCTTACACTTTCAGGGATTTTGAAATTTCTAAACAAAACTATCACGCTAAGAATAATTGGCCAAATTTCAATAACATCACTACATTGGATGATGAAGAATGGGCAGAGGAAGATATAAAAGAGTTCAGTAAGTTGGTGGAAAATTCTGAAAAAGCTTGGAAACCTTTGAGTGAAGAGCTTGAAATCATCAATTTAGGAATTGAACAAGAAAGGAAAGAATTAAAAATCAGTACCCTGATTGCAACTGAAGAAAGAGGAAAATTGATTTCTCTTTTGCATGAGTATATGGATGTTTTTGCCTGGACATATTCAGAAATGCATGGTTTAGATACTGATATAGTTGTGCACAAAATCCCTTTAATAGAAGGAAGTGTACCAGTAAAACAAAAAACCAGGAGAATGTGGCCAGATATGCTCCTAAAGGTAAAAACTGAAATTCAAAAGCAATGGGATGCTGGATTTTTAGAGGTTGTGCATTATCCTTAGTGGATAGCCAATATGGTTGTGGTCCCCAAGAAAGATGGAAAGATCCGAGTTTGTGTGGATTATAGAGATTTAAACAAGGCAAGCCCTAAAGATGATTTCCCATTGCCTCATATAGATATCTTAGTGGATAACGCTGCTAAAAACACCACATATTCATTCATGGATGGATTTTCTGGTTATAACCAAATTAGAATAGCTGAAGAAGACAAAGAAAAAACCACCTTTATCACACCTTGGGGGACCTTTTGCTATAAAGTGATGCCATTTGATTTGAAGAATGCTGGGGCTACGTATCAACGAGCAATGGTCGCTTTATTCCATGATATGATGTACCAAGAAGTTGAGGTCTATGTGGATGATATTTTAGCTAAATCCAAAATTGAGGAAGACCACGTGCAAATATTAAGGAAACTATTTGAGAGATTATGAAAGTACCAGCTAAAGTTAAACCCTGCCAAATGCTCCTTTGGAGTAAAGACGGGAAAATTACTGGGTTTTATTGTGAGCAGCCGGGGAATAAAAGTCGATATGGATAAAGCCAAGGCCATACAAGAAATGTCGGCACCTAAAACTGAAAAGGAAGTAAGAAGTTTTCTCGAACGCCTAAATTACATATCCCGTTTCATATCCCAGCTAACAGTAACGTGTGAACCAATTTTTCGCTTAGAAAGAAAAATCCTAGAATGTGGGATGGTGATTGTCAGGAGGCCTTCGACAAGATAAAGAGATACTTACAAAACCCTCCTTTATTGGTACCTCCGGTACCAGGGAAACCATTGATCTTGTACTTAACTGTCATAGAAACAGCCATGGGTTGTGTGTTGGGACAACATGATGAATCTGGAAGAAAAGAGCAAGCTATATACTACCTGAGTAAAAAATTCAATGATTGTGAGTCTCGATACACCATGATTGAGAAGTTATGTTGTGCTTTGGTATGGACTGCAAGAAGACTCATGCAGTATATGTTGTACTACACAACATGGCTAATTTCCAAACTAGATCCACTTAAGTACATCTGTGAGAAGCTCTATCTGTCAAGTAGAATAGCAAGATGGCAAGTGTTATTAGCAGAGTACGACATTGTTTTTATGACAAAGAAAGCCGTCAAAGGCAGTATAATCGCTGACCATCTTGCAGATCATGCCATGGAAGAATATGAGCCTCTAGATTTTGATCTCCCTGAAGAAGATGTGTTGGTGATCAGGGATGATACGAGAATGAGTGGGTGGTGGACACTTTATTTTGACGGAGTAGTAAATATATCAGGAAATGGGGTTGGGGCAGTAATAATTTCCCCAGATGGGAAGCAATACCCCTTTTCAGTAAGGTTACAGTTTGAGTGCATTAATAACACGGCCGAATATGAGGCATGTATCCTTGGTTTAGAGGCTGCTTTAGAACTCAAAGTTAAGAAGCTTGAAGTATTTGGGGATTCCATGTTGATCATCTACCAAGTAAAAGGAGAATGGCAAACAAAGGATGAAAAGTTGAAACCCTGCCAAAACTACCTTGTAAAATTAGCTAGTGAATTCGAAGAGATCAAGTTCACTCATATGAGTAGGGACAAAAATCAGTTTGTCGATGCTTTGGCAACTTTAGCTTCAATGGTACAAATTGTCGTTAGAGAAAAGATCCACTCAATTGACATCAAGATTCGAAATCATCAAGCCCATTGTTGCACACTTGAGGAGTCACCAGATGGAGAACCATGGTATAATGATATTAAGAGATTCATCAAACACCGAGAATACCCCCAAGAAGCTTCTGAGACAGACAAAGAGACCTTAAGAAGGTTGGCTGTGAATTTTTTCTTGGACGGTGAAATCTTATACAGGAGGTCATTTGATGGAACTCTACTCAGATGTTTGGATGAGAAAGAAATTGGGCAGGCTTTCAAAGAAGTTCACGAAGGAATTTGTGCCACCCATGCCAATGGTCATACGATGGCAAGGCAAATGCAAAGATTTGGATATTTTTGGTTGATGATGGAGAGGGATTGCATGGCATATGTTAAGAAATGTCATAAATGCCAAATTTATGGTGATAAAATAAACTCACCTCCAAAACCTTTATTCAACATGACTTCACCATGGCCATTCGACATGTGGGGATTGGATGTCATAGGGCCAATCAACCCGAAGGCAAGCAACAGGCATAGGTTCATTCTAGTGGCAATTGATTACTTTACCAAATGGGTTGAAGCTAATTCATATGCCCATGTAACACAAAAGGTTGTCAAGAAGTTCATTGAAAGGGACTTGGTCTATCGCTATGGCCTACCTGCAAGACTGGTAACTGATAATGCTCAGAATTTTAATGGAAAGTTGATTGCCGAGCTTTGCACCAAATGGAAGATTAAGCATCTCAACTCATTTCCTTATAGACCAAAGATGAATGGGGCCGTTGAAGTAGCTAATAAGAATCTTAAGAAAATCATCCAAAAGATGGTTGTTACTTACAAGGATTGGCATGCAATGCTCTCATGCGCTTTGCACACATATCGCACTACTGTTCGAAGTTCTGTAAGGGCAACCCCATATGCCTTAGTACATGGAATGGAGGCAGTCGCACCTTTAGAAATGGAGATTCCATCACTAAGGGTCTTGAAAAATGCAGAGTTAGATGAATCGGAGTGGGCAAAGGTGAGGCTCGAACAGTTAAACTTAATTGATGAAAAAAGATTAGCAGCTATTTGCCATCACCAATTATACCAGGGCAGGATAGCAAGAGCTTACAACAAGAAGGTCAGGCCGAGGGTATTCAAAGAGGGAGATCTGGTATTGAAGAAGATGTCAATAGGAGAAGACCAGAGTAAATGGGCGCCAAACTATGAGGGACCATATGTGGTAAAGAAGGCTTTTTCAGGAGGAGCTTTAATTCTAACTAGCATGGATGGAGAAAATCTGTCTAGGCCTGTTAACTCTGATGTTGTGAAAAAATATTATGCTTAGTGTATCACTCATGACATCTAATGAAATTGAAATTTGGCCATGAATTTTTAGTGTATCCTCTCCTTTCTATTCTTGTATGATCTTATAGTTTCATTAAAAAATTTGGCAGATCAAAGTCTAGTACGAAAAATGCCAATTAATGTTTGTTTAACAAATATGTTCTGGGAATTCAAAGGATATCATTGGAAGGTGATCTCATACCCCAAAAACCCGTATAATAAAGTTAAGCCTTTTGCTAAACAAATAATCCAAAAATTCAAAAAAGTATTTCGCACGGAAAAGCAAAGCCTATCGGTTTGGATTGCATGTTTTGAAATGAGGAGAGGCCATCTTTAACGTGCCTTCACAAAGTCTTAAATATCCATTGCAGTCCTATTTGAGCTGAATAATTATTTTTTCTAATAATTAACCCTGATTAGGATCACACCCTACACTGGGGGGCTAGTGTGAAGAGAGAAGAACTCTCAATTACAAAATATTTCTCAATGACAAAAGATGCCCAAAGAAAGCTGGGGGGCATAAACATAAAAAGGTTTTTAGTACACTAGCAAATCAATTCAACATTTTAGTAGTACTAAAGACCCAACATAAAAAGCCAAAAAATTCTGGGGGGCATGTCACAATAAAAGCCGAAACAAAATTCTTGGGGGCATGTCAAGTTGACATGATGGCATTGTTAAAAACTCATTCTCAAGAGCCTAAACAAATACCGGGTAGCATGTTAAGTGACCCCAAATAAAATTGTGGTCCATAAACATAAAAGGAGTTTTAGTACATTACGACAAGCTGAGTCAACATGATAGTACTAAAAACCCATGCTAAAAAGCCCAAACAAATACTAGGGGGCATGTCTAGGTAAAACCTCAAACAAAATGTTGGGGGCATGTCATGAAAATCAATCATGAGGACTAAAAGGAGTTCTAAGAGTGAGCACTAAGTGATCCTTAGTCTAGAAAACCCTCAAATACTTTTTTGAGCCTGCAAATATCTTTTCTTCATAGTCAGCAACCTGAGCCTACATTACAAGCCTGATAAAACCCTTTCTAATCAAAGACGAGTAATATGGATCGATAGGCAATGCTTTTCCATGCGAAACAAGCCATCAAATGCTTCACACGACTTGATCAAAGCCTTCTTGAAATGCAAGATTTGGGAACGAGCATCATCTCACGTTCTTATCAAGAGCAACATAAAACCTGAAAATGAGATCACTTGAATTCTTTCAAGAACAAGTTTGTTTAAATAAACATCAAAATGGTGTTTATGTTTGGAATGACTTTGAAATTCCAAAAATCTTACATGAAAACAATAACCAACCCTTCCCTGTAAACACTTGAAGCCTGAAACACTTTGGAGGCATGATCAGGGGCAATCTAAAATGCAATTGAAACTGGCTTCATCATTCCTTTTCAGAGAATCTGGATCAAACTTAGGGGAGCATGTTTATATGGAAGATATATCATCTCCAGTGGTCAAAATCTTAAGTTGCAGTTTGAGTAAGCAGAAGCGAGAAATTATCAAAGCCCAAGAGCCAAACCCTAGGAAAGGAAGGCTGGGAAGAAGAAAGGGGGACCTATATTTCTCAGGTAAGTATACATGCATCATCATGCATTGCATCTACACTAGGAATCTATGAAATGTTTTGGAAGGATTGTAATGTACAAACCTTTACTCATTATCTTTTGTACGCATCTTTGAGCCCTTACCATTTTCACTTCCCTGAGTGCGCTCGCAAGTCTTTCATCAACATAGATAGAGCATTTTTCAACCCTATCTTTTTCCTTATTCGAGTACGCTTTCTGGCCATCAACCAATTCAGATATCTCTTTCTCGAATCTGGATGAGATCTCTAGCCGTCAATTAAATAGTACACTTTCCAGCCCTATTTTTCTTTCATCTTCGAGTGTGTTTTCCAACCCTCAACTATCAATTAGGATACTGTGCTTCTTAGCCATTCCTTTCCTATCATTTGAGTGTGTTTTCCAACCCTCAATCATCAATTAGGATATTGTGCTTGTGTTTTCCAACCCTCAATCATCAATTAGGATACTGTGCTTCTTAGCCATTCCTTTCCTATCATCTGAGTGTGTTTTCCAACCCTCAACTATCAATTAGGATACTGTGTTTCTTAGCAATTCCTTTCCTCTCGTTTGAGTGAGTTTCCAACCCTCAACCATCAATTAGGATACTGTGCTTCTTAGCCATTCCTTTCCTATCATTTGAGTGTGTTTTCCAACCCTCAACCATCAATTAGGATAGCACGCTTCTTAGTCATTCCTTTCCTATCATCTGAGTGTGTTTTCCAACCCTCAATCATCAATTAGGATACTATGCTTCTTAGCCATTCCTTTCCTCTCGTTTGAGTGAGTTTCCAACCCTCATCCATCAATTAGGATAGCGCGCTTCTTAGTCATTCCTTTCCTATCATTTGAGTGTGTTTTCTAACCCTCAATCATCAATTAGGATACTGTGCTTTTTAGCCATTCCTTTCCTCTTGTTTGAGTGAGTTTCCAACCCTCATCCATCAATTAGGATAGTGCGTTTCTTAGTCATTCCTTTCCTATCATTTGAGTGTGTTTTCCAACCCTCAATCATCAATTAGGATATTGTGCTTCTTAATCATTCCTTTCCTATCATTTGAGTGTGTTTTCCACCCCTCAAACACCAATTAGGATAATGCACTTCTTAGTCATCCCTTTCCTCTCATTTGTGTGCGTTTTCTAACTCTCAACCATATATCAAAGATAGTGAGCTTCCTAGACCTATTGACCTTTCCATGAAATTTTCATCATATACATGCCTTGCCTGAGAAAGTCACCCATTATAATGAGACCATTTTCTTGTGTCTTCAACAAACATCATCACCTTTTCATCCTTTAAGTTTCTTATCCAAGCCTCAATTCTTAGGTAGTGCGCTTCCTGACCCTATCTTCCCCTTTTTCTTTCTGAGTATGCTTTATAGCCTTCATTATTATATCTAGATGGATCAATCGTTTCTTGGTTTGGTAAATCCACTTTCACTTTTTCTTTACAACACTTACTATTAAAAGTCTTTTCAAGACTTTAGTTGTAAGCATTGTAAAGAGGGGGGCAACTGTTATAACCCAAATTTTGGGTTATTCCCCAAAACTTACCCAAAAATAAAACATAAATAACAAAAATAAAATAAAACGGGATGGTGTTTGCAGAAAAATCAAGGTAAAAATTTTGGATTTTTTCGAAGGCTCGACCATACCTCTTTTTGCCTAGAAATGAAGGAAAAAGCAGATCCAAGGCCAAAATAATGTATTATCAGATAAATCTGCATAAAAGTTAAGTCGAAAGACATAATTATATTTTTATGGGCCAATTTGATTTAATCGTTGGCCGATTTAAAGTGTAATTATGTTTTAGAATTAATTGAGAGCTCAATTGAAGGATTTAATTAAGCGCAAGAGCTTAATTATACTTTAAATGGGTCAAATTAATTTTATTAAGGGTTTAATTGGTGACAAATTAAGTTTAAAAACTTAATCTGGGTTAAATCGAGAAAATTAAGATTTTCGATGACGAAACTCTTCATGATTAATTGAGAGCCCAATTGAAGGATTTAATTTAGTGCAAGGGCTTAATTACACTTAAAATGGGTCAAATTAGTCTAATTGAGGGTTTGATTGCTGAGAAATTAAATTTGGAAGCTTAATCTGGGTTAAATTGAGAAAATTAAGATTTTCGGTGATGAAACTCTTCATGATTAATTGAGAGCCCAATTGAAGGATTTAATTTAGCGTAAGGGCTTAATTACACTCAAAATGGGTCAAATTAGTCTAATTAAGGGTTTGATTGCTAAGAAATTAAATTTGGAAGCTTAATCTGGGTTAAATTGAGAAAATTAAGATTTTCGGTGATGAAACTCTTCATGATTAATTGAGAGCCCAATTGAAGGATTTAATTTAGCATAAGGGCTTAATTACACTCAAAATGGGTCAAATTAGTCTAATTAAGGGTTTGATTGCTAAGAAATTAAATTTGGAAGCTTAATCTGGGTTAAATTGAGAAAATTAAGATTTTCTGTGACGAAACTCTTTATGGTTAATTGAGAGCCCAATTGGAGTTAATTTAGCGCAAGGGCTTAATTACACTTAAAATGGGTCGAATTAATCTAATTGAGGGTTTGATTGCTGTGAAATTAAATTCGGAAGCCTAATCTGGTTTAAATTGAGAAAATAAAAATTTTCGGCGACGAAACTTTTTGGATGAAATCAGAAACTAAAATTGAAAGTAAAAACATCATTCTTCCACCATCCTCTCTACCATAAGTTTCTCCACCTCTTAAGCCACCCATACGTGGCCTCTGGCAAGCAAATAGCAGCGGCAGCGAGGTGCAGCAACAACCACCAGCAAGCTTCCAGCCCTCATTCCGGCCACCACAGACCTCCGTTTCCGACGCCACCCTGACAGGAAGGATGACCTCGATCCTCTCTACACGGATGCATCATCAGGTAACTCTCTCGTCAAACTCAACAAATTACTGTTCATGAACGTGAACAGTGTTTAAAACTGCACTGTTCACGTTCTTCTCGGTTTCGTTTTCTTCTTTCTGTTTATTTTTTTTTTAAATTTGGGTTGGGCTGGGCCGGACCGACCCAGCCCAATGCTATGGGCTTTCAGCCTCTGGCCATCAGGGCTGGACAGTCCAGCCTTCAATTTTTTTTTTTGAGTTTAAATATTTACTTATTTTTATCATTATTATTTTTTTTTATTTTTTTTTTAAATCAGAAAACTAAAAAAGGCACAAAAACATACAAGTTTCAAACAAAAAAAACAAAAAAAATGTGTTGTTTTCGTGCATACAGACGAACTCCAAGGTTTTTTTTTCATGCATATTTTTCATAAAAAAAATATATGTTGCATATTTCTCATATTTTAAACGAAAATTGGATATCGTAACCAGTGTACAATTATCCATTGGCATTCGGCCAAAATGTCAAGAATAATTTAACAATTATTTTGTTTTAGCTTTCGCGGTGTAAATTTACATTGTAAAATACACTCGTGGATAAAAAGAATTTTTAACTACAATGTAAAATTACATTGTAAAGTACATCCGTAGATAAAAAAAGAGGTTTTCAACTGTAGTGTAAATTTACATTGTAAAGTACACTCGTAGATAGTTAAAAATGTGACTTTCAAAATGTATTGTAAAAATTATTCTCTTTTTTTTAGTCTTTCAAACCCGCAATGAGGTAGAGATTCTCTCACGGAGAGAAATCTACGTCGAATTTTAGGAAGACCAGTAAAATTTTTAACTTAGAAAAAAATAATCAAACAACAATGCAGCTTACCTTAGGTAGGGTGCACTGGGGGTGACGCGTCTTCCCCTTGCACAACAAGTCCCCTTACCCAAGGCTCTCGCAGACCATTAGGTTCCTAGTGACCGTAATACTAGGTGGCGACTCCTAATAATTATAGTAGTAATTTTTACGACTATAAAACAAATCCTTTTTTTTTCCACACTCCGTTGTCTCCCCAAACTTGGGAGATGGCGGGGCGTGAAGCACGAAAAATCGTCATCGCGACAATATATATAAATTGTGTTGCCCTTTCACTGTAGAAGTTTTTATTGTTCACCTAGACACATTTCACTATAGATTCAAATAGTAAAATTACTATTTTACCCCTCGACCTAAAAATTTTTAACCTCGGGACCATATTTTTGAACTTTTCAGAGGACATGGATGGTATTTCTAGAATTGCTACACAGTCAAAATACAAAATTAGCCCCCTACACCACAAAAACCCAACACATGGAACTAAAGGTATTGCAGTACTTCCACCCTTGGTTTTTTCATAGATATTGCTAGATCTGGGGGTGTATGGGTAAATGATCATTTTTTTTCCATAACACAGCAGGCACGTCATACGGACACACTAGCAGTGTTCCACCCACATGCACCCTTAGGGCGGCGTTTGCGGTGTCATAAGACAGTGAAAAATAGACTTATGTCGTGTCACCTAGTGCACTGCCATATCCGCTACCTCCCTAAGTGGTGCGTGAGATTTGAATATGATCGTAGAATCCTTGGTGGATGATTTTTCTCTCTCCCCTTTTCTTTCTCATGCTACTGGAAGGTATGGTGCAGTCCCTCAAATATGTAGTAGTTTCATTTCAGTCCCTCAACTTTTGATTTTGTTTTTATTACTGATTTTTTCGTGGAATTTTTTATTATTTTCAATTATATCCTTCAATTGAAATTGATTATACACGGTAAGTTTCATTTCAGTCCTTCAACTTTTGATTTTTGGTTTGTTTTTCGTTCCTTTGATAATTTTGGTATGCAAGTTTGAATTTGTTTTAAATTTGCTCTCCAATTAAAATTGGTCATATATCTTACCTTTCATTCCAATCTTTATTCTTTTAATTTGTTCAACAATTACACTGTATTGATTTTTTAAATATCTTTATTGTTTTTCGGTGCCCAAGTTTTTATTTGTTTCATTTGAATCCTTTAATTAGAATTAATTATATGTATAGTTTTTTATTTTAGCACTTATTTTTTCAATTATTTTTTTTATTAATTCTTTTGATTTTTTTATCCTTCTTGGACAGTGTTTATTTTTTAATCTATATTTATGCATTTGTGCTTTATTTTTTTATTTTAAATTTATGTTGTTTTATTTTTTATTTGGGTTTTATTTTTATTTGGTTACGATATGAAATATTTAATTTATATTGGTTACACTGTATTTTTTTTAAAATCTATTTATTATTTTTTGGTCTTAAGGTTTTGTTTTGTTGCAGTTTGTTCATCTAATTAGAATTAATTATATATTTTATTTTTCATTTGAAACTTATTCATTTAAATTTTTATTTAGTATTTTTTTTTTGTCCTTCTTGGATAATGGTTGTTTCTTTCCGTATTTATTCATTTATACTTTTAAATTTTATTTTTATTTTTTTCATTTCATTTTTTTCGACCTTTTATTTTTATTAAGTTTTGTTTTGAAATTTTAATTTATAATGGTTATAGTGTATTTTAATTTTAAAAATTTCTTTATTGTTTTTTGGTGCCATAATTTTGGTTTTTTGCAGTGTTGTTATTCAATTAGAATTAATTATATATTTTATTTTTTATTTTGACACTTATTCTTATAATTGTTTTATTTAGTATTGATTCCTTTACTTTTTTGTTCATTCTTGAAAAATGTTTATATTTTGTCTGAATTTATTTATGTATACTTTGTTTTTTTTAATTTTTGTTATTTTATTTTTCATTTGTGTTTAATTTTTGTTCGGTTTGGTTTTGAAATTTTTATATATATTAGTGATCATTTTAAAATTAATATTGCTCCTTTTTTCCCTTTGTTATTTTTTTATTTGTTTTTTGGATAAGATGATTTTATGATTTTATTGTTTGCACAATAATAATGATAATTTTATTTATTATTTTTTTGTCAAAATATTTTGTTTTGTTTTAATTCTTTGGGGTCATTTAATGATTTTAATTGTTTGAACAGTAATGTTAATAATAATTTTAACTGTTATAGTAATGATGATAAGGGTAACGTAAGGATAGATTTTCAATATACGTTTTCTTCTTTTTGGAGATAGAATTAACTACTGATTTCTTTAATTTGATTACTAGAGGTTCTTTCACAATATATATTTTGTTTATTATATTTAATTTAAATTGAATTACAAAGTAAATTAATCTCAATACAGTGAATTCAATAATTCAAATATATGAATCTTCTTGTTTTTTAATAATAATGATGATTTTATAATGGTTATTTCATTGAAACCTACTAAACAAATAAATTTATATCCATTTAAAATTCATATATTTTATAGAAAACTTGCACTTCACAGGATTTCTGCACATAATTATTATTTTTCCTATATTTATATTATAATAAAAAAATATCACATAATTAATATTTTTATGTAGAAAAAATTATGATGCCACTCATGACGAGGTGCGGGGGCATTGGCTAGTATATATATATAAGGTGTGGTTGTGTTTACTGTGTATCTAGACAGATTACTATGGATTTCAACAATAAAATTATCAATTTACCTCTTGGATAAAAAATTTGATCCTCGAAATTGAGGGCATTTTGGACAATTCCAAGAATATGTATGGTATTTTTAAATTATTTGGGGTTTTCTGGTATTTTTCATTTTAAATTGCACAATGAAATAATTATTTTATCTTTGGAAGCTGGCAAAAAGATGAAGAATGGTGGGGGGTGTTTTAGTTTTTTACATATTCATACATAGTAAACTACATTTATATCCCTAGAAAAGACAAAAACGAAGGCTTAGAGTTGGGGGGCATTTTGGTGCTTTCATTCTTGGTTTTTTTATGGTTATCGCTAGGTTGAGGGGTGTATAGGTAATTTTCTATTTTTTATTATTTCTTTTTGAAAATACTGCAGGCGTGTTGTACGGATAAGTAGTATTTCAAGTGCATGCGCCTTTCAAGTGGCACATTTCATTTCATTTTGATCCTTATTCTTTTAATTTTTTAATAAAATTACACTGTATTTTTTTTAAATGCCTTCATTTGTTTCAGTTCCAAGGTTTTTATTTGTTTCAATTTTATCCTTTGATTGGAATTAATTATATATTTTATTTATTATTTCATCCCTCATTCTTTGAATTATTTATTGGGTATTAATTATTTTGGTTTTTTTCGTCCTTCTAGGACAATATTTATTTTCTTACTTATATTTATGTTTCTATGCTTTTAGTTTTAGTTTTTAATTTTTGTGTTTTTATTTTTATTTGATTGAGTCCTGAAATTTTAATTTATGTTGGTGATAATTTTAAAATTAATATTTCCCTCTTTTTCTCTTTGTTTTTTTTCTTTGTGTTTTATTTTATTTTTATATATTTTTCAGATCAGATAATTTTATGGTTTCATTATTTGCACAATAATAATGATAGTTTTAGTTATTACTTTATTTTATTTTATTTTTGTAATTTTTTTTATTTTTTAGGAAAATTTAATGATTTTAATTGTTTGAGAAATAATGTTGATAATAATTTTAACTGTTATAGACATGATAATAACGGTAGCATAAGGATGGATTTTCAATGATATTTTTTTATATATATAGATAAAAAAATTAACTATTTATTTTTGTTATTTGATTATTGTAGGTGTTTTCACAATTTAAATTTGTTTGTTGTGCTTAATTTAAATTGGATTATAAAATGAATTAATCCTAATCTAGTAAATTCGATAATTTAAGTATCCAAATCTTCTTATTTTTTTAATAATGATGATAATTTTTTACTTCTAATTTGGTTAAAACCTACTAAACAGATCAATTTATATCAATTTAAAATTTATATATTTTATAAAAAACTTGTACTTCACAAGAACTCTATAAAACATTATTATTTTAATTAAATTTATATTATAATAAAAAAAATCTTACATAATTAATATTTTTTATATTAAAAAAATATGATTCTAACCAAACTCGAGATGAAGGCAACTGACTATATATATATATGTATATATATAGAAATATAGATATGACATAAAATGGGTCAAATTGACTTCCCCGTATATTCATGACTTGGTGTCAATCTTTCTTTGTTTTATATTTTTATAAAGAAAACAATACCATACAGTATTTCTTCTGATCATCGTAACAAATAACCCTCATATCTTTATTCCTTAAGATTACGAACTGGATTTGATAGATAGATTCGGCAGGTTTAGGAGTAGGTGACAAAGTAAAAATTCCTTACTTGGGTATGGTGTTGGGTGATCCGACGCATTCCCTCTTTCTGGGTTTTTAGGATTATTATCATATTTGATTTATCTTTGGAAATGTCTGGTGGGACACCAGTTGGCGGCGGTGGATACATCAGGCAGAGACATAGCCAAGGGTATGCGTCCAGTGGTGATGATCTTGAGGATGATGCTTGTTCAAGAGTACAGCCCTTTTCGCCCCCTAATCAGCGAGTTAGGCCTTGGCTAGAGATTGTCGAAAATGTAATTTGGATTGCTTCTGCAATTTTCATCATCTACTTCGGCGACAGACGTTCCAATTTGATTTATCTTTTGTGGCATGACGAACGAATTAGAAGGTAATCCAATTCTTTAACTTTCTGTAATCTTCTTCTTCTACTACTATTATCCTTCTTTTGTTTGTCTAATATGTTTCGCACTTTTTAGATACTTATTCAAATTCACCTGCTTAAGTCCCTATTCTTGAGAAGAAGAAGAAAAATATCAATATTGGAAACGTTATTGAACATCTATATTGGATTTCTTAATATTTCTAAAGAGCTTCCACATGTTTTCAGTTAGGCAGCATTTACATGTTTATTCAATCTCTATCTTTTACCGTGTTACCTTGGTCTATTTTAAGATGAAAATGTTGAACAACTTGATTCAAACTTCACTAGTGTATGCGGATATTAATGGATTGGAAAATGTTGAGGTATGGCAGGATATCCTCGCAGATATAAAAACCTTGTATAGTAGTGCTTTTGGGGATGGTTTGGGGTTTATTTTATCACATAATTGAGAGACATTCATTCGAAGTTAGATATTTCAGATGTGTATGTCAGGTATCAGAGTCATCTTATTCTTGAACTTGGAAATAAGGCTCTACATGTGATAAATCATTGTGTGTCCTTTCATTTTATTTTTAGTTTTTTTTTTTTTGAGAATTTGCACTAGAAACTTGTGGAGCTAAGCTTGCTAGAGCGCTTCACTCCTTTAGTATTTTTTTTCCTAGTCCGTTGAGCCCAGAATAAAGAAAGGAAGAAAAATGATATTGTAAGACATGTATGGCAGTAATGGTTTCATTTGAGTTTAACTGTATCCTCATTCAATGGGGTTGTGCTACTACTTGTATTAAAACAACAGTCATTAGAAGATTCTTAAAACCAATAGCAAGATCACAAAACTAAGAGAACAAACTCTCTGCAAGTAAATCTCAACTTTATTCTGATAGCGGCATTCATTGTCTTTGAATGTCTAGGCATCACGTAGGCACCAAACCAAATAAAATGTGAAAACCTATTAATTCTTAATTTTTAAAGGAAACTAAAAGAAACTAAATTCTTATATGACTACTAATTAATAAGTGCTTCTATTCTTTTAGATAATCATTTAACGTTAAGGTTCCTAAATAATCAAATATTAATTTTCACTGTTATCGTTCACCATGTCTCATTCATTCATCATCTGATGAAAATCTCAATCTCTAGTTTTGAAGTGTCATAGCAGTAAGAACACCATAATCTCGCATGCACTTCATTTCCCAAAGTAAAATTCTTGCACTTGCTTCCTTCCTTTCTTGTTTAATGGTGACAATAATTTTAGCAATAAGATAGTCTTGTCAGCTACAATATTGAATTCAGGAAGTATAACAAATTAAATGTGATCAACCTTTTTTCTTTAAATACTTAAATGATAGAATCTTCAATGTTTTGGCTTCTTTTTTCTTTTTTCTTTTGCACAAGATCCTTTCCTCGAACTTATTCTGCCTTGCAATCATGCCCATCTTGTATCGTCACAATCTCTATTTCCTTTAACAAGTTTCCTTTGCTGCCATCTTCATTGCATTCATCATCTTGTTCTACAATGTCCACTAGTATCCCTAAATTTGATCAGGTTGTGGAAGTGAAGTGATTAAGAGATAGGATTATCTTCATGAAGGAGAGGATCCATGTCATCAATTCCTATGCAGAACTAGGACTGGATAAATGCTTTGCTTTATGGGATCTGTAATGAAGAAAAGAATTTCATTGGGGGAGACTTGAATGGACATTTGAGTAGCAACAATTACCTGTTTCAATAGGGGTGCTTATGGGTATGGTAGTAGAAACAGGGAAGGTTAGGCTATACTAGAGTTTGCTTTGTCCAATGATTTGGTATTAGCTAACATCTATTTGAAAAGAGGGAACTGCATTTGATAACGTTTAAAAATGGGGCAATTGTACCCAAATGGACTTCTTCCTCACAATAAAACGGCACAAACCTATATATAAGGATTCCAAAATCATCCCTATGGAAGCCATAGCCTCTCAACATAGGCTGGCTTTTTTAGATGTGATGAAAAAGGATGGAGTGGGAAAGGATTAGAGAAACATGCTTCCAAGGGTTCAGTGATGATGCATGAAGGGTGCAAACCAAGTGGATTTTAAGAAAAGCTATTAGAAGTGGAGGTTTGGAACCTAGATACTAACATGGATACCATATCGAGGAGATGACTAGGTGCTTCAAGAAAAGTGGCAGTAGAGAACCTGGGTGAATCCAATGGTCAAAGGCCATTCCCAATTGAACCACCATGATTTTACATCTCAATACCAAACTAGTAGAACCACCAATAAGATCATGAAACTAGGGAACCAATTCTCATCTCAGTTTTTGTTCTAATAGCAATATTAAATGTGTTTTAAATCTCTAGTTAATATTCTCTATTAACATGCACCAACTACAATAGGATCTCCATATTTTTAAAAATATAGAATAATCATCCAACATAAACTCCCTCAATAATAAAGGGTAATTCACCTCATCACCCTTTAGTTTGATGGCAACAACACTTAGCATCTCCATATTTCATAAACTATTGTGTATCCATATTGCAGTGACACTTAACACCCTGTGCTTTCACATTTATGCATTAACATCAATCTGTCCAAAATTTTGTTTTTACAAAAATGCCACTAATGACATGCTCAAGGATATTTCATGACCAAGTTACCCTTGTCCTTAAAATGTATTTTTATACTTTCATAGATAATATAAAAATCCAAATCCAAAAATTTCATTTACAAAATGTGACCTAAAGTGAAATAACCAAACCAGAAACAGAGGCTGCCTAGATTTGCTGCTTAGTAGCAGCTACTATAATTTGAATGGTCAATCATCTCTTGTTGTGGGAAAGAAAAACAGTTGGCTGCTTAAAGAAAAACTCCTGTTTGCAATCACTGCTATTTCGATTGCAGTCACTGCAACCACCTGCTTGCTTTTATTATTTTCAGAAAGAAATTTCATAGTTGAACCATTGAATTCATGCCTTAACAATTTTCCATTGATTCTCCAGAAAAGAAAAAAAATCCAAGATGTATTTGATATTAAAAAGTGAAAAAAAGTTAAGAGTCAAAATCACTTTCACATTTATACATAAGACAAAATGACAAGCGGCCTCTCCACTCCTAATTAATTTTGCATCAAAGACTTTCCACCTGAGTGAAAACTACTCGACAAGAATGGTTTGATAGCCTCTACAGTAGACAAAACAAACATATCACCTCACCATCCCCTCTGCTCCTTCCTGCATTGCAGTACACCAGCCACCTCTACCACATGTAAGCAAGAAAATAATCCTAAATACAAGATCAAAACCCAAAAGCTTAAGAAATGGAGAGATCTGGTCTGATGAGTGGAATGAAAAGAGAGGACAAAAGAAACAGAGAGTGAGGGGTTAGGAAAAGCTGGAAAGGAAAGAAAAAGACTGCTTTCTGCGGATTGGCAAGAAATCAGTTTGGAAGTTTTATTTTTATGGGGTTACTTTGGTCATTTTGCTTTAAACATTATTTATCTTTTATCTCTCTTGTTTTTTTTATCTACTTTGTGAGTTTTTTTCTAATGGTTTATGGCACAATTCATTTCGTGACAGTGGTGGTCCTGTTTGCTTTTGCATGTGAATGAATCTTAACTATATTCAACGCCTACTTACACCCAAGGTTTTTCCCAGTTATTCAGGGGAAAATGGTGCAGCAAACACTAAGAACTAAGAAACAGCAATAAAAAGATTTAGATGAAAGCTCAACACTGAAATTTCTTGAAGAAAAAGTCGTGAAAGCAAACAATAGTTTAGAACCTCAGTGGCACTCAAACTCTACACTATCTAATAACACTTCTGCATAGGCTCATGCCAAAATAAATGAAATAGGAAAATAATTATTATTGATATTCCTTAATAAATAAATTTAAACATGGATCTCTAAGAAAAGAAAATAAATTTAAATAAATAAAAGACATACTCTTCTTATTATGATTTTCTGCTTACATGTGTGTAGAACACTCAATTCCTATGGATATATGTATTGCGGCCTCTGTATGAAACTTATTTGCTTACCAGCTGATCTTTATTAAGAACCAGCCTTAAATTTGTATGTGCTGGTATTTTTAGAGGCCAGTTTAATTGAATTCTCACAGTAACTTACAAATATGTGAAGGTTCCTGATCAATTTAATAATCAAAATCTAACTCAAAATGCGGATGATGCATGTGAGTAAAAAGATCTCTGTATTTGCAGCTTAGTAACTGCCTTTTTTTTTTTTCAAATTCAACAGATGAATAATGCGTGTGACTAAAATCTCTGTTTTTGCGTTGAAGTGACTGCAACTCTTTTTTTCTTGTATATTATAATGCAAAGTATTAGTTACCCACATTCTTCAATTTCTCTGGTGTCTAATCTTTCAAAATATTTCCATGCAGATTGCCTTTATACCTTGGGATGGTGGGTGTTGGTTTGAACATTCTTATCTTCCTATACACGATTATGTTTGCCTGGAGTGTCAGGAGGTTCGATGAAAAATGGGAGCTCTCAAGTATATCTACTCTTCCATTAGTTACCCTATTGGGGGTTGTCTCCTTTTGCTTGTAAGAGTACAATTGTGCATTTCAGTTTTTCAATTAATTGAGTTCTATCACTTACGTTTAGACACCTCTTATTCTGTTTCTGAACTCACGTAGGTTTTCCTTTGCTTTGTGGCCAATTTGGAGTTTTTTGACCCTTCCTCTTCTGGTACTTTTTTTTTTTTTCCCTGCATGCTTATGGGCTGTACACAATAATTTACATGTGGAGACTGCCTGATCACTCTTGTGTTATTGCAGTTCACACTGTTTATGGCTTGTATGGTTATCTTTCCCCACATTATGATTGGAACATTCAGGACACAAAATGATGCATTCCGCATAGATTAAGTTTCCAGAGTTTCAAGAAAGGATAGATTGATTTCCTTACTCAACACTTTGTGGTTGGATTGGCTATGGACTGAAGCCCCGTTTTTAGTCATGCAATGAATCTCCTGCCCAGTTTTGCCTCGACGGTGCGTGCTACCAGAACTGATTGTCCTTTAACCAGCCATTTTCATATTCAATGTGATCCTTACCTTATGATAACAAGAACTGATTGTCTTTTAACCACCAATCATGAGTTCAGAGATGTGGATCCAATTGGTGATGTGTTGTCATAGAGGTGCTAATCTGCAGTCATATGATGTCAGCCTTCAATACTTCCGACTTCGGAATGGGAGAGGGCATGGTTCTGTTATTTGTAGTGGTCAAAGTGAGAATTTGACTTTTCATACTTTTATTATATCAGTTCGGAGTTCGTTCTTAGTTTCATTTTTCCTTCAGCTATCAAGTTGGGTTTTCTCCCCCCTAACGCCTTCTCATAACCCAATCCCCTACCCTCAAATCTGATCTTTCAAAAACCCTACATTTTTTTCATACTTTCATATTTGTTTTCCATCAACGTTGTACACCTTTTCTTTTGTAAGAAAAGATGTTATTTTTGTAGGAGATTTTAACGCTTTTTTATTATGTGATTCTAACAAAAGATCTCCTTCGATAAGAGAGAGAATTGACTTAAGAAATATGTTTGTTGTAAAATTAATACTAACGTAATAGTTTGTGATTATATTTAATTTAAATTTGATTCTAACATTTGTTTGGCACTGAATTTTAAAAAATCAAGAATTTTTTATTGGTTTTAACATCTTAAAATTAATAATTTTTTAATATTTTTATATTAATTTTATATATTGATGTTAAAAATAATTTCGATAAATTACTATCATCCCCTGCTTGAGTTACGGAAGATCTATGCACAAGATCCTACCAAAAAAATCTCAAGAACTATTCATTATGATATGCTTAAGAGACAAGAGAATCTTATACCCTTCTTCTGTTCTTGCTCAAAAATTGGGAGAAAATATAGGTAAAGATATTATCCGGAATTTATTTAGAAAAAGAGAAAACAATTTATAAACAAGTCCTATAAACAAAGTGTAAAAGACATTTAGGGTGGACTTTTTCTTCTCTCCTTTTTCTTTCCTCCCCTGTTCTTCCATCCTCTCTCACCATCACCTATAACAACCCTATATACCCAAAACACTATTATTATTATCCAGATTAAGGGCTCATATAAACATGCAAATAAAAAATATTGAAGAAAATATATATATTGAAGAAAATATATATATATACATAGGAGTGACAGAACATGGGAAATGCCTTGAAAAATGTCAAAGACTAGTCAAGAAATATCAAAATATGTAAAATTATAAAATTTGACAATGTATTTTTGATTAACAAAGAGAGCTATTGGAAAGGAAAAAAATCAATGTAAGAAGGAAAAAAAATTGGATGTTTAAGGACTCAACTGGAATTTTGTTTAGTTTAATTGAATTTATTGAAGGTTTAATTGCAAGAAAAATTAGTTTTTGAATTCAATTACGGCTTGATATCCAAGAAACTAAAGTATGAGGGTTAAATCATAATTTTGAAGAGTTAAATTGGTAGAATCAAGGGCTTAATTATATAAATATCAAAATTTGATAGGCAGTTAAATATTTGTTTAAAGAAATTCAAAACCAAACCGTAAAAGGTCGAGACTTCAAGGGTTTAAACCTCACAAAATCAGGATGTAAATTAATGACAAATAATAATTTAATGGTCAAGTAATAGTCAATTTGCATAAATAAAAAATAATGACTAAGTTGTAAAATGTGCTAAACTTTGAGGCTGATGATTGAGTTCGACAGGGGTGAAATTGTATAAGATCAAAAGTTAAAAAGAATTTAAAGGTGCAATTAGAAGAACATGAACTAAAATGAAATATGTCAAATCCTAAATCAAAAACTCTATTTTCTAGACCTAGAATGAAATATGTCAAATCCTAAATCAAAAACTCTATTTTCTAGACCTAGACGACACATCAATTAGGTTTAATAAAAGGATTCAATGACGCATTATTTAGTCGTTATTCAGATTCTTCGATAATTTTAGTTGATCAAGTAAACATCTTTAAATGAATAAATATAACGCTTCTGGCGAGCTTAGATACAACAATCATCATCATTCAAATAAGAAACACCCTCTCTATAAATATCATTCAATCTCATTGAACATTGACATCTTATTTTTTACCCTCTCAATCTTAGAAGTGGGTAACTCAATCATCAATGATTGCGATACCTATTTTGCAAAATCATTATAAAAAAAATCATATACTCAGCACTTCAAGCCTTCATAATGACAACATAATAAATAAGAAGATAATTTGAAATAATTAATATAATATAGTTTTTTAAAGTGATAATTGTTGTTCACTTTTGTTATTTTTTTGTGGTATGTGGAGAGTAAAAATTCACAAGGAAAAGAATTATATTGCATCAGTTTTTAGGACTAGAAATGAGAGAGAGGGAAAACAGTATTTTATGCCAATATTTTTGGTTCAGTATCTTGAATAGAGGGCAAGTTACAAACGTAGAATAACGTACATGAATTCGGTTAAAACGAAAAACAGACTCAGTACAGGACAAAACCAAAGCAAATCAAGGAAATAATCAAGACTCAGTATAGTCTTGACAGCGTAATTCAGCATCCGATTCCCACCAGACTTTAACCATCAAATGTGCTCATGAATCCACCGAGAAAGCCAGCTCCGTTACAATTTCCACACAAAATCTCCCTTTTACCTCTGCAAGGAAATATACGTTTACGAGATTAGCTTCCTAAGAGCCATGGGGGAAGCTCATCTTTTTGTGGATCGGTTAAAACAGAAATTGACAAAATATCTACCAAGAGTGCATTGTTTTCAATCTTGTTAGATACACCATATCCACAGGGAGAAGGGTGAATGAGATGATACATTTCCTTATCAAAACCAATGTTCAGCGCCTATATTTAGTTTAGCAAAGAAAAAAAAGCAGGTGTTTATGAACCCAGCAAGTGAAGATCTCAAGGTTCTTTCCCAGTGAAAGCAAATGTTTTCAACTCTACAGCCTACACGGTATTTTAACATGGTAGATATTTTGAAAGAATCACATTAAGGTGGTCAAACTTGACTGGATGATACAGCTATTACTGTTAGTAGTACTTTTACTGGTTTATCACTATGTAGCTAGCAGACAATTGAGTGAGGACAGCTTGCTTCCTTTACCTGCAGAGCCAACATAAGCCACCAGCTTTGAATTGTCCATTGAAGTGGTCCGTAGAATTAACTCCCGTACCCTTGCATTGAGAACATGATATTGCACCTGGTAATGTGATAGAAAGGCAAAAAGTTACACGATCTAAGATTTTCTTAGGACAGTATTAGAAAAGTGATCACAAGCTTTCGACTCAAGTAGATGAAGATGACACTTCACAGAAAACTCATGCCAAGGTATCAAAGGGAAGACAAGATCCCAAAGCACAATATTCTAAATGAACTATGGAACCGTCGTGATCATTGGGAAAGTTCTGTTTATAATTCCATTGACCAAAAACTTTGCAAGGGATTAATGATTGCCAAATCCATTCAATAATTTACATCTGTAATCACATTAATCAATCAGTAATGATTTACTGCAAACATATAGACCAAGAATGGTCCATCCAATTAGAATGGAAGTCATATTCAGCATGCACACCAAGAATGGATAGGAAAGCGATGTAAAAATATAATGAAATTCTAAGAACTGCCAATCATAAGACAAGCATGCATAGATTGAAGCTCTACTTCTACAGGGCCACAAACAGAAAGTACACTTGCAAAAAACTTGCTGCCAAGCTGTCTAACTGACAAGAAGACACTCCACTGAAAATATAAGAATCCAATAAAAGAGAAATGAAAAAGAAAAGACAAGGTAGATATAAGGAATAAATTACAACTAACCATTTCCATCACAATCAGCACAGACTATGCTATTTGTTTTGGTGCTTTTGTTACTGCCATCTATAGCCTGTCAAACAAATCTGAAGTGACTTTCTGGAAAAGAGTGTCTCAAAATAGAAAAGAAAAGAGAAGTAGGAGAAGACAATCAAGTTTCACATACTGTCACCATGAAAAGTATCATGCGAAACATAGGTATTTAAAATCTGCAGTTTGTCATATAAATATTCCAACAAATGTCTTAAATCTAAAAATATTCAATTAGATACCAAAATTTATTAAAGCATCTTCACTAATAATTTAACCTATAATTCCAAAAACTCCTAAATTAGCTTGAAGAATGGGAAGGTCACAGAATCAGATTTGGTTGATGATCAAACTAAAATTAACGAGCATCTCCAAAATGTTTGCCCAAATGATTTTGGGCATGATTTAGTAGGGTTAATCTCAACAGTTGGAAGCAACTATGCAAGCCTATACTTATTACAAATCATAATATTTTGAGTTCAAGATGCTTAATTTCAACATGAAGTTGGTCATTTAACTCTGCATCAGTTTGCAGTTAGTATTTTAGGGTTTCAAATGTTTTTTTGCTTTCTCTTTTAGTTTTGCATATTCTTTTACAAATTCAAATCTTTAAAGGCCTACTTGGTGGCAGACATGTCCCCGAAAGGTCAGGTTTAAGCCTCTCTTCCTTCTTCTTTTTGAAGTACGGAAAAAGCTTTATAGCTTGAAATTGCACAAATGGTCATTTCTTTTCTTCGCAGGAATTGCAATGTTACTGTAAACGCATCCCACAATATCAATGTTTCCCCATTGCTAGTTTTACTTTTAAAATCCCCATTGAGGATCATTGGATTAAAGATCTGTCAGACTAATTAAACTTGGCAATAACAAGAATTGATAAGAGCCTGAATGAAGATTTAGGAAGGTGACAATAAATCCTTGAACATGTCAGAATAAGGTGGAGACATGATATGCCAAATTATACTGTTGAGTTTATCAAACTCTCACTTTGAAAAGGGTTGAATGAAACCAGAGATAAAATGACCTCCTGTTATCTTGTGAGTTTGAACCAGCCTCTTGGAAAATAAATGGTTTCAATATTTATGCTTGGCAGAAAAACATGGCAATATAGTTCCCCAAAAAGGCTTCGTTAAAATGTAGATGTAGCACAAAATAATGTTGGAACCCTTTCAAGGTTTAAAAGTAATCAAACAGCCCTTATAAATAGCCAGATGGCGTTTGTTTCTCATAGTGGAGGAAATATAAGAGGGGTGGATACAAGAAGACTTTAACGAGATGTGAGGTAGTAAACATTCCTGAAATCGGCGCTTTCAAGTATGGTTGTAGTGGTAGTTAATAGATGTTTTGTTCAAGTAAAAGTTACCGGGTCATAATTAGAGACATTCATGAGATAATTGATGTAGTGAGAGCTTTCCAATAATTTCATTATTGATTTTAGTCTTCTTAGTTTAGCTTATCAATGCTTATGTTAAATGAATAAACCGATTGTATTTCCTTCAAGGTAGGATCAACGGCTCTCATTTAGTATATTAGGATTGATCCAAAATGAAAGGCACCCTTTATCGCTAAGTTGTAGAGCAGATAATTAGTGGAAGCAAGATAAGTGGCATCAACTCAGAAAGGTTTCTAATGTTTCTCCATCATCCATTAATATACATTAAGAGCCAACAAGAACTTGTCGCGGTTCTGACAGTAAGTTAAAATATTGCAATAGCAAAAAAGATGATTTAACTACAACTACACTTGCCAAGTTATATCAATCTTCGGAAAAAAATGATTTGATATATGAAGTTTGATCAATAACAACTTTTTCAAGGCTCTAATACAGAAATTATCCTACAAAGAACTCGAAGAAAAATTAGAAAAATAAATACAGGAATCTTTAAAAGAAGAAAAGAAAGCATGATTATAATAAGCACACTCACCTTGACCTCCAAGGATGGAAATCTACAAGTATGGAGCACTGGCTTCACCCTTAGAAACTTCCCACCAACCGAATTTCCAATAAATGCTGCTTCGCATGACAAAAACCCAAATACTATCAACGTTAATTTGAAAGAGAGAGGGAGGGGGAGAAAGAGAGAAATGGAGAGAGAGAGAGTTGCCTGGATTTTTCAGAGAAACAGTGGAGCAAAGGGGTGTTGAATTCACAACGGTTGCCATTCTGAAGAGATTGCTATCGGGAGGATGAAATGGAAGAGCTTAGAGGCTTGCGAAAGGGCGTTTCAGTTTTAAAATGTGGTAAAAGAACAAGGGAAGAGACTCTCATCAGATAAGGCTTTCTAATTTCTATGGTGATTTAATAATAATAATAATAATAATAATAATAACGTGAAAACCAGAGGCAGTCCATCAGCCAAATTATATGTCCACACGTGGGACTGGACTATTTTTTAAGCAAAAAAATATATTTATACACTGAAAATATGTAAAAGAAAAAAAGAAAAGGTAAATTGTTAGTAAAATGCTAATTACGAATTAAATCATTATCGGATATTTTGTCAAATTTGTACTCTAAATTATATAACTGAAATAATTTGAAGAAAAAAATTATAATACTTTTTTAAACTTATGACTGAGTCTTAAAATTTGAAATACCAACTTTAAAAAAATTAAAAGTTTAATTTTTTAAAAAATAAATATTAAAAGATAAGATAGAGAGAGAGAAATAATCATAAAAAAAGAATTTTATAAAATAGGAATTCAAAAATTGATGATCAAAAGCACTATAACAATTATTATTAATATTATAATTATTATCACCACCACCACCACAAGTATTATTAACATTGTCATTATCGGTAATAATAACAACATTCTCATTAATATTATTAATATTTTAAAATCACCGCAATCATCATTATCATGATGTGTAGAAAATCTACCGGTGGATTAGCCTCGTGAAATTGAAGGGGTTTTAGGTTTGATTATAAAGTTATGATATGAAAGAATCATCATCTAATATCATGGTTACTAGAAAATTTATGGTTAAAGAGAGTTTAGGTATGGGGATAAAAGATGCATCACCCCCCTACACCCTTCTTAGATAAGTTACATTATTGATTAATTATTAATTTAAATTATTATTATTATTATTACTACCACTACTAATTTAATTATTGTTGTTACGAGTGTTGTTATCACCAATAATATTATTTATTTTATTTTTATAATTGTTAAAAGCATATTGTAATCATAATTATCATTACTAATAACATCATCACATCATTAATATTGTCATAATAATTATTACAATTATTATTGATGTTATTATTGTTATTGTTATTGTTATTATTGAAAAGAATAAAAATCATGAACTTGATTTGAATGATAAAATCCAAAACTATAAAAACTTAGGCAAAAAGCCTAAAAAAAAAATCAAAAGAAAAGGACCAAATTGAAGTCAACATCATTATTGAAAAAATTCATAAACTTGATTTGAAGTATAAAATTGAAATGTATAAAGCCTTTGACAAAAAAGAAAAGGAAAAGAATATAAAATTAAAATTAGAAGGACAAAATTAAAATATCTTATATATACAAATTATAACACAAGGGTTAAATTGAAAATAAATAAAATTTCAGCAAAAAAAACCTATTAATATATATATAAATGCTAATTAGGATTAAGTCGACACGAGATATTCCTTTAAACTCGGTCTAGATTATATGACTAGAATAATCCGATTAAAATAAAAGGAATTATAAAGTTTTTTTAAAAAAAATATTTTGATTTTTCTAAACTTATGACCTGAGTCATTAAACTTGAAGTATCCAATCTATAAAAGCCAAGAAGTTTAATTTCCAAAAAAATAAATATTAAAGGATGAGATTGAGAGAAAGAAAAAATAATCATACAAAAGGATTTTATAAAATAACAATTCAAATGGTCAAAATCACTATAACAACCATTATTATTTTATGAAATTATATATTTAGAAACATACAATATACTCAACAAATAATTAATAAAATAAACAAGAATAATAGAAATTGGGGGAATGAAAAGATACTCTTATTTTGTGTAACTTTGTAATTATGTATATGTGTTCTTTCTTGTTTCAACGATACACATATTTATAAGCACATGTACATAAATATTTGTAAGTTCAAAGGACATAACAAGATGTAGATCAAATGAACTTAAACAGAGTGTCAAATAAACCAGAGAATAATGAATTAATGTAATACGAGGAGGATGTATAAAAGAACCTAGATATCCACATATATAATATATGATTTATAACACCCCATTTGAATGTCTATTAAGCAACTTCATACATTGAAAATTATCTCATTAAAAATCTTACTAAAAAAACCCAATGAGAAAATACTTTGGTTAAGAAAAAAAGAGTGCAGTACGTATTAACTCTCTCTCATGTGTGTATCTCCTTTAAGTTTTTAATTTGTTGCAATCCTTCAACTATTGTATTTGGCAATGCTTTAGTGAACAAAGATGTTAGATTATCTTTTGAGCAAATTTGTTGAACATTAATGTCACCACACTTATCAAGTTCATTTGTGAAAAAAGAATTTCGGCAAGATGTTCTTTGTTCTATCTCCTTTCATGTACTTTTTTTTTAATTGAACTATACATACAATATTTTCTTCATATATAATGGTTGGAGTTTCTTTACTAGAAGATAAACTGCATGTTTCATGAATATATTGAGTCATGGATCTTAGTTATATATTTTTTTGCATATTTCATGTATTGCAAGCATTTTAACATAATTAGATGAAGTAACAACTAATATTTACTTTATAAATCTCCATGATGTAGTAGTATTGCCACATGTAAATAGATAACATGGTTGAGGTTGATCTTTATATATATATATATATATATATATATATATAATTAGCATATTTGAATAAATATGCACCTATACTCATAGTCCTTGCGAGTAACCAAAAACATGTTTGATTCAATTTTAATGTCTCTAGGTAGGAGAAGATTATATCTTGCTAGCAAATTCACAGTGAATGTTATATCAAGTCATGTATTATTAGCAAGATACATTAACACATTAATTGCATTAAGGTGTGGTACTTCAGGACCAAGTAATTCTTCATTATCTTCACAAGTTCTTAAGGGGTCCTTATTCACATCAAGTGATCGAACAACCATTCGGATACTCAATAAATATTTTATATTTATATAAATGGAAATCTAAGCTTTTGAAATTATTGATATAGAATCAGTGCAAGAAAACATAATATTGAGAAAACTAATAATTTTTTAAGTCAAAAGAATGACAACCAAATATTTATTAAAGCATGAACTTCCTTTCATGTATGATAGTGTCTCAGGAATCCTAATAGGATAAGTCTTATAAGGTTTAAGAGTACAAAATAAAAATGTGTATTTGGCTTTAAACTTGGAAAGAAAGACTACAAAACAATTGCTAATATCAAAGGAGAAAAAGGCTAATAGGCTATAAGGAAAAACACCATAAGAAAATGAGCCCCTCAATCAGGGTATCATTCCCTAATATCACTTATGTAATGTACTATAAAGATATAATAGATGTCCTACCCAATTCTTAATTGTTATGTGTATCAATGTATTCAAACAAGATGATAATAAAGTCAATATTGTAGTGAAAAATGAAAGGTTATGGAAAGATAATAGTTACAAACACAACTAATTATTCATATTGTAGAAGAAACATTTACAAAGACCTTCATGCAAAAACTGACACGTGACGAAAGGTTCCAAAATTAGGTGACCCATGAGGCTCTAATAGTCTTTAAAAAGTAAATGATACTTTTATTTTATTGTGTTTTTTATGTTAATCCATGTGTTTGTCTTTGTAGATGAATTAGAACAAGCTTTGAAATTAGCAAAAAAAGAGTTAGAGATAATTAGTATCAATATAGAGCAACATAAAAAAGAATAAAAAATAAAAACTTTAATTGGTGCTGGTGAAAAAGGAAAACTTGATCTCATTAGTCATTACTTCCTAAGTATGTTGATATGTTTGTTTGATCTTATATGAATATGAGTGGTTTAGATACTAACATTATAGTATATAAGGTGTCATTAAATGAAGACAGCATACTTGCAAAGCATAAATTATAAAGAACTCGTTTGGATATGGTACTTAAGATTAAGGTTGGGATAAAAAAATAATGAAATGTTGGTGTTTTAAAGGTTATTAGGTGCCCATAATAGGTATCTAATATAGTATTACTTCATAATAGAAGTGACAAAAATAGAGTGTGTAGACTATAAAGTTTTAAATAAAGCAAGCCTAAAATATTATTGTCATTTGCCATATATTAATGTCCTGTTGGGAAATCGTATGTTTTTGCTTTTTTCCTTCCTAATTAATAATATGACATGAAGATCAATATACTCTTTCATGAATGGTTTTTCAAGGAATAACTAGATCAAAATGACCAACAAAGATAAATAAAAGATACATCATTACTCTACTATAAACCTTTTGTTATAAGGTGATATTATTTAAACTAAAAAATAGTGGAGCCACTTATTAAAGGGGAATGGTAACTCTATTTCATGGCATGATGCATGAAAAAAATTAAAATATATGTGGACAACATGATTGCAAAATTTAAAGAGGTTTAGGAGCCTAGGATAAGGATATCTTCAACAATGAGAAAAATATCAAGCTTAGAAAAGAATAAACCAAAGAGTATCAACCACTGTTTGATTTTGAAAGGTATTAAACATTTATTTATCTTAGTAGATGAAGTCTATAAGGCACATCTTTAACATGTCCTTTCATATTCTATGGTGTTTTTGAACATTTATTACACTATATTGCTTTTAGATTTGATTTTGACTAATGCATAAAATATCACTTTTTCTTTGTTTGATCTTCTATGGAGTTTTCTATTAATTATGTTTGATATTTAGAACATGCTCGGATACTAAGATTAAATGAAATAAAATTATTTAAAAATTTAGCAATAGGATTAATATTTTTTTCTTGTTTATTAATGTATATTATTGATTCCTAAGCATGTTTTGGGTCCCAAGTGTTTAAAGATCATTTTAAATTAAAATTTGATGTTTTTATTTTTTGTAGTTGTCATTAAGGCTACAATTATAAAGGTGGAATCTAATGTATGATTATAATTATTTGATGTTTTTTTTAGTTCTTTTTATTTAGTTATGCTTGTTATTTAAGTATTTTTTTTATAAAAAAAATATATACTTTGACATGTTTTAAAAAATATTGCATGAATTTTACAACAAGTTTATAAAAATCTAAAAGATGTTAGCTTACATTTCAAAAATATCAAAAAAATTATGAACTTATACATAAGATATATTTTTATATTAAATAATAAAGCAATTTATGTTTTAGCCTTAAAATGATTATATTTTAAATTGACAAGATTAACCCCTTACAAAGAACTTTTCTTAAACCCTAAATAAACTAAGGAGTTAGAAAATACAACATTATTTTAGTTTGCATTAGACAAATAAATAATACAATTTATCTCAAATAAGGTGTTTTAGGGGTGTTAATATTATTTTTTTATGCAATCATTCTCATTACTTAGACTTTGAGACTAGTTAGGGTTTTTAATTATCAAAATACTAGGAGACAATTCTTATTTTTTTTTATTGATAAATAAATGATTTCTTGTCTTTTCCACACATATTATTCTTGATAATTCTGATCTATGAGGATAATCACTATAATACCACATATATGCACAAGATTTATGGAAATGAATAGTGGCTTTATGGTGGTTGTGATGCTAGTAAAAAACTTGGTTGAGATGATGAGAGGAGAGGCTAAAAGACATATTTTTAGGATTCTTTTTACTATGTTTTCATGGTTAATGCTAAAGAAAGAGTGGAAGGCTTCATTTTTTATTTGTATACTAAAGATAGAATGATATTTTAAATTTGTTATTGATTTATCAAGTAAAAACATTATAAGAAAACTATATCTCATTATTATAATATATCATGTTGTTTTTGCTCAATATAAATGACAAATTATCTTATTATGATTACAGTCACAACATCCAATTTTATTTTATCTTATCATTTTTATAGATTAAGGGTATAGTTATAAGACTTGATTTAGGGCAAAACCTGGATCATAGTTGAAAGGGTCAACCTAAAATAATTTTTTAAAAATATTATTATTTTAATAATAAAATTAAAAAATTAATAAACAAAAAAACAGATTTTGATCGGAACAAATTGAAAGTTTAGCGAGTCAATTAATCAATTTACAAATTTTACTATATAAACCAAAGAAATTCATATATTTAAAAAACACAATCAATTCAGCTTGGAATCATCCTAGAGAGAGAGAGAGAACTACAATTATAATTTCTTGACAACTAAGTAATAAACATATTGAAATAATCTTATTAATAATAATTTAACCACTTAAATCTCATGTGTATAGTATTGTAGTCGTTTTTAGCTTGAAAAAAATTGCAGAATATAACTTTTTCTTAACAACAATTTCAATATAATTTTTAATATGTCCCATGTAAAACTTATTTAAAAATATGATAGTGGCAAGGCGTAATTTCAACCTGTTCCCATAGGGACAGAAAAACAGAGTGAAAAAAATATAGTGGGGGACAGATATGCCATTTAGCGGAACCGAGGCACTTCTTAGCTATATTTTACAGTATAGTTCTGGAATCCGGTCCCATAGCTCTACTGCCTGTCGGACACGAACTTCGACCAAAGCGTACAAGCCAACGAAAGCTTAGTTGCTCTGTCTCTGCTCTCGATCTCGGAGAGAGAGAATCTCTAGATTCCTGTAGCGTTCCATGACCGTTGTAATCACAGACAAAAGTGTAAAGTAGAAAAGAAAGGAATCTCTTGAAAGCATTTTATCTAAAGAAAACAGAGTTAGTTCACTTGGAGAGCAATGGCGAGAGGAGTAAAGCAGCTTATCTTCTTCATCTCACTGTTACTTACTCTTCTGGGTATGTCTTCTTCTTCCTCTTGTTCTTCTTCTTTGTACAAATCATTTGACCCTCTGCTTCTTTCAATGTCTGTACTGAACATCCTGCCTTTCATTGTCTGTCCTGAAAATTCGACCTTTTTTTCTAGTTTTGAAGAGCCAGTGTGTTTGAAGTCCTCTTATTTTGTAATGCCAGTCAAAACTAGTGTTTATTTATAATCCGAAGCTGTATTTGCAACTTTTTCAGCCAAGAAGACTAAATATTTTAGTGTGAATGTATTATTGATTCATTACCGTTAGGCATTAGATATGATTACAGTCAATCCAATTTGTTTATATCGTGATATAGATTAGCTAACCTTGTGAATGTGTAATTGACTAAAAGGAATTAGCTCAACGTTATTTGACTGACCATGTTTTAGAGTGTTAAAGCTCTCATCTTTGGGGTTCTAGTGTTATGTGTAAACATTGATTTCTCCATAAACTAAAAATGATCGACTCCTTGTATAAGCCGTTGTTCTTCGTTCTCTTCTACAACTTAGCTTTTTTAAAATGAAATGGACCAAGTTATAATGGGAGAATTTCAAAATCTCTGGAGGTTCTCCTTTGTAGCATTGTATCTATTCAAAGAGTAAATGAAGCTTGCTGAAGAATTGGTCCTAACAATGAGATGCCGCTTAATATCATTACATTTATTTCTCCAGTATACCTGAATTTAAGAGAAAACTATAATGGTTAACCAGATGTTTTACTTTACTTTCACGCATTGAAGAAGAATCAATTGGAGATTTATTATTTTAGATCTCTCCTCTTGTCCATCGGTATCAAGATGGTGTTTTTAAAAAAAAAACAATATCTTGTCTATTTTATGTAGGATTCTATAGTATTGAATTTAGCATTACCTTCTTATAACCTATAATATGGAACAATTTTTATGAATGAGGATAGAGAATTAAAATTTTAAAGCTACCGATGTTGATGTTCTTCAGCATTTTGAGGTGGATCCTAGTGCTCTTTTGTTTAAGAAATGGGTTCCTCTTGTTCATCTCTCATTTTTCTTTCTTGTGTACTCTTCCAACTCATTTTTTATTCTTAATGGAGTCTTTGTCTATATCAAGTTCATTAAAGATTTTGTTAACATGAATCATATCAAAGATTTACCATGAAAACAACTAGTGATAGGACTTCCAATACTTACAAGTTTGTAATGCATATATATGTTAGGACAATAGTAATTCATATTACATTAGCATTTCTATTTAAACAGTAGTTGATTTTTAAATTATTTTCTGTATTGATGTTGGACATGTTCAGTGCATTTAGTTTTATTTCATCCTGGTGAGTATGGAATAAAAATATCTGACTCGTATGGACTATCCATTCTAGCATATGATGTGAACCAAAGCCGTTAGCATATTTAGATGATTGTCCCCATGAAGTAATAAGCATATTTTCCAGTCTTTCATTCTCTTTTCAACTCCGATTTTCCAACATGAAAGCCCCCACATCTAGTCATTGTAGTGATTGATGAGAAGGGTAGTCCATCACAGGGTAAAAGTAGTTTCAGCAATCACCTTCAAGATGAGATCAACACAAGCAATTGTTTGCGCTTGGCAATGTGTCTGAGACTTTTTCAGTAATTGCACCGGCTCCAACAAGTTCCCGTTGATAGTTACAATAAATAATGTATGATTAATTGTTTCGGTAATTTTGAACATATGGGAAAATATCCATAACTTATACTGTTGTTGACAATTTTGCTTTTATTTGCATGTACAAAACCTTTCCAGCTTCTCTGCTCTAGCTTGCTAGTTTTACTTTCATTTCATATACCTCCACAAACAAAAACTTCATTTTCTTTTGCAGTTTTGTGCAGAGGAAGCACAATTGGAGTTTGCTATGGAAGAAATGCTGATGACCTCCCAACTCCTGATAAGGTTGCTCAGTTGGTCCAGCAACATAAAATTAAATACTTGAGGATTTATGACTCTAATATCCAGGTTCTCAAGGCTTTTGCAAACACTGGAGTTGAACTTATGATTGGAATTACAAACTCCGACCTACTACCATTCTCCCAATTCCAATCCAATGTAGATACATGGTTGAGAAACAGCATCCTTCCTTACTACCCGGCTGCAAGGATCACATATATAACTGTTGGCGCTGAAGTAACAGAAAGCCCTGGTAATGCCTCTGCCCTAGTTGTACCTGCCATGCACAATGTCCTTGTGGCCCTAAAAAAAGTTGGTCTGCATAAAAAGATCAAAGTTTCAAGCACCCATTCCCTTGGGGTTTTGTCTCGTTCTTTCCCACCATCTGCAGGGGCTTTTAATAGCAGCCATGCATTCTTTCTGAAACCCATGCTGGAATTCCTCGCCGAAAACCAGTCTCCTTTCATGATTGATATTTATCCTTACTATGCTTATAGAGATTCCCCAAATAACGTGTCTTTGGATTATGCCCTATTTGAGTCGTCTTCAGAAGTGATCGATCCAAACACTGGTTTACTTTATACAAATATGTTCGATGCTCAAATTGATGCCATTTATTTTGCCTTGATGGCTCTGAATTTCAGAACAATTAAAGTAATGGTCACTGAGACAGGCTGGCCATCCAAAGGTTCATCCAAGGAGAAAGCTGCAACTCCTGATAATGCCCAGACTTACAACACCAATTTAATTCGTCATGTCATAAACAATTCTGGTACTCCTGCAAAGCTTGGGGAGGAGCTAGATATTTATATTTTCTCATTGTTCAATGAGAACAGGAAGCCTGGTATAGAATCTGAGAGAAACTGGGGTTTATTTTATCCAGATCAAACAAGCGTCTATAATCTGGATTTCTCTGGAAAAGGTGTCCTTGAAATGCCTGCAGACAAAAATTCGACCAGTTTTAATGGAACAACTTGGTGCATTGCTTCAAGTAATGCTTCCCAACTTGACTTGCAGAATGCCATAGATTGGGCATGTGGATCTGGCAATGTGGATTGCTCTGCTATTCAGCCTAGTCAACCGTGTTTTGAGCCTGACACTCTTGTCTCCCATGCATCATATGCATTCAACAGTTACTACCAGCAAAATGGGGCTACTGATGTTGCATGCAGTTTTGGAGGTACAGGAGTTAAAGTCGACAAGGATCCAAGTAAGTATCTAACATACTCCAATTTCATTCAAATTTCACTCCTCGGTTTTTCTTGTTTCACGTGCAGGAGTGCTATCCCTGTTGGCTAGGAAGTACTAGTGTTTCTTGGTTTGAAATAGTATGAACTGGCACTGTCAAATTACCTTCCCTTTGCAGGGACTTGATTTAGCAAGTACATCGAAAAGCTGCTTTCACGGTGCTCCAATATGGCTATCTTATTTATTTTTTGTTAGCCCAGTAACCTTACGTTTAACTAAAGGCAGTTGCCTCTGGTTTGCTCAACTTGTTAGAAAATTACATGCCTGGGATTTATGTTTGACAAGATGATATTTTTCCCAATTTTAAAACTTTTCTGCATCTGTATACCTTTGGTGAAGTTGCTTTATTGATGTTCCGATATGGTTTCATTGTTTTGTTTTATCATTTTTTTTTTATTTAGCTGTTTAAGAGTATTGATGAACCTTAAAATGCGCTTTTACTCACTTGAAAAACTGTCTATTTTGCAGGCTATGATAATTGCATGTATATGATCACTGGGTAAGTTCGACAACCATTGTTTTGATTCAACACCACTCTTGTTGTTATGACGTGCCAAAAATATCTTGAATTTATCACAGGACCAACAAAACAGCAGCAAGTAACACAACAGCTATTGCCTCGACTTCCTCCTCCACCCAGAATAAAGCCTATGCATGGATTTCTAGTTTTCTTCTAATGACTTCCATCGTGTATTTTTTTATTTGAGCATTAGTAATGGACATGGAAGCAGGATCGTGAAGGCACAGTGAAGTCCGACCAGAAAACAATGGAGACCTCATTAGGTGCGGCCAGAGGCATCATTTTGTTAGTCGACCAAAAAGCAATGGAGACCCCATTTGTTGTGGCAAGAGGCATCGTTTTGTTTTGTTTTTGCTTGTGTATATCCTGAGACGCTATCAAAGAGCTATTCGCCACCCTAGTTTTGTATGATTTAGTGCTTGTTTAGGGAAATGCAAGACCCGTCATCTTAACCACCCTGTGTTATATGGTTTGTTCTTCTCATCATTTTTGCAAGTATGGGATCAGTCTTCTGTTAACACTACTAGTGGCTGTTAGAATTGCAGAACCTCGTAGATCAAGCTCAAATCTCGAACTTGTGGAAAATGAAAAAAAAAGCATGCCATTGGTTCTCTTTCTTTTATCGCAAATCCCATGATTGCAGGAATTCCACCAATTTCTTATCTACACTTTTCCTGCATTAGAACAAGCATTTCTTAGGTTGCCCTGTCGATTAGAAACCCGGTCTGCATTTAGCTTGCTATTGGTTGGTTGAAAAACATTTTCTGTTTAGTCAACTTTCAGATGGCTGGACTTGGACCTGATATTTGGTTGAAAACGATCGGGGATGAGCTGGAGGCTATATGAAAGGAGGCGAAAAGCTCTTCAAAATAACATCGATACATGATTCAACTCCACATTTAAAGATGATTAAGTTCCATGAATCAGGAAAGGAGTTGGGGTGTAAAACAATGTACATGTGTGCTCCCGAATCTTCTGATGGATAATCGGTCACCATTCTCCTTTAAATATTTGACTAGTAAAAAATAGTAATTTAATCCGAACCTAAGCGATGAATAGATTGACATTTATTAGATACTAACATAGAGAATTAGTCAAGTATAAATACTGTTAAACCTGAGCTAGACTCCATTAAAATTTAACCCGAAATACATGTTTTCTATTATAAAGATATATTTATTGAACATTCAAATCTTTTTAATATATATTAATTATTTTATTTTTTATTAAATAATAATTAGATACCTGAAGAATAGTTATAAATATCTAAAAAAATATATCCAATAAAAAATAAGTATATGTATAAAAAAAATCCAGGGTACACATTTTCATCCCTAAACCCAGCCCTCTCGGTAGGAGAATAATTGATGCCCAATAACAAGATCATGTCGACATGCATGAGAGATGTATATAGATGTTAATTTCTGTAGGTAATTTATGAAATCTTGGGTGAGGCTCGCTGATTCATGAGTTAAAACATTCAATATATTCCAAGACAGGATAACTTGGTACAACATGACATTACACGAGCAATATCTTCACCTCACAGCATTATGAGAATAACTATCTTGGATAATTCACTGGAGGTTCCAAGTTGCCAACCAAAATTCCCAGATCAATGTCTTTGTCTTCGAACTTTTTGATGAAAGGGTGACTCTGGAAGCATAAAAGGAACAACAATCAATATTCAACTTCTTTTCCTCTTTGGTGAAAAGTTCTGAAACATGAATTTACAAAATGGAGGAAACAATATAATAAGTTACTAACCAATAGGTCCAAGGATGACAACCTTCCCTGAGGATCCTTTTGTATACTACAAATACCACAAAAGACACGATCAGGAATATTAATAGTGAGTGCTCTTCGAGATTTTCAGATAAAAGACTTTACGAAAAAAGAAAATGTTGAATGTTCTTAAGTGAAGCCAATTGGTGCAGTCTATTTTAGTCAATGGAACCGTTATATCCACTAGTTCAACCACAAGAGCCATCCACAGTCCATGTAAAATAATGAACTTTAAAGAAGCAGATAGAATCCAGAAGCCACATAAAAGGAACAATAGATGTGATACTTAAGACAAGATTCACGGCATGCTCTTATAGATTTTTAACTGTGAAATGAATTTATATAAGCTGTTACCAGGCTGATACAAATGAACAGAACTCAGGGGAGAACTGGTCAGCTGGGGCAGATGGCGGGGGACTGTGCACAATGGCTTCTAAAAGCTCGTAAAAGCTTGGCCAGCCTTGATGATCTTCGGATTGCATGTAAGGAAAATGTCCTATTGCACACTCAAGTACTACCAAGCCTAAACTCCAAATATCACTGCTATAGTCATAGGCCCTCCCACTGATTCTCTCCGGCTATAAAGCAACAAAAGAAAAGGAAAGGCTAGTGATATACAAATTACATCACGAATCAGTGGTGCGCAGAAAAAATATAAAAAATAGAAACCAATACAGATGATTAAATGAAAATAACAATAAGATAGTATACTGATAAACATAACAACCAAACAAGAAACTCAGTGATATGAAGCAAGAACAGAAAATTAAAACCGATACATACCGACATGTAATTATAAGTACCAACGAAAGTATCCCTTTGGCCCATAGAGCTTGCTAGCATTGCACTCACACCAAAATCAGTTATCTTCACTTCACCCTTTTGGTTTACCAATAGATTGGATGGTTTAATGTCTCTGTGTATGACATGCCGCTCATGGTGCAGGTAAACAAGACCCTGCAAAACCTGAAATGCATACATAAATGTTGAGCCAGAGGGGAAAGGAAAACCAGCCCAAGGATTTTTATTTCGTAGGAAAATTTCTAAATTCCATGAAAGAAGAATCAAACCTGCTTGCAAACGACAGCCAGATAAGGTTCAAGGATTGTTTTAACTTGTCTGATAACATCTGCCAGCGACCCACGATTCATGTATTCTAATACAAGAGAAATGGCCCCATTGTGATAGAAGGAGTGGTAGCAAACAACAACATGTGAACACTGTGAAGCTTGGTTTATCTTAAGCTCCTGAACAATTTGTTTACGAATATCTTCTTGGATATTCATCTGGATGACCTGTGAAGACAGATATGAGTTGTCGTCGATTTACTTTCAAGTTAAAAAAAAAAAAAAGTGCTGTGAGGACAGAGATTTATGTGAAGAGAGGAAAAATGGACACCCATGATTTCAAATGCGGAGAAAGATTAAGAAAAAAAATTGAAAAAAATCGATTGTTGGGGGGGGACAATGACCTTCAAGGCAAAAAGTGAGCCAGCCCATTTATGGCGAACCAGTTGCACAACACCTCCACTCCCTTTACCAATGACTTTGATGGTCTCAAGGTCTTCCAATGAGAAATCAAAATCAACTTCTTTGCTGTCGAGAGGCTGCACAAATAGATGATTAATTTTAGAAAACAGGAAAAGATCAAATCAATTGGAGTAAATAATTAATCACAAACTTACAACACGGGATTCCTTAATGTTTTCTTCAGAGATGAGCCGCAAACCTTTCTGATTTAATAGCAAATCTCCGTCATGAAATGTACCACTTGCGGTCCTGATATTCCCAATTGAATTTAAAAATATCGAGATTAATGCTATACTTATCATCAACAGCAAAAAGAAAAAGGAATGTTGAAATTGATCTTTACAAGAAGTTTGTGATCGATGTTTCTTGAGCTGGAACGGTCAGCTTGAGTTGCTGCAGTGGCTTCTTGCTCTTCATCTTCGAACTTAGGGTTTCGATCTTGGTTTTTTTATTTAGTATTATTTTCAAAAGATAAGAGCGCTCCTTCGTGTAGTTGTCGGGAGACTACACAATGGGAGGAGGAGTATGTATCCTATCAAATTCAAACAAACGGAAGACCGCGCACTGAATTTCGAAATTAGCTTCAAATACGTGGCTATTCCTCGAGTGTAATGCTTTCTTATTATCACACCGACTGCCCCAAATATTTTTAACTTTTTCACAACATTTTGTTAATCAACTTTTATGACAACACCATGACAAATTTGGGTTCTCTGAGACGTAATATGATGATAAAAAATTTAAGATTTGTATAGTATATTTTGAGTTCGAGTTAGGACATGTATCTCTTATAAAAGTCTGGAACAGCTAGAGTTGTACTCGCTTACTCGAATCTACAAAATATGCTTTCCAGAAAATAGGGTTTCCTCGAATAAAAAAAATGATAAATTTGATTATTTTTTTTAAATTTCATCTTCAACATTTGATTTGTTAAAGATTAAGTTTTGTGATTTTTTCATATATAGTATTCCAGTATAATAATTTGAGTTATTAGTTTGAACAATTAACATAAGTCGACATTCTTTTTTATCTTATTTTCACGCTTTGATTTATTTTAAAAAATTCATTATTCAACGTTGCTTTTTTTCCCCACTTCTATTATTTTATTCAATTAAATTTATATGTATTATCATTTGATTTAATTAAAAAAATCATTAAATGCGATTGGGTAAATGACTTATGTTATAAGATAAAACATTTTAATTTATATTTATATCTTGATTTTTTTAGTTTTGGTCTTGAAAACTTTAGGGTGTTTTCATTGTCCATATGAATAGTGAAGCACTTTTTTTTTAATTCTCCAATTTTATTTTAAAAAAAGATCAACTTGCCAACTTTTTTCTTTCAATTTCATCCTTCAATATTTTAATAATTTTGAATTGATCATAATATTTTTTTTTTCTATAAGGCTATCCTAGAGCACAAGCTATTTTAAAATTAAATTGATTTATTATAACAATTAACATGTCATGCACTTTTCAAGGTATGATTAAAAGGTTTTGGTTGAATAATGTCTTCCCATATAATATTGGGTTGATTTATTCAATCAATTTAGTAAAAATATAATGAGAGGAATATTAACTCATTTAAGAAATAAAAAAAAACTTAAGGTCATTGTTTATATAAAAATAAACATATAGTTGTTGATCATAATGAAAAGAGGTTAAAATTGATCATGGATAGTATGAATGACTAGAAAGTTTATGATCAACCAGAGGCAAGGTAGATGAAACATTGATCAACCATGAGAATTGATCAATTATAGAAAGGGAGTCCATGTAATTGATCAAGATGAAGTGATCAACCAAAAAGGAAAAGTTCTCATGATTTACTGAAATGTCAAAGCCTATACAAAATACGAATTCTCAGTTAACCATCTCATTAAAGTCATATAACATGTTAGGATTCATGTATTTATCAAATAAGAAGCTACATTTTTGTTTTAATATAATTTGTACTAAGATTCAACAAGTAAACTCTTTATTTCATATGAACATTCTATATATGATTAGGTTTAAGAGAGTAAACAGGACTTTAACATTGGCATAAAATATAAAAACTATGGCTTTTTGTACTATGGATTGCATTATGGATATAGACTCGTTTTACTATGGATTGTGGCAATGTAATGATGCTTTTATCCTTGATTTATCGGTAAGCTAATTCATGTTATGAGAGTTTTTTAAGGTTTTATGTTTCTCTTTTTTTCTAAACAAATGGGCTACAAACAAGGACTTTTTAAATAAATAAAGATGTTGCATGAAAGAGAAATGACAGAGACAAGGAAAATGAAAAGAGAAATGATGGCAATCAATGAAAGAAATGATGTGGTAAAAAACCCCTTTTATAAGTTTCTCTTTCTTTTCCTAAACCAAAGAGATTGGAGAAAAAAAATGACAGAGGTAAGAAGGTTAGAGAGAGAGAGAGAGAGATGAATGAAACCAAATCAAAGAAAATTAAGGTGCATAAAGAAAGACATCATATGGTATTGGTTCTTAATAGCTCTCATTGTCATAAACTATATCATTATACCTCTCTTTTTAATATATATAATGTCTCTTCCTTCCTTTATTTTTTAATTTACCTTTCTTGGTTTTACAATATCTAACTTTCTCCCATCATAACTCAAATCAACACTACTAAAACCACTACCACTTTTGCACCTTTAAAGGTTGCATGCTTACTATATTTCATACCTACAATTTGGAAATTTTATGTTATTTTGATCCTTATTTCTATACCTAGGATGCTACATGAATTTTTAGGTGGCGTGGATATGATCTTATTGACTTTCCCTTCTTACTCCTATTGTAACGGTTCATTCTTTTTTTACCATTTTTTTCTCATGAGATACTTTTTTGTTTTATATTATTTTTGAATAATTGGGTGTTTATAGGATTTAAATTTTGTATTTTTACTTGTCAATTATAGGGTTTAGTATTTTTGTAGGGATTTGTTAATAGTTTGTTTGATTGCTAATAAAAACTATGGTGAATGGGGAAAAATCATATTTTTTGTGAACTAGAAAAGGGTTTTGTTTGGTTGATGACATAATGCTAGACATTGAAAGAAATCTAGAGTTGTGAAAATATAACTACCAGAATTAACAGTTTTATCGATGGAAATATCTGTTTGTATTTGAACTTATGTTCGTTGGTAATTATCTTAGTGACATCCTGTAGACAAAAATCATATGTCAATAAATCTTGTTCTGTGGAGAATCCTAAATTGTTTTTGTTAGATTTGCCTACTTATAGTTAAGAATCCTAAAATAATTCAATGAGAACACAAATACTCATAAACTATGAATTATGGTCACCAAATTTATTGTGTTGAAACTGGGGTGAGAGGGTGGTTGTTAGCTGCAGGGAAAAAATAGAGAAGGAAGAAGGAGAAAAAAGAGAGGGGAAGAGGAGGATCGATAGTCTAGGTCACAAATTAAAAAATTACCAACAAATTTACCATTGAAATAAAATTTGTTGGTTAATATGTTAGTAATTATGTTTGGTAATAATGCCACATCATCATAGTTTTAAGGTTTTTTTATCCCATTATAGTTCCATTATTGAATTTACTATCGATACTTATTGACGAACAATTTTCGTCGCCAATAGTGTCTATAAAAGTCACATGCTATCTTATATGTATATTTTTTTTAATTCTTTTTTCCCAATATAATTATAATGACATATACCAATAGGATATTTTTGTTTGTATTTATCAATGGATAAGAATATGAAGAAAAAAAATGTTGGTAAATTTCACTACAAAACACCAACGAAAAATTTTCATTGGTGTTTTTGTATGTGTTCGTTGATTTTCTAGTAGTGTATTAGTTTCATCCAAGTCCATGAAAAGAGAAGACTCCCCCTTTAGAATTGGTATTGAATATGCGTTCTTAAGCATTAGTGTGGTCTAAAAAAGATGCATTGGATGGGGAAATCAAAGTTTTGTTGAGAATGTGATTGTATTTGAGAATGCGTGTATTGATTTCTTATATTTATAATGATATGAAAAATTACTCTTCAGTAGAACATTATTGTTGTTAAGACATTATAAAGTCTTAGTAGTAATCTTATTATCCAAAACTTTTTCATTAAACCCCATTACCAACCTAGTAAGCTTTGGTAGAGAATATTTTTTTACTCATAAAGTTTTTAATATCAAGTGTTTAGTAATATTGATTTCTAGTGGTTTCTAATAAAGTTCAAACGAAAGGATTTCCAAGTTGTGAAATATAAGGTTATTGATAAGTTAAACAAATGATGATGTGAATCTTTTAAAAGGAATTTTGTTTTTGTGGTGCCACCCACGATTGCAAAAAAGCTGAGCGATTGAGTGTTTGGTTAATTTTAAGAAGTAGAAATTTGATATGAAGCCCACACAATTAAATAATGGAAACGACATTCTAAGATAAGTAGCTAATACTTGTTTTTCACCTGCTTTTCAATTTCTATATAATAGAGAAGTTAAGAGAAAGGAGGGAGGGGGGGCAGGGGGTTAGGAGAGAGAGGGGGGGTTAGTGGAATATATTACTTATTATATTTTTTAATATTAAAATAATATAAAAATCTAAAAGCTTAGTTAAAATATAAATAAATATATTAAAAGGATATCACAATATAACTTTTATCTCGCAATTCTAATTTTATTTTATATAATATTATACTAGATGTTGTTTCTCGATTAAATAGTTAGGGATCGTAGAGGCCTTTACATATAGATTTAGTTCATGATAAAATTACAAGTAGTTTGATGAAAGAATAAAAAGAAGTGTTCAATTTACTTAAATTATTTATTACATTATAAATTATTAATATAATATTTAAATATACATACATACATACATACATACATACATGTGAGTGTGTGTGTGTGTGTGTGTCTTTATGCCTTTTAAAGTAATTTCACAAGTTGAAAGCAATATGAAAAGCTTGATAACCAAATACTTGAAACTATTTTTCATTAACTTCAAACTTAATCACAGTTTTAAACAAACACTTCAAAAATTATTTTGAAATGCAGCTAAAATGCTTTTCATGAAACTATTTTTTTAAACTTCAACCACAAAAGCAAAAACAATACTAAACTCCCTAAAGCTTGTTTCCTTTATAGATTTCTCAATCATTATCTCAATTTCTCCTATTTTTTCTTTAGGAATGGATTAATAACGTATTGTATTTAATAATGAAAAATTCTTTGTAAATATGGTTGTATCAAATTTACAACAAATAATCTATTTTGAATGAAAAAACTTTACAACAAATTATCTAATCTTAATAAAAAATAATTAAAATCTCATCCATTTATCTAAACCTTGAAATAATAAATACCATTCATTGTTTACTCATGCTCTCCGATATCAATTAAAAACAAAAAAAATTAATTAACTTGAATCTCTCTTCTTCATCGTTGAATTGATCTTCAATCACCCCTCCTCTCCTCATGCCTCCTTATCTATCATCGCCTCTCCCTAACAACTTTTCTCCCAAGCTAGCAACCGTTGTTTTACAAGTAATTAATTTCACAACCCTAATTGTTTAGTGATTGTCCAAAACACTCTCTACTTTGTTTAAGTCCTGTTAAAAATAACGCATCCTCCTCCTCTTTTGGAATGTAGCATTTATTTCTAGGGTTTGGAGGAAGAGTGATTTTAAAATCCAATAACAACAAGTGGATTTTGAATGCCACTACTGATACTAGCATTCTAGACAATGTTGTCACTACAGCCATTGTTGAGATCCTCATCACTTGTTATCAGGTTAGATGAACATAGTAAAGCTCTTTTTAGTTAGTGTTTTTTTTATCTCCTAGTTCTTGAACATAATAGAGAAGTGAAAGTTGTTATTGAGAATAGTTTTTTAGTCTCATGTCTAGGGTTCAGAGTGTGTTTTGTTCTTCTTGTTTTAGGGTTTTTGTTTGCTTTAGTTAGTCACGATATGCAGTTAAATAAATTGATAGGTTATTGTTTGTCCTAATAAGACAGAGAAGGATGAGATTGTTAAGTGAGTGGTGCAATTGAAAAATGCTCAAGTGGAAGAAGGTTAAACCATGGATGCTGTTATGTATCGGCAGGTGGGGAATCGAGATTGGAACTTGTGGTTTTTCTGATTTGCAAACAAAAAAAGTTGGTATGGGAAGGAAATCTATTTTTATAGATTGTCGGATTGATGATTGGTACCATCCCTCCATTTAGAAACGTACTAATTGGTGATGGCGCTCCTCTTCATGCGATTAAAGATTTTACAGACATGGCTGGGTCAGTATCTTGTCTTTCATGATATGAAGATTCCCAAGAATCTTTTCTTTTATTTTTTAGTAACCTAATTTCCCTAGCATTCTTTCATGTTTTCAGGAAGGTGGCCATTCCAATTATGACTTTGATATTGGGAGCAAATCTTATGAAGGGTAAACGTGACTGCTTGATTTTTGTATTTTAACCAGCTTGCCTACTTTCACTAGTTGCATTGTTGAAAGCATGGAATAATTATCACTATTGATGTTCTTAGTTTTGAAAGGCTCGAAGGTGCCACTCTTGGTGATTGTTGGTGTAGTGGTCATTAGATATATTGTTTTGCTATTTTTGGGAGTAGTTATCATTAAATATACAATTTGTTTTGACTTTGTGCGCTCAAATTTGTTATATTAGTTTATTCTTCTCCTTTAGTTTGCACTTCCTCCAGCAATCAACGGAGGTGTTTATAGGTCCTATTATGCCAAAGATGGCTTTATGGATTCGCCTGCTAGACTAGAGTCTCCTTGGTAGTTCTTTAGGTATAAATCTTCATCCTTTTGTCTCTCATTTACTTTAAAGAGATGTTGGTATTATTATCTTGTTAAGCATATAGATTGACATTGTCAGATTTTCTTCTTATTTGGTTCTTGAATATGCTTTGGAAAAATGAAGAAAGAAAGGTGTTTTTCATGCATTTTTGTTTCAGTTATGCATTCTCTGACTCAGATTGAATGTTGTTTCAGTTATGCATCTTATGCACACATTGAAAACTCAAAGTAAGCATTTTTATGCAACGAAATGATTTTTTTTTATTTACATGTTCCCATTCGCTTGTTGAGAATTTGTGCTCTTATAATTTCAGGTATGTGGTAAAAGGGACAAAAAACAATTATATGAACTTATTGGATTTTGTGTAGATAGAAAAATATGTGGAGGAGCTTGCACCTGCCTGGACATTGGAATTATCAAGCATGTTTCACTCTCCTGAAAATGCAGAGCAGAGATGAGGAGCGATTGTTGTTCTGAGTGAATGGCTGAGGCAAGGCCTTGATGTGGAAACATCATGCAGAGTCCAAGATTAGCCATGTTTTCTAAGACAAGCACTTAATAGACTCATGGCTATATAAATAATTGATCTCCTTTATTGGTTGGTTACAAAACCATTTGCACTTGTATGCAAGCCCGGTGGACATGTTGTGATTTGGAAACTAGCTTATGACAAAGGCATTTTCAAGTGGTTTTATGATCATGATAGAAAAGGTGTTATTGTGCGACAAGTCGATAATGTTGTTGTTGTCATGGATTTGACCTTTTTATTGTAGTGATTGTCTCGCACCATAATTGTATCATTTTTTTATTGTATAGTGTTTTATTTGCATATGTAAGTTTAACTAAATTTTCAATTGTATTATGAAATTTCCACATGTAAGTTTATTGAATTTTTTATTGTATTATGAGTTTTAATTTACTGAATTTTTATTGGAGCCATATTTAGTTTTAAATATTAATGATGTTTCAATATGTTATACTACTTTCAAAATATCACACATAATTAATTAAAAAATTAATAAATCAGGAAAACTCATATTGATTAAAAAAAAACAGCAATGATGATTAGAAATGAAACATTAGCAAAGGAATTTTCGTTGAATTACAAGCAATAGAAATTTCGATGCTGAATATTACTCAACAAAGGGGATTAACAAAGGAATATCCATGCTAATTTATTTTCTCTGCAATGAATTTTTCTTTGCTAATTTATCTCCGATGAATTTGCATCGTATATTTTCCAATGTAAATTTCATTGTTAATATTTTTTAGCAATAAATTTCCTTGTTATTAGCAACAAATTAAATGGTTGTTGATGTCCCTCTTTTTTAGTAGTGTTAGGAATTCATTGAGGATATGACAACTCTTACAAAATAATTTTTCCTTTGCATAACTGTAGTTTTTCCTTTTCCTTATAAACATTAAAGGTCGGTGTTCTTGATGAAATTTATAAGTTGATCTAAAATTAGTCATGTTGGCATATTTTTAGTATATATACTCAACAAATGATTGCGACCTCGTACCTAATAAGCAATATTTTATGTTATATTTGTCAATTTAAATTTCCATGTCCACTATTAATTGTTGTGATATTTATCATTAAGGTATTCAGAAGAAAAACAAATTTTATCTTTCCATTGTATAAAAAAAAATGGTTATCATCTTCTTAATTTTATCATATGTCCATCATAATCTTTACCAAAATATTAAAGCAATGTTATAAGGAGATGAGGTTTCATTGACAATGAATATTTGATTCAACAAAATCAAGGGTCTTGATGATGAGAACCAACCCACACCAAGCGTAATCATGCAAATGACCAATTAGTGTTGCCAAATAGGTCTATTACAAGAGTAAGATGGACCTAAAAAGACAGAAGATGCCTATAGAGATTAAATGATAACTTTAATTCATCTAATCCAAATACAAGAAGGATCCCATTTAAGTTCTGAAAAGGATTAATATGTTAGGTCCTATATCAACCTTGATTTTGACATATTTTTTCTAATATTACATGGAGTCCATGTCATCATATTATTCTTATAAAAAAGTTAGAAAATTCTTCTAGATTACTTCCTAAAGAAGAGAGGATTTTTAGCATTCAAAGAAAAAGTTTCCTAGTCTACAAAGGAAATTAATGAGTTATCAAATTGATTTTCGAAGTTATAAGGATTATTTAATGATTCTCATAGTCTAGGAAACTTAAAATTCAACAATATTGAAAACCAGATTAGATTTCTTTATCTTATGCTTATGTGGCTACAATTTAAATTTCTTATTTTTAAATTCATATTTTGTGCTTTAGGGTTTATAAACATCTATTGGGTTTAGATACTTGAAGATTTGAGAATGATTATAAGTGAGCTTTATACGATTCCATATCCTTGGCTAATCTAGGGTTTAGCTTAGGTTAAAAACATATATGTAACCTATATTTCAAATTGTATTTTTTGCTTAATGACATACAAATTATGGATGCAACTTGTGTGCTTGTGCAAGTGAGAATTTTCTCTTCCTTAGATCTCTAAAGAACTAAAAACGGCTTATCGAGGTTCAATTTACTTCGCGATATCAATCAATAGTTCTTGTTCGCAAATTGTCATTTGTTAGATGGAGGTTCAAATCTAATAGTAATAATGTCTAGCTACAAGTTATCTATGTGTCATATTTTTATCAAATCTAATTTACTTGGTTTTCCGAGAATTATTGTCTTTGCATATGAGTTGCTTGATTGCGTGTTCAAGAGGTTCACATCACTTACCTAGTATAATTGGTATGTTATTTAACTTTATTCTTGTCCGTTATTTTTTAATTAAGGACAAAGAATTGCATGTATGACATCTATGCTTGTCATCTCTATAGGTACTAAGGTTGTCAATATCGTTTCATTCCGGTCGGAACGTTCTGTGTCATTGAAAAACCAAGACGAAACGACGTCGTTTTCGTCTCGGTTTTAATTCTGACCCATTCCGAAAATACCAGCCAAATTCCATTCTGAACGTCTCAGTACCGTTCCGGGTGTGTCGTTTCGGCTTTAAAATCCTCCTTATTTTGATTAACTTGTGATTGTATTTTTAGTTTTGAGATTATGCTTGTTTGGCTTTGTGTTTGTATTTTATAATTTAAAGTTAACTTATTTTGAATTTTAATTATACTTGTCAAATTAATATTTTAATTTTTTTCATATATATATATATATAATTAATTATTTATAAATAATACAATCCTAAAACCAAATCGTTCCATGTCAATAAAAAAAACCGAACCGGCAATCAGAATGCTATTAAGAACCTTGATAGGTACTGGAACAAACCCCCCGGTTAAGTAGGAAGCCATACCAGTAGGTTTTTACATGGGTTCGGCCACTTCTCATATATATTTAAAAAGTAATCAATGTTATATGATTGAGACATTTAATTTCAATGCAACTCGTGGGTTTTTTTATATAGGTTTTATATTAATGTGGAACGTGCTACCACATCCTCAGGTGGTGGTGTTTTTTTTTAAAAAAAAAGAAAATAAAGAAACAAGAGGATTCATTATGACCTAGACATGTTTAGTACGACGATGTCCTTTCAAGCAACATGCAATGTATGGTAAGCATCGCTGCAGTATTCTATTATATTTTTTTTGTCATTGGAAAACGAATTATTATAATAATGTTTATATATATCGTTTGATGATGTTGCAATGATGACCCACTTCAATTCAAAGCTAGATAGGTTCTATAATTCGATTGTCTACATTTGTTTTCTTCTTCTTCAAAATACTACTGCATATGTAGTATTTTGAAGTGCATAACCTAATTCTTTTATTTATTTATTTAATTTGTCGGTGAATTTCTTTATTAATATTAGTGTTTGGATCCATTTACATGCATTTCAATTAATTTTATAGATCCTGAAGTTAATGATAATATAAATCTCAAAGTATTTATTATATTAATAATTATAAAATTTAAAAATAAAATCACAGAAAAAATAAATTCTTCAATATTAAACTCTTATCACTATGTCAATAAGGCTGATTTGTTAATCTTGATTTTCCTTTACGTGTTTAGGTTTGTATACCATTGAGAGCATAGGAGTAGCTTGACAATGGGGCGGGAATTCTATATATAAGGTATGCTTGAACTATGACAAGACAACGATATTTGGGCATGTAAAGGTGATTAGTTTAATAGTCCATTTAATTAGATGATTACTTCAATTAAAGGATGCTAATTTTCTCGAATTGTTTTGCTCAATGACAAGTTATTGAGTTCTTTCGGCCATGTTCGTCAAATGAATATTTGGAGATCTTGAAGAAGGAACAATTACATACATCACCAACGTGCAGGGCATATCACATTTTTACTTCAAGTTAGTCTTTGTTCCCTTCTTTGTGCAACATGACATGTAAATTTACAAAACAAAAATAAATAAATGAAAAGTAATAAGATCTAAATTAATACACTAAATTATTTGTATTAATATTGAAACAATTCTCCCCAGCAATGGTGCCAAAACCTGGGTGCATCCTCCCTAGACTTATACCACAAGCACATGGATCATGACATGTAGAATACGGTAATTTGAGTATTGTATCCATAGAAAGCTGATTCAAGCACTAATTTATTTATTTATTTTAATTCGAGAAAATCTTATTCTCTTTTGGATATTTTTTGTGGGTATGAGTTAGACGATTAAATCTATGATTATCCTAAATTTTTATAAAGTGAACATGTTCAAGCTTAACTTGAGACATACAATGCAGATTTCAAGCTCTTTATCACCACAGACATTAATTTATCAATACCATTTATTATTTAAAAGATCTCAAATTTGAATAACAAAATGCATTTTTTTTTGTTTAATTACAAAACAAAGACAAAGGTTTCTATAACGTAAGATTTTATCAAGTGAAATCCTTCCATGAATTTGAATATACCTTTTGTATATGATATTCTTTTTCAAGGTTTAACACACATATATATATTGTCCTTAAAGGACGTGATGTGATAACAAGGGGTTTGAAATTTGTACAGCAGATCTTGAGTTTAAGTAAAGGCGTGCATCTCTTGTAAGAGTTTGAACAACCGGGGTTTTACTCGCACATCTAAACCCACAAAAGATGTTTTCTGGAAGGTAGAGTTTCCTCGGATTCAAAAAAAAAAAGGAGCTTACATCTATCTTAATCTTATGTCTACTTCCATTATCATAGAAATCAATATAAATCCAATAAGTTTTGTAAAATTCTTGAATATAGACCACGACGGTGAGTATTTATTTCTAAACTACACTTCCAAGGTTTGATGAATCCATGAAATGATATCGAACTTCAACTTTCGTTACATCCCTAAACATGCAATTCATGACCAGTTAATTACAAGGATGAAAACCAATATCATCAAATTGCAATCAACAAAAGCTAAATTTAAATCATGTAAAGAATTCAAAGATGACATCAGGGTCCTAAAATAAGAAAATTAGTTCATTCTTAATCTAAGCATTTAAACACGATGAAAAGGAAAAGGAAAAGGAATTAAAAGAGAAACTCGTATGAAGAGAGCAACATTTCGTCAAGCTCCTCTTCCATGGATGCTTTTTTCTTTTGAATTGTATAAGCTCTCTCTCCCCTCCTATTCTCCCCTCATTTTCTTTATGACGAACCTCCTTATATAGTGATTATTTATTTCAAATTTTCAAATAAATAAATGATGATAGGCTGTCATGGATTCTTCCCACGTTCTTCCAAGTTGTCGAAGCTATCCAGAATGTCCAGCATGCGGTTCACCCACTTCCACTAAAGTTTCCCCGTGATGATGTTCGAGTTTAAAAAAGCGTTAAACAATATGGATGTAGACCTGTCGAATATCTTTCCAGATAATGTAGAACCACATCATTTGGGTGTCTATATACCGAGATATGTCCAAAATACCTATAAATGTCTCGTATAATGGTAGATGCTGAAAAAGTGTTCAGCATAAGAAATGTTCATGCATCACTTTCATGTCCATGGCAGAAATAATAACATGACTTGCATGTCTATAATGTGTGTTCTCGGACAGAACATAGAAACATGTCCATGTTTTCTGAATTTTCCAGCTTGTGTTCCATCAACTTGTACCAACTGAATGTATATCTATCAATGATCTTTCCATGGATATAAGAATCATGTTATGTGGACATATAAAACATGTTTTACACCCAAATTACCGAGATGGTCCATGAATTTTTGGCAGGAATAAGCATTTAGTTTTTACATTTTTTCTTAGTACTAAATCTTTTTTTTTTTTAACTTGCTTGTTGCATGCCCAAAACCAAAGAAAATATATTGTTGCTATGTTGAAACCAACCATTGACTTTGATTCAATAGGTTATGTATATAACCTATTGAATATTGGTATGAGCATTGTCTCTGTTTTAGATGTATTGTATTTGAATATTGAATGTTAAAAATTTAATAATTTATAATAAATATTTGAATATTAAATTAATTTACTAATTCAAAATATATTTTGATTATTTATTTATTTTTTATATTATTGATTTTTAATTTTTTTTTTTTAAATTCTAAAATAGTAGTGGCGGAATTACAAAGGGAATGTTTGGTTGATATTTTATAGAGAGTTGAACTGAAATTACTTAAAATTCCATTGTCACCAATGGCTCTACCAATGGAATGGTTTGTTGGTACTTTCCAGAGTGTTGGACATAAATTACTCAAAATTTAACTTTTATCAATGGTTCTGCCAACATATCGATGTGTTGGTAGTTTCTAGAGAGTTGGATATAAATTACTCAAAATACCACTTTTACCGATACCTCTACCAACGGAACAATCCGTCGGTAATTTCCAAAGAGTTAGATAAATATTATTCAAAATACCACTATTACTAATGACTATACCGATGAAATCATTGGTAGATGTTAACGATGGAATCACCAACGATATCATCTGATGGCCGCATCGATAGAATATATCGATGGAATTACAATCGATATTTTTGTTGGTATAATTATAGTTGGTATTTCAGTTGGTGAGGACACTGTCAATGAAGTCACTGACGGTAACTAAATTATCGACAATAAATTTACCAATGTAAATTTCTCGTACTTGTATTGGTCAGGAAACTAATTACGAACGGAAATTACATTATAATACCAAAGAAAATTTTCTATGGTAAAACAATTAATTTTGGTAATGGGTTGAGAATATGCCAAATTGGTTTAAAAGAATTAAAGAAAATACAATTTTAAGAAATTGTTTCAAAAATATATATTTTTTTAAAATGTTTTTGAATTTATGAGAAATTAGGAGGATAGACAATAAATGATGAAAAACATAACAAATATAATCATTAACTTAATACAAATTATATTTCAATAAAAAATAAAAATCACATAGAGTAAAAACTACATATTCTTATTCCCAAATAAAAAACACCACAAGGAACAATATAAAAAGAATGTTATTGACATACTATAAATCATGCATTAGGTAAAGATATATCAAACATATTGGCTATCAAAAATTGGTGAAAAATATATTCAGATTAACATTCTTCCACTGATGAGACTATAAATAGTATAGTTTTTTATTTATATATATATTTGCTCAACTGCACTACATTCATGCATTTCATGCATGTCAACAAGCATATATTATTGCAAAAAACTTTTAAAATGCAATTTTTTCATAGGAATGAATTGCAATTTGACAGCAAATTTACAATTCAATGAGAACGATTGGTATTAAGATATTAATGATGTGATTGCATAAAAAACTATTATGCATTTGAAACCCTTTTTGGTCATCAATCATTGTTAGGTTTCCCAAAACTCATAAACATATTTAAAATTGTAAGAATTCTTTTTTGAGTTTTACGAATATGTTAGACAAATCTAAAGTTCTTTAGGATTTATACAAAGATGACTTGAAGATGTAATGCTCTGTGGCTTTGAACAATTTTTTAAAATAGTAATCTACATAAACCATCAATGAGAAGTATCTTAAAACTTTTTAAAAGAGAAAGATTGTTATAACTTTGAGTGAGATTGCAATACCTTTGAGTGCTAGCTCAATTCTTCAATGTTTTAGTTTTTGTATTATTCCTTATTTTTATATACTAAGAAATATAACTTTATGTATATAAATTTAAATGGTAAAATATCAATTTTTCCTTTGAATAATATCAAATATATTAGTTTAGCATGATTTTAGAATTTATTAAATAAAGTCCATACTTAAGTATTTCGAGGTCTAGAATTGTAACCTCTAGAGTTGTGAAGTTACATTCCACAATCAATACTATTTGAGAAGATATTTAATATTTTTCTTAATTTACCGAGGGTGATGAGTCATTATTCAAATATTTTATAAAGTTTTTATTATACATAATATCTTCTTTCTATTACTTTAAATTAGGATAATATATGGTCAAGATAAAAAATAATACCTTTTATATAAAATAACCTAGTGATATCAAGTTTAATGATCACTTACGTAACTATCACATGTAGCTTTCTATAAACATAGATGATCCTTTCAAATAGAATCTCTTGCATATCAATTTAGTATAAATATTATTTGACAAATATTTACATATTAGTTTTAGGTATCTATGATACCTCATTTTATGAAACCACTTGCTTCATTTCATAAGAGAATAAACATAATATGCATTAATTTCAACAACTCTAATATATTTATAGTTCTAATTATAGAATATTGACCCAAGACATTTAAGAATAATGTTTTGATATAATAGAACTATCATAATTATAACTCCTTTATAATATTTTATACAAAATATTTTTTGTTGCAGTGACTTACCTTTACTATAGATTCATTAATCAAATATAATTTAATATGAAAGATACTTTTTTATTCATAATAAATATATTTTACATGAATAAATTCAGTGTTACATGTAACTAACCGATTAGTTACCATATATATTATTAACAACTATATCTTTTGATTTCTTTAGATTTAAAGTTTATGGACCATTATCCCACATCCAACTACCTAATATTGGACTAGTGGACTAGTGGGAGTTTATAGATAGCTTCAGCAACTAGTTTATGTAAAGAGCCAAATAATTATTTCATTATTTGAGGTGAAAATGTTTTTAATGTGTCTTTAATTTAAACTAATTTCAATAATCACAAAATTAAATATTTGATTAACAATTTAGAGGTTTTTTTTTTTATGGAAAAAAGGATGTTTCAAAATCTTGTTTTAGTGAAAACTACATCTTTGTTATTGGAAAAATCAAGACCATTTTATTTTATTAAATCCTTGGAAATTCAAGGTCATCTAGGAAATAAATGTAGGGACTAACTCCACGAGTAGCCTGATTTAATATTTTATTTTAAAAGTATTTTTAAATTTAAATTAATTTTTTAATGTTTTTAATTATTTTTATATACTGATATCAGAATTATGTGTTGATATCAAAAATAATTTATAAAAATCATAAACAAAAAAATAATTTTAAAAATCAATTTAATCCATACTTTGAAACATGTAATTAATCAAATGTTACTTTTTTATACGGGCAGCCCGATTGATCTGAGCCATGCAAAGTGCTCAGATAAAGATAATAGGGGTTTAATCTGCGGAGAATGTCATGATACAAATATAGGCACGCTGTAGCCCCATACGAGGGGTGGGTATGCAGGGAAACAAAGCCCACCATTCCTCAGCGAATATTCACCTTCACACGCAAACAGAAGGAGAGAGTCACGAGCACAAAAACAACAAGTAAAAAATATTGGGGTCGTTCGAATTCGTTTTTTCTTTTAAAAAAACAAAAGGTGCTACCCACACTTGTGGTCTGTATTGTTTGGTCCTCCTCTCTGTCTCCTAGTGGAAGCACCCGTGACGTCTTCCCTCGTGTCTGCATCCCTTTCCATGTCAAATAGGGTTTGGTTAGTAGGTGTAGAGTGGAACGAGTGAGTTTGTTTTTACAGTGGTATAAGTTTGAGTTATGTGTTTTTTTTATACATTTATATAATTTTTAATTTTTAATTTTATAAAATTAATTAAGATATAGACGGACACAACATGATAAAAAAGAAGGGTTTGGTTTGGTTATGGCACCATGTTATTGGTCGGTATGTATTATGTTTTCGAATACAGCGATACCTAAATGGTGTGGAATGGTCTTACCCCTAGGAAGAAAATACGTATATAAACCACACCAGCTAGCCACAGCCAGCGTTCGTATTCTTACCAGTGTTCACAGCTCACGCTTTCTCGTGTAGAACAATGTCAACCTGTCGAGACAACTCTGTCTACGTGTTCGTTATGATTCTCCTCCTCAATTCAGGCCACACACTGTGCCACACCAAGGGATTAAGAACAAGAAACTCTGGAAGAGTGCAGCCGGTGATGAATGCGAGCAGGGTTCAGTTCTCAGAGCAGCAATTCATGAAGTGGGTCACTTTTGTTGGTAGTCTTAAACACTCAGTTTTCAAATCAGCAAAGAATAAGATATTCCCTTCTTACACCCTCATCGTCGCCAAGAATCCATCCCTTGGTGACTTCACAACAATTCAAGAGGCAATCGATTCTCTTCCCTTTATCAATCTTGTGAGGGTGATCATAAAAATCCGTGCAGGAGTTTACACGTGAGTTTTTATCATCCCCCCTCCCCTAATTTATTATCTGTATCTTTTCCGCATTCGGCCTTACAAACTGGCTGAAACATTTCTGGAGTTTGTTCTTCTGTGTCGCTGTGTCTTTTGAAGCGATAGGAAATCAATCTTTGTTTTCGCTTGTTTAACTAGCTAGCAGACTTGACATCGCATAATTTCTTTCTCCATGCCAGATTTTCTTGTTGTTCAACTATATTATAAGCCTATGCCAAACGTATTATTTTTCAGTTAAAATAAGTAAATGTTATTCCACTCAGTACTGAAATTGAAGCAATTAAGTAGAAATGAAATAATCTAACAATATCAGCTACCAGGGAAAGTGAGATTTAAACATACAGCATGAAATTAATCAGTCAAGCATATATGGTTTTGCAGAGAAAAGGTGAATATACCTCCATTAAAATCCTTCATAACTATAGAAGGAGCAGGAGCCGATAACACAATTGTTCAATGGGGAGACACTGCTCAAACACCAGGGGCTAGAGGACAGCCCATGGGAACCTACGGCTCGGCTACTTTTGCTGTGAATTCCCCGTTTTTTATTGCCAAGAACATCACATTCAAGGTAATGTATATTTTGCTGCGAACCCACAATTGTACATTATATTTGCTCTGCGTGCTTCTCGTTGAAAGAGAGACTGTGGTGCAGAATACGACACCGTTGCCAGCACCAGGAGCCATGGGAAAGCAAGCTGTAGCATTAAGAATATCAGCAGATACAGCAGCTTTCTTGGGGTGCAAATTCTTGGGAGCGCAGGACACACTCTATGATCATTTGGGCAGGCATTATTACAAGGACTGCTACATTGAAGGTTCTGTGGATTTCATTTTTGGTAACGGGCTATCCTTATTTGAGGTTAGAATCCTTCATAACTAATTAATTACTTTTAATTGTGATTAAAATAATTATTATTTCTCGAGAGAGGAAAATATAGCTATTTAAGTACAAGTAAATCAATCAATATTATTCCAATTAAATTTGGATGAAATAAAATAATTAAAATTATAACTTACCATCAAACAATCAAGATGTTAGGGAGAAATACAAAAGAAAGCTAATTAACTGTTTTATAGAAGACTATATTTTTTATTTTATTTTTTTTAGAGAAAAAGAGAAGACAGATAGTTGATTACTACCAAATAAAGTTTTTAGCAATGTTGTTGTTAAACCAGCATACATTGCAACTCATTGAACTGCTTGCTCAACCTTTGGATCTGTAAAAGTTTAAAATTAAATTATGTTAAAGTTGATTTAGCGTGTAAAGTTTACTCGCAACTAAATTATTGAGTCAAAAATTAATTTGATTTTAAAAAATAAAAAATATTATTGTAATGTTTTTTTAATTTTTTTTTATATTGGAACGATAATATTTTTTATAAATCCGAGTTAACCCATTCTTGTTATGATCTAGGTCATGGCTAGAATGGGTTTATTAATTTTAGTTTTTTTAAAAAAACTTAATTTTTATTAAATTAAAAATAAACATTTGTATGCAAGATAGAAAATAAAATTATGGAACAAATAAAATATTTTTTTATAGGAAAATATCACTTTTAATTCATATAATTTTTCTCACAATAATTTTTTTTAATTATAAGTACAATCAGAAAAATACATTTAGAAAAACTATAACAATCTGAGCTGAAAATGGAAAAAAGAGTATATATTTAACCAAAATAAATAAATTATCATCCATTCATTTATTTAATATTTAGATGAAAACATGCTATTTTTTTTATAAGCATTATTTTTAATAGAAACATATTATGATCGTTAAGGAAATTTTCATTTAAAAAAGAAAACTAATCGTAAATAAATAAAATTTCTGCACACCAATATAAAAATAATGAGAATAATAAACTTGAGAAAATTATATAACAATGTTTTCCTTAAATAAATATTCTATCATCATTTAATATTACTATGCAAATTATTTTAAAAATCATATAAAAATGTTTTCCTTAAATAAATATACATATTAGGCTAATGCATATTTATTTATAAATAAATGAAAATACTATCAATGAAAGGCCTAATATTTTGAAGAGTGAAAAAACCATTTAAATATTAATTTAATAAATTTATTCAAAAGAGATTTGTCTTTGTTATATATATATAAAAAATCCAAGAAAAAAACCAAGAGTAATTGGGCCTGCTTTTCATAACCCAAGTGTGACCAGCCCAATAAGAAACCCAAGGGGGGCGCATGGGCTTGCGCAAGGTGAGGGACACATGTGTGATAATTTCCTTCTACGGACGCTCACCTCCAATTTCCTTTTATGAATTGTTTTAAATTTGGGACTAAAGTCATAAAATATTATATTTGAAAGTTAAATAAATAAAACTCATTACAATATCTTTTGACTGAAATTAAGGATGCTTGAGTTTGTATTGTCGTGTCATTAATGTGATAAATAATTAACAAAATGATACGGTGTCTCTGAAGGGGTGTCACGTGCATGCAATAGCTCAATTAACTGGGGCCCTAACGGCACAAGGCAGGAGCAGTCTTCTAGAAGACACGGGCTTCTCATTTGTGAACTGTAAGGTCACGGGGTCAGGTGCCCTTTACCTCGGAAGGGCTTGGGGTCCCTTTTCTCGGGTCGTCTTTGCTTACACGTACATGGACAACATTATCATTCCCAAAGGCTGGTATAATTGGGGAGATCCTAACCGTGAATTGTAAATCTCTCTCTCTCTCTCTCTCTCTCATCTCTGCATTAATTTCCAGCTATATACAATTTTGACAAATCATTTTATTATATATATTTCATCATGAAACCTGTTTGTTTTAGTAGCTATTTGAAATAAATGTCAAATGAAAATCAAATTTGTTGCTCTAGATATTAGTTGTGATCATCTAAAAACAGCTAATTAAACTCTCTTATGAACGTAAAATAGAGAGAATATTTGGCACCATTAAAAACAGCAGCAAAACCCTATAAATGCTCTCTTCTGCTTGTGATCATACCGCACACAGAAAGCTGTTTTCTTAGGACGTGTTTGTTTGAGGCTGGAAGCCGGCCTTCACCCTATTCCTCCTCCACGGTATGAATTGTTATTATTATTTGAATCCAAACCATAGACCATGCCACTAATCTCGCTGTCTGAGGGTGTAGGAGCTACCACTTACCCACCAAACAGACCTTCCCGGATCACGGCATGCATGCTGCCGATAACACTAGTATTGCTTTTAGCATTCTGATATAATGATTAATCAACGACAATAATGTTTCAACACAACATGCATAATCCCACCTTGACATGTTTAAGTTGACTTTTCTTGTATATATATATATATATATATATATATTGCAAGCATGCTAATGACGTTGCTCGGATGAAATCCTTGCTATATATGATTTGGCAGGACCGTGTTCTATGGGCAATACAAATGCACAGGACCTGGAGCCAACTTCGCAGGGAGAGTGTCATGGTCAAGAGAACTCACTGATTCGGAAGCCAAGCCTTTTACTTCACTTAACTTCATCGATGGTTCTGAATGGATCAAAATGTAATTATCAATATCATACACCCACCCAGCAGGTAACCCTTTTTTCACTCAGGGTTTGGGCGATTTTTAGGAGAAATCCATTGTTTTCTCTCAAATTCAAGCTCCCTCCTGTCGGGCTGCTAGGTTTTACTCAACCATTAATCAATAATAATAATCAAAAGCAACTTAATTTCCTACTGATTTACAATTCAGCTGTCGAGATTGTTATTTATAGCAAAACATAATCAGATTCATCTCTCAAGTACAATGATCTCTTAACATTAAAAGCACTCGTTAGTAATTCTATATGTGAAGGTTGAAGAAGAACGAAGTAGTTATTTCATCAACAGTAGAATTTAGTAAAGGTGATGAAAGATGATTGTGATGACAACAATGCTAGCGAGCATCGGAGGAGGGGGGGAAGATGGTTATACATAGCATAGTCAATTGATTGTTTATGCAAGGCAATGAATTTATCCATGTAAAACATTTATGTCATGCAAAAAAGTACTATTTATCTTTTATGTTTATTTATGTTTGATTAATAAGTTGAAGGTAAATATTTTTTAGATAAAAATATTTTGGAAAGAAAATTACAAAGTGAATACAATTTTGAGAATTCTTATAGCATCAAAATATTTATTCTTAGATGTTCTCGGTCAATTTTATATTAAAACCGAATATTAAGTACAATTCTAGAAATGCTATTTTTTTATAAAAGAAAACAATTATTGTTATAAGTTCAAATATAAAAAATACTTATAAATAATTTGTAAATGTTTGTCAAATAACAAGTAACTATGTTGATCTTAATAAAGATTATACATGTAGAGATTATTCATGGCAGTTGTGGATGTGATTGTTAAACTTGATATCAGTAGCTTAACTTCTATCTATCTATCTATCTTTAAAAGGAGTGCTATGTTTTGACATTGACTATATGTAATTGTAATTAAAGATATCAAATAGATAGATATCGAATATAACATAAATTATATAAAGATATTTAAATGATCAAGATATGATTCATTTGTTAGTGAATATGCCTTGTAACCAATTAGCACTGATTTTATTCATGTAAACATGTAAAACATGTTTATTATAAATTTATTTTAATATTCATTTGTATTTGATCACTCAATCTAGAGTAAATATAAAACTAATGAGAAAAAATATTTTGCAAAGAAAATAATAAAATTATTATAATTATTTATATTGCATTAAAACATTGTTATTAAATGCACATGGTCAATGTTCTATTAATATTGAATAGTTTTTAGACTTGTTGAGATATAGAGGTATTGTATTCGTTATCCTTATGAAAAAAAAATAATTGCTCTAAAAAACTAAGGTATGAGAGATATAAAACTAATGTGTATGTATTTTTCATATGACATATACATTAAATTAACCCACATGAAACTTTTATATGGAAAGATCACCTATATCTATAAAAAGGTTCACAAAATTCAATTGAGTATCTTATTGAACAAATTCAAATATTAAGGGAGGGGGGATTAGTTGGGAATTTATGACCTAATTTAATTTAAGGTTGTCAAAACGGTGTTATTTTATTTAAATAAAATGATGTATTTTGACCAAAACAAGATGTTTTGGTTCAAAATGATGTTGTTTTGTTCAATATAAACCTAGAAATTAAAGGCAAATGATGCACTACCTGACATTATTCACCATCTTCTCCAAAACACTCTTGAATCATGGTTGAGTTGCCACTTTGGAGTGTCTTTTATTCGTATTTTATATAAAAAAGTGCATTTTGATTATGCTTTTAAAAAAACTAAAAAATAACTATCATAACTACTTTATTATCTATTAGAATTTTATCAATATTTCAAAAACACCACAAAACTAATTAATTTAATTAAAAAGAAGAGAAACTTTTTATAACATTAAATTAGAAAATATTTGTCTTTTTTTTGTATTTGTTTTTTGGATTAACAATAGTTTTGTAAAATTCTTTAAGGATTTGACCAATATTTCAATAACCCTAAAAACTGTAATTCTTGAAAATGAATGACCAACATTTATTATAAAATATTGGATCCATATGTAGGTTAGTATTTAAGTACCAAAAGTTGAATAAAAATTATCAGAATAATATTTGATATATTTAATTGAGAGTTGTGGAAAGCGCTTTTGCTTTTTAAAATATATGAACCCTGTTATGGAACTTACATGAATTCTTCCTATAAAAATTTACTTAAGCATACAAGTTCATAATAAGTTTGAAATGCCAAATTTATTTCATGAATGTAAATATTTTTTTAAGTCATAGAGTGACCATCGCTTAGAAACCAAAGAGCAACTCTAAACCACATTTAGACCATAATGCACCTTGCTAAAGGTAAGGTGTGTTATGGGTGTTAATATATTCCTTATCCATAACCAATTACTCACACTAGAATTTCAAATAAGACTAGTTTGTCTAGGTTTTTTAGGGACCCTAAACCAAACAACTAGTTGGTGATTCTTTGATCCTGACATTATAACGTCGTGAGCATACTTATGCCACTAACCTTACTCGATATGGAGGTTTGTAACTCTAATTTCAATGGTTGAAAACTCAATCAACCAAAATTATGAAAATATAAATGCTTCGGTGAAGAACTTGTCACTTAGCTTCTCTTGGTTAAATATGAATGACATATCTCTTATGGTTTTAATTTAGGATTGCAAATTTCAATTTCTTTTAAATGTCCCCATAATAACCTCTTAAATTTTATTTTTATATAAATTTCATCCTTGCCAAACTCAATTATCAAATTTAAAGTTGACCTATTTTTTTTATTTTAGTCCTTGGTTCAAGATCTGTACATTTTAACCCTCTATTAACAAATAAACTTTTAATTCTTTCAGTTTAACCCCTGATTTTGATCAATTTCAACCTCTACATCCACACACCTTTTTTAATTTGGTTACTAGATTTGGATTTCTTCATTCAAGTTTCTAATTACGTATTAAACTTCAATACATATGTGATTAATCCCTTAATTTAATAAAATTAACTCTTAAAATTGCAATTTAACCCCTAAACTTTAATTTCTTCCAATTAAAACCTAAATTGACTTTAGAATTGATATTTTTCTTGTATTTAAGACATCAATAAATTCAAATAAACCATATAAATTTCATTTAATCCCTTAAATATCCCATTTTTAATTTTATTTCTAAAATTAGAGTTTTTTTTATTGCAAATAGAACCTTCATGGGACAAAAATTCAATGTCAAATTTTCAAATTTTTTATATTTAGATCTTACTCAACTAATCTCTTACAATTTCCTAGGCATTTTGGTGTGTGTGTATATAGCAAACCAACTCAATTATATTCGAATGAATGAGTTTAGGTAAAGTATATTAGGCAGTCACTTTTATTGATAAGAAGTACTCCAATAAGAAAATTTAGAGTTTTAATCTTATATTAAATATAATGTACCTACCTAAATATTCGATATCTTAACAAGTTTAACTTTATGGTTCTCAAGAATAATTCAATTTTTTTTCTTGTTAAGATCTTAAGTGTTATTTTAGATAGCATTAAATGCTTGTTTGAGAGTATGATTGAAGTCTATTTTGAAAGTATTTTTTTGTTCAGAAATCATCAAAATGATATTTTTTATTTTTAAAAAATTATTTTTGACATCAGCACATGAAAATGATCTTAAAACATCAAAAAAATAAAAAATTTAATTTTTTTCAAAAATATTTTTGAAACGCAATGCCAAATAGGCCTAAATAGTTCACCTACTCAAATGACCTAAATTGTGCAAGAAATGACTTCTTTAATAAGATTATTTAAACTCTATTTTAAGCAAAGCAACTAGTTATAGTTACCATTTGAGATTTGAGAGTATTGTTGAAGTTAATTTTAAAAGTGTTTTTTATCTAGAAATACATAAAAATAATGTTTTTTTTTTATTTTTAAAAATAATTTTTGACATTAGTATATGAAAATGGTTTAAACACAAGAAAAATTAAATTTCATTTAATATAACAAATAAAAATAATTAAATTTTAAAAAATAAAAACAATTTTTTTAAAAAAAATCATATTTAAAAGGCACTGCGAAATATTGCCATAGTGGACACTTGTGAAAGAAAGAACCTCTATGATTGAAGTGGCTGACAAAAGTCAGTTCAAGAGCTGCAAGATTCCTCTTAATTAAAAGTTTTTTTGTCAATATCCTTCGCAACATTCCTGTTAACTTTTTAAAAACGATTTTTGCCAGCTCATACTTGGACTTAAATTCCATGGATTTCAAAACGTTTTACGTGTGGATTTCAAGAGACACAGTTCATTAATATTTATTTCCTCTATTATTTCTTTTTTAAATTGCAAGAAGAGTAAATAGTTGGGATAACTGCCATGATTTTTACTTTGTGCTTTAAGGGAATTAAAAAAAATAAAAAAATTATTCTTATTTTAAATTAATTTTTTTTGGTATTTTTATTCTATTTTGATGTGTTGATATCAAAATAAAATTTTTAAAATAAAAAAAATAATATTGTAATATATATTTATACAAAATTAACAGTCCATAGTCTCATATTATCTATAAAGCTAAATCAGAACATAGTTTTCCTTTAGCAAATTAATGTAGCTCTGGACCTAGATTACTGTGGATTGTAATATTAAATTTATTATTTATTTAATGTTATTAAGAAAATAGAATACGCGGTGATGTAGCTCAAGTTGCAAACTTCACGCTTAGAATGCTAGAGGTACAGGGTTTGATCTTGCATCTCCAATGATTATATATATATATATATATATATATATATATATATATAGAGTTTGGAGGAATTTTGGGTTTTTTTCTAATATTAAAATCGAGATGCTATATTTGACCGTTGGGAAGCCAAGAAACAATTATGCTCATTTATATTTATAATTAAACATATATCTTAATTAAACAACTAAAATATCCTAATTTAATCCTAATATTTATTAAGAAAACCTATAAATAATTTTTTTAGAGTTTCTATATACTCTATAAAATGCCAAAATTATGGACTGACAATATTAAATATTATGCGTAATTAACCTTAAAATGATATTTTAAATTAAAATATAGATTGAATATAAAATATTAGGGTACAAAAAATAAATAATATATATTTTTTTAGTGTTATTTTTATTAAAAATATTTAGTGAGTATATATAATTATAAATAACTATAAAAGTTAAAATCAATCGAAATTTAACAATTGATATTTATATTTTTAGTATTATAAAATTTTAATTAATATATAATTTTAATTTATTTAAATGAGTCTTTTTTAAATAAATCTATTAATATGAAGCTAAATCAGCTCACGGTTGTACTGTAACATTAGAGAGGGATTCACCGTGGATTGTAATAGTTAAATTACTTTGTCACCTTTTTGTGCATAGTAACTTTAGCATTATTTCTATATATTTTTGTGCATAGTAAAATAACCATCATACGTTTTAATAAGACAAAAAACACATTCTGCTTGCAAGGGTACCAAGATATTTTCACACCTTCCATGAAAAGTAACACAAATATACAACTACTGATATACCCCCATAAAAGATAAAATATACGAATTGGCTTTACAGGTGTTTAAATAATTGACCATGTTTTAAATATTAATTTATTCTTGAATGAATAGGGACATTAGTGTGCAGATATGTCTATGCCTCAATAAAAGATAAAAAAACAAGAATTGATTATAAAGATGGTTAGGTAAGTGCGGTCAAAATCGACGGTGAAAAATACCATTCGGCATGTCACTGTGGGCACCTCCATGTCCTATACCTTATGGTGGTGCATGTTGCTTTTCAAGTAGCTAAAAACATGCCGGTTGACGGTTGAAAGTTGTTTTCTCTTTTCTCTCTCTTGTAGCTGAAAGTGCTTGGCATTCCCCTATGTTATTGGCGTTTTTAGTTTAGTCCTTTATCTTTTGATTGTATTGCATGGTCCTGATATATCTTATAGAAGTTTTTAATTTGTTTCAATTTTTTCCATAGATAAAAATTAATTATATATTATAGTTTCATTTCAGTTTTAAGTCTTTTAGTATTCGGATTAGGTAAAAATCTTTAATATATTCGATATCAAAGTTCTAATTTGTTTTAATTTTATCATTCAATTGAAATTTGTTACATATTTATTTTTCATTTCGGCCCTTATACTTTTAATCTTGGATTTTATTTTAATTCCTTTATTTTTTATTTATATTTCTTAAATAGTTCATATTTTTTTTATATGTTTATATGTTGATACTCCTAGTTTTTGTTTCCAATTTTTATTATTTCCAATGTTATTAAGTGTTTTTTTTTAATGTTTAAATTTTAATTCATGTTGGTGATGATTTGAAAATTTATATTTATTATTTTTTCTCTCTTTTTTTATTTTTATTTATTCTTTAATTAAAATAATTTTTAAAAATCTAATAATATATTTTTTTTTATTTGGTTTGTTTTTTAATTGCGTTTTTGTTAATATTGTTAGGTGTTGAAATTTCTAATTATTTTAGATAAGACATTTCAAATAATAATAATAATAATAATAATAATAATAATAATAATGATTATTTGTAAGGTTTTTTTTTTTCTTATAAATATGTGAGAGTGATTATATATTTTAGATATTTATTTAATATTAGCTTCTTAATATATATATATATATATATATATATATATATATATATAAATGAGTTAGGTTTTTTTTTATAAAAAAATTAATATCAATGTTCTAAAATGATGAGGAATAAATCTTATAACATAAAAAATAATTTATTTTTTTCTAATAATAATTATGGTTTCATCGATAGTATGAACAATAATAATTAAAATATGAATTATTTATAATAATATTTATAATGACGGCTATAATAATCATGATAATAATAATCAAAATAATTCATCAGTTGATGTTATTTGTCTTCATGGTTGACTTTGACTGCTTTTTTATGTATAATATTTTATATCTAATATTACATAAACAAAAAATATACGGAGTCACACATAGATAAAATAGGTGAAAAAATTATGGAAAATTATCTATAATAAAAAAATATAAGAGTCAATTACTTATTACTATGTCGTAGCCATATATAAAATTTTTTAAGTTACAAAAAATTATTAATGGTCTTATATTTTTTTACAATGCTATATATCTAAGCAAAATAATCAGCCTAAGAAAAAAATTTCAGTTCTTACTATAACAAAAATATTTACAATAATAATAATAATAATTGTATGTTAAGTTTTTATATATTCATTTTATTATTAAAAATACTTTGAAAATAATGATAATGATTATTTTTAAAGATTTTTCTTTTAAAATTATTATATATTTTGATATTTTTTTAATATTAACTCCTTAATATATATAGTCAGATATGATTAAAATATTAATTATTTACAATAATTTTTTATAATAACAGCTATAATAATTATGATAATTAATAATCATGATAATAATAAGAATAAGAATAATAATGAAGATAATTCATTAATTGATGTTGTTTTTATGAAAAATTAACTTCATTAATTTTTTATGTATGATATTTCATATCTAATATTACATGAATAAAAAATATACAAAGGTATACATGGACAAAACAAGTGAAAAATTTTGGTCAAATTATCCACAAATAAAAATATATTAGTCAGTTCCCTGCATTTCACTACAGATAAAAGAAATTTTATAACATGTCAAAAAATATGGATGACTCTTGATTTTTTTTTAATATTGCTATACATTAGAGTGAAAATAATCAATCTACAAGACTTGCAATTACTTAGTTCTTTATTATATTCATTTTATTATAGATAATTCATTTAAAATAACAAGAAAGATTATTTTAAAGGTTTTTTCTCATAAAAATAATTGTATATTCTGATATTTATTTAATATTAATGCATTAAAAAAATATAACAAATAGTTAAGAACTGAATATTAACTATACATGTATAAGAGATGGTTGTACTTTCATTTCATACTATCAAAAATGAACTTACTCTGTTTTTTAAGCAAATCTACATTTAATATAAATATAAATTCTAATTAAAAATTAAAAGTCAAAACTAAGAGTATAAATACATAAATACAAACAAATTATTTAGGTTTATACCAAAATTATTTATTTTTTCCTTCCAATATTTTTAATTTTTTTAATTTAATCCTTTGGTTAAAATTATTTACATATTTTGTTTTCATTTCGGCACATATACTTTTAATTTTTTATTATAATTCCTTTATTTCTAAGATATATTTTTAAATAGTCTCTATTTTTGTCCATATTTATATATATATGCTCTTAATTTTGGTTTTTAATTCTAAATATTTCCTCTTTTGTTTAGGTTGTATTTCTTAGAAAAATTTAATTTTTAGATTTTAGATTGTTTTGGTTAAAAAATTATTTTGAAAATATTTTTTTATGTATAATATTTGAAATATAATATTACGTAAACAAAAAAAATACTATGCAACATATAAACAAAATGGGTAGACAAATTTGCCCAAATTATTTACAATGAAAAAAAAAAGCAAACGACTTTTCCTGCACTTCTATTACACTGTTCCTTTTAGGGGAAAAAGAAAATAACTTCTAATAGAATTTATCTATTATAATTTCACTAATTAAATATTAAGATAACCAATTATAACACGTAAAAAATCAATCAGTTCTCTACATAAAAAATACATAGCGTAGCACGTGGGCGAGTAACATCGTTATTATGTAGAAGAGCATGTGATAAGATTTTGTCGTTTACCTTTAATTGTCTATATTTCTAGATTCTATGTTTGCAATTCAATAAATACAATAACCATCCATGTTTATTCTAATTTAGAAGACTTAATTATTATAAATGCATAAGAATTTAGATCTTCATAAGTGGTCACTAAATTCCAAGTATGACGTATTTATTTAAAGGATCTTTTGATTTTTTTATAGATTACTCAATAAAAACTACTGAAATAATATTTTTTTAAATAAATCTCAAGAAACTATACAAGCTTTTTATGTTCAAGCCATTAAAAAACATTTGTAAAATAAATATAAGTTTCTACGTGCAGGATCTTTAATTATATTCTTCATTGCACATCTACAAATCACATGTTTATAAATAAAAAAATATAATAATAATTTGAATAAACACATATACATCTAAAATTAAAAAAATATATCTTCCAAATGTTCAAACCTATTGAAAATTTTTGTTAGAACTTGGAAATGATAAGGGAACATTGGTGGCGTGTAATCTCACGTGCTATTGTTTTTTGTTTTTTGATCCCTTAGATTTCTTTGTATTAATTTCTCCCTCCTTATTTTTCATCCTTTTATGTGTGTGTGTGGATGACCTTATTTATTTGTGGCAGTAATTTTTGTTTGTGGCAATATTGTTCAAAACAAATTTTTTTGTGGAATTAGGTACCGACCTTTTATTTCCTAAGAGAAAATAATGTTCTGAACAAGATTAAGGGTTTTAGCCTTTAGACCCACACTAAATTCTACTGTTTTCTAGAGTTTTTAGGCAATTTTAGTTTTGTTGTGTAGGATTTTTGTACAATTTGCATTGTACAACATAAAATATTTCTTTTTTGTTTTAAATAATTATATATGTTATGAACCACTTGGAAAATTATTCATATTATAATTGAGAAATTTGAGATTTAGTCAAAATGGATTTTTAAATAGTACTAATTGATAATATTCCTTATAAGAAATTATCTAGTCTTTTAGTTTGTATAAGTATAAAATAATAATTGCTAAAAAAGAATATGTTAATTATTTTACTTACTTAATAAAATGTCTTAGTTCATAAAATTTAATATTATATACTTATATGCATGCTTGAATTCAATTTCTATCAAATATCTTTCCCTCAGTGTGTTTTTTAGTATAGGTCATCCAAGATGGAAAAATATTGATAAATTCTCACTCAATGACATTTTCACATCATTATTTTGTCTCAAAACAAGGTTGTTAGTTAATCTCAAATGAGACTTAAATTAGTATGAGATAAATAGTGAGATTTATTCAACAATAGAAGCCTTGCATATTAAAGTCTCAACTTCCACCTTGTTGTTTACTTTTCGTTTAAAATTGGATAAATTTTGTATAAAAAAATTTAATTAAGTTTATCATTTCAAGTTTATAAATTGTCGTAAAGATATTTATATCAAGCCTCTCCATATGTTGGGTATGTAACTTATGAGTGCATGTATCTTTGAAAAGTGATTACTCTGTATGGGTGCATATATACCATACTTGACAATAAATCACAATAAAAAGTTGAAATGGTATTTGCATAAACATGTGAAGTCATGACTCTTCATTTTTTATAATTTACAATCTTCTGAATTCATCAATATAGATATGTTTAAAGCATGTCTATTAGCAAAATAGAGATTTTTAAGTCATTGGCAGATAAATAACTATGCATTCTTGTATAAGACAATATTGATTTTGGAATTTATGACCTATGACCCATCATAAATCAACTTTATATTTTTATGGTGACAAAACAAAGATATATCTATTTTAGTCTTTGTGTTGTCCATTATTTTCTCTTTCATGTCCATTATCATGTTAAAAATATTGTCATGTTTTTTTTAATATACATGACATTGGTATCATGGTAGAGGAGATTAGTCATCCATTGAGGAATCTTTTAAGAAATATTTTGCTTTACCTAATTTTATGTTAGATGAAAACTCTACTTACTAGATTCAAAACCAAACATAATTTTTCACCTTTGGTACAGACAGTGTAACATCCCTTTCAAATCTACCAACAAATAAGGTTTTTATGTTATTTATATACTTAAAATCAATTGGTAAGAGTTGTTTATGGTAATAAAAAAAAGATATTTCACTACCATTTGTTAAAGTGAAGGCCTTGTTATTTTTCATATGGTATAGACATGTTAAATTTTCTTGTTTGCTTCAACCAAAAACCATCTTATAAATAGGAAATCATTGATAATTTATATCAAAGTTGCTTTTATCTGAAACTTGATTTTTCTTAGGACATCATAAGTCAAAGTCATAAATCATCACAATTGCTTCAACTCAATAATTAATTGTCGAAGATACACATCTATCTACTAACCCAAACTATTATGACTTAATATGACTATAGATGAAAATGTGAACTTTAGCCTCACACATATCCCTAATGGGAAGTTGTATGTCATGAATATCATCGCCCAACAAAAATAAGAATGAACAAATGACCTAAATAGATTGAACTCATTTATACATAAAAAAGATGCATGTTTCATGTTCTATTGAAAACAGAGAATATATTATATTAAAATGTATCCAGGTTTTACCATCATATTGGTGCACCATGACTTTATCCACTATATTATATGAATGATGTCATATTATATGCTCCGTAGTCTTTCAATACATAAATAACTTTTCTAGTATAAGAGTAATTAAGAAGTATTGTAGTTTGATATGTGTGACAATAGTCATTTCTCTACCAATACTTGGTTAATAATGAGCATGCCCACACATTTTATAATTAGTAAAATCTATATTTTCAAGTTAGTAAAACATGTAAAAGTTTGGACACAAGTCAATTTTTTTGGTATCTTAGAGCAAAGTGTTTCAGCATTGATTTATCAGCATGCAAGTTATTTTTTCAACCCATTTCTTTCAGGTAAAATGCCTATTGCCCATTTGATAATTTTATCATAAGCAGCCTCACTTGTAAATTGACTAGTATTTTATTGTGATTTATTCTCTCATCTTATAATGGTTTGTCTAAGTCTTTCTAAAGATAAAATAAAAAACCTGGTTGTGTTTGTATTTTATTCTTTATCTATGATTGAATATTTACATACATGACCCTAATTCATTCTCTTCGCGTTTGTAACAATATTTTAGTAATTTTACTAGTATAATCTAAAATTGCATGCATGTTACTAGAGCTAGAAGCTAACCTAACCATCTTTTCTCCCATAGTCTTATAAAGAACATATGATTTTATGCACACAATACATCCTCGTGTAGAGGATTAGATTAACTTAGCGCTTATTTTCCTATGTTTAAGTGATGTAATTATAAATTAGTTAACTTTTTCTTTTTGTATTATTAAGTTGTCACTAATGCTTGTAATGTAAAGAAAACTAGATTTCAGTTACTTATAATTTACCCAATGAATTCCATATGTTATTTTTAAATTTAAATAATATTTTTGTATCTGACCACTTTTTGTGGGGAATTGCAAGGTGGTTAGGAAATAAGTAGTGAAATCTTATTAGTTACTTTGTATGACTCACTTTAAAGAAAAAATAAAATTCATAACCTTTTAAAAGTGACAAGAATATTTACATATATGTACATTTTTTACAAATTGATTAAAAAAATAATTATTTCATAAGAACAATTAAATTTCTCCTCTCTGGGCTTTTTTTTCATTCTTGTACAAAATCATTTCTATTAAATAAATAAAATTGGCGTCCTAGAAGCGCATCAAGAAGTGGAAAAGGGATAGGAACCGAAAATATAAAGAAATCACAGACAAATTGTTTATTGCTGAGAAGAGAAATTATATAAGCTGCTATATATATTTTTTATTTTACTATAAGATGGAATATTACAAATAAACTATCAAAAGTTTTTCCTGTAATTTGCACAACCTATTCGTTAAGATATATTCAAATGACAATAAAAGAACTTATACAGGAGAAGTTAAAAAAAATAAAATAATAAAGGATGGTAACGTGATAATAAATGTGATGATTTTCATGCACGAAGTTAATTGGGTCTTTGTTTCTCCCATATGAGAGCAAGCGGCCAGCTTCTTGGTTTCGTTTTTTCTGTTCTTCTTTTCTTTCTCACCAGCATAACATCTGGTTCAGTCGAGAGAGATCAGACCAAACTAGCAAGGCAGGCCGAGCCCGAGAGAAAACAAAGTAAAAGAGCAACCTCGTACATAAGATGATCTCCTGGTTCTCTTATAGAAAATAATATCAGGGTTGCTTCGAATCATAGGAATGATGTACTGGTCCTGGTCCTACCCGTGATGATCCTGGTCGCCGGGGTCTGGCCAGAAGGGAGAGTACTTCAACCACTCTGCCTCTTGTTGAGGGTTTGCCATGGATGAATCCTGTAATAAAATGCAAGAACATGTGAGAAATTACCAGCAAGGGTTCTGGGTTGAACAGAAAATTCACTTGAAAACAAATAAATGAAGCTGCGTCTTTTGTCCTTATAATCTTCTCCGCAATAAGCTTGTCTGATACTGTATTATCCTGAGAGGACACGCATGATAAAAGTTTGGAAGTCGCTATCATCAACCTTTCTTAATTATTTAGACACGCATCCTTTTATTTCTAAAAAATCGAGAATTCGAAGAAAGGTGCAGTCCTTGCATGTTGCGAGGAATAAAGCAACCGGTAGTGAATTATCTGTAAGTTCATGTTTTTAATTTCATCTACGCTGTAAATGTTTTTTAAATCTTCAACATATGCAATGAACCCGTCCCTGTGAAGTACTCTCTACGCTATCGGTTTCTTCACTCATACATGCATGCTGCAAGCATCATATTTAAACCTCAAAACATGAAAGGAAAAGGAAAATGAAAAGAGAAAAGAAAGAGAAAAAAGGGTTTCCGGTTCGGTGTCTTTAGTTTAAAATAATAGTTATCTTCGCCAGTAATAACGATATCTTTTTAATTCCTAGATGGAATTAATGACGAACATGGCTCATGGATTTCAGGGTCAAAAAGTTCATACTCACTCCTTTTACATCATTTGATGTGCAACCCATTATGAGTTCCTCCAAACCAGATGCAGCCCTTCCTCCCAGTTTATGCTGCTGCTGCTGCTGCTGCTGTATTCATTTATCCATAATAAATCAAAAAATAAAAAGAAAAGAAAACGTCAAGATTAATCATCATGTCTTCAAAGAGCCTTAAAAAGTGAGAAGACAGTTCACTGCACCCAATTTAGTAGACAGCACAAGTTAGCAAGTTTCCCATCTTGTATACAGCAAAAAGACCAACACCACTTTGTTCAATTGAGGGTGAAATTTTGATGAAGTTAATATAAGTACACAGTCTCACTACTATATTAATTATCTAGAGATGCGTGTTTTGATGAAGAGCAACTTTATGCTAACTGCTGTACATTTACTCTAAAATTTCATGTTCCACATGGAGAGGTTCTAGTACTGTTATTACAGAAATGGGTTTGGTTAAGTCTTAGTAATAGATACGTTAAGACTAACTAATCATAGTTACATTGAATTCGAAAGAAAGTTGAAGGATATGCGATTAGTAATTAGGTTGATCAACTTACCTGGATTTCGTTTTGGAGTATTAATCTGGACACATGATACGGGTCCTCGTCTAGAGTTATGGAGTGATTGAGAGAAGGTGGAGAGATGATGGTGGAGAAGGGATGGGAAGGCGTGCTGATGTGAAAAGCAGTAGTTGCAATCTGGTGGTGCGCCGTTTGGTGGTGGTGGTAGTGGTGTTGCTGCGGCTGTTGTTGATGGAAATCATAGGCGGCCACATGATGTGGCCTCTGATTGTGCTCTCGAACCTCATCGCATGTGCCTGATGCTGACGCTTCCCTTGCGACTGAAGCCTCTCCTATCCCCACCTGAAATGGACGCAACCCCAATGACTAAGTTTGATATTGAGTCCATTTTCAGATCTCTTCGACTCAGGATCTTTCTTTTTATTTTTCTTTTTTTATTTTGTCTTCCAGCTTTAGTTCCAACTTTACCTTTTCTATTTACATGCCTTTGCTCAATCTATCAGTTATAATTTCAATATTTGGTTTCATTCTCATTAATGCACGTTGTATCTTACTACTCGGTCTGATCTTCTTCGATAGTTTAGTTAGCTGACAAAGATCATCAAGTGAGGTCTAAGGAGTTTTTCATGCTGAATTTGCAAGCAACGAAATGATAAAAGTAACCCTAGCTAGAAATTTCTCCTTCTTTTTTATTATTCCTCTTCTTTTACCTTCATTTATTTATCTTGCATGAGAAACTTGCTAAAACGAAGGACATTACATTCATCTCTTTTTACGAGATATATAAAATTTAGAATACAATTCCTTATTTTCATAGGCACTATATATAATACATGCAATATCCCTAGCTAGCTAGTTTTGCAAATGGTGGTTGATGAATTATATATTTATATATATGCACACACACGAAAGAAGTACTTGTATATGTCCCCGTGTGTGTGTGTGTGTGTGTGAATGAATAAATATACCTCATCAAAGCCCTTCCTGAATGGAGTAAAGCCAAAATGATCGGAGTTCAATTGTTGAATATCCATGGCAGTGTAAGTACTTGTTATTGACGAGGCAACTGTCCCAGTTCGTGAGATTTCATCTCCTTGAAGAATTATTTCCTTAGAAGAACAACTCCCACTACCACTGTCTCTTCTTCTGTTAGGGTCACTGCTTCCTTCACCGGTGGTTGCACCTCTATCAGTGTAACCGCATTGCCTGGGCTGTGTCTGATAGAAAATCTTAGAAACCACAAGCTCTCCTTCTTTCTCCTCTTCATGCTGACCAAGGTGGTATTGATGCATGACCCAATTAGTCTTTTCGGGTCTTCGATTTTTGCCAAAATTGGTGTAGAGGACTAAGATTTTCTTGCATCCTTTTTGTTTTCCGATCACCATTACTGGCCTTGTCTTGCCTGTTTTGTGCCACCTTGTTTCCCCACCTTGCAAGTCACATTCGGTTTGAATTTTTCTTCTTTTTCTTGTTCCAGTTGTGTAAGCTTTTGAAGGTCTGTGGAAGAAATGCCTGCTCAACCCATCTCTTGTGACTCCTGCATGAAAAGGTTGGGTTCGCTTAGGTGCAACAAACTGGGATATACAAGCCTTCCAAAGTCATAACAGATTTACAAGAACACGTAATAAAAAAACCCTACATAAATAAGTCATAAGCTAGCTAGGTTTATAAATTTGGAATTATTATGGCTAAACCTGACAGCTTTGAACAATGAAGAGAGAGAGAGAGGAGATAATAGAATTGAAAATTTTTGACCTGGTAGTTTCTCAGGATGGGTATAACAAATCCCATCTTCGCCTTCAATCGTAGGGATGAACTCATCTATCAAAGGGTGAGACCTCATGCCTCTGGCTTCTACCTTTGCTTCCAGGTGCTCTATCAGCTCTTGGTCTGTTGGATCAAATTTCACTCCTGCTGGTAGACCTAACCAATCCTGAAAATTAACTCCAATCAAGACCAAGTTATAACAAAAGCTCAACTTAAGAAATTTGAAAAAAATTCAAATCAATACCTAAAAAAAAGAAGAGCTAAAAGGGAAAAAAAAAAGCTCAGAATAAAACAGACAGCATGCTAGTCATTTTTGCTTTGCTATATTCTTCTGTGTTGAAAATCTAACATTTCAAAAGAAAAGAAAGAATATATTTTTTAGGAAACTATCCGTTTTAATTACCGGCTTTCCTTCGAGCTTGTGTCCACAACCGGGACACTGCTTAGATCCACACAGCTGGTGCTCTTCAAGCTTTGCGTCGATGAGATCAGAGCTGCTGATGGAAGCCATGCTACACTTACTACTCATGCTTCTTTCTCAGACAGCCGATGCTATATATATATGTATATGTATATGTATATCTTCTTTCTCCCGATCGTAACTTTGAAGAGCTTAAACGACAGCTTGCTATTCATATCCAGATAGCAATCTATACAGCACAGATCATGAGTTTGATGTATGAACTCATGCCAGCAGAAGCACTTATTTTAATTAAAAATAAGCTTTAATATTGTCTTGAAAGCATAAATATGTATATAATATACGGCTTTCTTCCGAGATAAGATTCAAAGTAAAACAGCTTGTAAAACTTGCAGATGTTGATGATTCAATCGAAATAATATATATGTGGGAATTAAGGAAATATACACAGCCTCAATATTTTCAACAGTAGCAAAAAAAGAAAAAACCCAGATGAGAAATATCTCCAAAACAGAAATATGAATGTTTTAAATTATAGTAAGAGGGGATAGGAACGAAGTTGGAGAAGATGGATGAGCCCGGAAAGAGGAAACGATGGCAGTGGGACTTAGGTATAAACCTGGTGCTTCAACCATTGAAATCACCAGAAATCGCTCTCTCTAGCTAGTCTCTTACTTTAACCGAAGTGATCAGTGAGAAAAAGGAAAAAGTTCCCTCAAGCCTAGCCAAGGACTCACCTTTAAGAGTCTTTGCCAATTTAAGCAGCCCGCTGTAAGCGGTTCATGTGAGAGAGAGAGAGAGAGAGAGAGAACAGGAAGAAGAAGAAGAAAAAAAAACATTCCAGTTGGATTTTCTAAAGCTTAAGGAACCTTCTCTCTCATACACCTTTTGTTTTGAGCGCTTGACTACTAAAGCAAAAGGAAAGAAACGGATATCATAGCTGTTCCTCAAGCCCTACAATCAAAAGCGTACGTACGTGTTATCTGTCTATCTATATTTGTAGATTTATAAACGTACGCTTACTCTACCACATAATTTTCTTTTTTATTATCTTCGATAAATCAACACTACATAATTTTCTTATTTACTACTATATATTATTTCACTAGCTCGTTAGTTAGTATTTCTATGGCTGAAGGTTGTTGATGTTTATCCAAGAATGAAAGCTGCAATTTGAGAGAGGAATTCGAAACTTGCTGCCAGCTTCCTCTGTAAACATCAAGTAATTATAAACATGATTTTTGGATAATAGTTACACACACACACACACACACTTCAATTTGTTTGTCAAATTTTGGTGTAACAGATCTAAGTTTTTTCATAGAAAAAAGAAAAGAGACAACGCTATTATGGAGAAAAAGGATGGTGGGAGCTGACATGGGTTTTGGGGTAGCTAGAGTGCTTATTATGATCATGATTCTTTGGCCATGAATTTGCGCAGAGAGAGAAAGAAAGAGACATGGAGAGAAATTACGGGGTTGCTTGATATGCAAGGCGAATGAGCAGTGCACTTGATGGACCACCACCAGCTAGCCCTCTTATGACAAACTACTATACCATGGTATAAAATCATAATTAACTATATGTAACTTTCTACCAGACTTCCAGCTGAAGCATAGGGCCTGTTTTTTATTCAAGCCTTTCATTATGCATACAGATTTTTATTACCCCCCCCCCCCCCTCTCACCAGAAGTACTAGCCTCCTCCTGCTGCTGCTGCTGCTGCTGTATTTTTGTGTCCCTCATATTTAAAACTTAATTATAAATTTGATCTCTGAACTCTTCATTCCCGTTCATAACTCAGTTTTCTTTTTCATTTATTTAATTTTATTTAATTTCCCACTTTTATTTTCTTTTTTGAAAAATCAAGAAATGAGGTAACGTGCGTAAATTTATAGAAAATAAGGTATTTTTGAAAAACAGATATAATACTAATTGAGTATGGTCAAGAGCAGTCAGTCCACTATCTCATGGTTTGTGATGATTAATACTTGGGAACTAATAGCTTATTTCCTTAATCATAAAAGTAAATTGTAATTAACCCTTCTTTCTGTCTTTGTGTGTTGTTATCATTCCATATATTTGGAGGAATCATAAAGTAAATTGCTCTTATAGAACTACAGGTTGCTAATTGTTATAATTAAGTAACTATTTAATTTTTTTAATATATATAATTAATATTTGGAGGAAACATAAAGTGAATTGAGGTTATACGTACAGCTAGACATGGTGAACATGTGGGCCCACATTTGAAATTATCTTATGCGGTTCGAGTCCTAAAGGTCTCCCCGAAGATTAGATAAATAATGGTGTTCACATTCACGTTCTTAACAGTATTTTTGCGATCGGTAGTCAAACAAGAAATGATTAAAGGACCATATATATATATATATATATACACACACACATATTTCTCTGATATATGCATCCGTATTTCTGTCTCGACGACTCACAATTTTCTAACAATATATACACATAACTACTTTAAATGTTTTGTCCTTTCCTCTTGGGTTAGGTTAGGTTAGACATATGCTATAATTTCTTATAAAATTTAAAAATCTAAACTACGAAGATAAAAGTAGAACATGGGTCGGCGAATTCATGGAAGAACAAATTAAAATGATCGAGGTTAATATTATTGAAATTGAGTGATGGAAGCCCTAGAAACGAGAGTTAATACTTAGAAATGAGGGAAGTATATACGACCGTAGAGTTCAGAACTTAATGCGTAGAGTATTGAATATATGAACAGGAGAGCATATGTATACGTACTTTTGAGAGAAATTGCGCGAAACATGTGGTTTTTATAAAGGAAGGCCAAAACTATTCTACACCACCTTGCCAAGGCTTTTTTCCTTTTTCTTTTTTGTATATATTTATTTATTATCCGAACAAAGGAATTTTAGCCTGAACTAGCTCTACACATATTGCTAGTTCAGGCCAAGCATGTTATTCAACATCCATTTTTATAGCTACATGTTTGAGCTTGAATACGACAGCTTTATCTGGTTGAAAATAAATATATTTATATAGATTTTATATTTTACATTTATATATATATATAGATAGATAGATAAGCAGACAAAAACCCAAACTAAACGGGGTAGAGATACCCCTATGATATGAGCGGTACAACAACGAGCACAATCCAGTTTGTGGTTCAGAGAGAGAGTGTGCAGTTCAAGCTCCTCTTCTTTAGAACAAAAATTAGCCAACCAGTCGGGGCATCGATCACCTTCGTGAAAAGTATTCGTCGTCTGAACTTCCCATGGCTGATGGAGATATTGTGATCGTAGCTTGTGAAAGATAACATCCACCAAAACCTTCTCCTCAAGACAATTAAGAGCTTCGATCTGCAACTATTCCAGAACCCACCTCCACCACCACCCTCCTCTATAACCTCAGCCCTATGCAAGCAAAATGCACCCGTACTCCACAAAGTTCTGCGTGGAAGAAAGAACAAACACCCAAATTCGCATCGAATTTAAACGGACACTATTCCTTAAAAAAACCCCATGCGGCTGCTAAATCCGGATTTCCCATGCTAGTTAGAGGTACTACCAGTGTTCATCTCAATACAACCAGCTGCTGCTCCTTGTACACATTATGAACTGGAAGCCTCCCAAAGAAACAGTAGCATGCTATACATAAAGCAGAATGCCCCACGGTTTATCGATCCCGACACTGCCACTCCTAATTAAAGCAGCTACTAGCATTTCTCAATCTTTCATATTTTCCAAACTGCAACGACAAAAATTAACTTCCATTCATCTGCCCTTTAGTTCCAAAAGCAAAAGCCGTGTACCGTCCAAGTCTCCAAGAAGCTGAAACAGAATCGAGTCCATTTCTCCCACCTAACCAGAGTCTTCCAAGTTCATATGGCATTATGAAAAATTGTACTTGTACTCAACGCAATTTCCAACGGAACAATTTTATCAAATAAAGACCACCTCCTAATATTGCCCTAGCCGCTTGGATCAGGTCCTTATAAAATCCATCCCAGCTGAGCGGCCCAAACATAAGTTGATCTCTCATCCCTTGCTTACTGGGCCAGGGTACTTTTCATCCGAGCTGCTTAATCCTAGGCCTTGCCTAAGCAGCTAAGGGATTCCACCCTTGTTGCTTAACCAAGCCGAAATAGCTAGCTTCCCCTTGAGAATAACAAAACTACATAAATTCTCACAGCTAACCACACAAAACTAATATATATCTATATAGAAAGATAGATATATTACTCGGTTGAGAGGATAGTGTGGTAATGTAGTGCCATCTAACTAAGTCTTAACATGTGCACATCTGTTGATTAGTTCATACGAGCGAATTGCCCGTTCAATATAATTGATTTTATACATGTTATATTTTATTATTTTAATATTTAATGAGTAAAATTATAATTGATAAAATCTATTAGACATAGATGTTTTTTCCACTAAAAAATATTTGAATATTGCTATTACTAAAAATGTTTTGATAAAATCCGTTAGAAATGATTTTTTTTATATATAGAAAATTGATTGTAAAATTTATTACTCATATTGTTATATTAAAAATATTTTAGAATAATAATAAATAGGTCTCACATATTTATAAGAAAAACATAATCATTTTCCTTATTTTGAATGTCTTATCTATAATAATAAGAAATTTCAACACATAAAAGTATTAAAAAAAATTCAAAAACTAAATAAATGGAAAAACAAAAATAAATATTATTAGATTTAAAAAAAAATTGAAATGAATGATAAAAAAAGAGAAAATAGAAAATATCATTTTTGAAATGACTAAAAAAAATTAAAATGTAAACATAACAGAAAATAACCTTAATAGTAGTTGAAATAATAATAATTGGTGAGACCATAATTATTGTTTGAGAAAACATTTCCATAATTTTTTTTATTTTTATAATATTATATTAAAAGTATTTTAGAACAATGATATTTTTTTTCCAAAAAAGCAATATATATATATATATATATAATTAGTTTAACATATTTAAAAGAAAATAAAACTTACAAATAATCATTATCATTATTTTGAATGTTTTATCTATAATAATTAGAAAATTCAATACCTAACAATATTAACAAAAAATAAATATGATTATATTTCAAGAAAATATTTTACTTGAAGAATAAAAAAAAAGAGAAATAATAACAAATATTGTTTTTGAAATGATTACCAACACAAATTAAAAATTAAAAATTTAAAAAATCTTAATAAGAGAGGAATAAAAAATTGAAACGGAAACTAAAAGCATGTATATATATGGACAGAAATAAGAATTATGTAAGAAATATAAAAAAAAGGAATTTTTTTCAAATGGTAATGAACAACGAAAACCACAATTGAAATAATTGTTCATTACTGTTTGAAATTGCAATCTCCTTTAGCTATTTTATGAAATAATAGTAGTAGTTCCCGTAAGTTGATCCGGACACCCTGTTTATAAAAGAAAAAATTATAAGTGGGAAAAAAACAGAAAAAAAAAATTCAAAAAGATGGGTTTAGGGATTATTCATGGTGCGTGTAAGTTGTCCCAGGCATCACAATTATAAAAAAACTTATACGTGGGGGGAAAATCAGTGAAAAAAATAGATTCGAAGATTAGTTGTGGTGCACGTAAGTTGTCACGGATACTTTGGTTAAAAAACAAAAAAAAACGAAACCCAATTAAAAAAATATAAAAAAAAAGCTAATTAGGACACCCTAGTTATAGAAAAACGGAAAAAAAATGTAATTGAAAAAAAAAAGAAAAAATTTTAAAAAAAAAAGATGGGTACGAAGATTAGTCATGGTGTGTTTAAGTTGTCCCGGCCACCTCGTTTATTAAAAAAAAAAGTTCGGTTATAAGAAAAAAGTGCAAAGGGAAAGCACATTTTTAAACAGTAATGAGAGAAAAAATTGTGGCGCGCATAAATGAACCCTAACACCCCGGTCATGAAAAAAAATGTATAAGTAGGAAAAAAAACAGCGACAAAATGAAAAAAAAAAAGTGGATCTGGAGATTAGTCGTGGTGTGCGTAAGCTCACATGGATACTCCGTTTTTTTTTTTAAAAGAAGCGTAGTTAAAAAAAAAATTCAAACAGTAATGAAAAGTGAAAATCATTGTTCATCAGTGTTTAAAAACATTAGCGGTCGGAGAGATTTGAACTCTCGCTCTTGTGATGCGGCAGCAAACGCGTTAACCACTCGACTTAGGTGTTCATCCTAGCATACATATAATACTTATCTTACATTTTTGTGTTTTTTTTTTTTTGCATTTATTTTAGATATATGTGACATGATATATTTTTTGTTTAAAGTGATTTTTTATTTTAAAATTTTTATTTTTTATTTTTTAAGATTTATTATTTATATTATTATATTAAAAGTATTTCAGAACACTTAGATTAAATTAATTTGAGATTTTTAAAAAACCCAGTTTATTTTTATATATATATTTTCAAGCGTCGATACCTAACAAATATCAGAAAATAGCCGCGCATTGCGCTAGACTTTTTTGATGTAGTAAACTGATTAATTATTTAGTTTGCAAAGAATTATTTAGTTGGTAGATATCAAATTGTAATTGTTAAATTCTGCTGTATTTTTTTCTGTATTGAATTAGTTGGTTGTTGTTATCAGTTTAAGTGCTCGAATAATAATTTAGTCGACAACTCTCAAAATTATAATCGATAAAATCTATTAAAGATGAGTGAATTGTATTTTATAGCCAATTTATTAATGGGTGAACGTGCTTAAATATTTTATCGATTTATGTAATTTGTATAAAAACTATAATTGATTAATTAGCAGGCGTGTTTTGATTATTGTGACAATTATTTAATTGGTGGACGTAAATTTGCAATTAATAAAATGAATAAAATATGAATTTTTTTTTCTTGTATCGAACTTGTTGATGATTGGGTTTATTTTAACAACAACGAATGATTTAACCAGCAGATAGCAAAATTGCAACTGCTAAAATCTATCAGAGATAGATTATTTTTGGTTGATTGCTATTTTGTGTTGATTTATTTAATTCATAGATTGCAAAACTGCAATTGATTGATTATTTGGTGTGTTTTAATTGTTTTGATAATTATATAATCGGTTGATAAAAAAATACAATCGATGATATCAATTAGAGATGAATAACTTTATTTTTTGTAGTGAATTGGGCATTCGTTGGCGGTTGGGTGTTTTGTAATGATTTGGCTTATTATTCTCTTTTTTCTTTTTTATTTATTTTTCAAGTCAAATAATTTTTTAGAATCTAATAATATTTACGGTTATAAAAAAAAGTGCAAGGAGAAATAACCTTTTTAAACAGTAATGAGAAAAAAATTGTGGTACGCACAAGTTAACTTGGACACCCCGGTCACGGGGAAAAAAATAAGCGGAAACAAAAAAATTAAAAAAAATGTATAAGTTGAACCAAAAAAGAAAAATAAAAGAAGAAGCACGGTTATAAAAAAAAGTGCAAGGGAAAATCACCTTTTTAAACAATAATGAGAAAAAAATTATGGTGCACATAAGTTAACCTGGACACCCCGGTCACGGGGAAAAAAATAAGCGGAAAAAAAAGGGAAAACAATATATAAGTTGAACCAAAAAAGAAAAAAAAATGGGTCCGGAAATTAGTCATGGTACGCGTAAATTGTCATTGATATCCTAGTTTAAAAAAATAATAATAAGAATAATAATAAAAAAAAATAAAATAAAAGGGAAAGCAAATTTTCCAGACAATCATTTTTAAACTCAGGATTGTAGAAGAATAAACAAAAACATAGTAGTTTAAAAAAAAAATAATAAGAATAATAATAGAAAAAAAGTTGCTTTAAAAAACAAAAGGAATTTCGAAAAAAAAAAAAGGAAAGCAAATAAAATGGATTTTAGAAAAACAAAAGCAACTTTCCGGTTGCTTTTCAAATAAAACAAAAAACAGAATTTAGGAAGAAAAAAAAAAACAAAGTACAAAATTTTGGCGGAGAGGTTTGAACCCTGCGCACTGGAAATTCAGCGCGCAGGCGAACCGCTCGGCCACAACTACTCATCCGTTAATTTTAGCATAAAAAATACAAAAAGAAGCCCAGTGTAAAAAAAAAAAGTGCACAAACACCCGCGTAACACTGGAGTAAAGTGCAAGTCCATAGTGTCAATGTGTGTGCGTGAACAGTAATGAATAGGAAATGTGAGATATGTTTTAGTTTCTTTAGAAATTTCGATAAAAGAATAATAATACAAATTTTGATTAACATTTTAATTGGTTACAAGTAAACAGCCATTCATAGCCTCACAATAAGGCCAGCCCCTTGTTTCTATCCTCTTATTGATAAGTGAGCTACCATCGCTATTACTTTTTTTCTCAAGTTAGTCATGTGATATCACCTTAGGTGGCTAGAAATAAAATATCTCAATCCCACCATGACAAGTTATTTAGAAAAAAACATTATCCTTAATAAACTTTTTTATATTATTTGTATCTTATTATTTTCTTTCTCACCATTTCACATCACTAACTTAATCATCAAAAAATCTTTTACTTCTATACGATACTTGTTTTATAAAAAAACACCTAAACTTGTATTAAAGCTATATATTAAATTGAGGCATTCAAGCCTAAAATCATTCATGGAAAAACCCATGTCAATTTGAAGTTTTAGTGACTTTATTGTTGGTGTCATCTTCTAGAAAATTTAAACAAAAACTAGTTCATTTTCTTTTTATATAACTCTTCTAAAGATTTTCATGGGTAACAAGGTGTAAACTTTACGAGGGAGAGTGACTAATCTCGAAGATCAATTCTCATATTTCCCCACTAGCTTACTTAATAAATTAGAGCTTTCATTAAAGTTGTTTTGCTTGGTAAAAATAGGCTGAAGCCATTTCTCTTCCATCACATCCCACATGACAAATTATTCCATACTGTATATTAATAACTTAACTTTATAAAGAGACTAGATAGAATAACATACACATAAGTGAAAGAGAATACCATCACATCTCTACCATAAATTAAATTTAATCAAAACAACAGGTTCAATTATGATCCATGTAAATCAAACTGTAAAACAATAATAAGTTACCACTTCGGAATTTTAATGGGTCAAATTAGTCTTATTAGAAATTTAATTGGTGAAAAATAAAGTTTAAAGTCTAATTTGGTCTTAATTGATAAGACTAGGATTATAGAGGATAAAATTTAATTTTAACAAGTTAATTGGATGAATTTAGAGATAAAATTGCAAGAAAATCAAAGTTTATGGATCATTTAATGGTAAATTTAAAAAATTCACAATCAATAACCTTTTAAATAAAAAGTATTAAACTTTGGGTACTCAAATTGGTTGAAGTATAGGTGAAATTGAAGTCATTAAAAGTATGAAGGTCAATTAGAGATTAAATTGAAAATGTCATAAACCAAGAGCTAAAATGAAAAAGGCATTGAAATCAGGGTATATTTTTTAACCTGACAAGGATGAAATTGAATTAGTTTTTATAATCATAATCCAATTGATTATTTATTTGAATGATTAAGGAATAATACCTTGATTGAGAACCAAGTTTAAGAGAGGATTTTTCAAACCTAATCTAAAATGTCAAAATGACATTGTTTTATTGAATGAAATGACACATTTTGCATAAAACAACATTGTTTTGTTAATCAATCTATAAAAAAAAAAGGGAAAAACACATTATTTTTATATTACTATGCACTATTTTCTTCCTCTACATTGATTTTGTAGATGGAATAAATAGTTCTATCCTTTTATAAACTCTATTTTTTTTCCTTTCTCTCTCCTCTATATCCTCAACTTCAAGATGTTAAACACACCCCTCTTGTGGCCTACCATTATACCCCAATAAGAACAAAAAACAAGTCATTTGATAACTTAAACCCTGCTGTAAAGTTACCTAAAAAATATTGCCACACCATTTTTTGTTTGGATATGAGAAGAGTAGTCTAGCATGCCCCTCACTCTCTATATATACCAAACATTGCCCTATAAACCAAAAAAAAGAAAGGAAAATGATGAGCTAAAGAGAGATTGAAAAAAGATCACTCATTCCTTTTTTTATGCACCAATATTGGTGACATTAAGAATATTTCCCTTTAAACAACACCAGTTATTATCTCAAAAATGCTCCAACAACAAGTAACATTCTCTCTATTATAACCAACCTCAACCCCTACAACAAGTAACCATCTCTCCACCATAATGTCATTTTCTCTTTACCTTAAACAACAGTACTCCACCTAGATCACCATTACTCCTCCTAACCATCATTGCAAGAAATACCATTGTAAGACAACCCCAACAACCATGATCAACGACACCCTAACACCCGGTAATCTTTATCTCGTATCGTTATTTAAACTTTCATGTAAAATATGAATAATTCATATTCTGCATCATGTAAATTATTAATATGGTCATTAGACCTAACCCAATAACCATTGATGTGACCATATTATTTGATAGTTTCATCCATATTTGCCTAGTATTTTGTGTATGTTTTATGTATTAAATGCCTTGATATTGTTTTTTTTTTTAATGTTTTGAAAGCATTTATGGATGAAAAACGCAAAAAGCTAGTAATTGGAGCTGATTAATATATTTGACCTTTAATCGATGTTTTGTGCAAAGTGGAAGCTCTAGAGATCAAAATGAAATGATTCCAGTGGCAATCAAAAGATAACATCCATACCTTTATGGAAAGCTAAGGAAAAAAAATGTAAACTAATGAAGATCATGAAAATCACAACATTCAAAGTCAAATCTTGCAATATGCTAATGTCGACCTTTATCCATTCCCACTTCAATATCTGAAGTTAAAGAAGTTCAATTGACACAAACCCAATTTTGTTGGATTCAAGACACAAAGACATATAAATGATCCAAATTTCAACTCAAAAGAATGTGTTATGAAAGAGATATGAGTTTTACAAGGAACAACTAAATTTTTCCAACATAAGGAAGGATTATTTTGTAAAATAGAAATTAGGGTTTCTAAGCATATGTAATGGAGGAGAGGCAACAATTGACTTCGGCTAGAAACAAAGAAAACACAAATCTTCCTCCTCCAAACCCTAAATCATGTTTTCTTCCATCTTTTTATTTAGTAGTTCAATAAACATGCAAGGCTAGACTCTTTTACTTGGTTGCAAGGACACAGAAACCTTCAGATTTCAAGAGCTATGAGATATATTTTTATATTAATTTTTTAATTTATATGATGAATATATTTGTTCTCCTATGCTTATTTTCCTATGATTTTTTATTTAATTGTTAAGAGTAGACTCGAAGTTATTATTGTAGACAATCTATAGCTAAGTTTTATATCAAAACCAGAGTTGTGATATATGAACTTGTGAAGTAACTAAGTTAATAATTGTAGCAGATCTACATTATAAATTTTAGGGAGAAAATTCAATCAAATTAAACATATATTGCAAACAATTGTGTTTCTTAGGTGATCAATTTATTTAGTTTTTAATGCTACCATTGAATCAAATTACTAGTGCGGATACTGTAGTTGTTTGATGGTCAGGGTAAGTTATATAGCGGATTCGTTAATGAACCAATTTTAAGAAGAGATAAATATTCAGAATATAAATTGATGTGTCGTTTCCATTATCAATTTTGATTTCTGTAGGTGGATGTTGACTTGCAATCAAGGTCTGTTTTATTGATTAAATTTTAGTTTTATATAATTTTTGTTTCGTTTGCTTTAGCCTAGCAAAGACAATTTTCAACCCCCCCCAAATGCATAGCTATATAGCACGAAAATCTAAATTAAAACATCCTCGTGGGATGGACCCCTTACTTGCTCTATGTTATCTTGTTTGATTTGTTTTAAGTTAGGGTAATTAATTTGTGTGACCGCGATCACAACAACCATGTAATGTTAGGGTTAGACCAATGTTATCCTAATTAATATGGTTGGGTTGGGTCTAACCCATGTAAAAATTAATATGTTAGGTTGGGTCATCTATAGCTTAACTAAATGAATTAGGTTTGGCTTGGGCCTAACCTATATGTATGGATTTAGGCCTCGGGCTTAATAGGCCTAAACCATATATCTCGATCAAGCTCAAACTCATTTTTAAAGGTACATTTGACTAAATATGTTTTTCCTTATGAAATAAGTCTTTATTTTTCTCTTAAAGACGTGTTCGCCAAACAACCCTTAGCACATATTTAATTTCTCTAATTTTAGACTAAGCATGTGTTTGGCAAATACATCTTAAGTCCTTTTCCCTTTTCCTATAATATGTCTATATTTGCATATTTTGTAAAACAAGCCCTTAAAAACTCTAAAATAATTATAAACCATCCAAAAACCATCTTAAAAATAATTATAGGTCCCTTACATGATTTTCAATATTTTTGCCTAATAAAATACATGGTAAGAGATAAAACTTTAATAAGAAAATACTTGATTTTTTTCCAAAACTTCAAAAACATTCATAAATTCAAAGCAAAATTCCTTTGTTTTAGAAAATAATTTTTTTTTCTTTGAGAATTTAATTTAATATTTGGTTGTAAAATTAAATTGTAATATATAGGCTTAGTATTAAAAATACTTGGGTTTCTCTAAAAAATTAAAAAAAAAATATTTAAAAAAAAATCCTCATTTCAAAATTAAAAAAAAAATCATGCATATGGCCAAATATTAAAGATTTTTCATGCATATTTTATAAAAGTTAAAATAATATTTTTATCATGTTTTTTAAATATAAAATAATTATTATAACCAATTTATGATTATTTATTAGGATTTGGTTAGAAAACCAAAAATCACACAACACATTTTTTAATTAATATTTAGAGTGTTAGAATTAAGTTGTAGACTTTAACATTTGAAGTTATAAAATTAATTGAAAAACATACCCTCAAATATTAAAGATACAAACAAGAAAATAAATGTGATGTTAAATTTGAGCCTTATAATGGTTAAGATTTAAGCTAATAAGATAAAAATTTCCTCACAAAGAAAAATCTATATTGAACTTAGATGAAACCAACTGATAAAAACATAACTTAGTAAACAAATTAATTCATAAGTAGCAAACATAAATTAGATAAGATGCATTAGGGTGAGAAGTCTTTCCCTTGCATAATTATTCCTCTTACCTAAGCTTTTATAAACCATAAGGCTCCCAATGACTATAATACTAGTTGATGACTCCCCAAATCATAACTTTATGATGACACTAAAATCTCATTCATTTCCATGAGGAAGATTCATCATTCATTATCATACACATCATGATAGGATGGCGACCTTATTGATGACATGTCTGGTTCTGAACTTTGTTTCTTGGATTATTTACTTATTGGATTGTTTAACTTATTTTTTTTTACTTGTTGGATTGTAGTTTAACTTATGTTTTTCTACCTTTTGTTTTAACATTTATTTTTACTTGTTGTTCTTCCATAAGTATATCAGGTATGGATTAGTATCTTTATGCATTTTAATTTTTACGAATAAACTCAAATTTAGGTTAAGTGAGAACTAGAAGTCTATCTCATAACTTTTGGTCAGGGTTCAAATTTGTAAAATATTCACCTATGATTAAGACGTTTACTCGGTAATGTCAGTCATAATATGCCCTAACTATTTTTTATAAACACTTACATTGTCTTCATGAAATATAGTCATTACACATCTGGTCAACCCTCTTGAGACCAAGTAGTGAACTTATCACTCATGTAATAGCTTAGAACTTACCTTTAGAGTATAAACTTCTCAAAAATCCACTTTATATTAAGTAAAACCTAACTAAAATCCTACACTTTATAAGATTATTTTTAGCTAAAACCATGATTTTCATGACTTTTTCTAAGTATAAATAAAGTTTTCAAACAATATAATTAGTTAAAGGGGATGGCCCAAGGATCGTCGTTAGAGAGATGCCACATATAAATAAACTACATTTTTATATAGAAAATATAAAAACATTCATACTAGTCCGGGGATACATGGATAAAACTTTATTCAAAAGAAAATACAAAACAATTGCTCACTTGGTCAGGCTCCCAATCCATGTTTCTATGATCAAGGACTTTATGCATTTTTAGAATTTAGATTATAGTTGTTTCATCTTTGAGAATATTGACATAACCCCTACCATGTAATTATATACCTAGATCTTGAACTTCCTAATTGATTCTCACAAAGTATATTTCAAACCAAGTCAATAATTGATGAATAAAGTTTAATGCCACATAATGAAATAAAATTTAGAAAAATGACATTTGAAGTGATATTAATTATTGAAATAATAAAATCAATGAATAAGTGATCCTAATATAAGTGTTTTCTTTCATAGACATGAAACTCAACCTATGTTACATGCTTTTAAAATCCATTTCCTATCAAAATAGTTCACTTGTGTTGATTAGTTTTAGCCTAAAAAATAGACAAAAATCATGACTTGCTTATACATGCATATGATTCTTGGGTTTTCAATAATAGATAGGTAAGATCAATATAAAATGAAACTCCCATTTTAAAAACCTAAAATCTCATTCCTAAGATAGTCTTTCATTGTTAGAGAGTACATCTAAGCTGTCAACTTTAAAAATAGCTAAAATCTTAGGATGTTCAATCTTTTTCATTATCCTAACCAACATCAATTTCATTATATGCTAGCACTTATGATTGTGTTTTAGCACTTAAATGGCATGTTTTGGCTTTTGTTAAAGAAATCATTTTTCTTACTTAGTAAAAATACTATCAAATTTACATGATAATGATTTAATCTCAAATTTATATCGTATAAGAACATTATCATTAACATTTATAGCTTGATCCCAAACCATAAAAGATAAACTCTTTTCATTGTTTAAATTTGCAAATTTCATGGAAAAAAAGTAATAATGGTACATGTGCTTTACAAAGGCCATTGTAAAGGATGAATACTCTAGTCAACCCAACATGGTTGCCAATTTAATCTAGCATTCCCATACAGTAGCCAATATTTTATTATCACTTTAGATATCATTCACTCTAGTCAATACAACATACAATTTATAATTTCTTTCCATATATATTTTTTTATCAATACAGACATTATTATTTTACATTTATAATTTAAAATCAATACAACAAAATTGCAGGAAATAAACTTATTTCAAAATAAGAACTACCTACAGAAACACTACGCATGAGAAGTATCCTTTTATTAAGATCCTCCCTTCGCAGTGTCCTTTATATCACATAAAGTTTCATTGTTAACATTCTTAATTCATTTCAAAATCATTGTTTCATTGCAGTTTCTTATCAAATCATTCCTTTTTATTATTTGTACATTTAAGTCCCTCTTTACAATTCCTTATTATTCAAATACATGTGTTTCAATTATTCTTTAACTAATCCGGGAGTTACCATACCAATCAATTTAGTTATTACCTTCATCAGCACTATTTGCATTTATTTTAATCATAAATCAAGTTTTGTAATTCGAATTTATATAGGGCTTATCATTTTTTAAGGCTCAAATATCATATTCTAACTTTTTTAAAAAGCAAAAATCCCAATTTTAGCCTTAAGATTCTTTAAAGCTCATGTTATTACAACATATGAAATTTGATCGGTAAGGTACCCCTCTGACGTTATATCAGTTTTATACATCATTTATGGAGTTCAATGACTCCAAATTAAGTAGGGTTAGTCCCATTATATGGATTTTTTTAATTTCTACATGATTTTAAGTTATTTTAACCCTATAGTAAGTCATTTCATTTTTCCATGATAATTTTTCAAAACACTTAAAATTCAACTCAAGAAATTTAATTCACTATAATTAATTTCCTCATTAACAATAATTAACTTTTAAGAAGCAAATAGGTCCTTCTTGTTCAAGAAGCAATCACTCAAATCAGACTGCTGCTAATGAACTATACGGGCCACATCCCTAATTATGCTCGAGATCGATGGAAGTTGTAAGTTTCTTTGCTGCTCGTAGGTCCTTCTTGTTCCAGGGTCGTTAGCTTTCTGCATGGTCCTGTAGCATGCATGGCGAAAGGGCTCCTTCGTGGGCCATAGAGTGAGTCTCGGTTGGTCTTAAAGTTTCACGAATCGGGCCTTGGTTTCTTATGCTTCGTTGGTTTTAAAGGTCCAGGGGCGGGGCCCAAGTTTTATTATCATCTTCGGTCTGCTTCCTTCGTCATTTTTTTTAGGCCCGCCTGTTTGGGCTTCAGCTTCTTTTCCTTTGCAGTCTTTGGGCTGTTTTGTCTTTATTTTTTTGGGCTTGTAGTTTTTTTCTGGTTTGTAAAGCGGCTGCCGCTTCCCTGCTCTTTAGGCCGAGTCTTTGTGCCGGTCCTAGTAGGCCCCTCTAATTTTTCCTTTGCTTAATCCATTTTGAAATTGTTAAAAAAAAATAATTAACTTTTAAATACTTGTTTAAAGAGGTTAGAATATCTCACCTCAAGTCAACTAAACCCTTAAGAATTAGCTAAGAGATCAAATTTCCCATCATTCTTTCTTTCTTCCTTTGTTGTTGTGTTTTCCCAAGAAAATTTTAGATTTTTTCTCTTGTTAGCTTGAGCTGTAATATATCAAGAGGAAGATGTAATGTATAAATTAATTGTCATTTATACGAGAGCATGATTCTAGTGCTCTGATTGGTATTACCAAAATTAGAATATTGAGTCTAGTCCTATATAATGTAACCTCTGACAATGTATAAAAAACCATGATTGTATACAAAAGCATGAATTATTGAACATGGCATCAGAGCAAGGGTTTGAATCTTACCCTAAAAATTGCTCCCCTGTCTCGGCCTGATTGTTCTTCTTTACCCTTGAAAATTCCCTCTTCCTTCACCCAAACATGTCATCAGACTCTAAATCATAGCACAATAATGGTGCATCTCAATCAGACTCCATGATGATTGAACTCACAGCAAAAATCACACAAGCCTTGTGCAAGGTCTAGACACCATCCCTGACCACTGAACTTGTTACCACTCTGATTAGGATTAAATTGGACAGCAATATCTATGCCCTCTAGTTTCAGGTTGTCGAGATATATGTCTCAGGTAAAGACAAATTGGGATTTATCAATGGTGATTCCCCATAACCACCACCAACAGACCTCACATTTCACAGATGATGTACCAACAACGTCATTGTCAAAGGGTGGCTAATTAACTCAATGAATCCCTCACTAATAGGTAATTTTATTCTATTCCCCACAACAAAAATGATTTGGGACACCATTGCTACCACTTTCTTTAACGGCAATGCACTTTTTAGGTGTAAGATCGTAGACAACACGTGACAAATTTGAAAGAATCTGATGGTTCTTTTAAGAAATACTACAATGATCTCCAGGGACTATGGCATGAATTGACTTCCAACGACCTAACCCAATGGAATGCCCAACTGATATTCAATACTATAATGCTCTCGTTCAAGAAAAAAAGGTGTATGTCTTATTGGATGGCTTGGATGACCAGCTGGGCAAAATTAGAGGAGATGTAATACAACTCCATCCATTCCCTAATGTAGAGCAAGCATACGTCCAAGTTCGTTGTGAATCAATTGGTAGGCTGTGATGATCACCAGAGAAAGCACCACCCCTAGAGTTGTACTCACCACCAAAGGACTTTTATTAGGACCACCAACAACCACATCGACTGCTATGGTACACAGACAGAGAACCTATGTGCCATCGGGAGGATTAAAATGCACCCACTGTGGAAATCAAAAACACACATGGGAGACTTGCTTTAAATTAAATGGGTATCCTGATTGGTGGAATGATTTTTGGTCAAAAAAACATCAAGATACCACTGGCAGAGATTATGATCACAACATTACTGCTATGGTTAATTTAGCGCCTCGCTTGTCCTTTACTCTACCGATTGAAAAAAAAATCAGACAACCACGACTCAGGTAAGATCGGATGCGTATGTGTTATTTCTGTTGATGATGCTGAAAAAGATGCATGGCTGCTGGATTCTAAAGCCATTGACCATATGACGTTTGACCCTGAGGATTTTACACAGATTTTCATACCACGGTGGACTAATATTGCTAATCTAATGGTGATATTTTTCCTGTCATTGGTGTCGGCATTGTACCTTTATCTCTCATATTACAACTACATAATATGTTACTTGTTCCCTCATTATCTAACAAGTTTCTCTTTGTAAGCCAGATAACATTTGATCTTAACTATGTTGTAATGTTGTACCCTACTTTTAGTCTTCTTCAGAAAATTCTCACCAGCGAGATCATTGGGCATAGTACTAGAAGGGGGGCTCTACTACATGGATGACTTGAGTCTGGGCAAGGCCCACCACATGCAACATTTTAGTAGTCTCAAAGATAAAAAAAACCTGGTTGTGGCACTATCAATTAGGACATCCATCTTTCACTTATATGAAACATTTGTTTCTAGATTTGTTCTCTCAAGCGAAACACTTTGATGATAAATGTGAAACATGTATTGTAGCAAAAAGTCATAGTCTCTTATCTATTGCGATTGAATAAAAAGGACTCTCTTTTCACCTTGATACATTTTGATGTGTGGGATCCTTCCCTAATTACTACTGTATTTGGATTCAGATGGTTTGTGTTATTTGTTGATGATTGTACCCGTATGACTTGGCTCTACCTATTCAAACATTAAGACAATGTACTAGGGGTATTTAAATCATTTCATGTTATGATACAGCCCAATTTTCTACTAAGATTCAGATACTTCGATTAGATAATGATGGCGAATATATAAATAACCAAATGGAGTACTTTCAATAACACGATCTTATCCATGAGATCTCATGTCCCAGAGTTCCTTAACAAAATAGGGTTGCCGAAAGAAAAAATAGACAAGCCCTTGAAACTACTTGAGTTCTTCTAATTGGTGCTCATGCTCCTAGTCAATTACCATTGTAGTTCATCTAATCTACTAGATGCCCTCTAATGCATTGGGATTCAAAACACCACTACAAGCACTCTTGGCACATTCTCTTATACCTTCAATTTTGATGCTCCCACCTCATGTGTTTGGATGCATCGCATATGTCCATCTCTATAAAAAAAACAACGGACAAAACTAGATAGATGTGCTCATTGCTGCATGTTTTTAGGATATGCATCTCATAAAAAAGGTTACTGATGTTATGACCGCATGTCTAATCACACATATGTTTCCCTGGATGTTACCTTTGTGGAAATATAAATTTTTTTTCCACCCACTTCTTCTCTTCCGGGGGAGATTAGACAGGAAGAACTGAAATGGATGAAAATAGATTGACCAAACTTACCTGAAGAACATGTGGAGTAGAGCCAATCAGCACATGGATCAGTTGATCATCAAGCAACTAATTTGGAAGCCCCTACTAAAACTATCCCTACTAAAGATCATTCCCCCTCTCAAGTACCAGAAGACCCAACTCTTGAGAATGACCCTAAGGTAAGCTCTCTAAACACCAATACTATAGAATCTCTTCCTAGTTATGTATTACCCTATAGGCAGAATCGTGGTAAGCCACCAAACCGCTATGATCTAAATGTTGAGGAGAGAAGATCACAATATCCAATTGCAAACTATATGTCAACAAAGGGGATGGCAGATTCTCTTAAGACTTTCATGGATAATCTCTCTACTCACCATATTCCAACAAAATTGGAGGAAGCCATGGAAGACCCAAAATGGACCCAAGCTATCAAAGAAGAAATCAAAGCTCTAATAAAGAACAAGACATGGAATCTAGTACCATTACCATAAGAAAAAAAAATAGTAGGGTGTAAATGGGTGTTCTCTATCAAACACAAAGCTGATGGATCAATAGAGAAATACAAAACAAGACTTATGGAAAAAGGGTACACACAAATATACAGTGTGGACTACCAATAAACATTCGCACTAGTGGCTAAACTAAATACTGTTAGGGTATTATTATCACTTGTAGAAAATATAGATTGGTCACCACACCAGTTCGACATGAAGAACGCCTTTCTTCATGGTGATATTGAAAAAGAGGTGTAAATGGACATTCCTCCCGGTTACTTTGTAACTTTAGGAACGAATGAGGTGTGCAAACTACAAAGAGCTTTATATGGGTTTAAGCAATCACCGCGGGCATAGTTCAGGAGATTTAGCCTGGAAATGAAGAAATATGGCTTTACACAGAGCAACTCAGATCATATATTATTCCTCAAAAAAAAAAAAGGTAAGATGATGACTTTAATTATCTATGTTGATGATATGATTATTACAGGAGATGATAACGAGGAAATATCAAAACTCCAAGGAAAATTGGCTAAAGAATTTGAAATGAAGAATCTAGGCGGGCTCAAATGTTACCTGGGAATCAAGGTTATCGGTCAAGCAAGGGTATATTTTTATCATAGAGAAAATATATCCTAGATTTGTTATCCGAGGTTGGATTATTGGAGTGCAAACTAATAGATATCTCGGTCATATAGAATCATAAGTTGGGAATATACCTAGACCAAAAGTCAGTAGATAAAAGGAGATATCAATGGTTAATGGGAAAATTAATTTATTTATCTCATACTAATCCAGATATTGCATATGTAGTAAATGTGGTAAGTTAATTTATGCATTGTCCAAGTGAAGACCACATGGCGGTTGTAACTGGATTCTAAAATACTTGAAGTCTTCTCCAAGAAAAGGGCTCATGTTCACTAAAGATAACCATTTAAAAGTTGAAGGTTATACTGATACAGACTGGGCAAGAAATATCTCAGATAGAAAATCTACCTTACGGTACTTCACCAAAATGGTGTTCAGTAAAGAATTCCACAACTCACTAATCAAGTTGAGCATACGGGAACCATATACACTAACTTGAGGGGGAGTGTTAGCGTGAGCTGTAATGTATCAAGAGGAAGACGTAATGTATAAATTAATTGTAACAGCCCGGCCCAACCTGCCATATATTGTCCGCTTTGGGCCTTACCACCCTCACAGTTTTGTTTTTGGTGACGTGAGCCCACTCATGAGCCTGACTCCCCAAAACCCGTATGGCAAGTATGCAACCAGCACTCTTGATAAGGCCAACTACCATTCCCTCACCCGTTAATCTGGGATATTACAATCCACCCCTTTTAAGGAGCTCGACGACCCCGTCGGCACAACCAGACAGCCAGTGAGGTCAACTCTGATACCAAATGTAACAACCCGACACATCCTGCCATATATTGTTTGCTTTGGGCCTTATCGCCCTCATGATTTTTTTTCTGGTGACGCAAACCCACTCATGAACCTGATGCCCTAAAACGCTGTTACGGTCCCAACCTTGCGATCGAGTTACAGGGCGATTAATTGAGAAATCTACTTGTAGTGACTTTAGTGAATTGTGTTTACCCGACTTTCTCCCTTTTGGACCTATTTTGAAATATAGAAAGGGCTCGTGAAATGAGAGAACCCAACGATCTCAAAGAACTGGATAATTAATTTCTGTGATAACTTCTTCCAAGTCTTTCCTGACCATATAAAGAAATTGAATGATAACTACTTCCTAAATGATAGTCCACTACTGCACTATCTGGTTACTAAATAAAGGAAATAACAGTTACGAAATATAAATGACAATTATATAAATGAAAACGTGATAAATTAAACTGCAAGCTGGACCAAGGACTAGCATCCACGTCTGCCATTTGCTGTGAACTGCTCCCTTGTTCTCTTCACTACTCGACATCTGTCCTGTTGACCACTACTTCCTTGGTCAACTGCTGGTTGCTCATAACATTACTACCCCCATTGAAAATGCTCTTGTCCGCAAGGGCAAAAGATGGAAATCGTGCTTGGAAGGAAGGAACATCTTCCCAAGAGGAATCTGCAGGAGACAAGCCATCCCAATGCACAAGAACTTGATGGTTATTGCGAACCACCCGTGAATCCAGAATAGCCTTAGGAAGAGGTTGTAATTCCCCGTCAGTAAGTGTAGGTACAGTGGGTTCAATAGGGACAGAGGAGCCATGAAAAGTTTTGAGGCAAGAAACGTGAAAGACTGGGTGCAATTTGGATGAAGAGGGAAGGTCTAATTTATAAGCCACTGTTCCGATTTTAGCTAAAACAAAAAAAGGGCCATAAAAACGTGGTGAAAGTTTGGTAAATTTGGAAGAAGAAAGGCTAAGTTGGCGGTGGGGTTGAAGTTTAAGCAGCACCTGATCACCCAGCTGGAATTGGACAGGACGATGTTTAGCATCATATTGAGATTTCATGGAGCTTTGGGCTTGAAGTAAACGGCTGCGGAGGTCTTGGAGGATCAAATCGCGAGAGCGTAATTCTAGATCAACAGCCTCCAGTTTAGCTACCCCTGGACAGTAAGATAACATTGAAGGCAGAGGACGGCCATAAACCACCTCAAACGGGGTGGCTTTGAGTGACGAGTGAAAACTGGTATTGTAACAGTATTCCACCCATGGTAGCCACTGGAACCAGCGACGAGGTCTGTCACTTGAAAAGCAACGTAAATACATCTCAATAGTTCGGTTCACAACCTCTGTTTGACCATCACTTTGGGGGTGGTATGCTGAGCTGAAAGCTAATTTCGTGCCACTCAAACGAAATAGTTCAGTCCAAAATTGACTAGTAAATGCAACGTCCCTATCACTTACAATGGTCTCTGGCAGGCCATGGAGTTTGAAGATACTGTCAAAAAATAAATGGGCCACACTTACAGCAGTATAGGGATGAGCCATTGGTATAAGGTGTGCATATTTGGAAAAGCGACCCACCACCACTAGCAACACTGACTTTCCGTGGGAGGGAGGGAGGCCAACAATAAAATCCATGGATATATCGGACCAAATCTGTAGTGGTACAGCAAGTGGTTGAAGAAGACCAGCTGGTTGTAAATGTTCGGACTTATGTTGCTGGCATATCAAACAGTGCCGAACAAATGCTTGAACCGAGGCCTTCATGCCTTTCCAATAAAAATCCTGTGCATTGCGATGAAGTGTCTTTTGATACCCTTCATGTCCACTATTGTGAAGAGCTGCAATAATGTCTGAAATAATAGGTGAATCAGGCAGCAAATAAACACGTTTTTTAAAGAATATCAACCCATCCTTGAACTCCCAAGGACCCACAGCTTCACCGGCCACAATGTTGGTCTGTAGCAGTTGTAAAGTGGCTGAATTGAGGACCTCCTTGCGAATAGACTCAAACAAAGTCAAACTGGGCATAGAAATTGCGGCAATACTGGGGTAATCTTCTAAGCAACGGGATAATGCGTCAGCCACCCTATTGTGCTTCCCAGCCCGGTATTCAACTGCAAAGTCGAAGCCCATCAATTTGCTCAACCAGTGTTGTTGAGGGGAGGTGATGATACGTTGTTCCAGCAGGAATTTAAGGCTGTAATGATCAGTTTTGATTAGAAAATGCCGCCCCCATAAGTAAGCTCTCCAGTGCCGAACTGCCTTGGCCAAACCGATGAGCTCCTTTTCATAAGCAGGGAGACCCTTGTAGCGAATAGCTAAAGGTCTGCTAAAATACGCAATTGGTCTGCCAGCTTGTTGCAACACAGCCCCCATGCCCGAATCGGATGCATCACATTCCACAATAAACAAGGCAGCAAAATCAGGAAGTGCCAATACAGGTGTGGAACTCATAGCAACTTTTAAGAGCTCAAAGGCTTGTATTGCTTCTTCTGACCAGGAGAAAGAATTCTTGCGCAACATGGCAGTAAGAGGACCTGCAATAGAACCATAATTTTGCACAAACTTGCGGTAATAACCAGTTAGCCCTAAGAACCCTCGTAATCCTTTCACAGTGGCAGGTTTCGGCCAGTTAAGCATGGCTGAAATTTTGGACTGATCCACGGAAACCCCAGCAGCAGAAATCATGTGGCCAAGATAAGATACTTGACCTTGTGCAAAACAGCATTTTGATTGTTTCAAAAATAACAGATTGGAAGACAGGATCTCAAAGACCACCCGCAAGTGTGTCATGTGGTCTGTCCATGAAGAACTATAGACGAGAATATCGTCAAAAAAAACCAGAACAAACTTACGCAGGTGTAATTGAAATACCTCGTTCATCAATGCTTGGAATGTGCTTGGCGCATTAGTGAGGCCGAATGGCATTACCAAGAACTCAAAGTGGCCATGGTGAGTGCGAAATGCTGTTTTTTCCACATCTGGAGAGTGCATACGGATTTGATGATAACCGGAGCGCAAATCCAACTTTGTAAAGTATTGTGCCCCCTGCAATTCCTCTAGAAGTTCATCAATAACAGGAATCGGAAATTTGTCTTTGATGGTCTTTGAATTCAGTGCTCTGTAGTCCACACAGAAACGCCAAGTATTATCTGCCTTGGTGACCAATAATACTAGCGAGGAATAGGGGGATTGACTTGATCTGATGATTCTCTTCTCCATCATTTCCTTGCACTGCGTTTCTATCTCATCTTTTTGTGCATGAGGATATCGGTAAGGCCTGACCACCACTGGATGTGTTCCCGGCTCTAGAGTGATGCGATGATCGCATGAGCGTGCAGGTGGAAGCCCCTGTGGCTCTTGAAAAATTGCAGCAAATTCAGATAATAGTGCTGTGAGTGTTACCTCTTCTTGAAATGCCATTGTTGTGACTTGAAGCTGCACAGGTGGAGGAGTGTGTGAGCTGTCTGCCCCCTTCAATTCCAACACCCTTCCATGTTGTTTAAATATCATGGAATTGACCTTGAAATCCCATAAGATTGGACCCAGTGTTTGAAGCCAATTGACCCCCAAAACCGCATCAATTCCATTCAAAGTGAGAATGTAAAAATCGAACTGAATTAGTTGAGTTCCCAGTGAAATGGGTACATTCTTACACTGACCTGGACTTTTAATTTTGCTGCCATTAGCAATTACCACCTGCAACCCCTCTTGATGTGTACAATTAAGCCCCAATTTTGCGACCAATGTAGAATCCAGGAAACTATGTGTGCTCCCAGAATCGATTAGAAACAAAATTCTCTTCCTTTTAATTGTGCCGTGAACTCTCATGGTGTTGCCTCCAGATGCCTCTCCAATAATTGCGTGCAAGGAAATTTCGGGTGTATCATCTTCGCAATTATCGTGATCTTCCAATTCTCCTTGTACAGACTCCTCCACGCCATCTAACCAGAACAAGCGTTTGCATTGATGACCTCGATTGTATATCTCATCACAATTAAAACATAGACCTTTCGCACGTCGTTCGTCCATTTCTCCGCGGCTCAACCTCTTGAAGGTCCTTTGATTGGAAGGAAGAGAGGAGATAACCGTGGGTGATTTTAATTGAGGTGGCATGGTTCTTCTGGCACCACTCCTTCTCTCATACAATCTGGCAAGACTCATGGCACTAATTAAATCTCTGGGCTGGTGCAGTTCTACCTCAATTGCAATGTACTCAATTAATCCACTAATAAAAATTTCGACTTCCTGCTCAGTGGTGAGATGACTCGCCCGTGCTGCCAATTGCTCAAATTTCCGTTGATATTCCTCCACCGTTCCCCCTTGGCGTAATTTGGCCAATTCCCCCAGTTTATTTCCCTGTAAGGATGGGCCAAATCGCAGCTGGCATTGCCTTTTAAATTCCACCCATGAAATGCCAGGACGGTCACGATCTAATTTTAGGAACCACACTTGCGCATCAGCGTCGAGATGATAAGAGGCAATTTCCACCTTCTCTTCTTCTGGGGTGTGTTGATGGCGAAAGTAGTGTTCGCAGCGACTCAGCCAGACCAACGGGTCAATTTTTCCATCGTAGAGAGGAAACTCCAGCCTGCTAAACCTTGGGGGTGGGGCTCGCCCTTCGACACGGTGATTGAGATGAGGATAGCCCCTTGGTCCCAAATTCACACTGCCATCCTCCCCATGTTGATTCTCCAACCGTGTGGTTGCTAACTCCCGAGAGAGTTCTTCGAGGCGAGCCGAGAGCTGTTCCCTTTCAGTTCGATCTTGCTGGCGGTTCTCCTGATACATCTTCATGAAGGCTTCGAATTGTATTTGTAACATGTTTGAAGATTCGCCCATAACTTCTGGCTCTGATACCAATTTGTTACGGTCCCAACCTTGCGATCGAGTTACAGGGCGATTAATTGAGAAATCTACTTGTAGTGACTTTAGTGAATTGTGTTTACCCGACTTTCTCCCTTTTGGACCTATTTTGAAATATAGAAAGGGCTCGTGAAATGAGAGAACCCAACGATCTCAAAGAACTGGATAATTAATTTCTGTGATAACTTCTTCCAAGTCTTTCCTGACCATATAAAGAAATTGAATGATAACTACTTCCTAAATGATAGTCCACTACTGCACTATCTGGTTACTAAATAAAGGAAATAACAGTTACGAAATATAAATGACAATTATATAAATGAAAACGTGATAAATTAAACTGCAAGCTGGAGCAAGGACTAGCATCCACGTCTTCCATTTGCTGTGAACTGCTCCCTTGTTCTCTTCACTACTCGACATCTGTCCTGTTGACCACTACTTCCTTGGTCAACTGCTGGTTGCTCATAACAAACGCACATGACAAGTATGCAACCAACACTCTTAATAAAGCCAACTACCATTCTCTTACCTGTCGATGTGGGATATTACATTAATTGTAATTTATACGAGAGCATGATTCTAGTGCTCCGATTGGTATTACCAAATTAGAAGATTAAGTCTAATACTATATAATGTAACCTCTGATAATGTATAAAAAAACCCTGATTATATACAAAAACATGAATTATTGAACATCTCTTAGTTTCTTCTTTGTTTCATGCCCTCTAATATTTCTCTTGATATAAGGGTTAATTTTTCTCTTTCCCCTTTGAAAACCATTTAGTTTTTTTAAATAAAATATTCTCTAATTTTCATAATCATCATCATCATCATTTCTTTTTTTTTGTTTTATTAGAATCACCATCACATCTTTTCTTTTTTTTTATTTTAATAGAATTACCACTATATTTTTTTTAAAAAAAAACAATATTGTCTGGTTTACATTGAAACTTAAAGAAAAAACAATGTTTTTGTTTAAGCATTTCAAAAAACCCTATTGTGTTTTCACGCGTGCAAGAACGTATTAAAACAATCTATCCAGCATATAGTTAAATAGTTATAGGCCCAATATATATTATATTGTATTGTTATTATTAATGTAGTCACCGTCAATATATTAAGAGTCATTTCGTAAAATCCCATAAAGTTAGGGTCATATTTGTATTAAAAATAAAATAAAACACGTGTGCAATATTCAATATAGGGAAAATACAAAGGAACCGTCTGACTCCATGTTTTCGCTCTCAAACCAGATTTTCTTATTTGCTTTATGAGGGGTCAATATATCATATTTTTTATTTAGTTTTATTCGATACAATTGCTGTTAATTTCGAATAAAAAATATTAAACCCTCTACCATTTCCCTGGGTCAAAATTAACCCACGGTTGTCAAGCCCACCATTACGGGTCTAGTCCACTTCGGTTTGCGTTTTCTCTACTATTAATATAAAAAAATAGTCCACCTCACCGCCTACCCCATATCAATGCATGGGAGCATGAGTTTGATTTTTTTATGCGATCAAAATATATTTGGGAAAGTATATACTATGGGTTTACATAAATAAGAAAACATTATGATTATTTTATATTCTTGTAGAAGATATGTATTTTAACTCGAATTCGAAATTTATTATATAGATTTTAAATTGTCTGTCATCATACCTATTAAAAACATGAATTTGATTCCATTTCCTATTCATCAAGTGTTTCTACTACTTTGATAATGACATGCAATTTGAATTTTCTTAAAATAAAATAAGCATCGAATATGTTCTTTGCTCCAACTAGATCGAAGCACCTTAATTATTTATAATAATTTTAATCCCCAAATTGTGTAATATAGAAATCCAAATTGGTGCACAAAGAACTCCATCAAGTACTGAATCGAAGATCACCATATTCTCACCCCTTTCACTGTGGAATATGTGTAGGCATATAGGTTGAAGTGGCAGCTGTTGCTTTCTGTCATGTTCAATGGTTAATGTCGGCGTTTGGTTGAGACCTGAGATGAAGAAATTACACTAAAGAAGTCTATATGAATTTTATAGGCAGGTTTAAAACTAGGATTGAGATTATTATGTAAAGTATTTTTTTTTTAAATGTATTAAACATAGAATATGAAATCCAAAAAAAAATAGTCTAAAAAAAAATATAACTGAATTTTATTTAATATTTTTCAAAAACACTTTCAAAATTTAAAATGCATTGTCGACTGATCATTTAATTTGTTCGGATAAAGAACTCACGAAAGGGACTCGACCACGTGAAATAATCTTGGAGATGGATATCCTGAACTCTTAATTTGTTAGGAATTTAGGGAAGAAACTCGACAGCATAACCTAATCTTGGAGATGGAATCTTGGAGATGGTGCCACCTCCCTCCATCGTTCAACTTGTTGAACGGAATGCTATTCCTCTAAATATTCTGCTGATTAGAAGACCCATTTGGCACACTGGCAGCTCGCTATATATGTGCTTGGGCGCGCGCAGATAGAAATCGATCAGGAACACCATAACTTGTTGCAGCAAGGATCTTGATTATGACAGCAACAATCAATGGCTGGCAATGTTCACTCTATCATTGCAAGCAATATTCAAGAATGCCTAAGATTTCGTTGACAAAAAGTTGCTATGTCCAACGGTTATCACGAGGTGGGTGATTCTGAAATCGAGTCAGATCAAAATAATTATTCTGTGTGCATGTATGTTATTCCAGAAAGAATAAGTTTTGACCGATCGTTCATTGATTAATTTTATGGTACTGCATATGTTTCTTAAAGGGTGGTGCATTTGATTCGATAACTTCAACTAATGCAGGGCTCAACTTCTCTTCCTTGCCATATGTTGGAGATGGTTATGTGAGAAGGAATATGAAGAGAGGAGGAAGTCATGCTGTGTCGCCAGATATATCATCACCTTCACCAGGACTTGCAGTGGAGTTTCTTGAAGCATTTGATGATGAATATGATGGTGTCATTATTGATCCAAACAAATTACCTTCCAGTGCTAATGCTTTTGCCTCTTCCCTCCGTGCTTCTTTGTCCAGTTGGAAGTTGAAGGTTTGACGACATTAATCTATCATGCATCTTACATACAGATAACATCTTTAATTTTCACTCTCTTAACACTACGTAATACCTGCTACTCCACTATCATGTTCATAAATCGAATCTGTCCAGCTTTCTGTCCGGCGAAACAATATTCTGATCAAGTGGGGTTTGCTTGGTACTGGATGTGTGTGCGCGTGTGCATAAACACACCCACATGCATAGGTGTGTAATTAAGTTTGATGATGAATATATGTATATATAAATACATATGGATGTACACACGTAAATATGTACACACACACACACACACTGCATGTGTGTCAGGTAAATATAATATTATGAAGTTGCTCGATCTAAAAGACACTCGAATGATCAGAATTTAATAGCGATGCAGGGGAGAAAAGGAATATGGCTCAAAATATTGTTGGAACAAGTTGATCTTGTTCCGATAGCGATAAAGGTAAACAATTTTCTGTGAATTTTTAATCCTTATGTTATCAGCTAATTTCTTTATTATATTAAAAAAAGAAACCCAAAGATCCCAAGTAAAGGAGTTGAAAATGTACCCAAGAATCCCATATATCGTTGAGAAATCGATACTATCCGTTGCAATGAGCTTGTAGCTCAGCTTATGATGATTAAGTTGTAATTAAGTAGTTAATTAGAAAACAAGAAGAAGATGAAGAAGAAGAAGATTGAAATTATCACTTGATTTTTTCAATTATATATAGTACTTAGCTTTTGAGAGTGCCCTCCACCCACACGTCGTGTACAGCAGTGTGATATGATTCTTATGGGTTGCCAGGAGGGTTTCCAGTACCACCATGCTGAACCAGGATATGTTATGCTGACTTATTGGATTCCTGACTATCCCTGCATGCTCCCCACCAGCCCTTCTCATCAGATTGGTGTTGGCGGATTTGTGATGAATGACAAAAGGGAGGCATGTTTGCAAGAATATCTAACTTAATTCAGTATTATTAATTATTTTATTTCTTAAAAAAAAGTTGCATTTTCGTGGTGTTCTCCACCTGGAACTTGATTCTAGCTAGGTTTTCATTAACATCATCAGGTCCTGGCTGTGAAAGAAAAATGTCCCTGCAGTTGCTCTAACGTGTGGAAGATGCCCACTGGGTATATTAACAAGGTAATTGTTTTCAGTCTCTAACCTGGATTATTATTTTTTCCTGCTGCTCGTGCGCAATTATACCACCTGAAAGCCAATATTGACGCTTGGCTTCAATTTCTTAATAAAAATGTCTCAGTCAGAAGATATTTTCTGTGGAGCAATAAGAGAAGTAAAAGAAGAAACCGGTGTAAGCAAAAGTCTTTGGCTGTCTTGTCTTTTTAACATCATCAGTAGAGCCTGTTGGTTAATATTGTCATCTTGCAGGTCGACACAAGTTTCCTTAAGATGGTTGCTTTCAGGTATTTTGATTTTCTTTTTATATATTTCACACGCAGACACGCTTTTCACAGTGCTCCTTGTTCCTGTTCAATTCATATGAGAGTTGAAAAGGACCAAGGAAGATACCTCGGACAATTCCTTTCTGTTCTTTTTTTCTTTTTGAAGGAGTACATGTTTTGTGACTTTGAAGTCTAATTAACTTGCCCCTGATTTTAATTGACAGGCACGCTCACCTGTTGGCCTTCGACAAATCAGATATACTCTTTGTATGCATGCTTACGCCATTATCTTATGAAATCGCAATCGATGAGAAAGAAATCCAAGCTGCAATGGTCAGTAATATGGTTGAGGTTTTTTCTTATTATTATTATTATTATTATTATTATTTTTGATATTCGCATATATATAAATGATTTAAGAGTATTAAAACTAATTAATTTAAAGTTAATAAAATAATAATTTCTTTTAGAGAAACGGAATGAAAAACAGGGTATCAGCCGTTAAAACTAACTATAAAATCTAAGTTTTTTACTAGAGAAAATACTGTATATAGCTGACATTTGTTTCCTTTTAAATTTTGATTGGGCAGTGGATGCCACTGCATGAGTTCGTGGGACAGCCCTTTTACGAGGAAGACCAGATGTCTAGAAAGGTCATCGATGCCTGTGTTGCAGCTCACGAAGATCGTTATAACGGGTTCGTTGCTCATCAGCTAACCTCAAAACTCGATGGCCAATCCTCCCACTTGTATTACGACGACGTTCTTCACCCTGGCTAATATTCGTAAATCAATGCTTCTGAAATGAACGTGCTTGTGTGCGTAACAAGGCAGGCTTGCCACTTTTGAAGACCAGAGTCAGCCCTTTTCTGGAATAATATTAATTTATTAATAGGCAAAAAAAAAAAAAATCTAGCTTAGATGCATGAACACCATTTTGATATTTATTTATTCCAAAAAGTGAAGAAAAAAAATACCCCCGGGATATAAACAATGCCTCCTCTCTGTCTATACAGTAGATTGGAAAGACAAAAAGACAAGACTTGGTGTTTTGTATTTTAAGGTATTGGTTTGTCGACTTGAAACAGCATGATGTTGAGATTATAATTATGTTTTTAATTAAGTTAAATGATTTTCATTCAATTTTAATAATTCCAATAGTCACACCTTTGAATAAAATAAATATTTAAAACAAGAAAAATCACTAATCCGACTGATAATTGTAGCTCCAGGTGGCAAGCCACATTCCATCATATTATGAATAACAGCTTCACACTTCAATTTACATTTCTCTGCCGGTTAATTTTTTTTTTTTGTATTTATGCAATTAAATGAATTGATAACTATGTCAGCTAATAAATAGATAAAATAAGATAATTAAAAACAGAATTGAAAAAAAAAATCAATACATAGAAGTAGATTAAGATATCTAATTTTGTAAGATGAGATATTTATCCGGTTGTATTTGCTAAATTTATTTATTTATTTAAAAATAGACACACAAATTAAATTAATTGAATAAAAAATATTATTTAAAAATAAAATTATTTTATTTTCAAAAGTGAAGCTCATCTATATAAAAAATAAAAAAAAATATATAAAAGAACTATAAAAATCTCTTCAAGAATTAATTGCACAAATAAAAAAATAATAGTCATTTAAAGTAGACCCTCTAAACAAAATAAATGAGAGAATGAGAATTAATCTAATATAAAAAAATTAAAAAAAATATATAAAATATTGCTGGGTACGGTTCATTCATTAGGGCTAATGTGCAGGTCCACATTAGCAATCATGGTGGTTTATTTATTTATTTTTATACTTGTCGGGTGGACATCATATTTTACACTTCTTCTTCTTCTTCTTTTTTTTTTCTTTTTTTTTTTTCATAAGAACAACTTTAATGACAAGAACTATTTTGAAAAGTCAAATCTTTAAAATGGTTTTTTGAATAATATATATATGATTTTTTATGTATGCTCTAATAGTAAAATCTATTTTGGAGAATAATTTTTTATATTATTTTAAATATAGTACAATTATTTTGTATGTAATTTAATTATGCAATTAATTATACAATGAATAAGAGTGCGTTATATAATTAAATAATTTCTTTTAAAAAACTCTCTAACAATATAATTATTAATTATGTATATAATTTTTTACTTGTTGAAGTATTTTTAAATAAAAACAAAAATAAATATTTTTGATATAATTACATTATTTTCTATATATATTTATATTATTTTCTAATATGTATATACACACACACTGGAGAAAGAAAATTATATATATTATTTTCTTCTTCTTACGTGCAGGAAAACTTTGGCTCTTCAACATAAGCTACTACAAATAGTAACTCATGCATAAATAGTTATTTTAAGCTCTACAAATGACTCTCGTTGTAGTGTAAAAACTTAAACAAACATGTTAAAGAATTAATTTTTTATTTTTGGCTCTGTAAATAGCATTTTCGTTGGAGTTGCCCCAAACGTTTTTGATAAGAATTCCCAAACAAAATTCTTAAAAAATGAGACTTTAAATTTTTTAAGTCAAAAACACATTTTCTTTGCTTATTTTTTATTCAAAACACCTTAAAAACAATGATAAACATGTACATGGTCTCAAAAAGCCCAAAACTTAAGAATTAAAATTAACCCTAAATATTTTATATTATAAATGAATTTAAAATATATAGAGAAAATTTGAATTTATGAAAATATGTGGTGTGATTGATGAGTTTTGATAAACCACACATCTCCCACGACAGTAATAAGTGTATACAGGGGTTTTGAATCAAGACAGCGTGTGATTGGATACTATAAAGAAGGAATTTTTCTCTAGAACCTAGTACTAGTAATACAATAAAGTTCCCAAATTAGACTTTTCTTTCATTTACTGTATATAATATATATTTTATTTTTTATCACCTCAAAATATCAAATTAATTTTTTAGCTTTCTAACCTGTCTTGACTGTCAAAACGGTTTTCTTGTGAATTTAATCTATTTTCTATAAAAATAATTTATTTTTAGAAAAGAAGAATAGTCCGTGAAGAGAGGGAGAAGAAACAAAAACCACTGCGAGTAATTGGCAGGTTGCCACCTGTTTGTGTCTCAGTTTTGGTTCAAAAACCAGCAACATAGTCGACATTAAAAAGCTTGGTCCTCTTTCTGTGGAGCCTTCCTTTACCATCATCGCCTCAAGTATACAAGGGTCAACGTTGTCTGTGTGCTATAGCGGTGTCTCTCTAACCCTAAACCTCTGTATTTACTAACAGCTTGAGTTTCTCTGTTTTTATTTGGATTTGAGATATTCTCTCGCCATTAAATCATCATCTTTCACTTTGAAGTTCATCAGGAAGTTCTCTTCGCTTGGTTTCTACTGCTTCCCTTTCCTCTCGATCTTCATCAACTTGTACTTCTCTCATCGCCATGGAATCAAATGGTATCTCCGAGTCGAAGACCGTCACCGGTGATTTTGGTTATGTTCTTCAAGACGTTCCTCATTTAACCGATTACATTCCTGATCTTCCTGTATGTTATCTTTTTTCTGCAATCAATTGATTGATTGATCTATTTCTTCTTCTTTTTTCATTTTAAAAGCAAGAAATAATAATAAAAAATAAATTAAATTTATTTTGGTGGGTGGTGCAGACTTATTCCAATCCTCTACAAGACAATCCTGCTTACTCCGTTGTCAAGTAATTTCATTTATCTTTTATATTATTAGTCTTCTCTGAAACTTCCCCTTTTAGAATAGAGGAGGGGGACTAATGACTTCAAGCAACAATAATTAATTTCACCTGAGTGATTTTTATTTTTTACAGGCAGTATTTTGTCCACGTCGATGACTCTGTTCCACAAAAGGTAAGCGATCCATTTTTTAATTTATCACATTCTAGATAGTCTACATGAAGACCAAACCAGATTCCGTTAATTATAATGCAAAAACTCAAAGGTTTCTCGAGCTAAATGTATGGTCTGTAGGTGATGATTTTGATACTTTGATGAGCATACCTGTAATGTTAATTTTGTCTTCCCATCTTTTATAGATTGTGGTTCACAAGGATAGTCCCAGAGGAATACATTTCCGCCGTGCCGGACCCCGTCAAAAGGTATGTTTTCATAATCATCAAGCATTTTGAATGTTTTTTTCTTTAAAATACGTGCTTCTGCATTTACACTTTTCTTGGATATTTCTCAGATCTATTTTGAGCCAGATGAAGTTCGCGCTTGCATTGTCACATGTGGGGGTCTCTGCCCGGGACTCAATACTGTAATTAGAGAAATAGTGTACAGCTTGCACCATATGTATGGCGTGACTAGAGTCCTGGGGATAGATGTGAGTAATTGTTAAAGCTCTGTGCTCCAATTTATGCCCAACTGTATTCCTTTTCTGCCCATGTCTTCTTATCTCTCCTTTTATTGCTTTGTTGTTTTAGTCATTTTTTATTTTCCTGTCTTTGACTCATGAAACTGGAATTTAGTTTTAGTGATTTCTTATGAACATGTGTTAAACTTAATTGCGTACCCTGACCCTGATAAAAAAAAAGGTAATGTCGAACATATCTTGTTTGGAAACGGAAAAGGATATACTGTCTGCCCTCAACCTACTTGCTGCCTTTGCCTGGTTCAGCAGACTGGCTAAACGACAGTGTCATAATCTCATTGTGATTTTAAGGTTTTGAGATTTTTTTTTCCACAATTTTTTTAGTTTTATCTTTATTGTTTGTGTACAACAGTATTGCAGTTCCATCAAGTGAGTAGGTCGATTAAATGCTCTTTTTTCCCTACATAACCAATGGATTATAACTGACAAGGTAATGGAATTACAGGGTGGTTACAGGGGTTTTTATGCTCGAAACACAATTCCTCTGACACCTAAGGTTGTGAATGACATTCACAAACGTGGTGGAACCATCCTTGGGACTTCACGAGGTGGCCATGATACTTCAAAAATTGTCCACAGCATTCAGGATCGGGGCATTAATCAGGTGAGTGGAAGATATGTAACCTGTTAGCCAATTTCTCCCAAGAGAGATGTTTTTCACCATTCCAAAGAACAAATATTCATTTCTATTTTTCCTGGCAAGCAGGTTTACATTATTGGAGGAGATGGAACTCAAAAAGGGGCGTCAGTGATTTTTGAGGTAATGTGGTTTTTTAGGAATTGAGAACTTGGCTTTTGTTGCATCTGGACATTGATGCATAAAAGTGATCTATAGTCTAAAGCTTTGTTTCTTTTACGGATCATGTTGACCATAATTTGGAGTGAAATAAAAGAAGAGAAAAGAGATGAATGAAAGGCATGTGCAGAATTATAAAAGAATAAATTTTAACAAAACAAAATATTCAGTGGCATCAAAATATGGAAAATTTGGTAGGGGACTATCATTGACCATGTTTAAAGTTTTTTGATTGAAACTATAGTTGATTTTTACATCTTTTCTTTGTAAATTTTAACTTTTCAATTTTGCAGGAAATTAGAAAACGCGGACTCAAAGTCGTAGTTGCTGGAATTCCCAAAACCATTGACAATGACATTCCGGTACTTTTTATGGATATTTTTATTTATATGTTGTATCTTATACAACAAAGCTGCAATACAACACCCATTATAATTCAACAATAACACATTTTCAAAATTGTTGTACATGAGGTAGGTTATTGACAAGTCCTTTGGCTTTGACACTGCTGTTGAGGAGGCTCAACGTGCTATTAATGCAGCACATGTAGAGGCTGAAAGTGTCGAGAATGGTATTGGTCTTGTGAAGCTGATGGGTCGCTACAGTGGTATGCTTCAATTCTTATTCTGAGATACTATGTACTATTACTTCTGGTCTTAATTTAATGTGTATAATCAATACTGAATTATATAGTAGATTACAAGGAGGTCTACAAAAATGCATTATTGACTCAATTTCTTGCTGGGAAAGAAAAAGGGAAATTCTAGATTCTTATGATTGAATTTATAATTCATTTCAACATTAAGCTGATTAAATGACTGAGCCATACAATAAAGGAACAGACAAAAAACACAGTGAAGCTATCTCATAAACCTTGATCTTTTTGAAATCGATAGATATACATCACTTGACTTGGAATATTTGACAAGGGTAAGTAGGCACCAAAATCACAAAACAAGATTTTTTTTTTTTGAGATAAAACAAAAAAGAAACTTAAAAAAAGCCAATAGGAATAGGAAGACATGCTAAGATAGTTAATAGGGTAAATCTCAAACATTATGGACATCATGACCAACTGTCCACCAGGCTGAAGAAAATATTATAAAAACACCTTTTCTTCCAGAAACCCTTCATTTATACCTAAAATGCCCATAGAAGATTTAAATGTATCTTTTGCCTATACATAGCTCTTTTATTATTTCTAATATTGTGACTTTAGGATTAATTAACAAGAAAGATCGTGTTGAAAAAATAAATGTCTATTGAGGTAAAACCCAATGATTTCTTTTCAACTAAATAATTCATTACCTAATCTTGTGTATCTATAATCAATGTATGTAAAGAAAGCCCATTAAGCCTCACACATATGTTTGCAAAACATTTGTTTGCTAAATGATCTGAAATGGTATATTTGCAGAAACTTAATTAACTTCCTAATGTTACCCTTCTAGTTTTCAAAAAGCTCCAATGTTACCCCAAACCATTGAAAAGCCTATCTTTTGAATTTGAGATTAAGCAATTTAACTGTTTCTGTGAGATGCTATGACATGTATGGTACTGCAAGGAAAGTGTGAGAGAATAGCAAGAAAACAAATGAAAAAAATGTGAAACAGTAAGCTTTATGTTAGTTATTTAGGAGTAAAGGGCAAAATTGAAACTTTCACAAATTATAAGGGTAATGTTTGGAAAATTTTAAAACTATGGGGTAAAAATTGATTTTTCATAAATCTACAAGACAATAATATAGTTTACCCAAAAATTAATTAAAAACGTGTACTGGATATGTATTTTTCTTGTCAGTGCAGATTACTCTCTTAGATACTACCTCTAGTGAGTGCTATGACCATTTTGTTGCTTTGCTGCATTTGAAATGTGTATTTGTCCTACTGTTGGACTTCCCATTATATAATTTGTGTTTCAAGCTTCTGCTTTAATAACTTTACCTTGTCCTCTTTTTCATTGAAGCAGGGCTGTTATGGTTTTTCTTTTTTTTTTTTTTTCATTTAGGAGTTGAATTGAATTTGACGTGCAGGGTTTATTGCTATGTATGCTACACTTGCAAGCCGCGATGTGGATTGCTGCTTGATTCCAGAGTCCCCTTTTTATTTAGATGGGAAAGGTGGACTCTTTGAATACATAGAGAAACAACTGAAAGAAAATGGGCACATGGTTATTGTGATAGCTGAAGGTGCGGGCCAGGAACTGCTTTCTGAAAGCATGCAATCAATGAATCATCAAGATGCTTCAGGAAACAAGCTTCTTCAAGATGTTGGGCTGTGGATATCACAGAGTATCAAGGTTCTGAATCCAAACTCAAACTGTTCTCCCTTGAGAATTATATATTATCCCAGGAACATGTCATACCATAGTTACAGGGACTCAAACTCCCTTTTTCAATCAATTCATATTCAATATCAAAAGTGAAATATATTCTGGTTAATTATTTCTTTTCTTTTGTTTTATTTTCTTGTCTGCAGGACCATTTTTCAAAGCAGAAGAAGATGACTATAAACCTCAAATATATAGGTTAGAATTACACATTTCAAGAGATGTATTTGTTTTATAATTAAGCATTTTGGCTTACAAAGCTTGTTACTGACAATCATAATGAAATCCTGTAATTTGTTTCTCCTGGCAGATCCCACATATATGATCCGTGCTGTACCAAGCAATGCATCTGACAATGTTTATTGCACACTTCTGGCTCAAAGTGTTGTGCATGGAGCAATGGCAGGTTATACAGGCTTCACTAGTGGTCTCGTTAATGGCAGACAAACATACATACCCTTCTATGTGAGTTACTCTATTGCTTATGATAGAACTGCTTTCCTTTTTTTCCCTTCAGAATAGTAGCACTTAAATTGACGGGATCATTCTTGTTTGTCTAGAGAGAACAAAGGCATTATGTCAGAGAGTTAAATATAAAGTGAATTACACCTAATAGGTGAATTATTTTGGTTGAGATGGCTATTTAACACTTCAGTTGAGGGGATCATTCTTGTTTGTCTAGAGAAGTATCAAATCCATTATGGTCAAATGGTCAATGGTTTAATTCTTTAAACTTTTAAATTGAGATCGTTCTTCGACACATTAAAATTATGAAATTTTGTGAAGTTCTTTCTTGCATGGTACTGATGTCCTTTTGGTGTTCACATTTAAAAATTTGCTCTTTGTGACTTCTCCATCTCTCAGTGTCCTTGGCTTTGTTGTGCTGTTTCTACTGCTGTTGTTTGTGCATGTATGTGTTTATTGCTGTATCCTTCATAGTTATCTTCCACCTCCATTTACAATCTGGGAATCTCAATTCGTTACTCTTCTTTGTGCTCTTCTCGCATTCTTTTACTTTTTCTTCTAGAGAAAACAAGCATTTTAAACATATCTAATTTGTTCCATGTGATCTCTCATCAAATAACTATTGTAATGTGGTATCTTTTGAGCTAATTACCATATCTAGTTTGGCTTAGATACACAAGGTTGAAGGTCGCAATAACAGGATTCATTTCTCAATACACATCACATGTAGATATGTTGAGCGTTAAAATTGTGTTACATTCTTATGTGAGATGTGCAAGCTCCATGACACTGGGAATAACGTATGTTCGGTGTTGGCCTGCAGCGAATCACTGAAAAACAGCACAAGGTGGTCATAACAGATAGGATGTGGGCTAGGCTCTTGTCGTCAACAAATCAGCCCAGCTTTATGAGTCATAAAGAGGACGTCGAAGACAGTGAGGAGAATGATATCTCTGGAGAAATGAAAAATGAAGAGCCAGCAACCCCGTGCTGGGGTGATGAAAATTGTGCTGATGTAGTTACAGAGAATGGAGACGCCAGCTCTATGTGATCCCGATTAAAATGATCAATATCTTACCTAGCCTACAGTTATGTGATCGTGTTCCTACTCGCTTTTAGTTCTGTTGCATATGTCGTATTGCAAGGTCAATTCTGCCTTAGTTTTATTTAAGTTTATTATTAGGAAGGGGGAGTTCATTCTGCCAAGAGAAAAATAATTTATACCTGTGAGTGACACAAGTTCGCTCGTTCTGAACTGCGAAGTGTATGTCTGGCATGTATTTTAAGCATCACTTCACTGTAATTTATGCTCAATCCTTTTTATGGATGGATTTGAATTACAGTATCAATTGATTTCCATTGATTTGAATTCCCTTGTGAATTTTATAAAATTAAATTCCCACTACTACCCCAAATGCTGGAAGGCCTTGCACGAAAGTTCAACCAGTGCGATTTTGTTTTTCATGAAAAATATGGATATATTAGAAGCTCTCTCCTTTCACTGTTTGTTGATGAAACCCTGGTCAAGTTTCTTTTACAGGGTGCACCGGAGAAACCCCCGGAAAACGGTCATTGACCCGGATGGCTCGACTCCGAGCAAAGTTTATTGTTTCCTAGTTTTCTAGAAACGACGGTTCCATGGATTTGTATAGGTTGCAGAAAATCAAATGCTAACCCTCACCTGGTTTCTCGTTTTTCTTAACAACTCTGAATTATATTTTTCTCATGTTACTCGTTCATGTATTATTTGATCCCAATAGTTTCTTGAGAAATTCGCTTTGGTTCTTGTATTTTTCTTACAACTTCTTAATTGACTTTTCAAGTCCTCATATTTCACAATAATTATATTTCAGTCCTAGTGTTTTTTTTTTTTTCAATTAAGCCTCCGTATGTCAAATTATAAACTCGGTTGAAATTAGTCAAACAATTTAAATTTGTTGATAAACAACGATAAGACTATAGTAGACTTAAATGGGTATTTCTAATTTAAAAAATAAAATATTTACGTCTTATCATCATCATATATTAATTTATTTATACAAACAATTAAATATCAACATGAAAAAACTTGAGATAAATCATAATAAAAAAAGAAATATTTTCATAATTGTTACATGACTAGTCAGGTGCTTAAGCACTATCCCGAAGACCCTTTAATAATGTTATTAAACTCTGTCAAGTGAACATTGTGACCCTAACCTGTAGACTAGGTTGAGTTTTAGATTGACCAGAGTTAATATACTCAGCTCGTGATCATGACCCTGCTCAAGTTTAAATAGCTTTGTTTACTGGAATTTATTTTTTTTAATTAAATGATTATAAAAATACAAATTTCAAGGAAAGACAACAAATAAAACCACCAAGGAGTATTATATTTTCTTTAATCAAAAAAGTCTTTTGTGATTCAATTAAAAATAATTAACAACAATAATTGCTTTATTAGTAGCATGGTTCTTTGAATAAAAAGCAACAACAATTAGAACATAAAAATTTTAGAAAGACCTTAACAATTTGAACTAAAAATTAAAAAGCATCCATTACATAGAAAAAAACTACTTTTCTTATCCACGTATGTTTTTAATTTTTTCAAAACAATTTTTTATTAGTAGCATTGTTTTTTTTTTCCAAAGCAAAAGCTCTTTATGATAGTGAAAACAATATTTAATTAAAAAAACTAAACAAAATCATGAATTATTAATCTTTGTCACACCCTCCGCGAGAGCACGGCATCACAGTGACCCTCCCCGCGAACCGGGGTTATTCATATCAGGGTTTTATCTTTGTTTTCATGAAAAAAAAAATCTTCACCTAGTATTATGATTAATAGAAAACCTAAAATAGATATTTCAGAGATTCTAAGACAAAAGACTGGTTGTGTAAAAGAAAAGTTTTAGTATCCCTAGTACACCCTACCTAAGGTAAGTTGTTTGATGTTTTAGTTTGCTTATGATTTGCTATTATTTGTTTAAGTGATGATGATGGTGTATTATTCTTGTAAAAATATTTTGGATATTTATCACTTTAAGATTTTTTTATTCAAATATTTACGGTGAATAACAACGAATTATCCCCGCTAATATTTTGGATATTAACCACTTTAGTATTTATTTATTCAAATATCATCAGTGAATAATAGCAAATTATCCCGGCCAATATTTTGAATGTTAACCCCTTTAGGATTTATTTATCCAAATATCAACAATGAATAATTGCGAATTATCCCAGTCAATATTTTGGATACTAACCTCTTTAGGATTTATTTATTCAAATATCAACAGTGAATAATATAAATCCCCAAAAATAAGATTTTGATATTTTTGGAATATTGGTCAATACCCTTTGGATTTTACAAACATGTTGTAAAATCTATAAATGCGAGAAAATGATTTTTTGCTTACGAAATCAAATGCTAAAACTATTTTTTTATCTTTGAAATAATGCTCGTTTATTTTTTTAAAAAAGGAATTTTCAAAATATGTTAGCCTATTGGCTATATTTTAAAAAACAACACTTTTTTATTCTAGACATATTTTTTCTAAAAAAATATTTTTTTTTATTATTTGCAAATATAAATTTGGGCTAGGCTGTCAGCCAACCCCATCATGGGTTGGGCTTCCAGCCCTGGAGGTTGGTAGCCCAGATCTTATCCGGACTAGGCTTCCAGCCTAAATAGGTTGGAAGCCCACTTCATTTAAGGGCTCAAGTTGGGCACAAAGCCCAACCCGACTAGCCCACGCATTGAGTGAATTAATTCACTTGCATGCAAAAGAAAGAGATAATGAATAGTAACATGCTAAATTTTGGAGTGTGAAGAACGACGTACTTGTTAATACTGTTGGGTAGAGGAGGTCGAAGTGGTTCTTTCTGTCATGGTGGCATTGAAAATGGTGGCCTGTGGTGACCGAAGTGGATGTTGGAAATTGACGTGCCTACGTTGCAGCCCTTGCTGCTGCTGCCAACCTTGCCTGGGCCGTGGTTTAGGTCGCCAGTGGAGGGGAAGCTTTTGGTGTTGCTGGAGTGGTGCATGGTGGTCAGAGTTAGTGGTTGCTGGAGAGAGAACAAAACGTCGGCGTGCTGATTTTAGTGAGAGAGAGACAGGACATACCATGAGAGATGAAAGGGGGAGAGAGAAAGAGGGCAGAGACGAGGGGAATGAAGATTAACTAAATTTTTACATAAATTTTCCTTTGTATTCTCTGCTTTTCTGTGTTCTTTCACCAGTTTTCCTCTACCTTTCTCCCCTCTGTTCGTTTTTTTCTCTGTTACTCGTGATTTTTGCTCCTCTTCATTGTCTCTTTTTTTATGTGAATTTGACTTTGTCACGTTAGTCCTCCCCCTTAGTGTCTTCATCTGCATGTCATTTATAGCAGGAGACAGCAACCCTTCGGCTGCCCATGACGTGTAGTGAAGGGTCGTTGCCTCTACCTTGCTTAATAGCAGGTGTTGCTACAGTGAGTGTGCCTGACACTGTTCAAATGAATGAAAAGTGAAGGCACGCCTGCAGGGAAAAATGATTTGGGAAGGTAAAAATATAATTTGGTCTTTCAATTTATAATTGTTCTAATCGAAACCTTAATTGACTTTAAACTTTCAATTTCATATAATTGCATCCTCGTTAAAATTTTGAGAGCAACCTTAGTTTTGGGCGCTTTTTTTATTCTGGTCCTTGGTTTCTGATTTGCATGATTTAACCCCTCAATTGACCATTATTCAATTTGACCCCTCATTTCGCATAATTGGGCTTAACAAAATTCAATTTGGTCTCCAAAAATTCTAATATTCTCAAATCGAACCTATATTAACTCAAGCTTTGATTTCTCATTGACCATGCCCTTAATGAAATTAATTTGATCAATTTAAAGTATGACTAAGTCCTTGCACTTACTTAAATCCTTCGATTGGACCCTAAATTAATTCTCAAATATAATTACACTTTTAAATTGACCAACGATTAAATTGAATTAGCTCATAAAAATATAATTATATCTTTTAATTTAATTTTTATGTAGATTTAACCGATAATAAATTATGTTAGCCTTGAATTTGTGCTCTTCTTTGTTTCTGGGTATAAAAATAGGTACGATCACATAATTACATTTTAAATTGGTCAGCGATTCATTATACTTTTAAATTAGTCAACGATTAAATCAAAATGGCCCATAAAAATACAATTATATCTTTCGACTTAATTTTTATGCAGATTTATTCAATAATAAATTACTTTAGCCTTCAACCTATATTTTTTTTCATTTTTGGGCACAAAAGAGGTATGATCGAGCCTTTAAAAACATCTAAAATTTTCACATTAATTTTCCTACTGACCCCGGTTTTTTTTTTTTGGCAGACTTGGGAAATAACCCAAAATTGGGTTACGAGAATCTTATTGAAAGTATTGAGAACAACACCACTTCAAAATCCATAATATACTGTTAGAGGAGAGGCAATGTTTTTCTCATGGTGTTTAAATTCATTTGTGATGGTAAAAGAATAAAAAACTTTTAATTAAAACATAAAATGTGACGTAAAATTGATTTTATATTTATTTTTATTGTATTTCTCATATTAAATATACATATTTTTTTCATAGCTTCTTTTGTTCTTTATATTTTGAAGTTGATCAAAAATATTAAAGTTAAATGGATTTAAAATGTAATATATACTTGTTGGTTAAAAAATAAAATATTTTCTATAATATCATTCAATTTTTTATCACAAACTTGATCAATTTGTTTCTTATAACTTGAATAATTTGATGAAAAATATAAGAGTTAAATGGATTTAAAATGATATAGTCATTGGAAAAAAAAGATATTTTTATATAATTGACAAAACACTAAAAAAACTTGATTGAATCACTGCAATCATCCCCATAAAATACTAATTGCTATAATATTATAATAGTTTGTGTTTTTATTTTTTGTTTTTCAATTTTCTTCTTCAATATTAATTTTTGGGAATTGTACTTTGTAATGTGTTTTTTCTTTCTTTTTGTGGGGTTAAATATCAATCTCATGTTTTTTTTTTTTTCAATTTCAACTTTTAACATTAAATATATTAGAAGTGAGGATTGATATTTTTTATCATATTTCTTTCCATGTGTTTATCCTAATCACATTACAAAAATTATGTGTTTAATAGGTTAGCCTGAATTGACTTGAGTTTTCTTAGAATACTTTTGTAATTGATTTTTTTCTCATTTCATCCTTCAAGATTTGGTTGGTTGAATATTACATTTTGTGATTTTTTATTTACTTTTTATGTGATTATTACAATCTTATAATCTAATTTGCAGGTTTGATATGTTTATCTAGGTTGAATCTGTTCATTTTTTGGGTTCTTTGAATTTAATAATTTTTTAGGTGGGCTTTGTATTTTTTTTTTAAGTGATTACCTAAATCTCATGATCTAAGTTACAAGTATAGTAAGTTAACAAAAATTGATTAAATTAATTTTAATTTTTTTTTATTAATCGAACACGCACACACACTTTACTCTCCAACAACTCAATCTTCTTTTCATTTTTCAAAACTAGATTGTTTGGGAACTATATTTTATATTTTTTTCTCAATTTTCTTTTTATGGAGTTAACCCAATCTTATTGATTTCTTTTCTTGATTTCAACCTTGAACATTGAATTTGTTGGAATGAAGTTTCATAATTTTTTTTTTATTTTTTTTTTATAAACTTATCCTTATCCCTCGATCCAAGTTGCGGATTTAACAAGTTAACTTGATTTTACTTTGATTATTTTATTTATTTATTTATTTTAATTAATTTTTTATCTCATCTGCAACATTAGTTTGGTTAGAAATTAAGCTTTATATTTGTTTTTATTTTTATAGAGTTATCCTAATCTTATGACATGAGTTGTAGATTTCATAAGTTAAAATTAATTTATTCGAGCATTGTTTGTCTTTTTAAATTTAATATTTCTTTTCAATTTTTCTAACATATGGTTAATAAGGAATTGACTTTTTATTATTTATTTTGATTTACTTTCTATAAATTTATCATGATCTTATGATTTGGATTGTAGATTTGATAGATTGATCTAGGTCTTTCCAATATATTGCAATATTATTTGTTAACCAATATTATCAAATATGTTTTTGTATCAATTTTTTTTTTAAAAATATATCATCCAACATGCATCATATTTTTATATTATGATTATCTTTTATTTATTATAAATTAACAATGCTTGGACAATTTTGACCATATTTAAAATTTGTCTTTTATATACTTATTATAAAAAATCTCATCCAATAACTTAATTGTGTTTGTTGGAAAATATGAGGGTCAAAACACTTATAATTTTAACTAAGGATAAATTTATAAAAAAAAAATTGAAGCAAAATAATTTTTTCTGAAATTTTTTGATATCAAAATGTATATAAATGTAATATTTTTTATTGTTATCAGATTATTCTTGTCATCATTTAATAATGTTATTAATATCAACTAACATAAAGATATAGTGTCAACTAACATAAAGATATAGTGTTGACAAACTCCTTTGTAGTCATACAATCCCTTTTATTTAAAAGATGAAAGAGAGAGAAAAACTACAAGTGACATGACTCATAAAGACACGAAATAATAGTTTTGTTCTCAAGAATTAAATCTATAAGTACTTATTTATTGTATTCTGACATGACTCATAAAGACACGAAATAATAGTTATGTTCTCAAGAATTAAATCTAGAAGTACTTAAAATTTATTGTATTCACTTATTAGAAAAGAAGGTGAAGGTGTGGATGGTGATCATTTTTCTAAAGTAACAACATTGATGACCCAAAGCTAGATGGATTCCTTGGTAAAGAAAAAATTATATAATAAATTTTAACAAGTACTAGAATCTATCATAAATGCTACTATTAGAAAGAGATAATTCAATCATGGGAGAGCTAGAAAATTGGTAAAAAAGATAAAGATATGCCTTGTTGTATGATTTATAAATACCTTACATGCTTTACAATCCTCCTCCCTAAATGAGAGAACATGGGAGGAAAAAACAAGACATTTACAACTCAATGACATACCAAGACATTTATGTTTAAAAGACAACTTAATATTAAGCGACATAAACACTAACCTAGATAAAAATAATACACCTTACCTAGAAAAGGGTTAGAAACAAGGATAATTGTTCAAAATACACATTTATAATAATATTGCTTCAACAAATTGGTAAGAAAAGATAAAAAAAAATAACATGCCTTACCAAAGAAACAAGTTTTGGATGTAAATAAGACCAATCCCATAGTCAATAACCAACAATATCAAAATCCTTTCAATCTACTAACACGAGATGTATAAGATCATCTACAATAAATATTTAACATGACTGAGCCTAATTTCTCCTTAAAAAGAACATGAAGAAAATGTCTAGAAATTGAAGGAGAAAACTTCTAATTAAACCTAGAATAATTTCAAAAAACACATGTTATTGATGCACAAAAAACCTTAAATACTAATTTATTAAGTACTAAAAGGGATATAACGTCAAAAATTGACCATAATAGGTCTAAATCAAAGAGTAAAGGGAATATTTTTCAAAGAACACTACCTAGAAAAGGCCAGAAAAACCTAGAAACCAGTCACTATCATCTCAACAAAATGGCATTTTATCTTCCTAAATATGCATCTTATCATCCTAATAGGTCATGATAACACAGAAAAAATAAATTTGGATAAAAAAAAAAACAATCATAATGCCAAATTTAAACCCATGGTAGTGAAACTTAAAACAATGAAACATAACACATCTTTTATATTCATGCAACCTGAATTCAAAAAATATTTTTTTTAAGCCTCTTTCTTGCACGAACAAACTTAGTTATGATGAGGATTAACACCTAATCATTAACTATGCATGACTTGTGTCCAAATATCAAACTAAAAAAAAATATATATGTAAACACTAATGGTTTGAATACATGAATTAAACAAAAGGTAAATAAATATTTAAGAATAACAAATATAAAACAATAAAAGCAACACAGATAAAATCTAAAAAGGGGAACACAACATTAATTGTTAAGCATCCTAACCTCTTTTCAAATGTTTTTCCAACATAAAGCATCAAAAGCAAAACAATGAATCATAAGGCAAAATGCAATGAAAAGACAAGCCAAAAGGGCAAGTGAACAATTCTTAAAAAACATTAATTTTTTACTTTTCTTTTTTGTTTTCTGTATTTGCCTTTACTCCCCTCAAACATGCTTAAGAAAGGGTATTTGTAAGGATTTTCTAAGATCTTGAGATGTTTTGAATCCAAATCTGACCAATTAATCTTGATATAAATGTTATAAACTCTTGATAGAAAGCAAATAAAGTGTTTTAGAGTATAACCAAATGAAGAATACGTTGGTTTTTACATGTGGGTTCCATTACCAAGACTAATCAAGTGGCCTGCTTTTAAGTAGTTTTCTCATGAATACTCATGTATGAGTATCTTTTAGTGTGTTGATATTTAGCTAGGGCAACAATTCGAGATGATTTTCTTTAAGGATTTTGGCTTTTTTTAAAGCAGTTAATTGTATACTTGTCAATTTTTATTATAACCTTTCTAGTTATACTCATGTTTCTTTCATCTAAGCTAATCATGGAAAGGTCACTTGGATGTGTGGGATCTTCATCCCTTATATAGCTCTATTTCAATCTTGACCAAATTTCTTTCTCTTTAGATCATTTTCCAATACTTTAAACCTAACCCAAACTTTTGAACAAATGTCTTCAATTTTCTTGTATTTATTCTTTTCGGTATAGTAGTGAATGGATTATATTGAAAAGGCAACCCAAGTTTCAAAAAGCATTTTACAACTATGATTACAACCTAAAATCTTTTAGTGTTTTATAAATGGTATTCTCAAGCACCCATTTAACATTTATAACCATGTATTTGTAGATTCTTGTTTATGTTATTTTTAATGTCAATGTTTGGATTGCCATATTCCTCACCATTACTAAGGTCTTTTAAGCCTTTATGATCATCAACTTGCTATTGATAAGAAATTTAACCCTTTGATGCAAATAAGATGTGTAAAAGTCCAAAAAGAAATAGAGATAAAAAGAAAATAACAAGTCTTTTGGATCAAAATATAATTTTGAAAAAATATACGGATGCGAACCAGCCTAGAAACACCAGCAAGGACCCATTACATGTTCAGGGGCTTGATTCATGATTCTGAAGGTTTCAACCAAGTCAGAATTGCAAGGACCATTGAAGTATCAAAAGGAGATCTTAATACATCTTATCTATGTGAAAGAGGGATCCAATACAATTTTATTTAGGCCATGAAGTGAGGACAACAAAGGAGTCAAAAGAATCATACTACAACTTGGAAACAACATGGGTCACTACCTTTTTCCTTTTGATTCTAGGATTAAGGTGCTGGATGAAAGGCTATAAATAAGTCTTATGAGCGTTATTTAATTTTGTTAGTTACAACTCAAGGCTTGTTTGGGCTTAATTAAGATTTTTTCTTTAACTAGGATCCAAGACTTGTTTGGATTAACTCATGGACCTTTCAGTTTAGGGTTTTGGGCTAGTTTTGAGCGGACCTCAGTTAAGTCCACATAAGGGGTCCGTCAGGGTTATTTTTTCAAGAACTATTTAAACTCATGTAACCTAAATTTCAGCAACCATTGATGAATTTCACTTCTAAAATTTTCAGTTTTATGTGTGAGAGTGATTCTTGCATTATTCAGTTTTATGTATGAGAGTGATTCTTGCATTCTTCAGTTCTTGAATGAAATGAATCTGACTTATCAAAGATTAATTGGCTTTGTGACATCATTCTACTCATTCCAATAGTGTTGGTGTCTTAGGGTAAATTTTCATCGTGTCACACTCATATCAGACCTATTTAGGTTTTTCGGGATCAGATTTCATTCTTGGTTATGGGTTACGTGACCATGTGATCACGAGATTCTCATAAGGTGGTATCAGATCTATGCTCCGAAACAAGGTCATATCATTTTGTTATTTTTGTTTGTTTTTCTCTTAGTGTTCCGTAAAGTTTTTAAATGTTTGCGTTCATTTACTAGTTTTTCATATCTGTCATTTAAGCAAAAAAAAAAAAAAAATTCAAAAGTAAAATTCATCAATGGTTATTGAAATTTAGGTTACATGAGTTTAAATAGTTCTTGCAAAAATAACCCTAATGGACTCTTTATGTGAACTTAACTAAGATCCACTCAAACTGACCCAAAACCTTAAACTGAAAAGCCTATGAGTTAATCTAAACAAGTCTTGGATCCTAGCTGAAAATAAAATCTTATTTAAACTCAAACAAACCTTGGGTTGTAACTAACAAAATTAAATAAAGCCCATAAGACTTATTTATAGCCTTCCATTTAGCCCCTTAATCATAGAATCAAAAGGAAAAAGATAGTCACCCATGTTGTTTCCAAGTTGTAGTAGGATTCTTTTGACTCCTTTGTTGTCCTCACTTCATGGCCCAAATAAAATTGTATTGGACCCCTCTTGTACATAAATAAGATGTACTAGGATTTTCTCTTGATATTTCAATGGTCCTTACAATTCTAACTTGGTTGAAACCTTTAGAGTCATGAATCAAGCCCCTGAACATGTAATGGGTCCTTACTGGTATTTCTAGGCTGGTTCACATCACATACACTAGATAAACTCTCTTTTTCTCCTTTAAAGTATGAGTTGTAAAGGAGTTGGATTACATGTATTCAAATGTGTCGAAATGAGAAAAAATACATGTTAAAATAACAAGGATTGTATTGAAAAGAATATTGTTTGGAAAGTTAGTAAAATCGATAAAATATTATGTTTTAATGTGAAGAGGAGAAATAAATACAGTGAATCAGTTATTAAAAGATATTTTTGACACTTTTATATGGTTTTTGATATGGCCAGGGGTTGAGATAAAAGAAGAAATGTTTAGTTGTGGAAATAATGTGTAAATGGAAAGGTTAGAGAATCTAAACAACTTTGTCTTTTGACTTAACTAAACCAAAAAAATAAAATAAAAATTATAACATGCACTAAAAGTGGTCAGATTCAGTTACTGTTCAGTGAGACAAACCACTATGGATTACAATAGTGTTGCTCAGTTTTTGGTTTAGTTCAGGTTGGTTTGTTTCGTTCGAGTCGGTAGTTTACTGATATTTTTATATTTCTTGCATAGTAAAATAACTATTATGTCCCTCTAAAATGACAAAAAACAGGTACTGTCGAGAAGGGTGCCTCGGTAATTGCATATTTTTTTATTCAATTCCATCTAGTGGGGTCACTAGTTTATTGATTTTTTTATATTTCTTTGCATAGTAAAGAATCATTCTATCCCTAAAAAAATAAAAACCAACACCTTCCACGAGAGGTACCACGATAATTATATATTTTTTGAAAATAGATAAATAATAATTTGCCCCCAAATAGCACCAAATTGAAGAGTTGGTTGTAGAGGTGTTATGATAATATATTTTTTAAAAAAATATTCTCCTCTGAATATTGTGGGCGCCATGCAATTAACAGTATTCACCCTCTTGTTCTCTTCGATAGGCACGCATGGCATTGTCCGATGACAGAAAATATATATCCGGCATCTCGGTGGATGCGCCGTCGTGTCTTCTTCCTCATAGAGTAGCACATGACCTACTATAGTGGCCGCCGTGTCTCTCTTTATCACCATAAACTACACGTTAGCCCCCTGGTGTTATGGTTGTTTCATTTGAGTCCATTCACTTTGAATTGTGTTGTATGGTCCTTACTTTTGTTATTTAAGTTTTGATTATTTTCATTTGTTTTCTTTGATTGAAATTGATTATATATTTTGTTATTCGTTTAATTTTGGGTTTTGTTTTAAATCTCATAATATTTTTGGTACAGAAGATTTGATGTTTTCAATTTTATCATTTGATTGAAATTGATAATATATTTGATTTTCATTTCTGCCCTTATACTTTTATTTTTTTTACTTTAATTCCTTAATATTTTTTATATTTCTTAAATAGTCCTTATTTTTGTCCATGTTTATATATGTGTGTGTGGGCGCGCGCGCGCGCGCACATACTCTTAGTTTTTGTTTAATTTTTATTATTTTCTCTTTTGTTGAGATAATATTTTTATCAAAAATTTTGTTATTAAATTTTAGTTTGTGATATGATCATTTAAAAATTGATATTTCTTTATTTCTTTTAGTTTTTTTATTAGTTTTTTTAATTATTTTCATGATAAATGATTTTTTTTAGCTAATATTTTTTTATCATATTTTTTATTTTTTGTTTGCTCTTTTGTTAAAGTTTTTGATTTTTTTATTCTTTATTGAATTTATTCTTCCATTATTCACTCAATCATAATAATAATAATAATAATCATAATAATTTCATTTTTTTCTTTCTTCCTCTTTTGTTAATGTTTTCGATATTTTTTCTTGGGGTAATTTAATAATTTTTATTAAATTAATGATATTTTTAAATGTTAAGCCTTTGATGATGTTGTTGTTATAATAGAGTGTGTTAATGTGATTTATTATATCAAGTCTTATATGTATAAATGCTATATTTTATTTTTAATCTAGCGAAATTTATTATTTATTTTAATTCTAAAAATTAAAAAAAATATTTACTCGACCTGCAATATATTACGAGCAATTTAATTAATAAAAACTAAAATACAAAACAAACAATTATACACGTTGAAACAAGGTAAAAAAATTCTCATAGCAAACTGAAAGTTAATGGCTCGATTTATTTATTTAGCACGCGCAAAGCAATAAATAACTATTTTTATTTATCTAATTGTAGATCTGCCTGTTTTGGAAGTACGTTTGTGACTGTTTTTTAAAGTATTTTTTGTCTAGAAATACATCAAAATAATATTTTTTATTTTAAAAAAATTATTTTTGATATTAGCACATCAAAATACTAAAAAAATAAAATAAAAATCAATTTTTTTCATAAACACTTTTAATAAGCACTCTAAACACTCCCTAGTTCATAAATAATTAATCCATGTCATTGATCTACTAGCCGTTATTACAAAATAAAAGCTTACATAACCGATTTTGTTATTCGACAGGCCACCTTCCAGTTATTTATTTTCTCTCTCCGAATTTGAGAAACAAGATACAAAACATAGCAGATTGAAAAAACAGGGCAAGATGCGCCGCGCATGGTGGTGTCGAGTCCGTTATGAGCGGCGCTTAAAAGAAAAGGTCGTTAAGGCATTGGTGAAATCACAGGGAGGAGGTTGCTTCCTAAAAAAGACTGGGTTTGGCTCCTTGCCTTTGATTCTTTACCCATAGCATAGGATAAAGAGTTTGTGCTTCAACATCTGACATCTTCACCATCAGAAATATGAACAGATACGAGAGAAGAGAAAATGGAGGCAAAACATATGGTAAGAGACGGTACCAATGCAGTTGTCACTTGCTCAGATTGGCCAAACTTGCGAGGAAAAGGTGAGGATGTTCAAGACCAATATAACAATTCTCCCCCTCTCTCTTCTGTTTTTGTTTTCAGAAAACCTAATTTTTCCATTCTCAATTCAGAGGAAGAAGATCGGTGATGACGGTGTTGATGATACCTAGATGGACAACACCAAAAATTGCAGGTTATTCATCAAGTAAATATGGGCAACAATAGTGTTTTGGGATCTTTTTGCAATTACCACCAAATCTTGATATATATTGTGCTTTCTTTTGCGACCCAACGCCCAATATTTTATCTGCTTACAAATCATGCCGAGAGCAACCGAATGACTTATGAACAGGTAGTTTTTATGCGTACTGACATTGCTTTGTCAAAAATTAGAGGTGCAAGATAATTAGGGTCTTGACCGTACCCTTTGGAAGAATTCTATATGTTTTAAGTATAATTTGGAAGAAACCGTAACAAATAAACTAGTTGAACTCATTGAAATCACCTAAGATGTTATGGATTTCTTTTCTATTTGAAACATGTTATGATGAGTTTTCGTTCTTTGTGTCGATTAATGAAAAAACTAATAGCAACCATGTTAGATTGATTGGAGTTAATGGTATTTGAAAGGGATAACCCTATTGTTGGCATAACATAATGGGTAAGTTTATGAATTTTGTCTTTATTGATAAATCTTGAGCTGGGTTTGTTTCGAAGATTAGTAGTGTTTAGATTTCTTATGATTTCTATAAATGTACGCACTAGGGTGGAATGTGCTTCCACGGTGCCAAAAAGAAAACCATAAGATTCAACTCTGGTATATGAAATTATGTTTGACAAACAGCAGAGTTCATTAGAACCATTTACTTTTAGAGTCTGTTCACTTCTCAATGGCTTCAATTTTATTTCATGTATATGGATTTCTTAAAGCTTGATATTTTTCTGTTTTTTTTTTTAATTCTATTTATTAATTTTTTGTGAGAATTTTTCCCTTTTAATGTAAAGACTCTTTGGATCCATCACCCTCTACAGTGTTCTGCCTTGTTTGCCGCACTCCTAGTTTTGGTATTCTTCAAACTACACTGGAGGAGTTATTTGCACTTTGCTTTTCCCCTGCAAGAAGTAGGTAAGTATCTTTAGTTACGGAAGGTTCTGTGATACGGTCACTAATAGGTGATAAATGGGACTTTACTAACTTTTTGGCTTTTTCCTGGTATACATGCATGCATGACTCTACCTTTACAGCATCCTAATATGAATTAATAGTTATAATATGTTATGTTATGGATAAGTTTATCAATTCATTTAAAAAAGGAATTCCATTGTATCCTTTTCTTTTCATTAATGGTGTTAACTCTAGCAAAATTTCAGCTAGCCATTATGGGATGTTATATCATACATGGTCTCCAATATTCCTTTGCTTGCTCTTGGAAAGGACCTGGTTTTTGTTTTCCATTCACAATTGCCTATTTCTCGTGGAGGCTCCACCCAAAGATGGACTCCCCCATGTTGAGGTATGACTTCTTGTCCCTTCGGTTTTGTTAGCTGGATTCTGCCTTTGATGATTGTCTGGTGTAGTGGAGGGTTAACAAAAATTCATATTATTATATAGTAAATGAGTTTTGATTTTGCTGAATGCAGATATCATTTTAGCCATTGGTATAGTGTTTGGATGTGGACAACTTGCTCAAACTTCTAACTGTTGTGTTACTTGAAAGGAGAATTTTACTTCGTTCCAACAAGTATCTCTATGGACCTTGCAAGAGAAAATAATTATTTAAGAGAAGTAATCAAATTTAATTACCATTTATTTGATTCGCTTAACTATTCTCACTACACAGAAAATTTTCAGAAGTCATTAGGGGTTTGTTTGCATGCTTATTAAAACTTATGCATTGGTTTTTTGGTCAAGTTTCCAAATCATCATTTGCTCTATTTTAGGTTTTTGATTGTGTATTAATAGCCTTGAATTCCGCTTCAACTTTGTTATGTTATGTATACAAGAATGTGACGGTGAATTTGAGTTAGTGATGTTTGGTATGTAATATCTGCTTAAATGCAAACTAAATGGCAGAGATGACTTGGGTTTGTGCAGGACTTCATGGGTATGTATTATTAGAGGTGAAGTATATTGTTGGTTTGATTATTATTTCAATTGAACCTATCTTGTATGCTTTGGTTTATCACTTATCAGGAGATGGTTTGAATTTGATTTGTTGGGAATGTTAGAGGAGTCAACATCCAATTATGTTATTGATAATTGACATGGTCTTCATTTAGATTTATGTGCTACTCTAGCCACTAGCTATAATTGTTTGATTACCTTATTTTCTAATTTTTAATCCTCGGGTTCATATACAGTTAAGGAAAAGTACATTAGAAATTTAATGGATATGTTTTTGTGGTGAGCATTGGAATTCAATTATCATGATCTAAAATTTCTAGTCAGTAGTTTTTCTGAAGATGGAAATTATGTAAATATCTTAAGACAAATGGTTTTGAAATTAAATGGATGCAAATCCTTTTCATATATACATGCTCTCTCACTCAAGGTCATAGGCTGTGCTAAAATGTTGTCTATAATCTTTACCAAAGCAACAGTTTATCTGCAAATTCTTGATTTTTCTTATCAAGAATTTCACTATATTCTTAGTAAAATTAGTTCAACTAATATTTGCTAATATCTTTTAAGTTCTTAATTTTAATATTTTCTTCTGATGCAGGTATTCACTTTTAACTCTAGCATTAGAGGTCATATGTCATTTGATTTATCCCTTTTGGTGGCAGTTGAGTTTTAACTATTTGGAAGTTCATTGCTCATTTATCATACTAGAATATCACTTCTAGGTTTGTCTTCTTATGCTGGAACCTTTTTTCATCTTCCTACCTGAAAATTGTAATTGGAATGTTTTTCTTTCTCTGGATAGGCTAGTCATATATTTATGTCTTAAAATGCTTACCCTCTTGTATACCTCATAATTGTTCATTCAAGATTCTTTCTTCCCCAATTGCATTACATATATGCAGGCTCTAATGATTTTGATCCATTGAATATTTTTAGCTTGACTTAAGCATGTGGTTTATATTTACTCGAGTTTATAAAGGTTTTGGATTACTTGGACAACATAGTCTTCTAAAAACCACTTTTTTCTTACTATAACCTCATTGTGATTATGATGCAGGCATTTCTTCTAATCTATTGAAAATACTCAATGTCACTTTATGCTTTTGTTGTGTTCTTAAATTTTGATTCCTCTTGGGCCTTTTACAAACCATTACCGCAGTTTATTATACATGGTGCAATAAGCCACTTCATTGGGAACGACTTAGGCCTCTTTTTCTCATGTTTTTTATGGTAACATTTGCATCATTTCTTTGTTACAAGATCACTTATTTTGAACCCTTTTTGGATGCATTGCTTGGTGTGGGCAGCAGCATGAGAGACTCCATATATGCAAACATTAGCCATCCCTCTCTACATTTTCAATCCTTTTCTGGTTCAACCTTTGTGGCTTTGTATTACTTGAAATTATTAATCTTGAGACAATCTTTACTCTTTGGCCCATAGTTTTTAAATTTTAAGCTTTTTTGCATTGCTTTGTCATGTTAAATACATCTTCATATACTATAAATCCTGTTTGATCAACTACTTAAATGAAGATTATGGCTTTGTATGGCTATATCCTGCTTTTTTATTTATTTATTTAGGTTGATCAAATACTTAAACAATATAATTTCACTTACATGTTCAAAGGTGCCCACTGTGAAGCACATGTAACCCATCCAATTCAAAGGTGCCACCGTGTAACACATGTAATCTATCTGGTTCAAAGGTGCCCACCTTGTAACACAGGTAACCTATCTGATTTCTTCCCTAAAAGGCATTGAGTCAACCCCTCTTATAGTCCTGTTTTTTTTTTCCTGTATTGATCAACTACTTAAATAGCATAATTCACCTGCATGTTCAAAGATATCCATTGTGGAGCACAACAGACAACCTATCTTTTTCAAAGGCATCCACTGTGTAGCGCAAACAACCTATCTAGTTCCTTACCTAAAAGGCATTAAGCTGTTTTGTTTTTTGTTTTTTGCTCCTATATCTCCATATCCTTTTTAATTTTGACATTTTTGTATCTACAATTGCTTCTTTTGTTTCTTTTTTTTGTGCAGATAAGATTTTGATCATTTTAAGTGATGCTTTCGGAGGTTGCAGTCTTATATTTTGCATCTTTTGTCTTATTTTGTGCGGATAAGATTGAGTGCTTAGTCTAAGATGTGGATTTTGTGTCTTTTTAAGAGTATGTACTTGAACAACGATCATTTTTACATGATGCTTTTGGAGGGTGCAATCATATATTTTTTATGGTACACAATTTTTACTTATTTAATGGAGTTACGGCTCGACATTTAGATGCAATCTATTTGATGCTCCCTAGACCCTTTTAGTTTTGGAATGGAAAATAAAGTTTGCTTTTCATGTGCTTAAGGAATTCATTAGCTTGGCATTGCTTGCAAGTTTTTATGATTTTACCATGAAAACTCTATTCGTTCAACTACTGTGTGTTCTACGTATTATTTTTTATCTAAGTAGCTATTGTTTCTACATTCATTCAACTCCTGAGGATTTTCACAACAACTTACAACATGCTCTCTCATTTTGATGAAAACTTATAGTTTCCCTCTCTATGCTTTTTTGCAAGTTATGACTGGTTATTTTTATTTAATTTATAAACTGATGTTAATCAGATTTCATTATGGTTTCACGAATACTCACATGGAGTAAGACTGTTAGATTGATGGGATTTTTTTTTTTTTGCATCCATGTCATGGATGCAAAGTTCTAGAACTTGGTAATTAAGTTTATTTAATCATTTTGCAGGGGTCTTCAAAGAGTTCAAAGTTGTATGGAACATTCAAGAACTTTAGTTTTTTTTTGTGCTCCCTACTCCTTTTCTTTCTTTGCTTATATCTTTCTGTCTCGCTTTATTAGAATTCCAAGTTTAGGATGGCATCAAGCATTAAATTTTCATTTTTTGACTCTAGGATGGCATCAAGCATCAAGGAATGTCATAAAGTCAATAGGGAATTATAGCTCAGCAGAAGCTTTTGAAAGAGGAGTCATTATTCTATGCAAGCAACTGAGTATCTGTATTATATACTTTTATTTTTTTTAGTTAAGCTACAATGGAGTTTATTTATGCATCTAATGAATGATCTTTTTGGCATGAGTGTTAATAAAAAAAATTGTGTTTGGTATATGATCCTGATTGTTTTGCATATGTGAAGCTTCAAAACTTTTCATTGCTTTGATCTTTTTCTTAACTTTGTTTTTTATCATACAAATCCTCTAATTGTTTTAATATTGCAGGGGTTTGAGTTCTAATCACATGTCTTTTAGGATCTCATCAAGCATCAGGGGATGGTGTAAAATTGGACATGGAACTCTCAACTTAGCATAGTGTACTAATACAGTGATTACTTTTTACTAGTTTTTACAGATTCAGTTCCAAGAATTTACAAATGCTGGTTATTTTTTCATCAGTTTTTTTTCTTAACTTAGGAGAGTGTAGTGAGTGTTTACCAATGTTTGCTATTTCTCATCTACTCCTTTTTTTTTTTTACTTAGCGCGACAATGGTTTCTTTTTAATGGTTCTTCCAGTATCAGGTATAAGTGTTTACCAATGTTATCTATTTCTCATTTACAATTGTTTACTCTCAACTCATCACAATCTACTAAGTTAGTGGTTTTTTTAAGGGTTTTTTCCGTTTCAGGCCTAAGCTTTTACCAAAGTTATTGCTCATATGCTCGTGTTGTTTTAACTTGGCATAGTGGTCTACTAACTTTAACCATTAATGACTATGCTTCTTTTACTCATTTATCTAAAATCAAACTCCCGGGTTTTTGTAATTAAATACATATCAGGTAATTAACTGGTCTTCCGACTTTTGATTTTTGTTGTTATTTGCATTCGTTGTTATAGCTTGCACTTCGACTGCGCTTTGAATTATTTTTTTTTTGTCTTAAAGGGTCAAGTTATTTTTTTCCAAGGACAATCAATTGATGATGGTCTCCACAGTTATAGAAGCACCAAATGACTTGTAATTTTCATTTTAAATGATTATTATTAGTTAAAGCTATGTTTGTGGCTTTTCTCAAGGATGTCCTATCAAGTGTTATAAGCAATGAATGAACTAACAAAAGTAGGGTGATTATTAGTGAAATAAAGTTGATGCTTATGTCATATTTTGATACCTGTTGTTTTTTGTGATTGAATTCTTCTAGAAGGTTAATGCTTATGTCATATTTTGTTCATTTAAATTGATGGAGTTACTTCTTTGGTGGATTTTTTTTATGTGATACCCTTTTCATATGTTATGTGCCATGGAGCTTTGCTTATGTCCTTTTCAGAGATTGTTTCGTGACTTTGCCTATAAAAAATTCTTATCAATTTGGTGAACTTTTTGGCTAGTGTGATCTTTGTGTTTTGGTTGAGCTTCTGAAGTGGTTTCTTATATGATAATAGTTGTATTGGGACTTGGTTTGTGTTGAGATTGCTCTAGATTAGAAAGGATGATATCAGCATGGTGGTCAATCCAATTTGTTAAATCATTTATGCAAATTTGTGTGGTCTTGTGATGGCAAATTTTTAATCATTAATATTGTTGTTCCTTGTGAATTGCTTTGTATGATTGGTTGGGAGTGAACTTGGATTTTGGTTCTTCATTTCAAATAGTGGTGATGTGACCTATTATTTGTCCATGTGTGATTCTAAAGCGAGCAAGAAGTTTTAAAATTATGTGTTTGAAATTATTTTGTTTCTGTGGTGATAACCAAGTTGGTGATGTTGAGATTTCTAATCATCCATGGCCGCTGCTCCATATGAATTGTTTTGTATAATGGTCTTGATGCAATATGATAGGTTGGCAGTGAGCTTGAGACTATTTGTTGCATTGTCTGTGTTTAAAATAAAGTTGTTTGTGTTCAAATTTCTAATCATCTATGATGTATTTCTTTTCCAGATGCTTGATTGTTGCCTGGGTTGTATTTTCTTTATTTCTTTTATTATCTAGGTCTTTAGTTGTCTACTAGAGTGCAATCTATGCATCAATCTTTTTATGTGTGGTTGTACACAAAGTAGTAATTGTCTTTGTTCACGTTGCCTTCATCATGTAGCTATTTCATTGTGCACTTTCTGTGTTTTCTAGTTGTGTGTGGTTGCATGCATGTAACTCTGTCTGCTGTGCATAATGTGCAACCCACAGCCAGTGTCGACTCTAGGGTAAATCAGAGCGATGCTTGTGATGAGCAGTTAAGTGTCTTTGTCGAAGTCGCATTCATCATGTAGCTATTTTTCTACACCGATAACTTAATTCTCTTCCTCTATATTGTTATCCGTTGGAATCCAAAATAAACTTTTCTTGCATGCTTTTTTTAAAAAAAGTTTCTTCTGTATTGTTTATTGTTTTTATTTATTTTGGGTTCATTTTTCTAGTGGAGACATAAAAGCTGAGTTTGTCCATTCCTTCTCTCTTCACAAACATAAGCGATGGTTTGCGTAAAGCAAGGAGTCATTACGTGAATGTTTCAACTCGTAATTCATTTGAGAGAAATAGTTGTATTGTTGAGGTTTTTTTAAAAACTTTTTAGCTTATGAGTGTAAAATTTAAGCTTGAAAAATGTCGACAGACTATGACATGAATGTTTCATGTATAAGATGCTGGTCATTTTCTTTTCATGTTATAATAGGAAAAGTCTTGAATTGCTTTGAAATTAGCAAAATTCATGTGGTCACTTTTAACCCTGGTTGGCATGTTGAGTAATGTGTTGTAAAGCAGTCAGCTAAGTAGGGTGGAAAGAAAATTTTCTTGATTGCGTTTTGATAATTTCATAATATATTATTGGGATTGCCTGTAGACTCTAAATCTTCTACTCATTTTTAAATTGTTTGCTCACTTAATATCTTGTTTATTCTTTTTTATGTTATTTTAGCTATTATGTTTTGTTGGAACAGATGGACGGGGTATCATCTAGTTGTTAGGGATACTCATGGCTAGATTGGCAGGTGGTGACTTTACATCTTGCATTGTGTTGCCTCATTTTTTATTTTTAATGACCAATAGACACTAGTTGAATTTCATATACTCTTCATGTAACGATAAATATTAGCAGTTAATCTTAGTATCAACCACATTCTACAATTTTAATTAAAATTTCCTCCCTCTGGATGTTTAATTTCGTAAATAGAAGTTGCCGGAAAGAAAGCAGCAGCTCATGATGAGATGAGATCTTCCAATTCAAAATAGCATGTATATATGATCCTATCCTCATCATTGATGTTTTTTTTCTTTGATTGGCTTAACATGAAGGGTGTTGTTGTTTAAGCATGCCTAAATGGAAGGGTTTTGTTGTTTAAACATGCCTAAATAGAAGGGAGGAACAATAATATGAGGAGAATGACCAGTTAACTATAAGTTTGTGCTTGACTTGTTAATATAATTATATCTTCAGAGGGTAAGTGGTGAATTTGTTTGACCCTCTCGCTTCCTTTTCCTGCCTACTATACTTTAATTTGGAGTTTGTTCTCTTAATTTCCTAATTATCTTTGTCTTTCATCATTTTATGTAATTTTTACTTGTTCAATAGACCTAGGGTTTGAGTTTTAATGTGGTGCTCTTTTAGGATTGCATCAAACATCAAGGAATGCCTAAAAAAGTCAACTAGAAATTATAGCTCTGTGAAGTCTTTTATTGTTATGTGCTCTATGAGCTTCAAGGTGAACAAGCTTTACAAGGAGGAGTCATTTTTCTTTTCCATTATTTTATTTGTCCAACCAACCTGCTGGTTCTTATCTATTAAACCTCATTTCTTTTAACATTTTTTATTTAATTCTCTTGGCCTTCCACAACTCATCCCTTTAATAAGTAGTAGAGTGATTTTGTGCAGGCTTTTTTGAAGTGATGTTTCTAAGAACATTTCACTAGATTTTGTAAATTTATTTAACAATTTAATCCTTGATTCTTATCCTTTTTGTGTATTTTTCAAGATCCTTAATGTTTGTTTAGGGATACATGTAAATGAAGGTCAAACTGAGAGGTTGATATATTACCCACCTATTCCCTTCCTGGCTTATCATATTTTATGTCCTATGCTCTAGTCTTAGATTGAAGCACAATACTGATTATTTCTCATAAGCTCAATATTGGCTATTTCTCATCTGCTCATGCTCTCTTCACACTTATATTGCATTTTTCTGTAAACCAGTCTATCGGGTTCTTTCAATTAAATAAATGTAGGGTAAGAGAGTGCTCTTATAGTTTTTAATTGTTTTTTGTTATTTATATTTTCTACAAAAGTTTGTACTTTGACTATGTTTTGATTATTTTTTCTTCCTCAAGGATTTAGTTATTTATTTACAGGGGCAAGCAAATGATGACGGTCTCCACATCGATATGAGCACCAAATGTCTCGTTGTCTTCATTTTATATCATTATTATCAGATAGAGGTATATTTTTTTTCAAGATCATGTCAAAACTATATAGGCAAAGAATGAACTAACAAAATCTTGGACATTATTAGTTAAAAAGTGTTTTATAAGCAAATATGATTGTGCTTTCTCACCTTGTTGAAAACTTATCGTTTAAACTTCTTACATCAAGTCTAAGCTTTCCTCTCCATCTGTGCTTATTTTATTGGCTATGTCTGTTTTTTTTATTCAATTATGAATTGATATTGATGTGGTTTTATTATGGTTTCATAAATACTCACATGTAGTAAGAATGTCAGATTGATTTGGACTTTCATTTTTTACAAGGAATTGAGTATTTGTATTAGATATTTTCTTTTTTTTAGTTGAGCTATAGTGAAAGTTTATTTATGCATCCAATGAATGAACTTCCTAACAAGATTCTCCTAGCATTTCTTAAATTTATAGGGAAATGCATTTTGTTTGTAATTAATATGTTTCCTACTTCTATTTTGTTTTCCTTTTGTTCCTTGTGTTGCACAAAAATGAGTGTTTAGTCTAATATCCTAATTTTTTGTACATGTGAAGTTACAAAAAATTGCATTGCTCTAATTTTGTTTAACCATGTTTTTTTTCTTGTCATGGAAATCTGCTACATATTCAATCGTGTTTGGGTTCGAATTGCATGTTTTTTAGGATCCCATCATCATTCCAGGGGATGGTCTAAAATTGGACAAGGAATTTCAATTGTTAGCGCTAGGGTTTGAGTTTTAATATCGTCATAACTATTGCATTTTTCTATAAACAAATCTCTTGAAATAAAAATTGAATTTTTATTTTATTTTTTATTTTAAATTAAAAAAAATTTGGTGTTTTTAGATCATTTTGATGTGCTGATGTCAAAAATGATTTTTAAAAAATAAAAAAATACATTATTTTAATATGCTTTTGGATGAAAAACGCTTTTAAAAACAACCTTAACTATACTCCCAAACAGGCACTTTGATTTTTGTTATTGTTATTTATAGTGTCTATAATGGTTTGTACTTTCATTGTGCTTTGGATGTGTGTTTCCTTTCTTATTCATGCATCATGTTATTTGTTTCTATGGTAATCAAGTGATAACGATGGTCTCCACAACTATCTCAGCACCAATCATCTCGTCCCTTTCATTTTATGTGATTATTCTCGGATGTGTGTGTGTGTGTGTGTGTGTAATTATCCATTTATTCAAGGACATCCTGTTAGGTGTTAAGTATGAACTATTTGAAGTAGGATGATCATTTCTTAAATAGAGTTTTCTATGGTTTCCTATGAATATCTCTTTTTGGATTATTTTTTTAGTTGTTATGACTCCATGTAAAATTTAACCTTCCATCTCTTTTTTTCTACATTTTTTTGCTTTTGCTTATTACATATGTTTTTTAAGATGAGGATTTTCTTGACAACTTTCAACATATTATCTCTTTAAGTTTTATAAGCTTAATTTTGATGAAAATTTATAATTTCAACTTCTTACATCAAGTCTGAGATTTTATGTCTATGCTCTTTTTTTAGCTTATTGTTTGGTTTTTTGTTGAACTTATAAGCTAATATTGATGTGGTTTTATTGTGGTTTCGTAAATAATCGCATTAAACAATATTGTAAGTTCCATAAGGATGTTTTCTTTGATCACAAATGAAAGTTTCTTACACAGAGTTTGATTTTGTTTAGGAAGTCCTTGAAGTGCTCTAAATTTGATACGCTGCTCTCCTTTCCGCTTACATATATACGGAAATATGTTAGTTACAAATTGCAACTGAGCTCTCATTGCTCATATTTTTTTCTTTCAAATTTGCCTAGTTAGCTGCTTTGCTAGTAGGACAAAGCTCAAATTAATTTATAAGTGAAGCTTTTATTTTTTTTCTTCTTGTCTTTGTAATCTTAAAAATATGCATATTTATCTTGGGATGGTACCATGTTGGCATTCCCATTCAAGAGTTTTCTTAAATCAAATTTGTTGTTCTTGAACTTCCTTGAAACCTTGATTTTTAATAGGTGTCTCGGGAGTCCTTGGTGCTTGATGATGCTTTAAATGAGCTTTCCTTACAAGCTTATATACTTTTCCCTTCAAAATAGTTTACCATGCTTCTTTGTTGATTGCAGCTGACTGATCAACTTCTTATTGGGATACCATTAAGAGCTTGAGTTTTATGATAATAGATGAATATAAAATGAAGCATTTATGGTATGTAATGACTAGTTTTGCGCCTTCCCTCTTCCATAAATTGTTTCGATGCACAATGATGCTTTCTCTGGTAATACCTGGGATTAGTTAATGGTTGTGCAGTCTTAGATATTCTTGCAAAGTGGTTTTTTTTTGTGTGCTCTAATTTGTGCTGGAAGTAATTGGTTATTTTAAAGTTAGCTTGGTCAAATAAGATGCCAATATCATATTTGTTAGATTTCAAAATTAGTAACACTTATTGATAAGTTTTTGAAAGTACAAGCCCTAAATGGCAAACTAAAATTATATTTCATTTTAAACAAAAAAATAATAATACATTTTTATATAATTATGTATTTGGATGCATTCAATAATAAATTTATATATTTAGAGTCATATATTATACTTAGTAAAAAAATAAGTATAATAATAAGAATAATATAGATTATGATAATAGAAAGATAACACTCTTATTTCAAATAGCTTCGTAATATATATCACTTATTCATTCTCTTAACAATGCACTTATTTGTAAGCACATGTATATAAATGCGGCTTGTATCAAAAGTCATAATACATGTAGATTGAGATGAACTCTGATAGGTTTAAATGAACTTAAAATAATGATAATCGAATATAATAAGATAATGATGTATGAAGGTATCTAGACATCCACATATACAATGTATAATTTTATAACACTTCTCATTGGATGTCTATTGTAGTCTTACACATTGAAAACTGACTCATTAAAAACCTTACCAAAAAAACTCAATGGTAAAAAACTTTAGTTAAGGAAAAAAGAATAAAGTGTGTATTAGCTCTCCCTTATCAATATATCTCTTTAAATCCTTAAATTTTTGCATTTTAATATTAAGTTGCAATCTCTTAAATGTTATGTTGGTAATGTTTTACTGGAAAAAATTGCTAGATTATCTTTTGAGTGAATTTATTGGACATCAATGTTACCACAATTATCAAGTTCATGTGTGAAAAAGAAATTTAGTGAAATGTGTTTTGCTCTATCTCCTTTGATGTATCATTTTTTAGTTGAGTTGTACATGCATTATTCCTTTATACAAAATGATTGGAGGTTCTTAGTTAAAGGATAAACCACATGTTTCACAAATATATGGAATCATGAATCTAAACCACATGTATTCTCATCTTTCCTTATTAAATGAAGTGACAACTAATATTTGCTTTGTAGATTTTTATGATATAGCAATATTATCACACATAAAGAGATAACTTGTTTGAGATCAACTTTTATGGGGATCAGATAAATATTCGGCATCATCATAGCCAACTATCTTATTATTAATATTATTTGAATAAATTAAGTTTATATCAATATCTCCTCGCAAGTAAAAAAAAGCTTAATTTCTTTCCAATATCATTGGGTAGTTTTGCTTGTTTTCTTTTTTGATGACTTTTAGCTTTATATTCATTTGCTATAATTTTAATGGATTGTCCTATTAGGACTTTGGTCCTAGTTGGAGCATTTACAAGTGATATATATGATATTTAATTTCTTTTGGGTTAGTGAATGGATTTGGTAACTGATTTGTCATTATATCTTGCAAAGTATATTTTTAACTTTTTGTTAATATTTTTTATATGATGATCAAAATTCAACAATGACAATGCATTTCATGTAATATTTTTATCCAACTGTTTAATTTCTCCTCCTACTATTGAGAACATAGTCATTAAAATGACAGTCAACATAATATGATGTAAATGAATCGTTTGTTTCAATGTATTTAATTATTTATGGGGACTCAAACTCAATATATAGTCTCAACCTCCCTTAAGGATTCATTTATGTACGTTATGGTGGATAAATTGAAATATGTACCTCATAACCAAATATTTTTTGATGAGAAATATATGACTCATTACCAAAAAAACAAATGTAAAGGAGGGAATTTGTGATATGGTGTTGGCCTAACGTATAGTGTTGTTGCATGAAAAATAGTGTGCTCCCAAATAGAGACAAGAAGTTTTGTTCTCATGAGTAATGGTCTTGCAATTAACTTGAGGCATTTGATAAATGATTAACGAAGACCATATTAAGTATGAATATATGCAATAAGATGTTTAATGTTCATCCCAAGTGACATTCAATAATCATTAAATGCTTGAGATTGTAAAGATGAATAATTTGATTATGTGGTTGGGAAATTGTGCTCATAATTTAATAATTTGATTAAATAATCGTGCAAATGTTAGGGTACAAGTTGATAATAAACATACATGTTACCATCTTGTAGATACATCTACTAAAACCATAAAATATTTAAATAGTTCATATGGTGAGGAATGGGCCACAATATCACATTGAATGTGTTCCAGATATCTTGGCAATTCAATTTCAATTTTAGTTGGTGATGGTCTAACAATTAATTTTCCTTGAGAACAAAACGCATGAGCATTTCTTAAAATGGTTCTTCAATGTATGACTCTGAATTCTCAATAATTTTTCACATTAGTATTGATCTAGGATGGTCCAACTATTGATCTATGATGGTCCTATTGATCATGCCAAACAATAAAAATATTTGGTTCATTGACCTTCTGGTTCATTATTGCATTGACTTCAATTGTTTTAATACTTGTATATTACAATCATTTACATTAAATAAGTCAATATAAAAGAAAGCAATTGTATTAATACTTGTATATTATAATCATTTACATTAAATAAGTCAATATAATAAAAGCAATTGTATTAATACTTGTATATTATAATCATTTACATTAAGTAAGTCAATATGAAAGAAAAAAAAACAAAATATATAAAAATGTACTAAAGGAAACACTTACAAGATTAACATAATCTTGAACTAATTATGAGGGGTGAGCATTTTTGGTTCGGTTCGGTTTTTATCTATAAAAACAATCAAATCAAAAATATATTTTTATAAAATAAAATAAACCCAACCAAACCTGGTAAAACCTAAACATTTTTGGTCCAAATTAGTTCGGTTTTTATGTTTATAAATGGAGAAAATCAAAATTGTTTTTTGGGTTTTTCTTATGGGCATTTAATGGCCTTATAATTAATATTAATAAAAACTGATTTCTTACCACTAAATATTAATTTGTATTAAATTTTTTATATTAATATAGTGTTTATTAAGGTTTATGACTTTATAATACTATTCTTTTATTTTGTTTAATTGACTATGAGTCGCAACAATTTAAATTACACATATGAACAACTTAAAATTTAAAATAACAAAATATTGTCTTCAAAGAACTTCAAAATAAACAAGCAATATTAACATATAAAAACTTAAAGAAATTCACTAGATTTTGAATTAATTATCATCCACTGCTAGATATAACTTTCCACCAAATTCTATAATAAAAATAAAAATGTTTGATTAATAAATCATAAAGTAAAAGTATAAGTATATAAAAGAATTACCTAATTCAAGGTTTTCATAAGTTTCATGATCATTTATCAAGGTTGTAACATCAAATGGGATTGATCCATAATACAACCAATTTTGACAACAAATAAGAGCTTCAACTGTTGCTGGAGATATAGAACTTCGAAATTAGTTGAGTATACGACTGCCTGTGTTAAAAGTTGATTCAAAATCAACTGTTAATATAGGAATAGCTAAAACATGTTGTGCAATCTTCGAAAATATTTTATATTTTAGAGCATTATCCTTTTACCAACCTAAAATATTTGATTTATTATCATTAGGATTCTCACAACCATTAATCAAATACTTCTCAACCTCATTTTTAATTTCTACACTATCTTTCTCTTGTAAATGTCTTTTGAATCAAGCCAAAGTATTAACATCTACTTTCATATCATTGTAATCAATATCATTAACATTATGATTATGCTATTACCGTCATCCATTTAATCATCTTTTAAATAAAACTCATAAAGGGTTACCAAATGATCTTTCACCTTTTTTGTTAGAAATTGTGCTTTGTCATAATCATACAACTCACCAAAATAAAATTTCACATATTTTAACTTAAGACATGGATATAAAACATTAGCCACATACAATATAAAATTTTGATTTGCATCACAACCCCAATACATCTCAAACTTCAACATCATTTTCCTCGTCATTCCACCTAAGATTATTTCTACTTTTACACAATTCAACAAGTTTGTATGCATATAAATCAACTCATTGAAGAACAAATTTGATGTCACATGTGATGAGCCAGAATATTTTAATGTAACCATGTAAAACATCTTTAAGAACTTGACCAAAGTTTTATCATTTTCCCAATCATCCAACCAGGTGGTTCTATAATTTTTTTTATTTCTTTTTAGATCAATCTCTAAAAAGTAACTCATATACCTAGGTTCACACTCACCTAATCTTAGAAACACATTTTCAATTTTTTTCAACAGCATTTAACATATGATAAGTTGAATTCCATCGAGGTGCAACATCCAGACACAATAATTTCTTACACTCTATATGCGATTTTTCTGCATAATTTTTAAATGCAAGTTGCCTAGTAGGTGAAGATCTCACAAACCTTGTTGTATCTCTAATATTGAGAATTCTTTTATGCAATTCCAGTCACTATCAATCCAATGAGCTATTAAGGACATATAATTATTGTTTTGGATTGTTGCTCATGTATCTGTTGTTAAGCAAAATTGTTGATCCCTTAGAGCTATCATTAATTTTTCCTTTTCTTCAACATAGATTTTCAAACAATATTTCATAAAAGTGAAATGAGCAGGACTGTCAAATCTATGTTGTACTGTCCTAAAAAATAATTTAAATCCCCTACCCTCCATAAAATTAAAAGGCAACTCATCAATTATAATAATTTTTCATATAGTGCTTGTCTACATTCATCATAATTATAATCTATTGTTTTAAGAGTGCCATATTTTGATCTTCCAATTCAACCTTCTCTTTCTTATGCTCTAATATCAAAATTATTTGCTTCCAATTCAACCTTCTCAACTTGTTCAACTTTCAAATGACACCACATATTACTTGTTCCATTGAGAATAGTATGACATGCATAATTTTTTCTGCAATAATTACATCTTGCTCTGCGGAATTTAGGATCACCATCAATTCTTGTAAAATGATTCCAAATTTATAATTTTTTTATCATCAATATTTTTTTTCTTAATGTAAGGACTTGATGTTGTGTGCCTTTATCATTTGTGGCAAATCCAGTAGTGGTTGATGTAGGTATAGTGTTTGAAGTTTTGGGCATTCGACGTTGATGTTGTGGTAGTGTTAGTAAATGAAATAATTTGGTTTTGAAGGTTTTCCATCTATAATTACCAAATGAAAATGATAAGCATATTAGCCTTGAATAAACTACTTGAAGAATAAGTATGTCAGGTTTGAATAATTAGACTAGTGCAAAACAAATCACAACCATACACATAATCTCAACAGTCTAAACATCCACTGCCTCTAAGACTTTCATTATTTACTAGTAATAATCAAAGAAACTAGTACGTGTAATATAAATACAGGATAATTTCTTTGGTCAGAAGGTGAGCAAGGAAAAAAACAAAATTAACATCCAATGGCTCCAAGACTTTCATCATTTACTAGTAATAATCAAAGAAACTAGTACTTGTAATATAAATACAGGATAATTTCTCTAGCCAGAAGGTGAGCAAGGAAAAAACAAAATTAACATCTAATGGCTCCAAGACTTTCATCATTTATGTAAAAGTATAGTTTAGTATTAACTCCAGTGCCTATGCTTGCTATGTAGATAACTAAATTACTGAAAAATTCATATGCTTTGTGTTTTAAGTTGCGGACTCAAAGAAAAAAAAAATCTTCTTTATGAAAATATGTTTTTGCACTTAAAAGAGCTATGATGTTTACGCAAGACTAGGTTAACACAACAACACATTCTCAACTTCTTCTTATAAAATTGTGCACAACAAAATAATTGCAATAATAACTCCAGTCTTTGGGCAAGCAAAACATTCAATTCCACCAATCTCATTTGCTTGCATTTCCAATTAAAAAATTCTCTACATGAGCAATAACAACAACAAAGAGATGCATATCATGAGCCTTGAGGATACACAAGATCTGGTTCCCAATAACACTCTTGACTTGAGCAATACCGTGAGAGTCATGAAAAATGACACTAGTCTAAGATGGATTCAAACCCTTCTTTGCAAGATGTAGTTCTCAGTAACATCACTTATTGGTGGAGAAGTAAATTATTTTTGATTTGAATAATAGAGATGTAAACATATTTAAAGTTGCAGAAGAGATGATGTAACATACCATTTGTAAAAAAACAATGTGATAATCTTTGGCTTTCTACAATAACTCTTGGCTCAATCGGCTATCTCAAATTAATGGTTGTAACAGGAAATGGAGTACAAAATCACAAGTTTGACATGTTAAATCACAAGCTAGAAAATTAGGATATCTGAATATTAAGTTTTTTTTTTTTTTGTAATTTAATTTATGCTCAACATAAAAAAAATTATGAAAACATCTGCAATAATCATATAACAAAAATAAATAGTTCATTTCTATCTATAAAAAAAAAAACATAAATTAAAAATTCGTCCCTACATTATCATCATTATAATTACTATCATATTTAAAATTATTATCAACATTACTGCCCAAATAAGTAATATAATTAAATTGCCTAGAAAAATTAAGTTAAAAGGAAAAATATTTTGAATAAAAATACAAAAATAATCACTATTATTGCACAAATAATAAAATAATAAAATCATCTAATCCGAAAAAAATATAAAACTATCAGAAAACAAAAAAAAAGAATAAATGGAAAAAGAAAACAATATTAATTTTAAAATGATCACCAATATAAATTTAAATTTGAGAACTAAACCAAATAGAAAAAACTCCAATAAAAAATAAAATGCCAAAAATTCAAAACAAAAACCAAATATATATATGAATAAATACAAACAAAAAATAAATACTGTCCAAAAAAGACCGAAAAAACTAAATAAATCAATACTACATAAAAAATTAAAAGAATAAGTACCAAAATAAAAAAGAATATATATAATTAACTGTAATTAAATGACAAAACTGCAACAAATTAAAAACTTGGGATCGAAAAACGATAAAGGAAATTTTAAAAATAAAATGCAGTGTAACCGATATAAATTAAAATTTCAAAACAAAACTTAATAAAAATAAAAGCCTGAAAAAAAAATGACAAAATAAAAATAAAAATAAAATCTAAAAGCATAAATGAATAAATACAAACAAAAAAACAAATATTCTCCAAGAAAGATCGAAAAACAGAAAGGAATCATTACTAAATAAAAATTTAAAAGAATAAGTGTCAAATGAAAAATAAAATATATAATTAATTCAAATTGAATGACAAAACTGTAATAAATGAAAACCTTGAAACTGAAAAACAATAAAGAGATTTAAAAAACAAAATACAGTGTAACCAATATAAATTAAAATTTTATAAAAGAATCAAATAAAAATAAAATCTCAATAAAAAATAAAATATCAAAAATTAAAAAAAAAACTAAAAGCACAAATGCATAAATATGAACAACAACAAAAAAAAAACATTATCTAGGAAAGACAAAAAAACCAAAGGAATTAACAAAAAATAAAACACATCAAAACTTCAAGACCGGAAAATAATAAAGGGATTTTAAAAAACTCAATGCAATGTAATTGTTGAACAAATTAAAAGAATAAGGATCGAAATAAAAAGTAACATATATGACCAATTTCAAGCAGAGGACCAACTTATAACACATTCAAATTTGCATACCAAAATTATTAAAGGAACCAAAAACAAATAAAAAATTAAAAGATGAAGGACTAAAATGAAACTTACCATATATAATTAATTTTAATTAAAGAACATAATTGAAAATAATCGAAATTTCCATTGAAAAATCAGTAAGCAAAGTAAAATAAAAAGATTAGGGATTAAAATAAAACAACTATAAATATGAAGGACCGTACCGTACTTTCCGGCAATTGGAGAGAGAAAAGGGGGTCAAGAAGAAAAATCATCTATCGATGATTACATGATGATTTTTGTAGTTGGATGTTGTGGACTTACGACCAAGGTTTATTTTATTGATAAATTTCAGTTTTATATAATTTTCGCTTAGTTTACTTTAGCCTTGTAACAACCCCAAAATTTTGTTAATCTTTCCCCTATAATGGTTAATTTGAGCATAAATGTTTTTTCTCTCTAGAAATTTCAGTAGAGTCTCCCCCATATCGGGAGATCCAAAGTTATCGACAATGTAGCCTGCATGCAGTTTGAATCATATCTCATCCACAATCCCATCCATGTTTAATACAATCAAATACATAATTCATCCCAGGATATGTTCAGGACTATATTCATTCCCAAACTCCATCATACATCACACGCATAAGGTAAAAATTAAAAGAGCCAAACCGCACACGAAGCATTCATATATATATATATATATATATATATATATATATGCACACACATATAATACAACACAATTTAATATTTCAGAACCAAAACTTACAAATATACTATTCTATGCAGTTTACATATTTTTCTGCATAACCAAAATTACATCACAACTTCCTAAGTTCCTAACTTATACAAAAAGGATTAAGGGCTATAAATCTATTGTTGACGAGAATGGGAGGAGCCTGTAAAATATAGATTTTTCATATGAGTAAAAACAATTAAGTAAATACTAGCAATTTACAAAAGAATTTAAACAACATACCCATCAATCTACTTAAATCATATGAGATTCTAAACACAACCATATTCACCCTTTTAAGGTTATATAAAAGAAAATTTATTTCTTTTGACTGCTTTTTTCACCCTTTTCACATCGAAGAGACTATAGCCGATATTAATGACCTTCAATAGTGTCTCTAATTGCCCATCCTAAAATCAACTAATGAGTTTCATGAAAATGCTGACACGAACGTAACCGTTGGTGTCATTAACTATTTTTGAAACCAAAATAGTTAATATTTGTTCCATTATTACCTTAGGAGGTTTTAGAGTATGCCGATGTCAAGGATTCTTGACATTATTAGCTTTCATCTCAAAAAGTTAATCAAGTCTATAAATTTTGCCGATATTGATGTCACCTACCGATATCATTAACTATTCTGGAATCAAATAGTTAATCATGTTTATAAATTATGCCGATATCGATGTCACCTGCCAATATCATTAACTATACTGAAACTGAATAGCTAATCAAGTTTATAAATTATGCCAATATCGACGTCACCCACCGATATCATTAACTATTTTGAAACCGAATAGTTAATCAAGGTCTATATCTCACCACCAACGTATCAGTAGTGCCGATATCAATGAGCTTGTTTCTTCCTACACACACACACACACACACACACACACACACACACACACACACACACATATATATATATATATATATATATATATATCTATTTTTCCATCCCCTAACCTTTCTTTTACCCCTTTTCTTGCCCTCATCACTAAGCACCAATTTGTATCTTATAGTTTAATAATTAGTAACAAAAATAATTACTAGATAAAGGAGATATAGGTACCAAGTACCTACCTGCTGTGAACGTTCAACTTGCGTTCCCCTATTGTTGTTGCCCTCCACCCGCTGTTCTTCCTGAAACCACAAACACCCACCATTTTTCTTTTCCTATTAATCCACATATCACACACAACAACAATAAAAATGGTAATAATATTCATTTCTCTTTACCAAATCTTTTCTTTCTCACTTATATTCCTTGTCGCGACGAAGATTTTTTTCGCGCTTCGCATCTCGCCATCCCCCCTAGGTTTGGGGAGATAACGACACGTGGTGAAAATGGGGGTGTTTGTTTTATAGTTGTAAAAATTACAACCATAATTATCAGCAGTCGCCACCTAGTATTAAGGTCACTAGGAACCTATTATTCTGCGAGAGTCTTGGGTAAGGAGACTTGTTGTGCTAGGGGAAGACGCATCACCTCTAGTGCACCCTACCTAAATTAAGCTGCATTATTGTTTGAGTGCTTTTTAAGTTCATTTATTTATTTATTTTTACACTACATAAAAAAATATTTTTTTTATCTGCGGGTGTACTTTACAATATAGTTTTACACTGCATTTAGAAAATCCTTTTGCTATCTATGGATGTACTTTACAATGTAAATTTACACCGTAGTTGATTTTTTTATTTCTTTATCCATTGATGTATTTTACGATGTAAATTTACACCCTAATAGATAAAACAAAAATGGTTTTGATTATTTTTGATATTTTGGTCAAATTCTAATAGATAATCATAAACCAGTTATGATATCCAATTTTTGTTTTAAAACATGAGAAAGATGCAAAATATATATTTTTTTTATAAAAAATATGATGAGAAAAACTTTGAAATTTGGCCATATGCACGAAAACAACATATTTTATATTTTTAAATTTTTTTTGTAGTAATAATTGTAGTAAAAAAAAATATTTTTTATTTTTATTTTTTAAAATTTATTTATGGGCTGGGCTGTCAGCCACAGTGGACTAGGCTTCCAGTCCTCACGGGCTGGAGGCCCATGCATGTTTGGACTAGGTTTCGAGCCCTCTGGGGCTAGAGGCCTAGACGGGTGTGGGCTGGGCTTCCAGTCTTCACGAGCTGGAAGCCAGAAGGTTTTGGGTTAGGTTTCCAATCCTCGCGGACTGAAGGCCCATTTTATTTTGGGTTGAGTTCAGAAGTTAGCCCATCTTTCAGTGATCGGGCCAGACACAAAGTCCGGCCCGTTTGCCACTGTTCACATGCGGTGAACAGTGGGAAAAATTGGGGGGACGATGAACAGTGAGGGGGATTTTTCGAGTTTAACGAAAAGTGTACCTGTTAGCACCGTTAGGTAGAGGAAGTCGAGGTGGTTGTCCTAGTGGTGGCGTCGTCGTCAAAGGTGGTCTGTGGTGGCCGAAGGGAGCTTCCAAAGTCATCGGGGTTTATGTTGCAGTTGTCGTGGCCTCGCCTGAGAGTGTGGATGGGTCGCTGGTGTGGAGGGGAAACTCACGGTGATGATATGGGTGATTTTGGGTGGTTGAATGGCCTCCAATGGTGGAGAGAGAGAGAACTCGACATAAACTGTCATAGGGAGAGAGAGCTTGCAGACCGAGAGGGATGGAGATGGAGCTGTTTGCCGAGGGTGATGGGGACAATGGGGGTGATTTTTATGTTTGTTTAGCTTGTTTTTTGTTGCTGGAAATCTGTGTAAATTCTCCCAGAACTCCCTCTTGATTTTCTCTTTATTCCTCCCTTTTTCTCTCCGTCTCCTTCGCCTGCCTTTTTCCCAGCTTTTATGACTTCTATTTATAGGGGATCGAGGCACTCCTTATGCACATTGCAGGAGGTTGTTGCCTCGGCCTCTACATTTGCAGAGGGCTGAGGGCTGCAGCCTCTGATTTGCAGAGGGTAGAGGGCTGTAACGCCGTGTTCCTGCACTGTTCAGGTGTCGGAACAGTGTAGGAACATGCAAATTTGGTTTTTGGGAAATTGCAATTTGTTCCTTTAATTTGTAATTGTTCTAATTGCATCCCCAATTGATTTTAAACTTTTAATTTTATGCAATTATATCCTCGTCAGCATTTCAAGAGCATCCTTAGCTTTGTTCTCCCTTTTATTTTAGTCTTTGGTTTCCAATTTGCATGATTTAACCCCTAATTGACCATTAGACTCTCATTTCGTTCAATTTGGCCCCTGATTTCGCATAATTGGCTTAAAACAATTCAATTCGATCCTCAAAAATTCCAATCACATCAATTGAACTCGAATTAAATTCAAGAACCTAATTTCTCTACGAATAAGCCCTTAATTAATTTGATTTGACCAATTTAAAGTGTAATTAAGTGCTTGCACTTAATTAAATCCTTTAATTGGATCCTAAATTAATTCCCAAACATAATTATACTTTAAATTGACCCATGATTAAATCAAATTGACATATAAAAAATATAATTATGATTTTCGGCTCAATCCTTACCTCGAATTAGTATTTTTTTCTCATTTTTGGGCACAAAAGAGATACGATTTGGCTCCAAAACTATTCAAAATTTTCATTGTGATTTTTTTGTTGACGCTTACCCTTTTTTATTTTATTTTTGTTATTTTTATTTTATTTTTGGTAAAATATAGGGAGTAACCCAAGATTGGGTTATGACAGTTGCCCCCCTCTTTACAATGCTTACAACTAAAGTCTTGTAAAAGACTTTAAATAATAAGCATTGTAAAGAAAAAAAATGGATTCACAGAGCTAAGAAATGGCGAAGATGATGGAATGGAAGATAGGGCTAGAAAGCATAATATCTAGGATCTATGGTTAAGGATTAGAAAATGCACTCAAAGAGAAGGGATAATGGGGCTGGATAACACACTATTTTAGTTGATGGCCAAAGGTTGAAAAACGCACTCGAAAGAGGAAGAAAAATAGGGTTGGAAAATACACTATTTTAACTTATGTTTAAGGGTTGGGAAACACACTTAAACAAGGAGGATAGGGATGGAAAACACACTATCTTAATTGGTGGTTGGAAAACACACTCAAAAGAGGAAGAAAAATAGGGCTGGAAAACACACTATTTTAGCTTATGGTTAAGGGTTGGAAAACACATTTAAGCAAGGAGGATAGGGATGGGAAACACACTATCTTAATTGGTGGTTGGGAAACACAATCAAAAGGGAGGAAAGGAATGGCTAAGAAGCGCACGTTCCTAAATGATGGTTGAGGGTTGGAAAAAGCACTCGAATTTGAAGGGAAAATAGGGCTGGAAAGCACACTATTTTAATTTGGCAATGGCTAGAAAACACACTAAAAAAGGAGAAGAGATAGGGTTGAAAAACATTTTATCTATGCTAATGAAAGACTCACTATGGCACTCAGGGAAGTGAAAATGGTATGGGCTCAAAAGCGTACACAAAGCAATGAGTGGAGGTTTATAAATTACAATCCCTTCAAAACATTTCTTAGATTATTAGTGGAGAGATGCCATGCATGATGGCAACCAAATTCAGGAAAGCAGATGAGGCTAAAAAGCGTGTTAAAGAGGTAAGAGCCTGAAGGCATACACAAAAATGATGAATGAAGGTTCGTAAATTACGGTCCCTCTAAAACGTTTCCTAGATTCTGAACTGGGATGAAAGGCATGATGACACCCAAAATCAAGAAAGAGATAAAGCTGAAAAGCATATTTAAGAAAATGGAAAAGGTGGGAGCTTGAAAGCGTACACAAAAATGATGAATGAAGGTTTGTAAATTACGATCCCTCCAAAACATTTCTTAAATTCGCAATGGGGATGCAATGCATGATGATGCATGTATACTTACCTGAGAGATATAGGTCCCCTTTTCTTCTTCCTGGCCTTCCTTTCCTGGGGTTTGGATCTTTGGCTTTGACGGCTTCTCTTTTCTGCTTACTCGAGTGGCAACTTAAGATTTTGATCACTGGAGATGATAGATTTTCCATATCAACATGCCCCCCTGAGTGTGATCCAGATTCTTTGAAAACAATTGATGCAGCCAGCTTCAATTGCATTTATAGATTGCTCCCCAGTCTGGTTATGCCTCACAAGTGTTTTGGGATTCAAGTGTTTGTAAGAAAGGGATGATTATTTGCAAAAAAATCATTTTCATGTAAGATTTTTGGGATTTCAAAGTCATTCCAAACACAAAAACCATTTTGATGCTTGTTTAAACAAACTTGTTCTCGAAAGAATTCAAATGATCTCATTGTCAGGTTTTATGTTGATTTTGATAAGAATGTGAAATGATGCTTATTCACATGTCATGTATTTCAAAAAGGCTTCAATCAAGTTTGGTGAAGCATTTGTATGCCTTGTTTCACATGGAAAAGCATTGCCTATCAATCCAGATTACTTGTGTTTGATCAGAAAGGGCTTTATCAGGCTTGTAACGTAGGCTCAGGTTGCTGGCTAGAAAAGAAAGACACTTGAAGACTCAAAAGGTATTTGAGGGTTTTCTATACTAAGGATCACTTAGTGCTTACTCTTAGAACTCCTTTTAGTCCTCATGATTGATTTTCATGACTTGACATGCCCCATAGTATTTTGTTTGGGTTTTTACTTAGACATACCCCTCAATATTTTGTTTGGGCCTTTTATCATGAGTTTTTAGTACTACTATGTTGACTAGATTTGTCGTAATGTACTAAAACTCATTTTATGTTTATGGCCTCCTAATTTTATCTAGGTATCTCTTGACATGCCCCTAGTATTTGTTTGGGCTTTTATTGTGACATGCCCCTCAGCTTTCTTTGGGCATCTTTTGTCATTGAGGATTACTTTATGGATTGAATTTTTTTTTCTTTTTCTTTCTTCGCACTTGCCCCCCAGTGAAGGGTGTGATCCTTGTCAGGGTTAATTATTAAGAAATAATTATTAGGCTCAAATAGGGACTACAATGGATATTTGACACTTTGTCTTCGCATATCAAAGATGGTCTCTCCTCATTTCAAAAAACATGCATTCTGAATCGATAAGCTTTGCTTTTCTATGTGAATTTTTGAATTATTTGTTTAGCTAAGGGATTAACTTTATTATGTGGGTTTTGGTGGTATGAGATCACCTCTCAATGAAAACCTTTGAATTCCCAGAACATATTTGTTAAAACAAACAACAAATTGACATTTCTTTTCATACTAGAATTTGATTTGCCAAAAATCTTAATGAAAGCGTAACATCATGCAAGAATAGAAAAGAGAGGATACACCGAGAATTCATAGCTGAATTTCATTTTCATTAGATGTCATGAGTAGTACATTAGGCATAATATTTCTTCATAACATTAGAGTTTACAGGCCTAGGCAGATTTTCTCCATCCATACTAGTTAGAATTAGGGCTCCTCCCGAAAAAGCTTTCTTCACCACATATTGTCCCTCATAATTGGCCGCCCATTTACTCTGGTCTTCCCCTATGATACTTTTTTCAATACCAGATCTCCCTCTTTAAATGCCCTTGGCCTTACCTTCTTATTGTAAGCTTTCGCTATCCTGCTTTGGTACAACTAGTGGTGGCAAATAGCTGCTAGTCTCTTTTCATCGACTAAGTTTAATTGTTCGAATCTCACCCTTGCCCATTCTTATTCCTCTAGCTCTGCATCTTTTAAGATCCTTAGTGATGGAACCTCTACTTCTAAAGGCATGACTGCTTCCATTCCACACACTAAAGCATACGAGGTTGCCCTAGTGGAAGTTCTAATAGTAGTGCGATACGCGTGCAAAGCACATGGGAGCATTTCATGCCACTCTTTGTAAGTGACAACCATTTTTTGGATGATTTTCTTAAGATTCTTATTAGCTGCTTCAACGGCTCCATTTATCTTCGGTCTATAAGGAGAGGAGTTGAGGTGTTTAATCTTCTATTTAGTGCAAAGTTTGACAATCAACTTTCCATCGAAATTCTGAGCATTATCAGTTACCAGCCTTGCGGGTAGACCATAGCGATAGATCAAGTCCCTTTAGATGAATTTCTTGACAATCTTTTGTGTCATATGGGCATAAGAATTGACTTCCACCCATTTAGTAAAGTAATCAATTGCCACCAGAATGAATCTATGTCCATTACTTGCCTTCGGGTTAATTGGCCCTATGACATCTAATCCCCACATGTCAAATGGCCATGGTGAGGTCATATTGAATAAAGGCTTTAGAGGGGCATTTATCTTATCACCATAAATTTGGCACTTATGACATTTCCTAACATATGTCATGCAGTCCCTTTCCATGGTCGACCAAAAATATTCAAATCTTTGCATTTGCTTTGCCATCGTATGACCATTTGTGTGGGTGGCACAAATTCATTCATGAACTTCTTCTAAAGCCTGCCCAATTTCTTTCTCATCCAGACATCTGAGTAAAGTCCCATCAAACGACCTTTTGTATAGGATTTCACCATCCAAGTAGAATTTACGGCCATCCTCCTTAAGGTCTCTTTATCTGCCTTAGAGGCTTCTTGGGGGTATTATTGGTGTTAGATGAATCATTTGATATCACTATACCAGGGTTCTCCATCTGGAGATTCTTCGAGTGTGCAACAATGGGCCTAATGATTTTGGACTTTGATGTCGACTGGGTGGATCTTTTCTTTGGCAACAATTTGTACCATTGAAGCCAAAGTTGCCAAAGCATCAACGAACTAATTTTTATCCCTACTCATATGAGTGAATTTGACCTCCTCGAACTCACTGGCTAGCTTTACAAGGTAGTTTTGGTAAAGTTTTAATTTTCATCTTTAGTTTGCCATTCTCCTTTCACTTGGCAAATGATCAACATGGAATCCCTGAAGACTTCAAGCTTCTTAACTCTAAGCTCTAAAGCAACCTCTAGACCAATGATACAAGCTTCATATTCGGCCATGTTATTAGTGCACTCAAATTGTAACCTTACTAAAAAAGGATATTGCTTCCCATCTAGGGAGATTATTACTACTCCAACCCCATTTCCTGATATGTTTACTGCTCCATCGAAATAAAGTGTCCACCACTCACTTGCCTCAACGTTATCCCTGACTGCCAAGATGTCTTCGTCGGGGAGGTCAAAATCTAAAGGCTCATAATCTTCCACGGCGTGGTCCGCAAGATGGTCGGCAATTACACTGCCTTTGATAGCCTTCTTTGTCATAAAAATGATGTCGTATTTTGCTAACAGTACTTGCCACCTTACTATTCGACTTGATAGATATGGCTTCTCACAGATGTATTTAAACGGATCTAGCTTGGAAATTAGCCACATCGTGTAATACAACATATATTGCTTGAGTCTTTTCGTAATCCAAACCAAGGCACAACACAACTTCTCAATCATGGCGTATTTGGACTCACAATCGTTAAACTTTTTACTCAAGTAGTATATAGCTTGCTCCTCTCTTCCCTATTCATCATGTTTTCCCAACACACAACCCATGTCTGTTTCTGTGACCATTAAGTACAAAATCAATGGTTTCCCTAGTACTGGGGGTACTAACAATGGAGGATTTTGTAAGTACCTTTTTATCTTATTGAAGGATTATTGACAATCATCATCCCATACTCCAGGATTTTTCTTCTTGAGTAAGCGAAAAATCGGTTCACATGTTACTGATAGCTAGGATATGAAACGGGCTATGAAATTCAAACGTCTGAGAAAACTCACTTCCTTTTCAGTCTTAGGCGCTGGCATTTCTTGTATGGCTTTGGCTATATCTGGATCAACTTCTATTCCTCGACTACTCACAATAAAACCTAGTAATTTCCTGTCTTTACTTTAAACAAGCATTTGGGAGGGTTTAATTTTAACTGGTATTTCCGCAATCTCTCAAATAGTTTCCTCAATATTTACACACGGTCTTCCTCAATCTTGGATTTAGCCAGTATATCATCTACATAGACCTCAACCTCCTGATGCATCATGTCATGGAATAAAGCGACTATCGCTCGCTGATACGTAGCCCTAATATTTTTCAAACCAAATGGCATTACTTTACAATAGAATGTCCCCCAAGGTGTTACAAAGGTTCCTTTTTCTCTATCCTCTTTTGCCATCTTAATTTGGTTGTGACCAGAAAACCCATCCATAAATGAATATGTGGCATTTTTAGCAGCATTATCCACCAAGATATCTATGTGAAGTAATGGAAAATCATCTTTTGGGCTTGCCTTGTTCAAATCTCTATAGTCCACACACACGCGGATCTTTTCGTCTTTCTTTGGGACTACAACCATATTGGCTACCCACTACGGGTAGTGAACAACATCTAGAAACCCTGTATCCCATTGCTTTTGTATCTCTGTTTTTACCTTTAGGAGCATATCTGGCTGCATTCTCCTGGGTTTTTTTTTTACTAGTATACTTCCTTCCATTATAGGGATCTTGTGCACAACTAAATTTGTGTCTAAACCAGGCATTTCTGCATAAGTCCAGGCAAAAACATCTGTATATTCATGTAAAAGAGAAATCATTTTTTCTCTTTCCTCAGTCATTATGAGGGTATCGATTTTTAACTCCTTTTTCATCTCCTCGATTCCTAGATTAATGGTTTGAAGCTCCTCACTAAAAGGTTTCCAAGTCTTTTCAGAATTTTCCATTAGTCCAGTAAATTCTTTTATGTCTTATTCTGCCCAGTCCTCATCATCAAGTGTGGTGACGTTATTGAAATTTGGCCAATTATTCTTAGTGTAGTAGTTTTGTGAACGGATGGAACTTTCAAAGCTCCTTTCAAAGCTCCTGAAAGTGTAAGGTGTGTTTATGTAAGAGTGCTTATTTGTAAATGACATGTCATAGAAAAAAAAATGCATGATCTCATTAAAAGGGGTGTTCATTTAACAAGGCAAAATATCACGGCATCATGAGCTAGATTACCACAATGATCAAAATAAAACACATGTTCATGACCAAACAAAAGCAATTACTTTTTGAACATAATATGAACGGGCTCCATCTTCCAATTCTGGAACACTTCTCCTTCAGCTAACTTTCGCACGAAGGTCTTTGTAGAAGGGGCATCAACATTGTCATCACCCAATTTCTGGATGATTCCCCAAAATATACCAATAAATAAATAAAATAAAATAAAAGGGGGTTGGTGTCGGCTGAAAAATTAATGTGAAAATTTTTGCCCAAAAATAAAGGAAATGCAAATTCAAGGCCAAAATAATTTATTCTTGGATAAATCTGCATAGAAATTAAGTTGGAAGACATAATTATATTTTTATGGGTCAATTTGATTTAATTGTAGCATAATTATACTTTAAGAATTAATTAAGAACCCAATTGAAGGATTTAATTTCCAAGCTGAATATTTAATTTATGGGTCAAATTAATTTTATGAAGGGCCTAATTAGTGAGAAATTAAGTAGGTTCAATTGAGAAAATCAGTTTTCGGTGACGAAACTCTTCGAATTAATTGAGAGCCAATTGAAGGATTTAATTTAGCGCAAGAGCTTAATTATACTTTAAATGGGTCAAATTAATTTTATGAAGGGCCTAATTAGTGAGAAATTAAGTTTCGAAGCCGAATCTGGGTTCAAAAATCAGGATTTTCGGTGACGAAACTCTTCCGAATTAATTGAGAGCCAATTGAAGGATTTAATTTAGCGCAAGAGCTTAATTATACTTTAAATGGGTCAAATTAATTTTATGAAGGGCCTAATTATTGAGAAAATCAGGATTTTCGGTGACGAAACTCTCCCGAATTAATTGAGAGCCAATTGAAGGATTTAATTTAGCGCAAGAGCTTAATTATACTTTAAATGGGTCAAGTTAATTTTACGAAGGGCCTAATTAGTGAGAAATTAAGTTTCGAAGCCCAATCTGGGTTCAATTGAGAAAATCAGGATTTTCGGTGACGAAACTCTTCCGAATTAATTGAGAGCCCAATTGAAGGATTTAATTCAGCGCAAGAGCTTAATTATACTTTAAATGGGTTGAATTAGTTTTATTAAGGGCCTAATTAGTGAGAAATTAAGTTTGAACTCTTCCGAATTAATTGAGAGCCAATTGAAGGATTTAATTTAGCTTAATTATACTTTAAATGGGTCAAGTTAATTTTATGAAGGGCCTAATTAGTGAATTAAGTGAATTAGGATCGACTTCCATGGCCATCGCTTCATTATTCACCTTATGGAACATGGCATTGAATATAAAAAATCAGTTTTTTTTCTCTTCAATTTTTGAAGAAATTTTTCAAGCATATTTTTAGTAAAAAAAATAAAATTGGATAAAGGTTTATGATTATCCATTGGGATTGGGCATAAATTACATCCGCTAATTAACTTACAATCAAATGACAATGCTTGCACAACAAGTCCCTTACTCGACTCACGTAGACCAATAGGTTCCTAGTAACTTTAATACTAGGTGGCGACTCCTCATAATTATAGTCGTAAATTTTACGGCTATAAAACAAACACCCATTTTTCCGTCATATGCTCTTGCCATCATGGTGCTTGGCTTCATGTGTGACTCATCGATGGGCATTTTGTTTAGAATATGTCTTGGCAATACATTCAAAACAGAGCCATTATCGATTAATACTTTCCCAATCAAAACATCCTTACATTGTATCGTGATGTATAATGGCTTCTTATGAATCCATGGCACCATGATGGATGAATATCCATCACTTGCAGCGTTACCAAAAACACTTGCGGTCCTATACACAACTCCACCTCAATAGTCCCCACTATCTGCCTTGGTGACCCGTCATATGCTCTTGCCATCATGGTGCTTAGCTTCATGTGTGACTCATCGATGGGCATTTTGTTTAGCATATGTCTTGGCAATACATTCAAAGCAGAGCCATTATCGATTAATACTTTCCCAATCAAAACATCCTTACATTGTATCGTGATGTATAATGGCTTATTATGCTCGGCACCGTCATGACCCACTTCATCATCACAGGGGTTCTCTTAAGTTGTTCCACAATACTATACTCGCTACAAGTTTCATCCTGTTACAGGTTGATTTAACTTTAAGAATTCATTGGTTTCATACAGGTTTCATCCTGTTATAGGTTGATTTAACTTGCTTCATTAACTTTAAGAATTCATTGGTTTCATCCTCTGTTACAGGTTGATTTATCTCTCCAGACATATCAACCACTTCTTTTCCTTTGATTTTCTTCAATTCCTCTAAAGTAAAACATCTGCCGTTTCGGGTCAAGCCTCCGATTTCTGGTAAAAAATATAGGTGAATGCCCATAGTTGTAAGGCATGGCATTATAGTCTTCTTTATGTGTCATGGAGGGCTTGGACAAAATCAATCTGGGTGGCCCTCCCAGAGTGAATTGAACCCTACACACTTCTTTGTTACATCTCTGTCACAGCCACGTTCTCTTCTGTTACTGCTTCTACCCGCAACAGACCCCTGTTTATCATTTGCACCATATTTTTATAGAAGCCTGGACATTGACTAATAAAATGACCTTCCTGGTCATGATATTGGCAATATCTTATGTTATCATACCTTCCTCTTATCAACATTTGAAAAACTCTTTCCATCGGTACTTTTAAACTTTCTGAATACCCAGTATCCAACATATTCATTGATCCGCTTCCTGTAGCATGACTAGGTAGTGGATTAGTGCTTACATTTGGAGGCTCTTTGAAGGTTATCCATCCAGCTTTTATTATTTGCAGGAGTTTCTTTTTAAATGCGTTGTATGTATGGATGTTATGTCCTGCAATTCCTGCGTGGTATTCACATGTAAAGTTTGGTCTATACCAACTAGGGTATGATGGTTGCAAGGGTACTAGAGGTACAGGGGTTATTTGCCCGATGCTCAAAAGTTTTCGGTACATTTCATTTAAAGGTAAAGGTAATGGGGGTAATTGCTCTTGAGTTCTTGGGTGACTTCTTGGGAAACCCTTAATCTAGTTTTTTGACAAGCTCTCAACTTGATTCCCGGGCATTTTGGTAGGGTATGGGGATTTGAAATTGACATTGGCAATTTGGGATGATGAGGCATTATATTTTTGGAACTGAGTGTTTCAACCCCTATAACCAGTCTCAATATAATCTATTTCTCTCTTTTTTCCCATGAAATCTTTTTTCTCTATTGGTACAGAGATTTTTCCACTCTTAATCCCCTGCTCTATTCGTTCTGCCACGGCCACCGCATCAATGAGCTACTGAGCGGAGCTACCCATCACATGTTCATAAAAAGGTGCTTCCAACGTGTTGGCAAACAGAGTGACCATTTCCCTATCCAAGAGGGGAGGGTGCACTTGGACAACTAAATCTCTCCATCTTTGAGCATACTCTCTTATGCTTTTCTTTTCTACTTTTTCCATGCTGGATAGGCTGGTCCTGTCAAGGGCGATATCCATATTGTACTTGTACTGCTTAACAAAAGCATCTACCAAGTCTTTCCAACTGCGAATCCTAGTGTTATCGAGCCTCATATACCAACTTAAGGCCAGGCCACTCAAACTATCCTGGAAAAAATACATTAGTAGCTTTTCATTGTACACTACCGCAGTCATTTTATTGCGGTATGACTTCAAATGAGTGACAGGGCATTGTGTCCCTATATACTTGATAAAATCTAGAACGTGAAATTTTTTTGGAACTACCACATTTGGCACTAAGCACATCTCCGCTGCTTTCACCGGATCATATAAATCTGCTCCTTTGGTGGCCCTTTTGTCTTAATCTGCATTATCGGACAATTGTGTCTTATGAGATTCGTTTGCAAATGTGTCAACTAGTGGTACTAAATCAGGTGTTGGGGTTCCTGATTGTACAAATACAGGATGTTATGGAGGATCCTAACTCTTTCTCCTATCACCTTGCCAGGGTTATTGGTTGCTTGTGCAGGCCTAGTTGAAGGACCTTCACCTGAAACATTTCTTAATGCTTGCTCGAGTAGACCAGTTTGACGGGCTACACTTTTTTTCAAGGCATTTAGCTCTCCTTGGAAATGGGTGTCCTGGTGTGTACGTTGTTCATTCTCCATGCTTCTCTGTCGGATGAGTATTGTAAATTCTAGAAGGTGATGTTCTTCAGGGACCTATATTTTGACCTGTTGATGATATACAGCTCTCCTTGGAAATGGGCGTCCTGGTGTGTACGTTGTTCATTCTCCATGCTTTGTCAGAGCTGAGTATTGTAAATTCTAGAAGGTGATGTTCTTCGGGGACCTATATTTTGACCTGTTGATGATATGCATGCTATTTATGACGAATGAATGTATGCATGATGATTTTTTATTTTTATTTTTTATTTTTTTTGAAATACCAATCCATGATTTCCTTGCTGGGTGAGATCCGTAGTCTGATGTCTGAGGAAAGTTTTGCCAGAATATTTGAATCAATTGAATCGTACACACTTGACAAAAAGCAAAAGGGTGGGTCTTGTCCATTTCATTCATGAAAATAGAGTCATACAAAAACATTTATTCGAATGATAACCCTCTATTGGCTACCAACCTAACAAAAGATGAGAGTTCATCCAAATATGTTTCATATTTGCGGGCACTTCCGCCAATTCTAGTAGCTTTTACACGTAGCTCATCTGCCTTTCTAACCATTATGTTGATTAGCTTATCGGTTTGCTTTATTTTGTGATGGAATACAACATTATCCTGACGCAATGCTTCATTGCTAGTAGTCAATGAGTCGTTATTTTTTTCTAATATAAGAACCATTTTCTCAAGCTGTTGGGTCTGATCCTTAGCCTGTTGTAGCCCCGCGTCTAGCCTTGTTATCTCGGAGTACAACTGAGCTTTAATTTCGGTGGTGCATTCTTGCCATTCAATGCACTGTTCTTGCACTATCTTTAATTCTTCTCCCCGAGTTTCTAGTTCAGCTTGTAGAGTGGAAACACTATCTCTTAGGCCGTTGGTTAGGTTTAAGTATCTTTTCATGTCAGACTCTACTACCCTTCTTGCCTCCAACTCATTTTTTGCCTGAACTCTATACTAGGCTTTCGATTCTTTTTCTTTTTCAAGGACAAGACTAGCCACCCTTCCTTTCTCCTTCTTAGTTTCCCATTTCATCTTGTAATAATTTTTCCTTTTTTATTGATGCTACCAATTCTTGGCATTCATGTTCTTTATTTTCAAATGCTTCCTTCAAAGCAATCAATTCCTTTTCCATCATTTCATGTTTACTCATCCGGTCATCATATCGAGAACTTATTTCTTCTAACTGACTCTTTTCTTAGATCAACCTGTTAATCTGCTCTTCTTTTCCTTGCAATTGATGGTCCAAAGAAATCCTCATCTGTTCTTCTTCTAGTAGCTGCTTCTCAAGGAATTTCTGATTGCTTTTGTTGTTGCTAAGCTCAATCCTTAGCTTATCCAACTCCTCTTGCAGGTCCCCTTCGTCAATCCTCTTTCTTTTAGTTTCAACAAAAACAGGTGCTTTATCTCATATCAGGCTTTGTCTTACGGCGTTCTGAGGTATCTCATAGCTTCTCCATGCCAGGTAACCAGGGCTAACAGAAGGCTTCTTTGGGTGGGGCTCTCTGCTAACTAAAACAGGTTGCCTCCAGTACCTTTTAATTACTTCGAGCTCAGCTAGTGAGTTAACTTCCTTGAAAGAACCGGTGTACCCGGACAACCCTCTAGTTCTTGGTACATACTGTGTTCCCCCAAACTGTCTGGTTACTAGAGAGGGAGAATAACTGACGTAACCGGTTAAGCCAATTAGCAGGACCCACACCTTACTACCGCAACCAATGATAAACTGAACTACCTACCTAAGGGGCTTTCCATCTGAATTTACTTTCGGGAAGTGCTCGGTATTTCTCCACCCAAGCTTTTTCATCCAAGTTTTTCCATTCTTCACCCAGAAATCAAACCAAGAGGTCTCATGTTAAACCACCAAAAAATGTTGAAAACTTCTCTCGGGGTTTCCAGATGACTAACAATCCACATAAACAATAAAGGGATACAACATCGCATTGCTCCTTTCCCACGCAACCTGCAGTGGTTCAAGGATAGGAAAGTCTCGGCCAATATAGCTGTAGTGGGATTATTTTTTTCTTGCTCATATTCAACAAAAACACTGGCTGCTTCCATGCTAATAATTTCGACAACTTCTGAAGGGAATAATACTAAGCCGAAAATAGCAAAGGCCACCGAATGGTACCCCTCTTCTCCAAGCCTACCTGTATCTATACTTGCTTTCAACTTGTTCTCAATCGCCTTCCACTTGAAATCTCCAGAAGATGTCATGTATTGGCCTACTTGATCTAAGCATAGAAGCTTAGCGACGTCTTGGACTGTATTCTCAATTTTCTGTCTGAAATAAACTTTGTGAGGGTTATGAGGGAAACTCAGGATTTGAGCATACTCTTCTATGGTAGGGGTCATGTCAATGTTCCCAAAGGTAAAGCAACGGTAATTGGGATCCCAAAAATGCATAAGGGCTTTGACGATTGATATCTTCATTGGGATTTTCAACAGATGAGCAATTCTTCCATATCTGACTTCAAACAATGCGTCATCTACATACCCCAGGATGGGTATAAGCCTCTTCACATTTTCTGTAGAGCAGTGGATTTTGTTCATGTGTGGTAATTCATTGATCTTACCCTTGGGCAACCTTCTTCAGTTAACTGCCTCATCTCATATCCTTCCCCATATTCTGAAAAGGTCAAGGAAGTCATGGTCTTGGTTTGATAACTTTTGTAAAAAATAAAAAAAAATGAATAATTGGAAAGTCTGTATCCTAGGTTCTAAGTTATTGCATAAAGGGTAAGTTTTCTATCTGGTCTCAAAAAGTCTATGAATTGTCCAGTGACCGCCTTACATGAAGGTGGTATGAGGGTTTACGAGAAATAGTTAGGGCACAGTATGACCACCATTATCAAGTAAACACACAATTCATAATTGGATGTTCCATGAATCTGAACCCCGACTGAAAGTCATGAGGCAGACTGCTAATCCCCGCCTAACCTAAAATTTTGTTTATTCATAAATTTAAAATGCATGATGACATGAATTGAAAGTAAAATGCATGCGAAAGTGGTAACAATGCATGCTTAAGCAGTAACAATGCTAGTAAAAAAAATGAACTCAAAAATAACAATCAAACAAATAATGCTCAGTCCAGCAATGTCCCCAGTGGAGTCGCGACGGTGATTTTTTTCGCGCTTCGCGCCCCGCCATCCCCCCGAGTTTGGGGAGATAACGGCACGCGGTGAAAATGGGGGGTGTTTGTTTTATAGTCGTAAAAATTACAACCATAATTATCAGCAGTCGCCACCTAGTATTAAGGTCACTAGGAACCTATTGGTATGTGAGAGTCTTGGGTAAAGAGACTTGTTGTGTAAGGGGAAGACGCATCACCCCTAGTGCACCCTACCAAAAGTAAGCTGCATTATTGTTTGAGTGTTTTTTAAGTTCATTTCTTTATTTATTTTTACACTGCATTAAAAAAATATTTTTTTATCTGCGGGTGTACTTTACAATGTAATTTTACACCGCAGTTAGAAAATCCTTTTGCTATCTACGGATGTACTTTACAATTTAAATTTACACCGTAATTGATTTTTTTATTTTTTTATCCATGAATGTATTTTCCGATGTAAATTTACACCCTAATAGATAAAACAAAAATGGTTTTGATTATTTTTTATATTTTGGCCAAATTTCAATGGATAATCATAAACCGGTTACGATATCCAATTTTTATTCTAAAACATGAGAATGATGCAAAATATATATATTTTTTTATGAAAAATATGATGAGAAAAACTTTGAAATTTAGCTGTATGCACGAAAACAATATATTTTATATTTTTAAATTTTTTTGTAGTAAAAATATAAAAAATATATAAAAATATTTTTTTTTATTTTTTATTTTTATTTTTAATTTTTTAATTTTTTAAATTTATTTATGGGTTGGGCTGTCAGCCACAGTAGGCTGACAGCTCGCCTTGAGGGGGCTAGAAGCCTAGGCATGTTTGGGCTAGGCTTCCAGGCCTCACAGGGGGAGGCCCAAGCATGTTTGGACTGGGTTTCCAGCCCTCATGGGCTGGAGGCCCAGACGAGTGTGGGCTGGGCTTCCAGTCTTCACGAGCTGGAAGCCAGAAGGTTTTAGGCTGGGCTTCCAGTCCTCACGGACTGGAGGCCTATTTTATTTTGGGTTGGGTTCAGAACCCAGCCCATCTTTCAGTGATTGGGTCGGACATCTGTTTTCCACTGTTCACGCATGTGAACAGTGGGACGCAAATCACGTCCCACTGTTCACGTGCAGTGAACAGTGAGAAAAATGTGGGGGACAATGAACAGTGAGGGGATTTTTGAGTTCGACGAGAGGACCACCTGAGGATGCAGCCGTGTAGAGGGGATCGAGGTGGTTGTCCTGGTGGTTGTGGCGTCGTCAACCGTGGCCTGTGGTGGCCGGAGGGAGCTTCCAAAGTCACGGTGGTCACGTTGCAGTTGAAGTATCCGTCGCCTGAGAGTATGGATGGGTCGCTGGTGTGGAGGGGAAACTCACGATGGTGATAAGGGTGGTTTTGGGTGGTTGAATGGCCTCCAACGGTGGACAGAGAGAGAACTCGACAGAAACGGTCTTAGAGAGAGAGCTTGCAGACCAAGAGGGATGGAGATGGAGCTGGTTGCCGAGGGTGATGGGGACAATGGGGGTGATTTTTTGTGTTTGTTTAGCTAGTTTTTTGTTGCTGGAAATCTCTGTAAATTCTCCCAGAATTCCCTCTTGTTTTTCTTTGTATTCCTCCCTTTTTCTCTCCGTCTCCTTCGCCTGCCTTTTTCCCAGCGTCTATGACTTCTATTCATAGGGGAATGAGGCACTTCTCATGCACATTGCATGAGGCTGTTGCCTCTACCTCTGCATTTGCAGAGGGCTGCAGCGTCGTGTTCCTGCACTGTTCAGGTGTCGGAACAGTGCAAGAACATGCAGATTTGGTTTTTGGGAAATTGCGATTTGGTCTTTTAATTTGTAATTGTTCTAATTGCATCCCCAATTGATTTTAAACTTTTAATTTTGTGCAATTGTATCCCCGTCAGCATTTCAAGAGCATCCTTAGCTTTGCGCGCCTTTATATTTTAGTCCCTAGTTTCTGATTTGCATGATTTAACCCTTAATTGACCGTTAGACTCTCAATTCGTTCAATTTGGCCCCTGATTTCGCATAATTGGTTTAAAACAATTCAATTCGATCCTCGAAAATTCCAATCACATCAATTGAACTCGAATTAAATTCAAGAACCTGATTTCTCTTCGATTAAGCCCTTAATTAATTTGATTTGACCAATTTAAAGTGTAATTAAGTCCTTGCTCTTAATTAAATCCTTTAATTGGATCCTAAATTAATTCTCAAATATAATTATACTTTAAATTGACCTATGATTAAATCAAATTAGCCTATAAAAAATATAATTATGATTTTCAACTTAATCCTTACCTCGAATTAGTATTTTTTTCTCATTTTTTCCGCATAAAAGAGATACGATTTGGCTCCAAAACTATTCATATTTTTCACTGTGATTTTTTTGCCGACGCCAACCCTTTTTTATTTTATTTTTGTTATTTTTATTTTATTTTTGGTAAAATTTGGGGAGTAACCCAAGATTGGGTTATGACATTCCTCATTATCATCCTTTAACTTTTCAGCTCATTTATAGTCTAAGTGGACATCATGAATTCAATTTTTTAATCACCATTTATTCACTTCTTTTATTTTTTGAGATCAAGACACATTTTATGAATGGCAAGGAAAAATTTCTACCCTTAACATGGTTAAAGTTTTGCTATTTTCTCAACTTGGCTGAAACTGTCAACATAGGTGACAGATCGACCTCTCCTCATATTTTTACCCATATCTGGAGCTCTTGAGCTCCAAATTAGACAGGGTTAGACTCGTTAGAAAGCTAACACTCCCAGCTACAACTTCTATGAAGGAACCCTATTTGAATTATGCATTTTTTCAGGTCTAAATTATCCTAAAAAAAACAGGATAACGAATCTGCCCTATTATGCAAAAATGAAGGAAACATAACCAATTCATCTTCAATCCTTGCTTCCTTATCAATATCAAACATGTTTTTCCCTTTATTCATGAAAACCCTACTCATTTATGCATTCCCCCAATATTTTTCTATTTTTAAAACCCTAATTTCCAATTCAAGAAGAATCATGAACTGCAAATTAAATTGAGGTTAATTTCATAGAAATTGGAATTAGAACTCCTTACTTGGATGAAATCTTGACTTTAGCTCATAATTTTGGAAGAATCTTAGCCTTTTTCTCCTTGTTAAGAACCAGCCACTCCTTTCTTCCCCAAATTATTCACTTTTTTCTTGTTAATCCTTCCCCAAATTGTGTTCCTCGACTTTAGAATTCCAAGTCTTTTATGGGTTTACAAGCTTTTAGGTGTTTAATCCTAGTTTTTTGTGAAGAAAAATTTGGGTTATCTCTCCCCTCTTTCTTCTCATTTCAGATGGACATGGCTGAGGGAAGAGATGGGTATTTATAGTCCCAATTCTTCTTAATTATATTTTTGACCCTGTTTTTTTTTTTGTCACAAATTTTGTATTATAATAACATTTCAATTTATTATAACTTCCTACCTCTTTGTATTTTTTATTCTCGGGTTTCACATTCTCCCCTCCTTATAGAAAATTTCATCCCTGAAATTTAAATCACATACTTGACTCAAGGAATAGGTGGGGGTATTTTTCCTTAATCTCTGATTCTCTCTCCCATGTTTCTTCCTCAATTTTTGAGTTTCTCCACAACACTCTAACTAGTGATACTCTCTTATTTCTCAATGATTTTTCACTGCGATCCATGATCTTGACTGGCTTGGTCTCGAGTGTCAAGTCTTCATTTACTTCAATAGGAACTGGAGGTAACACTCGGGAAGGATCCACTTCCACCTTCCGTAATAGTGATACATGGAATACATTGTGAATCTTCTCTAGGTGTGCTGGTAGCTTCAAGTGATAAGCTACTGTCCCTATCTTAGCGATCACCTCAAATGGTCCAATGTACCTTGGAGCAAGCTTTCCTTTCATTCCAAACCGAATGATGCCTTTCCATGGTGCCACTTTTAAGAATACTCTATCCCTTATTTGGAATTCTAAAGGTCTCCTTCGCTTGTCTGAATAACTCTTTTGTCTATCTTGGGCTTCCTTCATTCTTTGCCTGATTACCCTTACTTTATTAGTTGTTATTTGTACCAATTTAGGACCTAGGAGTTTCCTTTCTCCAACTTCATCCCAACATATCAGAGTGCGACATTTTCTCCTATAAAGGGCTTCATATGGAGCCATCCCGATAGAAGTTTGGTAACTATTATTATACGTGAACTCTACCAATGGTAGCAAGTCTTCCTAGTTTCCCCCAAACTCTAACACACATGACCTTAGAAGGTCTTCAAGTGTTTGGATGGTTCTTTCAGATTGGCCATCTGTCTGGTGGTGGAATGTCGTGCTCAAATTCACCTCATTTCCCAAAGCTCGTTGTAAGCACGACCATAACCTTGAAGTAAATCTCGGGTCTCTACTTGACACCATTGATATGGGAACTCCATGTAGTCTAATCACTTCGTTCATGTATAATTTGGCCAACTTGTCTATGGGGTCTATCATTTTGATGGGTAAGAACAAAACTGACTTTGTTAGTCGATCTACCACCACCCATATAGTATCATTGCCCTTTCTCCCCTTTGGCAATCCAGTTACAAAATCCATGGCTATGTTTTCCCATTTCCATTCTGGAATTGGTAGTGGCTATAATTCTCCTGTTGGCCTTTGATGTTCTATCTTCACCTGCTGACATATCCCACATCTTGACACATATTCTGCTATCTCCTTCTTCATATTCGGCCACCAGTAATATTCCCTAAGATCTCTACACATCTTGGTGCTCCCGGGATGGGTTGCAAATCGAGATTCTTGAGTTTCCTTCGAATATCTCACCCTTTAGGGTCTTATTCTCAGGCACATAAACCCGTTTTCCCATCACAACCAACCCTCCCGGCAACATTTGAAGGGATAACTCCTTGCCTTGCTTTATCTTTTCCTTAATTTTCTCCACACCTTCATCTACCAACTGGGCTTATAGAACTTTATCTCATAACACAAAATTGATCTTCATATGAGCTAGTAGTGACCCTTCAGGACCCACATTTAATTAAATTCCCATCCTTTTCAATTCCATCACATTTTCTTGTTCCAAAGTTTCTGTATCACCCATCACTGCTTTCCCTTTTCAACTTAATGCATCCGCCACTACATTGGCTTTGCCTAGATGGTAATCAATTATGCAATCACAGTCTTTTATCAATTCCACCCACCTCCTCTGCTGCATGTTCAATTATTTTTGTGACATTAAATACTTCAAACTTTTATGGTCGGTGAAAATTTGTTCTTATGTTCCATACAAGTAATGTCTCCATACTCGCAAGGCAAATACTACTGCTATGAGTTCCAAGTCATAAACCGGCTAATTCACTTCATGCGACTTTAACTATCTAGAAGCATATGCGATCACCTTTCTGTGCTACATTAATATGCATCCCAAACCCCTGCTTGAGGCTTCATTGTAAACAATGAAACCTTTTGTTCCAGAAGGAAGGGCCAATACGGGGGCTGATATAAGCCTTCTTTGTAGCTCTTGGAAACTCTCCTCACATTCCTTTGACCAATTAAACCTCACTTTTTTACGAGTCAACTTGGTTAGAGGCGATGCTATTGTGGAAAATCCTTCAATAAACCTCCTATAATACCCTACAAGGCCCAAAAAACTTTGAATTTCAGTCACATTTGTGGGCTTTTCCCACTTTAGAACTGCCTCTACTTTTCCTGGGTCCACACATATTCCCCAGCTTAGATAACATGTCCCAAAAATATCACCTCTTTGAGCCAAAACTCGCATTTATCCAATTTTGCATACAATTTATTTTCTCTCAATATTTCTAATACCTTCTTCAAGTGCTTCTCATGCTCCAAATAAGAGTTAGAATATACCAGTATATCATCAATAAATACTACCACACATTTATCAAAATAAAATCGAAACACACGATTCATTAGATCCATAAATACTGCAGGGGCATTTGTTAACCCAAATGGCATTACTAAGAATTCATAATGACCATAACGATTTCTAAAGGCAGTCTTTTGTATGTCCTATTCTTTAATTCTTAATTTATGATACCTCGATCTCATATCTATCTTCGAGAATACTCTCGCACCCTTTAACTGATCAAACAGGTCATCTATCCGTGGTAACAGATACTTGTTCTTTACCATCACTTTGTTCAGTTGACAATAATCAATACATAGCCTGAATGTACCATCCTTCTTCTTTACAAATAACACTGGGCTCCTCAGGGTGAATTGCTTGGCCGTATAAATCCTTTGTCCAATAACTCCTGAAGCTGGATCTTCAAAACAGCTAGTTCTATAGGGGCCATCCTATAAGGGGACTGTGCTGTAGTGTTGAGTCCTGGAAGAGTCTCAATGAAAACCTTAATTTTCCTAATTGGAGGCAGTCCGGGTAGTTTTGCTGGAAACACGTTTGGGAACTCTTTTACAATAGGAATATTTATTAATTCAATGCTCCCCTTCTTCAATTCTTTCACATTAGACAACCAGGCAGGGCATTCATTTCTAATCAATTTCCTAGCCATCATGACTGAGATTATGGAGTTTGGAATCACCCTTCTCTCTCCCCTAAATACTACCCTTTTTCCACTCACATCTTGGAGGTTTATAATCTTTGTGAAATAATCTACCTGTGCTTTATGTCTACTCAACCAATCCATTCCCAGTATTAGGTCAAAATCATCTAATGCTAAGGGCATAAGGTCTGCCCTTAGCTCTGGCCCCTCAATGTTTGGTACCACTCCCTTGTATACTTCATCAATGTTTATATTTTTCCTCAAAGGTGTACTAACTACCATTCCCACATTCAATCTACTTGGTAACACATTTAAATTTCTAGTAATTCAGTGGGCCACAAAAGAATGACTAGCCCCAGGATCAATTAAAGCATAAACTTGTATTAAACTCAATTGTAGTGTACCTGCTAAACATCTAGCATTGCCCCCACATCTTCTTAGGTCATACGGTATATTCTATCCCGAGTCTTTTCCTCTAACAATCTGGGTCGTCCTTTATTTGCACTTGTCCTTGACTGAGTGGGTCGTATAGGTCAATAAACTATCATCGACTGTTGCTGGCTTTGAGTGGCCATCTCTCGTCCCTGTACTCCTTCAGTAACTCTATGTGGACATTCTTTCTTTTTATGGCCCATTTTCCCCACAATGGAAACAACCTCTTCCCAAATAATGGCAGTCCCTCCATCGATGCCCTTCCCGTTGCAAATATAACATCTCCCTGGTGCAGCTGAACAATCCCCGGGGTGTTTCTGGTTACATCTCATGCATATCGGCTAGACAGGTCCTCTCTACTCCATGGACTCCCCTATAACACTTGCCCCTTGGTGGGTCTGACCTCCCATAGATCCCCCAAGATTAACTCGTCTAACTCCTCCTGAACTCCCATCATGAACAAAACTCCCTCTTTTTTTTGGTAATGGCCCGAATGATGACCCACTCTTTCCTTTCTTTGGAGGAGGACTCCTCTCTATAGGAGGTGTGAAATCCCTTCTTTTGAATCCCGTGGTTTGACTTTGTTCACTTGTTGACCTTGGTGTGTCATTCATTACTCTTTTTATACCCTGAGCAGCTCACACTAACTCTTGAACTGACTGGAACTGCATAGCCACCAAAATTAATTTTAGCTCCTGCCTGAGTCTATCCCGAAACCGCTCCACCCGATGCTGCTCAGTGGGAAGATGGGTGGTGGAAAAGATAGATAAATCCTGGAACCTGCTTTCATACTCCAGGACAGACATATTTCCCTATCTCAAATTTAGGAACTTCTGCTCTTTCTCTTTTCAGTGCTACCAGGAGTAATATCGTTAATATCGTTCCTCAAATTCTTCTTGAAAGTTTACCCACTTTAATTCTTCACCTACCCTTCTTTCTCTGTAAGGTCTCCCACCAGTGGGCACTCTCTGTTAACAGTTGGGTCACACAATCTACACGGGTTTCCTCCAGCACCTGCATTTGATCTATGACCCTTTCTACCTTCCTCAGCCAATGCCCTGCTACTTCAGCATCTTCTTCACCTGAATAGGTCGTGCAACCCATTTCTCGCATGCCTTTGTTGCGATGTCGCGGTTGCACAAATTAATTACCCTAGCTTAAAACAAATCAAACAAGATAGTATAGAGCAAGCAAGGGGTCGATCCCACGAGGACGATTTAGTTCAGATTTTCGTGCTATATGTTATGCAATTTGGGGGGTTGGAAGTTGTCTAGGCTAAGCTAAAGCAAACTAAGCGAAAATTATATAAAATTGAAATTTATCAATACAGCAAACCTTGGTCGCAAATCAGCATCCACCTACATAAATCAGAACTGATCATGAAAAGGACACATCAATTTATATTATGAATATTTATCTCTTCTTAAAATTGGTTTGTTAATGGATCCGCCGTATAACTTACCCTAACCATCAAACAACCACAGTGTCCGCCCTAGTAATTTGATTCAATGGCAGCATTAAAATCTAGATAAATTGATCAATTAAGAAACATAATTGCCCGCAATATATGTTTAGTTCGATTGAATGTTCTCCCTAAGATTAATAACATAGATCCACTACAATTACTAACTTAGTTGCTTCACAAGTTCATATACCACAACTCGGATTTTGATATCAAACTTAGCAATAGATTGTCTACAATAATAGCTTCGAGTCCGCTCTTAGCAATTAAATAAACAATCATAGGAAAATAAGCATAGGATAACAAACATATTCATCATATAAACTGAAAAATTGGGGTAAAAATAGATCTCACAGTTCTTGAAATCTGAAGGTTTCCGTGTCCTTGCAACCAAGCAAAAGAGTCTAGCCTTGCATGTTTATTGAACAACTAAATAAAAAGATGGAAGAAAACATGATTTAGGGTTTGGAGGAGGAAGATTTGTGTTTTCTTTGCTGCTGGCCGAAATTTCCTTGCTCCTCTCTTCCTTTATATATGCTTCGAAACCCTAGTATCTATTTTACAAAATAGTCCTTCCTTAAGTTGGCAGAATTTTGTTGTCCCTTGTAAAATTCATATATCCTTCATATGACATCGTTTTGAGATGATATTTGGAGTGTTTATATTTCTTTGAGTCCTGAATCCACCAAAATTGAGTTTGCATCAATCAGACTTCTGTAGCTCGAGATATGAAGGCTTGAATGGACAAAGGTCAACATCGGCAGATTGCAAGATTTGACTTTGAAGGATGCGATTCCCATGCTCTTACTTATTTTATTTATTTTTACTTAGCATTATAGAAAGATATGGATGTTATCTTTTTAATGCCACTGGAATCACTTCATTTCGATCTCTAGAGCTTCCGCTCTGCACAAAACATCGACTGAAGGTCAAATCTGTCAATCAGCTCCAATTACCTCCTTTTTACATCTTTCATCCAAAAATGCCTTCAAAATATAAAAAAAAGAATATTAAGGCATTTAATACACAAAAAATATGCAAAACACTAGGTAAATATGTATGAAACTATCAAATAATATGGTCGCATCAGCCTTTCACCCAATGAACCAAGGTGATTACTCTTTTTGCCCAAGGAGTGGCATTTAATGCACCTACGACCATCCCTGCTGCAACTGCTTTGACCAATTGCTCAAGAAATGCAGGGTCTGAATAGGGATTTGGGGCAACCGTAGATGTCATTGGAGGTGGCTTGTCTCTTGATCCTTGGCCACCTAGTGTTTTAGCTGGTGACACTTTTGTTTGAGAAGTAAAAGGGTCATCCTGATGTCCCCTTGAATCTCCTTTCTCTAAATGGGCCGACGCCACAAATTGATGGGAGGCAGTATCCATTAATGGATCCCTTTCGATTTCATGCCAGCAAATGATTCATACTCTCTCCCTTGCACAGGGGACAGAGCGGCCCTTGCGGTTTGCCGTGAATGAACCATCCTGAAATATTTTTTCAAAATCACATTAGTATTTCAATCCCTGAAACTGCAACCAAATGCTCTGGTACCAACTGTAACAACCCTAAAATTTTGTTAATCTTTCCCCTATAAAGGGTAATTGGAGCATAATTTTTTTTTCTCGCCAAATTTCTGACGAAATTTCCCCAGAGTCTCCCATATATCAGGAGATCTCAAGTTATCGACAATGTAGTCTGCATGAAGTTTGAATCATATCTCATCCACAATCTCATCCATGTTTAATACAATCAACTCCATAATTCATTCCATGATATGTTCAGGACCATATTCGTTCCCAAACTCCATCATACATCACACGCATAAGGTAAAATTAAAAGAGCCAATCCGCACATGAAGCATTCATATATATATATATATACATATAACATAACACAATTTAATATTTTAGAACTAAAATTTACAAATATACCATTCTATACAGTTTACATATTTTTCTGCATAACCAAAATTACATCACAACTTCCTAAGTTCCTAACTTATACAAAAAGGATTAAGGGCCTAAAATCTATTCTTGACGAGAATGGGAGGAACCTGCAAAATATAGATTTTCCATATAAGTAAAAACAATTAAGCAAATACTAGCAATTTACAGAAGAATTTAAACAACATACCCATCAATCTACTTAAATCATATGAGATTCTAAACACAACCATACACATCCTTTTAAGGTTATATAAAAGAAAATTTATTTCTTTTGACTGCTTCTTTCCCTCTTTTCACATCAAAGAGACTATAGCCGACACTAATGACCTCTAATAGTGTCTCTAGTTGCCCATCTTGAAATCAACTAATCAGTTTCATGAAAATGCTAATACGAATGTAACCGTTGGTGTCATTAACTATTTTTAAAACCAAAATAGTTAATCTTTGTTCTGTTATTACCTTAGGAGGTTTTAGAGTATGCCGATGTCAAGGATTCTTGACATCATTAGCTTTCATCTCAGAAAGCTAATCAAGTCTATAAATTTTGCCGATATTGACGTCACCTACCGATATCATTAACTATTGTAGAATCGAATAGTTAATCATATTTATAAATTATGCCGATATCGATGTCACCCGCCGATATCATTAACTATTTTGAAACCAAATAGTTAATCAAGGTCTATATCTCACCACCAACGTATTAGTAATGCCGATATCAACGAGCTTGTTTCTTCCTACACACACACACACACACACACACACACACATATATATATCTATTTTTTCCATCCCCTAACCTTTCTTTTACCCCTTTCTTGCCCTCATCACTAAGCACCAATTTGTATCTTATAGTTCAATAATTAGCAACAAAAATAATTACTTGATAAAGGAGATACAGGTACCAAGTACCTACCTGCTATGAACGTTTGACTTGCGTTCCCCTGTTGTTGTTGCCCTCCACCCGCGATTCCTCCTAAAACCACAAACACCCACCATTTTTCTTTTCATATTAATCCACATATCACACACAATAACAATAAAAATGGTAATAATATTCATTTCTCTTTACCAAATCTTTTCTTTCTCACTTATATTCCTCATTATCATCCTTTAACTTTTCAGCTCATTTATAGTCCAAGTGAACATCATGAATTCAATTTTTTAATCACCATTTATTATCTTATTTTATTTTTTAAAGATCAAGACACATTTTATGAAGGACAAGGAAAAATTTCTACCCTTAACATGGTTAAAGTTTTGCTATTTTCTCAACTTGGCCGAAACTGTCAACACAGGTGACAGATCGACCTCTCCTCATATTTTTACCCATATCTGGAGTTCTTGAGCTCCAAATTAGACGGGGTTAGACTCGTTTAAAAGCTAACACTCCCAGCTACAACTTCTATGAAGGAACCCTATTTGAATTATGCATTTTTCAGGTCTAAATTATCCTAAAAAAAACAGGATAACGAATCTGCCCTGTTATGCAAAAATGAAGGAAACATAACCAATTCATCTTCAATCCTTGCTTCCTTATGAATCACAAACATGTTTTTCCCTTTATTAATGAAAACCCTACTCATTTATGCATTCCCCTAATATTTTGTATTTTTAAAACCCTACTTCCCAATTCAAGAAGAATTATGAACTTCAAATCAAATTGAGGTTAATTTCATAGAAATTGGAATTAGAACTCCTTACTTGGATGAAATCTTGACTTTAGCTCATAATTTTGGAAGAATCTTAGCCTTCTTCTCCTTGTTAAGAACCAACCACTCCTTTCTTCCCCAAATTCTTCACTTTCTTCTTATTAATCCTTCCCCAAATTGTGTTCATCGACTTTAGAATTCCAAGACTTTTATGGGTTTACAAGCTTTTAGGTGTTTAATCCTAGTTTTTTATGAAGAAAAAATTGGGTTATCTCTCCCCTCTTTCTTCTCATTTCATCTGAACATGGCTGAGTGAAGAGATGGGTATTTATAGTCCCATTTCTTCTTAATTATATTTTTGACCCCCTTTTTTTTCCATAAATTTTGTATTATAACAATATTTTAATTTATTATAACTTCCTACCTCTTTGTATTTTTTATTCTCGGGTTTCACAAGCCTAGCCTAGACAACTTTCAAAACCCCCAATTGCATAGCATATAAAGCATGAAAATCTAAACTAAAATGTTCTCGTGGGATCGATCAATTACTTGCTCTATACTATCTTGTTTGATTTGTTTTAACCTAGGGTAATTAAATTGTGGGACCGCAACATAACAACAATTATTCTTTCAACATAGTCAAGAAATATACTGATCATGCATCTTTGAAAAGTCGCATGGCACTACATAGACCATGATGTCATCTAAAGTCAATCCAATGGGTGTTTTGTAAGCACAGAACAACTTCACAAGTTTTTCCTCTTGCCTACCTGTCAAACCCTTTACTATGATAATGAGAAGTGTATTGTTGTTGCCAATGAACACATACTTGGGGCCTGAAAAATAGATGACAAAAACTTTTTATACGAAAATACTAAATTAACAAAGACATTACCATGGGGAATAGTTTGCAAAGCTCACAAAGTAATTCGTGCATATTTTAGGGAACACATATGTACCTCTCCATCTCTTCTAACTTGGTAAAATCATAGTCATAGCTCAAAGCTACACTTAATCCATCCTCACAATTAAAATCACAAACTTGTTGCACACACTTATCAATTTGATCATAACATGTGATCAAATAAACATTGTTATAAGGATATTTCATTGCATCATGAAAATTCAATTCAATTTGGGCTAGATGGAAGACTATAAATAAGTCTTGAATCAACTCTATAATATTTTACTTCTCTTCTTCTCATGGCAGAACATGGATTTAATATTATGGGCTTTATTTGATTTTGTTAGCTAGAGCTCAAGGCTTGTTTAGGTTTAATTAATACTTTGTTTTTAGTTAGGATCCAAGGCTTGTTTGGATTAAGTTATGGGCAAAACGTTTAGGGTTCCGGGTCAGTTTTGAGTGGTCCATTACAATTAGTTTTTCAAGAATTACATAAACTCATATAAGCTGAATTTTAGCAACCATTGGTGAAAATTACTTCTGAATTTCTCAGTTTTATGTGTGAGTGATTTTTGCATTTTTTTAGTTCTTGAACGAACTAAATCTGACTTGTCGAAGATTAGTTGTCTTCGTGGTGTCATTCTACTCATTCCAATAGTGCTGGTGCCTTATGGCAGGTTTTCATTATGTCACAATGCTATCATACCTATCTCGGTTTTCCAAGATTAGATCTCAGTCTTGATTGTAGGTTGTGTAACCACGTGATGATGAGGTTTGCATCAATAAACGTACCTAGGTCTATAAGTAGACATAAAAAATTGCCTCCCCAGGGATTTTTTGCATTTTTGTGCACAATAAAATAATCATATTACTCTCATATAAGATAAAAACCAAGAGTTCCTGTGGGGTGTTTATGGCATTTCACATTTTTCAAAACAATATAAATACAAATATGTCATTAGAAAAGACAATATTCAAGAGTTGACTATAGAGGTGCATAGGTAATTTGACATTTTTATTTTCTTTAAAATACTGTGGACACGTCTGACTCATACGCTGACAATTTTCTTTCTCATGCTTTCTTCATGTGACACATGCGGTGACTTGCAATGATGAAAATTGTCCATCCAACTTCCTCATAGTGGTGTGTGTGGCGTCCCATGGTGGAAAAAATGTGATGGTGGTTGGTTGATCTTTTCCCCTCTTTTCTCTCTCCTGTTGCCTAAATAACATAGAAGTCCCTTTGGTTTATAGTGTTTTCATTTTAGTCATTGATCTTTTGATTGTTTTGTATGATCTTGATTTTTTTGATATAAGTTTTGATTTGTTTCAATTTTTTCCTTCAATGGAAATTGATTATATGTTTCGTTTTCATTTCGGTCCTTTAATATTTTTGGTATACAAGTCTTTTTTTTTAATTTTATGCTTCAATAAAATTTGATCATATATTTTGCATTCATTTCGGCCCTATACATTTATTTTTTATTGATTTTAATTTATTTTTTCATATATTTTTTAAATAGTCTATATTGTTGTCCATGTTTATATGTATATGCTTAGTTTTTGTTTTTAATTTTTATTATTTTCTGTTTTGTTGAGTTTGTATTTTTTTTATTTAGTCCATAAATTTTAATTTGTGTTGGTGAGCATTTCAAAATTGATATTTTTTTCTTTTTATTTCTTTTTATTTTTTTATTCTTCAAGTCAAAAGATTTTTTTAAGCTAATAATATATATTCTTATTTTTTTTATTTATTTTGTTTTTTTGTTTGCTCTTTTGTTAAAGTTTTTAGTTTTTTTTTTATTCTTCAAGGCAATTTTGTGTTTTCCATCATTTGCTCAATAATAATAATAATTTTAGTTTATTTTTCTTTCTTTCCATTTTGTTAAAGTTTTTGAGTCTCTTTATTCCTCAAGTAATTTAATAACTTTTATTATTTTAGTAGTAGTAGTATTAATAATAATAATAATAATTTTAGGTGCTCTAATCATGATAATATTAGTGACATTATTAATCATAATAATAATAGCAATTGTAATTTTAATTTATTGTAATGATTATAATGCTTATGGTGTCAATAATTATGGATTTAATGGTAATAATAACAATAACTCATATGATAATATAAAAATATCAATAATGACAAAAACCATTATAATAATGATAATAATACTAAGTATAATTTAAGTGATATTAATAAAAATAACGGTGTTTGTTATCGTAATGATTATTGTCATAATAATGACAACGATCATAACTATAATGATGGTGACAAATCAGATGAAAAAACACAAAGATAACAAATCACTAACAACAAAAAATTTATTATACATGCATAAGAGAGAGTTTCACTTTCATTTTACGTCATCAAAGTTAAAGTTAATCTGTTTTTTAATGCAAGCTGCATTTAATACAAAGATAAATAGCAATAAAATTAAAAGTTAAAACTAAGAGTATAGATACATAAATACAAATAAAAAATTAAGATCTATCCTAGAATGAACAAAAAAACAAAAGGATCTAAACTAAATCAAAAAAATAAAATAAAAACTATAACATATACTAAAAGTGGTCAGGTTCAGTTACTGTTCAGTGAGACAAATCACTATGGATTACAATAGCGTTGCTCAGTTTTTTGTTTAGTTCAGGTTGGTTTGTTTCGTTCGAGTTGTTAGTTTACTGATTTTTTTATATTTTTTGCATAGTAAAATAACTATTATATCCCTCTAAAAAGACAAAAAACAGGTACTGTCGAGAAGGGTGCCCTGGTAATTGCATATTTTTTGTTCAATTCCATCTAGTGGGGTCACCAGTTTATTGATTTTTTTATATTTCTTTGCATAGTAAAAGAATCATTCTATCCCTAAAAAAATAAAAGCCAGCACCTGCCACGAGAGGTACCACGTTAATTATATATTTTTTGAAAATAGATAAATAATAATTTTCCCCCATATAACACAAAATTCAAGAGTTGGTTGTAGGGGTGTTATGGTAATATACTTTTTTAAAAATATTTTCCTTCAAATATTGTGGGTGCCACGCGATCAACAATATTCGCCCTCTTGTTCTCTTCGATAGGCACACATGGCATTTTCCGATGGTAGAAAATATCTATCTAACATCTTGGTGGATGCGCCGCCATGTCCTCTTCCTCATAGAGCAGCAGATGGCCTACCATAGTGGCCATCGTGTCTCTCTTTTTCATCGTAAACTGCTTGTCAGTCCCCTGGTTTTATGGTTGTTTCATTTCAGTCCATTCACTTTGAATTGTGTTGTATGGTCCTTACTTTTGTTATTTAAATTTTGATTAGTTTCAATTGTGTCCTTTGATTGAAATTGATTATATATTATGTTTTTATTTCAGTTCTTATTCTTTTAATTTTGGATTTTGTTTTAAATCTCTTAATATTTTTGGTACAGAAGATTTGATTTTTTTAAATTTATCATTTGATTGAAATTGATAATATATTTTATTTTCATTTCGGCCCTTATACTTTTATTTTTTTTAATTTTAATTCCTTAATATTTTTTTATATTCCTCTTAAATAGTCCTTATTTTTGTCCATGTTTATATATCTGTGTGTGTGCGTGTGTGTGTGCGCACGCTCTTAGTTTTTGTTTAATTTTTATTATTTTCTCTTTTGTTGAGATAACATTTTTTTCAAACATTTTGTTATTAAATTTTAGTTTGTGATATGATCATTTAAAAATTGGTATTTCTTTCTTTCTTTTGGTTTTTTTATTAGTTTCTTTTAATTATTTTCACGATAATGATTTTTTTTAGCTAATATTTTTTTATCATATTTTTTATTTTTTGTTTGCTCTTTTGTTAAAGTTTTCGGTTTTATTTATTCTTTATTGATTTTTTTTCCATTATTCACTCAATAATAATGATAATAATAATAATAATTTTATTTTTTTTCTTTCTTCCTCTTTTGTTAATGTTTTTGAGATTTTTTTCTCGGGGTAATTTAATAATTTTTAAATGTTAAGCCTTTGATGATGTTGCTGTTATAATAGAGTGTGTTGATGTGTTTTATTATATCAAGTCTTATATGTATAAATGCTATATTTTATTTTTAAATTAGTGATTTTTTTTTTAATTCTAACAATTATAAAAATTATTTGCTCGACCTGCAATATATTATGGGCAATTTAATTAAAAAAAAACTAAAATATAAAACAAACAATTATATACATTGAAATAAGGTAAAAAAATTCTCATAGCAAAGTGAAAGTTAATGGCTCGATTTATTTATTTAGCACGCACAAAGCAATAAATAACTATTTTTATTTATTTAATCATAGATTTGCCTGTTTGGAAGTACGCTTGCGACTATTTTTTAAAGTGCTTTTCGTTTAGAAATACATTAAAATGATATTTTTTTTATTTTTAGAAAATCATTTTTACATCAGCACATCAAAATGATCTAAAAATACTAAAAAAATAAAATCAAATCAAATTTTTTCATAAATAATTTTGATAAGCACTCTAAACACTCCCTAGTTAATAAATAATTAATCCACGTCATTGATCTCCTAGCCGTTACTACAAAATAAAAGCTTACATAACCGATTTTGTTATTCGACAGACCACCTTCCAGTTATTTATTCTCTCTCTCCGAATATTGAGAGAGACAAGATACAAAACATAGCAGATTGAAAAAATAGGGCAAGATGCGTCGCGCATGGTGGTGTCGAGTCCGTTAATGAAAAATGTTGTGATGAGTTTTCGTTCTATGTGTCGATTAATGAAAAAACTAATAGAAACTATGTTAGATTGATTGGAGTTAATGGTATTTGAAAGGGATAACTCTATTGTTGGCATAACATAATGGGTAAGTTTAGATTGATAAATCTTGAGCTGGGTTTGTTTAGAAGATTAGTAGTGTTTAGATTTCTTATGATTTCTATAAATGTACGCACTAGGGTGGAATGTGCTTCCACGGTGCCAAAAAGAAAACCATAAGATTCAACTCTAGTATATGAAATTATGTTTGACAAACAACAGAGATCATTAGAACCATTTACTTTTAGAGTCTGTTCACTTCTTAATGGCTTCAATTTTATTTCATGTATATGGATTTCTTAAAGCTTGATATTTTTCAGTTTTTTTTGTTTAATTCTATTTATTAATTTTTGTGAGAATTTTTCCTTTTTAATGTAAAGACTCTTTGGATCCATCACCTTCTACAGTGTTCTGCCTTGTTTCCCGCTCTCCTAGTTTTGGTATTCTTCAAACTACACTGGAGGAGTTATTTGCACTTTGCTTTTCACCTGCAAGAAGTAGGTAAGTATCTTTAGTTATGGAAGGTTCTGTGATATGTTCACTAATAGGTGATAAATGGGACTTTACTAACTTTTTGGCTTTTTCCTGGTATACATGCATGCATGACTCAACCTTTACAGCATCCTAATATGAACTAATAGTTATAAGATGTTATGTTATGGATAAGTTTATCAATTCATTTAAAAAAGGAATTCCATTGTATCCTTTTCTTTTCATTAATGGTGTTAGCTCTAGCAAAATTTCAGGAGAGTGTAGTGAGCTTTTAACAATGATTGCTATTTCTCATCTACTCCTTTTTTCTTTTTACATAGCGCGACAATGGTTTCTTTTTAATGGTTCTTTCAGTATTAGGTATAAGTGTTTACCAATGTTATCTATTTCTCCTTTACAATTGTTTTCTCTTAACTCATCACAATCTACTAAGTTAGTGGTTTTTTTTTAAGGGTTTTTTCCGTTTCAGACCTAAGCTTTTACCAAAGTTATTGCTCATATGCTTGTGTTGTTTTAACTTGGCATAATGGTCTACTAACTTTAACCATTAATGACTATGCCTCTTCTGCTCATTTATCTAAAATCAAACTCCCGGGTTCTTGTAATTAAATACATATCAGGTAATTGAATGGTCTTTCGACTTTTGATTTTTGTTGTTATTGCATTCGTTGTTGTAGCTTGGACTTTGACTGCGCTTTGAATTATTTTTTTTGTCTTAAAGGGTTCAGTTATTTTTTTCCAAGGACAATCAATTGATGATGGTCTCCACAGTTATAAAAGCACCAAATGACTTGTAATTTTCATTTTAAATGATTATTATTAGTTAAAGCTATGTTTGTGGCTTTTCTCAAGGATGTCCTATCATGTGTTATAAGCAATTAATGAACTAACAAAAGTAGGGTGATTATTAGTGAAATAAAGTTGATGTTTATGTCATATTTTGATACCTGTTGTTTTTTGTGATTGAATTCTTCTAGAACGTTAATGCTTATGTCATATTTTGTTCATTTAAATTGATGGAGTTACTTCTTTGGTGGATTTTTTATGTGATACCCTTTCCATATGTTATGTGCCATGGAGACTTCTTTGGTGGATTTTTTTTGTGATACCCTTTCCATATGTTATGTGCCATGGAGCTTTGCTTATGTCCTTTTCAGGGATTGTTTCGTGGCTTTGCCTATAAAAAATTCTTATCAATTTGGTGAACTTTTTGGTTAGTGTGATCTTTGTATTTTGGTTGAGCTTCTGAAGTGGTTTCTTATATGATAATAGTTGTATTGGGACTTGGTTTGTGTTGAGATTGCTCTAGATTAGAAAGGATGATATTAGCATGGTGGTCAATCCAATTTGTTAAATCATTTATGCAAATTTGTGTGGTCTTGTGATGGCAAATTTTTAATCATTAATATTGTTGCTCCTTGTGAATTGCTTTGTATGAATGGTTGGGAGTGAACTTGGATTTTGGTTCTTCATTTCAAATTGTGGTGATGTGACCTGTTATTTGTCCATGTGTGATTCTGAAGCGAGCAAGAAGTTTTAAAATTATGTGTTTGAAATTATTTTGTTTCTGTGTTGATAACCAAGTTGGTGATGTTGAGATTTCTAATCATCCAAGGCTGCTACTCCATATGAATTGTTTTGTATAATGATCTTGAGGCAATATGATAGGTTGGCAGTGAGCTTGAGACTATCTGTTGCATTGGCTGTGTTTAAAATGAAGTTGTTGATGTTCAAATTTCTAATCATCCATGTTGTATTTCTTTTCCAAATGCTTGATTGTTGCCTGGGTTGTATTTTCTTTCTTTCTTTTATTATCTGGGTCTTTAGTTGTCTACTAGAGTGAATTCAATGCATCAATCTTTTTATGTGTGGTTGTACACAAAGTAGTAACTGTCTTTGTTCATGTTGCCTTCATCATGTAGCTATTTCATTATGCACTTTCTGTGTTTTCTAGTTGTGTGTGGTTACATGCATATAACTCTGTCTGTCGTGCATAATGTGCAGCTCACAGCCAGTGTCGAGCCTAGGGTAAATTGAAGTGATGCTTGTGATGAGCACTTAAGTGTGTTTGTCCAAGTCGCATTCATCATGTAGCTATTTTTCTACACCGGTAACTTAATTCTCTTCCTCTATATTGTTATCCGTTGGAATCCAAAATAAACTTTCCTTGCATGTTTTTTTTTTTTAAAGTTTCTTCTGTATTGTTTATTTATTTTGGGTTCATTTTTCTAGTGGAGACATAAAAGATGAATTTGTCCATTCCTTCTCTCTTCACAAACATAAGCGATGGTTTATGTAAAGCAAGGAGTCATTATGTGAATGTTTCAACTCGTAATTCATTTGAGAGAAACAATTGTACTATTGAGGTTTTTTTAAAAACTTTTTAGCTTATGAGTGTAAAATTTAAGCTTGATAAATGTCGACAGACTATGACATGAATGTTTCATATACAAGATGTTGGTCATTTTTTTTCATGTTATAGTAGGAAAAGTCTTGAATTGCTTTGAAATTATCAAAATTCATGTTCTCACTTTTAACCCTAGTTGGTATGATGAGTAATGTGTTATAAAGCAGTCTGTTAAGTAGGGTGGAAAGAAAATCTTCTTGGTTGCGTTTTGATAATTTCATAATATATTATTGGGATTGCTTGTAGACTCTAAATCTAATTGTTTGTTCATTTAATATCTTGTTTATTCCTTTTTATGTTATTTTAGCTATTATGTTTTGTTGGAATAGATGGACAGGGTATCATCTAGGTGTTAGGGATATTCATGGCTAGATTGGCAGGAGCTGACTTTTACATCTTGAATTGTGTTGCTTCATTTTTTATTTTTAAGGAGCAATAGACACTAGTTGAATTTCATATACTCTTCATGTAACGATAAATATTAGCAGTTAATCTTAGTTTCAACCACCTTCTACAATTTAAATTAAAATTTGCTCGCTTTGTACGTTCAATTTCATAAATAGAAGTTGCTGGAAAGAAAGCAGTAGCTCATGATGAGATGAGATGATCTTCCAATTCAAAATAGCATGTATATATGATCATATCCTCATCATTGATGTTTTCTTTCTTTGATTGGCTTAACATGAAGGGTGTTGTTGTTCAAGGATGCCTAAATGGAAGGGTTTTGTTGTTTAAACATGCCTAAATATAAGGGAGGAACAACAATATGAGGAGAATGACCAGTTAACTATAAGTTTGTGCTTGACTTGTTAATATAATTATATCTTCAGAGGGTAAGTGGTGAATTTGTTTGACCCTCTCGCTTCCTTTTCCTACCTATTATACTTTAATTTGGAGTTTGTACTCTTAATTTCCTAATTATCTTTGTCTTTCATCATTTTATGTAATTTTTACTTGTTCAATAGACCTAGGGTTTGAGTTTTAATGTTGTGCTATTTTAGGATGGCATCAAACATCAAGGAATGCCTCAAAAAGTCAACAAGAAATTATAGCTCAGTGAAGTCTTTTTATTGTTATGTGTTCTATGAGCTTCAAGAGGAACAAGCTTTACAAGGATGAGTCATTTTTCTTTTCCATTATTTTATTTACCCAACCAACCTGCTGGTTCATATCTATTAAACCTCATTTCTTTTAACATTTTTTTATTTAATTCTCTTGGCCCTCCACAACTCATCCCTTTATTAAGTAGTAGAGTGATTTTGTGCAGACTTTTTTGAAATGATGTTTCTAAGAACATTTCACCAGATTTTGTAATTTTATTTAACAATTTAATCCTTGATTCTAATCCTTTTGTGTATTTTTCAAGATCCTTAATGTTTGTTTAAGGATACATGTAAATGAAGGTCAAACTAAGTGGTTGATATATTACCCACCTATTCCCTTCCTTGCTTATTATATTTTATGTCTTATGTTCTAGTCTCAGGCCGAAGCACAATACTGATTATTTCTCTTAAGCTCAATCTTGGCTATTTCTCATCTGCTCATGCTCTTCATACATATATTGTATTTTTCTGTAACCAGTCTATTGGGTTAGTTCAATTAAATAAATGTAGGGTAAGAGAGTGCTCTTATAGTTTTTAATTGTTTTTTGTTATTTATATTTTCTACAAAAGTTTGTACTTTGACTATGTTTTGATTATTTTTTCTTCCTCAAGGACTTAATTATTTGTTTACATGGGCAATCAAATGATGACAGTCTCCACATCGATATGAGCACCAAATGTCTCGTTGTCTTCATTTTATATCATTATTATCAGATAGAGGTATGTTTGAGTATTTTTTTTCAAGATCATGTCAAAACTATATAGGCAAAGAATGAACTAACAAAATCTTGGACATTATTAGTTAAAAAGTGTTTTATAAGCAAATATGATTGTGCTTTCTCACTTTGTTGAAAACTTATCATTTCAACTTCTTACATCAAGTCTAAGCTTTCCTCTCCATCTGTGCTTTTTTTATTGGTTATGTCTGTTTTTTTATTCAATTATGAATTGATATTTATGTGGTTTTATTTATGGTTTCATAAATAGTTCATTTATGCATCCAATGAATGACCTTCCTGACAAGATTCTCCTAGCATTTCTTAAATTTACAAGGAAATGCATTTCATTTGTAATTAATATGTTTCCTACTTCTATTTTGTTTTCCTTTTGTTCCTTGTGTTGCATAAAATGGGTGTTTAGTCTAATATCCTAATTTTTTGTACATGTGAAGTTACAAAAATTTACATTGCTCTAATTTTGTTTAACCATGTTTTTTTTTCTTGTCATAGAAATCCGCTACATATTCAATCTGGTTTGGGTTCGAATTGCATGGTTTTTAGGATCCCATCATCATTCCAGGGGATGGTCTAAAGTTGGACAAGGAATTTCAATTGTTAGTGCTAGGGTTTGAGTTTTAATATCGTCATAACTTTTGCATTTTTCTATAAACTAATCTCTTGAAAAAAATTGAATTTTTATTTTAAATTAAAAAAAATATGGTATTTTTAGATCATTTTGATGTCTTATGTCAAAAATGATTTTTAAAAAATAAAAAAAAATATTATTTTAATATGCTTTTGAATGAAAAGCGCTTTAAAAAACAACCTCAACCACACTCCCAAACAGGCACTTCGATTTTTGTTATTGTTGTTTGTAGTGTCTATAATGGTTTGTACTTTCATTGTGCTTTGGATGTGTGTTTCCTTTCTTAATCAAGGATCATGTTATTTGTTTCTATGGCAATCAAGTGATAATGATGGTCTCCACAACTATCTCAACACCAAACATCTCGTCCTTTTCATTTTATGTGATTATTCTTGGATATGTGTGTGTGTGTGTGTGTAATTATCCATTTATTTAAGGACATCCTGTGAGGTGTTAAGTATGAACTATTTGAAGTAGAATGATTATTTCTTAAATAGAGTTTTCTAAGGTTTCCTATGAATATCTCTTTTTGGATTATTTGTTTACTTGTTATGCCTCCATGTAAAATTTAACCTTCCATCTCTTTTTTTCTACATTTTTTTTATTTTTCTTATTACATATGTTTTTTAAGATGAGGATTTTCTTGACAACTTTCAACATATTGTCTCTTTAAGTTTTATAAGCTTAATTCTAATGAAAATTTATAATTTCAACTTCTTACATCAAGTCTGAGATTTTCTGTGTCTGTGCTCTTTTTTTAGCTTATGTTTGGGTTTTTGTTGAACTTATGAGCTAATATTGATGTGGTTTTATTGTGGTTTTGTAAATAATCGCATTGAAAAATATTGTAAGTTCCATAAAGATGTTTTCTTTGATCACAAATGAAAGTTTCTTGCATATAGTGTTTGATTTTGTTTAGGAGGGAATTTGTGATATGGTGTTTGCCTAACGTGTATAAGTGTAGTTGCATGAAAAATAGTGTGCTCCCAAATAGAGACAAGAAGTTTTGTTGTCATGAGTAATGGTCTTGCAATTAACTTGAGGCATTTGATAAATGATTCACGAAGACCATATTAAGTATGAATATATGCAATAAGTTGTTTAATGTTTATCCCAAGTGACATTCAATAATCATTAAATGCTTCAGATTGTAAAGATGAATAATTTGATTATGTGGTTGGGAAATTGTGCTCATAATTTAATAATTTGAGTAAATAATCTTGCAAATGTTAGGGTACAAGTTGATAATAAACATACATGTTACCATCTTGTAGATTCATCTACTACAACCATAAAATATTAAAATAGTTCATATGGAGAGGAATGGGCCACAATATCACATTGAATGTGTTCTAGATATCTTGGTAATTCAATTTCAATTTTAGTTGGTGATGGTCTAACAATTAATTTTCCTTGAGAACAAGCAGCGTATGAGAATTTCTTAAATTGAAGAATCTTTTGGTTCTTTAATATATGACTGTGAATTCTCAATAATTTTTCACATCAGTATTGATCTAGGATGGTCCAACTATTGATCTATGATGGTCCAATTAATCATGCCAAATAATATAATTATATGGTTCATTATTGCATTGACTTCAATTGTTTTAATACTTGTATATTATAATCATTTACATTAAATAAGTCAATATAAAAGAAAAAAATTGTATTATTACTTGTATATTATAATCATTTACATTAAGTAAGTCAATATGAAAGAAAAAAAATACATAAAAATGTACTAGAATAAAGAAACACTTACAAGATTAACATAATCTTGAACTAGTTATGAGGGGTGAGCATTTTCGATTCGGTTTGGTTTTTGTCTATAAAAACAATTAAATCAAAAATATATTTTATAAAATAAAATAAACCGAACCAAACCTAGTAAAACCTAAACATTTTTGGTCTAAATTAACTCAGTTTTTATGTTTAAAAATGGAGAAAATCAAAATTGTTTTTTGGGTTTTTCTTATGGGCATTTAATGGGCTTACAATTAATATTAATAAAAATTGATTTCTTACCACTAAATATTAATTTTTATGAAATTTTTTATATTAATATAGTGTTTATTTTGACTTTATAATATTATTCTTTTATTTTTTTTAATTGAGTATGAGTCGCAACAATTTCAATTACACATATGAACAACTTAAAATTTAAAATAACAAATAAAGTTTTTTGACTTTATAATACTATTCTTTAATTTTTTTTTTTTAATTGAGTATGAGTCGCAACAATTTAAATTACACATATGAACAACTTAAAATTTAAAATAACAAATATTGTCTTCAAAGAACTTCAAAATAAACAAGCAATATTAACATATAAAAACTTAAAGAAATTCACCGGATTTTGAACTAATTATCATCCACTGCTAGATATAACTTTCCACCAAATTCTGCAATAAAAATAAAAGTAAAAATGTTTGATTAATAAATAATAAAGTAAAAGTATAAGTATATAAAAGAATTACCTAATTCAAGGTTTTCATAAGTTTCATGATCATTTATCAAGGTTATAACATCAAATGAGATTGATCTATGATACAACCAATTTTGACAACAAATAAGTGCTTCAACTATTGTTGGAGATACAGAACTTTGAAATTAGTTGAGTATACGACTGTCTATGTTAAAAGTTGGTTTAGAATCAAATGTGAATATAGGAATAGCTAAAACATGTTGTGCAATCTTAATTTTTTTTTATATATTTTAGAGTATTACCCTTTTACCAACCTAAAATTTTTTACTTATCATCATTAGGATTCTCACAACCATCAATTAAATACTTTTCAACCTCATTTTTATTTTCTACACTATCTTTCTCTTGTAAATATCTTTTGAATCGAGCCAAAGTCTTAACATCTACTTTCATATCATTATAATCAATATCATTAACATAATGATTATGCTATTATCATCATCCATTTAATTAGCTTTTAAATAAAACTCATAAAGGCTTACCAAATGATCTTTCACCTTTTTTGTTAGAAATTGTGCTTTGTCATAATCATACAACTCACCAAAACAAAATTTCACATATTTCAACTTAAGACATGGATCTAAAACATTAGCCACATACAATATAAAATTTTGATTTGCATCACAACCCCAATACATCTCAAACTTCAACATCATTTTCATCGCCATTCCACTTAAGATTATTTCTACTTTTACACAATTCAACTAGTTTGTATGCATGTAAATCAATTCATTGAAGAACAAATTTGATGTCACATGTGATGAGCCAGAATATTTTAATGTAACCATGTAAAACATCTGTAAGAAATTTGTCATAACTCAATTTTGGGTTATTCCCCAAATCCACCCAAAAATAAGGAAATAAAAGGGGTTAGTGTTGGCAAAATAATCAAGGTGGAAATTTTAGATGTTTTTGAGATCTCGATGATACCTCTTTTGTGCCCAGAAATGAAGGAAAATGCAAATTCAAGGCTAACGTAATTTATTATCGGATAAATCTACGTAGAAATTAAATCAAAAAATATAATTGTGTTTTTATGGGCCATTTGGATTTAATCACTGACTAATTTAAAAGTGCAAATTAATCGCTGACCAATTTAAAAGCATAATGATACGATCGTACTTTTTTATACCCAGAAACGAAAAAAGAGTGCAGATTTGTGGTTGATGTAATTTACTATCGGATAAATCTGCATAGAAATTAAGTCGAAAGATATAAATGTGTTTTATGGGCCATTTGGATTTAATTGTTGGTTAATTTATAAGTGCAAATTAATCGCTGGCCAGAAGGAAAGAGAAGACTTGATTACACTGCTTCAAGATTATGTAGATGTTTTTGCTTGGTCTTATGAGGATATGCTTGGATTGGATATGAATATCGTAGTACATAGGGTACCATTGGAAGAAGGATGCAGACTGATTAAGTAAAAGCTAGGAAGAACTCATCCGGAAGTTTTGATCAAAGTAAAAGCAGAAATTGAAAAGCAATGGAACGCTGGTTTCTTAGAAGTGGTCAAGTATCCACAATGGGTGTCAAACATAGTGGTGGTACCCAAAAAGGAGGGAAAGATTAGAGTCTATGTGGACTTTAGGGACTTAAATCGTGCTAGCCCTAAAGATAATTTTCCTTTATCGCATATAGACATGTTAGTTGACAATGCAGCTCGTAGCTCCACGTATTCCTTCATGGATGGGTTTTCAGGCTATAATTAGATAAAAATGGCACAAGAAGATAAGGAGAAGACAACCTTTATTCCACCATAGGGGACCTTCTTCTATAAAGTCATGTCATTTGGGTTAAAGAATGCTGGTGCTACTTACCAAAGGGCTATGGTGACTTTATTTCATGACATGATGCACAAGGAAATTGAAATATATATGGATGACATGATTGCTAAATCTAGGGAAGGACAGGATCATGTCCAGATATTGAAGAAATTATTTGAAAGGTTAAGAAAATATAAGTTGAGACTTAACCCTGCAAAGTGTTCATTCGGGGGTGAAATCTAGGAAGTTGTAAGGATTTATGGTGAGCGACAAAGGGATAGAAGTGGATCCTGAGAAAGAAAAGGCTATTCGAGCCATGCCAACTCCCAAGACTGAAAAAGAAGTGAGAGGTTTTTTAGGAAGGTTAAATTACATCGCTTGATTTATATTCCAATTAACCACGACTTGTGACCCAATCTTTTGTTTGTTAAGGAAGAATAATCCTGGGATTTGGAATGAAGAGTGTGAAGAGGCTTTCGAGAAGATTAAGCAGTACCTGCTAAATCCACCCCTACTCGTTCCCCCCGTATCAAAAAGGCCATTGATATTGTACTTAACAATGACTGAAGCAGCGATGAGATGTGTGCTTGGACAACAAGATGAAATCAGAAGGAAGGAAAGAGCCATTTATTACCTAAGTAAGAAGTTTATGGAGTGTGAGTCTAGGTATACTAGATTGAAAAGTTATGTTGCGCACTAGCATGGGCTACGAAGAGGTTACGACAATATATGTTGTATCATACCACATGGTTAATTTCTAAATTAGACACATTGAAGTACATCTACGAGAAACCTACCTATCTAGCAAAATTGCAAGGTGGCAGGTTTTACTAGCGGAATATGACATAGTATATATGACAAGGAAAGCTGTGAAAAGGAGTGTTATTGCCGATCACCTGGCAGACCATGCCATGGAAGATTATGAGTCGTTAGACTGTGATTTTCTTGATGAAAATGTGCTTTCAGTTGAGGAAGGGAAACTAGAATGACGGACTATGTACTTTGATGTTACTGTGAACGTATGTGGTAATGGAGTGGGGGCAGTGATGATCTCTCCTGATAAGAAACAGTACCCAGTCTCAACTAAGTTACAATTCGGTTGCACTAACAACATTGCCGAGTATGAGGCTTGTATTCATGGTTTAGAGGCTGCACTGAAGTTGAACGTAAAAAAGATAGATGTGTATGGCGACTCAATGCTAATTATTTGTCAGGTGAAAGGAGAATGGCAAACCAAAGAAGAAAAGTTAATACCTTACCAAGAATACTTATCTAGACTAGTTGAAGAATTCAGGGAAATAGAGTTCACACATCTAGGAAGGGAAGGAAATCAGTTTGCAGATGCTTTGGCCACACTAGCTTCTATGGCTAGGATAGACTTCGGGCAAAACTTACAGCCGATACACATTGATATCAGAAATAACCCAGCTCATTGTTACTCAGTTGAAGAAGAAATAGATGGAAACCCTTGGTAGACTTATCCCTTGGGGGCATCCAAAACCAAAAAGAAGACCTTGAGGAGGTTGGCCATGGGTTTTTATCTTAATGGGGAGATTTTGTATAAAAAATCATCTGACGGGACTCTGCTGAGATGCCTAGATGAACCTAAAGCTAGAGACACATTATGAGAAGTCCATGAAAGGATCTGCTCAACCCATGCTAGTGGACATATGATGGCTATAAAAATACAAAGAGTTGGTTATTTTTGGATGACATTAGAGAAGGATTGCATGGACTATGTCCGCAAGTGTCATAAGTGTTTGATCCACGGTGACAAAATCAATGCTCCTCCGGCCCCTCTATTTAACTTGATCTCTCCATGGCCTTTTGCAATGTGGGGAATTGATGTGATTGGGCCTATAAGCCCAAAAGCCAGCAATGGTCATAGGTTCATTCTCATGGCTATCAACTACTTTACAAAATGGGTAGAAGTCGGGTCATTTGCTCATGTATCACAAAAAGTGATCAAGAAATTTGTTGAGAGAGATTTGATATGTCGGTACGGACCACGAAAAAAGATTATAACAAACAACGCACAGAACTTCAATGGGAAATTAATAACAAAACTCTACACTAAATGGAAGATCAAGCACTCAAATTCCTCGCCTTATAGACCAAAGATGAATGGTGCAGTAGAAGCTGCTAATAAGAATGTCAAAAAGATTATTCAGAAGATGGTAGTCACCTATAAAGATTGGCATGAGATGTTGCCATTTGCCCTTCATGCCTACCATACCACAGTTCGGACCTCAACAGGAGCCACCCCGTACATGTTACTGTATGGAATGGAGGCAGTAATGCCTTTAGAGGTGGAAATCTCATCATTAAGAGTATTGATAGACTCTAAACTAGAAGAAGCAGAATGGGCTAGAGTCAGATATGAACAATTAAATTTGATCAGCGAAAAAAGGTTAGCCACAATCTGTCATCATCAATTATACCAAAGAAGGATTGCCAAATCATATGACAAGAAAGTCCGACCTTGAAAATTCCAAGAAGGAGATCTGGTACTGAAGGAGATCTGGTACTGAAGAAGATATTGCCTGTATCGGGACAAGATCAGAGTAAATGGACCCCAAACTACGAAGGCCCTTATGTGGTGAGGAAATCATTTTCGGCTGGGGCTTTGCTATTATCTAGAATAGATGGAGAGGATCTAGTCAGACCTGTGAATTCTGATTTGTAAAGAAATATTATATCTAATATTTTGTAACCTCCCAATCAATAAAATCCAGCCATGAATTCTCATTACAAGAAACTTTTTTCCTCACAAAGCGCATGATCTCATAACATTTATTTTTATCTTTTCTTATTTATTTTGCTAGAGCCTCACACGTTTTGCACACCACGCTGGGCAAAAAACAAAAAACCATTTACGAGAGTTGTTTAAAAATTTGCATAAACAAGACCATATTTTGAGTTATTCTTTTTTTTTTAAAATATCTTCTTGAGTCTTCATGGAAAAGATAATTTAAATATTAATAACAACATAATAAAAGGAAAACTTAAATGGAGCAAGAATAGGCCCCATATGAAACCAAAAGGCTCTTCACTGAGCGTGGAAAATATAGCGCGGAGAGCACAAGCTATTAGTGAAACAAGTACTCAAGGAAGACTACAAAGAAAAAAGGGGGGCCTATGTTTCCAAAAAAGGTATCAAAAACATGCATGTCATATTGTCATAATACTAACATGACAGGAAAGGTGTGATGAAAGCCAATGTCATTCCATGTGTTGGAAAATATGGAGAAACAGAATCTCAGGACAACAAGACCACGAAAGATGAATTAAGAACCCCCAATCCGGGTAGGTCACCTGTAATAATGAGAGTCTATTTTTCATCAATTCCATCTGAGTAGGTCACCCGTAATAATGAGACCAACTTTACCATCTTCTATCCAGGTAGGTCACCTGTAATAATGAAACCCCATTTTTCACCAATTCCATCTAGGTACGTTACCCGTAATAATGAGATCCTCTTCACCATCTTCTATCCGGGTAGGTCACCCGTAATAATGAGACCCTATTTTTTGTTAATTCCATCTGGGTAGGTCACTCGTAATAATGAGACCCTCTTCACTATTTTTCATCCGGGTAGGTCACTCGTAATAATGAGAACCGCTTTACTCGGGTAGGTCACCCAGAACAATGAGATCCTCTTAACATATCTAACTTGGGTAGGTCACCGAGAATAATGAGACCCATATCTAACTTGGGTAGGTCACCCAGAACAATCAAACCCTTCTAACAATCTAACTTGGGCAAGTCACCTAGAACAATGAGACCCATATCTAACTTGGATAGGTCACCTAGAACAATGAGACCCATATCTAACTTGGGCAGGTTACCCAAAACAATGAGACCTTTCAACAATCTAACTTGGGTAGATCACCCAGAACAATGAGACCTCTCTAACAATATAACTTGGGTAGGTCACCCAGAACAATGAGACTCATATCTAACTTGGGTAGGTCACACAGAACAATGAGACCCCTCTAACAATATAAGTTGGGTAGGTCACTCAGAACAATGAGACCCATATCTAACTTGGGTAGGTCACCCAGAACAATGAGACCCATATCTAACTTGGGCAGGTTACCCAGAACAATGAGACCTTTCTAACAATCTAACTTGGGTAGGTCACCCAGAACAATGAGACCCATATCTAACTTGGGTAGGTCACCCAGAACAATGAGACCCCTCTAACAATATAACTTGGGTAGGTCACTCAGAACAATGAGATCCATATCTAACTTGGGTAGGTCACTTAGAACAATGAGACCCTCCTAACTATTCTAACCTGGGTTGGTCGCCCAGAACAATGAGACCCATATTAACATTATAACTCGGGTAGGTCACCCGTCACCATTGAGACCATCGACTATTCTCACTGGGGTAGGTCACCCATTATAACAAGACTAGCTTCTTTTTTCTTTACAATGCTTACTAGTTAAAGTCCTGTCCTAAGCATTGCAAAGAAGGGGGCAACTGTCATAACCCAATTTTGGGTTATCCCCAAATCCACCCAAAAATAAGGAAATAAAAGGGGTTGGTGTCAGCAAAAAAATCAAGGTGGAAATTTTGGATATTTTCGAGATCTCGATGATACCGCTTTTGTGCCTAGAAATGAAGGGAAATGAAGGAAAATGAAGATTCAAGGCTAACGTAATTTATTATCGGATAAATCTGCGTAGAAATTAAATCAAAAAATATAATTGTGTTTTTATAGGCCATTTGAATTTAATCGCTGACTAATTTAAAAATACAAATTAATCGCTGGCCAATTTAAAAGCTTAATGATACGATCATACTTTTTTATACCCGGAAACGAAAAAGTATGCAGATTCGTGGCTGATGTAATTTATTATCAGATAAATCTGCGTAGAAATTAAGTCGAAAGATATAATTGTGTTTTATGGTCCATTTGGATTTAATCGTTGGTTAATTTAAAAGTGCAATTAATCGTTGGCCAATTTAAAAGCGTAATGATACAACCATACTTTTTTTATACCCGGAAACGAAGAAGAGCGCAGATTCATGGCTAATGTAATTTATTATCTGATAAATCTACGTAGAAATTAAGTCGGAAGATATAATTCTATTTTTAGGGGCTAATTCGATTTAATCGTCGGCCAATTTAAAAGTGTAATTATGTTTGAGAATTAATTTATGGTCCGATTGGAGGATTTACTTAAGCGCAATGACTTAATTATACTTTAAATTGGTCAAATTAATTTTATTAAGGGTTTAGTCAATGAGAAATCAAGTTCTTGAATTTAATTAAGGTTCAATTGATGAGATTGGATTTTTCGGAGACCGATTTGACTTTTTTCAAGCCATTTATGCAAAATCGAGGGCCAAATTGAACAAATTGAGAGTTTAATGGTAAATTGAGGGTTAAATTGAGCAAATAAAAAATAATCAACCAAAATAAAAAAAAAGACACGTAAAGTCAAGGCTAATATTTAATATTCTAACCGAGGTATAATTGCACAAAATCATAAGTTTAAATTCAATTATGGTGCAATTAGAACAATTATAAGAAGGGGGACCAAATCGCATTTTTTCTCTTCAAAATCATTTTTCACAAGTGTACATTGTTCAATCATCTAAACAGTGCACGCACGCCGCCTGAGCAAAGCCCCATTACTGGGCAATGCACAGGTAGCAGCCCTCGGCTGCACGCCATGGGCAACCGAAGGGCTGCTTCCTCTGCTATAAATATGGGGGAGGCATAAAACAAAGGGGGATGGAAGATAAAGAGGGAAGAATTCACGTAAAAACTCTAGCATTTTTTTGTCAACCAAACCCTGCATCATCAACTCTTTCCTTTCTCTTTTTTTTCTCTCTTCTCTTTCGGTTCAGTCACTTTCTCTCTCTAAAACCAGAAGACCCTCTCTCTCTCTCTCCCTCTCGGTTCAGCAATAGTAGCCATCAACTTCGACCACCTTGTCATCACCGGAATCCCCCCCTCCACACCAGCAACCCAGCTATGGTCTCCATTGAAGCAAAGGCAGAATAGACCCAGCAATTGCAACACCACCCGTGCACCTTCCGACGTCCACTCCGGCCACCACAAGCCACCATTTCTGACGCCACCACCACGACCAGAAAAACCACCTTGACCTCCTCTACCCAACGGTATTAATAGGTACGTCGTTCATCACACTCGAAAATCCATCATCACTGTTCATCTTCTTCCTCTCCATGTGCGGGGAGTGACTTAATTCACTCCCCGTCAGGTTAGTTGGGCCAGGGTATTTGTGCCCAGCCCGACCCTGAAGAAGGCAGGGCTTCCAATCCGACTGGGCTGGAAGGCTAGACCAATATTAGTGGGCTTAAGGCCCACATGGTTGAAGCCTAGTGGAAAATAGATGGGCCATGAGCCCGAACCAGTAGATTGGGCATGAGCCCGGGCCACTAGATGGGCCCGAGACCAGCCCAGTAGCGGGTGGGCAGCCAACCCTCCAAATAAAAAAAATAAAAAAATAGAAAAAAAGTAATAAAAAATATTTTTTGTATTTAAAAAAAAAACATGTTTTTCTTGTATATGGCCAATACACTAGCATATTTTGAAAATTCTTTTCATTTCAAAAATATATATATTATCTTGGAGTTCAAAGAAAAAATATGTTTTAGCATGGATTTCACAAAGAAAAATCATTTCTCGCATTTTTGGATTCTACAATATGTTTGTAAAATCTAAAGGGTATTGGCCAATATTCCAAAAAATATTAAAATCTTAGTTTTTGGGAATTTATTATTCACTGTTGGTGTTTGGATAAATAAATCCTAAGGGGTTAATATCCAAAATATTCGGTGGGGATAATTTGCTATTATCCACTGTTGGTGTTTGGATAAATAAATCCTAAGGGGTCAATATCCAAAATATTTGGCGAGATAATTTGCTGTTATTTACTCTCGGTGCTTGGATAAATAAATCCTAAAGGGTTAATTTCCAAAATAGTCGGAGGGGATAATTTGCTATTATACACTGTCGATGTTTGGATAAATAAATCCTAAGGGGTTAATATCCAAAATATTTGGCGGGGATAATTTGCTATTATCCACTGTTGGTGTTGGATAAATAAATCATAAGGGGTTAATATCTAAAATATTTGACAGGGATAATTTGCTATTATTCACTATTGGTGTTTCGATAAATAAATTCTAAAATGGATAAATATCCAAAATATTCGGCGGGGATAATACACCATAATCATTTAACCAACATATTCTTTGAAAAAATCAAAACCATAGCAAATCATAAGCAAACCACAATGTCAAGTAGCTTACCTTAGGTAGAGCGGATTAGGGGTGCTAAAACCTTCCCTTTACGCAACCAGTCCCTTGCCTTAGAATCTCCGAGAGACCAGTTTTAGGTTTCCTAGTGTCCATAATACTAGGTGCCGACTCCTTTTTTCACAAAATATAAGATTAAACCCCCACATAATTTACCCCGCTCACGGGGAGGGTCTCAGCAACGCTGCGTTCTTGCAATGGGGTGCGACAAACTTGACCAAAGTTCTATCATTTTCCCAATCATCCAACCAAGTGGCTCTATATTTTTTTTATTTCTTTTTAGAAACACATTTTCAATTTTTTCAGCAGCATTTAACAGGGGTGAGCATTTTCGGTTCGGTTCGGTTTTTATCAAAAAAAGTAACCAAACCGAAAATTGTAATTTAAAAAAAAAACTGAAACCGAACCGAACCCATAAAAAACCGACCACTTTCAGTTCGGTTCGGTTTGGTTTTTAAGATTAAAAAATTGAAAAAACTGAAAATGATTTTTGGGCCGACTAATAGGCTTTTTTATGGGCTTTTTGATGGGTTTTCTAATGGGCTTGCAATTAACTTTCTTATCAGCTCCCACAGTATTTTTTCCAACTAATACAAGTATTAATGTATTTAATTGTTAATATAGTGTTTATTAATTTTTTTTCAATTTTATAATACTTTTGTTTTGTTTAATTTAGCATGAGGTGAAATAATTAAACTACACAAGTGAACAAATTTAAAGTTAAATTACAGAAAATGCCTTCAAAGGGCTTCAAAATAAACAAAACATTAACATAAAAAACTTCAAGAAATACATCCGATTTTAAATTAATTATCATTTGTTGCTAGATTTAACTTTCCACCAAATTCTACAAAAAAAAAATGGAAATGTTAGATTGAAAATAAATTGATTAATAAATAATAAAATAAAAATACAAATGTATAAAAAAAATAACCTGATTCAAGATTTTCATATTTTTCATCAGCATTCATCAAGGTTTATCCATGATGCAACCAGTCATATACTTATAAGATCATGCCAAGGGAATATACAAATTATTCTTACATGACATCACCTTAGGATCCTGCATTGCAAGCCTTGTTCTTTCTCTAACCTTCTGAAGGGTTTCTGCACATGTATTAAAATCTTCAAGTAACATTGCTAGATTACAGGGCAACAAATGAAGAAAACAATTTATCTTTCCTTGCTATTAACAAGTATTTAGTTATTTCTTACCAGGGCTTGCAATATTGATGATCGTTACTTGCGATTAACATTGTTCACCCATTGCTAGGCTTAGCGATTAACAAGTATTGGTATACAATACGTAAAAAGCTTCTTTACTAACCGAAAAAACCTGAATCATAACAGTGAACAATGCGGATATAAAGTTAGGAGTGATTATACAATGGGTGAATATCTTGCTGGAAAAAAAACTAGGAAACTATCTAAAAACTGAAAAAATGGCAAAAATTGTCACAGTTCTAAAGCAAAAGCACACAAATTTAGTAAGAAAATCAAGAACCCAGGTGATAGAGAAGAGAAAGAACCTAATAAAGGCATCGATAAGAGGTCATCAACTAAAAGCCCAAAACTAAGCAGCTCAAATGGGCACCTGATAATTAGGGGTGACCGATTAAACCAAGCTTTTTGTAGAGGAGGTGGGAGGCGAGAGGCGGACGATTAAAATTTTAGGGTTTTTAGGTTTCTAAACTTTTTATTTATACTAAAAATTTCAACCGAACCGAACCAGTTCGGTTCGGGTTGATCCGTTTTGTCCGTACAAAACCGAAACTGAACCGAACCGGATATTTTTCAGAATTTTATACTCGTTTTAATCTGTTTTTTTTTTTTGTTTGGTTTTTTCGGTTATTTTTTTTCCGGTTTTCTGGGTTTAATCGATTGTTCGGTTTTTTTGCTCACCCCTAGCATTTAACATATGATAAGTTGAATTCCATCGAGTTGCAACATCCAAACACAATAATTTCTTACACTCTATATGCAATTTTTCTGCACAACTTTTAAATGCAAGTTGCCTAGTAGGTGAAGATCTCGCAAACCTTGTTGTATTTCTAATCTTGAGAATTCTTTTATGCAATTCCACTCATTATCAATCCAATGAGCTATTAAGGACATATAATTATTGTTTTGGATTGTTGCTCATGTATCTGTTGTTAAGAAAAATTATTGACCCCTTAGAACTATCTTTAATTTTTCCTTTTCTTCAACATAAATTTTCAAACAATATTTCAGAAAAGTGAAATGAGCAGGACTGTCAAATCTAGGTTGTACGGTCCTAAAAAATAATTTAAATCCCTTACCCTCCACAAAATTAAAAGGTAACTCATCAATTATAATAATTTTTCATATAGTGCTTGTTTACATTCATCATAATTATAACCTATTGTCTTAAGAGTGCCCATATTTTGATCTTCCAATTCAACCTTCTCTTTCTTATGCTCTTATACCAAAATTATTTGCTTCTTATCAACCACAAAAGGGAACTTTTTACATACTTTCAAATGACTCCACATATTATTGTTCCATTGAGAATAGTATGACATGCATAATTTTTCTGTGGAATTTAGGATCACCATCAATTCTTGTAAAATGATTCCAAATTTATAATTTTTTATCATCAATATTTTTTTCTTAATCTAAGGACTTGATGTTGTGTGACTTTATCATTTGTGGCAGATCCAGTAGTGGTTGATGTAGGTATAGTGTTTGAAGTTTTGGGCATTGGATGTTGATGTTGTGGTAGTGTTAGTGGTTGAAATAATTTGGTTTTGAAGGTTTTCCATCTATAATTACCAAATGAAAATGATAAGCATGTTAGCCTTGAATAAACTACTTGAAGAATAAGCATGTCAGGTTTGAATAATTAGACTATTGCAAAACAATCACAACCATACACATAATCTCAACAGTCTAAACATCCACTGCCTCCAAGACTTTCATTATTTACTAGTAATAATCAAAGAAACTAGTACGTGTGAAGATGATGACGTAACATACCATTTGTAAAAATCAATGTGATAATCTTTGGCCGAAAAAATAAAACTCTAATAAAAAATAAAATGCCAAAAATTCAAAATAAAAACCAAAAGTATAAATGAATAAATACAAATAAAAAATAAACATTATCCAAAAAAGACCGAAAAAACCAAATGAATCAATATTAAATAAAAAATTAAAAGAATAAGTGCCAAAATAAAAAAGAATATATACAATTAATTCTAATTAAATGAAAAAACTAGAATAAATCAAAAACTTGGGATCGAAAAACAATAAAAGAAATTTTAAAAATAAAATACACTGTAACCAACATAAATTAAAATATCAAAACGAAACCTAATAAAAATAAAAGCCTGAAAAAATGACAAAATAAAAATAAAATCTAAAAGAAAAAATGAATAAATATTGACAAAAAAAGAAATATTGTCCAAGAAAGACCGAAAAAAAAAAAGGAATCATCACTAAATAAAAATTTAAAAGAATAAGTGTCAAATGAAAAAAAAAAATATAATTATTTCTAATTGAATGACAAAACTGCAATAAATCAAAACTTTGAAACTTAAAAACGATAAAGAGATTTTAAAAATAAAATACAATGTAACCAATATAAATTAAAATTTTATAAAAGAATTGAATAAAAATAAAATCTCACTAAAAAATAAAATGTCAATTTTTTTTTTAAAAAACAAACTAAAAACACAAATGCATAAATATGAATAAAAAATAAACATTATCCATGAAGAAAAAAAAACCAAAGGAATTAACAAAAAATAATTAAATTAAAAGCGTAAGTATCAAAATGAAAAACACATTATATAATTAATTCCAATTGAAGGATAAAAATAAACACATCAAAACTTCAGGACCGAAAAACAATAAAGGGATTTTAAAATACTCAATGCAATGTATTTGTTGAACAAAATTAAAAGAATAAGGATCAAAATAAAAAGTAACATATATGACCAATTTCAATCAGAGGACCAACTTAGAACACATTCAAATTTGCATACCAAAATTATTAAAGGAACCAAAAACAACCAAAAAATTAAAAGATGAAGGACTAAAATGAAACTTACCATATATAATTGATTTCAATTGAAGGACATAATTGAAAATAATCGAAATTTCCATTGAAAAATCAGTAAGCGAAGCAAAATCAAAAGATTAGGGACTGAAATAAAACAACCATAAATATGAAGGACCGCACCGTACTTGCCGGCAATTGAAGAGAGAAAAGGGGGTCAAGAAGAAAAATCATCTATCGACGATTACACGATGATTTTTGTAGGTGGATGTTGTTGACTTGCGACCAAGGTTTATTTTATTGATAAATTTCAGTTTTATATAATTTTTGCTTATTTTCCAAACCCCCCAATTGCATAGCATATATAGCATGAAAATCTGAACTAAAATGTTCTTGTGGGATCGATCACTTACTTGCTCTATACTATCTTGTTTGATTTGTTTTAACCTTTACTATGATAATGAGAAGTGTATTGTTATGGGCAATGAACACATACTTGGGCCTGGAAAATAGATGACAAAAGCTTTTTATATGAAAATACTAAATTAACAAAGACATTACCATGGGGAATAGTTTGCAAAGCTCACAAAGTCTATGCTGATTCATGCATATTTTGGGGAACACATATGTATCTTTCCATCTCTTCTAACTTGGTAAAATAATAGTCATAGCTCAAAGCTACACTTAATCCATACTCACAATTAAAATCACAAACTTGTTGCACACACTTATCAATTTGATCATAACATGTGATCAAATAAACATTGTTATAAGGATCTTTCATTGCATCATGAAAATTCAATTCAATTTTTTCAAGTTGTATTACAGTGCTAGTTTTATTCAAAGGCTCCAAACTAAGAGAATCATAAATAAGTTTAGACATAACACTAATGGATTCACCTAACTCACATAAGGCTCTTTCAAAACTAGTATTACCAATAAGACATAAGACATGGGATAGTACATGATGCGGACTAGCCTAGAAACACCATTAAAGACCCATTACATATTCAAGGGCTTGATTCAAGGTTTTGAAGGTTTCAACCAAGTCAAAATTACAAGGACCATTAGAGTATCAAGAGGAAAACCTTGTATATCCTATCCATATGCAGTAAGGGTCCAATACAGCCTTATTTAGGCCATAAAGTGAGGACAACAAAGGAGACAAAAGAATCCTACTACAACTTGAAAACAACATGGGTGACAACCTTTCCTTTTGTTTATAGGAATAAGGGGCTAGATGGAAGACTATAAATAAGTCTTGAATCAGCTCTATAATATTTTACTTCTCTTCTTCTCATGGCAGAACATGGATTTAATATTATGGGCTTTATTTGATTTTGTTAGCCAGAGCCCAAGACTTGTTTGGGTTTAATTAATACTTTGTTTTTAGTTAGGATCCAAAGCTTGTTTAGATTAAGTTATGGGCAAAACGTTTAGGGTTCCGGGTCAGTTTTGAGTGGACCTCATTTAAGTCCATATAAGGGTCCATTACAGTTAGTTTTTCAAGAATTATATAAACTCATATAAGCTGAATTTTGGCAACCATTGGTGAAAATTACTTCTGAATTTCTCAGTTTTATGTGTGAGTGATTTTTGCATTTTTTTAATTCTTGGACGAACTAAATCTGACTTGTCAAAGATTAGCTGTCTTCGTGGTGTCATTTTACTCATTGCAATAGTGCTGGTGCCTTAGAGAAGGTTTTTATTATGTCACAATCCTATCATACCTATTTCAATTTTCTAGGATTAGATCTCAGTCTTGATTGTAGGTTGTGTAAACACGTGATGATGAGGTTCGCATCAGTAAACGTACCTAGGTCTATAAGAAGACAAAAAATTGCCTACCCGGAGGTATTTTTGCACTTTTGTGCACAATAAAATAATCATATTACTCTCATATAAGATAAAAACCAAGAGTTCCTATGGGGTGTTTATGGCATTTCACATTTTTCAAAACAATATAAATTCAAATATGTCATTAGAAAAGACTGTATTCAGGAGTTGACTATAGAGGTGTATAGGTAATTTGACTTTTTTTTTCTTGAGAATACTGTGGACACGTCTGACTCATACGATGACAATTTTCTTTCTCATGCTCTCTTCAGGTGACACATGTGGTGACTTGTAATGATGAAAATTGTCCATCCAACTTCCTCATGGTGGTATGTGTGACGTCCTATGGTGGAAAAAATGTGATGGTGGTTGGTTGATCTTTTCCCCTCTTTTCTCTCTCCTGTTGCCTAAATAACATGGGAGTCCCTTTGGTTCATGATGTTTTCATTTTAGTCATTGATCTTTTGATTTTTTTGTATGATCTTGATTTTTGTGATATAAGTTTGATTTGTTTCAATTTTTTCCTTCAATGAAAATTGATTATATGTTTTGTTTTCATTTCGGTCCTTTAATATTTTTGGTATACAAGTTTATTTTTTTAATTTTATCCTTCAACAAAATTTGATCATATATTTTGTATTCATTTCGGCCCTATACATCTATTTTTTTATTGATTTTAATTTCTTTTTTTATATACTTTTGAAATAGTCTCTATTTTTGTCCATGTTTATATGTATATGCCTAGTTTTTGTTTTTAATTTTTATTATTTTCTCTTTTGTTGAGTTTGTATTTTTTTTATTTAGTCCATAAATTTTAATTTGTGTTGGTGAGCATTTCAAAATTGATATTTTTTCTTTTTCTTATTTTTTTATTTTTTATTCTTCAAGTCAAAAGATATTTTTAAGCTAATAATATATACTCTTATTTTTTCTTTTCTTTTTTGCTCTTTTGTTAAAGTTTTTAGTTTTTTTTTTATTCTTCAAGGCAATTTTGTGTTTTCCATCATTTGCACAATAATAATAATAATTTTAGATTATTTTTCTTTCTTTCTATTTTGTTAAAGTTTTTGAGTCTCTTTATTCCTTAGGTAATTTAATAACTTTTATTATTTTAGTAGTAGTAGTAGTAGTAGTAGTAGTAGTAGTAATTTTAGGTGTTCTAATCATGATAATAATAGTGACATTATTAATCATAATAATAATAACAATTGTAATTGTAATTGTAATTTATTGTAATGATTATAATGCTTATGGTGTCAATAATTATGGATTTAATGGTAATAATAACAATAACTCATATGATAATATAAAAATATCAATAATGACAAAAACCATTATAATAATGATAATAATACTAAGTATAATTTAAGTGATATTAATAAAAATAATGGTGTTGGTTTTCGTAATGATTATTGTCATAATAATGACAACGATCATAACTATAATGATGGTGACAAATCAGATGAAAAAACACAGAGATAACAAATCACTAACAACAAAAGATTTATTATACATGTATAAGAGAGAGTTTCACTTTCATTTTACGTCACCAAAGTTAAAGTTTATCAGTTTTTTAATGCAAGCTGCATTTAATACAAAGATAAATAACAATAAAATTAAAAGTTAAAATTAAGAGTATAGATACATAAATACAAACAAAAAATTAAGAACTATCCTAGAATGAACAAAAAAACAAAAGGGTCTAAACTAAACCAAAAAAATAAAATAAAAACTATAACATATACTAAAAGTGGTCAGGTTCAGTTACTGTTTAGTGAGACAAATCACTATGGATTATAATAGTATTGCTTAGTTTTTGGTTTAGTTCAGGTTGGTTTGTTTCGTTCGGGTTGTCAGTTTACTGAATTTTTTATATTTCTTGCATAGTAAAATAGCTATTATGTCCCCCTAAAAGACAAAAAAAATAGGTACTATCGAGAAGGGTGCCCCGGTAATTGCATATTTTTGGTTCAATTCCATCTAGCGGGGTCATCAGTTTATTGAAATTTTTATATTTCTTTGCATAGTAAAAGAATCATTCTGTCCCTAAAAAAATAAAAACCAGCACCTGCCACTAGAGGTACCACGGTAATTATATATTTTTTGAAGAGTTGGTTGTAGGGGTGTTATAGTAATATACTTTTTTAAAAATATTTTCCTCCGAATATTGTGGGCGCCACGCGATCAACAATATTCGCCCTCTTATTATCTTCAATAGGCACACATGGCATTGTCCGATGGCAGAAAATATCTATTTGACATCTTGGTGGATGCGCTGCTTTGTCCTCTTCCTCATAGAGCAGCACATGGCCTACCATAATGGCCACCGTGTCTCTCGTTTTCACTGTAAACTACACGTCAGCCCCCTGATTTTATGTAACATTCTTATTTGTCCTACCTTGATCTAACCGCCTGGGAAGACTGATTGGAACCAATACCACTAAAGAAAAGGTACGTTCCGAGGCCTATAAACTTTGAATCCTCTGCAAGATAGCACAGGCTCTTTGCCATGTGAATCATAATAGGCTGCTGTTAGCATGTTAGTTGCCTCTTAACTGACCCTTTTTACTGGATTTCCAGTCTTTCCTGATGGTAAATAAGCGCGGATTAATTAGCAGGTAACTTGAAATTTCATAAAACTAGTAGAGTAGAAAGATTAGCTCTTCGTGGCAAATAATGATTTAGATTAAAGATAAGTCGTAAGGCTGCATTGATCGAATAGATGACTAAGGCTTAGAATTGATAGCAATTGAATCAGCTATTGATGTAATAGAAGTAGAAGGTCTTTTTGCCCCCTGCTCTCGAACGTGATCTTGTCGCAATTGAATCTGAATACCAGATTTTATGGGTATTAGCAGTGAATCAGATAGAATAGGTAATTGTTCCATTAGGAGCTCTTGTCTTATAGAAGTAACTGGTGTTGGATAGAAGACTGTTTTAGTTGCTGGCTTGAGAAGCTACACATTCATCTTACTAGAGAAATGACTTTTGAATCGAGAGCTTTTTTTTAAAATATTCCTATTTAGGAACTTCACTGAGAGAAAGTAAAGAGAGTAACTGCAATAAGGCAAATTTGGCAGCATCCGATTTTATACCGCGCAGACGCTTTTGGGGCATTCTCCTTCATGAAAATGGCATCAAACCAATGTGGGACTAGAGGAATAGAAGGAGCTCTTTGGAGAGTGGAGAGGAATAACTGGGATTTTAAGCATTCTTCATCCCTTATCCGCACATAGATCTTTTGACAGTTGGGATGGACTTTTGGTTTTGGGGTTGCTCGGAACTTCACTAAAAGCAGGGGAAAGAAGTGACATCATATATAAAGAAATGGACTCGAATGCAAGCTCTTATGGAACTGTTTGGTGAAATTGAATCAAGAGTACAACTTACAATTGAATCAGGAACCGCCGCTAGAAGGGGAACTGAATCCGATCCTGCTTGACTTTCTTTGTTTAGGATGAATACCCGTCCTTAGAGTGATAGTAGCTGAGAAAGTCTCCGGTGTGATTGAATCAATAATCGCTCCTACCTATTCAAGATTTTCTAATTGTGAAATCATCCATTGCTCTCGTAAGTGGTGTCACTGCTTTCATCGGGGGCTATAGAATAAGCTCTTTGTGACGCTAACTAGAAAAATCATAAGAGAAGAAGGATTATAGCGAATGAAAGGTGGGGCACAAGGCTATCCAAGTTCATAGGTGTCGTTGTTTATCCCCTTATTCATTAAGATTGGGTTGATGTTCAGTGATTGGCCTTTCTCTTATGATTGAATCTATATGCATTCTTTCTTAGGATAAGACCTGATCGACCTAATCAATATGTATAGTAGAATAAAATTGATTCCTACTTCAACTATTTTTTCTCTTTTCTTAACTAGTTAAGAGGAGTCATGGAAAGAACATGATCAAAATCACGATCAATTCCTTTTTCAAATGTAGCTGCACGAGCCCTTCTCGCGTGCCATAAATGACCTACGAATAGGAAAAACCCTAGAACAAAATGAGAGGTAGTTAACCAATTTCTAGGAGAGACATAATTGACTGCATTGATCTCGGCACCACCTACATAATTTAAAGAACCTAAAGGCGTATGGGTCATACGCAAAACGTCGTTCTTGCCAAGGTTGCATGTCTTTTTTCAACCTCCTCAAGTCCAAACCATTTGGACCTCTTAGAGGTGAGTGCGCAAATCCCAAAAATGCATAGTTTCTCCTTCAATAAAGAACTTCTCTGGTGGGCGAACGCATTAGATATTTACCTAAGCCGGTAGGTCCTTTAGCTCCTCCCACGTTAGCCCCAAGATGTTGGTCTCTAACTAGAAAAGTAAAAGCATGAGAAGCTTCTGGTCTAGTGGGCCCGTAAAACTCACTAGGATAAGCAGTATTATTAAACCAAACAAAGCAACAAGCAATGAAACCGAAAGCAGATAAAGTGCCTAAACTATAAGACAAATAAGCCTCCCCGGACCATACAAGTGCACAGTGAGCCCATGCAAAGGGTTTGGTTAAGATATGATAGATTCCACCAAGTATACAAATTGAACCTAACCATACATGCCCCCCAATTATATCTTCCAAATCATCCACACTAACAATCCATCCTTCTCCTCTAAAAGGAGATTTTAGTAAATAACCAAAAAGAACAATTGGGATAAGGGTCAAGTTGGTAATTTTTCTTACATCTCCCCCTCGAGCCCATGTATCATATACGCCCCCAAAATAAAGAGCTTTGAATACTAGAAGAAAAGCACCTATACCTAGCAAGATTAAGTGAATACCTAAAATTGTTGTCATTTTCTTTCTATCTTTCTATACATAACCAAAAAATGGAAAAGATTCTTCAAGGTCCTAGAAGTGCATGATAAATACCGCCAAAACCCAATACTGCAGAGGAAATTAAGTGAAGGTACGCTAGATACAAAGTATGGAAAGGTGTCTATGACTTCCCCGCTAGGACCCACTTCCCAACCTAGAGTAGATAGGTGGGGAAGTCAAATGAATCCTTGTTCATACATTGGCTTCTCCGGTACGAAATGGGCCACTTCAAATAGGTTCATTGCTCCGGCCCAGAATACGATTAATCCAGCATGGGCTACATGAGCTCCCAGTAGTTTACCAGATAAATTGATAAGTTAGGCATTCCCGGCCCATCAAGCGAAACCTGTGGTTTCTTGGTCACGACCAGCTAAAACTAAAGTACCATTAAAGAGCGTTTCCACGGGGCCTCACCTCAGGGAAAGGTTTTCATGAGGCTGATCTTGAGCTGCCATTCAAGCACGAATGCCTTCATTTAAAAATAAAAAAGAATATTTTTGGTATAGAAAGTCTCAAATTCAGGATCTTCCGCTACATAGATTTCCTGAGAAATGAAGTCATAGGCATGTAGGTTCAGAGCCAGACCAACTACTCCAAGAGCACTCATCCATAAACCGGTTACTGGTACAAATAACATAAAGAAATGTAACCAACGTTTATTGGAAAAAGCAACCCTAAAAATTTGGGACCAAAAGCAGTTGGCGGTGACAATGGAATAAGTTTCTTCAGCTTGAGTTGGGTTAAAAGCACGAAATGTATTTGCACCATCACCATCTTCAAATAAAGTATTTTCTACAGTAGCACCATGAATATGCATAGTAGAGCAGCACCCAATACACCGGCAACTCCCATCATATGAAATGGGTTCAGTGTCCAATTATGAAACCTTGGAAAAAGAGGATGAATCAAAATATAGTTGCTACACCAAAACTAGGCGCAAGGAACCAATCAGACTGACCTAGTGGATAAATCAGGAATACAAAAACAAAAACTGCAATTGGAGCAGAGAATGCGATTGCATTATAAGGTCGTAATTGCACGGATCGAGCAAGCAAATTGACTTAACATAAAACCTATTTGCCTGAAAGCTCCATGGAGAGCAACAAAAGTCCACAAGCAAATGAAGGGATTTTTGTAAGTTACTTCTTTTTAAGCCAATCATTAGGATTGTGAGATTTATGATTGGTATCCAAATGATCTTTACAAATTGCCCACCTCATCTGTTAAGAGCTTTACCAAAGGAGCAAGAAAAGGGATGCGCTAACTCGCAACGACTTTCGCTAACGACGCTCCATCCTTCCTGATGAAGCTTTTGAGAAATCTATGGTCTTAGCTGGAAAAAGAAAAAAGAGAGAGAACGAATGGTCTCGAAGACCGAGTACCCAACCGGGCAAGAAAGGAACTCGCCCTTCACCACCAAGAGATAAGAGCTGATTACTGGAGGAAATGAAATTGTTGATAGACCTTCACTTCAATCCCTACTAGCCTCAGGACTTCAACCCTTATCACTCTAACTCGACTCGCTCCAAGAGAGAAGAAAAGAAGGTCTATTAAGAGAACAATTCATATTCTAGACTTTGACTAGAGTGCTTTCTGGCTTACTCGATACTACATAAAAAATGTAACTAGATGGCTTACCCCCACCCCAATAGAAGAATTATATGCCATAGAAAGAAAAGATATCTATATAGCCCTAAAGGAAATCAAATTATCTATTACACCTATTGATATTGCTCGTCCAGAAGAGAAGGGAGAAGGCGTTTGGAGATAGCACCAGGCTCTTGCCTAGCTTCCTGAAAAGAACATTGACCTATTAGCAATGCTGGTAATAGGGAAATAAGCATGGGTGGAGAGAAGTTCAATTGAAGAAAAAGAATACCTGGCAAAGAAAGGCCTAGCCCCTGAAAAGTCAAGTAGATTAGAGGTCAGTTCAAGCCCTAACCCAAAAGAATGAAGTAGTAATAAGTCCTCAAAACGAGAAATGAGCTAAAGGAAAGATTTTTATAACCAGAAGTCTCTTTCATGAGCTCAGCTTTAGTGCCACGTTCAAGCTCAAAGCGGGTATGAACTCATACTAGTTAGCGTGGATTGGATCCTCTTAGCTTCGGCCAGTAAATAAAAGAGTTGGGAGTTCGCAAACAGTCATACTAGAGTCATCGAGAAAACAAACATAAAAGGATGTGCCCTGGCGAGACGAAGGCAATGAGAGAGCTTGGTGCATCGAAAGTAGGAATATAGTCATTAGGTAGGTAGGTAAGCAAGCCGCTAACCAAAAACTTGAAAAAATGAAGTTCTTTATCCTAAAAAAGGTAAGTCTATACTTACGAGATTTGCCAAACTAATGCCCTATAAAATTAAAAAATAAAAGAAGGAAAGTAAATGTTCGCAACGAATTTACCTAAAGTAGTAAGAGTAAGCCCAAGTCGGGGAAGAAAGAGATGGAAGAACTGATGTCGTAGCAGTATAAACCCCTTTCTCCCTTCTTTGCGGAACTACTTCACCGGTTACTTACTTGAGATGAGAGCCCCATTACCCCTTTCGCCGTCTACCTAGCCTAGGCTTACCTTTCGCTTCCTTCCTTTGGGGCTGCCTAATCAAATCCCTTGCCTTCCCTAAATAGATCTGAAGAGAGGCATCTTCTTACCAAGCTTACCGAAAAAGCTGCTAACCAAGACTTTGAACTATTTCGATCTCCGAATTTTGTCTAGTAATAGAATGGGGTGGCTTCCTGTTGAGAGTGTTTATCTTTTGATAGCTTAGATGGAAATTCTGAATTGCAGCTTACCTTTTTAAAGCATTTCTTTTCCTTCTTCCGGCTAGCACTCTGTTTCTACTTTTCTTTGGCAGCTGCCCTTCGAGGTTAACTGTTTATGGAAACTGTCTTCACTCCTTGGCGGCTGCCCTTTAAGGCCTACTCTTTTTGTTCCCTTTCCCTCACAGTTTGCATTATATTCCACTTCAAAGGCTTTCAGTTCCATGCCTGCCAGGTAATTAGGGTAAAAGGAGTGAAGTGAGAAGGATGGGCTAGCTCTGCAGTTGTTGAACCTTCCCCCTCTCATTTAAAGGCCATCGGTACAGACCTGGCTCTGTGTCTCTTCTCTTCAAAGAGTTATTTTTCGTGATCCTGCTGAAAGATGGGTCTAGAACCAGCACCCGTGATTACATATTAGATAGTGCGCTTCCTTACAAGCCCTTACTGGCCTCAAGATATCGAGATTCTCTTAAGCTAAAAGGGCATCCCAATGGATCTTTAATCAAGAGGCCCTTCTGGATCTACTGGTTGGCAAGATGCATTGTTATTCATTCGATCCTAAGTTTAAGTCTGCGATCGCAAGTACTTAGTTAATATCGTTTGATTTAGACCGGGTACAGTGCAGCCATATTTAGCTTGCTTGTCACAACCCTTTCCTTCCAACTGATAAATCAAGTTGAAATTTACACCAAAGTCTCAAATTGAGTGTATAAGCAGGAATAAGAATATTTTAAGAGTAGTCCCTCAGGCCCATAAATGGACACTGACCTTCTCTTAAATGAGGTCGTAGTTTTCGTTCATGGTTGCTTAAATTAAATAGTGATTGATTCACATTCCCGAAGCTACTTTCCTAATCATTGAGGAGATAAGAGAAAGGGAGATTGATCCAAAATGAAAATCTGAAATGAGTCGTAGGCTGTAGAAGCTTACATGCTATTTAGCGGTATGTCATAACAATGAGACGTCACAGCACTTCATAAATTTGGGGTAAGAGACCCTTCATTGAGCTCGAAAACATGATAGAATCCAATGTTTAAGCATGGAACGATTCCTCTTCTTGTGAGTCAGATTTAAGTCTTAGTTGTTTGGCTTGTGGCCCAAGACCCCCTGGAACTTTGTCTTTGAGCATAGGTTGTATATCCCTCTGCTATGATGCCAAGTTTTGTCGCCTCATTGTACTATAGTATAGGCCCTTCTCTTCGAAGTCTTTCCCATGATTTTCATTATCTTAGAGTCGCCTTGGAGGACTCCTTTTGCTTTCTCCTACCCGGAGTAAGGGCGCCATCAGTTAGCTTCGGATCGCACTTGACTTTGCTATCAGCCAAGGTAGGCTTTTTAGAAACCATTGAGTTGTGTTAATCCAGTCATTGTTCTGCTTTGGCGATCATGTAACACTAAATAGGGACGGTAAACTGCGAACTTTGCCAGTATTCGTTGCTCGGTTGACTGGAACCCCACACAACAACAAAATTGAACTATAGACCTCTCTTATTTAGACCAGACTTCCTCAATCACGTTCGGATTCAGTCAATAGCAAGGGAGATGGAGATAACTTCATCCTTGCGCTAGGCGAGGATTTCTTTATCACCAAAGCATTTCTCGCTTTCTAAAAGCCCATAGTCGAAAAGCGAGGAAGCGATCCTGAAAAGGCATTTTATTATAAGTTAAGCTGGAAATGGCTGACCCCTTGCTCTATTCCTTACCCAGGCAAGAAGAACGAACTCTTGTCAAGATGAAAGCTTGGGCAAGAACAAGACACCATTTCCTTTCAAAAAGGATGAGCTCATCCAGAAAGTCATTCTTTGGCCAGTAGCTTCAGCTAAGTTTAGCTTAGGTCCATCAATCAATACATGAAAAGAAAGAGAGGAAGCTAGATTTGATTCTTTAAGCTGGAAAGACGAACCACTAGCTATAATAGGTCTTCTCCTTAGGAGAGAAAGAAAGGCCAATAGAAGTAGTTAGCCTTAATCCCATAATTCGTTATTCTCTTGATCTACTAAGAACAGATGTTTGACGGATTTCTTGCAAAAAGGAAAATTCTTACCCTCTTGAGCTTTGACAAACAAGTTGGAATATGTTGGAGCCACTAAACTGTACTACAAACTTTGCTATCTTGCCATACCACTTGGTGCTTCTTGCGAAAAGGAAAATTATTTTGAAAGAAAGGGAACGAGTGGAAGACTTGTAGCGAGAGGAACATAGTCACTCTACTAATAAGGAGAGGATGGGAAGATGCTCGAGCAAAGTGCGAGGGCTGAAAGTGCTCTATCGACAAGTAAGGGGAGAGGGGCACTTATTCAACATTTATTTTTAGGGGGTTTACTTTACAGGCTTATCTTGAAAGAGGTAAGGGGAGACTTTTTCCGATTGAGAGACGTAAGTTTTTTAGTAGAGATAAATAAGGCCATCCAAGAATGCCATCTTAATACGAGTAGAAAATTGCCATCCTACACCGGTTAATGATCTTCAAAGATGCCTTAGAGTTCTTAATAGTGGAAGTTTATTGACTAATACTAGACTATGAAAGTGAGTGGATAAGGCAATAAGAAAAGAAAAGCACAAAAACTGCATAGAGCATACCATACAGAAAAGAGAATTGGTTGGATGAGATAGCTAACTAGGGCACTCATAAGTAATCAAGGTTCTGTCACTTACGGGTGACGTGGTTCTTCGGTGACGCCAAAACAAAGACCAATGGTAGAGAGGAAGGAAAGGAACTTTACAGGCAGATAAGAGAGGCCCCTAAAGAAATAAAGATTCATATGAAATGAGAAAGTAAGAAAGTTAAGCTTTTCAGCTTCCTCCATTCCTGATAACTGGCCCCTGCCTTCGAGATGAGACCGAGCAGGCACATTTGTCTCAAATAAAACTCCAAGATAGATGGACCAACTTATATCTCCTCGCTGCAACAAGCACCGTTTAGACAGATCAAATTGATTTAGTGAAGTATGTCCACAGTAGCAAAAGCAAAGGAGGAAGCGTAGGAGAGCTTTTAAATCCTTAGTTTCAGAAAAGGTTACCCCGAACTCTTATTAAAGTAAAGCATTTCGTCGAGAGATGAGATTTATACCTAGTCCTAGGCAAGCAATAGAAGTAGCAGGCACTAGTCTTGACGAATAAGAGGGTGGGTTAGCGTTGCCCAGTGAATCAATAGTCATAATATCCAGGAATGGAATTGATGCTAGAGCCTGTGAGGGAGCATAGTAGACCTTCATGAAAGGAAGATTTGCATTTTAATGTCCCAAGAGGAGCCTTTGACGAGCACTTTTGAGAATACAAGGTACAGACAGATGCCAAATGTCGTTGATCTGTCTGATGGGAGAGATCAACCAATTCCTTTATTTCAATGTGTTGTATCCTCTCTAGAGGTGGAGTTCTCTCTATTCAATAGATCATTTCCTGCTCGGAGAGAGCTCTATTTATTTACGTTATTCCGATCTCCTAGTAGCGCAATCATCAAGCTCACCTCACCGCATTCATAGAGGTCCTTCGCTTTAGCTTATCACCTGCGTGATCCAAATTCAAAAACTGTAGCTAACCTGTGATTAATGCAGAAAAGGTTTTTCACATTATAATAGCTAAAATAGCTATGCTCATCTACATTAGTAGTTGTGTTGCTTAAAGCTTTAGTTAGATAGTTAGCTCAGAAGCAAAGTAGCAAGGCATATCAATAAACTTTTCCAACTCAATCAGTAATTAGCATAGAGAAGAACCTAATTCAAAAGAAGCTAGGACATTAAACAAGCATTTTTAAAACCTTTTGTAAAGTGACAGTTTAGGCTTGAATAGAGCGACGAAATGGATTGTTGCTCCCGCGCTTACCCTAATGGGACTCAAAAATTTCTTCTTAGAATGTATTGATTTGACCCCGTAAGTGGGACCACCACCCCATAGCATGTTACCGCTAGAAGCAGAACCCCGTATTTCTTCTAGCAAATCTCCTAATTGTTCTAGAGCAACTAGAAATAGATTCTTTAACCAGAAAGAATTCAATTCAGATGTAGGATACCTATCCATAAGTTTTCGCAACTCAATCATGTATGATGGAATCATCAAAGATTTGACCTTTTCGAACTCTGTCTGTAACTCACTATAGGCTCGGGAAACAAAGAGAAGATGTGTACGAACGAGATATCCTGTAACAAGAAGGAAAAGGATTGAATAAAGGAACTCTCAAACATTTGGCGATCTTAAACGTGTTGATATCAATGGTGGTTCATTATTTTGATGATCTTCGAACAAAAGAAGATTATGTAAACACTTACTCGAAATCTCACTTATCAAATTCCATTATGTCTTTGTTGATTTTTGGGTAAACCCAACCCGAATGGGAAGAAGAGGGAGGGAAACTGTTCATAGAAGATCAAGCTACTCAAATCAGAACTGAAATCCTAGACGACAAAGGTAAAAAAGATATATAGGGTTAGGGAAAACCTTAGATTCAGTCCAACTTATAATCCACGAACCAAAAGAATATTTGAGGAGAAGGGTACGAAGGAGAAGATTGAAAGAAGGAGAGAGGAGTCTTCAAGTAAAGACTCGAATGCTTTAGCAGAGACAAAAACAAAAATATCTCCAGGTTTCAAAATATTTGGTTCAAAAGGACCAGGATAAAAACAAGTATCAGAGAATCACAAAATACTGGATTACCCTCTTACTGTCTTTCCTTGATGACTTGGATCAATGAGAGGAGTTACTCAGAGTTGTAGTTAGGGCTGGGACCCCTTCTAAATGACCTAGTAGAGAGAGGAAGATTAGGGAATTTCTTTCCTTAGTAGTTAGCACTTTGCCTCTTTTACTCTGAGTAGAGAAGGAGTTGTGAGGAAGAAAAAAAAGGCCATTGACTACCTCAGACCTTGCCCACATATCCACCTTCAGCATTTGGTACTGAGGAGAGCCAGCTAGTAAGTTAAGCACACACCCAAGCTAACATGCTTATCGTTTCATTTGGAATAATTGTTTATAGGTAAGGTAACTATCGAAGTAATGGGCCGGTGGGAAAGGGGCTTAGAACCAGCTCTAATAAGAGAGCGAATGGAGGAGGTAGGTCACACAGTATGATAGCTAGAGAAGCTAGCTTTGAAACATAGGGAAGGAATCTCAACTTACAAATGCTATTATTTGAAGGGTTCTCTATTAGAGCTTTTAACACGCGTTGAGAAAGCAGTTCAGGTGTAACTTGACGAGTGTGTATAAGCCAATTCAAAGACATGCGGTGATGAAAACATCAAAGGTTAAGCGAAGGTGCATGCAGAGTCCTCAGGTAAGGATTGAACCGAGTGATTGGGAAGGTTGTCATACTGTTGAAATAGGGCTAAACTTCAAAGTAAAGTCATACTCATTTTGATACTATAATAGGAGATGGTCCAGACTCTTCGCAATATAGGATGACCATGGAAGTAAAAAATGGAATTATATAGGGTCAAAGGGAGGAGTGTTAACCTGCCCTTCGCCGCCTACAAAGAAAGGACCATTGGTCGATTGGTTAAGTCTTCGTTCTTCTTTTTTCTAAAGTTTTTAAGACGGTTAGATTTTTTAGGTAATAATAACAGTGTATTTTGAATTGGAAAGGGCAGGTACTGTAATCTATTTTAGAACCCCGTGGGAAATTGACACAAGTAAGCTAGTGGGAAGGAAAAGCTATCAATCGCAATAGGCGCAAGAGATCATGTCTTAAGTCTAGCATTACTTTAGTTCAAGAGTGAATAAGGAAGTGAAAGGCTGGCTGGCAGCTGTCTGATGAGTTCATCGTTCTCTATGGCCATTTGTCTTTAAGCTTTAGGCTAGTTAGAAAGGTTATGACATGTGGATCTGGACTCACAGGATTATGCCGCCTGGCCCCTACAACACAACTAAGGACAATAATGGGTGCCCAAGAGGAGGCAAAGTCCTTTGAAAGCGAAAAGTCTTGTGTCTAAAGGTACGGTGAGGAGCAATCAACATCTTAAAGCAAGCAAGCTCCGGGCAAGGCAAGCAATCAAGGTTCCAATTACCTTCCGCGTTCACTTCATATATTAAGGAAAAAGATGTGGGCCACTCAATAGCGTGCTCAATAATCGTACCATCCAAGAACCAATGATCCAGCCAGAACGACGTGTTATGCCCATCTCCTATGAGGTATTTGCAATTCAGCATCAAAGAATATTAGAGCCATTAGTAGCTCCCGGCTTCGAAAGGGCAAGGATGGTTGGAGAGACTTATATCTAAATCATTTTTGAGTTCATACGTAGTTGAAACATCATAGAATTAGCTAATCCCAAGACCACCTTCATCTTTGGGAAGGGTTATGTGATGCCAGGCAACCCAATGATGTTTATGATCCTTATCATGCTAGAATTCTGTTTATATTCTGAAGCACCCCTTTAGGGATTGCAGAACTTGCCAGAACATGGATAGTAATCTAAGATAAAAGATGCTTCACTAGTATTAGTTGGCCACCAGTAGAGAGAGCTTGCCATTCTTACGAATCTTGTTAACCAAAATAAGATCTTCTTCATGAGCCATTCTCATATGGTGCCATAGAGACGCCAAAAGGCTTCGCTAGTGTGCCTGAATTCGCGATCTCCTCCTCTAACCAGCCCAGTTCCTCCTTGGCGACCTGGAGCTCCTCTGCGTTCATTCGGAGTTCTCGTTGTAAGCATCCCTCAGAGAAAGATAAATCGTTAGGTCCCTGCTCCTACTCCTGAGCTGGAGGGAAGTTTAGATCTTGAAGCGGGAGCATATATGTTAACAGAACTCGACTAAGAAGTAAGAAGGAAAGGCTTGAAGCCGGAAAGAAAGGGCTTTTAGAGAGGGCTTTCTCGATTTCATACTGGAAGTTTCTTTCTTTCTCGTTCTGCTCGCTCCTCTACAGGTATTCGAGCTATTTGATGCCCTTCTTCTCTAAGTTCCGTTCTTTCAACTCCTTTTGCTTCATCAAATCAAAGAAAAGTGTTCGAGGAAGAAGGTGAGAAATCATACATGAATGCTGCTTCCAACCAATCTGAGACTCTCTAAGTCTCCTCGATGCGGTTCTTTTCTGGCTTGCTAGATGTCATCTCGATTTCAGGGGCAGACTCTGATTCCTCTAGCCTTCACGCCATTGGACCTATTAGGATAGCGAGTTCATGAAATCAGTTTCATAGACAATTGAACCTACCTCTTGTGAAAATTCACTCTTTTATTTTATTTAATAGAGTAGACGTGCACAGAAACAGCTACTATGCTTCTTCAAAAGGAAGTAGGAATAAAAGACCATGAAAGCATTTGCTCAATTCGGGTAAGCTTCTTTCCCCGATCGCTTCGATACAGCACCAAGGTAGCATTCTTTGCTCGATATGATTCACTTGGTACCTGATATTGGTAGTAGCATCAGAGATCTTCCCTTCAGCCTCTCAACTCATACCAAAGCAGGCAGGCTATAGACTGTGAGGTGGAGAAGTAAAGAAGTAAGTAGGCAATGACCTTTGAATTTGATAAAGATCCCATCGTTTGTCGACAATAACATCACTAAGTAGAAAACGCATAAACTCATTTCTTCGCAAATGGCACCATAGCCAACGCAATCTATACTATATAAAAGAATTCTTTCTTTCTAGCCGGTAGGGGGCCTTCCGCATGAAAGCGAAAGGAAGCGCCGACCAAGAAATAAGAAATGCAAAAAGAGAAAAGGAATGGTTAGTGAATCCGAACATGATTGGGATCAAGGAGGCATCTGGCTTCAAGGTTATGCAACTAGAATTAGAGTTGCTACAAACTTGACTACTGAACTCTAGGATGGGGCTATCCGTACTGGTCTCCGGATTGCCTTGGCTCGAGGCTTCAAAAGATTTGGATTGAATCAAAGTCTCAAGTCCTGGTTCACACTTTGTTGAATCCTTACATTTATCATCCTCAGGGAGCCCTAATCAAAGGGGATGAGCTAAGGGGTCCTGAACTGACCTTTTTGGTTGGGGCGTACCTGGAAAGTATGAAGGAGGTCTGAAAGAGAGGTGAACCGAGATCAGCTTCCACAACACCGTTAGAGGGTTCACCCATCAATCTCACACAGTCTTCGAAAGGATAAGTCGACCACTGCTCGCTAGACACTTATGAAGCCCTTACTGAATACAATCAACGAATAAGGGTTGACAAAGTGGGAATTCAAAGGAAAAATGATTGAAGAGAGATTTGGTTTTTGTTCATGAAATATGGACTCCCGTAAATTTGATATGATATAAAAGGCAGAAAAAGTGCTTCAAATGATTGCTTGGGAATTCCTAAGCATGGGTCTTTGTTCGATCCTGTAGTTTCTCAACTTCGACACTAGCGGCTACTTAATTAAGCCTTTGCTCATCCCTCTTTGGCTTTCGCTCCGGAAGGCTTTGATTCGGGACTTTAATTGCAGTTAGGTTAGTGGCTTCTCTCGTTTCAGCTGCTAATGCCCTATCTTTCTTCCCCAACGACCCTAGTTCATGTCTTTCAATGCCTTAAGTTCTTACATGAGTGACTGAATTCCATAGTTCATTCCTAAATCAGAAAGATCGTCCCAAATTAAAAGAGAGTCTACCATCCCAGCCTTCCACCAAAGCCACAACACTTCTTGTATCACCATCTCAGCTCACGGAGGGATAAGCGAACTAGTCGGCTGAATGGCAAAGAGAAGAACTACCTACTCAATTACAACTAACTAACCACCTGAGCGAATTATCGATCTCTTTCCCAAGGGATGATCTTCCTTTCATTTAGAAAAGCCTCTATCTTGCATTTTCATGTGCTCAAATAAGAAATGGAATTGGGAACATTCAAATTCAAGGAGGTTGATCCACTTGTTCGCTTGAGGGGTTTAGTTGTTTGTGGACTAGCGCTTCTCCTTGTCCCCTTTCTGCATTCGCGCATGACCTAAACTTTTGGTATGACTATCGCCCTGAAGGATAAAAACCTTACCTCATGACTTTAAGCACTTTGTGTCATTCATCCGGTGCTAACGGGTGCGTCAACAACCCCCTCTCCATGCTTTCTGCTTTCCCAGTCTTATTGAAACGAAAAAAGGTAGCCTCTTTTCTTTACTAAGCCCTTACATTCAAAACCCTCTTCTTTCCCAAATGTTTACCTGCTTATCCACTTCACTTGCCTATGAGTCACCGGCTTTCCTGTTCCCCTAAGATTAACAATTAAAACTGAATGAAGTATACCAAGAAATGAAGTAGAAAGAGAGAAATTGGCGCTTTCCTTTATTGCTATACTTACCTAGCTCATTACAATAAAAAAGAAAGGATTTCTCTTGAAGGCCTTATGAAGGCTACGCCCCTTACGACTACAATTACCTTTCAAAGAGCATCTTCTTTCAAACCTAGCTAGGGGATTGGATTCAGCTCTACCAATTTCGATTGAAAAAAAAAGATACAATCTATTCATCTGATTCACTGTCACAACCTAATAGCAGATCTGTGGGCAATGGGACTGCTTTGCTTCTTCTCTATGCACATTCGATACATCCACCGTCACTTCTTCTTAAACCGTTCGTGCCCCATAGACATTGGCTCACTTCTTTTAAGATGCCGATGGGAACGAAAGAAAGAGGGGCTAGAATGTCTAGGTGAGCTGGCAAGACTGGGGAAAGAACCTAATGAGACCCCGTATGAAGCTCGGGTGCTTCATGTAAAGAGACACCGAAGTCAGTCTAGTTCACTTCATGATGCTAGGCAATGAATTAGTCAAGTATCGGCTCCTGACTGGTCTTTGGTTTGTAGACGTTTGGGAATAGACCGTCTTCTTGCTCTTTTCTAATATTCCAATATTCATCTAGCTCTCACCTAGGTTAGGTGGTCAGCGAGTTGGTCTTCCCTATGAGTTAGGAGGAGCCGGGTTAGAAGAATTGTTAGGGAAGGTCCTTTTAGATGGTCAGAGTCTAGGGATAGACTTATTCACTAGTCAGATGGTCTGAGTACTCGTAATATTCATGGATTAGTTGACCAATCAAATTCAATTGAAGGAATGCATCTACACTCTCCTATAGCCTATAGGGAAGGGAGGGCGACTTCTTCCTTCCAGGTCAGATAAAGAAGAGAGATTCTTGAAGATGTCAATTGGAAGAGTTTGAGTAGGATCATCTTCCAACGATTTGCAGGATCTATTTCTGCCTTCTTATGCTCCTGTATTCTCATCCAATCATTGAAGCCATTCTTATTTAGCCCGCAGCTGAAAGGAACGTCTATCAACCCATCGAGAGAACCAATCTCTGGATCAATTCCCGGCATGTCCTCATAAGCCAAGCAAAGGGATAATGAACCTGTTACGGAGTTCATTGCAAAGTGGCGAGCCCTTACTTTTGCCTGTCCCCAGAAGTTTACTCAGCAAGAGCTCATCAAGATGTGTATGAACAACTTCACTTCAGGCATGACTTGTCATCGATACTCCTGCCCAAAACCTTTAAGGGATTCGACAACTTGTGCACCAAAGCTCACGATGTAGAAGCACATCTTAGCAAACGGCGGTGTCCTACGAAGTACTTGAAGTTGGTTCCGTTACCTTATTAAGATTAAGAAAGTAGACAAATCTCTCTCTTTCTCTATTAGAATCTAAAAGTAGACTTCTTTTTCACAGCCTATATGCGTATGCGGAAAATGAGAGTCCTTACTTTTCTTTCTCTTGTCGGGGCTATCAATTCCGTTCTCTTTTCTCTCTTTACCTCTTCTTTTTTACGTGACTTCCAAATCTTTTATTCTCGGCCATACCAACATGGGAAACCTAGCTTCCCTTCCTTTGAAGTGCATGAAGGGAGGAGTATGAGGAACGTAGTCTATATGAAGATTCAAACAAAAAGAAAAAGGGTCAAACCATATCTTATTGAAAAATCTGACTGAATGAGGAAAAGCTCTTTATGCGGTCTCACTTTACCACCATTTGAAATGCGCGAAACTTCGATTGGTGGAAGCCAGTCCATGAAGATTCTCCCTTTTCTTATGTGCAATTCCCCTCTTTCGGTAAGCATCTAGTATCTTAGCAAATGAACATTTCTCTAAGCTTATCCTATAGCTTATACGTCGTTTGAATGCTGCTTCAAGGATCCTCTAAGGTTTGTTGACGATCCCTGGCTACAATCCCAGGGACATCATAAATAGTACCTGCTACTCCTATTTTTTCTACTTCACATATGGGCTTTATATTCTCTATAGCGTCAACCATAAGTTTTATTACAACGCGTTCAATTCGAGCTGGGCTATGAAAAGTTTGATAAACAATAGCATGAACTCTCGTTCTTTTACCTTCTTTCATGCGAAAGTTGACCAACTTCTTGATCATTTGTTTTTGCTCACCATCCAAGCTCCCCATATAGCTGAGAATTTCCGAGCAATTGGAAGCCGCTTTCGATGATGAGGCCAAAAAATGAATATTACGCAATCATTACTGCCCATCTTTATCAGTCAACTCCCCTATTTCCATCTTTCCTTTTAGAGTTTACGACTCCTCACAGCTTCTTGAACTGAGGGGGAAGGGACCTTAATGACAACAAAAGAAGTGCGTGTATTTCCCGATCAAAGAAGCCCTTTTTCTCACCTTCATTCAACAAAGAAACTTCACGCATGAACTCTCCTCGGGATTAGACTCTTTCTGATAGCCCTTTTGCCAGCGTAGCTTATTGATTGGCACATTAAAGTGGGAAATGAAATAGGAAGTTTGAACAACATCTTTGAAGCTACATCTCCTCATGTCTTCAATAGTCTCACATTTAGGTTAATGGACGGGAAATGAAAGGAGTGTCCAGCCGCTCGACTATAGAGCACTATGAAAGCCTTGTTTCTAGCAAACCAAGAAACAATCGACGATTCCATGCCAACATAGAGGGCTCATAATGCCTATCCTTTGACGACTAGTTTCAGGAAAAGCACAAATGAGAGTGGAATATACAAAACCTGGGAATCCAACTTCGTTGATGGCTCTACCAGAGCACGAAGAGGGACCATTCTTCATGGCCCGTGGTCTTAGCCTACGTGACTAAGAGGGATCATGACCCTCACATTTCAGGAATCCAAAGATGAGATCCTCGAGTTGGCGGCTGCCTGTCGAAAGAAGAGGTCGCCAGGGGAGGGTTTGAGGCTAGTTAGACTTCAAGAGCTGGGTCGTCACGGGCTTGGAATGATTTTGGGTTACCATCATCTGAGTCCCTTCCACACTATGATTTGCCTTTACACACTGAAGATTGCTTTGTCCATGATGGACTCACGCAGATGCTCCAGAAAGCCCCGCTTGTGCTATATCGTTAATGGTTTAATCAGCAGGGCGTAGCAGTGGTGCAAACTGAGAGCCAGTCTTGACTAGTCTTGGGTCCCTAGCAGTACCCTTTCCTTTGGCCTACTTGGGTTATGGGGTTGGTTGAAGATTTAGATTTATAAGTTGGCTGCTCATTTGGGTGTGCCTGTTAGGGTTGGGGACAGGGCAATGCCAATTGAACATGCCAGTTCAATAACAAGAGGAGCAGATCAATAGCCAAAGCGGACCAAAGATCATAAACCAGAGGAAAGATGGTTTTCGGTAATTAGTGATGAATGTGGCGGTCCCTACTATATATTTTGGTCCCGGTTCAGGTTTCAGGTGCCCGTTGCTAGGCATCATACCTATTATACTAAGAAGCATAGACTAGTGACAAAAGATAACCATGAGAGGCCGGGACCAAAAAAGTGAGGTGACTAGGGAACATGTTTGGCTTTCATTTAAAAAGAAACCAATTACTCAACAAAGGAGTAGAAGAAGGTACAGGTACAGCGGGCAGGCTTTCCGACTAATGATAAGAACAGATTAGAGACTAGTTTTAAGATATGAGGCTCTGGAAGAGGGAAGAGAACAACCAACCACCTTCCTCTGTAATTGTTGTAGGCACTGGGCTCCAATCCAAGCCCTTTGGAAGATTAGATGTGTTTGGAGTGCCCTTCACTTCTTTTCTTCTTTTGCCATGAGAAAAGCTGACCGGCTAGCCTATTGTTTATCAGGACCTTATGATGGACGAATCATTGATTGGTTGAGGGGCGCTAATCCCACGCCACGGCAACTAAGACCAAGTCCAAAATCGGGAGCGGGCAGAGATGCAAGCCCTTCGATGTAGAGATTGATCCCATACCTTTCTTTAAAGAACCCAGAGGCTGTGGTGTCTCCAACAGGGCGGGTCCCATGCTTGGTGGCTCTGGATCAGGTAGGTGCGTGTTGGCGGCACGGTTAGGCAAAACAATGTGACGTTTTCTGTAGGACTCCCGCGAGAATGAAATGGAGTCCAAGGAATTCTTCAAAGTGCATGCAGTAGTGTCAAAACTAGCTAGTACTAGTAGTGCCAACCATTAAAAGAAAGAGAAAGAGGGTTCGCCCTTGGCCGTGAAGGAACTCTAATCCTGATGAGAGAATGTGAATCTATGCTGAGACAAATCCCTAATCCATTCAATTAGATGTCGATGCTATCAGCGAAAGCCCAGTGCTTAATGAAGGGGGTTGTGATCCATCCCTATTTCTATCAATTTTGACTTTTCCCCCTTCTCTTTCCGCTTCTGAACCTCTTGGGAAAAGAAGCTTCACTCCGATCCTATTTCTTTCACTGGGTTAAGCGGCCTCACTACTCAGTGAGGATATTGAAGTTTCTACCTCCTCTCCTTGGGCTCAGTCACTAGCTTACAGTAAAGGAAGAAGACCAGCATAAACCACTACACTCTAAATATCCTCTCTCGATATGCTCTTGCGCTTCACAGCACTTTTCTAAGGCTACGAAACTACTATTAGAGAGGTCTATTCCAGAACTTTCAAGAGTTCCACCCTCACAAAGTCAACCCTGATGTCTGTAAAGGCTGTGATCCTAGGTCGTTAAGCTTTTCGCATTGATAGGCTTACGAGATTGTGACGATCAAGGAGTTTATGTTGGATGGTCTGATGGTGTACCCATCAAAGGGAATAAAACAAGGATTGAGGGGCTCACTTTTGAATTAGAAAGAATACCTGATTTGTCCAACGGGCTCTTTATCGCATACCTCTATCAATTACATACAAGGGAAAGCACGCCATGGAAGTGGCCATTTGCAAGCAGCTAGAGCGAGCAAGGAGCGGGCCGAAACTTATGATTTGACGACCAAGTCATTCCTTCTCTCTTCACAAACATAAGTGATGGTTTGTGTAAAGCAAGGGGTCATTATATGAATGTTTCAACTCATAATTCATTTGAGAGAAACAGATGTACAGTTGAGGTTTTTTTAAAAACTTTTTAGCTTATGAGTGTAAAATTTAAGCTTGAAAAATGTCGATGGACTATGACATGAATGTTTCATATATAAGATGCTGGTCATTTGTTTTTCATGTTATAGTAGGAAAAGTCTTGAATTGCTTTGAAATTATCAAAATTCATGTGCTCACTTTTAACCCTGGGTGGCATCCCGATCGAAAAGGAAGTGCGACATCTGTGTCAATTGGATGCTTCCTTGATGAGTAATATGTTGTAAAGCAGTCCGCTAAGTAGGGTGGAAAGAAAATTTTCTTGGTTGCGTTTTGATAATTTCATAATATATTATTGGGATTGCCTGTAGACTCTAAATCTACTACTCATTTTTAAATTGTTTGTTCGCTTAATATCTTATTTATTCCTTTTTATGTTATTTTAGCTATTAGGTTTTGTTGGAATAGATGGACAGGGTATCATCTAGCTGTTAGGGATACTCATGGCTAGATTGGCAAGAGCTGACTTTTACATCTTGCATTGTGTTGCTTCATTTTTTTAATTTTAAAGGACCAATAGACACTAGTTGAATTTCATATACTCTTCATGTAACAATAAATATTAGCAGTTAATTTTAGTTTCAACCACCTTCTACAATTTAAATTAAAATTTCCTCCCTCTAGACATTTAATTTCATTAATAGAAGTTGCCGGAAAGAAAGCAGCAGCTCATGATGAGATGAGATGATCTTCCAATTCAAAATAGCATGTATATATGATCCTATCCTCATCATTGATGTTTTTTTTTTCTTTGATTGGCTTAACATGAAGGGTGTTGTTGTTCAAGCATGCCTAAATGGAAGGGTTTTGTTGTTTAAACATGCCTAAATAGAAGGAAGGGTTTGAGTTTTAATGTTGTGCTCTTTTAGGATGGCATCAAACATCAAGGAATGCCTCAAAAAGTCAACAAGAAATTATAGCTCAGTGAAGTCTTTTTATTGTTATGTGTTCTATGAGCTTCAAGGTGAACAAGCTTTACAAGGAGGAGTCATTTCTTTTCCATTATTTTATTTATCCAACCAACCTCCTGGTTCTTATCTATTAAACCTCATTTCTTTTAACATTTTTTTATTTAATTCTCTTAGCCTTCCACAACTCATCCCTTTATTAAGTAGTAGAGTGATTTTGTGCAGACGTTTTTGAACTGATGTTTCTAAGAACATTTCACCAAATTTTGTAATTGTATTTAACAATTTAATCCTTGATCCTAATCCTTTTCGTGTATTTTTCAAGATCCTTAATGTTTGTTTAAGGATACATGTAAATGAAGGTCAAACTGAGTGGTTGATATATTACCCACCTATTCCCTTCCTTGCTTATTATATTTTATGTCTTATGTTCTAGTCTCAGGCCGAAGCACAATACTGATTATTTCTCATAAGCTCAATTTGGCTATATCTCATCTGCTCATGCTCTCTTCATACATATATTGTATTTTTCTGTAACCAGTCTATTGGGTTCTTTCAATTAAATAAATGTAGGGTAAGAGAGTGCTCTTATAGTTTTTAATTGTTTTTTGTTATTTATATTTTCTACAAAAGTTTGTACTTTGACTATGTTTTGATTATTTTTTCTTCCTCAAGGATTTAGTTATTTGTTTACAGTGGCAATCAAATGATGACAGTCTCCACATCGATATGAGCACCAAATGTCTCGTTGTCTTCATTTTATATCATTATTATCAGATAGAGGTATATTTTTTTTCAAGATCATGTCAAAACTATATAGGCAAAGAATGAACTAACAAAATCGTGGACATTATTAGTTAAAAAGTGTTTTATAAGCAAATATGATTGTGCTTTCTCACTTTGTTGAAAACTTATCGTTTCAACTTCTTACATCAAGTCTAAGCTTTCCTCTCCATCTGTGCTTTTTTTATTGGTTATATATTTTTTTTATTCAATTATGAATTGATATTGATGTGGTTTTATTATGGTTTCATAAATACTCACATGTAGTAAGAATGTCAGAGTGATTTGGACTTTCATTTTTTACAAGGAATTGAGTATTTGTATTGGATATTTTCTTTTTCTAGTTGAGCTATAGTGAAAGTTTAGTTATGCATCCAATGAATGACCTTCTTGACAAGATTCTCCTAGCATTTCTTAAATTTACAGGGAAATGCATTTTGTTTGTAATTAATATGTTTCCTACTTCTATTTTGTTTTCCTTTTGTTCCTTATGTTGCATAAAAATAGGTGTTTAGTCTAATATCCTAATTTTTTATACATGTGAAGTTACAAAAATTTGCATTGCTCTAATTTTGTTTAACCATGTTTTTTTTCTTGTCATAGAAATCCACTACATATTCAATCGTGTTTGGGTTTGAATTGCATGCTTTTTAGGATCCCATCATCATTCCAGGGGATGGTCTAAAATTGGACAAGGAATTTCAATTGTTAGCGCTAGGGTTTGAGTTTTAATATCGTCACAACTATTGCATTTTTCCATAAACTAATCTCTTGAAAAAAAATTGAATATTTATTTTATTTTTTATTTTAAGTTAAAAAAATTGGTGTTTTTAGATCATTTTGATGTGCTGATGTCAAACATAATTTTTAAAAAATAAAAAAAAATATTATTTTAATATGCTTTTGAACAAAAAACACTTTAAAAAACAACCTCAATCACACTCCCAAATAGACACTTTGATTTTTGTTATTGTTATTTGTAGTGTCTATAATGGTTTGTACTTTCATTGTGCTTTGGATGTGTGTTTCCTTTCTTATTCAAGGATCATGTTATTTGTTTCTATGGCAATCAAGTGATAACGATGGTCTCCACAACTATCTCAGTACCAAACATCTCGTCCTTTTCATTTTATGTGATTATTCTCGGATGTGTGTGTGTGTGTGTGTGTAATTATCCCTTTTTTAAAGGACATCCTATGAGGTGTTAAGTATGAACTATTTGAAGTAGGATGATTATTTCTTAAATAGAGTTTTCTAAGGTTTCCTATGAATATCTCTTTTCGATTATTTTTTTACTTGTTATGCCTCCATGTAAAATTTAACCTTCCATTTTTTTCTACATTTTTTTTCTTTTGCTTATTACATCTGTTTTTTAAGATGAGGATTTTCTTGACAACTTTCAACGTATTGTCTCTTTAAGTTTTATAAGCTTAATTCTGATGAAAATTTATAGTTTCAACTTCTTACATCAAGTCTGAGATTTTCTTTATGTCTGTGCTCTTTTTTTAGCTTATGTTTGGGTTTTTGTTGAACTTATGAGCTAATATTGATGTGGTTTTATTGTGGTTTCGTAAATAACCACATTGAACAATATTGTAAGTTCCATAAGGATGTTTTCTTTGATCACAAATGAAAGTTTCTTGCAGATAGTGTTTGATTTTGTTTAGTAAGTACTTGAAGTGCTCTAAATTTGATATGCTAATTTCCTTTCTGCTTACATATATACGAAAATATGTTAGTTACAAATTACAACTTAGTTCTCATTGCTCATATTTTTTTCTTGCAAATTTGCCTGGTTAGTTGCTTTGCTAGTAGGACAAAGCTCAAATGAATTTATAAATGAAGCATTTTATTTTTCTTCTTGTCTTTGTAATGTTATAAATATGCATATTTATCCTAGGATGGTACCATGTTGGCATTCCCATTCAAGAGTTTTCTTAAATCAAATTTGTTATTCTTGAACTTCCTTGAAACCTTGATTTTTGATAGGTGACTCGAGAGTCCTTGGTGCTTGATGATGCTTTAAATGAGCTTTCTTTACAAGCTTATATACTCTTCCCTTCAAAATAGTTTACCATGCTTCTTTGTTGATTGCAGCTGACTGATCAACTTCTTATTGGGATACTATTAAGAGCTTGAGTTTTATGATAATAAATGAATATAAAATGAAGCATTTATGGTATGTAATGACTAGTTTTACACCTTCCCTCTTCCATAAATTGTTTCGATGCACAATGATGCTTTCTCTGGTAATACCTGGGATTAGTTAATGGTTGTGCAATCTTAGATATTCTTGCAAAGTGGTTTTTTTTGTGTGCTCTAATTTGTGCTGGAAGTAATTGGTTATTTTAAAGTTAGCTTGGTCAAATAAGATGCAAATATCATATTTGTTAGATTTCAAAATTAGTAACACTTATTGATAAGTTTTTTAAAGTACAAGCACTAAATGTCAAACTAAAATTATATTGCATTTTCAACAAAAAAAATAATAATACATTTTTATATAATTATGTATTTGGATGCATTCAATAATAAATTTATATATTTAGAGTCATATATTATACTTAGTAAAAAAATAAGTATAATAATAAGAATAATATAGATTATGATAATAGAAAGAGAACATTCTTATTTCACATAACTTTGTAATTATATATCAGTTAGTCATCCTCTTAACAATGCACTTATTTGTAAGCACATGTATATAAATGCCGCTTGTATCAAAAGTCATAATACATGTAGATTGAGATGAACTCTGATAGGTTTAAATGAACCTAAAATAATGATAATCGAATATAATAAGATAATGATGTATGAAGGTATCTAGACATCCATATATAGAATGTATAATTTTATAACACTTCTTATTGGATGTCTATTGTAGTCTTACACATTGAAAACTAACTCATTAAAAACCTTACCAAAAAAAATCAATGGTAAAAAACTTTAGTTAAGGAAAAAAGAATGAAGTGTGTATTAACTCTCCCTTATCAATGTATCTCTTTAAATCCTTAAATTTTTGCATTCTAATATTAAGTTGCAATCCCTTAAATGTTATGGTTGGTAGTGTTTTACTGGAAAAAAGTGCTAGATTATCTTTTGAGTGAATTTATTGGACATCAATGTTACCACAGTTATCAAGTTCATGTGTGAAAAGAATTTTAGTGAAATGTGTTTTGCTCTATCTCCTTTGATGTATCATTTTTTAGTTGAGTTGTACATGCATTATTGCTTTATACAAAATGATTGGAGGTTCTTAGTTAGAGGATAAACCACATGTTTCACAAATATATGGAATCATGAATCTAAACCACATGTATTCTCATCTTTCCTTATTAATTGCAAGTATTTTAGCATGATTAAATGAAGTGACAACTAATATTTGCTTTGTAGATTTTTATGATATAGCAATATTATCACACATAAAGAGATAACTTGTTTGAGATCAACTTTTATGGGGATCAGATAAATATCCGGCATCATCATAGCCAACTAACTTATTATTAGTATTATTTGAATAAAATAAGTTTATATCCATATCTCCTCGCAAGTAAAAAAAAAAAGCTTAATTTCTTTCCAATATCATTGGGTAGAAGAACTATTTGCTTGTTTTCTTTTTTTATGATTTTTAGCTTTAGAACCAATTGGTTTATCATGCTTTTAGTGTGCCTTATATTCATTTGCTATAATTTTAATGGATTGTCCTATTAGGACTTTGGTCCTAGTTGGAGCATTTACAAGTGATATATATGATATTTAATTACTTCTTTTGAGTTAGTGAATGGATTTGGTAACTAATTTGTCATTATGTCTTACAAAGTATATTTTGAACTTTTTGTTTATTTTTTTTATACGAGGATCAAAATTCAATAATGACGATGCATTTCATGTAATATTTTTATCCAACTGTTTAATTTCTCCTTCTACTTCTGAGAACATAGTCATCAAAATGACAATCAACATAACATGATGTAAATGAATCGTTTGTTTAGAATTCAATGTATTTAATTATTTATGGGGACTCAAACTCAATAAATATTCTCAACCTCCCTTAAGGATTCATCTTTGTGAGTTATTGTGGATAAATTGAAATATGTACCGCATAACCAAATATTTTTTTGATGAGAAATATGACTCATTACCAAAAAATAAATGTAAAGGAGGGAATTTGTGATATGGTATTGGCCTAACGTGTATAAGTGTTGTTGCATGAATAATAGTGTGCTCCCAAATAGAGACAAGAAGTTTTGTTCTCATGAGTAATGGTCTTGCAATTGACATGAGGCATTTGATAAATGATTCACGAAGACCATATTAAGTATGAATATATGCAATAAGATGTTTAATGTTTATCCCAAGTGACATTCAATAATCATTAAATGCTTGAGATTGTAAAGATGAATAATTTGATTATGTGGTTGGGAAATTGTGCTCATAATTTAATAATTTGAGTAAATAATCTTGCAAAAGTTATGGTACAAGTTGATAATAAACATACATGTTACCATCTTGTAGATACATCTACTAAAACCATAAAATATTTAAATAGTTCATGTGGAGAGGAATGGGCCACAATATCACATTGAATGTGTTCCAGATATCTTGGTATTTCAATTTCAATTTTAGTTGGTGAAGGTTAACGATTAATTTTTCTTAAGAACAAGCAGCGCATGAGAATCCCTTAAATTGAAGAATCTTTTGGTTCTTTAATGTATGACTCTGAATTCTCAATAATTTTTCACATTAGTATTGATCTAGGATGGTCCAACTATTGATCTATGATGGTCCAATTGATCATGCCAAATAATAAAATTATTTGGTTCATTGACCTTTTGGTTCATTATTGCATTGACTTCAATTGTTTTAATACTTGTATATTATAATCATTTACATTAAATAAGTCAATATAAAAGAAAGCAATTGTATTAATACTTGTATATTATAATTAAGTAAGCCAATATGAAAGAAAAAAAACAAAATACATAAAAATGTACTAGAATAAAGAAACACTTACAAGATTAACATAATCTTGAACTAATTATGAGGGGTGAGCATTTTTGGTTCGGTTCTGTTTTTGTCTATAAAAACAATCAAATCAAAAATATATTTTTATAAAATAAAATAAACCAAATCAAACCTAGTAAAACCTAAACATTTATGGTCCAAAGTAGTTTAGTTTTTATGTTTAAAAATGGAGAAAATCAAAATTGTTTTTTGGGTTTTTCTTATGGGCTTTTAATGGGCTTACAATTAATATTAATAAAAATTGATTTCTTACCACTAAATATTATTTTGTATTAAATTTTTTATATTAATATAGTGTTTATTAAGTTTTTTGACTTTATAATACTATTCTTTTATTTTGTTTAATTAAGTATGAGTCACAACAATTTAAATTACACACATGAGCAACTTAAAATTTAAAATAACAAAATATTGTCTTCAAACAGCTTTAAAATAAACAAGCACTATTAACATATAAAAAAATAAAAGAAATTCATCAGATTTTGAACTAATTATCATCCACTGCTAGATATCACTTTCCACCAAATTCTACAATAAAAATAAAAATAAAAATGTTTGATTAATAAATCATAAAGTAAAGGTACAAGTATATAAAAGAATTACCTAATTCAAGGTTTTCATAAGTTTCATGATCATTTATCAAGGTTGTAACATCAAATGGGATTGATCCATGATACAACCAATTTTGACAACAAATAAGTGCTTCAACTATTGTTAGAGATACAGAACTTTGAAATTAGTTGAGTATACGACTGCATGTGTTAAAAGTTGATTCAAAATCAATTGTGGATGTAGGAATAACTAAAACATGTTGTGCAATATTCGAAAATATTTTATATTTTAGAGCATTACCCTTCTGCCAACCTAAAATATTTGATTTATCATCATTAGGATTCTCACAACCATCAATCAAATACTTCTTAACCTCATTTTTAGTTTCTTCGTTATCTTTCTCTTGTAAATGTCTTTTGAATGGAGTCAAAGTATTAACATCTACTTTCATATCATTGTAATCAATATCATTAACATTATGATTATGCTATTATCATCATCCATTTAATCATCTTTTAAATAGAACTCATAAAGGCTTACCAAATGATCTTTCACCTTTTTTGTTAGAAATTGTGCTTTATCATAATCATACAACAAACCAAAACAAAATTTCACATATTTCAACTTAAGACATGGATCTAAACCATTAGCCACATACAATATAAAATTTTGATTTGCATCACAACCCCAATACATCTCAAACTTCAACATCATTTTCATCGCCATTCCACTTAAGATTATTTCTACTTTTACACAATTTAACTAGTTTGTATGCATGTAAATTAATTCATTGAAGAACAAATTTGATGTCACATGTGATGAGCCAAAATATTTTAATGTAACCATGTAAAACATCTTTAAGAACTTGACCAAAGTTCTATCATTTTCCCAATCATCCAACCAGGTTGCTTTATTTTTTTTATATTTCTTTTTAGATCAACCTCTAAAAAGTAACTCATATACCTAGATTCACTCTCACCTAACCTTAGAGACATATTTTCATTTTTTTCAGTAGCATTTAACATAAGATAAGTTGAATTCCATTGAGTGGCAACATCCAAACACAATAATTTCTTACACTCTATATGCAATTTTTCTACATAATTTTAAAATGCAAGTTGCCTAGTAGGTGAAGATCTCACAAACCTTGTTGTATTTCTAATCTTGAGAATTCTTTTATGCAATTCCACTCAATATCAATCCAATGAGCTATTAAGGACATATAATTATTGTTTTGGATTGTTACTCATGTATCTGTTGTTAAGCAAAATTGTTGACCCCTTAGAGCTATCTTTAATTTTTCCTTTTTTTCAACATAAATTTTCACACAATATCTCATAAAAGTGAAATGAGCAGGACTGTCAAATCTACGTTGTATGGTCATAAAAAATAATTTAAATCCCTTACCCTCCATAAAATTAAAAGGCAACTCATTAACTATAACAATTTTTCATATAGTGCTTGTCTATATTCATCATAATTATAACCTATTGTCTTAAGAGTGTCCATATTTTGATCTTCCAATACAGCCTTTTATTTCTTATGCTCTAATACCAAAATTATTTACTTCTTATCAACCATAAAATGGAACTTCTTACATACTTTCAAATGACACCACATATTACTTGTTCCATTGAGAATAGTATGACATGCATAATCTTTTCCACAATAATTACATCCTGCTCTGTGGAATTTAGGATCACCATCAATTCTTGTAAAATGATTCCAAATTTATAATTTTTATATCATCAATATTTTTTTTCTTAATGTAAGGACTTGATGTTGTGTGCTTTTATCATTTGTGGCAGATCAAATAGTGGTTGATGTAGGAATAGTGTTTGAAGTTTTGGGCATTAAAAGTTGATGTTATGGTAGTGTTAGTGGATGAAATAATTTGGTTTTAAAGGTTTTCCATCTTTAATTACCAAATGAAAATGATAAACATGTTACCCTTGAATAAACTACTTGAAGAATACGCATGTCAGGTTTAATTAATTAAACTACTGCAAAACAAATCACAACCATACACATAATCTCAACAGTCTAAACATCCACTACCTCCAAGACTTTCATTATTTAATAGTAACAATCAAAGAAACTAGTACGTGTAATATAAATACAGGATAATTTCTTTGGCCAGAAGGTGAGCAAGGAAAAAAACAAAATTAACATCTAATGGCTCCAAGACTTTCATCATTTATGTACAGGTATATTTTTGTATTAACTCTAGTGCCTATGCTTGCTATGTAAATAACTAAAGTACTAAAAAATTCATATGCTTTGTGTTTTAAGTCGCAGATTCAAAGAAAAAAAATATTTCTTCTTTATGAAAAACTATTTTTGCACTTAAAAGAGCTACAATGTTTAAGCAAGACTAGGTTAACGCAACAACACATTCTCAACTTCTTCTTATAAAATTGTGCACAACAAAATAATTGCAATCATAACTCTAGTCTTTGGGCAAGCAAAACATTCAATTCCTCCAATCTCATTTGCTTGCATTTCCAATTAAAAAATTCTCTACACACACATATCTTCTACAAAATCCCACCAGGCAACAACAACAAAGAGATGCATATCATGAGCTTTGAGGATACACAAGATCTGGTTCCCAATAACACTCTTGACTTGAGCAATACCGTGAGAGTAATGAAAAATGACACCAGTCTAAGATGGAGTCAAACCCTTCTTTGCGAGATGTAGTTCTCAGTAACATCACCTATTGGTGGAGAAGTAAATTATTTCTGATTTGAATAATCGAGATGTAAAATTATTTGAAGTTGTAGAAGAGATGGTGTAACATACCATTTGTAAAAAAAATGTGATAATCCTTGTCTTTCTACAGTAACTCTTGGCTCAATCGGCTATCTTAGATCAATGGTTGTAACAGGAAATAGAGTACAAAATCACAGAGCTTGTCTCTGTGATGAATGATGAGTACAAATAAGAGGTGTGTGGTGAATTATAAAGGAAGGGTATGATTGCAGATTATAGAGTAACTCTATGATGACTAATAGAGATTATGTTTCTTGGTTTAATTGATGGTTATTGAATGCATGTTATAGAGTGACAAAGGGAAGGAGGGGGTCAAGTTTAGGCATTTAGGAAAGAATAAGAAAGTTAAGTGACGTGAACCTCGTGATCATGCAACCCATAATCAAGAATGAGATTTGATCCCGGAAAGCCGAAATAGGTCTGATAGGAGTGTGACACAATGGAAACCTGGCCCAAGGCACCAATACTATTGGAAGGAGTAGAATGATGTCATGAAGCCAGTTAATCTTCGATAAGTTAGATTTAGTTCGTTCAAGAACTAAAGAATGCAAGAATCACTGTCACACATAAAACTAAAAAGTTTCATAAGTAAAATTCATCAATGGTTGCTGAAATTTAGCTAGCATGAATTTAAATAGTCTTTTAAAAACTAACCAGTAAGGCTTATTTATAGCCTTCCATCCAGCTCCTTAATCCTGGAAACAAAAGGAAAAGGTAGTCACCATGTTGTTTCCAAGTTGTAGTGTTTGTCTTCTTTGTTGTGTTCAATTCATGGCCCAAATAAGGTTGTATGGGACCTCTTTTACACATGGATAAGATGTATTAGGATCACCTCTTGATACTCTAGTGGTCCTAGTAATTCTGACTTGGTTGAAACCTTCAAAACTACAAATCAAGTCTTTGAACATGTAATGGATCCTTGTCGGTATTTATGGGCTGGCTCACATCATTAAGTTTTCTATTTATAGTTCATTTTGCCAGGTTTATATTTAAATGGTTTGATTTGGTGTGCTTTACTTGGTTTTAGCCTTATAGAACCAATTTCAAACCGAACCGATAATTTTTTCTGAAAATTATAACTGACTATTTTGTTATTTTTACTGGTTCAGTTCAATTCAATTATTATTTTTTTGCTCACCCCTTCTAATTATTATTGTTATTATTATTATTGTTATTATTATTATTATTATTATTATTATTATTATTATTATTATTATTATTATTACAATAAATATCAACTTTTTCATTAATTTACTCAAAACAAATTAGTAATGTCAAGTCTCGTAAAATTCAAAAGGTTCAAACAATTATCATCATTATCTTGATGTGGGTGAGAAAAAAATTACTTCTATGTTTTTTTTTTCTTTCAATGATGATTGATATAAACCAACAAGATAATTGGCCATATGATAGGCAAGAGACCAATGCCTTTTAATAACAATAGAGATTATGATAATGGAGAAAAGACACTCTTATTTCATGAATCTTTATAATCATATCACCTATCTATCCTTTCAACAATACACTGATATGTAGGCAGATGTATATAAATACTGATATATCAAAAGTCATAATAAATATAGATTAAGATGAACATGGATATATTCAAATAAACTTAAAATAATTATGAATGAATGTAAAAAGAGATGTATCTAGACATCCACATATATAATGTATAGTTTATAACATACATTTACTTGACTGAAATTAAAATGAAATGTTAATGTATATATGACTAACAAGCCAATATGATAACATGTTGATTTTATAGCCATATAAATGTGTGTTTAAGAAAATCTACTAGAAACACTTAATTAGAAAAAAAAAAGATTAAAAAACTCATACATTTAAATAGCAAAAACAAAAATTTAATACATTCAAATTGAATATACTAGAAAATTCATTTATAAAAAACATTATCAACTATTTTATTTAAGCTTGGAAACCTACAAAAAGCTTTCATTTCATCCCAAACACAAGCAATTTATACAGACTCAAGAAAGTGGGGCATGAACATATAACTTGGGTCTTACTAAAGCTCTAATTTTGAACCATCCTTATTTTTGGTAAGATAGTAAATTTAACGGTACAACTACTAATATTAGAGTAGTTATTTTATAAGTTTTTTTAAAAACAAATATAAAGAGAAGAGAGAATTAAATTGATGACACATCAAAAATATAAAAATATTTTTAGAATTTCTCTTTACTACTTGTGTGAGTTTCTTTCTTCAAAATATAAACTCCATTTAAAGAACTACTAGTATGTAATTAGTTACTCCATATGCATCGTAAAGCAATTTGTTTGTTAGGGTTTGCTAGGATGCCATTAGTTACTCCATATGCATCATAAAACAGTTTGTTTGTTAGGGTTAGTTATACAGCAAAACCATTAATTAACCAATGTTAAGGAATGATAGAAATTCATAATATGAATTAAAGTTTTGTTTTAAGTATTAGTTCTAATTTCCATAGGTGAATGTTACTTGCAATGAAAAGATTGTTGTCTTGATAAGTTTGGGTTTTGATTCATTGTTTAATTGCGGCCATAGTTTAGATAATCACCAACCAAACCCTGAATCGCATAACATAAAACATAAAAATCTAAACTAAAATGTCCTCGTGGGATCAACCCTTTGCTTCCTTTATACTATCTTGTGTGTTTTGTTTTAAGTTAGGGTAATTATTCACGCGGTCGTGACATCGCAACAAATTTTGGTGTCATTGTTAGGGACATGATTTTAGTTGATTCTTGTGTTGTGCTATGATTTATTCTAATTGATGTGATTTTTATTTATAAAAAAAAGAGAAAACAAATTTTTGCTTGTCATGGTACTATTAATTTATGGCAACAGTATTGTTCAAAATAGATTTTTTGGTGGAATTATGTATCGGCCTTTTGTTTATAAAGCAAAATGATGTTCTGCGTAGAACTAGTTGCCTTTTTACTAGACCCACCCTATCGAGGCCAAATTTCATCGTTTTTTAGGCTGTTCGACACTTTTATTTTTACAGCATAGGATTCTCATACCTATTACATTGTTTTCGATCTCTTGTGTGCTTGGTTTTTTTTAGTTTTCTTTATGATTTATGCATGTAACCCATTCTACTAACCATAATCAAGTGCAGGTTGATCTCAAAATAGAAAACACTTTATGCAGGTTACAAAAGGAAGATCACACAACATCATGGCTAATGCACGACAATAAACTCTCAAGAAGCTTACTACTCTAACATGGAAAACCAACCATTGTGCATAACACATAGACAATAATGTGAACTCTATACTCAAATCTCATTTTGTACATTTGCTACCAATATTCAATGGTCTTGTAGAAGAAGATCCTCATACTCATCTCAAGGAGTTCCATATGGTTTGTGTTGGCATAAAACCGAATGGAGTGGATGAGGAACAAGTTAAGTTGAAAGCTTCCCTTTCTCTTTAAAAGTGGTAGCAAAGACATGGTTTTTTTCTATTCTCCCAGGTTCCATTGACACTTGGAAAGGCATAAAGAAGATTTTCCTTGAAAAGTATTTCCCATCATCTCGAGTTGCCAACATAAGAAAAGAAATATGTGGGATTCGATGATCTCATGGAGAGACACTCACGATAAGCTATTGTGCATTAGTTCTTTTTTATCCAAAATGCCCACCATAAGAACGAGAATGATAAAAGGTGAGAAATATTAAAAGAACCTCAATTATTGATGCCACCATATTTCTTGTTTTACCATAAAATAACACTTTTAATAGTTCAATACAAGGTTAGTTTCAATACACCTTTTTAAAATCAAAGATAAATTTTCTAGATATTTATTAAAAGAATCACCATATACCATGAAATCATATATAAGAACCTCAATTATTGATGCGACCATATTATTTGATAGTTTTATACATATTTAACTAGTGTTTTGTATATGTTTTGTGTATAAAATGCCTTGATATCCCTTGTTTTATGTTTTGAAGGCATTTTTGGATGAAAGATGCAAAAAGGAGGTAATTGGAGCTAATTGACATATTTGACCAAAAAGCATTCTCCTATATGCATATGTACCAAATGGACAAGTAAATGTAGTATTTTCTTTATTCGTAGGATTAACAATAATCTGATTGTATACACTATAACCATCAAGAAAACGATAAAAAGATTTACCTACTAGGCGTTTAAGCATTTGACCCATGAATGGTAATGGGAATTAATCTTTGTGTAACAAGATTTAGCTTTTTGTAATCAACACATATTCTTTATCCACTTCAATTATATCTCATATCAAGAATACAAAAGTCACATGAAATAATCAAACTATCAATCTTGACTAGAAGAATTGCAAGGACCATTGGAGTATCAAGAGGAGAACCTGGTATATCCTATTCATGTGCAGTAGGGGTCCGGTACAACCTTATTTAGGCCATGAAGTGAGGACAACAAAGGAGACAAAAGAATCCTTATACAACTTGAAAACAACACGGGTGACTACCTTTTACTTTTGTTTATAGGAATAAGGGGCTGGATGGAAGACTATAAATAAGCCTTGAATCAGCTCTATAATATTTTACTTCTCTTCTTCTCATGGTAGAACATGAATATAATATTATGGGTTTTATTTAATTTTGTTAGCTAGAGCCCAAGGCTTGTTTTGTCTTAATTAATATTTTATTTTTAGTTAGGATCCAAGGCTTGTTTGGATTAAGTAATGGGAAAAAAGTATGGGGTTTTGGGCCAGTTTTGAGTGGACATCTTTTAAGTCCATATAAAGGTCCGTTAGGGTTACTTTTTCATGAACTATATAAACTCATATAAGCTGAATTTTGGCAACCATTGATGAATATTACTTTTGAATTTCTCAGTTTTATGTGTGAGTGATTTTTACATTCTTTAGTTCTTGAACGAATTAAATCTGACTTATCAAAGATTAGTTGTCTTTGTGGTGTCATTCTACTCATTTCAATAGTGTTGGTGCCTTAGGGCAGGTTTTCATTATGTCACACTCCTATCAGACATATTTTGGCTTTCTAGGATCAAATCTTAGTCTTGATTGTGGGTTGTGTGACCACGTGATAACGAGATTCGCATCAATAAACATACCTAGGTCTATAAGCAAACAACAAACAATTGCTTATCCGGTGGTATTTTTACACTTCTATGCACAATAAAATAATCATATCACTTTCATATAAGATAAAAACCAAGAGTTCCTGCGGGGTGTTTATGGCATTTCACATTTTTCAAAACAATATAAATACAAATATGTCATTAGAAAAGACAGTATTAAAGAGTTGACTATAGAGATGTATAGGTAATTTGACATTTTTATTTTCTTTGGAATACTGTGGACACGTCTAACTGATATCTTGACAATTTTCTTTCTCATGCTCTCTTCAGGCGACATATGCGCGGTGACTTGCAATGATGAAAATTGTCCATCCAACTTCCTCATGGTGGTGTGTGTGGCCTCCCACGGTGGCCAAAAATATGATGGTGGTTGGTTGATCTTTCCCCCTCTTTTCTCTCTCCTGTAGCCTAAATAACATGAAAGTCCATATGGTTTATGATGTTTTCATTTTAGTCATTGATCTTTTGATTGTTTTGTATGATCTTGATTTTTGTGATATAAGTTTTGATTTGTTTTAATTTTTTTGTTCAATTGAAATTGATCATATGTTTCATTTTCATTTCGGTCCTTTAATATTTTTGGTATATAAGTTTAATTTTTTTCATTTTTATCCTTCGATAAAAATTTATCATATATTTTGTATTCATTTCGGGCCCTACAGATTTATTTTTTTATTGATTTTAATTTTTTTATATATATATTTTTGAAATAGTCTCTATTTTTGTCCATGTTTATATGTATATGCTTAGTTTTTGTTTTTAAGTTTTATTATTTTTTCTTCTGTTGAGTTTGTATTTTTTTATTTAGTCCTTAAATTTTAATTTTTATTGGTGAACATTTCAAAATTGATATTTTTTTCTCTTTATTTTTATTTTTTATTTAGTCTTTAAGTCAAAAGATTTTTTTAAGCTAAAAATATTTATTTATTTATTATTATTTTTATTTGCTCTTTTGTTAAAGTTTTTAGGGTTTTTTTTTTATTCTTCAAAGCAATTTTGTGTTTTCCATCATTCGTGCAATAATAATAATATTTTTTTTTCTCGATTACTCTTTTGTTAAAGTTTTTAAGTCTCATTATTCCTCGGGTAATTTAATAACTTTTATTATTTTAGTAATAATAATAATAATAATTTTAGGTGTTCTAATCATGAAAATAATAGTGACAATATTAATCATAATGATAATTGCAATTGTAATTTATTGTAATGGTTATAATGCTTATGGTGTCAATAATTATGAATTTGATGGTAATAATTACAATAACTCATAAGATAATATAAACATATCAATAATGACAAAAACCATTCTAATATTGATAATAATACTAATTATAATTTAAATGATATTAATAAAAATAATGGTGTTGGTTATCGTAATGATTATTGTCATAATAATGACAACGATCATAGCTATAATGATGGTGACAATGATAAAATTGTGAATAATAATTAGAATATTAATTATTTACAATAATGGTTATAATAAAATCTATAATAATTGTGACAATTTAACAATCATGAGAATAACAATGAGAATAATAATTCATCAATCGATGTTCTTTTTGTTAAAAAATGACTTGTTGCAGTTTTTAATGTATGATATTTCAGATCTCATATGACATAAACAAAAAAATATACAAACTCACATGTAGACAAAATGGGTGAAAAAATTATGTCAAATTATCTACAATGAAAAAATATGCGAGCCACTTTCCCTACACTTCGCCATAGTGAGAATCAAATTTTTTAACATTTAAAAAAATATTAATGATTATAGATATTTTTATGAAGACATCTAAGCAAAATAATCAACCTACAAAACTTTTGATTATTTAGTGTTCTATATACTTATTTTATTATGGATAAGACATTTAAAATAATGATAATCATTATTTTAAGGTATTTTTTCTTAAGAATATGTGAGATTGATTATATGTTTTGATATTTGTTTAATATTAACAACTTAATATATATATATATATATACTAAGCTTAATTTTAAATATAAAATTAATTTAATCTTAGTGTTTTGAAATAACTTTAATATAATAATATCAAGAATAAATCTTAAAAATAATTTAATTTCTTTTTAAATAAAAATTAATTTAAACTAAAAATATACAAACCACACATAGGCAAAACAGATGAAAAAACACAAAGATAACAAATCACTAACAACAAAAGATTTACTATACATGATAAGAGAGAGTTTCACTTTCATTTCACATCACCAAAGTTAAATTTAATCTGTTTTTTAATACAAGTTGCATTTAATACAAAGACAAATAGCAATAAAATTAAAAGTCAAAACTAAGAGAATATATATATATATATATAAATACGAATAAAAAAAATAAGAATTATCCTAGAATGAACAAAAAAACAAAAGGATCTAAACTAAACCAAAAAAAAAAAATTATAACATATACTAAAAATGGTGAGGTTTAGTTACTTTTCATTGTGAGACAAATCACTATGAATTACAATAGTGTTGCTCAGTTTTTTGTTTAGTTCGAGTTGGTTTGTTTCGTTCAGGTTGCTAGTTTACTGATTTTTTATATTTCTTGCATAGTAAAATAACCATTATGTCCCTCTAAAAAGACAAGAAAACAGGTACTGTCGAGAAGGGTGTCACGGCAATTGCATATTTTTTGTTCAATTCCATCCAGTCTGGTCACCAATTTATTGATTTTTTTTATATTTCTATGCACAGTAAAAGAATCATTCTATCCCTAAAAAAATAAAAATCAACACCTGCCAAGAGGGGTACTACAGTAATTATATATTTTTTGAAAGTAGCTAAAAACTAATCTGCCCCCAAATAAAACAAAATTGAAGAGTTAGTTGTAGTGGTGTTATGATAATATACTTTTTTAAAAAAAAATATTTTCCTCCGAATATTGTAGGCACCTCTAGACAGTATTCGGCCTCTTGCCCTTTTTCATAGAAGTATGTTGCATTGTCCAATGGCAGAAAATATCTATCCCGCGTCTCGGCAGATGCACTGCCATTTCCAATTCCTTATAGAATGACACATGGCCTACCACAGTGGCCAGGGACGAGACGATGCATGGTTGAACTTTCACCATAAACTACACGTCAGCTTCCTGGTTTTATGGTTGTTTCATTTCAGTCCATTCACTTTGAATTGTGTTGTATGCTCCTTACTTTTGTTATTTAAGTTTTGATTAGTTTCAATTGTGTCCTTTGATTGAAATTGATTATATATTATGTTTTCATTTAAGTCCTTATTCTTTCAATTTTGGGTTTTGTTTTAAATCCCTTAATATTTTTGGTATAGAAGATTTGATTTTTTCAATTTTGTTATCTGATTGAAATTAATAATATATTTGATTTTCATTTAAGCAATTATACTTTTAATTTTTTTTATTTTAATTCCTTTATTTTTTATATTTCTTAAATAGTGCTTATTTTTGTCCATGTTTATATAAATGTGCTCTTATTTTTTGTTTAATTTTTATTATTTTCTCTTTTGTTGAGATACAATTTTTATTATTATTAAATCTGACTTATCAAAGATTAGGTGTCTTTGTGGTGTCATTCTACTCATTCTAATAGTGTTAGTGCCTTAGGGTAGATTTTTATTATGTCACACTCCTATCATACCGATTTCGGTTTTCCATGATCAAATCTCAGCCTTGATTGCAGGTTGTGTAACCACGTGATAATGAGATTCGCATCAGTAAACATACCTAGGTCTATAAGTAGACAATAAAAAATTGCCTACATGGGGGTATTTTTGCACTTTTGTGCACAATAAAATAATCATATTACTCTTATATAAGATAAAAACCAAGAATTCCTATGGGGTGTTTATGGCATTTCACATTTTTCAAAACAATATAAATACAAATATGTCATTAGAAAAGACAGTATTGAAGAATTGACTATAGAGGTATATAGGTAATCTGACATTTTTATTTTCTTCAGAATACTGTGGACACATCTGACTCATACGCTGACAATTTTCTTTCTCATGCTCTCTTCAGGTGACACATGCGGTGACATGTAATGATGAAAATTGTCCATCAAACTTCCTCATGGTGGTGTGTGTGGCGTCCCACGGTGGAAAAAACGTGATGGTGGTTGGTTGATTTTTTCCCCTCTTTTCTCTCTCCTGTTGCCTAAATAACATGGAAGTCCCTTTGGTTTATGGTGTTTTCATTTTAGTCATTGATCTTTTGATTGTTTTGTACGATCTAGATTTTTGTGATATAAGTTTTGATTTGTTTCAATTTTTTTGTTCAATTGAAATTGATCATATGTTTCGTTTTCATTTCGGTCCTTTAATATTTTTGGTATACAAGTTTAATTTTTTTTTTTAATTTTATCCTTCGATAAAATTTGATCATATATTTTGTATTCATTGCGGCCCCTATACATTTGTTTTTTTATTGATTTTAATCTCTTATTTTATATGCTTAGTTTTTGTTTTTAATTTTTATTATTTTCTGTTTTGTTGAGTTTGTATTTTTTTTATTTAGTCCTTGAATTTTAATTTGTATTGGTAAGCATTTCAAAATTGATTTTTTTTTCTTTTTTTTTTTATTCTTCAAGCCAAAAGATTTGTTTAAACTAATAATATATATTTTTATTTTTTCATTTATTTTATTTTTTTGTTTGCTCTTTTGTTAATTTTTTAGTTTTTTTTATTTTTCAAGGAAATTTTGTGTTTCCATCATTTGCGCAATAATAATAATAATTTTAGTTTATTCTTCTTTCTTTCTATTTATAACCTCTATTTTTATTATTGTTAACTTATATTTCATTCTTATTTCTAGTTTATCATTTATTTTCTCATTTGGATCAATAATCTTTACAGCGCTTGTGGCTTTCTTGATTCACTTTACCACTATTATGATATATTTAAAATGTTGAACAAGGGAACCCCTATTAAATGGTAAAGGGGTTTTGATGTATTGGAGAATAAATTAATTATTTATTTCCAGTAACGGTGGGTCGACTTGTGCAACCTTGTCTCGCCACCTCTAGGCATATTCTATAATAGATACTTTGTTTATCGTCTCCATTAACAGTAAAATAAATTTGTAGTTGGCGATATCCATGTTAAAATTATAATATTTTATAAATATAACAACCAAATATTTCCACCTATTAATCTTGGTATTGTTAATCCTTATATATCAAGCTAAGGCATCACCACTAAGGTTGTATTGAAAAAAATATATAACGAGTTTCTCATCATAGACAACTTCTATAGTGTTACAAATTCTATAGTGTTATTATATTTGTATCGCTTTTATTGGGCTGTGTAAATTAGACCCTTCTATCACTCTCATATTTTCTTCTACAGCTACATATTTCTTATACCCTCTTCATCTATGGTCAACTTTACCACACGGGTAGTCTCATTGGAAAAATAAGTCAAACATATGGGTAATGACCTATAAACCGAGATTCCAAAGATGTTTAACTAAGTCTTATATTTTATAGATTGAAGGGAGTTGTAGCTGTCATATGAGTTGTTATTGCTAATTTAATTGTCAGGGTTTTGATGGATTTTACCCTTAATTCTTGCTCAAGTAGATAAGTGAGCATTCCAACATATTCTTTAAGGATTTTCATCTGTTTTTTTCTCTATTGTTTATCCTTTTAGTAGACCCATTCATTATCGTCCATCAATTTCTTTTAGGATTTGGTATTAAAGATTCTCTTCAAAGAGGTTCTATATTTCAATCCTTATATTTTAAACTTAATACATGTTTGCATATAAGGATGCATGTTGAATAATGATTAACTCTTTTGATCTAATCCATAGCCATCATGTTTTCTTATTTAGGTGAGATTTTTTTAGTTTATACATTGAATATAGAAGTATTATTTTCTTTTTAATATATTATTCATTGATGTTGTATAAGTGTCAATTAAGAGCATTTACTCCCTTTAAGCGAATAATTCATTGATAACACTTGAATGTCAATCGAGTATATTATTTCTTTTGGAGTCTTAAATGTCAATTACACTAGATATTATCTCTAAATTAATCAGCTCAAATGGGTACTTTTTATATTCTAGGAATGGGGTATAAAAAGTATCATTCAATAAGAATTATAAGTGAACTCCGATACTATATGATAAATAAACCTAAGAAGATCATTATTCACATATCACAGATGTATAAAAAAATTGTTTAACACCTCTTCCTAAGGTTTGGTCAAGGTTCAATGAGCCTAATAAAAGCCCACCCAATTCTTCATTGACATGACCTAATAAATTGTTGATAGTCACATGTCATAAAGAGGAGTAAATGGATATAGAAAGGTAAATTCACTAAAAAAAAAAATAGAGTGATAAAAATAACTAGAATTTTAGAATGGATAAACATAAAACCTACCCTAGATTTAACTCATCGTAATAGATTGACATAGATAAACCACTAGTAGAATAAGCACAACCAACTATTAGAAATAGATAAAAAAATAATAATGTAACTTATATTAGATATGATGGTTTTGGATGATATTTTTTTTACTACAACCAGTCCATTACCTTAGAACATTATAGATTAGTTAAGGTTTTCTAATTACCATGATATTAGGTGGTGATTTTTTTTTTCATGGTCACTATGACTGTGTAAACTAACTTATTCATATCTAAAATCTCACCCTTTTTTTTTGTTTGTTGTTGTGTTGTCATGGGGACAAATAGAAATACAATATAAACATGCAATTTTAAGTTCAAAACTTTAGCATAAGAACTAAGTCTCCCTAATATAGGATATAACACCACCACAAATTATATAATAGTCTCTTTTCATTCAATGTTTTTTGTTTCTGGCTATTGCTGAGGGAGCTTGCAAGTTTTGTCTTCATACAACTTTTAGTGTTTGTTTAATAGTGTAATTGAGATTGTTTTTGAAAATATTTTTCATTCAGAAACGCATAAAAATGATGTTTTTATTTTATTTTTAAAAAATTATTTTTGACATCAATACATCAAAATAATCTAAAAATACCAAAAACAATTAATTTTAAGTAAAAATAAAAAAAAATATTTTTAAAATGCAACGTCACCTTCTTAATCGAAACCGAAACCACAGACTGCCATTTTGGCAACGTGGTCAGTCCCCTCTAATGCCAAGGATGATTTCTTTTTACCCCATGTTGAATCAGTGATGGATTAATTTGTTTCTCTTGTCTGTAGTGTGAACTAGACATCATGTTCCATTAAGAAAGTGCCCATTTCATGCTGGGAGAGATGATCATGAATGGTTTGCATTACGATAAACTGATGGACAAATCATCTTAAGCGATTGTTCAGGTGCTATCGTTCTTTCTTGGATTCTGGATGAGTTAGTATTCTAGTTTATCATGTTGTGTATTGTGAAATAAGCTTGGACAGCATTTCCCCTGATACATGAAAAACAATGTGTTGATTTTATTGCTGTAATAATGAAATACTCTGCTGTCTTCAGCACAATTTGGTTTACATACCTTGATCATTCTGTCCATGTGAATTTACACTCTGGTTAAGAGAACCTTACTGGGTATCCAGAGATGATGTTCAATGGTCGATCTGTATCTTGAAGAGTAATGATGTGGGCAGGCAAAGCACTGTTCAGGTGTTGAGCTGTGTAAATTTCAACTCTTAAGCTCAAATTGTCTGTAATGGCTGCACAGTAGTGTCCTTTACTCTATTCTCGAGGCATCCAGTTCCAAGGTGAAGTGTGATTTTTAAGTTGCAATATCATCAGCCAACATCAAATTTGCTAAGAAAATATACTTCTATTTTGAGAGTTGTGCATAAGTTGCCTAATCTTCTACAGAACAATAATGTTTCACGGCTGCATTTCCTGCCAATGGGCTACATTTCTCTAGGATGTTTCAATTAGAAAAAATTTACATATCAAATTGCTGCAGGCCTGCCATCTTTTCTTGGATCGCTCACTGCTGTCAGCGTTCCATGCAATATTTGAGCATTTACAGAATCTCTTGAATTTTCGCTGTCCACATCAAGAGGGCTTCGGAGGGTTTGAACAACAAGCTGGACAATAGCTCCCCCTTCCTGAGCCTGCAATTGATGACCCCTTTCCACCAAGAAAGCTTTTCTGTCCCCTGCAAGTTCTATGTGCTTGCCATCTATTACAGTCCAGTTTTCGTACAGCACAGTATTGGGTATTAGCTGCTCAAAATCAGATCACATCAAATATCCAAGTATTAGACGGTATATCATAATACCCAGAGAGGAGAAGATAAACATGAATTGACTGTTGAAGCAAGTTAAGAACCTTGTGATAGACCCTTGGACTCTCAACTGCAGTTAAAGGTTCCATCCTCAAGACAAAATGATTAAGAAACACTTGTATCACCGCTGGAATGATGAAAAGTCCGCCACTACCACCCATGACCCCAGCTAGCTGATCGTCCTGTGGAGTTCACAAAAGTGAGATTACAATAAATGAGGAAGTTGGGAAGAATTTATGAAATCGATGACGATACATCTGATTCAAGAACACTGAGATCGAAACTACTGCTGCTGAGCTGCATGAGTTTCTGGCTTGATAGAGTAATATATTTATATATGGCCAAACCTTGGTGATAATAATAGGAGTCATGGATGATAAAGGTCTCTTGTTGGGTTCAATATAATTTGCTGGAGCTGGAGGGAGCATGTCAGGGGTTAACTCTGTGGGTGCTGAGAAGTCACCCATCTCATTGTTGAGCACAATTCCAGTTGAAGGCGAGAGAACTCCTGCTCCAAAACCATAATTTACTGTTGTTGTCATTGATACAGCATTTCGCTCTGCATCCACAATGCAAAAGTGGCTAGTTCCATGATCTCTAAGCTGACTCCACCTACTTATTTAGGGTCAGGAATCTTTAGAATCATGACACAGTGACAATGGTACAAGTAAGGCTTTATTTATAATCAGTAGCAAGTAGTCATACCTGTCCATATTCATGTAATATTCTGGAGGGAATGTGGTATTGTCCACTATCATTTTCCGTATTTTATCGGCATAAGATTGGGAAAGCATTTTGGACACATATTTGTTTGTGTTTACAAAAGCAGGGTCCCCCAAGTTCATTCGAACAGCAAACATGTGCTTCATCGCTTCAATCAAGCGATGAAGACCAAGATTTCCCTCTGCAGCTTTAGAGCTTCCATAACTGTTTAGGATGTTTAAGACCTGTTTTGCAACAGAATTTAGAGGAATCCAATCCGCATAATTCAAGAGATTCACAACCATGAACTATATTGTAGTCAGAGTAAAATGCAACATCCATATCCTGAAGTCAGCTCACTAATTAGTTAGTTTTGTTGGACATCAGTCCTTTAAAACCAGAGTAAAACTGCCAAAAGATCACTTGATTTTACAGAACAAAATGCTTGATTGACTTGAATATGTATTCATAAGTGAAAAAATATAACCCACCAGAGACATTCCAGGTGTTCCACTTGAAGGTGGTGGCATTCCATATATAGTGTAGCCTGTAACATTTGCAGCTAAGGCATCCATTATTTCCACCTTGTAATTCTTTAGATCTTCCATCGTTAGAATCCCACCAGCATCTCTAACATCTTTCACTAATTTCTCACCGACAGTGCCATTATAAAAGGCTTGTGGGCCTTGTTCTGCGACTGCTTCCAGGCTTTGGGCTAGCTCCAGATTAGAGCATCTATCACCAGCTTGCAACAACCTCCCATTCGGAGCAAACACTTGCTGCAACCCAGGATCGTTCATGATTTTTTTGGCACATTTAGCAATGGAAGATGCAAGATAGGGAGCAACTACAAAACCATCCCTGGCAAGTTTTATGGCAGGCTGGAATAGAGTCCTCCAATTCAAACGCCCATGCTGCAGCCAAGCTTCATGGAGGCCAGCAATCTCACCGGGAACTCCCATGGACAGGGCACCTGAATACTTGTTATCCAAGTTGTTTGCATACATATTCTATTCATGGATAATGCATCATAAAAGATGAATAAGCAGACCTTCAAAATGGGCAATGAATACTGGTAACAAAATTTATTTAAAAAATGGAATAAAATTCTAGTTGATTTTCATTTTCTTTTTCTTTTTATGATGGATAGGATCTAGTGGATTTAGTGGGACAAAGTGTGAGGTTGAAATGCTAGCGTGTACTGATATTTTAGGTGAAAGAGAAGACTTTGAACCTGTGAAGCAGCCCCGGGAGCAGTTTCTCTCATGTCATAAGCTTGAGTTTTAGAAGTAGATGATGACCTGACAATCATGAAAGCTCCACCTCCTATTCCGCTTCCCACTGGATTAACAACACCAACGCACAAAGCAGTTGACACTGCAGCATCCACAGCATGCCCGCCTTGTCTGAGCATTGAAACACCGATTTCAGAACACCGAGCATCGTCAGCAGCAACAACACCTTGTTCTGACTCAACAATTTCAGCCTTGTCAACTCCAATCCTCTCACTGTAGTTTTGTCCTCCTCTTAGTACCCAGCAAGTGAAGTGGGCTCCAAAAGTTAGCAGGCCTACAGCTGAAGTGCAAACAGTATGCTTAGGTACCATTAACTTGAATAATTATAGCATTTTTATGAGCACTAGAAATGATAATCTGAACGTTTTGCGTCTTATAGGAAAGGCATAAAGTCTTGCTTCAAGAAACAATTAAGATAAGAGAAAAAAATTAACAGATCTTGATAGAGGAAATGGTGAGAGCAAAATTATACCATCTGCAATATTTTCCCAGATGAATGATTCTTTATAATTAAACATGGATAATAACTTATCCTGTGAACCCCATAACAACTATTTTGTTCTGGCTCTGCTAACTGATCAAAAATGATGTTAGATGGAGGACTGGACAGGGTACAAATTTTCGAACGGAGCAGTTTCCAATGATCCTGGAAACCCCACAACACATTGAAGGAATTCTGAACAGCTGTCATCTATCTATATATATATATAGAAGGAACAAAAATCAAACATACAAACATATATAGAGAGAGAGAGAAGGAGAGACTAGTCAGTACTTGTAATAATGGTTACGGATGCAAGAAAGAAGCACAAAGCTTTGCGACTCCAAATCTTCTTGTCATAAACATGATAATTTGTTGACGGAACATCAGTGCTCAAGAGCGGAACTACTATGCTCTGTCGCACCATGATTCCTCCCTTCAACCTTCAACAACAAAGACAGTTTAAGGGAAAGAGAAGGCAAATTAGATAAGCTGTCAGTTGATGTTAGGTGTATTTTTATACCTGTACTCAGGAGAGACTTTTTTTACGCATGTGTTGGGCTGTGAGGAATCTTTTGTTAGTTCTATTATTCATGTGTTGGGCTGTGAGGAATCTTTTGTTAGTCCTTTGAATTTTGTTCTTCTCTTTGTTTCCTGGTTTGACATCGATTTTAAATTCATGACAAATATTAAATTATTATTATTATTATTTTAATTTTTAACATTTGATAAATATGGGTCAGAGAAATGAACCGGGTTGGTATTCGATACAGGTTAATGTGTACAAGATTCGATGAACATTGTGCGCTTTATATCTATATATTCGTATGTTTCATTGTATTTTAAAGGTATTTTGAAAAAAAAATACTTCAAATTAAAAAAATATTATTTTTAGATTTTTTTTAATGTGTTATTCTGGTATATTTATGAATGAAAATTATTTTTTAAAATAATCTCAATCACTCATGAATAGACACTGAATATATCAAACATATCCTTAGTCTTGGAAATAAACATCAATTGCAATTAGTGATTTCACAATTTACCAATTAAATCATTTTGAGCATCATTTGTACAAAAGAGGAAAAAACAGTTATAATAAATCTGCATTATCATTTTCTAGTATCTGTAATTGTCTTAAAAATTGGTACACAATAAACTAATAAAATGTAGATGGGAGAAATGGAAAGGTTAGGTGGTGGAGCTTGCTATTTACATAATAAATCTCGAGTTCAAGTCAAAATATATATTTTTTATAAAACTCTAAAACAATCAAAATTTTATTCGTTTGGCTAGACTCATAAAATATATTTTTCAGAAATAGAATCAAAAATAAAATTTCCTCGTATCCAACAACAAAAACAAAGTTATCCACCATATTAACTTATTTACATGTATGCTAGATAATGCTGATGTAAAGTATTTTTATAAAGAAATATTTTTAAGTGAGAAATTATTAAAATTATATTTACATTTTATTTTAACGTTTTAAAAGTCATATATAAATTAAATTAATATTTTCAATGCAAAAGATAAATTAAAAAATACAATAAGAAATAAATTAATTAACGTCATCGAAAGAGATGCTTATTTTCTTTTGTTTTTAATAATGATGAGAGAGAGCTTTCTAATTTAGCCACGACACGGCAAGCAGATGCCAAAACGGTCAGTAAGTCTAAATCAGCACGGGAGAGCAATTAGTATTATAATGTTACATCACCCCAAACGATAGTTGCTTTGAAAAATGAACAAAATGGTGCCCAAACAGTTAAACGATGTCGTGAAAGCTGACGCCAGATAAATAGACCTTCAGAATTTCACCCTCAATAATTGAAAAGTATAAGGATGGTTTAGTATTATTTGTCGTCTCGGAAGCTTCTTTTTCCATTCTTTTTATGACATAAATTATTTTTTAAATTATTAAAAGAGCAGGAAAAAAAAATTATCACTATCAGAAATTTTCAAAAATAATTTGGCACTCAAATAATCTATGTTATCAATTCGTCTTTTAGAACTAACAAACTATCACTTTTGAGTTTTTTTCATCAAAAAGTAGTTGAATATTATTACTGTTAAAATTATTTTAATAAAATATATTAGAAATTATTTTTTTCTATGTAGGAAATATATTGTAAAATTTAGAGCTCATATTATTATATTAAAAATATTTTAGAATAATAATAAATAGGTCATTTATATTATACATATCAAAATATATAATTAGTCTTATATATTGATAAGGAAAAAAATATTACAAATGATCATTATCATTATTTTGATTTCTCTTATCTATAATAATAAGAAATTTTAACACCTAACAATATTAACAAAAAAAATTAAAAAACTAAATAAATGATAAAACAAAAATAAATATTATTATATATTCAAAAATTATTTGAACTGAAAAAAAAATATCATTTCTGAAATGACCACCAACAGAAATTAAAATGTAAACATTAAAAAAAAATAACCTTAATAACAGTGAAAATAATAAAAATTTGTGAGACCATAATTATTGTTGGAGAAAAAAAATTCATAATTTTTTTATTTTAATATTATTATATTAAAACTATTTCAAGAAAATGATTTTAATTTTTTTTTCAAAAAACTAAGGCCATTTATATATATATTAAGGCTCTAATATTAAATAAATATCAAAATATATAATTAGTCTGGTATATTTAAAAAAAAATAAAACTTACAAATAATCATTATCATTATTTTGAATGTTTTATCTATAATAATTAGAAAATTGAATACCTAACAATATTAACAAAAAAAAATATTATTATATTTAAGGAAATTATTTAACTTGAAGAATAAAAAAAGAGAAATAATAACAAAAATTATTTTTTAAATCATTACCAAAACAAATGTAAATTTAAACACTAAAAAACAAAACTTAATAACAGTGGAATTAAAAAAAATAGAAATAAAAACTAAGAGCATGTACATATAAACATGGACAGAAATAAGAATCATGTCAAAAATATATATAAAAAAATAGTAATGAAAAGAGAAAATCACAGTTGAAATAATTGTTCATTACTGTTTGAAATTGCGATCTCCTTTAGTTATTCTATAAAATAATAGTTGTGTTGTCCGTAAGCTGACCCAGACACCACAGTTATAAAAGAAAAAATTATAAGTGGGAAAAAAACAGAAAAAATATTAAAACAAAAGTGGTCCCGGGGATTATTCATGGTGCGCGTAAGTTATCTTGGACATCCCGATTATCAAAAAAAATATATATACGTGGGGAAAAAATCATGGTGCGCGTAAGGTGGCTCGAATACCACGGTTATAAAAAAAATAAAAATATATATATAAGTGAGAAAAAAAAGAAAAAAAAATGGATCCATAGATAAAAAAAAAAAACAGTATACGTGAGAAAAAAATCGAGATGCTCGTAAGCTGACCTGGACACTCAAGTTATACAAAAAAAACAAAAATAATGTATAAGTGGAAAATAAAAAAGGAAAATAAATGTAAAAAAAAATGGATTCAAAGATTAATCATAGTGCGCATAAGTTAGCCTAGACACCCCATTATATATATATATAAGTCCGGATTAAGAAAAAAAGAAATCACTTTTTCAAACATTAATGAGAATAAAAAATTATGATGCGTTTAAACTGACTAGGACAATCAATCATGAAAAAAAAATAAAAAGAAAAACAAGGAAAAAAATGGATCCGGAGATTAGTCGTGGTGCATGTAAGCTACCACCCTGGTCAAAAAAAAAAAACTGACCTAGACATCCCGATTATGAAAAAAAATATTAAAAAGGGTCCTTGTTTATTAAAAAAAATAGAAAGCCTGTTTATAAAAAAAAAATGTGTAAGGGGAAAATATTTTTTTAAACAGTAATAAGAAAAAAAATTGTGTTACGCGTAAACTAAGTCGGACACCCTAGTCATGAAAACAAATGTATAAATGGAAAAAAAAAACAGGGAAAAAATGTTAAGAAATAAAGTGGATCTAGAGATTAGTCATAGGGTGCATAAGCCGCCACGGATACCCTGGTTTTAAAAAAAGAAATAAAAAACTAGGTTAAAAATTACTGTTAAAAACAAAAAACAAAAAGCCCGGTTATAAAAAAAAAAAGTGTAAGGGAAAAGTACCTTTTTAAACAGTAATGAGAAAAAAATCATGATGCGTGTAAACTAACCTGAACACCCCGGTCATGAAAAAAAATTAAAAAAAAATGTATAAGTGGAAAAAGAACAGGGAAAAAAATATTAAAAAAATTTGATCCGGAAATTAATCGTGTTACGCTTAAACTACCATAGATACCCTAGTTAAAAAAAAAGCTTGGTTAAAAAAATATAAAGCACCTTTCCAAACAGTAATAAACAGTGAAATCACTGTTCAGTACTGTTTACAACAATTTACATATTGTAGTCAGAGATATTCAAACTCTCGTTCTCGTGGGAGAGAGTGCGCACCTTAACCACTTGTCCAAAGATTTCATTGTTCATTCTAGCATGCAAATAATATTTAGGTTAGTATATAGTTTTATTATTCCAATTCACAGTGTATCTAAGTCTGGGTGAACAATACAAAACATTGTTCAACAGGTTGTTTGTTTTAACTATATACTAATGTTGATAACAAAGTTGAGAATAATTATGTTGTTATTTATGTTTTGTTTTTTCTAATATATTTTAATCTCAAAGTATTTTGGAGTTTATATATATTAGATGCAACTAAAAAGTAGCTTTCAAAGCAATGTTTTTTTGGGTTAAAAGTGCCGGATGATGAACAATAAACATGTGACACATTATTTGGTTTCTTTTATTGAACCAAATAATACATTTCCTAGTTCCCTTTATTTTTTTACTTTTTTTTTTCAAAACAACATCATTTAGCTTTATAGTTTTAATTTAGTCAATTTGATCAATTGACTTTTTATATTTTTAATTATACCTCTAATTGACTTAAAACTTCTCTTTTTGTGCAATTTTTTCCCAACTACATCTTCAATATAAGCCCTGAAATCTAATACCTTTTTCATTTTGTTCTTGGTCTTCAATTTATGCAAATTGATATTTAATTGACCATTAAACTTTTAATTCTGTTTAATTTCACCCTTGTTTTCAACTAATTGCATCCTTAGGGTGCGATGTCATTTGTTAAATGGTCATTGTCTACAAAGTTTTTCAATTTGACCTTGAAATGACCATAAAATTTTAATTTTTTTGCAGTTTTGTCTCTAATTTCAACTAATTAACTTTACAAGCATTAAATTTGACCCCCTATATTTTCAATTTTCTCAATAGCCCAAGTTAGGTTGTCAAAATTAATTTTTCACCAATTAAATCCTTAATAAAGATAATTTGACCTATTTAATGTATAATCAAATCCTTATACCTAATTAAACTCTTTAATTGAACTTAAATCAATTCTTAAACATAATTAAAATTTTCATTGAGCCTATAATTAAATCAAATTGACTTTTTAAAAATTTAATTATGTCTCTTGACTTATCTTTTTGTACATTTGTTCAATAATAATTTATGTTAACATTGAATCTGTATTTTTTTTCTCTTTAGTCTTGGGAATAACAAGGTATGATATGGTTCTCGATTTTGTCCAAAAATTTTGCCTAATTTTCTCACATATATAAGATCTTGATTTTTCCAAAACACCAATTTCCTTACTATTATTATTTTTGCAAAAAAAATGAGTTTAGGAAGTATTCTAAAAATCAAAGAATGGTTGAAGAAAAAAGGCCTAATTTGGCTAAGATCATATAGTTCAAGTAAAAGAGATGGATTTGAGATTAATAGCCATATTAAAGAATCAATTAGAAACTTAATTGAAAAATAAAATTAAGATTATGAGCTAAATAAGTCAACATTATATAATTTTGGAAACCAAGGATGACCTTGTAATAAGCGGCAAAATTTTAAGGGTCTAAATGAGTGAAATAAGAGCTTAACTAGAAATAAAATTTAGAAGTACAAAATAATTTGTTTGAAATAACACAATTTGAATGCCCAAATGCAAGAGTGATAGAATTATTAAACTATAAAGGTGTAAATAGGTCAATTGAGGGATTCATAAAAAGAAAAGGTCTTAGATGGAAGCCATTTTAGAACTGAATTAGAAAATTTCCAAAACATAGGTCAAAAGTAAAAGGAGAAAATGGAGAGATCTAAAACCAATTATTGCATTTATAAAACGACTTGATTTTGACCAAACTTAGTCATGAACGACGGGTCATTTGAGAACTTAGTATTAAACCCCAAATCCATCTTTATTAGTCTTTCAGAGACCACTTATCTTTCCTTTTCTTCTCAATAATCCATCCAATAAACCAATAATTTGAGTCCTATACTAATTCAATCTTTAAGAGGCTTTTACATTATAACATATCTTAGTGTCAAACCTGATTCTTAAGATATGATTAAAATAGAATTAGAACTAATTTATTTGGATTTTATCCATGAAAAAAACGTTTTATTTTATCATTCATCATTAAAATCTGATTGCAAAACAGAAGAGAAAAGTGACAGAGAGAGAACACGTAGAGAAAATGATAGAGAGAGAGAGGCACAAAGTGAAAGGAAGGAAAGGCGAGCAAAAGTCAAGGTGTATTAGTAGACTAGGTTTTATTTGTTTGATTTTGACAAAAAAAAAAAGAGTTTTGTTTGAAAGGAGTCATAAAAGGCAATAATAATCTCTAAATCCAAGAATGACTTCACTCATCCTGTGTTGGTTTTTAAACACATGCAATATTTTAATTTGTTTTATGACGATGTGTTCGTATGGTTTTAATACTAGTCTGGATTATTTTTAAACTTATACATCATTGTTCAGTGCTATTTTGTGTTTTGTGATTAAATACCAATTTTTGTAATAAGGATAGGTTTCATTTTTATTTCATAACCTTGTTCAGTGCTTGTATTCTTTTTATTTCATAACATCCCATAAATTATCTTATATTCTTCTTCCCTTCTTGTTTATCAAGTATTTCATAACATTGTCTATATCCTCCAAATATTATTCATCATAAACAATAATAAATTAGATGGTGGGTATTACCCACAAAACAAGCTTTTCAATGTTTAAATTAATTTAGGGTTTTTAAGGTAGATATTATATAAGAGTAGTGCATAAAAAGAGAAATATTTGTCTTTTTTTAGTTGAGATGGCAAACGAATTCCTATTCTCTCCCCTAAACTTATGAATATTTAGTTTACTTTTGAAAAAACTAGAGTTTATTGCCATTAAAAATGACAATTTTATTGCATAGCTTACCCTATTACATGTCACTTGTGGCTGCTTAACATGAAAGGTAATACAGTTCTTGCTGAAGTTCATAGCTAGATTTATAGCTTTTATGATTCAACATGTTTGTTTAGAAAAAATAAAATAACTAATATGACTAATAAAAAAAAAGAAAAAAAAGTTTTTGTTGGCATGGTTAAGAAAAACCAGCCCAAGTTCCGTCAGGCAAAGAATGAGGAGCCTTATGGAGCTTGTTTAGCCTTGACTCGACCAAAAATGGTGAGGCTCGTTTAGACTTCAATAAATATTTTTTTATTTCATTTTCATTCATTTATTTTTTCGGTTTTTCTAGGGTAATTTTTAATTTTTTATTTGTATTTATGTATCTATACTTCTAGTTTTGATTTTTATTTTTTATTGCAATTTATTTTTGTATTAATGCAACTTGTGTTAAAAAACAGAGTAAGTTCAGCTTTGGTGGCATAAAATCAGAGTCAAACTCTCTCTTATACATGTATAGTGTGTATAGTGAATCTTCTATTGTCAATAATTTTGGTTTTTTACATTTGTTTTGTCTATGTGTGGCTTGATATATTTTTAGTTTAAATTGGTTTTTATTTAAAAATAAATTTTATATATATATAATAATTCACTATATTATTATATTAAATATATTTCAAAACACTGAGATTAAATTAATTTGAGATTTTTTCAGAAAAGCTTGCTTCAGTTTTTTTATATATATTTTAAGGTGTTAATATTAAATAAATATCAAAATATATAATTATTTTTAAGAAACAAAACCCTTAAAATAATTATTATCATTATTTTAAACATCTTTTTCATAATAAAATAAATATAAAAAAAATAAATAGTCAAAAGTTTTGTATGTTGATTTTCTTGCTCATATGTATAGTATCATAAAAAAAAATTAAGATCATTAATATTTTTTTACATGTTAAAAAATTTGATTCTAGCTATGGTGAAACGCAGGGCTAATGGCTCGTATATTTTTTTACTATAGATAATTTGGCCTATTTTTTCCATTCTTTTTGTCTACGTATGACTTTTTATATTTTTTATTTAAGCGATATTAGATATGAAATATTATACATAAAAAAAACCATAAAATTCAATTTTTAATAAAAACAACATTGACTAATGAATTATTTTGATTATTATTCTTTTTGTTATTATCATGATTGTTAAATTATCATAATTATTATAGTTGTAATTATAACTATTATAGGAAATAATTAATATTGAAATTATTATTGGCAATACTATCTTTGCCACCATTATTATTGTTATAATAAGAAATTCAATTATTTTTTATTTTTTTAGATTTATTCTTCATATTATTATATTAAAAATATTTCAAAACACTAAGACTAAATTTATATGAGATTTAAAAAAAATCATTTATATATATATATATATTTTCAAACGTAAATATTAAACAAATATCCAAATATATAATTAGCCTTATATATTTTTAAGAAAAAAAGCCTTAAAAATAACCATTATAATTATTTTAAATGTCTTATCCGTAATAAAATGAATATATAAAAAAATTAAATGATTGAAAGGTTTGGAGGTTGATTATTTTTCTCAAATGTAAAGCGTCATAAAAAAAAAATCTACGACCATGAACATTTTTTAACATGTTAAACAATTTGGTTTTGGTTTCTGCAAAGCAAAGGGCAATTCGGTCGTATATTTTTTTATTATAGATAATTTATCCTAATTATTTCATATGTTTTATCTACGTTTAGCTTTGTATATTTTTGTTTATGTGATATTAGATCTGAAATATCATATATTAAAAAAGCTATATAAGCCAATTTTTAACAAAAGCAACATCAAAAAATAAAATAAATGAAGAAAAAAATAAATATTATTAGATTAAAAAAATCATTTGACTCGAATGATAAATAAAAACAAAACAAAAAAGAACAAAGGAAAAAAATAAGAAATATAAATTTTCAAATGATCACAAATACAAATTAAAATTTAAGAACAAAATTAAAAAAAAATACAACCTCAAAAAATAGAAATAGAAAATAATAAAAATAAAAAACAAAAACTAAGAGCATATAAAATAGACAACAATAGGAACCCTTTCAAAAATAGATATAAAAAAAAACTAAATGAATTAAAATAAAAAAATTCACATATAAGAACCAAAATGAAAACAAAATAAATGATTAATTTCAATCGAATGACAAAATTAAAAAAAATCCAAACTTTTATACTGAAAATATTTAAGGATTTAAAACCAAATCCAAAATTAAAAGAAGAAGGACTGAAATGAAACCAAAATATAATATCAATTTCAATTGAAGGACAAAATTGAAACAAATTAAAACTTAAATCACAGAAATAAGGATCATGCCAAACAATTAAAAACTCAGGGACTGAAATGAAAGCACCATCAAGAAAGGGGACTTTCGTGTAATTTAGTTTGCAAGTGAGAGAAAGTGGAAAAAAAAGATTAACCGATCATCGTCATATCTCCGGCCACTATGGGACTCCATGCACACCATTATGAGAAAAGAGACATGGTGATGTATCTGAAGAGATGCCAGGATATTTCTCCCCCACCGCAAGATGTCGCACAAGCTGCTTGAAGGGAGAGTGAGACCAAAAACTATTGGCACATCTATCAGATGCACCAACAATGTTTGTAGTAAAAACAAAAAAAAAAACAAAGAATTACCTAAATACTCCTACAATCAACTCCTGTATTTTGTCTTATATAAGGGCATGCTTGTATTTATATATTTCCAAAAAAGTGAAATGTCATTAACACCTCCAGCGACAACTCTTGATTTTTATCTTATTGGAGGGTATTATTGTTATTTTATCATGCATAGAAATGTAAAAATAAAAAATATTCTCAAGTACAAGGTTAAAATTAAGGCGTACTGAGAGGTAAAATAGTAATTTTATTATTACAATCCATAATAATTTGTGTATATTGTTATAATATATTTACTATAGTTAAACAACGATTTGATTTAGGTTATAGGTAATGTCTACCATGTTCCTTAGTATGAAATCCGATTAGTGAAAAAATATAGGTTACTAACCCATTTATTGTAAAAGTTGCCTACTCCTCCCTTGCACGGATTGATAGAAAAATGAAGACCACTTGGAACACGTCTATAGTCCTCTAATTGTTTTTTAATTAATATTGATGTTCAGGCTAGCTTGAGTGTGTATCTCGACTATTCTTATAGATCTTAAAATTAATGACTCTATAAGTCTCTAGTAGCTATCATATTAGCAATAATAGAACTCAAACTTGAGACCACAGAAAGAGCAAACCTCTTATTTTCAAGTTTTTACCATTGGGTCACCTATTATATGGTTATTCTCCAAGGTTTTTAGAGTTATTAGAGAGTGATCACAGGACTATCCACATCAATTTTATTTTTTTATTCTATTTTTAATTATATAATTAATTTTCCTAATTTTATTAGGATTACATTAAAATATTTAATTCATGATTTTTATTTTTATGTAATCATAATTGGATTAGGACTTAATTACTTTTCTCAATTAAAATATTTTATAAAAATATTGTTTTTAAATAAAAAATTGTTTTAAAGGCAAAAAGTTTTATTTAATCGATCCTAACATATTTTAGGTTGTTAATAAAAATTATAGTACGATTAATTTTCTTATTATCAAGAATGGTTATTCAAAAATACTTGCTCTAAATAAAATTTGCTGATTTAATATTTCTAAATAGTAAAAGTATTATTTTAAAATTGCATGTAAAAATATGTGTAATATATTAATTATTCATATTAATATGTTCTTATGCATGATCGATGATTATGAATATTAAAGAGAAATACAATTGTGTTTTAAATTGTAGAATGACTATAATATTAAATAGGGTATGCATGTCTTGTCTTTTCTAAGTTTTTCTTATAGGGCTGTAAAATTCCTTTTTCATCTAATTCCACTTGAATGCAACTCAATATTTATTATACAATTATTTTAACATTATCTAATTTATAAATATAGGAATTTAGATATGAAAGTCCTTTTTTTTTTAATCCAAGATGAAAAATGAATGTGCTCATGAAGGACTTATGAAGAATTGTAACAGTTACTTAGGTTTTGATCACCTAATTGACTCAGTAAAATTAATTTTAATAATTAATTATGATAATTACATTAGATGACTCAGTGAAATTAATTTTGATATGTTCATAATCATCTAATTAAAATGTCATATTAATAGTTTTATGTTTATATATGATTGTTATGCTTGATATATCGTTAATACCATGAAATGAGACTTAATCAAAATAATAAATCTCTTTATTAATATGTCAAGTACATGTTGAAAATGATTTGTTGCTTTTTGATTTTATATGCATAAAACTAGAGTTCTATTCATGAATAACTTGTTGAGCTACTTAAGGGTCCTTTTAGTCAAATAATTTAATAATATAAAATTTATTTTAACTAACTAACATGATTTGGATAAGTTACTTGTAATCATACAAGATTAGAGAAAATAGTTTGGCAAAACATACATGATATGTTTAGACAAAAAAATTATCATTTAATTCATTTACGAGTCATATGAAGATCTTATTAATAAGCTGTGTTATCTACCTAAACACCATATAAATTCAGTAGAATTTCATCCCATTAGAAGATCTAAATAAGATTTTCTGAATTAATAGTAAAAGCTATTGATTTGCAAGAAAATAATAGGATATCAAATTATGATTTATTACCTTATCTAAATTTGGCTGTAAATATTTATGCATGGAACCAATGCACATTATTTTTACATGAATAACTTGATAGATTATCATGAATAAAAATAATATATCCTTACATACTATATTTGATGCTAATAAATTGATTGGAAATGTCTTGGAATAATACCAGAATACGAGAATTATTCTCAAACAAGCTTGAAAATTTATATTTCTCATGTCTTTAATGAGGACACTAATGATGAAGTAAGGACTGAATATTAGCATTATATTGATAAAGATTAGTAGGCTGCATGTGTAATGTTAGCTATCATGTCATTTGAACTTCAAATACAACATAAGAATATGAATACCCGTATAATAATTATACATCTCAAAGAGTTAACTAATAAGCCTAGATGAACTAAGAGCTATGAAACTTCCAAGAAATTATTGTGCCCGAACACATAATGCGAAACGCATGGAAATGAGGGTTCATAAAAATCGAACGGCTCGCTGCTGATGCAGAACGCTCAACGAGATTTTCTAATGGAAAGTGACCAGGCAACAACGGGCCATACGCCATGCATGGAGAGAGAGAGTGACCAGCACCAATCGGTGCTTTAATTTATTTATTTATTATTTTATAATATAGCTCAATTAATTTTATGAATCTTAAAATAAATAATTAATTATCATCCTCTGATAACCCTGAAAATTATAAAACTCGAACAGATCTTAAATTGGACCACGGACATGCTCCCATCAATTTTATCGGTGCTTTAATTGCTAATAATAACATTAACCGAACCTGGCTTTACAAGGTGAAAGCTTGTTTGCTGAGGTGCTGATGAGTGGGAAGTGGAAGTTTACCCTTCTAATTAGTTTCTCTACAAATTATTTTTCATCACATAAGTTATCATATTTTTAAAATACCATAATATAATTATTTTAATTGTCCTTTGAAAGAAATAAACCGTGTTTAAAACTTACGAGAAGGTATTGTTTCCCTAAAAGATTTTAAATATTGTTATCTCTAATTTTTTTTTAAATTACTTTACTATTTTCTTAAAAAAAATTCCCTTTAATGGGCTATTTTCAAGAATTAAAGTCGGTATGGTGAGCATGCAAGTTTTACATATTTTCATTTTATTTTTAGCAGACTGTTTGACATTTGTGTTTAAAAATATTTTTGAAAAAAAAATTTATATTAAATTAAAATTTTTAAATTTTTTTAGATCTCTGATTTCAAAAATAATTTTAAAAAATAAAAATATTATATTAATATATTTCTAAATAAAAATCATTTTTTAAAAACAATTATTTATATAAAAAATTTGAGCAGAACATTCTCTCTGTATGAATGTGTATATATTTATATAAAAAAAAAACGTGTAGATGCAATTGCACGTGTCCTCCGGTGTGAATTCGGTGCTTCATACATTTCATGGTCTATAGCATTATAAAAAAAAAGTTAAATCCCCAGCAAGGGAAGCAAAATGTGGATATTAGTGGGTTAAAGTTTTTTTTGTTGTTTCAGTACTAACAATTATTTTTAAAAATATCTTTTTTATCTAGAAAGATATTAGATTTATTTTTATTATTATTGCATAAAACATTTAAAAATATAAAAAAGGAGCTAATTTGAAAGGAAAAACAAAAACAAATGTTAAAAAAAAAAAATTAATAACGTGGAAACAAACACCATCTTACCCATCCGACTGCTATAAATTATTTTATTTTATGACAAAGATATCTGCCGAGCTGGCTCCCCCTAGGGCTAGCAACTTGCCTATTCCAGCCAAGGAGACAGTTCCAAGAAAAAAAGTTACAACCACGTTATATAATCGATTACGTGGATCAATATGGACCGACGATCCTCCCCTTCCCTTGAGGGGCTGTTCAATCTGGGCTGTCCATTCTCTCCCTCCATTGAGGGGTGGGTCAGATGTTGATTTCAAGCAATATTTTTAAAAATAAAAATAAAAAATGGGGTATTAATTGATTGTCAAAGAGTTCTTGTCGTGTCATGACTAGATGCTGCGTCAGGAGGCCCGAAAACCGAGCTGTGTATAGCGAAATAAGATGCGACAGCCACGCAAAGCTGAGTCAGGGATTAGCTGCTAAAAATCTCAGCAATTAGGTCTCGAGCCCTCGTTGCATTTACTACAAACTCTTATCCTTGCATGCAAAAAAGCAAAGTTTGAGGCGATCCAAGTTTAGTAAACTCTCTCTAATTACGCAGCAAAATTAATTAAAAATGATTTATCAAAACAGATACATCCCCGCTTGATATTATTTGCTCGCCACAAAAATCATTTCTTTTTTTCTTTTATAGCGCTGAAAATGCTGCATTTTAATTTCCATTAAAAACACGTGTCACATTTCAGGCTATTAATAATGAATATGAGATCCTCTAGATTTTATAATTATAATTATGGTAATAATTAAAGAAGAAATAAATACACAAGGCAGGATGCTGACACAAGAATTAACACACATTGAATTCAGCCAACGCGCGCTCACTATCGTGCCATATCTGGTACTTTCATGTCACTGTTCCCAAACAAGCTCACATAAATGAATACGGGGGAATTACAATTAGAAATTAATTAAGGATTACAAAATAATCAGACAAGTATTTATTTGTTATTTATGCTGGAAAATATAACACGTCAATAAATTAATAAATAAAATTCTATTAATCATATACTTTTGATGTGAGCAATACCATAAAAATAAGAATTATATATATATATAAAAAAAAACTTAAACTAAATAAAAACCGAGACGCAAAAAATAGCACTCGCGGGGTCATGATTTGATTCGAACCGGGGGTCTTGGATTGTGGATTTCAACACACTTGGCATTGAACGGCGCAGTACGAACACGCGCACCAAGGGGATGTGAAATTCATATTTTCATAGGCCTGAGCTACCTTGGACCGCTTCCATCGGATATTTCAATTGAGGACTCCAAATCTTTCAATTCTCAGGCAAGGACATTTGGCGGCACTATAAAATGCCTCCAAGCCTCCTGTGTGTCACACCCCCATTCCTTGAGCTCAGACACCTTCTGTTCTCAGCTAGCTTTTCCTTTCCATTCAATTTATTCTTTCCCCTTTTCTTTCTGGTTCTTTGCTAATCATTTGGAGGCAACATTTTTTATAGATTTAAGGAAACTCACTCATTCTTTGTGGCATACGGGTTAAACGAGTAAAACCCTAGCTAGTTATCACCACCTTCACGACATTTGAAGGCAACATGACTATCCTCATCAACCAACCTGAGCTTAGCGGTATCAAACAATTCTCTCTCTTAAATTTATTGTTAGCTCGCGTAGATTTTTTATTGCATGAACTTAGAAGAGCTTCAGGAATATCTCCTTATATTATTGCGGTGTTAATTGCAAGCAGAGGACCGTAAAGACAACTATGATGCCATGGAGTTGGTACTAGATGGTGGGTTTGTGGTTCCAAATAAAACAGAAACATTTGATGCGCCAGAGATCAATTCATTTGGCAACTCCTTCAGGTTTCTCCTTTTTTTTCTTGATTTTGTTGAAGAAATGAAGTGCTCTCCCTCTTTAAATATATGTGCAATCAATGCTGACAACAAATATGCTGCAGGGATTATAATGCAGAGAGTGAAAGGCAAAAGACCGTGGAGGAATTCTACCGAGAGCAACACACTAACCAAACATATGATTATGTAAGAAGATTTTCAAAAACCAGTGGTATAACATACAAGGTTTGGAATTGATGTCATGCAAATGGATTAATTGATCCAGGTAATGAGAATGCGAGAAGAATATGGGAAGCTTGACAAGGCTGTTATGAGCATTTGGGAATGCTGCGAGCTCCTGAATGATGTAGTAGATGATAGCGATCCGGACCTGGATGAACCTCAAATCCAACACTTATTGCAATCAGCTGAAGCCATTAGGAAGGACTATCCCGATGAAGATTGGTTGCACTTGACTGCTCTTATCCACGGTACATATACTGATATTGGTTTTAGATCTTTATGGTGACCTGCAAAATTCGTTTACAGGAATTTTAATCATTCTTTCTTGGAGTGGTCTCAGATCTTGGAAAAGTTCTTCTTCTTCCTCAGTTCGGACAGCTCCCTCAATGGGCTGTTGTTGGTGAGCATTATAAATAATTGGTTTAATTTGTTCTTTAATTAAAACTTGATTGAATGCTGAATTTGAATTTTGTGTTCCAGGAGATACATTCCCTCTTGGCTGTGCATTTGACGAATCCAACGTTCATCACAAGGTATTGATTTCTGCTTCTGGATATTTACGATCGAGAATGTTAGCGCGCATAGTAATTGTAACCATAAACAACCCAGTTAGACGAGAAAGAATTCTGCTAAACTCTTTATTTCTCGGTGCAGTATTTCAAGAACAACCCTGATTTCAAGAATCCTGACTACAGCTCAAAGAACGGAATTTACAAGGAAGGATGCGGGTTGGACAATGTGGTGATCTCATGGGGGCATGATGACTACATGTACTTGGTATATATTTTTCCCTTTCAAATCTCCGCAAAACCATCAAGTATTATGAGACTTTTCCAGCCAAAAAATAATTTCCGTCTTTGTTCCTGGCCCCTCTTCTAATCAATATTAAAATATTAGGTGGCCAAGGAAAATGGAACCACTTTACCACACGCTGCACTGTTCATCATCCGATATCACTCCCTCTATCGTAAGTGCTGTGATTTTTCTTGTTTATCCAGTCGTAAATATACTGATCTTATCAATCCATCAATTAACGTAAGGATTTCTTGCGCGATGTAGCTTTACACAAGGCAGGAGCATATAAGCATCTGATGAACAAGCAAGACGAGGAGGATTTGAAGTGGCTCAACATATTCAAGTATATACATGCTTCATTTGATTCACTGCTTTACATTCTCATTCCTGTCCTTTCAATGCAATCGCTTCTGACATTAGCCAATCTTTCTTAACTTTTCGTACTCTGTAAATGATTGCAGCAAATATGACCTTTACAGCAAGAGCAAAGTTCTTGTCGATGTCGATGAAGTCAAGCCCTACTACCAATCTCTGATCAAGAAGGTGGGTTTTTCTTTTCAAGCCAGTTCTCTAAACTTCTTAACTTTGCTAATAGCGTTAATCTTATATATTGAAATAATTTCGTTGCAGTATTTCAAGGAAACGCTTAGATGGTGAACAACGACGCGGATTCATTTGTACATCATGTTAAAGGCAGACTGATATGATGGGCATGCTGCTTCGGGATTGTTTCCTCATCACTTTATTATATGAATATCATTGTTGAAGCAAAAGCTTGTTATATATAATCACTGATTTAAGAATAACGTGTACGCAAGGATATTGCTATTTTATTTCGGAAACCCCTCCAAATTGTTATGACAGAGTTTTTTCAAGAAAGTTTACTTCAAAATAAATTCACCATGGTTTTTATAGATATACGAAGCAAGTCAAAAGAGTGTTAAGAGGAAGCCTATGAGTTATTTAAAAAGGAAACGTGAACATTCTTTTTTCCCCAGGTGGCCCATCATTGACCAAGAAGCGTGAAGATATACAGCTATATATTGCTCCTTGTCAATTCTAAACTAATACAATATAATATGTGTGTGAGATCTAAGCCTCCATATTTGAACAAGTGTGAAATAGAATGTGTTAGCTTAGCAAGGGGATGCAGACTAAATTTAACAGTTAATTGCTGAAAGAATTTTTTTTTTTTTAAATCAGAGTTCAGAAGAGAAAAAATCCGTCAGAAATTCTACCGGTAATTTTTTACCAATTGAATTTCTAACAGGTTTTGCTAGTGACAAACACTTTAAGAAAATTCAACTTGTTAGAAAATAATATCAATTAAACTCTAGGTTTCACCTCATAATTGAAGTTTTTAGGTGAAATATTTTTTGACATGATATCAGAGTCTTGTGATTCAGCGGTCACGAGTTCGAATTTTATCACTCTTATTTTAGTTAATAAAAATTAAGCATATAATAATATAAACCTACATGCAAGTTTCAAGTTCAAAGAGCTTTCACCTAAGGATGCGTGTTATAATTTAAATTTTTAGATGAGATGGGTTTTTGATAAAACTATGATGAGCATGCCTTAACCTAGTCAATCAAGTTTATTCAAAAGCTAATATGAAAAGTTTTTACCATTAGCATGTTCATATCTCAACCAAGGGAATGTTGTTTGTCAGTTTTCAACATAATGAGAAATATCTCTAATGTCAAATTCATAATAGCCCTCGATGATTGCAAGACTCGTATATCCAATGTGAGTTAATAAAAGTAGCCAAATCTCTCCATCTCTATCTATCCCTTTTATATACACAATGTGAATTAATAAATTGAAGGCAAATGATCTCTTTGTGATTAAATACCCTTTAATAAATTGAAGGCAAATGATCTCTTTGTGATTAAATACCCTTTCAACTTGTCAATAAAAAGGATGAAGGAAAAGTGATTTCTATCATAAAAATTCCCTTAAACGCAAGGCTAGTATTTATTTGATTTTATTTTTATTGACTTCGCATTAAATTTCATTCTTGTCTTCTTATGTATGCGAGTCTAACACTAAGTGTAATCACGCAAATGACTCAATGGTACTGCCAAGTGGGTCTACTACAAGAGTAAGGATAGAGAGACTTAAAGAGTTGTTAAATGAGCTAGTTCAAATCATATGGAGTAAGATAAACCTAGAGGGACAAAGAAAAACTATGGAGTCTAAAGGGAGGTCTCTAGTTCATCTAATCCAAGTCTAAGAAAGGTTCTCGTTCGCATTCTGAAAATGGGTGATGTGTTAGACCCTATGATAATCTTGATTTGAACTTATTTCTTTGAATATGATATGGAGTCCAAGACCAGATTATTTTTTAAAAAAGAAAGGATTTGTAGCATTCAAAAGAAGAAGTTTTCTAGTCAAGGAAGAAACCTAAAAGTCAACATCATTTAAGACCAAATAAATCTTTTTTATCTTATTTTTATATGGTCAAAACTTAAACATTTTATTTAAAATTTGTATCTATGTTTTAAGGTCAATAAACATTTATTAGTCTTAGATACTTAGAGATTTAGGTCTGATTATAAATGGGTTTTATATAAGTCCACTTCTTTGGGTATTCTAAGGTTTACCTTAGGTTAAAAATACATATGTAACTTAAGTTTTAGACTGTGTTTTTTGGCTTAATGATATTGAGATTACAACAACCATTTTGTGTGCTTATGAGATGAGAATTTTCTTTTTTTTGGTTCTCTAAAGGACTAAGATGACTTATCAAGGTTCAACTAACTTCATGATATCAATTTGTACTTCTCATTTAGAAATTGCTATTGGTTGGGTGGGGTTTAGATCCAATAGTGCTAATGCCTAAATACAAGTTATCTTTGTGTCACATTCCTATCAAAATTGATTTGCTTAGCTTTTTCAGGAATTGGTGTCATTGCATGTACATTGCTTGGTCACGTGTTGAAGAGGTTCACTACATATACATGTATAAATTCATGTTTGAAAGTAAGTTATTATGGCTTTGTATTTTTTTTTATTGGCTTTGTACTAACATTATTTTAATTTGATAAAACTATGTGTTTATCTTTTTACATTAATATGCGTGTGTAAATGTTTATATAAAAAATAAAAGAACCAAAATAATGTGACAATTTTTTATCATTTTTTCTGTTTTTGTTTTATAAGGATTGGGTTTTAGTAATAAAGTTGGCGTGTCTTCTAGTTTTTAGAGATTATCTTAGCCTAACATGACATTTTCAGCTTTAAAATGAGTTCAATAATGAGTTAACTAGTTCTCGTCAATTTAACATCATGTCTTAATTCAATTTGGGTTTTAACGATTAGATCAATATGTTTTTTTAGTTTTAGAGACTGATATAGACCTATTACGATGCTTATAATTGAAAATTATGTCAATAATAAATCAACCAGTATCCTCAAAGTAGGGACTAGTGTGGGTTGACTATGGTATTATTTTCAAAACAATAATTTTTTGAAAAAATTATAATTAAAAAGGTCAAATAAATATAAATAAAACAAACAAAAATATTGTCAATTTATGATACTCCTAATTAAGAGCTTGATGCTAATTAGACGAACATTCATCAACAATAAATGACTTGCGAATAAGCTTAAAAATAATTTGTACAACTAACGACATGCATGGAATAAATTTTATAAATAAACAACTAAAAAATATTTTTTTGAAAAGAAAATGAATTATGTATTTTTTTTTCTTTAAACATAACCAAACCCTTGCTTGGATTTTGGGACAATTGCATGTTTTAAGATTATTAGTCTTTTTAAAGAAAGAACTAGATGATAAATTTATTTTGTATATTCCCTTTAATTTCAAAAATCCTATTCATATCGAGTTTAACATTGGTAGCAAAAGTTCAACAACCTGAAGCATGGAGAAAAATGTGAAATTGGTTAAGTGAATTCTAATAAAGTCAAATCTATTTGTGATGAAATGCTAGTTTGTATGTTCTTGGTATTCCATTTATATTAAAAATTAATTCAAAAATATTTTTTTACTGCTAGTTTGTATGTTCTTGGTATTCCATTTATATTAAAAATTAATTCAAAAATATTTTTATACTGAATTAGATCAATTATTCCTCCAAACTAATAAAAAAAAAAATACTCTCATATGAAAAACTCAAATAATAAAAAATAATCATGAAAAAAAATGAATATTCATTTGTTATTTATTATTAGCCAAACTAATATAAATACTCCCACATGATAAACTCAAACCTAACCTATTTTATTAAGAAAAGAATAATTATGGAAGAATAAAAGGACATAAACATTGGAGACTGAGTGAGATACAAGATATGGTTTTAAAATATAGAATTATTTCCATAAACATCACTAAAACCCATATTGATTAATAAATTATTAGTCATTAGTGATTATGAATCATTCTAATTTTGTTATGTGTTTAAAAATCATGTATACAGTATATGAATAATATGCTATGGTTGCATCATGTAAATATTCGATCAATTAACTAATGTAATTACATCATATACCACTTAAAACTTGGAAGAGATATATTATTTACAATACCAAGGGACACTAACAAACTACTATACTTATTTTTAATTAATAATTATTATTTATTATATATTCATAATTATATAGTAAATTTTAATTATAAAGTTATAAAGTGATTTTTTTTATGTAAAAAAATTGTAACATGACATTGTAATAAGAACCATGTATCTTAAAAAGAAAAGAAAATATTTGCTCATTTATAAAATAAAATCAAGTTAAAAACTCAGGATTATATGATTAAATTTGTTTCATAAAGTTTATAATAATTATTTATTTTAACAGATAATAATAATGTTGTCGTTTGTTGTTTTTTCAAATAATTTTTTAATCAAATTCATAATAAGATTATTTATTTTAGCATGGATGTTAAATAATAGTTTTAATCATTACGTTTTGAATTATTTAATATGAACCTAATACAAAAACTTTATTAAAAAAATTAATACGTTGATGAATATTAGATAAAAAAATATTTATTTTCTTATTGTTTTGCATAAATGTTTTCTTCTACCAAGTATTTGTTTTAATTGAGAGTTAATTTTAAAATCAATATATTTTTTTTATATATAAAAAAAAACAAGTGGTTCTTCAAGATGAATAAATAAATAAATGATAAGATATATATTTCATTGGATTGAAATTTGTATAAATATTTATTTCAATGACTTTTAGTTTTTTATACATAAATAATGTTAGTGAAAAATTAAAGAATTCCATTAATAGAATATTTTTTTATAGATATTTATTTTAATTGTAATAAAACTAAATAAAAAATAATTTTGAAAAATACGGCGGATAAAGAAAAGTAGTATCTATAGAAGAGAAAAGAGTTCATATTGCAGGAATGGGAAAAGCAAAAGGTGGAGTTGGACAATAGAGTAATTTGAGGCAGCAAAATTTCCCGCCAAAAAACAGGCGTTGCGTAGAAGGTATATGGAATCGTGGCTCCTCCACAGTCCGCTGTGTGCTGTGTTTAGTGTTGAGAGAGAGAGGTTTAGCAGTTAGCAGAGCTGAATAATCGATCAGCAGCAGCAAAACCAAAGGCTAATTCCGATGGTAATTAAATAATCATTTTATCTCTCTATGATTTGTTGTGTTTGATGTAGTTGTAGTCGATATTTTCAATAAAATGATTGAATCACCGGTCCTTTTTTTTGTTGTTGTTTGATTAATCTCTTCTATTCGCTTAGAAACGAAGACCGTAAGTAGCTGTTTAAGCTTATTTTATTTTTAATTTCTTCTACTTGCTTCGCATCAACTGCTGCGGTTTGGTAACAAACTTAAGTTGCTCGATTAAATGTCTAGCTGAATGTATTATTCTTAACTTAATCGATATTTTCTTCTCCGGTTCAATGCGCTCTGTGACGCTCTAGTCCAAGAAAAGAGGTCTTTCTTTGGAAGAGAAGCGCGAGAGGATTCTTCAGATATTTTATGATTCACAAGACTTTTTCCTCGTGAGTATTATATTGTTAATTGGTTGCTCTTTGAGATTTCATGCTCAAGGTGTTAATGTCCTCCTTGCCCTCTTTGATTTGGAAACTTGCTGACGCATTCTCATAATTTCAGCTAAAGGAGCTTGAGAAATTGGGCCCCAAGAAAGGTGTAATTAGCCAGTCCGTGAAAGATGTTGTCCAGAGTTTAGTGGATGATGACCTTGTTTCCAAAGACAAGATCGGAACTTCTGTGAGTATGTTTTACCTGATTCACACTTCAAAATGTGAAATGTCTAGGTACTTATGGTGCTCGTAATTTTGAAATTTCAGGTCTACTTTTGGAGTCTTCCTAGCTGCGCAGGAAATCAGGTGAAGTTTTTAATGTGTTTGACTTCTGTGCCTGAATTTCTCAAACCTGGCTTTATAATCGGTTCATTAACATTAAAACTTTTGTTCTTGTAGCTGCGGTCTGTGTACCGCAAACTTGATTCTGATTTACAAAGCAGTAAGAAGCGGCATGCAGAACTTGTTGATCAGTGCGATGCATTAAAGAAAGGACGTGAGGAATCTGTGAGTATACTACGTTCCCTTCCTTATTGTGATTTGATGAGACTCCTGTTGGGCTGAATTAGCCTGCCTCTCAACCTTTGGCCAGGATGAACGTGAAACGGCTTTGGCTGAGCTGAAAACCATTGAAATGAAGTATAACGAACTGAAGGTTTAACCTAACCCTTTATTATACATTTAGCAATATGAGCAGATCACCAATTCTCCAAAACTTCTATTTCATCAGGATGAGATGGGGAAGTATGCAGACAATGATCCTGCTGCCTTTCACGCAATGAGTAAAGAAATCTTCATCCTTGTTTGATCTTCAAACTCTTGTATTCTGTGCCAAAACATCTTTTTGTAGCTCAGTCAATGTCAATTAACTCTTTGATCAGTTTATCACCCCTAAAGACATATTGATGGTTCTAATTTCAATGTTGCAGAGAAAGCTATTGAAGTTGCCCATGTGGCAGCAAATAGATGGACAGGTTTTTCCATTTACACGCTATTTATTTCTTTTTTCTTATTAATTATATTTGATCTGTTTCCATAAGATTTTAACTCTAATAAATCTTATCAATCATGGTAAAAAAAAAACCATACAGATAACATTTTCACATTGCGACAATGGTGTTCAAACAATTTCCCTCAGGCCAAAGAGCAGCTTGAAAATATGTATCAGGAGGTAAGTTTCTTAATTTTTTATTGGTGTTTAAACAATTGTGCCATTTTGTAACATTTTAGCCACAACCTGATGCTGCATCTAATACCACAAATTAGAAGAACCTGTATTTGCTAATCCTTTATCAAGGTCCAAACACCTCCTATGTGTGACACTATCATATGACTGTCATGCACTCATAGTTTTGAACTTAATTGGTCCAATTCCCATCATCTGTATATCTGTTCGTCTAATTTTCTGGTTGTCCAGATTGTACATAAAGAGAGCTCTTTGATTGTGTAAATAGAGCCTCTTTATCAGGTATGTGAACGTAGTAGCAAAATATCTCCTGTTAAAATGTGAACATCTGCTTAGATTTGGCCATCCCTTCTTCAACATGCTGGATCTATATGTATTTGAGTTTGTGGTTAATTCAGTAATTTGAAGTAGCATGTGTCCACAGACTCTACTTTTATAGGTTTTGTGTCACTGAGATCTTTCCTTTCAAATCTAAATCTATGTACAGGCAGGAATAACAGATGAATTTGACTATTTGGAGCTTTTACCAGTTATTTCACTCGACCCTGTTACTGATCAGATGCTGGAAGGCGATCCTTGAGTGCAATTATACAGAATGCCTTCTTCCCAGATTTTCAGTTGTTTGGGCAAAGGAATTGGAGAATAGGCTATCTACTTCTTTATGTACTCGAGTCTATGAAACGGTAAAATGCTATTATATCATTGATTCTCTCATTCCTGGCGATGAAGTTTAAATAAATAAATAAAAAACAACCTCCTTGGCCCTGAGCACAATGATCAAGCTACATCAGTAGTGGCCACCCCCGCGTGCGGATCGCTGGTGTCTGAGGCAGGCTAGCCCGAGCAACTTCTTGTTTACCCCTGAAGTGGTTTGTTTGTGCTTATTTTCGTTTTCCTTTGGCATAGAGTATAACAATGTGCCTTGTTAAGTACGAATAACCTACCAGTCGCTTGATCATGAGTTCAGCGCTGGGCTATAGTTTTTCTTGTCTAATTTCGTCCAAGGATTTCTGTGAAAATCCATGGATTCAAAGACCTTTACAAATATTTTCCAGTTACACTCCCTGGAAATATCCAATCACATCCTTTCTCAATAACGCGTCCGGATTGGTTTCAACCATCACGGGCTCTTCTTACCATGCTCACAATTAAGCTTTCGTTGCTGCTGGTGAGAGATTTAACAGTTGCTGTGGCTGGTTGCAGTAGTTCAGATGCCGCCAAGTGTTTGGTTCAGCTTGTATTACAAAATGTTGACAAGTAAAATGACAAATAAGAATACGAGGCAGTTTTCGTATGGATATGAAAAATAAAAAACAAGTAGAGAGAATAAATAACAACCGATATTTTGATCACGATAATTGAGGGTGTAACCAAATTGGTGACACTTTATAAGAGAAAATTAGCCAAAGAATCCACTTGCTGAGATGGTAATGTTTTCGAGTAAAAGAGATACCAAACACAATCAAAAAGCTTCAAACGGCAGGATAGAGATTTTGGGGGAGCTAGGTTCAGTTTACACAATCTTTTATATACATTGTCTATTCACGTCTCCATGCACACTGGATGCGGAGGAGGAGGAGGAGGAGCAGCCGAAACTCCATAATACAACATGGACAATCTATAAATAATCTCTTTGTTCTGGAACATGATACCTGCAACAGCCAACCGAGAAAATCAACTCTACAAGTGTACTTGCCCACACTGCCACAATATTCAACTGCATTCACGTGTTATTTTGTTCAGTGCATCCAATTGAAGTCTTCTTTTTCTTAATGGTCTAGCCATCAACTACTAGGCAGTGTTTAATGTCTGAAAAGAAGGATCAAATCACAGTTTACGAGTAAACACAAATGTAAACCTGCTCAGAGTGCCATCTCAGCTTGTAAGTCAGCAAGTTCTTCCTCAGCTGTGCGTCTTTGAGAAATTGGTTTCTTGCCAGCTGGGACGTGCACTGCAGCTGCTGGAGCTGGAGCTGTTGTTGCTGGCTGAAGAAGCTGCTCTTCCAATTCAGCCCCTTCCAGTTCTTCAAGTTCCGCCTCCAGTTCATCCTGAAAAGATCCAGCTACTTAGATGCTCTTCCAGATGAAAACTTATGTGCAATTTGGAGTGATAGACTCTCATAACAGGGTTTGGAATTGAGAGAATTAAAGTTTTTCCTTGTAAAACACTGACCTCATCAAAATCAGCTGCAGAACCAATGGGAGTTGATAACGCTTCTTGAATCTGTTTCATGTTCTCTGTCTGCTCATTGATCTCATCCATTGTCTTGTCAACATCATCAATATTCCTATAATCCATCATTTTCACATATATTAATCACATGCACCATACAACTTCATTAATCAAATATCACAACTGCAAATAAAATGGAATGGCACACCAAGTTGAAGCCAAATAAAGATGGTGTGTCCTGTTAACAGTCATTCAAAAAGAAACACTTAAATTGGACAAGAGAATGAGAATCATAAATATTTTCAGGTCGAAACAAGCTCTATAAATTTACAATTTGTGCACAGTAACCAGAAAAGTGAAAATAATGCCACCAAAGACAGTAAGCAAACCATGAGTGAAGATTCCACTAATACATTTAACTGATATAATTGGTACATACGTTGCTTTCTGCATTGCCTTCATAGCAGATGCACCAGTTCTTAATGCATCTACAGTTTCAGTAGTAGCTTTTGCACCTTCTAACAGTATCATCTGTAATATTGACATCCAGAGCACAGAAGTTAAGGCTCTACCATTCAACCAGAAACCTAAACAGATTTACTAAATAGAGTTGATAACAAAAGCAATAGTAAGAGCTCCAGATGACCTGATCATGAATACGTAATTGAAAGTTTCCAAGTTGTTCTATTTGCTGCTCATACAGCCTCTTCCTCTTCAAACATTGAATTGCAGCTGGAAAAAAGCATCATCAATCAGTAATTGACTGAAAAGAAACCAAATTCTGTAAATAATGCAGCACCCGGATTTGTTTTTAATATATATATATATATATCCATGTGCACGATGTCTGTATGAGAAATCATTAACAATGGTTCTTCACTTGATTACAGTGTCAAGATGGTACACATCATCCATAGTCAACAATCCGTAATGCTAAAACATAAAAGCACTTCAAAGACTAATACTGCTCAGTAGAGTTAGGGTCTCAATAAAGGAGTTTTTTTAAAAGAAAATATTTTCTAAGTAATAGAATAATAAGAAATATCAATGCCCAATGTGAATATCAGAAACATGGAAATCAATGAAGATAAGAAATCTAGAGTTGGATAACTGAAAGTCTCTTGATGTTCCATGCAAAAACAAAGAGGGGACAATGACCGATAAAAAAATGCAGATGAAGTATAAATTTAGCAATAAAAATGCAAAGACATAAAAAAGAAACATAGATCTGCCAAGTTTAGGTAGCCTACGCATAGCATTGTAAGAGTGATAAAGGAAAATAATAATAATAATAATAAAAGGAAGTCTGCAGCATTATAATCCAAGAGAATAACGATAAAACCAACCATAAATAGTTGCTATGATGTAGCATTATCATACCCCTTTTGTTCTTCCCTCTAGTGAATTCCTTGGCCTTTTCAACTTCAGCTGCTGCCTTTTTAGCCAGAACCTTCTCCTTTTTCTCTAGCATTTCAAGAGTCTATAGAACATTGACAGCTAAGTTTTAAAACAAAATGAAATATTTTTACAGTACAATTAAAACAATCCAATCAACACATTAACACTAAATCTGGTTGAATCAATCAGAAAAAGTAACAAACTAATAATCAATCAGAAACAATAGCTAATAGTCAATCATAAACAATAGCTAATAATCAGTCAGACAATAACGAACTAATAACCAATCAATAACATTAACAAACTAATAATCAATCAGAAACAATAACAAACTAATAACCAATCAATAACAATAATAAACAAATAATCAATCAGAAACAAAAACGAACTCATAATCAATCAGAAACAATAAGAACTAATAATAATAAATTATTATTTTTTAAAATTAAATCTATCAAACTACGGGAAAGAAAGAACATAAAAATGAAAGGAAAATAACCTCGTTTAATTTGTCTAACGTAGCAAGAGCATTGGTTTCCTGCTTAGGTTTTCCAAATAAGCGGGTAAACATGGTGAATTGTGTTAGGTTTAAGAGCCCTGACTGCCTGTCTGCCTCGCGATCTACTATATTGCAAACACAAAATTCAAATCAAGCCCCAATTCCAAGAATCAAGACTGATCGACCGACAACAAATCCAATTTAATAAGAGATAATGATAAGAAACAGACCTGAGAAGATCGATTCTAGGGAGATCAAATTCAGATATTAGGGCTTTTGATGATAGACACAATGATGAGAGAGAGACGGAGGGAGTTGAAGATTTTATTTTGGGGGATTTTTTTTTGTTTTATTATTTCCCTTAAGCGTGATGGTCTCGTTGTTCGTGTTGGGAGGAAAGGGACGCTGTTTGGCTGGCTTTTTCTACACGGTGTTTCAGGTCATTTTGTACGTAATGTTTCTTCTTTAATATATATTAAAATAATATCTTTTTACTTTTAATATCAATATATTAAAACAATCCAAAAAATTAATTTAAAAAAAAAATAACAATAGCATTATAGCACTCCTTTAATTTATCATTTCTTTCTTGGTTTTATTTTAAGTTATGTTTAGAAATATCACTATTAGTTTTTAAAGTATTTTTTTTATTTTATAATATTTTAAAACTATATTTTTTTTATTTTTAATAATAGCATATCAAAATGATATTAAAACACTAAAAAATTAATTGAAAGCAAAAAAAATAAAATAAAAATTAATATTTTTCAAAAATATTTTTAAAAATAAAAAACAAACAAAATAAAAATTAATATTTAAAAAAAAAACACTTTTAAAAACTCTAATGTTTTAAAAAGTTGGTCCTTTACTTGTGGGAATGGCAAACCAAAGAGAGGGCTCTAAAAGTGACCATAGATAGGCTATACGATATGTTGGTACAGTCTAGACACTTAGAGAAATTAACTGAATATGATATAGGCAAAAATGACTTTTTGCTCATTCCATAACCAGAAATGGCATCATATTGATGAGTGTATTGAGTTTCATCAAAAGGTCACAAGGATGCTGACGCTAGGGGAACTAAGGATCGAGGATATTCTTTTATATTACCATCCTCCATCCTGTAATTGGATCCATATTTTTTGAATTAAACCATTTATTCTTGTATATGTTTCCAATTTTGTTTATCTATTTTGCCTTTTCATTTATGAAAAATTAAGCATGCTTTGTATTTGTTAGAGGATCTTATCATCTATATGACTTGCCTCTTCACTCACACTATAAAATTTTGTTTATTTTATATTATGTTTTAAGTTGAAGTATATCAGTTGAAACCTGTAATCAGATCTTAAGATCATTCTCAAGTGTAATAACATCGAGATTAAAATTTATATCTTAGCTAATGACATATAATTACATTATCATACAATTAATTTATCCATAACAAGCCTTTGTATATCACGGTCCGATGCAAAGATTGTCTCATCAGTAAAGTTTTCATTGATAATGACTCAGCCTTTAATGTGTTGCCAAGACATATGTTGAATGAGATGCCGATGGACCCCTCCCATATGCAGCCAAGTGTGATGATGGCCAGAGCATATGATGGTTCACCAAGGCAAGTGTTAGGGTCAATCGAAGTTGAACTAACCGTGGGTCCACAAGTTTTTCTAGTAACTCTTCAGGTGATGGACATCCACCCTTCCTATAGCATGTTGTTAGGAAGGCCATGGATATATTCTGCAGGAGCAGTCACCTCCTCATTACATCAATGTTTGAAGTACATTGTCAATGGTGTCCTAGTTACTATCAAGGCCGAAGAGACTATATCGATGTTGAAGAATGTGGCAGTCATTGGTGATGTACATCACTAAGGTGAAAAATCTTGAAGAGTATTAAAAATCTTGAAGAGTATTTTTTTCAAGTGGTGAAAAGGAATTTGGTGAGTATTCATCAAAGGCATTGTAATCTTTAGCCTGAATTAGTAAACAATACATTATTGAAGACTGGTTTGATGCTTGAAGTATAAATATAGACTTGCTAAATCATGTTAAAAATCGAGTTTGCAATTTATATCTCTATACTCTTTGCTTCAAGCACTTTATCTCTATACTCTTTGCTTCAAGCACTTTAATTATAGTATTGATTAATTATGTTTATTGCATTTAAATGAGTTAATTTTAATATTTTATCATTATTAGTGGAGCACCTAATTTACTTTTAACTCTATAGCAACATATACATAGTATTTTAATTACATTGAATAAATACATTGTTATCCTAACTTTATGTTTTATCTTATAGTATCTTAAAATTTCAAATTCTAGTATTTTTGTAGAGAGCATGAGAGTGTACTTTTTACTAATAACAAACAAGTTGAGAGAGAAGATAACCTCCCTATAAAATAGAAAATATCATAAATACCAGGACTTAATAAATTATATCGATAATTTTGCAATGAAGAGAATAGTCCTTGGAATACTGCAAAGATTGATTGTTAACTAAACTAATCAAATATCATAAACAGTTCAAGCAATAGGAAATACAAGGTGACATGCCTGTGTGCTGTACTGCGCTTTTTCTATGTAGAAAACTGATTGATTTTTTATTTGTTGTAATTGGTTATCTTAATATTTAATTAGTAAAATTATAATATAAAATATGATAGAAATGAGTTTTTTTTTTTCGGCCTAAAAGGAGCATTGTAATTGAAATGCAAAGGAAGTGGTTTGTATATTTTTTAATTGAAGATAACTTATGCAAATTTATTTACCCATTTTGTTTATGTGTTGCCTTATATTTTTATTTTATTTACATCATATTAGATTTGAAATACTATACATAAAAATATTGTAAATTTTTTTTTTTAACTAAAACAACCTAAAATCTAAGTATTGCAGATATTGTTTATGTATAATATTTCAGATATGAAATATTGTAAATATTTTTTACTAATTATTTAAAAACACATTTTCTATAATAAAATAAATATATAAAAAACTAATATACAATAATAATTATTATTATTGTAAATATTTTTGCTATAGTAAAAATCGAAAGTTTTGTAAACTAATTATTTTACTCAGATATATGGCATTATAAAAAAATTTAAGACCATTAATATTTTATTATATTTTTTTTATGTCCATGGCGAAGTAGAGGGCAATTGGCTCATATATGTTTTCATTGTAAATAATTTGCCCTAATTTTTCCATTTGTTTCATCTACGTGTGACTTTGTATATGTTTTATTTATGTGAAATTAAATATGAAATATCATACATAAAAAAGTTACAAAATTCAACCTCTAAGAAAAAGAACATCAACTGATGAATTATTTTGATTATTATTATCATTGTTATTATCATGATTATTAAATTATCATAATTATTGTAACTATCATTATAAATATTATTAGAAATAATTTATATCCTAATTATTATTTTTCATACCTTCAATGACACCATAATTATTATTAGAAAAAAAAATGGAACTATTTTTTATTCTATAAGATTTATTCCTCATAGTATTATATTAAAGGTATTTCAAGACATTGATATTTTTTTTTCTTAAAAAAAACCTAGGTTATATATATATATATATATATATATATATATATATATATATATATATATATATATATATATATATATATATATATTAAGGCGTTAAAATTAAATAATTAACATATATAATTAGTCTCACATATTTATATAAAAAAAAACTTACAAATAATCATTATCATTATTTTAAATACCTTATCTATAATAATTAGGAATTTCAACACCTAAAAATATTAATAAAAAAATAATTAAAAAATAAAATAATTGACAAACAAAAATAAATAGTAGTAGATTTGAAAAATTATTTGACTTGAAGAATAAATAAAATAAAAAAATAAAAAAACAAAGAGAAAAAATAATAAGTATGAATTTCAAAACTTAAAAATAACAAAAAAAAACCCTTAATAATAGTATAGATAGTAAAAATTAGAAACAAAAACTAGATGCATGTACATATAAACTTAGAAAAATATTATAGGGACCCTCTACTTGTGTAAAAAAAGTATTTTTAAACCTAGAAAATTTTTTGGTCTGTTTTCAAAATTCTTCAAACTTGCAAGCCTAACCTCTTATCGCCATAAGAGGTTAAACTAGCAAAACTCTAATGTTTTAAAAAGTTGGTCCTTTACTTGTGGGAATGGCAAACAACTTGTAGTGTAGCAAACAACTTTTCCAAGTTTTCCAAAAACACATCTTTTGCTCTATGAAATTTTTCAAAAAGAACATCTTAACCTTTTCAATATAACAAGCCTACTTTTATTCTTGTATATGTTTCCAATTTTGTTTATCTATTTTGCCTTTTCATTTATGAAAAATTAAGCATGCTTTGTATTTGTTAGAGGATCTTATCATCTATTTGACTTGCCTCTTCACTCACACTATAAAATTATGTTTCTTTTCTATTATGTTTTAAGTTCAAGTATATCAGTTGAAACCTGTAATCAGATCTTAAGATCATTCTTAAGTGTAATAATGTCAGGTATTTGAACTTATATATATAGCTTGTCTAATTGCATAATTAAGTACAAAATTTATCATTCTTAAATCATACTTATATTTATGTATTAAAACATTCATATTTTTGTATAAAAATATAAATTTTCACACTCATTACACTCATATATTCTAAGTTCTATTGAGTAAAAGTATAAAGATATAAGTTTCAATTGTATTATCTACTATTTGAGATAATATTGTTATATTTCAAACAATTATAATCCTTCAAGAGTTTAAGTGAAAAACTCTTGGTCATTGGTGATGTGTAAATCTTGAAGAGTAAAAAATCTGAAGAGTATTTTTAAAATTAGAAAGAAATTTTATTCATCAAAGGCATTGTAATCTTTAGCCTGAATTAGTAAACAATACATTATTGAAGACTGGTTTGATGCTTGAAGTATGAATATAGACTTGCTAAATCATGTTAAAAATCGAGCTTGCAATTTATATCTCTATACTCTTTGCTTCAAGCACTTTAATTATAGTATGGATTATTTATGTTTATTGCATTTAAATGAGTTAATTTTAATATTTTATCATTATTAGTGGAGCACCTAATTTACTTTTAATTCTATAGCAACATATACATAGTATTTTAATTACATTGAATAAATACATTGTTATCCTAACTTTATGTTTTATCTTGTAGTATCTTAAAATTTCAAATTCTAGTATTTTTGTAGAGAGCATGAGAGTGTACTTTTTACTAATAACAAACAAGTTGAGAGTGAAGATAACCTCCCTATAAAATAGAAAATATCATAAATACGAGAAATTAATAAATTATATCGACAATTTTGCAATGAAGAGAATAGTCCTTGGAATACTGCAAAGATTGATTGTTAACTAAACTAATCAAATATCATAAATAGTTCAAGCAATAGGAAATACAAGGTGACATGCTTGTGTGCTGCATTGAGCTTTTTCTATGTAGAAAACTGATTGATTTTTTATTTGTTGTAATTGATTATCTTAATATTTAATTAGTAAAATTATAATATAAAATATGATAGAAATGAGTTTTTTTTCGCCTAAAAGGAGCATTGTAATTGAAATGCAAAGGAAGTGGTTCGTATATTTTTTAATTGAAGATAACTTGGGCAAATTTATTTACCCATTTTGTTTATGTCTTGCCTCGTATTTTTATTTTATTAACATCATATTAGATCTAAAATACTATACATAAAAATATTGTAAAAGAAATTTTTTAACTAAAACAACCTAAAATCTAAGTATTGTAGATATTGTTTATGTATAATATTTCAGATATGAAATATTGTAAATATTTTTTACTACTTATTATTTAAAAACACATTTTCCATAATAAAATAAATATATAAAAACCTAATATACAATAATAATTATTATTATTGTAAATATTTTTGCTATAGTAAGAACCGAAAGTTTTGTAGACTGATTATTTTACTCAGATATATAACATTATAAAAAAAAATTAAAACCATTAATATTTTATTATATTTTTTTTTATGTCCATGGCGAAGTAGAGGGCAATTGGCTCATATATATTTTCATTGTAAATAATTTGCCCTAATTTTTTCATTTGTTTCATTTACATGTGACCTTGTATATATTTTACTTATGTGAAATTAAATATAAAATATCGTACATAAAAAAATTACAAAATTCAACCTCTAAGAAAAAGAACATCAACTGATGAATTATTTTGATTATTATTGTCACTGTTATTATCATGATTATTAAACTATTATAATTATTGTAACTATCATTATAAATATTATTAGAAATAATTTATATCCTAATTATTATTTTTTATACCTTCAATGACACCATAATTATTATTAGAAAAAAAAATAAAATTATTTTTTATTTTATAAGATTTATTCCTCATAGTATTATATTAAAGGTATTTCAAGACATTGATATTTTTTTTCTTTAAAAAAAACCTATATATATATATATATATATATATATATATATATATATATATATATATATATATATATATATATATATGTTAAGGCATTAAAATTAAATAATTAACATATATAATTAGTCTCATATATTTATAAAAACAAAAACTTACAAATAATCATTATCATTATTTTAAATACCTTATCTATAATAATTAGGAATTTCAACACCTAAAAATATTAATTAAAAAGTAATTAAAAAATAAAATAATTGACAAACAAAAATAAATAGTATTAGATTTGAAAAATTTTGAAAAATTATTTGACTTGAAGAATAAATAAAATAAAAAAATAAAAAACAAAGAGAAAAAATAATAAATAGGAATTTCAAAACTTAAAAATAACAAAAAAAAACCCTTAATAACAGTATAGATAGTAAAAATTAGAAACAAAAACTAGAAGCATGTACATATAAACTTAGAAAAAAATAGGAACCATTTAAGAAATATATATAAAAAAATAAAAGAATTAAAATAAAATTCAAGATTAAAAGTATAAGGGCCACCAAAATGGAAAACAAATATACAATAAATTTCATTTAAGCAATAAAACTGAAACAAATAAAAATTTTGATACCAAAAAAATTATAGATTTTAAATGTTGGCTGAGGGTTCGAACCCTGCGCGCTGGAAAGGGGCTGGATTTTCCAGCGCGCAAAGAGCCGCTCAACCACAGGCTTTCTTTTGACATTTCCACCATAGAAATTATAAAAAGCATCTCTATGTAAAAAAAAAAAAAAAAAATCACCGACACATCATCTGCCATTGTAGTCTCACCACATCACTCCATGAGGAAAAGAACATAGTGGAGAATAATTGTAAACACCGGCAGTTGGAAATGAACGGCACGTCCTGTAATGCACCAACAATATCATTTCATAATATATATTAAAAAATAATAAATTACCGGCATGAATTTAGCCATTTAAAAAATAAAACATGCAATTACCTTACTGTCTATGGGTTTTACTGTTTATTTTTATCTTATTAGGGAATATTTCCATATTTAATTATTTGAGAAAATATGTGTAATAATCTTAATGCTCTCGGCGATAACCGTATATTTTTATCTTATTAATGAGTAAAAATAATAATTTCAGTATTCTAATCTATAGTAGTTTTGAATCTAGATGAATAGTGCAAGATATTGTTTATTCACTTTATAATGGTATTCTAGTTTAGCTTATAAGATAATATGCAACAAAATAACAAAAACCATCTTTGCAAAAGTAACCTTACGTGGAATACCAATTCTTTTCCAGTTAAATTTTGCCATAGTATTTTATTTTCCCTTTTAATTTGATTTTAAATTAATTTAAATGAGTTTATTAAATATATGTTTTTGATTCTCTCCCTTGTGAATATTAAATTTTAATTAAAATTAATTGAAATAGATAAATTATAAAAAAGTGTTATATATTTTTTTAATCTTAATAGGCTTTGTTTCTATGAAACTCTACATAATAAAAATTTTTCCCTTAAAACTTAATTAATTACTCTCCAATTTTAATTACTGTTTTATTTAATTAAAAAATAGTTAAACTGTTTTTTAAAGCAACCGGATTTTTTTGTGAGATCATACATCTTGATCTATATTTATATTTTAATTTAATTTTTAATTAATATTCATTGAACTAAATATATATATACATACACACACATTAAAGTGTTGACTTACAATCATTTTTTTAATTTCGTGAAACATATAAGAAGCTTCTGCGTATCCATTGTCTGCAGAGCTCCTAGAAAATAAGAAGATACCACGCGTTAAGAATCCAACCTTCAAAGGTAGGAGCACTTATTCCCTCATAGTCAACGGACACGAAAAAAAGAACCAATCAAATGTTATGTTCAGCATAGAAATAAATTAGACCAGAGAACACGATGACAAGTATATAATTTAGTATTTTAAAAATAATTTTAAAAAATATTTTTTTAATATATAAATATCAAAAATAATTTTTAAATAATAAAAATTATTATTATAATACTTCTCTAAATAAATAACATTTTAAAACACAAACTCAGAAACTCCCATATCAATAGTTATTGCAATAAAAACTTGATCTAGGGCATCATACACAATAACAGTTTTAACAGTTTTCTCTCCCCAGCCCGAAACCAAAGCCAACCAATGGGAGACCCAGCCACGCCGCCAGCATCAGAACTCGCAGCGATGACCATAGTCGATGGGGCATCTCTTAAGCACCCATTTTCGGACAGAGTCCCGGTCCGATCCATCGTGTGTCGTCCCGATGGCGGAGCTGGACTGGCCGGGAATCGAATCCGCGCTGGTGGGTGGGTGAAGACCGGGAGAGAGCAAGGGAAGGGTTCCTTCGCATTCTTGGAGGTGAACGACGGGTCGTGTCCAGCCAACCTCCAGGTTATCGTGGATGCTGGTGTAGAAGAGCTGAGCACGCTTGTGCAGACCGGGACTTGCGTGTCCGTTGAGGGCGTGCTTAAGGTCCCTCCTGAGGGTGCGAAGCAGAAGATTGAGCTCCGTGTTGAAAGGGTGCTTCATGTAGGCCCCACCGACCCTGCAAAATACCCGATTCCCAAAACGAAGCTCTCTCTTGAGTTTTTGAGGGATCATGTTCACCTTCGGCCCAGAACTAACACGGTAGCTCTTGCTTATTTGTTAATTATAGTTTGTGTTATTGAATCCCGGCAATTCTTGTTCTGAAAACATAGGCATATTGAATGTATATGTTTTAACATTTTTTTTTCATTATGTTGTTGACAAATGCTTTTTTGTAGATTTCTGCAGTTGCTCGAATTCGCAATGCACTTGCTTTTGCCACGCACTCTTTCTTTCAAGAGCATGGTTTTTTATACGTTCACACCCCAATCATCACCACAAGTGACTGTGAAGGTGCCGGTGAAATGTTTCAAGCTACTACCTTGATTAGCGAGGCTGAAAAGCTCGACAAGGAGCTGATTGAGAACCCTCCTCCTACAGAGGCTGACGTAGAAGCTGCAAGGCTTACTGTTACGCAGAGAGGTGAGATTGTTGCTCAACTCAAAGCTTCCAAGGCAACCAGGGACGATATTAGTGCTTCAGTTGCAGAACTAAAAGTAGCCAAAGAGAATCTCTCAAGGCTGGTGGAAAGAGCGAAGCTTAAGCCTGGTATCCCTAAAAAAGATGGCAAGATTGATTATACTCAAGATTTCTTTGCCCGTCAAGCTTTTTTGACTGTCTCTGGCCAACTTCAAGTTGAAACATATGCCTGTGCTGTTACTAGTGTCTATACATTCGGACCAACTTTTAGAGCTGAGCACTCTCACACTTCTAGGCATTTGGCTGAGTTTTGGATGGTGGAGCCTGAAATAGCATTTGCTGATCTTCAGGTATATTACTATGTGCTATTCTAATTGATTTATCTTGCTTTTGTACACTCTTAAGACCCTAGATCTCTAGAGTTTGTGCCTGTAATTGCAGGGTTTGGTTTTCATTCAACCAAATTGTTTGTGTTGTTTATCAACGAATTTACTTAACTACATGATTTATATTATATGATATTGGCATACTCAGCTGTCTAATAAATTATGGCGTTGGGAGGGTCAAAACTTTTTTGTTGTGTTTATAAAACAATATTTGTGAACAAAGACCAACATCTAATGTATGAAGCAAAGCTTATTCTTATAATGGGGGTGTTTGGGAGGGCGGTTGCGGTAGCTTTTGAAAGTGTTGAATTTTGGCTAAACGGCGTTTCTGCCGCTTAGCCAAACGGGGTCATTATGTCTCTCTGGATTTTACCCTGGGGATGGAATCATTCGTGTGACATGGAGTAGGATGCTCCCTTCTCTTTTTGTTATGTATACATGGTATGTGAAATATATTTTAGTTGTGAGCAGATTTTGCATATTTTTTTCAGGATGACATGAACTGTGCGGAGGCATATGTGAAATATATGTGTGGATGGCTACTGGACAAGTGCTATGATGACATGGAACTTATGGCAAAGCTTTATGATAAAGGTTGCATTGATCGTCTAAGAATGGTTTCTTCTACCCCTTTTGAGCGTATTTCTTACACAGAAGCAGTGCGACTGCTAGAGGAGGCAGTGAAGGGTGGCAAGGAGTTTGAGAAGGATGTGGAATGGGGGATTGATCTGGCATCTGAGCATGAAAGGTATGAAAATCTGCCTCCATATCACATTATGTCCATTTGATTTGCATGCACCAATGGCTTGGTTTGTCTATTCATACAGATACTTGACAGAGGATATATTTAAGAAGCCTGTAATTGTGTACAACTATCCAAAAGGAATAAAAGCTTTCTACATGAGGCTCAATGATGATTCAAAGACAGTGGCTGCTATGGATATCCTTGTACCAAAGGTAAAGCTTTCCCTGCAACACATTTTAAAGTTTGCACACCGTGTGCTCAATTCTTACATTTAAGTTGGTGTTATTTTCCTACCTTTTTTTCCCATTCAAATTGGCGTTGTGGTTTATTGCAGGTGGGAGAACTGATTGGTGGAAGCCAAAGGGAGGAGCGCTATGAGGTTATTCAGCGGAGGTACGAGGAGTCTGCTTGAATGGTGTCAAATATTATATTGTGCAGACTAACATGTTTTGTTGTTTTTCTTTTAACTGTAATTTATGTACTGACGAGTGCATTTTTTGTTGGGGCATTCGACATTGCAGAATTGCTGAGATGGGACTGCCTCTTGAGCCATATGAGTGGTACCTTGACCTGCGACGTTACGGTACTGTAAAGCACTGTGGATTTGGCTTGGGCTTTGAGAGGATGGTACTTTTTGCCACTGGAATTGACAATATTAGAGATGTCATCCCATTCCCCAGATACCCGGGCAGAGCAGATCTGTGATATTTTAGTTGATAGTTTACAGTTTAATCCTCACTTTGCCTATAGAATCCAAGCTTGTTCTGCTCTAGTTCCAATTTTAAATTGTTTTGTTTTAGATTCAAACTTGAGTTGCAAATCATAGGTGAAGCTTTCTTGTTTTGTATAACATCTTTTTTTATGATATATGCTAAGATGGCCGAGGATGCTGCTTGAGATTTCCCGCTGGCGATATTTGTCTGGTTCCTATTGCAGTTTTTGGTTGCTTTCGGCCTCAACGAAGGCCTGGCTCGTATACCCGTATCACTGAAACTACTGGCGCTGGCACGGTTTCCATTATCCCGGTTTAATTTCTTTTGGTAGCTTGAGAGGGTGTGGTTAAACTTGCACATCGTCTACTGCGATGCATTTGTTTAAACTCGTAAGAATGTATGCAGCGGCTAACACGCTTTCCTCTGGCAATCAAATAAACCTCCAGTAACATGTTCTAATCTATCATTCAAGATGATGGTATCATTTTGATCTTTGTGATGGTTTCCCGCAGTCAAATCCGACTATTGTACAGCACACATGTGATCTATCTTTACGTGCTATTTTGGCTTGGCACTGCACCTGTTCCCATTTCTGAATATGGTGACAGTGGCATGGTTGTTGAAGTTGGCGGAAATCTCCCCTTTTGTTAAAAAAAAATAAAATAATCCCTTGTTCGAACAAATGCAAAGCCTTTGCATTGTTTGAGTCATCGTTTGATCATTGACGTTGCCCGTCATCTTGGCTTCGTATCGAACTATGGTTATTCGGTTCCAAAGTCGGAGTGTGAGGAAAGGTTTGCATTTACAAAAAACAAAAATGGCTCAAAGAATGTTTGGAAATTCTGGAAGTGTTGGTGGTGGCATCATACTTGTCAAGCTTATCAAACTTTATTTAGGGTTTGATCCTCAAATTTAACCCAGTCCAAGCTTGGATCATAGGCTTGGAGGGTTATTCACGGGATGATAGGACATCTTGGTTCTATTTCAAATTGATGTCACTTTTTTTATATAAAAAAAACTCAAAATGTGCATGTATATATTAAAAATATATTTTTAAATAGATCTAGTAAGATCTTATATGGGTTTGACTGGGTCAACCAAGTCATAAATTGATCTAATAAGTTACTTGTATTTGATTAAGTCAATTACGCTATGAATTGATATAAAAAGTTATGTCTATTTGATTAAGTCAAATTTTAGATTGTTTCAAATTGACCCAAAGAGCAAGCTTGAAATTGAACTATCATCAAGTCAACATGATGAGTTGAATAACTATGATGAAACCATTAATTTGGTTTAGAAATTTAGTGGTGTAAGTTTTATTAGGAAGAAACTTAATGAAAGCTCTTTTAAGGTCTCACCTCTTTTAAGAAAAGTTTTATTAGGAAATTTTTATGATGATTATGAATAGAAATCTCCAAAGAATTAGTCTAAGACCCAATATGATTTAAGTAAATTAATTTTTTTAGCGTGAAACTTCTAATCTTCTAATTATTTTACAATATTGAATATATCTCCCAAAATTATTTATTGGACCAGGCAAAAAAATTAAGTGGAGTCTTTAGACATACTGTTTTACCTTGGATTATGAATGAAAATTAATCAAAAATCAATATTTTTAAAATAAAAACACAATGGCCGGTAAATGCAATGAACCAAAATTAGAGGGATAAGCTGAGGGATAATAGTAATTGACCCAAAAAAATCCTAATTTGACTATTGTAGTTGCTACTGTCCATGTTGGACAGCATCTAAAAAGTAGGAGCAGGGTTGCTATTCCATCTGGAACGTTCCATGCCATTAAAAAATCAAGATAAAATAGCATTGTTTTTATCTTGTTTTAATTCTGATCCATTCTGGAATTACCGGCTAAATACTGGTTAGAACACCTCAGTATCATTCCGAGTGCTATTTCGGCCTTGAAATCCTCATTTTCTTATTTTGAGATTCTAAATAAAATTATTTTGATTGACCTATGATTGTGTTTCTAATTTTGAGATTATATTTGATTCTGTGTTTGTATTGTATAATTTAAAATTAATTTATTTAGAATTTTAATTATACTTGTTAAATTAATATTTTAATTTTTCACACACACACACATATATGAATAGTATAACCCCGAAAAAACACATTAAAACGCTCTGAAACCAAAACGTTCTGTACCAATAAAAAAACCAGAATAATATTAACAACCTTGGATAAGAGACTTCTCTCTTGCATCTCTTAAAAAACTTATTTAAGAACTCATTTCAAATTATGAGATTGAAGCTTGCAAATAAGTCTGTAAGGAGACACCTCAATCTTGGTTGGAGCCTTGGAGGAGAGGAAGTTTAGGGACAATAATGGGTGGTGAAGAGGATGAACAATTGAAGAAAATGGGTTAGAACTCTTCAATCTGAACTTGAAATTACTGATATTTTTTTTCAATTTCATTCTCATTCAACTTTTTAATTTGTAAGATTTGTTCCTCATTATTTTAATAAACTTAAAAAAAATTAATTTATTTATAAATTATTTTCCATTTCATTTTCCATAACACAAACAAACACTGGAAAGTGTTTTCCAGTTCAAGCCTTGGAGGAGAGGAAGTTTAGGGACAATAATGGGTGGTGAAGAGGATGAACAATTGAAGAAAATGGGTTAGAACTCTTCAATCTGAACTTGAAATTATTGATAAAAATGCTCTCCAGTTTTCCTCTTTGATTTCATAGCTAGCAAGGACAATTGAAAAACCTCCAATGTTGTAATTCTCAGGCTTTTGAAAATGTTGTATGAAACGAGTTTCTTCGAACATAAAATTGAGAAAAGATAACGAAGGTTGCGATGCCAGAAACACTTTAAAATCTCATGTAACTAAAATTCTGAGTCTTACGAAAAGCTAACATCGACATTTTTCTACCACTTAGTGAATGATATAACAATTCTTCACATTTTATGAATGATTTTGTAATCTCAATCAAGGATGTCCATTGTGTTCCATATTGGCCAAGACATTTCATACCAGTAAAAAAAACAAAGCAAAATAATATTATTTTTACCCTGGTTTTTATTTCAGCCCGTACCGAAAATTCCAATCAAATTTCAACCAAAATGCTCCAGTATTGTACCAGGTGTGCCGTTTCAGTCTCCCACTTCTCTCTGTCTATAACTCTGCCTGTCTCTAATATATATATATATATATAATTCCCGCCCGCCCCTATATAATATTCCATACCAAAAGAAAAAACAAATCACTAACAGAAATGAAACTGACAGTTATGATCTCAATACCTTTCGTGAATGCATGCATTATCTCAAGTGCAGCAGACCACTGCCACGTCTAACAGTGGATCAGGATCAATGGAATGTCATGGACGCATGGTACGATGGAATGCCAACGCTCTATATGTTCCAGGAAAAAAAAAATTCATGGCAAAGAGCACTGGGCATTAACCTCAGTAACTAGAACCGTAAGTAACAAAGTCTAGCAATCCAGATGGTAAATAATAACGATACTAATTATCTGAATAAAACTGATCTGTCTGAAAACACTCAACTTTGACTAAACTCCCATTAAACCTTTTACCTTCGAAAGGTGTTTCTTGAGATACTAGTACAAGAATCAATCATCCTCTTCAATAACCTTGGTACCTAGCCCCTTCATTCCTTCTGGTGGGAGTTCTGCAACAGTTACAAGGGAGTAGAGCTCTTCCTTTGCATCTTCATCGTCGTTTCTCCTGCGAGCAATGCGAACCCTGATCCTCCTTGGCACACTTCGAATTCCTCTGCTCCAGATGTGTTTGTTCAGCTTCACATCCACTCTCACATCCTTAGTTCCCATAGCCTTCAAAGCGAACTTCCTAATCTCTTTTATGGCCTTGGGAGCCTTCTTCTTGAAGGTGCTGTTACATAATAATCAGATGTCATGCTTAATAAATAGTTTATTTGATGTCACATTAGAAAATTGCAATGAACTCAAGCATCCACGTATTCCTATCCACTAGGTTTGAAGGCAGCAATTGACAATGGGAGTATAACACCAACCAAATCCATGCAGGAACATCCTAATGATATCTAATACCAGAATGTGCGCAAGAAACATGTATCCACAAAGATCACACCTAACTTTGGTGAAGGAAAAATTATGCACACCCAACGAAGTAACAAAACAATTTTCTTGTTGGAATGAGAATACAATAATCATTGTTCCCACACAAATCAGCAGCAGCCCCATGCACACAAGGACCCAGGTTACAGAAAGAATTGCCAAGGCTCCCAACCCATGATTGCTTAAATTCTATTCTCCAAGATTTACTCCAAGAAAGAAGAGACAACATAGTGAACTAGGCATGTTAACAAGCAAAAAAAGAAAAAAGAAAAGGGGAAATTATTTGTAGTGCTTTTAGATCAAGTTGGGTGTCCATCTAAGAAACTATTGAAAAAACCCTGAAACAGTAATCCAAGGAGATACCATAAACTAGACTATTCTATAAGCATGAATGAGCTGTAACAAAACTGGCATCACTGTCCTCCCTCCTCCCATGTGGTCAGAAGTTAGAAACTCTCCTTTGTAACCCTAAAGGGGGTAAGGTTACCAGTCAACGGAAATATCAATGGTTCTTAACTTCTAAACTTTCCATTGTCCTCTAATCAATTATTTAACAGATAAAAAGACCTTTCGAAACTTTCCATCTCTCGAAAAGTGATCATATTATCCCAAAAAAATAGATTAAACCTCTTCAGTGCAGAATCTTAGACGGAATTACTATCCCTTCTCAAAATGCGAGTGCATAACTATTCCAAAGCCTGCAATATATCGGGTGGAAAAAACTAACGCACCATCATTACCTACAAATACCCATTTTTATAGAACCTGCTTTATTTACAATCGACAAAGTATATAGCCAAATAATAAACTTCGAGCCTTGAAGCAGCAAATATAAATGTAAGAGCAGTGAAAAAAAACAATTCATAGCCAAAAAGAAAATAAAATAAATACCAGCCATGTAAACGCTTGTGGAGGTTAATGGTATATTCTCTAGAGACCACCTCCTCTTTTCTCCCCTTGGTTTTCTCCACCATTTTTAACTTTCCCTTCAATGTCTTGACTGAGCTGCCTGCATTGCAGATTTGTAAGAATCAATAATAAAAAAAAAATAACTCAACTGTAAGACAGAGAAAGAGAGAGACCTTAGTGTTTGAAAGAAGGCAGAGGTTTGGGAGAGAGGCTGGGCAGAGCTTCCACTTATAACGGCACAAGGGGGGAAAACCCTAGCTTGTCAACCGTCAATATTCATCTATAATAAACGAAATGACGTGTGTATCCTCTCAATTGTTGTTGTGGACGTCCGTAGCTAGGTTTTTCTGGGCCACTGGCCCGCAGCCCATTAGTGCCCACGACTAATACACTTGTTCACTTTCCATTTATACCCATGATGCCTTCTCTAGCCAAACATAATAATTTATCATGTTTAATTTATTTTAAAAAACTTTAACAATATAAAATATTTTACAATAAAAATTATTTTATATATTAAATAATCATATTCTTATTTCTAATAACACAATCAAATTGATTGTAGAGAATGAGAATTAGATGAGAAGAGTATGCAATCTTATGGATCACTTCAAGTTCCCTTATAAAATGTCTATGCATCTAATTCGATGATATGAGCAAGTAATCCAACTATTTACTACAAGTCTCCTTATAAAATGTGTTATAGAGCAAGTTCAATGGTAAAAACTATTTTAAAAAGCTAGATTTCTAAAATGATTTTTTAAATAGTATATATATAGTTTTTTTTGTTGATATGTACTCCCCAATGATAAAAGTCATTTTGGAGAGTCATTTTTTATATTATTTTAAATACTGTATGTAGTTTAATTATGCAATTAATTATACAATTAAATAAGAGTAAGTTATATAATTAAATAATTGCTTTCAAAAAAACTCTCCAACAATAAAATTATTTTTTTAATTATATTTAAATATGTTAACTATTATTATTTTATAATTAATAATAATAATTAGCATAAACCCCGCACCAAACCCATTTAATTCCCCTCCCCATATCATCTCCATCTCCAAGAAACCCTACATCTCCTCACGCCATCAACCCTTCTCCCCCAACCCCCACACAGCCAACAAACCCACCCCCAGCCTGCAGCCCCCCACCAGCACCCATACAGCACTCCCTTCTCCCTAACCCCATACACACATGCAGCCCCTCACCACACACACAGACAGCACTCACGCACATAACATAGCCCCCCAGCCCCAGATCAAGGTATTTGGGTGGTTTACAACGGGTCTATTTTTTTTAATTTTTTTTAACTTTTGGCTTTTCTTTCAAAACATGTAAGAATGAATTCTCAACTAAAGAGAAGCCATTTTGGCTACTAATATGGCTCTTCCGTTGGAGGGCTAAAAAAAATAAAAATAGTTAAAAGGATAAAAATTTAGATTTGCCTGTCAAAATGGCTCTCTCGTTGAACTTGCTCTTAGTTAACCCATGTTGAAACATAAACGTGATAGATATTGAATTTTCATAACATTATTTATTCTAATTAACTTATTTGATAAAATTTATCTTCCAAAGATTTAATTTCATAAATTTTATACTTGCTGAAAATTATAGATACAGAAAATATTTCCTAATTTAAAGAGAGAAGTTGATTTATAACTAAAAAGAGATAAAAAAAAAAGTTTTTTTTAATGCTAATCGAGTTTGTGTTGTTATAGCTTGAAACAAGTGATTTTGCCCGCGCGAGGTTTTTTATCTATATAAAAAATTGATTAATTTATATGTGTTTTTTTTTATTTTAATATTTAATCAGTAAAATTATAATTGATAAAATCTGTTAGAAACAAGTTTTTTTTCCATCAAAAAGTGATTGAATGTTGCTACTGCCAAAACTCTTTTGATAAAATCTATTAAAAAAAATTTTCTATGTAGAAAACTGATTGTAAAATTTATTGCTCATATTATTATATTAAAAATATTTTAGAATAATATATATATATATATATATATATATATATATATAGATTAAGGTGTTGATATATATATTAAGGTGCTGATATTAAATAAATATCAAAATATATAATTAGTCTTACATACTGATAAGGAAAAAAATATCACAAATAATCATTATCATTATTTTGAATGTCTTAACTATAATAATAAGAAATTTTAACATAACAATATTAATAATAAAAAAAAAGCAACTAAAAACCTAAATAAATGACAAATTTAAAAAATATTATTAGATTTTAAAAAATTATTTGAATAGAAGAATAAAAATAGAAAATATCATTTTTGAAATGATCATGAATAAAAATTAAAATGTAAACATTAAAAAAAACCTTAATAACAGTGAAAATAATAAAAATTGGTGAGACTATAATTATTTTTAGAGAAAAAAATTCTATAAGTTTTTTTTTGCTTTCATATTATTATATTAAAAGTATTTTAGAACAATGATATTATTTTTCTTTTTCAAAAAAACTTAGGTCATTTATATATATATTAAGACTCTAATATTAAATAAATATCAAAATATATAATTAGTTTGGTATATTTAAAACTAAATAAAACTTACAAATAATCATTATTATTATTTTGAATGTTTTATATGTAATAATTAGAAAATTCAATAGCTAACAATATTAACAAAAAATAAATATTATTATATTTAAAGAAATTACTTAACTTGAAGAATAAAAAAAGAGAAATAGTAACAAACATTATTTCTTCAATGATTACCAATACAAATTAAAATTTAAATATTAAAAAAATTCTTAATAATAGTGGAATAAAAAAAATGGAAACAAAAACTAAGAGCATTTACATATAAATATGGAAAGAAATAAGAATTATGTAAGAAATATATATATAAAGAGGGTTTTTCTTTCAAATAATAATGAAAAGCGAAAACCACATTTGAAATATCTGTTAATTACTATTTGAAATTGCGATCTCCTTTAGCCATTCTATAAAATAATAGTCGTGGTGCCTGTAAGCTGGTCCGGACACCTTGGTTATATATAAAAAAATTATAAATGGGAAAAAGAAACAAAAACAAATGTAAAAAAAAAGTGGTTCCGGAGATTATTCATGACACGCGTAAGTTGTTCTGGACACTTCGGCTATAAAAAAAAACAATGTATACATGAGGAAAAAACAGGAAAAAAATGTAAATACAAACGTGGGTCCAAAGATAAAGAAAATATACATGGGAAAAAAATTGTGGAACCCGTAAGCTAACCTGAACATTCCGGTTATAGGAAAAAAAATGAAAAAAAATGTATAATTGAAAAAAAAACAGGAAGAATTTTTCTTAAGAAAAAGGGTCCAGAGATTAATCGTGGTGCACGTTAGCTAGCCTAGACACCTCGTTAGAAAAAAAAGAAGCTCGGTTTGTAAAAAAAGAAAATCACTTTTTCAAACAGTAATGAGAAAAAAAATTATGGTGCGTGTAAACTGACCCGGACACCCCGATCATAAAAGAAATAGGGAAAAAATATTAAAAAAAAAGTGGATTAAGAGATTAGTCGTGGTGCACGTAAGATGCTACGGATACCCTAGTTAAAAAAACACAAAAAAGAGTCCAGTTAAAAGAAAAAAACGCTGACTTGGACACCCCATTTATAAAAAAATGAAAAAGAAAATCCCCGTTTATTAAAAGAACAAAAAAATAAAATAAAGCCTGGTTATAAAAAAAAAGTGTAATGGGAAAACACATTTTTAAACAGTAATGAGGAAAAAAATTATGGTGCGCGTAATCTAACTCGGACACCCCGATCATGAAAAAAAATGTATAAGTGGAAAAAAAAAGAAAAAAAAATATTAAAAAAAAAGTGGATCCATAGATTAGTCATGGTGTACATAAGTTGTCATAGATACCTCGATTAAAAAAACAGAAAACACATTTTCAAACAATACTGAACAGTGAAAATTACTGTTAAAAACAAAAAAAAGGAAGCCCGGTTATAAAAAAAGGTGCAAGGGGAGTACCTTTTTAATCAGTAATGAGGAAAAAAATTGTTGTGCGCGTAAACTAACCTCAACACCCCAATCATGAGAAAAAAAAATTAAAAAAATCTATAAGTGGAAAAAAAACAAGGAGAAAAATGTTTAAAAAAATAGATCCGGAGATTAGATGTGATACACGTAAGCTACAATGGATATCTCGATTTAAAAAATAATAAAAATTAACCGCAACAGATCACGCCCTAGTCCACAGTGGAACTGGGTGTGCATGAACAGGAGATCAGTGAATAGGAAATCACCGATCTCCTTTAGCTCTTTTACTAATAAACTATAATTAAAAAGTGAAATAATTTGAAAAGCATGCTTCTTAAAAGTGCTTTTAATTTTAAAATTATTTTTAATGATATACTTAAGCTTCTCTTAAATGAAAATCAAAATTTTAATTTCATTTGGAAATTAGATTGGATATTCACAACAACGAAGCACCAAAAATCTATATAAAATATCAAAATTTGTACTAAAATAACTACCATCAATAAAAAACTATGTTAATTAATTTTTTTTTGAAAACTTTTTTTCTTCTTTTTCGCATCTTTTTCCTACCATGATATGATTTTTTTTCTTATTGGCTGGGCAACACTTTATATTGTGTATTTATTTTTTTTATGTTATTCTCCGCTTTTTTTTCCTTTAAAACCTTGCTTTTCCTGAAAAAATTAAAAGAAAAGGTTGATGATGATGAAGAATGATTTTGGTAAAAAAATGAGTGAAGAGGCTCGGCTTCTTGAACTTGCTTGTTCATTTATATGACTAATTGGGAGTATGGTTATGATTGTTTTTTAAAGTGTTTTTCATTCATAAATACATTAAAATGATATTTTTTTTTATTTTTTAAAAATTATTTTTAACATCAGCACATGAAAATTATCTAACCCTCCCAAAAAAAATCTAAAATAAAAATAATTAGTTAATTTTTTTTTCAAAAATGCTTTTGAAATGCAGTGGTAAACACCTTCTATACCACTCTCATAAATCTCACTACAACAATGCCTTTTCCTCCTTATAGTTCCTCCACTTTTTCCTCTCAAACATCCTCATTAGAAGGGAACTGTTGACATCTATATAATTGATCAAAGTTTGTCATTCATTACTCTAGGTGCTCTTAGTTCATCAAGAGGTCTTATTTTCATATCTAGAATAAGGTTATCAAAATTGCGAGTTGATTCTTGAAATCTTATGATTTTATAAGTCAATATGTATTCACATGTTAAATCAGACTAAACTCGAAAACTAGTAAAATCATACTTAAATCGTGCAAAATCGGTAAAATTAGTAAAAACATTCCAATTGTACGAGTTTACTAAATTTGTAATATATAGAACCAAGTTAGTTTTGAATTTGATCTTATAATATTTGCTGACAAGTATGCGAGATCAAAAATATCTTTCAAACTATATATAAGATCTAGTTGAAATTTATAGGGAAATATTACATACATGAAAATATATTTTGTTAAATTATTAGATTAAACAAAATTCAAAAACATATTATTTTAGAGTGTTAAAGTTACTAAACATTTATATATTGTTTTGGACACATTTGGAGTTATAAATTTTTTTTATTGTGATTCTAAATAAAAAGAAAACTAGACATCTCAATATTTTTAAATATATATGATAAATTCGGTAATTTATTAATACAAGAGAGAACTATATGTTTAAAATCATAACTGAAATCTATGAGAAATTTGTGAAAATTAGATATTTAGACTAAATGGAAGAATTTTAGCAAAAAGACTTTGTTATTATTATCATATTTTATTTATTTATTTAATGTTTAAAAATTACTTCTAATTTAAATTATTTTTTGGCGCATTAAACAATGTTTAATAGTTTATTTTAGTGGTTAGACTTGTGTTAGTTAATTACTAATTTAGACTCATTAGCTTGCAATCTAAAAGAGGTTTATTATGACTTGTTATGATGAGAACAACCAAATAGTCACGGGGTTCCTGAGTATTTACTATCATTTAGTAATATGCCAATATTAAAAAATTTAATTTTGAGTTTTTTTTGTCATTGATTTCTTGATTTATATTATTCATTTTTATTTATTTATTTAGATCACTAATTTATTATAATATTTTGAATCAATTTATTATATTTTAATGTAATTTAATTTATTGGCTGAAATTTTCAATAAATATTCAAAAAAATATACATGAGATTTTACAATCCAATTTTACATTATATTTTTCGTGTCGAGTAAAAAAGGACAATATTAACAACCGTGATCTAGAATTCTTCATAAACAATGGGAAAAAAATATAAAAAAGATGATTGGACAAGTTTCATCCAATGAAGAAGTATAGAAAAACGATACATACTATATCACCACTAATCCTTTGATAACATAGAAAATGATCAACAAATATGATAGTTAATGCATGGTGCATTTTTTTTTTTAAAATTGCAAATGATGTCATCTTTTAAAAAATTATTTTTTAAAAAATAGACAAGTTTCATCTTTTAATGAAATGTGCTTCTTGCTTTATCATATCTAATTATCATTTTAAAATCAATGAATGCTTATTTGAAAGTAAAGTTGGTCATTTGTTTTTCATCTATTATTAAGAACAAGATAGCAAATTCATTTAAAAACTCTAAAAATGGTCAAAATCCAAAATATGTCATACAAATGCTAAGGACAATCAATTTTTTTTTCTAAATCCCAAAATCACATTTTCCAATTATAATAAACCTTATCTTGAAATAATTTGATGTTCTCAATAAACTATATAAACAGTGAACTCTTTCTTTAAATCTTTCTTTTAACCCTTGAAATGACTTGTTCCATGTCTAACAAACATTAAAGATCTTGCTTAAATTAAGTTGTCAATGAAACCAAAGGATATGATGATATATAACATGCATTCTAGTTATGATCTCACTACTTTTTCTTAGCCTTATTTTCCCTCTTATTTATCTTTTTTAGCCTTAATTTCTATTTTAATAATAACCAAGACTAAAATCACCCCTCATAATGAAGGCATGTTTTAGAAGTATTGAGATAAATGATGAAATTCTCCAAATAAAAAAAAATTAAAAAAAAATGTGAAAGGGATACAAAATAGACCTATCAAAACATCAAGTGAAATAAAAAGAAAAAAAAATGAAGAGCTCTTTGATAACATTACAAAGTATAAAATTGATGATATAATATCAACACAAAACATTAGGTTTAATTTAAAGAATTATGATTGGAATGAGATCAACCATTAAAATGATGAAATCAAGTCTACAAACCTAAAATATATCATAATTGAATAAGTGATTATATGTGTTTAAACCCTTAAACACCTTTTAAACCTCATGCATATCTCATTCCTTCATAAACATGAAGTTTAACCTACATTTTGTGTTTCTGAAAGCCATTTCTACTTAAAAAATTTATTTGTGTTAATAAGTTTCTAGTCTTTAAAAAGAAGAAAAAAAGATGTATTATGAAGTAAAAATAAAGACTTATTTATGTATTACATATCATTAAATCATGTGTTTTCACCACTAAATGGACAAGAAGCAAGATGCTTCATTTTTTAAAACAAAACTTTCCTTTCAAAGATAGCCTTCCATATGTTAGAGAGTCAAATTTTTTTCATGTTTTTGTGATAATTTATTTTCTATAAATATGTTATATTGATAGTTTTGTAAATAGTCTAATTAAATTAAAACCATTTTATTTGACTAATTGAGGCTAAAACTCGGATCATGATTTTTTCCCTCTTTTTTTAAACACGTTGATGATACCTAAGTATCATCTTTTATGAAAAAAATCAGGTTATTATGTATTTTTTTTATAGAAAATATTAAATGACATGAAATGCTTGTTTGATTGTTTTTATGAATAACAAACCAAATTGAAAGATTTGCTTAATTTTATTATTAACATTGTGTTGTAGCTAGGTGGTGAACATGTAAAGCTCGTTTAATGGAGATTATGGGTTGGAGAAAAAGAAATGCTAATATTTTGTATTATGTGATTGATGGCAAATCATTCATCCATATAAAAAAACAGTAATAATAATGATAATAATAATAAAGGCCTAGATATATGGGCTAACTTTGGCATACTTGTTTGGGTTGTTTTATAATAGGCTTATAATCATATAATAAAATCTTTCTAGCCTCCTTTTTTATCTTTTAATTTTATTTTTATAATTCCATATGAGATTTTAAATTCCTTGGAGATTTTTTAATTTTATCATTTAATATGAGATTTTTATTTAATCTTATCTTTAGGTATTTGATTGATTTTTTTTTTAGCTTACCTAATAAATAAGATCACAGGAGACAACTCATATAATTTAATATAAAACTTAAGCTAACAAAATATTTAGATCAAGATTTTTGGAGTTTGAACTGCCATACAAATTTAATAACAAAGTTAAAATCTATTTAATAATTTAATTATTATTTTCTTAAGTTTATTTTTTTAATCTAATGTTGGAATTAATAAATTATCTAAACGATCATTTGAAGTTGTCTTCGAATTGTATTTTAGTTGTTTTCTATCTTCAAATTAATATTCATTTAGTTTTTATGATTATTCTAATACATTAATGTAAAAAATAAAAAATATCTTAATGTATTTACAAGTAAAAAACACTCTTTAAAGTAATCTCTATCATATTATTGATATTGATACTCTAATAAAGATTGTTTTTTTACTTAAAAATGCATCTTAACATTATATTTTTATTTTTTAAAATTTATTATTAATATAAACATATTAAAATAATTTTAAAATTAAAAATATTAATTTCAAAAAATAAATTGCAACATATTAAAATAATTTTAAAATTAAAAATATTAATTTCAAAAAATAAATTGCTCGAAAACGATCTAAAAACATTTCCAATGAAGCTGCTAAAAGGAAAGCTAAAATTTAAAAAATTATTATTTTTAGTTTTTTTTCTCATGTTTATCAACTCCAACGGAGCTCTTATGTTACCATATAAAAATAACATTTTATAACTGAAATGCTATATTTATCATTTTATTTGAAAAGCTATAATAATATTCATTTTGCAAAAAAATAATAAAATAAACATCTTACCTTGAATAATAGCTAAAATAATATTTATTATTGGAATATACTTCAAAAAAACTATAATTTTATTATTTAAAATTATATATAGATGATTTAGCTCTTTAATTTAATATTTATTATTGGAAATACTCTAAATTAAAGTAATTCATAATTAAAAAGAGATGACAGGCAAAGCAACGCGGGCCTGGTTCTAGTTTATTTTCATGACTAGAATTCAGACGCGGACATGTGTCAAGAAAATGGAACACAAATCTTAATCTGAGCCACGCAACCAGACGGCATTCTTGAAAGTTGAAACAGTACAAGTAAAATGCCGAAGACCCCAATGGAAGATGAGAGCAATGCCCTCACTCCTCTCTTCATCGTCCACGTTTACTCTGTGTTGCTCTCTCTCTAAAAAGTTCATCCTCTCTCCAGAAGCAATAACTTTCTTCTTCACAAGAAAAGCTGTATCCTATTTCGGTACCAAAACTACCATGTCCGCAAGTCTACAATCCCATGCCTTTGCAGGCAATCTTCTAAGATCTAAAACACCGAAATCAACCGATCCATTATCACCTCCCCTTGCCCTTGAAACTCTCAAAACTCAACTCTTAGGCAATACCCACCAGCTATCTTCTCTAAATTTCAAGGTTCTACCCTTTAGGAAGGGCAGGCCTTTGGCATCGTCCAGTAGCACAGATGGTGATTTGGGGCCCAAGTGGCATCTGGGTTTAATCAGTTTGGATGATTGTAAAGGTTTATTTTCTGGTTCTGGGGTTGAATTGAGTGGAGACAGCATGGTTTATCTGGGTTCTAAGTCTGAGGAGGATGTGGTTTATTGGGCAATTGATGTCTCTGGGGAAGATAGTTTGGTCACTGATTTTTTTAGCAAGCAGTTTTGCTTTGTAGAGTTAAGGACACTTATGGTGGCTACAGATTGGGCTGATGAGCGGGCCATGTCTGATTTGGCTGTTGCTGGTCATGTAAGTTGGTTTTGGTTTTCAATTGGTTAATTCCTTAAACTTATGTGCTTCATTCTAAGAATGAGTTTCCTATCATTTAAGTGCTCAAGTTAAATGTTGATATGAATACTAGCTTTTGTGGCTCAAAGCCCCCCCCTCAAATTTTGCCTAGACCTAGAACTGGAATTATCTCTCACAATAACCCTTCAAAAACAAGATTTTTATACACCAACAAGACACTCACAGATTTAAAACGACTCTGTAAACCATGCAAACCAAGACCGATTAATATAGTCGGTATATATTTGAAAGCGTAGATGGAGAGAATAAACTGACTCCTTTCGATAACTTTTCAGTAGGGTGTTGTAGGGAGAGGAATTGGGGGCCTAAAGTGAGTGGTCTGGTCTGAATCGGGTTGCATATGGTGAGAAGATAATAAAGTTAATGGCTTAAATGGGATTAAAGAAGAGTACATAGAATTTGATCCTGGTCACCAACTCCATTTAACTTGTCTCATGCTAGAGCTGGTTTACCAAATCATTGTTGGGTCAAAGTTCCATGGAGGTTAATGAGTTATGGTTGTGGTTTAGTTGTAGGTGCTGCTTATCTTAACAAAAAGAAATGATTTCTGTAACAAAAATAATTTTTAAATTAAGGTTAAAATAGTCAAGATTGCTAATTCAATTCATTTTCACAAGTATTTCAAAAAGATTAATTGAATTCAATCATGTGATTTCATATTTTATTCCAATCATAAAAATTGTAAAAGGATATGATTGAATTGAAATTTTCTTATGAATTTAAATCTATTTAGCTAGTAATTTGGTTCCAAACAGTAAGAGTTCTTTATTTACAATTTTATTCTTTATATTTATTAGGCTAAAGCATTGCTGGAGTGGCATAACACCTCACGTTTTTGTGGATACTGTGGAGAGAAAACTATAAGCATGGAATCTGGGAGGCGGAAACAATGCTCCAATAAATTGTGCAGTAGGAAAATTTATCCTCGCGTGGATCCAGTACAGTGATTCCTATGCCTCTCTGCTGTGAATGTTGTTTAAAATGCTAGTGGTGCATTAAATGCGAGAATTTCTGTTCTCTTACTGCAGGTTGTCATCATGTTAGTTATTGACCGAGAAAATGACCGTGTCCTTTTAGGCAGACAGTCAAGATTTGTACCCCGAATGTGGAGTTGCTTAGCTGGTTTCATAGAGGTATCTTTCTTGGCAATTTCAACTGTTTGCAAAGCTAGAAGCAGTTTTTGTATGCTGAAGAATCCAAAATGTATACAAGCATTTAATATATATGAGATGAACCTCATGATTACATCACAAGAACTCATCTAGTTGCCAATAATTATATTCTCTTTCCTGTAACGAAATTATAATTTTCAAAATCTTTTATTGTCCTTAGCCTGGAGAAAGCTTAGAAGAGGCAGTGAGGAGAGAAACATGGGAAGAGACTGCTATAGAAGTAGGAGAAGTAACATATCATAGTTCTCAACCATGGCCTGGTATTACCTTTACTGCTCTTTTATGACTGCATATTTTGGTCTATTTCTCAGCCATCTACTTTTCACTTGTATGTCATTGATCTATCTTACTGGAAATGAAACAAAGCAAAGTATTTTGGTCATTTGGTCTTTAATCAACAAAACTAACAACAACATTAACATTTCATCAGTCATATAGCGGGGACCAAAGATCAGCGAATCTTTTATTTCTTGGTAGTTTTAGGCCTTTTAGCACCTTAAAAGTTAAAGTATATCCATGCCCAAACACATACACTATAATTCATCATCTTTGGTGTAATCATTTCACTGGATATAGGATTAGTGGGCACAAAATGCAGAAATTCTAAATGCCAACGTTGTCCTATTACAATGAGTGTAACAATACAGTACATTTACTTTGAAATTTTGTCCATAGAAAAATGGAATCTTAGCAAACCTCTTTCAAAATGGGAAATTTAGAAAACTTGTTTTGAAGGTTTTTTTTTTTATTAACAAAACTAACAATGTTAACGTTTCATCAGTAACGATGTGCATAACAATACACTGCTTTTTGGGTACAACAAGATGCTGAAATTCTAAATGCCAACCTTGTGCTATTACGATGAGTGTAACAATACACTGCATTTACTTTGGAATTTTGTCCATTGAAAAATGGAATCTTAGCAAAGTTCTTTCTAAATGGAAAAATTAGAAAACTTGTTTTTTCTCTCTCCCAAAATATAATTGGAATATAAGGGATAAATGAAAAAAAAACTACTATTAAAACAGTTTTCTGAAGTTTGAACAGTTTTCTAAGAAAAACTCAAAACATGATTTTCCAAATCATATATATGTTTTCTTTTGTAAGGAAAGAAAAAAAGTATAATAATTCTTCGAGCAAATGAATTCCCAAAGCCATAATGTTATCACTTCCTGTATAATGCATGAGAACTAGGATTTTCATTTAATTTTGGTGCTTGTAATTCCACAAAAGTGCCATGGTCAAAAAGTTAGATTATTTAGCCTTCATTATAATTTCAAGTAATCTGTGATTCTGCAGTCACAATATTCCCCATCGATATTGCTACAACATCCAAGCCACAATCCCAAACTAGTTGAGGGCAGTTATATGGATGCTTTTGTGCGATAATAATCCAAATTTGTCTCAATATCAAGATAGTCTTAATCATTTGATACCACTTCCATCAACATTCTTTTGGTTTTCCTTTACCTCTTTCCACTATTAGCCTCTCAATTCTTTGAATCAAGGCCAACATGCCCAAACCATCTTACTCTCTCATTGTGAGCTACATGGTTCTTTGACAAATGTGTTCATTGATAATTATTTGATACTAATAATGTTACGGTCTAAAATTCATCGATTGTTCATCTACTTTAGACATTTGGTCACATCAGTAATTGGTCTAACTGAATCAATGTTTTTCCATTTTAGGGAGATTTGAAATGCCCCCCTCCCCCTTGTAAATACATATGAAAATTTTTATGAATAGAAAAAAAAAAAGAAGGAATTGAGATTGTATCAAAAAGAAAAACTTGTGTAAAGTTAATTAATCAATAACCAAACTCAAAAAATTATATTATCTTACATTTTGTTTGTGCTCCATCACTCATGGAGTTGGATGGAAGGTTTCAAGGATTAAGGTTGTTTGACTCAATTATTTGTATAAAGCTTGATTTGGCATAACGTAACAATTGGCTTCTTTTTGTTGACTTTGTTTTGTAGATTGATTAGAGTGTAGTTTTTTTATGTCTTCAATTTTGTCTTTTCATGCAAAACTTTTATAGTTGTGGTTACTCTCTGATTTATTTATTTTGAAATGCTGCTAACTTATTGTGCACTTGTTCTGGTTTCTTTTCAGTTGGCCCAAGCAGCATGCCATGTCAGCTGATGGTCGGATTCTTTGCATATGCAAAATCATTTGAAATAAATGTAGACAAGGCAGAGTTAGAAGGTATTTGAAGATTTAAAGTTGGGCTGCTTATGGCTGGGTCCTTCTTTTTCCTGCTGATTTTAACACACACACACACACACACACACACACACACACACACACTCACACACACACACACACACACTCACACACACAATCACCTATTTGTGTTGCATGGATAAAAATCCAAGGCAAGATAAGAGACCTCCTGTGACAAACTCTAAAGAAATAAAAGCAGCCAAATTTTTTACCTTTAGGTTGGCTGAATTTCCTCACATCTCAAATTTCGATGTGGAAAAGGGTTGGATACCTTAACTATAGAAAGGGAAATAGAAAACAAAATAGTAAGGATAACAATAATCACAAACAAATAGAACTAATCTAAGAGAATCACCTAAACTCTTGAATACAACCTAATTTATAGTTTCACTACGATGATTTGATTTTTGGTGGTGAGAATGTATAAGTCTTTACTAGTTATATTGGTCTCCTTCATTTCTTTGTATTTATGTAATATATACCTATAACTAGTGCTTTTAGTTGTATTGTTGCCATTATAAAATTATTAATGAATTTTCCTGTAATTTTGAATTATGTTATAAGTTTGCGACAGGGAACAAAACAACAAGAAGAATATTATTTAGCCATGTATGAATTTTAATAATGTGTGATTGTGCTAGGTTTTTTGTATTTATAGGATATTAACATTTATTGTTTAGTAATTGAATTTGAATTTTAGTTTTCTTATCAAATAAATACTATTATTATGTTTTTCTATTTTATTTGTTTTGGGTGGCTATAATTACATTTCTATGTAGACATTTTGTTTGATCATTGAATATTGAATAAAATAAGGCTGAGTTTTCTCACAGAGTGTGTTTGAATGCCACTTTTATTTTGGTGGTCTTGCTGGTAGTTCTGTATCATTTTGGTCTCATTGCAATTGCAATTCAACAAAGATTGTTCTCTTCCTCAATGTCGAATCTCCTCCTTGAATTTCTATAAGGATTCAATGGAGATTTGGCTAGGTTTATTCGTATTTCATAAGAAAAATAAAATTGCCATTGCAATCAAGAGTCTTTTTGATGCAAACAAGAGTGAAGGATAAAAGGATAAAGGGTTTATTCTTAATTTTAGTTATCTGGGTCTTGGAAGTGTCAAATAAAATAAATTATGAATTTGAGCTTTGATTTATTCCTTAGCTAATGTTTTTACTTTGGAAAGTTTGTAGAACTTTTTTAAAAATTTTCTTACAGTATAAAGGTAATTAAGGCATATTTAAATTTTGACAATTGGCTTTTTTTCTTAAACTCAATGTACAACCTCAATGATATAAATAACAAAATCAATCTGAGGTTGTCTAAGAAAACTACATTGCTAAATGAAATTGAATTTCTTTTTAAATTATTATAGCCAAAGTGAAGAATTTGGATTTAATATTTGTGAAAATTGTTTATATAAAAAATTTATGATACCTAATGCGTTTTGTGTTCAGATATCAAAGCATGTATTTAATAATTAACAAAACGTAGTATGTTAAAGTAATAGGTGATTTTGGTATGTAATATTTAACTATAAATAGATGAATATACATTTATTGTGCAAAAATAACAGCTATTGATGCCTGTAATGCATTATCTTGATTTTCTTATTTTCCTATTTCATTAATCAACACAAGTACCATTTAGTATATTTCTAATAATTGTTCTGGCCATCTCAACCAATCATGCATCTCATTTATTTTAACTATTCACTAAATTATATCTATTTTTAAATGGTTTTTTATGATTTATGTGATTTTTTTTTTGAAAATAAAAATTACTCAATTAAAAATGAACACAAAATGTAGAGGTTATTGAAGCAAAATGAGAGTTGTTAGCTAGATTTAAATATAAATTGTATGATTTATCTATAATTTGTATTTAATAAATACAGTTTTATTTGTTTTGTGGAAAATATGTTTAGAATAAGAAAAATAGTAATAGGAACAAAAACATGTCAATACTATTGTTAGGTTCTATTGTTTTGGTTTGGGTTTTTATAAATAAACACTTGGTGAATATATTCAGATTAATTGTTGAACATTTAACAAAATAAACTTGAGTTTGAGCCGTTGTTGTTTTGCTAATCTTGTTGGTTATTCTATACAATGTAGTGGAAGGATTTATTTTAATTTTTTATAATCATAGTTTTAGCACTTTGGTTTTTGAAAAATTCGCATTTGAGTTTTTCTATTTTTGTTTTTGTGGATTTAAGATCAATCAAGTAACTCCTTTTCAAAACATTGCCGAGTATTGTTACAACTGGAAGAATACTTTGGAAGCAGATGTATTCACTAGATCATCTGGAAAAGGTGCTGTTTTTTAGACTTATTCAATAATGCGGGATTAATTTGAATTCCCTGTTTTTCTTGTCAATTTTCGTACTGATTCAATAATGTGTGGTTTTCTCATGCTTTGCTTGATGCTAAAAGTCCTTTTTCTTACCATCCTTTTTATCCAAGTCCTTTTTATCCAAGTCCTTTTTATCCGATACTTTCAGATTTCATGCTACTTACCCTCATCAAGTAGAGCTACTTTTTTTTTTTTTTTGGTATAAATAGATGTTTGAACTTGACTACAGTGAAAGGACAGTAGTGTTTCTTTTACATCATTGTTCAAGACTCTTGGAAGCAGTTGTGTCTCAAGATCCCTTTTAAGGATTTGGCTACATTCCACTTTTGATTAGCAAGCTTGCGTTTAATAGAATTTGGTTGCTTTAGTTTGCGGTTGGATGACTTTCAGCGATGATGCATGAGGCTAATTTTCTGTCTTGAATCTTTTTAGATGCTCAATGGCACAGTAGAGAAGATGTCCAAAAAGCATTAATGCGTGCGGAATACAAGAAGGCACAAAGAACAGCAGCGGCCAAGGTAGAACATATGTGCAAAGGAGTTGAGAAAGGACATAGTCCATCATCAGATTTTAATGTAGAAAGTGGGGAACTTGCTCCAATGTTTTTTCCTGGACCCTTTGCAATTGCGCATCACCTAATCTCTTCCTGGGCAAATCAAGGTTCACACATGAAACAACTACCGAATAGCTTTGAGTCAAATTTGTAGCTCCCCAACCTTCACTCTTACAGGAAGAAAATCTTTCACTGTTTCTGAAGAGCTTAGAGACATTATTTGATTTCTGGGTTACAAATGCTGCAATAATCATTGATAAGGTAAGCGACAGCTTTTGTTATTTCTGGGACGCTGCTTCATGGAAAACATCCATTGGGTGTAATCAATTAAAGTTTTCTATTTAGTTTGTTGTAGTCCTGATTCTTGTCATCATGTACAGTTATATTTAATTCTATCTTTCACTTTTGTTCCTGAAGAGCTTAGAGAGGGTGAAATATTGTCTTGTCTCGTGTAGCAGTCAAGATTATAGCCGATTGTTCTACTCATTGACATGTTGAACACCCTTCACACTTCTTACTCGTTTAAATATGTCATTGGATCTAAAGATTTCAAAGATTTATGATGAATATTTGATGTGTTAGCGTGAAAATTTCAAAGACTTCGAAATATGACTTGAGCCAAAATTTCATGCCAAGTTATTTCTCATCAAATGATTTCTTTTTTGGTGTGAACATATCCCTACATCAAACTTGGATGTTTTGGCTACCAGATGGTCAACTGAGGTAGTTATAATCGATGACAAACTATTTTTATGGGAATTTAAGAATGATATATGCATGACTTTATAACAATAATATAGACCGTCTAATTTATGGGTGGTAACAAGGGCACCTAATAATAAATGGGTCCCCATAACTTGTATACATGTTTTAAAGCTTTTGATGAAGCCTCTCAATATGTTAGGCATATGAACAAAACATATTTAGAAAATAACCGGATTAAGATTTCTATCGATCATGCTTGATATGGAAAATGTTCCTCAAACACCACCTAAAGCTTTATACCTTTTAATTAAAGTTAAGGAATAAAGGTAAATTAGGATACACTTTTATCAGTGCAATTTTACCAAAAAGATTATAAAAATACCTAGTATCATTACTTCAAACTTATAAGGACCACTTTGTTTAATGTTATGATGAAATATTTGACTTAGAAAAAAATATGGCAGAACATTCGTTACTAATTTTGTGTTTAATCCATATAGATAGTTTTTGTAAGTAGTATGTGAACATCAATTTTAATTTTTTTCAGATATTAAAATCTAATTCGTATATGAAATGAGTTAAATTAAATTAAAAAAATTTAATTAGACAAAAATGGTAAAATAAAATGATAATATACATCAACTGTTAGGAAAAGAAAATTAGTGGGCATAAAATGAAATATATGAGACAAAATGGGATCAATGTGTAAATAGCAAAAACTCATACTATAAATACCCCCTCCCACTCTTTATGGTCTACGATTTGCATGAATAAAAGGGTTTATGGTTCTTTGATTCCTTCTTCTAAGTTCTCTGGATGAAATCACTTAGAAAAGACTAAATTGAAGTGACCTAAAGGGTTATTAAAAGATCAAATAAATAAATATGATTAGGTTTAAGAGTTTTAAAACTTGAAAGTGAGGATTTTAGAAGGATTGAAAAAAAGAAAGGGAAATGTGAAGAGAGCTTGGATTATTCTTGCATTATTCACTTGTATTAGCATCCTATTAAGGTAATAAACTATCTAAAGAGATTAGTTAAAATGATTATATATATGAAAACTTGAATGTATTAGTATTATGTAAGAAAATTAAGTTATAAAAATTTATTGTTTGAGATGTTGCTATTTTATGATGTTCTTTAACATGGAAATAAAATGGGTATTATGTGAATTAAAATATAAAAATCTAATTGAATATTCGATGTGTTATACAAACAGGTTGATTATTTAAGATTACTAAATGAAATTAATTATTGTCTTATTTGACTTAATTTGTTTTTATACCAATGAAATATAATGACATTTGATTGACCGATTGGTTATTCCAATATGAACCGATCGATTTCTCTAATTGACAATGAACTTTTACTATATATAAAAGATAGAAACCTTGATTGAAACTTATGAATGAATCAATTGGTGTTGATGATTGAATGCTTGTTGGTATAGGAGAGGTTATAAGATTCATCTAGCAGCAAAGAACCACTGTTCGAGCTTAGGAACTAGGTAAGTGCTTTAGACCACTACATATAATTAAATAAAAAATTCAAGTTATAAATAATTATTGCCTTTTAAATGTATTCTTTTTAATTACATGTATACATGTCTCAACAATGAAAAAAATAATATGAAAGTCGTTGATTTGATTAGTACCATAAGTGGTACTAGTTATATTAGTTTATCTAACAACTTGAAAATGTATTTGTTTAGTTATCTTGTAGGGCTTTAGTGGTGTTAGTTTGGTTAATGATTGAGAAATGTATTTGACTAGCTAACTTGAAGGGTATGAATGGTGTTAATTTATCTAACGACCAAGAAATGTATTTGACTAGTACCATAAATGGTATTAGTTTTGATAATTTATTTGATGACCATAAAATTATTTGGCTAGTGACCTGAGTGGTGATAGTGACATTACTTTGTCTAATAACAAGGGTTTTATCCATTAGTTATCCTAAAAGGTACTAGTGACAATAATGAGATTGATGACTATAATATTTGAGTAAATTAACTACTTTGAGAGTATAACATGTAAAATTATTGAATTAAAAATAATATATTCTCAACTGGACTTGAATGAATGACATTAAAAAGTAAATTAAATTATGTATATGATTTAACTCTTTAACTTATATTACATGTGGATTAGATTTTTTGATATCCATACCCTATCCATTATTATTAGGTAAGAAATTTAGTTACTCATAAACTATCTATTGAGTTTTGGGCATCTATTATATACTATTATTTATTAATAAATAAAAAATAAAATAGTTAATACATACACACGTACATATTAAGATAGGTTCAAATGAATTTCAAGTTTGATTTGATGATATCTATACCCTATCTATTATTCATTAGGTCTAAAACATTCATACCCATTCAGGTAGGGTTGGTATCTATTGAGTCTAGACTAAATTAGCATCACCAGTCATAATAATTTTCAGGTACATCACAACCTTGTGTGGAGCATTAAATTATCCTTAACACATACTTTTGTTATGTTTTAGGGATGTAATTATAAATTAGTTAATTTTTTAAAAGTTGTTACTACTAAGTGTAATGTAAAGTAAACTAGATTTAATTTGCTTATATTTTACCTTTTGAATCCCATATGTTAAATTTTAAAATGATATGCTATTTTTGTATATGTTTTTTTAATGTGCAAGGTGTCAATTGACGAAACTGCCTCCTGGAATAAAAAAGGGTTTGAATTTAATCATAAAGTTATAATTATAGAGTTCAAGAGTCATCCTAAAAACCCTAATGGATCGCAAAATTCTAAGTAAATGGAATAATTATGCAAGAGAGAAATACATCACCTAATAATATAAGATGTTTTTTTTTTTTATTGATTTCATCTAAGGCCCAATACAAATCTCCCATCGTGAGAAAATCTCAACCTCATTAGGGTAAATCCTAACTGTTTTATGGTCCAAATTTAGTTTTTTTTTTGCTTCCTATTTTTGCATCTTCAAAATTCAAGGCTATATTTTATTATGTAATTTTACACTCTCAAATATTAAAATCTACAAATAAACCCTATTACTTTGGATATTAATTAAACAAATTAATTGTTGTAGGATTTTTTGTATTTTGGTCAAATCCTAATATATAATCATAAATTGATTATTATATTCATTTTTTATATTTAAAACATGATAAAAATATAATTTTATATTTTTAAAAATATGCATAGAAAATCTGTAACATTTGATCATATGAACAAAAACAAAACTCGTTTCTGTATTTTTTAAAAGAAGAAATGTATTTTTTTTAATGTTTTTTAGATTTTTTGAGATTTTAAAGACTAATCAAGTATTTTCTAATACCAAATCTATATCTTACAACGCAAGGTTACGAACAAATATTAAATAAAATTCTTAAAAATATATATTTGTGTGTTTTCTAAAATATATTTATTATCTTTCTTTTTGAAATTTCATAGAAAAATAATATATTTTCTAATAATAGGTTTGTACCTTACAGTAAAAGTATATAGTCTAACATCAGATAATAATTCTAGAAAACCATGCGAGGAACCCAAAAATAATTTTATGATGGTCCTTAAATTTTCTCATAACTTGTTTGAAATTTTAGGGGTTTGTTTGGCCAGAACCTAAAATAAAGACAAATCAAAATGAAAGGAAAAGCTGTAAGGCATGTTTGCCATACACACCCTTAGTATAAAATCAAAGACATTAAGACTGTGTTTGACAAACATACCTTAAAAACCCTAAAAGGTCTTTTTGTTTGAAGAAAAACATGTTAGGCCAAACACATATTTAAATATGGGTTTGGACATGCCCCCATCATATGGGATAAGCCTATCAGTATTGAGGCTCGAGCTTATGTGTATTGGTTGAGATCATACTTGGCACAACTCATTTTATTAGGCTATCAGACAACCTTATTTTAAAAAAAAAAACAGTAGTTGGTATGGATTATAGGCTCAACCTATATAAGTTGGTCACTGTAGTGGCCTAGCCTAAGACTATGTTATGCAATAAAACTAGTAGGGTGTGAAATTAATCCATGTTTTGCAAGCTTGTATAAAAGGAAAGCTAATGAAAAAAAAAAAGAAGAAGAGATAGAAGAAACCTTACTTGATAAAAAAAAAGTGTTGCTTACTAGCATAAACAACTAAAATTACAGGGGAGTTATCAAGTTGTGTTATCGTTCTTGGTGGTGTGATATTGTTGTGAGGATAAATAATTGCTGTTAGAAATATAGTTTGTTGTAGGGTTGGTTACGTGATTGAGAATGCACAATGGTATGATATTGCTTTGAAAAGAGAAGGTTATTGATATAATGCATCTTGTTGTGGAGTTGGCTAGATGACTAATGCTTGTAGGTTGTAGTCTTGTGGAATAAAAGAGGCCGCGTTTCTCTTTTTGGTTTGTTTATGGACCATACAAAGTCTTATAATTTTTTATAGAAAAAAATCTCTTTTTACAGTTGTTTTGAAGAATTCTCACTTCCGTGTTTTGCCATTGATCTCCCCGTATTTCATATCTCCCTTCATATTCACGTAGTAGTAGAACAATTGATATAAATTTGATTATGGTTTTTTGGCTCCTTGTAGCGACACATTTAATGTTATAAAATAGTTATTATTTTTCTAGTATAAGAGTACAAGTGACAAGTTCTAACAAAGGGTATTTATTTCGTCCCATGCAAAATTAAAGAGAATGGAGTTTTAAATGTTGCAAAAAATGATCAAAATTAGTACCAATTTGTTCTTTCTCACATGAGGTGAAATACAATTTATAGTTTCTCATAAAACTATGTTGTTTCTTTTTCATTTTCTTTATTATAAACAAAATGACATCATTTCATTAAAACAAACACAACATCATTTGGTGCTTCAGGTTTGAATTAGGTTTAAATCTCTTGTTTTCAATTTCAATCTTTAATATTTTAATTTATTCAAATAGGTCCTTTATTGAATTTTTATTTTAAGAATCAATTCAAAATTAACCCTACAATTTCTTTTTTAATATCCTTTAATTTGATCGTATTTTTCAATTGTTGCGCTTAGTTGATTTGAAAACTTTTAATCCTCTAATTTCACCATCGATTAAATCAAATTAGGTCTATGAATTAACATGTTTTTTTGCATAAAGGTCATTAGCTACAAATTTTCCATGTAACCCTTGATTGACTCTTATACTTTGATTCTCTTGCAATTTTATCCTTGATTTCACTGGATTGACTTCTAAAAAAATTAAATTTGGTCATCTTATTATTCTCTATTAAGTCCAAATTAAGCTTTCAATTTTAAATTTTCACCAATCAAGTTTATAATAAAACTAATTTAACCATTAGGCATAATAGTTAAACTTTTAATCTCCCCAAATTTATTCTTAAACATAATTAAAATTTTAATTTGGTTCATGATTACATCAAATTGTTCTATTAAACAACTAAATTATTTTCTAAAATTAAATTTTATGCAGATTCATCTAATAGTCTTTTAATTTGACATTGAATCTCCATCATATCTTTAGTATTGAGAATAATACGGCACAATTGAACTCCTAGTTTTGTCTAAAACTTCACCTTAATTCCTCCATACATTTGAGAACTTTGTTAGCCTGCTTTTTCCAAGTTTATAGTCTTTTTGTTATATGTGTTTTGATTTTTTATTTATTTTCAAAAGGATAAAGATATTTTTTTTTAGGAGTGAGGGATCTAAACATCGATTATGAAAATTAGGTCAAAATAAAAATGCTTGTAATTTTTTATTTAATCTTTAAAATCTAATTATGTTCTTTAATTTGGTGAAACACTTTTAATATGGAAAAATATTGGATTGTATTATAGAATATAAATTACATGTTATTTTGTGAAGTATTAAGGATGATTGATCTATGACCCGAAATTGATTATGTAGATTTGTTGCGATGTAGATAACTTGGTATGTTAAAAAACATATCCTGGTTTTTCTATGTATTCATGGTGATGAAAATATCTGAAAGTATCCTTGAAGTAAAAAATATTATATAATGACTCTATATGTGATTGATCATATGGAAAAAAGATTAATTGGATCCTTGAATCTTGGTTTACTAGGCCAATAAGATATTCTAAATGAACATCTAATATAATACAAGTAATAAGAAAGAATGGAGTATGCATAGATTTTAGATACCTTAATTTTACACGTTCAAATGCTGAAGATCAAATGTCAATGGCTAATACGTTAATTGATACAACATATGACAATGAAGGCCTTAGCTTTATGGATGGATATTTATATAATTAGATCCTTATTGTAAAAGATGATATGCCAAAGTTAGCTTTTAAATGTCCCGGTTCACTTGGAGTATTTAGGGGAGTAATGATGCCATATAGCTTAAATAATGCTGGTGCTGCATATCAAAGAGCCATAAACTTAACCTTTCATGATAGAATTAAGCATAGTATAATGGTCTACATTGATAACATCATGTTTAAATCATAGTTAAAGACAACAACTTGTATAAGTTACATTCCACCTTTTAAATTTTAAGAGTGTATAATCTCAAGATTAATCCAAGATTATACACTAACATCTACCTTTAATGCACAAGAAAGGAATTTGTAGTATGCTAGTGTAGAATACAGGAGAAAAAAGAAGAAACAAAAGCCATCATAAAATTATAGCCTCCATAAAACAAGAAGGAACTGCAACACCTTATTAGAAAAATTGATTTCCTAAAAAGATTCATCCAAAAGATCAAGTAATTTACTAAGTTATTGATATAATAAGTGTCATCACCCAATTTCTAGGTGATTCCCTAAAATATACCAAAAAATACAATAAACATAAAATAAAAAGGGCCAGCGAGGGTAGAAAAATCAGTGTGGAAATTTTGGTTGTTTTCGAGAGTCTAACTATATATCTTTTGTCCCCAAAAATAGAAGAAAAAACAAATTTAAGGCAAAAATAATTTATCATTGGATAAATTTGTGTAAAAATTAAGTTGTGCGACATAATTATATTTTTTATGGGTTGATTTGATTTAATCGTCGACCAATTTGAAAGTATAATTATGTTTGAGAATTCATTTAGGGTCCAATTGAAGGATTTAGTTAAGCGCAAGGGCTTAATTATACTTTAAATGGATCAAATTAATTTTATTAAGAGCCTAATCGATGAAAAATCAAGGTTTGGAGCTTGATTTAGGTTCAATTGAGAAGTTTGGAGTTTTAGGAGACCGTATTGCATTTTTCCAAGCCAATTGTGCGAAATCAGGGGTTCAATTGAAAACAATTGAGAGTTTATTGGTCAATTGAAGGTCAAATCACACAAATCAGAAATCAAGGACCAAAATAAAAAAAACGCGCAAATCTAAAGTTGCTGTTGAAATTTTGACGGGGATACAATTGCACAAAATTAAAAGTTTAAAATCAATTTGGGCCGCGATTGAACCAATTAAAAATTGAGGGACCAAATTGATTTTTTAACCTCCCCATAATCATCACAGGCGTGGCTGCACTGTTCAGTCACCTGAAAAGTGCAGGCACGCCACCTACGAGTGCAGAGGTAGACAACCCATCGCTACACGTAATGTGTAGTCGAAGGGTTGCCTTTTGCCTATAAAAACTATGGAAACCATGCATGCAGGGAAGGGGATTGATAGAAAAAGGGAATGAAAATTGGGGGGAAGAAAACACTGTCACGGGTTGAAAAACTTGAAAAAAGAGAGGGACAAAGATTTTTACGTAGAAGAATAGAGGGAGAATAGGGGAAAACAAAGGAAAAAAAGACGAGCAAATTTTACAAACAAAGTCATCTCCTTCATCTTCCTCATCTCTAGCAACAACAATCCACTGTCATCCCTCTCTCTCCTTCACCTCAGTAGCTCCAGCTCCGTCTCCCTCAGCTCTTTTTCTCCATCTCTGGCAGGATAGCGAGCACGCAACAGCCATCTCCCTCTCTCACCCCTCCAGCCAACTCATGGTGACCACCTAGCACCATCCCACCATCACCGGCGAGCTCACTGTGAACTCCAGTAGTTGCAGAGGAAGCTCCGACGAGTAGCAGCAACGGTGACAGCACAGCAACAGCCACGACAGTTGCAAGGCAACAACAGACCAGCCCTTCCGACGCCTACTCTGGCCACCATTTTTGAGACCACCATCACAAGGACAACCACCTCGACCTCCTTTACCCGGTGGCAGTAGTAGGTGAACCTCTCGTCGTGGTTGGCCAACTGTTCATGTTTACTGTTCATGTAAGAGTGTTTACCTGTTTTGCATTTTTTTTATTTTGTTTCTTTTAAATTTATGGGTTGGGTTGCTCTCCGCCAGGCCCAGCCCAACAGTGGTGGGCCTTTGGCCCACTTTGGCCGGCCCTTTTTGTTGGGCTAGGCCCGTCCCAATTTTTTTTAAATTTTTTAAAAAAAAACAAAAAAATGCATTAAAAAATATGTTTGTTTTCGTGCATACGGCCAGATTCCAAGATTTTTCCATCATATTTTTTTCATAAAAAAAAGATATGTTGCACCTTTTTTATTTTTTAAAAACGAAAATTGGATATCGTAACCAATTAATGATTATCCATTGGAATTCGAACAAAATATAAAAAATAATTAAATTTATTTTTGTTCTATCCATTAGGATGTAAATTTACATTGTAAAATACATCCATGGATATTTTTTTTTAACTACGGTGTAAATTTACATTGTAAAGTACATCCATAGAGAACAAAAAGATTTTCTAACTGCGGTGTAAAATTACATCGTAAAGTACACTTGCAGACAAAACAAAAATATTTTTTTTTATGTAGTAAAAAAATAAACTTAGAAAAAATAACAATCAAACAACAATGCAGCTTACCTTAGGTATGGTGCATTGGGGTGATTCACTTTCTCCTTGCACAACAAGTCTCCTTACACAAAACTCTCGCAGACCAATAGGTTCCTAGTGACTTTAATTGTAACTAGCGTAAAATTCATAACCGTATAAGTGTACTGATCGGGATAATTATATTCGTACGTATGTATATAGTATATAGGGTACGTACGTGACAATCTGTAACCAGGTAAAAATATGTACTAGAATATATGGTATGTACGTAATTGGTGTTTATGTACGTGAATGTTGGGATTAAATAATGTACGTAAAAAAAAAAAAATTTAGGAAAAAAAATAATTTTAGATGAATTAATTAGTAAATCCTTTGTATATCTAATAAGTATAAATTATAATATGTAAAATGATGATAGCCAAAAATAATAATAATAATAATAATAAAACAATATATATACCTAAATGAATTGCCTTGAAATTCATCATAATTTAAGCCTAATTTAACTTGCATTTCACCATAACTCATTGACACATGGCATAAGCATGAAATGTAAAAGATATTTAAATAAGGCAAATATGTGGGAGAAGGAGAAATTTTTTGTTATCTCCCGTAACCCTACAAGAAAGAAAAAAAAAAGAGTGAAAGAGAAGGGAAAAAGGGAAGAAGAAGAAAGGAAAAGCTAAAAAGATTTTGGGGAAAACTTAATCTATGCAAGTAGGTTTCATTTATTTTTGTTTGTATATGCTTTCCATTTTTTTTGTGAGTTGTTTAATTAATTTCAAATGTGATTATGATGGTTTTGTAATGAGTTTGACTCTTGATGTTGATGATGGATGGTTAAGCATGCATGATGAAAAGTGTGCTTGGTGTGAAAATTCTGAATTTCTTTTAGGGATGGAAAAACCCGAATTTGGGGTGAATTATTTCGGGATCTTGGAGTGAGTTTTAGGAAAATTTCAAAGAATGAAAGTTGTGTATATATATGTCTACTACATCCCTGTTAAATTTCATAATTGTTAGAAAAATATACATGTAGTTATGACTGATATGGCATGGGTTGCTCAAATGGATACCTGCTGGAAAAATATTTTCTGTCCGAAATTTTGTGTGAATTATTTCGGGATCTTGGAGTGAGTTTTAGGAAAATTTCAAAGAATGAAAGTTGTGTATATATATGTCTACTACATTCCTGTGAAATTTCGTAATTTTTAGAAAAATATACATGGAGTTATGACTGATATGACGTGGGTTGCTCAAATGGATACCTGATGGAAAAAATATTTTCCATCCGAAATTGTGTGTGAGTTATTTCGAGATCTTAGAGTGATTGTTAGGAAAAATACAAAGAAGAAAAGTTGTTGACCTATATGTCTACTATTTCTCCTTAAAATTTCGTAATTTTTAGATATATATTTATAAAATTAAGTGGGCTTAGATTTAGATGAATGTGGGCATGAAATAAACCCATGGACTTAACCTAAAACATATGGGCTTGAAGAAAAAAAAAATGTGTGGATTCTATTAAATGGACTTAAGTTAAAACAAGATGGACTTAAACTTATAACTAAGGTGGACTTAGATCAAAACAAATGGATTTGGGCTTGGGTTAAAAGAAATGAGTTTAAACTAAGATAAAGTTAATAAACTTGGATCAAGCTAATGGGCCTAGAATAAACTAAATGGACTTGGGCTACAAGTAAAAAGCTTGGTTTGAAAAATAGATGGGCTAAGATTAAAAGAAATGAGCTTTGACAAAATAAATAAATAAATTTATTCTTTTAATAAGGGAAATATTTAAATCTTAATATTAATGGAATTAATGAACAATATTAATGAGCGGAGGTTGTGTTCCCGCTATGAGTACCATGATTGGTATGTGAACGATGGATGAATCCCGAGTGTGAGTTGGACCGTGAGAATGGTTTGAGAAATACAAATTGGTACCTGAGTTGTTTGAATGTGATTAAACATGTCATCACGTGCATCACGTGCATTGGGGGGAATTAATTTGAGAGAAATCATTGAGTCTTGAATTGACACGGTTTGATAACCGAATTGAGTGGAATGGGTAATAGCAAGGAATCCATAGTGCGAGCTCTATTTACTAACACCATTAAGCGAGGGATAATTCCGCTAACCGTGTGCTACAACGAGGGATAATGCCGTTGTGAGCAGTAGGTGATATTGAGATCACTGAGAGAAAGTAATAGAGCAATAGGTGATAACATGATCACCGAGTGATAGTGCGCACGGACTTGCATATACCTAGGGTACCCGGATTAAAATAGATGAAAATGTGGGAAACACAAAAGCATTGCATATCACGTGCATCACCCTACTTACTAAGCTTTGGCTCATTCTATTATTGTATTTGTGTGTTGTTCAGGCAAGGGTAAGGTTACGCTGATCGAGGATGCTACCGGTTCTCGCTAAAAGAGGCTCATGTGTCACTGATAAAAATTAGGAATATCTTTTGTGGAAAAAAAATACGAGCCTAATTTGTAAATTAAATATCTAGGCATTTTGAGTATTTTGTAAATTATAGAATTGTTATAAGGATGTTGTAAATTATCCCGAACGTTTTCAACAGTGTAGTTATCTATGTATTTTGTTGTTTATGATGGAGGAAATAGGGGACTTAGTCCCAACAGTGTGGCGAACCTGGTCACGCCAGTTAGGTAACTAGCAAGGGAGCTGGGGGCGTCACATTTAGTGGTATCAGAGCTTAGGTTTAGTAAGTTGGGTAGAGTCCTAAGTGTCACATGAGCCCGAGAACCAGTACACTCTTCGACGGTAAATAAATAAATAAATTTCTGATTTATTCCCTGTTTGGTTCAATAACTGTATATGATTGTTGTATATGTTCTGTGTTGTTATACAATTATACACCGTAAAATAATGACGATTATAAATATTCGCGTTGTAGATGCCGTATATACGACGCGTACCCCAAGTTGCGAGGACCCGGAGGTAGAGGGTCACTCTAGCTGCTTATTGGGTGGAACTAAATAACCTTGTTATGACACCGGATCAGGACATAGTTACTCACGTGACTAGAGTACATAATTTGATTCAGCAGATAGTATTTGCTGATGCCAGTTTTACCCAGTACCGCAACCAGGATTATATGCGGATGACTTTACGCAGGACTCTCCTACCCAGGGATCAGCAGTTGTTGGATGAGGTATGGGAGGGTCAAATCAACCAAAATTATTATCGGAACATAATCCGAGCCTTCTTACCAATCCAGATTAGACGGACCCTCATTAGGATGATGTATAATTGGGGTCTACCTGTGGAGATTGCTCGTGAGATCGGACATATTGCATCAGTTGATGCTATCGATTGGTGGAGGGTAGAGGGCGCCCTTCCACGACGCGTCCGATACATGTTCTGATCTATGAGCCGCACTACTAAGAAATAGTACGATGTAGTAGCTTCCGTACCCTTTTGATATGAATAGGAATACCCTTTTTGGTTATAATTATGGTACAAAAACCCTTAGGAGTTGATGTGCTTATAGAAGCCAATTTTGTATGAAATGCTTAATATATATATGAAAAATTTATAAATTTTAGTATATATATATCTGAATGACTTTTGTTATATATTGCATATGATATGAAAGGTTATCGATATCATAACTAACCTAGATATAACATGACATGTATAAAGCTAAACCATGCCGCCAAGAAGGAACCCGGTGCGAAAAGGAGGAGAAGGAATCTCCAATGATAACAATGTAAACCAACAAGATACATTGAATCGTATGTTGGACATACTGCAGCAACAACAACAGGCAATGCAACAACAACAACAAACTCATACGGAACAAATGGAACAACTTCTGGCTATGCGCTAACAACCTCCACCTCCGTCGCCTCAGCATAGGAATGACGCCGTGGAGAGATTCCGCAAAATGAATCCTCAAGAATTCTCTGGAGGTGTTAACCCAATGAAAGCGGAAGAGTGGATTAAATCCTTGGAGGCGATATTTGAATATCTACACTTCAATGATAACGAAAGAGTGTCGTGTGCTATCTTCATGCTAACCACAGATGCCCGCACCTGGTGGGAAAGTGCACGAGTAACAGTTAATGTACCCACTTTAACCTGGGAAAAGTTTAAGGAAATGTTTTACAACAAGTATTTCACTGCTGATGTAAAGGCTAGGAAGATTCAGGACTTTCTAGAATTGAAGCAAAATGGAATGTCGGTAGGAGAATATGTACGAAGATTTGAACAAGGGTGTCGATTTGTTCCATTCATTGCCGAGGATGAAAACTTGAAAAAGAATCGGTTTTTAATAGGACTGAACCCGAGAGTCCGGAGTATGGTACGGATGTCTGCTGCTAATACTTTTTCAGAAATGGTAGACAAAGCTCTGCTAGCAGACGAGGATCAGAAAGAGATTTCAAAGGAGATACAACAGAAAAGGCAAACATTTAAATCTAGAACTTCTTCCTCTGGGCCATTAAGACGAGCCTTGCCAAGAAACTTCAACCGAAGCGGTGGTCCAGGAAGTGCACGAGCTGTCAGATCAACACCATATACCCCAAGGTTACTACCAGGTAGTCAACCAAGACCAATGTTGGGTAACCAACCTCGGTGCAATAAATGTGGGAGGTTTCACACTGGGGAGTGTCCACCGGATATGAGAACTTGCTTTATCTATCACAAGCAAGGGCACATAGCCTCTAACTGTCCCCAAGTACAGAAACGAGGACCGGGAAGAGTACCTGCCCGGGTGTATACGATGACTCAAGAGGAGGCTGACCGGAAGGACTCGACAGTGATTTGTGGTAATGTCTCACTCCTTGGCTTGATTACTTATGTTTTGATTGATTCTGGTGCTACTCATTCATTCATATCAAAAACATTGGTAGAAAGCCTAGGTATTAAACCCAAGACATTGGCAGTAGGATATCTGATAGTAGTCCTTTCTGGAGAGTATATGGAGTCGACAAGCCTAGTAAAACAGTGTCCAATACAGATTGAGGATAGGAGTTTGGAGGCAGATTTGATAGTACTGGACCTTCAAGATTTTGACTTGATTCTAGGAATGGATTGGTTATCGAAGTACGGTGCCCATATCGATTGTCGGGGTAAGAGAGTAGTTTTTAATCTACTTGGAGGTGAGCAGTTAGAATTTAAGGCTGATATGAAGTTTCAACCAATACCGATCATCTCAGCTGTAAAAGCTCGGAAGATGCTAGGAAAAGGGTGTATAGGGTACCTAGCACATGTGCTGGATAGTCAGGTAGAGCAAGAGTCGAAGCCGGAAGATATAGAGGTTGTATAGGAGTATTTAGATGTGTTCCCAGAAAGTTTGACTACGTTGCCACCAGAGAGAGAGGTGGAATTTGAGATTGAATTAAAAGCACGACTCCAATTTCTAAGACTCCCTACAGGATGGCCCCAGCAGAGTTGAAGGAGCTAAAGGTGCAACTACAAGATTTATTGGATAAGGGATTCATACGCCCTAGTTCCTCGCCATGGGGAGCTCCAGTACTATTCGTGAAGAAGAAGGATGATAGTTTGCGGTTATGCATTGACTATCGAGAGTTGAACCGGGTGACAATTAAAAATAGGTATCCGTTGCCCCGAATTGATGACTTATTCGACCAATTGCAAGGTGCGATGGTGTTCTCTAAGATAGATCTGCAATCAGGATATCACCAGTTGAGAGTAAGATCGGAGGATGTGAAGAAGACAGCTTTCAGAACGAGATACGACCACTACAAATTCCTAGTAATGCCGTTTGGATTGACTAATGCTCCAGCCGCCTTTATGGACTTGATGAATCGAGTCTTTAAAGGATTCTTGGATAAATTTATCATTATATTCATCGATGATATTCTGGTTTATTCTCGAAGCCATGAGGAGCATAGGGAACATTTAAGAGCTACCTTACATCTATTAAGGGAGCAACAATTGTACGCCAAATTCAAGAAATGCGAATTTTGGCTAAAGCAAGTTGCTTTTCTTGGCCATGTGGTGACAAAAGAGGGTATAGTAGTAGATCCAAGAAAAGTAGAGGCTATCCAAAACTGGCCTACCCTAAAGAACGTGAAAGAGGTACGAAGTTTCTTAGGGCTAGCTGGTTACTATCGAAGATTTGTGGAGGGCTTCTCTAAGATAGCCAGACCTCTTACTAACTTGATGAAAAAGAATGCCAAGTTTCAGTGGACGGATGCTTGTGAGGAGAGTTTTCAAGAATTAAAGCAAAGACTAGTCACCGCCCCAGTCCTAACCATTCCGTCTGAAAGTGGAAACTTCGTGGTATATAGCGATGCTTCTAAAAATGGGCTAGGAGCGGTGTTGATGCAGAATGGAAGAGTAATAGCCTATGCATCGTGGCAGCTGAAAGAATACGAATGGAATTATCCAACACATGATCTGGAATTAGCGGCGGTAGTATTTGCCTTAAAAATATGGAGACATTACTTATACGGAGAAAAGTGTGAAATATATACGGATCACAAAAGCTTACGATATATCTTCACACAAAAGGAGCTGAATATGAGGCAAAGAAGGTGGTTGGAGCTAGTAAAGGACTATGACTGTACAATCAACTACCACCCGGGAAAAGCCAACGTTGTTGCCGATGCTTTAAGTAGAAAATCGATGGCGCCGATGCGATTAATTCAACAGCCGATAGCGAGGGACTTTCAAAGGCTAGAACTGGAAGTGATTCCTATGGGCCACAAGAATATTATATCAGCTTTGATAGTCCAACCGACTCTGCAGGAGAGAATCAAGATGGAGCAACAGAAGGATGTAAAGCTGACTGAAATGAAACAGAGTATAGAGGCTGGGAAAGAGTCTAATTTTACGATGGATGAAAAAGACGTAATCAAATTTAAGGGAAGGTTGTGTGTTCCCTCGGTAAAGGACTTGAAGGAAGAGATATTAAGGGAAGCACATGCAACTCCATACTCGATACACCCAGGAAGCACAAAAATGTATTGGGATTTACGAAAATGTTATTGGTGGCCTGGAATGAAGAAAGACGTGGCAAATCATGTAGCAAGATGTCAGATTTGTCAACAAGTGAAAGCGGAGCACCAAAGACCTTCAGGAACGTTAAAACCACTAGCAATTCCAGAATGGAAATGGGAGCATGTAACTATGGATTTTGTCATGGGATTGCTAAGGTCAGAGAAGGGGTCTGATGCTATTTGGGTGATTGTGGATAGGTTAACCAAGTCAGCCCATTTTCTTCCAGTTAAGACCACCTATAATCTGAACCAGCTTGCCCAGTTATACATTGATGAGATTGTAAGATTACATGGGATTCCAATCTCAATTGTATCTGATCGAGATCCAAGGTTCACTTCTGTATTTTGGAAGAGTCTGCATAAAGCCTTGGGCACAAAGCTAAACTTCAGCACAGCTTATCATCCGCAAACTGACGGGCAATCCGAACGAGTAATTCAGATTTTAGAAGACATGTTGCGAGCATGTGTTCTAGATTGGTCGGGAAAATGGGAGAAATATGTACGCTTAGCTGAATTTGTGTATAACAATAGCTACCAAGCTTCAATTGGAATGGCTCCGTATGAAGCTTTATATGGACGCCGATGTAGATCTCCCGTGCATTGGGATGAAGTAGGAGAAAGAAAGTTGCTGGGACTAGAGTTGGTGCAACAAACAGCTGAAGCAGTGGATAAAATCCGTCAACGATTAAAAACAGCTCAAAGCAGACAGAAAAGCTACGCCGACAGGAGACGAAGGGATCTAGAATTTGAAATCGGTGACTATGTGTTCCTAAGGGTTTCACCGATGAAAAGTGTGCTGCGATTCGGAAAGAAAGGAAAGCTAAGTCCCCGATACATTGGGCCATTCGAGATACTGGATCGAGTAGGCGATAAGGCATATCGCCTGTTGCTACCATCATCCTTAGCGGGTGTGCATAATGTGTTTCATGTATCTATGCTAAGGAAGTGCATTGGAGAGCCTAGCCAAATTTTGGAGACAGACATACCAAACCTTACTCCTGACTTGACATATGAAGAGAGACCAGTCCAGATTTTGGATAGTCAAGTCAAACAGTTAAAGCACAAGGAGATTAGGCTAGTTAAAGTTATGTGGGAGAATCACGATCGCGAAGAAATGACTTGGGAGCTGGAGGATGAGATGAGAGAAAAATACCCGATATTATTCGAATAGGTCAATTTCGAGGACGAAATTTCTTTTAAGGAGGGGAGAAATGTAACTAGCGTAAAATTCATAACCGTATAAGTGTACTGATCGGGATAATTATATTCGTACGTATGTATATAGTATATAGGGTACGTACGTGACAATCTGTAACCAGGTAAAAATATGTACTAGAATATATGGTATGTACGTAATTGGTGTTTATGTACGTGAATGTTGGGATTAAATAATGTACGTAAAAAAATTTAGGAAAAAAAAATAATTTTAGATGAATTAATTAGTAAATCCTTTGTATATGTAATAAGTATAAATTATAGTATGTAAAATGATGATAGCCAAAAATAACAATAATAATAATAATAAAACAATATATATACCTAAATGAATTGCCTTGAAATTCATCATAATTTAAGCCTAATTTAACTTGCATTTCACCATAACTCATTGACACATGGCATAAGCATGAAATGTAAAAGATATTTAAATAAGGCAAATATGTGGGAGAAGGAGACATTTTTTTGTTATCTCCCGTAACCCTACAAGAAAGAAAAAAAAAAAGAGTGAAAGAGAAGGGAAAAAGGGAAGAAGAAGAAAGGAAAAGCTAAAAAGATTTTGGGGAAAACTTAATCTATGTAAGTAGGTTTCATTTATTTTTGTTTGTATATGCTTTCCATTTTTTTTGTGAGTTGTTTAATTAATTTCAAATGTGATTATGATGGTTTTGTAATGAGTTTGACTCTTGATGTTGATGATGGATGGTTAAGCATGCATGATGAAAAGTGTGCTTGGTGTGAAAATTCTGAATTTCTTTTAGGGATGGAAAAACCCGAATTTGGGGTGAATTATTTCGGGATCTTGGAGTGAGTTTTAGGAAAAATGAAAAGCATGAAAGTTGTGGATATATATGTCTACTACATCCCTGTGAAATTTCATAATTTTTAGAAAAATATACATGTAGTTATGACTGATATGGCGTGGGTTGCTCAAATGGATACCTGCTGGAAAAATATTTTCTGTCCGAAATTTTGTGTGAATTATTTCGGGATCTTGGAGTGAGTTTTAGGAAAATTTCAAAGAATGAAAGTTGTGTATATATATGTCTACTACATTCCTGTGAAATTTCGTAATTTTTAGAAAAATATACATGGAGTTATGACTGATATGACGTGGGTTGCTCAAATGGATACCTGATGGAAAAAATATTTTCCATCCGAAATTGTGTGTGAGTTATTTCGAGATCTTAGAGTGATTGTTAGGAAAAATACAAAGAAGAAAAGTTGTTGACCTATATGTCTACTATTTCTCCTTAAAATTTCGTAATTTTTAGATATATATTTATAAAATTAAGTGGGCTTAGATTTAGATGAATGTGGGCATGAAATAAACCCATGGACTTAACCTAAAACATATGGGCTTGAAGAAAAAAAAAATGTGTGGATTCTATTAAATGGACTTAAGTTAAAACAAGATGGACTTAAACTTATAACTAAGGTGGACTTAGATCAAAACAAATGGATTTGGGCTTGGGTTAAAAGAAATGAGTTTAAACTAAGATAAAGTTAATAAACTTGGATCAAGCTAATGGGCCTAGAATAAACTAAATGGACTTGGGCTACAAGTAAAAAGCTTGGTTTGAAAAATAGATGGGCTAAGATTAAAAGAAATGAGCTTTGACAAAATAAATAAATAAATTTATTCTTTTAATAAGGGAAATATTTAAATCTTAATATTAATGGAATTAATGAACAATATTAATGAGCGGAGGTTGTGTTCCCGCTATGAGTACCATGATTGGTATGTGAACGATGGATGAATCCCGAGTGTGAGTTGGACCGTGAGAATGGTTTGAGAAATACGAATTGGTACTTGAGTTGTTTGAATGTGATTAAACATGTCATCACGTGCATCACGTGCATTGGGGGGAATTAATTTGAGAGAAATCATTGAGTCTTGAATTGACACGGTTTGATAACCGAATTGAGTGGAATGGGTAATAGCAAGGAATCCATAGTGCGAGCTCTATTTACTAACACCGTTAAGCGAGGGATAATTCCGCTAACCGTGTGCTACAACGAGGGATAATGCCGTTGCGAGCAGTAGGTGATATTGAGATCACTGAGAGAAAGTAATAGAGCAGTAGGTGATAACATGATCACCGAGTGATAGTGCGCACGGACTTGCATATACCTAGGGTACCCGGATTAAAATAGATGAAAATGTGGGAAACACAAAAGCATTGCATATCACGTGCATCACCCTACTTACTGAGCTTTGGCTCATTATGTTATTGTATTTGTGTGTTGTTCAGGCAAGGGTAAGGTTAAGCTGATCGGGGATGCTACCGGTTCTCGCTAAAAGAGGCTCATGTGTCACTGATAAAAATTAGGAATATCTTTTGTGGAAAAAAAAGTACGAGCCTAATTTGTAAATTAAATATCTAGGCATTTTGAGTATTTTGTAAATTATAGAATTGTTCCAAGGATGTTGTAAATTATCCCGTACGTTTTCAACAGTGTAGTTATCTATGTATTTTGTTGTTTATGATGGAGGAAATAGGGGACTTAGTCCCAACAGTGTGGCGAACCTGGTCACGCCAGTTAGGTAACTAGCAAGGGAGCTGGGGGCGTCACATTAATACTAGGTGGCGACTCCTTATAATTATAGTCGTAATTTTTACGGCTATAAAACACCCCTCATTTTCACCGCGCGCCGTTGTCTCTCCCCAAACCCGGGAGATGGCAAGGCGCGAAGCGCGAAAAAATCACCGTCGCGACAATAAACATAGATAAGTCCAATGGATTGAAAAGCAAGAAAATATTTTTCAAAACATAAAAACTTATTTAGATAAACCTCTAATATTGGCTCTATGAAAACTAGGAAAACCTTTACTACATATTTTTGTTATACAAGGATAAGTTGGCAATATGTTAGCATAAAATAATGAAGTTGAACATGAGTTAGGTATCTATTATCTAAGTCATATTCCTATAGATGTTGAAGAACATTACACTTCAATGGAGAAACATTATTTGTCTTTATACCTTTTCCTATATAAAGCTTTACTAGTAAGTCTATCTAGTAGATATGTATGTAGTTTGCATGAGATTTAATAAAATATATTGTTGATTTCTTTTATATAAGGACATCTTGGTAAATGAACTTTAATGTTATTAGAGTCTAATTTACATTGTATAACATAAAAGTAATTAAAAGCCATTTTTTCCCCTAATTTCTTAGCTAACACTATTACCTTGTCATCACCATGAATTGGAGAAGACATTGACATTATTATGACTAAACCTATTCCATAATAATCATGGTTCAATGGATCAAAAACTATATATAAAATAGGTGGTCTCTTGAAATAAATTAATCATAGTGCAAATGACAATTTAATTTTTTTTAACAAGATCTCATTGGATAGTTTAGGGTTAGAGTTTGAGTGAAGATTACCTATAAATCAATAGTTTCTTCTAAGATATAAGTAACTCTTTAAAGTTGGAGTATCATAAATTACAAATTATCTAACTGTTCAATCTATAATAGTAATCCACATTAATCACCATATCAAATATCTCTAAAGAAAAGTTGAATTGTTATGTCCTCAATGTTGACCCTTTCTTTATTTTTCATTGTTTTATATTGTGCACAACAATACTTTATATTATATTTTTCTTCAATAAAATAGGAAGCAAACCATCAAGTTATTATTAAAATTATACTATCCCCATTAATAAAAAAAAATATCACATTCCCCGTTAAAAATATCACGTATTTTATTTTGATATAATAATTAAAAATATATTCAATCAAGTTCATACCCAATTTTTCGAAGTTTAGAATTGTAATCTTCTATATTAATTACACTCCAGTCATCAAATTTTTAAACTTAATTATAATCAAGCCTTACTTGATTTATCATGCAACTTTAATTTCTTACCAAGGATTCTTAATGCATGTGACCCTTTATATTCCTAATAAGTTTGCCTAAATACAAATCATATGTCTAAGTAAATAAGTTATTAGATAAGTTAAAAAAAACTAACTTATTATCAATTTAATAAATTAATTGACTTATATTTCAAAATCAAGTACAATGTCTACTAATTTTTTATATTTCAAATATTACACAATTATATGTTATTTGACCTATCTTTTTAATGACTATTTTCACAATACAACTATTATCCTTTCTTCTAAAAATTCAAGAATGAAATGTGTCAATTATACCAAATCATATTTATTCTCAACATGATAATTATTTTTTTAGTAATTTTTTAAATACCTTTCAAATATTATTTCATTTTTTCTCTAGGATTTTATAATCATTATTGTTTGAGAATATATAGAAATATTTTCTCTAATTTACCTATATTCAGAAAACAACATCAAGATCAATTCAATAAGAAAAGTAATTGAGAATTATGAAATAAATGCAAATATATTGCAAACACATTTTTGAATCTTGATTTTTTTAAAAGATATAAAAAAATAGTTGGAAATCACAAAATAGATACACAAATGCTGAATTGTATCGATAATAATTTTTTTTTTGTTTTGTTTTAAAAAGGTTTGGAAAATATTTAGGAAAGAAGATCAAAATTCAGAATATGAAAAAGATTATTATAATTTTATATATATCTAAATATAAATGATAAATATATTTTTGAGAAGTAAAATATTAAATTTAATCAACTTAAGATATAAGTAATTTTATGATGTTGGTAGAGCAAATGATATTATATTAATTATTTTCTTGGGTTCATTTAAAAAAAAAGAACAGATACAAGTGCAAGAGAAAATCCATAAATAAAAATATTTTTTATCATTTTTTGTGGGTTCTAAATTTGATTTTCTCTTTTGTTCATATCTATGTTTATTTTTAAAAGTGGACACAAATAATATCTAATAATAAGATAGCACCATTCTCCTGGGGTAAAATTAGACTTATCCCAAACTTTAAGGGGCAAATTAAAATTAATTGCTTAGCGATTTAGAGGGTGTTTAAGATTGTGGTGCAATCAAAGGTTGCAAAAAACCCCCCCTAATTTAGTGTTTGATTAATGTAAAAAGTACGATACAAGACGTAGATCCCACATAAAAATTACAATGAAAAGCCGGTGCAAGAAAAACAACTATTAGCTTAGCTACTTTTTTTACTTTTCGTTCGAAACCAATTCACCTGAGTGAGACAAAGGAGAGTGAAATTTCAGGATGCAAGGAGGAGGGGTTGGGGAGGGGTAATATATTTTTAATGTTAAAATAATCTAAAAATTAATTAAAATAGAAATAAATATATTAACAATTAAAATATAAATAAATATATTAGAAGAAGATCACGATATAATTTTTACCTTGCAATTATAATTTTGTTTCAGATGATATTTTACTATATGTTGTTCTGGGATCACAGATGCCTTCACGTATGGATTTAGTTCGTGATAAAATTACAAGTAGCTTGATGAAATAATAAAAACAAATATCTAATTTACTTGAATTATTAATTATATTTTATTATTATAATTATTAAATATTTAAAAAACAATACACACACTCTCTAAAGTAATTTCACAAGTTGAGAATAATATAAAAAACATGTTAACCAAACATAAAATTATTTTTTATTAACCTCAAACTCAACCATAATTTTAACCAAATACTTTAAAATTTATTTTGAACTACAACTAATATGCTTTTTATAAAACTATTTTTTTAAAATTTCAACAATAAAAATAAAAAAAATACCAAATGCACTTTTAATTGTCGTCGGAATTTCAAGTTTATTTTTTCTCTCTTTCTCCTCTCTCTAAGTGTATATGCATACATATATATATATATACATATATATATATGTATATATGCATATATATATATATATGTATGTAGCCTTTTCTTTTTCTTTTTTCTTGTGATAAATAGCTCATATTCACCTTCTCTCTCCTTCTCCATCTGTCTTGAACTGAAAGCAGCCCTAGACCAAACCCAATAAAAGCAGCCTCCTTCAAAATCGATCTCTTTTATACTCACGATCTGTTAGAGAAGAATCCAATTCTCAAAGAACTCTTGGTAATATCTCTTATAAATTTTTCTATTATTTTTGGATGACTTTTCCGATTCAAAATCTCTACTATATATGTGCTAATTCTTAGAGGTAGGAATCAGAATCTTCTATCACTCATTCATTTTCCTTGTGATTTCTAGGTAATTTTTTTTTTGAAGGGATTAGGTTTTATTTGTTTTTGTTCTAATTTCTTTGTTTGAGGTTGAAATTGCGGAAATATAAACTAATTTAAAAAGAAATGAAAACGGTTTGATTGCTTATCTGCGATTTCTGTACATATTCATTATTTATCTTGAGCTTTTGGTGGAATTAAAAAAAACTCTATTTACAAATTTCGCATCTTTCTATTTGATTTTTGGTAATTTGAATGTCCTAGTTATGTTCAGAACTGTGGGGAAGCTGGTAAAGGCTACTCTATTTTCTTAGTGATTGTTTTTGTTTATTAGAACTAAAGTTTCTTTGAAGTACCAAACCAAAGTGAGGTCCAGCTTTGTGTATGCCTTTTTTTTTTGTTGAAAAATTTGTGTTTGGGAGGATAATTTGGTTGTTGGAAAGCATATTAAACCGATTCTTTTAGCTACTGTATGCATGATCAATCATCTTGAAAACATTAACATGTACTGGCCATACTTGAGCGATTCGAAGATGTTCTGTATGTTTTGACTCCTGGAAAAAGAGAACATTGATGGAGTTAGGCTATAATCACTTTTGTGGGGAAGAATTGTGTTTTCAATGCAAATTCTCTTCTGTGGCCTAGGAGTAACAATGAATATGGTAAAAAACAAGAGTGACAATGTGTTGTCACGTGTAAGGAAGGTCAAGTTTGCGGCATCCTTTGTGGTCTTGGGTAAAGTTGAAGGCTAAGAGGGCTCCTGCAACCTACAGCTAGTTGAGTTCAGAGATTAGTAAAGAAGGTTGTTCTTGCTCCTTCTATTCAATTCCTATGCTTCTGACAATAGCTAATTCAGGACTTGGATTCCATAAACTCATTATGAATACTAGTTGGAATGATCTTGTTCATATCAGAGGGCAATATGGACTGTGAAGGTACCAATGCGGGGGAATCTTGGTGCACAATTGATACCATGAAGGTGATGCCTGTTGCTCTAAAACATAAGTGCACTGTCATGGTGTTGGATACAGTCAACTTGCATTTGCAACTCGCATTCGTTCTCTTCATCTTCTTTTGCAAATATTATGCCACTGCTGATAGATGTATGATCAGAGAATGGCTTCTCTTGGATGTTGTCCATCATTCAGGGACTGGACTTTTTTAACTCGTTACAAGTGATCGTTCATACGAACAATACTGATGTAAAAAGCAATATGGATTTGGTTGGGTATATTAGTAAGGTGAAGTGCCAGTGCATATCTTATTTACATAATTGATGCTTCGAAGTCTGTGGCCAGATCTCCAAAACATACAAGCACCTTAATAGTATTGAATGATTTGTGTCATCCCCTCCCAACGACCACTCTAATAAGTAAATAAAACATGGTTGTGTTTTATGGTAATTTCTTTGTTGCTATTGATACTTTGTTTATTCAAAATGCTGTGGAGCATATATGCTTCGGTAAGCACAGCTTATGTCCATGAACATAGGTTGTCTCTCGAATGAGACATGTTTGTTATATTTTTTTTTCCCATAGTTGTTTCAGTTTATGCATAAAATCTGCATTGAATCTATCTGTGAGTCTGAAATTTTCATTTAAGGAGAATCTGTTTTCTCATAGAGAATGGTCAATGGTGGTCCATTTTTTTCTCTTGTAAAGTATTTCTTATGTTTATGTAATTCTCCTTCAAACTGCCGTGGATTGGAACTTTTTCTTGTTTGTGTATAAATTTGCACGTCTGCCTCTAAAAAAAGGACCTTTTCTGTTTGCTGTGGTTTCTTGATCTTTTTTCCATTCTTTTGAACGGGGTTTGGTTTCATGCATTTTCAGGGTATGTTCAACTCTATAAGTCTATTAGGATATCTATTTTCTGTTATTATTATTCTTTCTTAGAAATGCTAGCCTCTATTTCACTTATTGGTTTTTTTTATAAATGATCTTTATGTACTTTCTTAGAACGTTGTTCATTTTGCTGCTGTGGTGTTAGGAGCACTTTAGCCTTCTCCTGATATTTTTGAAGTCTCAACATGCCAAAGGATAGAAGAGATCGTTCCATATCTTTTGATAGGTGCAGGTCATCTCCTTATACATGCAGCTCCAGTTGTTCAAGACTATCTTCACCTAAAATCCCTTCAGATACCGAGGAAAATTTGAAGGAATGGGAAGAGGCTAGGTGCCCTGTATGCATGGAACATCCTCATAATGCTGTTCTCCTTATTTGTTCTTCCCATGATAAAGGTTGCCGTCCTTACATGTGTGATACAAGCTATCGTCATTCTAATTGTCTTGATCAGTTTCGCAAGTCATTTGCAGAAACAACTCCAACAACTACACAACCACAAGAAAGTAGGCTCAGAACCATGAATTCTCCTTCAGTTGTCAGCTCAGTATCAATAGTTACAGTTCCACCAGAAGATCGATCTGAGGAAGGGTTCTTACCCACTGAAACCATTTCTTGTGAGAATAAGGTTCAGCCAAAGCTAGTATGCCCCCTCTGTCGGGGGCAGGTAAAAGAGTGGATTGTCACGGAACCTGCACGAAGTTTCATGAATGCGAAATCAAGAAGCTGTGCCTGTGAGACATGCCATTTTACTGGCACGTACTCGGATCTCAGGAAGCATGCTAGGCTTGAACACCCACTTGTTCGGCCATCAGAGGCAGACCCAGAGAGGCAACGTAATTGGAGGAGGCTGGAGCGTCAGAGGGACCTTGGTGACTTGCTTAGCACCCTCCAATCTTCTTTTGCAGAAGAGAGGGGTGATGACACTTTGCCGATAGATGATGGTAGTTTGTTTACTGTATTCTTTCTTATAAGAGTTTTTAGACCTGGATCTAGTCCAAGGAGTAGCTGGTCTCGCACATCAAGTGCTACCAGACATCTAGGTATCAGAAGGAGAGCCACCCGACATTGGGGGGAGAATCATGAAGGTGAAACTGGATCTTCTTCCAGAGAGGATGACAATGATTCGTCAGATGGCGGGTCAGGTCCTTGGAGGAGCAGTGAGCGCATCAGGCGAAGGACAACGCCAGACCAGTTGTGATTGTGGAAATTTGTGGTATCTTTTTGGTTGCCTTTAGAAGGTGGTACGACTGCAAGTCATGCTTTTGGACTATTCTGTTGAATGATTTATATGTTCTTTCTTTGGAAATTATATAAAATAAGTTGAATCTAAACTTTGTGGTGTTGCAGATGGAACAGAAGGAACCAAGGTTCCCTGGCAGGCATCGGATGAAGTTCCACCAAGTATCACATGGTATCTTCCAGAAGCTGCTTGATTGTTTATCCTAAGAGTGAGCATATTGTAACTTTATGAAAAGAGAATCAAATAATTTATATCCTTGGCATTTGTTGTTGTTTGGGTTCTGTCAACTATTCTATATTTCAATTACTAGAAAGCTGGGAATAAATTTGCTGGTTGTTGACTATGGATGGCAGTTGTTTCGTTTCACCGTTTGACAGCAGGCCAGCTGTAATGTTTCTATTTGTTAGGAAAAGTATCTGTAAAATGTCATTTAACATGGTTAGACGAGAGGAGGACGCCTGGAAAATGGTTTGTAGGGGAATTTGAACCTCGTTGCATGTTTTTTTTTTTTTTTTTTAATCTCATACCCTTCTGAAACCTTCAATCCATCTCTCTAATTAAAAGAAGATAAGCATGTCATCAATTGCTTCCCGTCCTCTTCATCTTTTACCCTCCTTCCATTGTTAAGGTCTCATCAAAAGCAGTGTTGGTAATTTTGTTTTGTTTGGGTTGAAATATTTTGTATTAGTTAAAAAATAAAATAAAATAATAGTTTTATCTCGTTTAAAATTTTAAGTCATTTTAGAAACTGTGTTTACATTTTGGCCAAAATACTCTGGTTTTGTTTTGATTGTTTTGTTTTGGTTAAATAATATATTTTTTTTTAAATAATGAATAATTTTACAATATTCATCTCTTTCTTACTCTGATAGTTAGATTGAGATGAAATTTTACGAGGAGTTTTTTGATATATTTGTATATATTATATTAAAATTTCAGAGCAAGCAAAGAATATAATGTACTTGTAAGATTGATGATAATATTCTTATAATATTATATGTTCAGAAAAATTATTTGTTTTTTATATTAAATTATATAATTCTAAATAATTTTATTTTTAAATTTAAATTATTTTTTAAATAATCTGAAATCAAAAAATTTCATTCCAATTAAAAAAATAAAATATCAATCAAAACAGAATGGATCAAAATTTAGTGTCGTGGAATTTTCTTATAACTTTTACGTATCTTAACGTATTAATGCTTTCTACCATTTTTTGAAGCTAATATATATCTGCAAGTGTTTAGACACCCTCTTCCTCTGGAATTCTTGTCTTGGAAAAAGATGAAGTTCTAATTAAAGATAAAAAAAAGAAGAAGGAAAGATTAAAGACAGCGAGAGAAGACAGCATGTGATTAAAGTTCTTTCTATTTTAAAGTGTTTTTATTATTTTGGCTTGAGGTCTTGTAAGAGCAAGGATTTATTTATTTTGTGTAAAATATTTTACAGAAGAGTATTAATTTGCATGTAACTAGCTTTCATTGTATGGTTTAAAAAATATTTTTTATTAATGATGATGGAGGTGATGGTTGAAATAGTTGGATGATAACATTTTACAAAATTTTATAAGCTCAAAATATTTTTTAACAAATGAACTGAATTTAAAAATTGACCGTAAAATAACAAATTAATTAAGTTTGAAAGTTGACTGTAAAATATATTATTTTTATAAAATATTGTAAAAAGAAAAACTTTGCAAATATTTTTCACAAAAAATCTAGATATTTTTTTTTATGAAATATTTAATGCAAAACAAACAAACATAACATTTTTTTTCAATATTGCAATCAAAGTGGAAGTGGGGGTTTGTTACTGATTCATTAATATATTTTTTCTGAATTATTTTTTATTTATTAAAACTATGTTACATAACATGTATTTAAAAAAAATGGCATATTTATTTTTTATATGAAGCCTACAAATATAGTATTTGGGAAACAATATCAAGAATATATTATTTTGAGAAATAAGATTTTTATCTTTGGAAACAAAAATGGATAAAAAAACCATCAAATATTTATCTGCATCTTTTTTGTTGTTGCTGTATTTTTTATTTTATTTTTAACATAAAGAGAACCTTTTAGTCTCTGGTAAGCTGTAAGGCAATCTAAGGTCAACATTGATAGTTGATAATTAATAGGTAGGGGGTGTTTGTACGATGTAGCCTCCAAATGCAAAGTTAAGGCGCGTCTTATTGCATATTTGATATTATTTTTATCTTTATGGTTGAAGTTTTTAAAAAATAGTTTTATGAAAAATATTTTTGTTTTAATTCAAAATAAATAGTAAAGTATTTGGTTAAAACTGTGGTTGAGTTTAAAGTTGAAAAAAAAAACAGTTTCAAATGTTTGATTATCAAAATTTTCAAATTGCTTTTAACTTGTGAAATTACTTTAAAGGGCGCGTGCGCGTGCGCACACATATATATATTAATAAGCATAATTTTATAATATTAGAAATAATTCAAGTAAAATGGACACTTCTCAATTAAAAAAATAGAGAAAGAAATTAAGATGGTTAAAAAAACCAAGTTAATTTAGGTAAAACCTGATTAAAAATATATTTATGTTTTTTTTTTAATTTATTATTTTAATCCATCCACTTGAGCTTTACCTCTCATCAATACTCGGGTCGGATTTAATAATAAAAGTTTATTTTTTCAATTAATTATTTGAGACAAAATTATCAAATTATAGTGATAAGTATATATAATATAAACAAAATATAAACGATGTCTTCCACTTCTCTTCGCATATTTGACCACAAAAATCCCAAAGTCTCCTTGCTAAAAAAAAACCTTAATTCTCTCCTTAGAACCCACAAATCTTTCCTTCTTTATTTTCTCAAAACCTATTTCTTTCCAAAAAATCCCAACGAAGACTCAACCTTTATTTGCATCATCATCAAGCTCCATGTCTTTGCAACCAATTGACGAACTCCTTCCAAAGCTTCAAGAGATCATCAAGCTTTTTCAATCGGTTCAAGAACCCAAAGCAAAGTATAAGCAATTACTTTTTTATGGAAAGAATTTGAAACCACTTGATAGTGAGCTTAAAACTAGGGAGAATAAAGTTGAAGGTTGTGTTTCTCAAGTTTGGGTTAGGGCTTATTGGGATTTTGAGAAGAATGTTGTGTTTAAAGCTGGTTCTAATTCAATTTTTACCAAGAGTCTTGTTGCTTTGCTTATTCAAGGGCTTTCAAGCCAGTCGATTATGAAGGAGAAGGGGAGTAGAGGGTGAGGACGAGAAGTGAGGGACGTGAGGCACAGGAGTGAAGGAGAATAGGGGAGCAGAGATGTTGAGGGACAAGGGTTTGATTTGGGATAATAAATTCTAGCGGTAATTTTGTGAGGCTGCTGTGGTGGGAAATTAATATTTGTCGACAGAAAAGTCATGAAAAGCAACTATTGGTTGCTTTTCATGAAACAATGGTTTGAACGGTTTTGTTGGTGGGCCCATAGGGTTGTGCAACTGTTTTAATTAGTAACCAAACAACAATTTAGTGGTTTTTTTTCAAACGTGGTTAAAACCATAATACCAAACGGGCACTCAGCCTCTCCTGCAACATTATGTTTGCTTAAGGACAAATTCCATCCCATGTACGAGATGGCAGGGTTTGACTCTGGTTGAGCTTCTAAATAATATGTGTGACCCACTCTCTATTTTCTATCAAGAAGGAAAGCTTTTGTGCTAAAAAAATTACTAATTATTATTTTAGTCACTATAAAATTATAATTAGTCTTAAAGTTTTAAGATAAAAAAAATGGTTATACTAAAGAAAAAATAACACCACCATAAAGTAATTTATATAAAGTGAGCAGTATTATTACTCTATTTTTTATTCATAATATTTTTTTATATCTAATCTACCATTGGTTTATCTTCATGGGTGATATGAGTCTAATGCTAAGAGTTCAACCTTGGATGGTTGGTTTAAAACCAAACAATTCTAATTGGTTAACTTCTGTAGACTTGGTGAATTTACATGTCTACACCTTGTTATTCCATGACCTACAACCAATTAGACTATAAACCCCTGCCAATTAAAAACCAATGAGCACATATTCAACTCATTGAACCTAGCCAAGATTCTAGAAAAGGTCCATAGATAATGTCTTGTTACGGTTTATTATTCCTACAATACCTAAAATTCACTCATAATATGTTTTGAATGAATAAAGATTGTATGTCATGATCCTACCTTAACTTTAACCATTATTTAGTCATCTACTTGGAATAGTATCTAGTAACATGAAGGTCCTTTATGGACTAAGTTTTAACCAATAACCTTTTTGGGATTCACTTATTTTTAAAGTATGATATTTAACAATCACCTTCTTATGATCCTAACTTTACTTGCTCCTTGTGTATCTACATACACAACAAATGAATAACTTTTTGGATCCTTATTAACATGCATGTATGAGAATTCTTTAAAGTGGCAAAAACACTTAATTGTTTGGTTAATATTGGGACTTTTACATTCTTTAAGACATATTATCATATGAAAATCAAAAGGATCAGCTACTCCTTTTAAAATTCAAGGTAATAAAATATGTTGAGTCCATTTATCTTAAATGATAAGAGTAAATATCAAAACTTATTTTGAAGTGCTCTGTATCCTTACTTTTAAAACAAGGTAATGATAACTACTCTTAATAAAACAATGACCCATGTTGGGTCCATTTAGCCTAAATATAAAGAGTGAATAGCAAAACACTTTTTAAAATATACTTTTAGAAAACATGAGATGATTTTTCTTTTAGTTTGGAAAGTCTGTTTATTTAAGCATTTTAATGTGGGTTGAGACTTATTAGGCTTCGTAAACTCGTTCCAAAGCCTACAAATGCATGTATGATAGGTTTTGATTGTTTTTGTCGAAAAATTAAATGAGGTAACATTCATGTATTGAAAAATTCACAATGAAATATAGGAAGAGACAAAATATTTATTTTAGTTAGGATAGCCTAACAATGCTCAAGAACACATTAAAATATAAGATGAAACTAATCTATGTATCTTGACCAAATGTAGTTTTGAAGAAAACACACGAAAATAGTTTTGGAAAGTGTAGGACTTGATGAAAGATAGGTATTTTAGAAGACCTATTTTGGGTGGTCTTGGGGTTGACTTGAAAGAAACCAGTTGTAACTCTTTTGTGCAGCACAAACATGCTAACATAACCAAATAAAACACATATTAAGTACAAAAGTTAACTATGAGCATACTATACAAAAAGTGTTTAAGAGCTTTTAAAAAGTGCTTATATTTTTTTTAAAAATTAATTTTTTTGGTGTTTTTAGATCATTTTGATATGTTGATGTAAAAAATAATTTTTTAAAAATAAAAAATATTATTTTAATGTATTTCTAAATAAAAAATACTTTTAAAAGTAACCGCAACCACACTCCCAAACTAAAGATGCATGTTTTGTCTCTAAATTAGTAGCCATTTCAAAGCAAAATCAACATCACACTTTGGGTCATCCATCATTGAAATAATATAACACAATATTTAATAAGGTCTTACCATAACCTCAACACATATATTTTTAAGTTATTAATGGCATAACATAATCAATATAACTCCATAATAGGCTTCTTTGTTTCAATAACTAAGAAAAGAAACACAAGATTACCCATGACAACAAACTTATTATAGCTCAAGGATGGTACCTTCATTTTTTTTACATGCGGTAATTCTAGATTAATATTGCAAGGTTATACACAATAATGGACAACAATATTAATTAAAGTGTAAAACAGTTACACATAAATAATTTTATGCAAATAAAATTCAAAGTGAAAAAATAAGGATAAGGGTTATATCTATATACAAGAGCAAAGAATGTTGTCGAAGCAACTTAGATTTACATATTCTAAATGGTCATACACTTTTATGATACTTAGATTACATAAACTCATATACCTTAATTCCATTTTCTTACTCACCACTCAATCACTTTAGTATCTTTATTTTTTCCCATCTATTTTTTGAAACCTTAAAGCTCAAATTTATAGAGTTTGACAACCAACTTACCCAAAATTATCATTGGGTTCCTAGTAGCAATTAAAGATATCAAAAATAATAAGAAAAGGATAGTGTAGCTAATGATGATGCAAATTTGTTCTTTAGATTTCTAATTTGAGATCTGAATAAAAGTTTGCAATTTGAACCAACAAGAATCTTGTCTTGGAGAACAAAAGTTATATAAAAGTAATAATCTCCATCCTATGTCTGTAATAAGATACAAATGAGAAGCATAAATCACAATGTAGTTAATCAATCATTTGAAGAGTTTACAATTTCAATAAAAAAAAATAGTATGGGGATCACTCAACCAAACATAGATAAAAAAAGAAAATAATATATGGCAACTTTAGAAAAAATTTTATGAACTAGAAAATAATATTAAAAATATATTAGAAAACTTCATAAATAGGTAGTAACATATTAAAAGCCTATAAATAAATAAATAATAATAAAAAACTAAACCAAGTAAACCCTTAAATAAAATAAGACCTAAAATAAACTAAAATATAAATAAATAATATCCTAAATAATTAAAACAAGACTATAGTCAAATTTTGTAATTTGCTGGCAACATTAAAGCTTATTTCAAACAAATAGTTTTCCATCACCTTGATGAATTAGAAGTTTTTCCATATATAAATGGAAATATATAGATGTATGCTTTCTAATGCAACTAGAATAACATAAAAAATAATTATATAGCTTTAGTTATGTCTAAAAAAATAGTGAAAGGTGAAAATAAAAAATATGAATTTTTTTATTCCAATCTCTCTATTATTTTTGGTTTGTCCTTTACAAGCCATATATATATATATATATATATATATATATCATGAATCAAATTAATCAATGCTTCTTTATTTTTTGATATCCTCTTTAAGTCCACCTTAACCCATGTATCATGAAGAAGTTCATTAATTGCCTCCTTAAACCTTATTGCTCCTAGTCTTATGACTGGACCTAATGAAACCTCTAATGGATCTTTTGGTGTTGAAGCTAGGGTTATATCAAATGAGACAATTTTTGAACCATAACCAAGTAAAAAAGAAAAAAGAAAAGGATAAAGATATTATTACATATCAAAATATGAAGACGCTAACCAAGTCATGAACAATGCAAAGCTTATGAAAGGATGATAATGAAAAGCTTGGAGAAATGATGCTCCAAGATCATAAAAATAATAATGAATTGTTTAGCTGAGGGTGAAAAGGAGAGCAACTAGGATTTTTTTTTTTTATTGATGAATGAAACAAAATAAGTGACATGGTATTTATACCTTAACTATAAAATAGTGTTGTTGGGAATGGAAAAGACTTGGAATTGTTCCTAAAGGCTTGCATTTTTTTTTTTTACCTTAATACATTCATAGTCTTTATTTTCTAATTGTGCTTAAAACTCAAAATAAATAATTGTATTCTTTCGATCGAGTACAAAACCAAGTTTTAAAAAGCCTTATGATTTTATTTTTGTTTAAAGTTGTCCTTGGATTTGCAAACCTTATCAATTAGAGCTAAAATTAGTCATAAAATAGAAATTTTTCTTGTTATGCCCTTAAATGAATTAGTAGGACTTTCCATATTTTACCAATTTGACAATTTTAGTCACTGATATTTAAATTCCTCCTACTTCATAAAGTCTTCCTTAAAAAAGGATGCCCTTCTTAATTCAAATCTAAACAATTTGTTTTCAATAATAAGTAAATATATTTTGTGAACTTTATTTCTTATATTTAGAATTTATATATTTTCTTAAATGTAAATAGGGGGAAAATGTATTATGATAGGTTTTCCTTTTTACAATGCATATGATACAAAGTTGTATAAAACAATTTGAATAGTAAACTTTTAAATAAAATTTATGACATGTTTTGAAAGATTGCTAAAGTCTAAGAGACTTCGCCGAGGAAATGTTTAAGTAATTTAAAAAGTTGACCTAACTTATTGTTCATGATGACTTATATGGCTATCATGCTAATTGAATTGAAATATTTTGATCAACAAATATGATTATTCTTGGTTTAGGTTAAACTCTACCATAAGATGATATGTTTGATACTATTTTTAACTTGTGGTGATGGTTAGAGTCCATAGACACAACAGTTTTTTAGTGCTGATTTGAAATCCAATGAGTCATAATTATTTTTTCTTTTTCTTCTCTTAGTGATGGTTTGAAATCCATAAATAAAAGATCAATCTTCTAGCATGAGTATAAAGTTTAATGACTTAGGATCTAGTTCTTAGTACTTCTGGTGATGGTTTGAAATCCATCAGCATAAGATAAAACTTCCAACATTAGTTTGAAGTCCAATAAGTCACGATTTACCTCTTTAAAAGAATACAATTCTTGATACATGTTGATTCTTTTATAGGATTCCATTGAAACAATCAAATCTTGGTACTCCTTGATCATAATTGTTAGACCTTTTTATGTAAACTTAAGCTAGAAGAAATTTTATTAGAACCTTATCGACCTAGATCCATTGGGATCTTGTTAGACTCTACCAAGAAACAAATTATGAGGAAAAAAGGTATTGGAATATAAATTATTAAATTTCAATATCGCCTGTTAAAAAATGGGATTAAGAATATACCAAGACGGAGAAAATAATACCCTATAATTATAAAAATTATCATTCAAAGGATATAGTGATAAATTTTTCTAAATTATGTCCATATATATATATATGCCTAGTCATGTTCGGATATAAGAGGAAAAATATAGAGGAAAAGCTTGATTTTTTCCCTTCAAAATCCTAGATAAAAACAAGAGAAAGAAGAGAGTTGGTGATGATAAAGGATTTAAGAAACCAAATCCTTTAAGATTCATAGTGTTTTAGAAAGTTTTTTGATTTGTTAGCATTTTAAGGTTGATTTTTCATTGGTAAGTGTCTTAAACATTTAAATTATCAATTTCTTACAATAATTGTTAAGCTTTCATTATTTTTCATCAAATTGGAGATTAGGGTTCATGATGAATTTTGGGGGAATGAAAAATTGAATTAAGTTGATGTTTATAACATAAAATATGATTGAAATATGTTGAGATATCAAGTATTTTTGAAATTAAAATGGTACCTCCTTTTAGGATGTGTAGGCGACCATTGAAGTAATTTGAGGGAGAATATATTATTTGAATTCTTAACCTGTCAATATGTGTTTTTATGAATTTAAAGTGATGAAAAGACACGAAGGATAACCAAGAAAAGATTAGAAGGTTGCGATGGATATTGTTTAATAAGCTAATAAAAATTGGGTAGAATAATTAAGGGAGCAATATGCTGTATATAAGATGGACAAATACTTTTTTTTTTCTAAGGATAAATTAAATTGATGATGTAGGATGAATTCATTGATGAAACTTGATAGTTCATCTCTTATCATTTGGATTTGGTTTTTTCATCAAACTTGTATCCTTAGATGTTAGATATATAAGGAAATTGAACTTACTTGATTTGGAACTTTATAGCTTCTTGTATGAGTAAATAATTGAGAGAGAGTGGAGATAAACCCTCTAGGATGTTACCACCCATTCATAAAACAAGTAGTTCTAAGGTCTTTAAGAGAAGAATGGTGTTTTCCTCTCTACATTATACTTGTATGCTTGGGTATTAGTATTTTAAGGGATTAAACCACACTTTAAATGAAACAATAAAATATCAGTTATGGATGAAACACCAAACAATGCTCAAATGAGAAAATCTTGTCAAATTTGATGTAGTTTGTATTTTGTTAAAGAACATAAGAAAGAAGATTTTATGTGAAGATGAAGCATAAATTTAAAGAAATAAGGATACTTATAAATAACATGGTTAAATAAGAGTTATATAGATTTTGATGTAGAAGAAATAAATGTTCAATAGGAATAATGTAATATTCTTGTTGGTGTAGAGGGAGACACATGATCTAAACAACATTTGGGGACTACTTGTTAGACTTTTATAGAAATTAGGTTCCCAAACCTTATTTCTTTATTTTTATCCTTAAATTTGTTAAGTATATTAGTAATTAAACTTGTTAGTTATGTATACGAATTGATTCTGGTAGCCTGTGTTTATGTAAAAAAAAAATGATGTGTGTCGAATGACATTGATTAGCTATTTCACGTTTTGGATGACTAATGATATTAATAAGGTTCCATTGTTATTAGAAATTCAAACAAATTTTATTACTTATTCGGGTTTTGGATAACTACTGGTATTAATAGGGTTTCATTGTTGTCGATATTTCAAACAAATTTGATTAGCTATTTGGGTTTTGGATAGTTAATGACACAATGGGGTTTTTATTGGTGCCAATATTTTCTAATTTGATTAGTGAATTTTGGATTATATAGGTGTCTAATGATGTATAAAACTAGATCACATTGTTATTGTCAACCACTTCTAGTTTTTTTTTTTACATATATATCATTGTTTTTTTTATTATTTGGAATTATTTTCTTTATTTCAGTATATTCATATATGTATGTAATTTCTAATTTCAGGTACATCGAGCTCACACCACCAATAAACTTAATTAGTCATCTTTTATTATTTTTCATGAAAAATATTTTATAATTCGAGATAAATAAAAGCTTGAATATGTATATAAATTGTAGATTCAAATGTATGATTTAATATATTGCTCAAAATTCTAAGTAAATATCAAATTATGCAAGTTGTTGTTAAATTTATACTTTTTAGTTGAATCGTACTATATGATATTATTATATTTGAGTTAGTCTGTGTGATTAAATTTTATGAAACTTATATGATGCCTTGCTATTATCTAATTTAATTTGGATTCGATATCAAATGTAATGTATTGAGTTGATGATGATAAGTTGTTAATGATCCAAGATGATTGGATTAAGTTTTTTTTCTGACTTATTTTTTTGTTAATGTTTTTAATTTTTTTTCTAGGGATAAATTAATTATTTTTATTGTTTTAGCAATAAATATAATAATATTTTTAGAAATTAAACCTTCGATGTTATGTTACTGTTGTTATAATAAAGTGTGTTTATATATTTTATTAGATAAAACTTTTGTATATAAAAATATTATATTTTATTTTTAAATTAACAAAATATATTAATTATTTTAATCCTGATAATTATAAAAATTATTTAGTTAACCCATGACATAGTACAGATAATTTAATTAGTTTAGACTGACACAGGCTGTCAGTGCTATTCAAATTACACGAATGCCTCCCACGCATTCGAATTTTTGTTTTTAATGGAGAGAGATTTATTTCTATTCGTTTTTTTTTTTTTTTTGTTAATTTGAATTCCTTTAGGTTTCTTTTACTTCTTAAATAGAATTGCGATATTTTATAAACTTTTAAATTGATATTTTACAACGCTATTGTCGTTACGGCTCCGGACATAAATGGGGAGATACGAAGGAAAGGGAGAGATTGGAATCAAAATAAAATAATTGAAAAGTTTCAGGAGAATTATATATACAAAAATAAACGGGGCAAAAATAGAAAAGAAAAGGTGGCAGCGGCCCTACCCTCCTTTATTTTTCTGACCGGCGAGAAATCTTTATATATATATATATATATATATATATATATATATATATATATATGTAAACATTAATTTCTGAGGTTGTCTTAAATCTCATCACTATTATAACATTTTCAACAGAAGGAGATGAACATTTTTTTTTTAAAAAAAAAAATATATATTGCTAGCGATGGATAGGTGAGAGGCGAATCAAGAGGCCTTTTGTAAAGCTGAACTGTGGATCTGGGTTAGAAATGGGGGCGGAAGAGGATATACCGAGTTCGAGCTCTGATAATGATAATTTGAATAACAGTGAGACGCAGGTGGTTTTGAATGTTTACGACCTCACCCCTTTAAACCAGTACACCTTCTGGTTCGGTTTTGGGATTTTTCATTCAGGCATTGAAGGTGTGGGTGTCTCTCTCTTCTCTCCCTATTATTTTGGTTTCTTGATTTGATGATTTCGATTTGTGAAGCTTACTGTGTTAAATCCCATCCAATTTACTCTATACGTGCTTTGGTTTTATCAATATTTTAATAACAAAATTCTTATGTTCTGCCTGAAAGATGAAATTTTTATGGCCTGGAGCTTATCGCTTATACTATCAAAGCCGTAGAGGTTCTGATTTGGTGGGAGAGTTTTTTTTTTGTTTTTTGTTTTAATGATATCCAATGCCCTTAGCTTGTGATGTTTTTGGGAGTGAGAATAGCTATGGTCAAGTCATCATTCATCAATAGTCTGTTTCAAAAGACGTGAATTTAACATTTGAATCTCAATGTCCATTGCCATTCCCTTAAAAATCTAATGAATTGCATTGACTTTCTCTACGTGTATGAACAGTCCATGGTAAGGAGTACGGATATGGAGCCCATGACTTCCCTGTCAGTGGAGTTTTTGAAGTGGAACCAAGGAATTGCCCTGGTTTTATTTACAGATGTTCCATCCTTTTAGGCAGGATAACCATGCCTCCCTCTGAATTCCGCACATTCATAGAGAGTGCTGCTTCTGACTATCATGGGGATACCTATCACCTCATCTCTAAGAATTGCAACCATTTTACAGATGACATCTCATGTAGATTGATAGGCAAGCATATACCAGGATGGGTGAATCGGCTTGCTCGGCTAGGTATGAAGAATTCTTCCATCAAGTTTTTTATTTGTAGTTTTTAGTTATTCTTTGCCGCAGGAGCTTTCTCAACAATTTATTTCATTTGATTTCTGATACTTGATTATTTGGTTGATCTACTGTTTAAGGTGTTTCCTCAGAGGTTAACTAGGGGTCTAAGATTTAGAATCCTTTTCTTAAGGATGTTGAGTTTATATTATATAAATAGGCTGCTAAGGTTATATTATACTAGTTTTTCATTATTTTATTAATCCATTCAGATTCCAGAGGTTTCTTATGAACCCCAAGTTCTATTTTCTTGTTCTAACTTCCATTTTATCCTAGTTTTGGCCATTATTCAGATGTAATTTTTTGTTTTCCGTACCTAATCTATGTCATTCTTTCCTGAATTTCCACCGTGAATGGAAGAGAGTGGACTTCATTGGTAATGCTTAGCAATATACAATTAGCTCGGTGTTTGCTTCTAATTTATCTATGTAGTTGGTCAAGCATATTAAGTGGTGTTCGTGCAAAAGATATTCTCAAATCAAGTTGTTTTGCTTGTTTTCTTTACTGGAGTGTCGTCTGTTGAGTTTACTTACAAATGATTCATCATTTTTTGACAAAGAAAACTAATATAGCTATTGGTCAAAATGCCAGGTGCTCTCTGTAGTTGTCTGCTTCCTGAGAGCCTTCAAGTAACTTCTGTTAAACAGCTACCTGAATACCATGAGTGCTTAGGTGAGTAATTTGTTTGTTGAATATAACGTTTTCTTCTTTATCTGCAATCTGACATGTAATCCAGTAAACTTGACTGTACTCATTCTTGACATTGTTGTTTCGTTTCGTTGGTAATAATCTTCAGAAGAAGATGGAAGTGATTCTCTGGCAACCACAACCCCCTACGAGTCAACAGAAATTGATGATACGGATCAAGAGAAGCACTTGCTGTCACCAAGTATTGTAAGTGGGGATGTGGCTTTTGTTAAGGAGGCTCCCAAATGAAGTTGTCTTCCTGAAAATCGCAAGCGGAATACATTGTTCATCCAATTGTTGTAACTCAATTACTTTTTTTGTTTTTTCTTTTTGCTTGTGTTCTTCCCACTTCTCAGCTTTTATTTGCCCTCATTTATTATAAAAACAAAAATAGATTTATTGAATAGAGTGATGTTATTCCCACTACTTCATGGTTTGTTAACTGACCTTCATAATCTATTTTTAATACTTAGATTCTACTTTTATTACTTGTATGGACTAAGATACTCTTTAATTTTATTTTTTCACAAAGGATGATAATTATATTATGCTTTAAAATAAATATTAGAATTACATTTATATCTAGAAATATTGTTAACAGTAAGTCTTGTTTTGTAAACATAATGTTTAATTTTATTTTTTTTAACTTATCACCAAAATATCCTTTTTGTGCTTCCAAATATTATCTATCAATGAAAAAATTATTTTAAAAAATGTAATATAGTAAATAAGATTCTAGAAGATTTTAATTATGTAATTATTGTTATTTATTTGAATTAATTTTAATTATTAGAAAACAATATTTGATTAAATTTTGATTATGTCAAACTAAGATATTTCATAACTAATGATACAAGAATAAGGAGTGATTTAGTCTATGAATAAATAAATAAATAATAATAAATGCGAAGTGGGATTAACAATATTTATGCAGTGGGAATGATACAATCCTGTTGAATATGTGTCTTGATACACTTTAATTTTAGCTTCTATAAATATTATTTTTAATGTTTATTTAAAAAATAATAATAAGGAAAAAAGACTATGAAAAATGCTTATATCTTAAAGATTTTATTTTTATCTGCAATTGGTTTAAGTTTTATATTGTAAAAAAAAAACATTTTGGATGATTAAGCTTGTTAAATAGGAATTAGTATCTATAATTACTGTACAAAACTATAATTTGTATTTCCTATTATTAGGTTCATTATAGCTTGAAACAATACTTAAGTATTCTTAATAACTTAAGATTTATTATATATTTTCTGTGGTATCTAAAAAACTTGAGGTCATGATTTATTGAGTAATTTATTCATAAAAATTTAATTATCTATCAACTTAATGTTAAGTTCGCAATTTATTTTTTAATTAACTTGTATTTTTGAAAAAAATAAAATCATAAATTAAAAGAATACATATATGTATGTATATGTAAATATATATTCTTGAAAAATACATATTTATATATCATATATTATTTTTCCTTATATATATATTCTTGTTTTTCTTAAAAAAATATATAAAAAAGGTTTGCTCTAAACTTTAATGCTTTTAAGATTTTAATAAAATTAAAGAAAAATATTAAGTAAAGCTATTTTAATATCTCAATAATAAATAATGAAGTAAGAATGACAAGAAATAGATTAAAAATAACACATGTATTTTTTTTGTCCATTGTTAAAATGGAGTGAAAATATTTTAAATTCTTATTTAAAATTTCACAGTACATCCTTCATAACATCCACCTACTTATCATCCCTAAAATCATAAGCTTGATTTCTATCCTTCTTTGGCAATAGGTCACACTAAGCTCTTCCTCTTGTTTTTACAATACTAAATAATAATACAAAATACTCAATAATTACATTTCTTAATTTTTAAAATCTATTAAATCACAATCAACTTTGTTACCAACTATAACATATATATTTTTTTATGATATTTTCAAACATGTGAGCAATCATTATGGTAAAATGAGTGGTAATGTTTTCTTTTAAGATGACTTGTCCAGATCTTCATCATATTTTATTCAAAATGATTTTGACATAACTTGTAACACCTATATTAATATCAAGCATGCAAAGGATATGTCATTTATAATAATTAATTTATCTAATTTAACAAAATTTTGATAGAAATAACTCTACATAGAGATCTTACTCAAAATAATACTTGCAAACATAAAACAACTCAATCTACATTCCGATCATGCAACCATTACTCATATAGAAGTTTTCCATTACTTCTAGGAAATACATTAACATACAATACACTTTTAATCATAAGAATTATAACATCAACATATATTTATAGGCTCATGCAACCAATACTCATATAAAAGTTATCAATTCATTTAGGTAGTTGTATCTTTTAATAAACTATATTATTATCTTAACTTAAAATATACAAAACCAAAATTTACATATTAAAATCTATTATAGAGTTTTAGAGACACAATAATGTAACAAAAAATTTATGGTGTAATTTGTCGAGTTTAAGGTGGCTGACAATAAGGACTTCCATGACACATGAAATATAGAGTATAAAATGCATTAGTAATATTGAAAGTTATAATTCAACTTTGGTACTTAAATAAAGCTAATTAATACAATCATTAATTTATTTTATGAATATACAATATCATATTCATTTTCATGTGAATACACTCTTAACATTTATAACTACCTTTTTTTCTTTATCATTATTATTATACACATACACATAGAGATAGGAAGAGAGGTGGCTGACAATAAGTACTTGTATGACACACTTGAAATGAAGAGTATAAAATACATTAATAATATTGAAGGCTATAATTCAACTTTGGTGCTTAAAAAAAGATAATTAACATAATCATTAATTTATTTTATGAATATGCAATAATCACATTCATTTTCATGTGAATACACTATTAACGTTTATAATTTTTTTTTTTTGCTTTATCATTGTTACTTACATACATATATACACGTGTGTGTGTGTGTGTGTGTATTGAATGCAATAACCCAATTTCTTAATGATATCCATACTCGTTCACGTTATCCATACATGGTGATTCATTTATATCAATGCATCTTTATTTTTTCTTGACACTTATTAAGTTTTCATATATAATTATTTGAAGATCAATACAACATCGATATATCCATACATCATTTATATCCATTTTTATTTTCTTATATTGTACTTGTAAGTTTATAGATTTATTTCACATCAATCCTTTATTAACATATATACCAATCAATTCACTTTTGCAACATATTTTTTTTTAATCCTATGCTTTAGCCTCCAACAATGCGACCAACTTTTCATATCTCAATCTCCTCTCTAGGGATCAATTATGCCATCATTCAAAAGTCATTGCCACGACGAAACATTCCTTTTATATATCATTTCCCTAACTAGAAAGGATATTTTCACTTGATATCATTTTCCCACCCCCAAGGTATATTTCATATGTTATCATTTTCCCCACCATGAACTCATATTTATAACAAATTATTTTCTTGATGATAAATACTTGTATACAATTATGTGTGTTTACACCCCCCCCATATATATGGATAACTTATGTTCCAACATTTAAAAGAATAACTTGAATATTAAAAAGGTAAAAGGTGAACCTTTACCTGGAGTTTCTACTATACGTGCTCTATAATCATACACAATATTTAATTTACTTTGAGTAATTTCCCTCTAATTTTACATATTAGGGTTGTTATAACAAATCATATTTTCATGAATCCAAATTGTCATAACATCTTATAAATATCTAATATAATGTTGATAATGAGATGACATATAACACATTTACTCATCTCTGGCTCATTCACCTACAACACATCTGCACATTTAGTTCACACAACAAACCTCTAATTGTTCAACTAAAACCAAGGTTTCCTCTCCCCTAACTATTTACCTATAATAACTCACACATTTAAGTTCAAAAAATAACAACTCATTTTAATGTCCAAGCCTTTTCATCAAGCATAACTCATTCAGTATATAATGTTCAATATCTAACATTTTATCAAACATTGGTTAACATTAATTCAACCTATTATTTTCATAGAAATTTCATAGTCTCATCCTCTCTAATTGCACCAACAAGAATTTATACATCATAACTCAAATTAATTGGTCACAATCTAAACCTAAACATATAAGTCATAAATCATAGCATGTAATCACAATTTATCACATAATTAACCACAAATCATACCTAAACCCAAAACTCCTTAAATCTCACTAACATGGATGGCCACCTATGGTTGGCTTCAAATTCATCAATTTATGTACTAATTATACCATTTCTAACATATAATCACAAGAATTTTATCCAATAAATATTTCTCTAATCAATTTTTAATTTTACATGTCTTATCATTCTCATAACCTTGACTACAAACGTAACATAACAGTAAATTAAAGAAATATAAACCTTTCTACACCCTCAAACAACACCAATTAAAAAGAGTTTTGGTGAGGAAAACAAAAAGCTTTTCTTTTCCTTTCCACCCACAACTACAATTTCACAACCCAAACTAAATATTATAAACACTAAATCCTCATCAATTTCCACAAGTTTTTTTATATTTAATTTCAAGTTAAAAATCACACATTAACACCCCATTTGAAATCCCTTAGAGAAAGAAAGGAAGATGATACCTCCCCTGTTAATTTTTATCCAAATCATCGGCCATGTGATGTTTATATGATTTTTTCTGTTTTTTTCACCAATTACTATTTTATCCTTGTTCCTCCATTTTTGCTTCTAGGTATACACTAATTGGCTTGAGGTCTACAAACTAAAATAGAGGATTTATATCATTAATTGTATAAATTCCTCATATTTACTGGTTATTCTAGCCTGAGACTTGCACCATTAATCCTAGGGTTTACAATGAATTCACAGACAAACAAGGACTTAATCTTCATATCACCAATGCCATAAAGACTTGGAAGGGAATCTAATTGATTAGGTTATACATGAATACAAGCAAGTCCTTTTATATCTCTAAAAAACCTTGAATCTAGATTGGTGGCCAAGTCATACTTAGCAACGTTTTTTATATTATAGTGAGCGTATTTATCCAAAATCACTTCTAGAGGCCTAGGTTGGCCTTTGGTCCATTCTTAAAATTTTAAATGGTAAAAACATTAATATTAACTACCACAAAATACAAAATACCCATGTAAGATCAATGTTAAATAAAACCACCTTGAGCTCAAGTTAAGAGTTTGTTTTTCAATCTCAAAAACTCTTTAAACCTAGCTTTAAAAACATATTGTTTTTAAATATTCATCTTTATTAACTTAAATATTGAAGAACCCTACTTTACCTGGAGAATTTTTTATTTTATCTTGCAGAACATCCATAACAAATAACATCCATAACCCGCATTCACTCAAGAACTCAGCCCACATCAACCTCGTTAGAAGCTCCATCGTAAGTTGAGGTTTTATCACTATATCACCTATCATGTCTATTTATGGATTTTAATGAATCATTGACTACAGCGGGAATTAACTAATCAAAAATATGTATAAACAGGAAAGTCATTCAGTAGAAGCAGCTGGTGTTGGCATGGAGAATTCAGACAAGCAAATCTTAAGTTACCTGGAGCTTATATCAATTGACTCTAAGCCCGGAAAACAGGAGGAAAGAAAAATAAAATTAAACTCTTGATGGATAAACCAAATGGTGGCATAACAAACTTTGAAACCTTGAGTCATGAACCCAAGTACCATAATTTCAGTGAGTCAAAACACAACACCAACAGGGAGGAGTTAGAAAGCAACGTGAGGGGGTGTTCTACTGTCTCTTTGAAGTTCCACCATTGAAATAAGGTTTATCAAGCACCATGCAATACCCAATAACTTCTGAAAAGATCCTTCATTACGATCCAGATCATGAATTTAGACCCCTCTGACGACAGACAAAACAATATCAAGGCTCGAATGTGGCAATTAATATGAACGTTCAACTTTCAATGCTAAACTGCGGAAAAACACATTAATGATTCAGATAATTGGCAACTTTATTTTGTTGGTGCCTGCCTCTGGATATTTTTGCTTCAGTTTTTTCTCGCCCAAGCAAATCCTTCATATATGCACACAACGTCCAATCATGAAGAACCCCCTTCAAGCCCCAATTTAGAAGTAAGCCAAGCACAAACCTCATCCATCTCTTCGGGGATTGTGTAGTGACCGAGCCTGTATAGTTGAACAAAAATAATGAAAAGTTGACACCTCTGTCACAGAATTGAAACAAGATACATACCCATTGTATGCTTTGAATGTTGTATCCTGGAATCCTGTTGAAACCATAACCCGTGAGGATTTTTCACCAAATTTGTAAGGAACCACATCATCACCTGTAATCAATTAAAGTCCAAAATCAAGATGGTCACAGAATTCCTCACACATAATCAGACAGGCATTTGGGGATGCAGTGGTGGAAGCCACACACTAATGGCTGACCATTTACTTTTTCTGAAAATGACCATTAATGATGAAAAACTACAGAATCTCTCTAACAGTTATATGATGTGTTGATATTATGAGTTCAATTAATACATGTCTCGTGCAGAACACACCTTGTGCACAACATATATTAGATGATACACAAAAATGCTTGATGAACATTCCAAGTGTACAAAATTACAAGATAACATTTGAACATAAGTTTCCCGCAACCTTGCTGGAGGAGGCACTACTACCCAATGTGTGGCAGTCTCTCAGGTCACCACGAGTTGGACACCATTTATTGCTTCTTAAATACTCGAGGAATTACAAGCACTGATGTACAAATGATAAGTTTCCCTTTCAATAACCATTGATAAGGAGTCAGGTAATATAGTCATAGTGAAACAAAAAAGGTTTTTTCACGAAAAAATTATGAAGCAATTAATGATGTTCACACAAAATGTTAGAGACCACCTGTATATATGATTGTATGGGAATTTTAATGAGATATTATAATTCAAGATTTTTAGTATTATTTAGGAATTTATTGTTTATTATTTGGAGAAACCTCAATTTAGTCCCAAACCTCTTTTCTTTTTTTTCAAACACAATTGATATTAGAAACTATCATCCCTCCACCATTCATAACTTTTAAATCATCCAATTTGGTTGCAGGTGCTTGTTAAGTATAAGTAATTTCATTGGAGGCGCCAAAATGAGACCTAACCTAGAATAAATAACAATATGAACATCAAGCAATGGTAAATTTACCGTTTATTTCCTCACCTTCACTAGCTTGTATAGAGAGATTACTATGATTTCATGATTATGTTTTCCTCAGCACTCTAAATCTTTGGATGGAAAACTTAATGCACACATGAAAATTGTGATGAATCTATTTACTATCATCAACAGTGGATGAATGGAAAGGTGAATTGTTAGATATCAATTACTTTTTGAGACAAAATTAACAAAATCAGAAGTTTTAGCACCTAATTGATAAGATAATAATGATATGAGATTTTACTAGAAAAAAATATTTTCTGAGTTATTCTTTGAGTAAAATATGTTCTTTTGAAGTGTTTTTATTTTTCCTATATAATTTAGGTAAGCAAATACTGAGATGCAGAATTTTATTTTTCCTGTATAGTTTAGGAATTATTGATTGAGACTCTTTTCTTTTTCAAGATGAATCTAGGACTAGTATAAATAAGGTTGTTTAGCTTGTATTTTGGAAGGCTACATAAAAAAAATAAAATATTAAGGAATAAAACTTCAAATTAAGATTTTTGTAAGAGGACCCTATTTGGCAGAATTTTGAGTTCTTGTGCTTGTTTTTTTTGTGTTGTGCTTGTTTATGTTTGTTGGTATCAAAGCTCAACAATTCCTAGTAGTTAGTGTAGTATGCTTGAATAACCATGCCTGGAAGAGGTCGCCAAACAGGAAGTGCTAATGCAGGTTGGGGTAAGAAAGTTCTTCATTGAAAAAGAGACATTCAAGAACTGTTGATAAATGACATGTGGAGATAAATTACAGAAATAACTCATCAGTCAATTGACAGCGATAAACTTGCAGAGGCAAGTTAATGTATTATCAATCCATAGGTCAATTTCCTGGCCTTGTTGGTTGGAAGCTAAAGTAAAGTTTTATTATTTTTCTATTCTTTCATTGCATGCTCCAACATGTTACGTTATGGATAATTAAAACTAAGATGAGAGATTTTTCAACAACAAAAAGGTTTGCTAGTCTAGAAACAAAAAATAATGATAGGTTTCTTCGTTTAAGGGTTTCAATTTCAATTAAAGGCTATTTTCTAAGAAGGGGCATGACTGTAATTTCCACATGCAAATCAGGTTTATTCTAGTAACTTTCTGAATTACTTGTCAAATCTTATTTTGGAAAGTGGTATCTTTAATAGTCCCTGTTCAGTTTCTTATCTGATCAAGTAAGGATTAGCAATCCTAGTCTTTTACGGAACCCTATTAATAGAGATGATGCGCTTTATTTTTTTCAAGTTAAGTTATTTTGAAGGTTTGATGCACAAGGTTTTTGGTGAGTTCAAAATATAAACATATAATGTACCACATTTAACTTTGTTTAGTTGTTACTTTTTCAATATTTTATGTTTTTAGGCTTAATTTTATTTAAGTTTGTATATTGTTACTTTTCATATTTTTTGGCTTTCTTTGTGTTAGGTTTGAGTGCATGATAGCAAAAAAGGAAGTCCTCGAATTCTGTAGAAGATGCCTCAGCATTTTGGACATGACTTTCTTTCTAATTGGGAAATCAGGTGATTTTAGCATCATTAAAAACTAACTTCAAGGACTCCAGTTCTTATGTTTATCACTTTGACCAGGATCATCCTACCTTGAAGAGAAAACTTGGAAAGCTTTAGAAAACTAGTTTCTAAAGAATTTTGCAGTTCACAGTTATGAGTTCTCTGTAAGAAGTTTCATTCATTTTAGTATTTGTGGTCCAGCGCTAGAATTATGTGCGATTTTCAACCACATCACAACTTCTTGGTAAGAAAGCATCCAAACATCTAGAGTAATTAGGTGATACCTGGATATTGTATTTATTGTATAATAAGTGAGCTATGATTGCTAAACACAATTGGAGGTTCGGTTTGGAAGAGTGAAGTGCATTGACGTTGAAATCCAGTTAGTAAACAAAAATCCTTAATAAAAAGGGATTTAATTCATGTCTTTTCTCCATGATTAGCATTGTTTAAGGATTTATTATAGATTGGTTATGGTTACATTGGATACTCAAGTGTTTCAAATGATTGATAATTTGCCAAGTTGTTAGTTTGCTATTTTGTTATTTAATTTGTCATCAATTCAATATCTCCAATAATTTTTTACTTAGATATAATTGAATTTAATCAAGTTTAGCACTTGATAGGATACATCAATCTGTATTGGTTTGACCCTCACTGTCAGCTACTACTGTTCACAGCCTGATTTTTCTTCATTTCTTCCCTAACAAGTTCAGTAGTTTTAATATTTGTGTCCTAAGGGTATGTCAAGGAGATCATACTTTGTTTGTCAAATACTCTAATTCAAGGGAAGTAACCATTTTGATTGTCTATGTTGATGATATTATAATAACAGGAGATGATTTTATGAAAAGAAACAAATTAAGGAAGAGGCTATTTGCAAAATTTGACATTAAGGAATTGGGAAGGTTAAAATACTTCCTTGGGATAGAAGTAACTCATTCAAATATGAGATTTTTATCTCCCAACAGAAATACACCTTGGATCTTCTAAAAGAAACTAGAATGGTGGATTGCAGATCATGTGAGACAGCTATTGATCCAAAACATAGACTTGATGATGATGAAGAGGGAGCCAAGACTGACAAAGGCCAATACCAAAGGCTAGTTGATAAGCTGATCTAGTTAGCTCACACTAGGCTTGACATTGTTTATGCTATGAGTGTAGTGAGCCAATTTACACACAATCCAAAGGATTCACACCTCCAGGCAATATACAAACTCCTCAGGTACTTGAATACTACCCCTCGAAAGGGAATTTTGTATAGAAAACATGGCAAACTAAAACTAGGGTGCTACACAGATGCAAACTGTGCAGGTGCCTTAATAGATAGAAGATCAATTTTAGGATATTGTACACTTCTAGGGGGAAACCTTGTGACATGGAGAAGCAAAAAACAAAATGTTGTTTCAAGATGAAGTGCAAAAGCAGAATTTTGATTAATGACACTTGGAATTTGTGAGTTATTACAAATGAAGATTATCCTAGAGGACTTAAAAATCAAGAGGGAAGGACCAATGACGCTATGCTATGACAACAAGTCTGCCATATCAATAACACACAATCTAGTACAACATGATAGAACTACGCATGTGGAGATTGATACACTTCATCAAGGAAAAATTATAGTGGACTAATATGCACTACTTATGTGCCTATAGGGGAACAACTTGCAGATATACTCACTGAAGGAATTCAGAATCCTACATTTAAGAACACACTAGACAAGCTTGGAATGAAAGATCTCTTCCATCTAGCTTGAAGGGAAGTATTGAATGTTATTGAATGTATTAAATGTTGGCAGATTTGTAAGAAGTATAGAGGGGAAGTCAAATATGGTCTCCTATAAGTTAGGATCTAGTAATAATGAGCACTCGAACAGGAAGCAACTATAGCAATGAAAAGAGGTGATTTGCCAGCACGCTACTCTAGTTTTTTTTTTTTTTTTTTATGTAAGAAACTGATTGATTTTTGTGTTGTAATTAGTTATTTTAATGTTTAATTAGTAAAACTGTGATTGATAGAATCTGTTAGAAATGAGTTTTTTTTCCGCCTAAAAGTGATTGCATATTGCTATTGTTAAAACTGTTTTGATAATTATTTAATGGGTACATTGTACAATTGGAATAAAAAATATTATGTGATTGTTGTGTATGTTTTTATTTGTTTTATGAATTCTTTCATTAGCAAATAGTAAAATTACAGTCATTGAATTGTAGCACAGATGAGTGATTTGTTTTATGCAGTAAATAATTTGATTGATGATTTTATTTTAACTACTTTGATAATAATTTAATTGGTAGATAGCAAAACCGCAATTGATCAAATTGACTAAAGATTTATTATTTGTTGTCTGCGACATACTAATTGTTTGTTGGGTATGTTTTAACTATTTGCCGAATAATTTATTTAACAGATAGCAAAAATACAACTGCTAAAATTTATCATAGATGATTTTTTCAGATTTTTTCTTTGTATTATTATATTAAAAAAAATTTGAGCACTAAGATTAAATTAACATGAGATTTTTATATAGAAGTTAGTTCAAATTTTTATATATATTTTAAGACGTTAATATGAAAAAAATATCACAATATATAATTAGTCTCTCCTATTTTTTAAGGAAAAAGTCCAAAAAATAATATATATAAACATTTAGGACCATTAACAATTTTGTTATGTGTTAAAAAATTTGGTGCCAACTATGGTGAAATGTAGGGCAATTTTTTAATTTATTATAGTAGATAATTTGGCACAATTTTTCTACCTGTCATGTCCACATGTGGTTTTGTATATTTTTTTTCATAATATAAAATCTGAAATATTATACATAAAAGAAAGACGCGAAAGTTATTTTTCACAAAAATAACATTGATCAACAAATTTGTCACAATTATTATCGTTGTTATTATAAATATTATTATACAAAATTAATATTCTAATTATTATTGGTCATACTATCGATGACACCGTCATTGTTGTTTAAAAAAGAATTTTTTTTATCTATTAAGATTTATTCCTTGTATTATTATATTAAAAATATTTTAAAATAATGATAGTAAATTATCATTTATTTTTTTTTATATATATATGGGGTAAATTTATATTTAGCTATTTAAAAAAATGTGTAATAACCTTAATGCCCGCGGAGGTTCCTGTATATTTTTGCCCTATTCATAGATATTATGGTTATTTTACTGTGCAAAAATACAGGTAAAATACAAAACTACCCCCAAACAATCTAGTAATGCCAATCGGCCCTATGGAAAATTTGAAAATACCCTTGATCCCAAGGCAAGGGCTGAGGTGCACTGAGGGGCGCAATCGTTAATACACTGTTGTGATCCACAATGTTTTGTGAGTGTGCAGTTTTTGAGCGATTTGTTTTAGCTTTTTACTTAATATAATAGTCGTGGTGCGCGTAAGCTAGCCCGGACACCCCGGTTATAATAAAAATATATGTGAAAAAATATATATATAAAAAAAATGGGTCTTGAGATTATTCGTGGCACGCATAAGCTAGCCGGACACCCTAGTTATAAAAAAAAAAATATAGGTGGGAAAAAAATCATGGTGCGCGTAAGATAGTCAGATACCCCAGTTATAAAAAAAAATCAAAAAGAATATATAAGTGGCAAAAGAAAAAAAACAAGAAAAAAATGTAAAAAAAAGGGTCTGGAGATTAGTCGTGGTGCATATAAACTGCTCTGGACAACCCAATTATTAAAAAAACAGTGCAAGGGAAAGCACCTTTTACTGTTCATTACTGTGATTTTCACTGTTCATCCATGTTTGAAAGTAAGCATAAAATGACATGGACACCCGGTTATATACAAAAAAAAAAAAAGAATAAAAATGTATAAGTGGCAAAAAAAAAAAATGTTTAGAAATAAATGGGTCAAGAGATTAGTCGTGGTGCGCGTAAACTGGTCCGGACACTTTGGTTATAAAAACAAACAAAAAAAAGGAAGCACGATTATAAAAAAAAAAGTGCAAACGGAAAGCACCTTTTCAAATAGTTATGAGAAAAAAAATCATGGTGCGCGTAAATTGACGCTAACACGCCTGTCATAAAATAAAACAAAAAAAAATGTATAGGTGGCAAAAAAACAGAAAAGAAAATGTTAAAAAAAAAAATGGGTCCAGAGATTAGTCGTAATGTGCGTAAGCTGAAACGGATACCTCGGTTATTAAAAAAAAAAACCTTGTTAAAAAAAATGGATAGCCCCTTTTCAAACAGTAGTGAACAATGGAAATCACTGTTAATTAAAAAAAATCATAGTGCGCATAAACTGAACCGGACACCCCAGTCATAAGAAAAAAACCAAATAAAATGTATCAGTGGCAAAAAAAAATAAAAAAATGTTAAAAAACATTGGATCCGGAGATTAGTCGTGATGCATGTAAGCTACCACAGATACCCCCGTTATATAATAATAATAATAATAATAATAATAATAATAAAGGCTCCTTCTGTAACAGTAATGAACAATGATTTCAATGTTCATTACTGTTCATGGATGACCTCTTCAAAATTAATTCCGTCGATTGTGAGATTCGAACTCTTGCCTTTATTAAGGCGCCACGCGCCTTAACCACTCAGCCAAGCAACCTCGTTGTGCTGTCCATGTAGATAAATAATACTTAATTATAATGTAATTTAACTATTCATGTCCACAGTGTTTCTGAGTGTAGATGAACAGTGCAAAAACACTATTCAAAACTGTGAGCTCTTTTAGCTTTATAGATAATAGCTATTTATATATAATTAATAACTATCCTAAATTAGAAATGTAGATGTTTTATATATCCTAAGTTCTATATAGAAATAATGTGAGAATTACACAATTTTCCACAAAGACATAGCATCATGCAAATACAAAGTGACGGTGCCAAGAAAGTAAATTATAAAATATAAGTCATTGCACAAATAATCTTGTTAACTCCAGGGCCTTCAATCATGGATTTCAAAGAAGTATATTGGTTTTGGGTAAACACACTTTTATTGTGTAATAATTGACCCACCTATCAATTACATATTATAACCTGATTGCAATTGAGTAAAAAGTGCTCATGCCTAGATCTTTAGGTAGCAGGAAATAAATTTTGGCAGAAGCTAAGCAGAATAATCTGACTCTTTTTCTCTCCAAAAATGAATTGCACTCTTAAAAAATAAATGAGAATTTTTTTATGATAAAACTCCAACCTCTTGTAAATAAGAGAACATAGCTAGATCTCGGAATAAGATTTGCATATAAGAGAAAGTTCTGAATACCTTTTCCATGACAGAGCAATATAGGCAAGGAAGCAGCACGCCTTACAGCTTCATCCGCTACTATTTTCTTACTCAGGGTCCTGGGAAGTAACAGAGCATAAAATTATATGCAAAGAGTACATTACAAAAAAGTAAAAACAGAGAGGAAAAAACAAACTTTGAACATGGAAGCCAGCCACTTATTCCAACAATTGCACTCATATTGGCTGGGTATGCGCTGCCATCTGAGTACTTCCCGGCAGCAAAGCAAGTAGCAGAATACATAGCAGTTGCAGCACCCATGCTGAAGCCTCCAATTCCAAGTCTAACTGTCACATATATATATTTGATATCAAAATTGTGAGAAAACAGTATGCAGTTTCAAGAGGGTATTATGAATTTGCATGATTGTCATTCGATCCATTATGCTAATGAAAAGGTATGAACTAGTCTCTCAAGTTGTTTCCTGAACCAGACTTAAGTTATTTTCCAAAACTAAGCAACATCAGATATGTACAAAAATAGTCAAAATAATTTCCAAGTACACTCTAATCATATAAGAAATATCTGAAAAAGAAAACCTACTGTCAATGGGCTCTGTTGATAGCAAATTTGCCACATGTGCTGCTGCAGCATCCAGACCCTCTATATCATCAGGAGCATCTTCTGAAAGGTCTCCAACATCAAACCCTGATTTGAATCATCTTTTTAATTCAGACTACTAGCTTAAAAAATAGGAACCATCAAAAGCACCTAATAAAAACAATCTTCTATCCTAAAAACCCATCAAAAATATTTTTGTGTCCCTTAAACCAAAAACTTAATTAGCTACCCCAAAGCATCCAACAAATTAAATTCCACCAAAGCACTAAAAAGGTTATTTTTCAGATAATTTGACAAACAGCCCAAAACTAAAAATGCAGAAAGGATTACCATGTGAAAACCTTTGTAGAAAATTCTGCTTTACAGAATACCTATTACTCTCTCTCTATCTCAATCTATCTATTGGGTTTTTTGTTTTATTCCTTTTAATTCTTCCACTTGTAACTTAGAAACTATACATTGTCACGGGTTCAACGAAATATTGAATCCACCTGTTACACTTGGTGTTGAACCTACAACCAAACAATCTTAAAATCTAACTTTTATACCCATTTTTGCACACTTTAAATTTAGTCATCTAATAATTACTACAGTAATTAACAAAAAAAAAAATTATCTTTTTTAAAAATGACCTAATTAACGCAACAGAATTACATTTCACCCCTATTCTCAAAACGATTCCTCTTTAAAACATTATTTCCTTGAAGATTCTTGCAAGAGTCATATGACTGGTATATCCAGTTTTTATGGTGATTTGATAACAATTAAGAAGGGTCAAATATGGAAGAACATGAAAACTTACAAGCTGTTGATGGGAAACCCCCAAATATAGTTACAGGTTGAGTCGGTGCAGTTGGGCATATCCATTTAATCTATACCAGATAATAAGAGTTGGTACGTAGTTATCAGTGATTAAAATTCCAATCATTCAAACATATGCAAAACAGTTCATACTTCAAACAAGTATTGCTAAGTTTTTTAGTGTACTTGTCCTTACATTTGAAAGAGGAAGAGTCTCCAAGAGCTGTGACCAGCTGCCAAACAAGATCAAACAATAGATGATTTTTTTAAAAAAATAAATAAAGAACAAACTCACAAAGGATGAAATTGAGTCAGTTTGGTAAACCCCTCCCTCCCTCACTCCCTCCCTCCTCTTTGGACATGCAACCAATCTGTGTCATGATGAGAAAAACACTAATCCTAAAGCCATTTCAAAGCTCATAAAGAATATGAGAAGTAACTTGGTTGCTACAAGAGAATACATTGCAAATGCAGAAAACAAAGTTGAAGTTGGGACAGCCTAATACACAGAAATATGCCACAATGAATATGCAAGGATACTATTTTTTTTATGAATAAAATCGAGGATGTGTTTATCTAGTGCAGAATGCTGCCTCCACCTTAGTCATCTGTGCAGCCACTTCACTAGATTAAGTTTTAAAGATTCTCCATGCAGCTAACTAAATGTATGGTAGGAAAAAAATGTAAAAATACTTCCATTTACATATTCATATGGGATCAACAGATCAAAGGAGATCCCTTCATTTTGTAAGAGATACCTACCAAAAAATTTGTTATGACAAACCAATAGGAAATTGATATTTACCTTGAGCCATTATCGCCAAGCCCATGTAGCCAAACAACAGTGGCTAGGTGTTTACCTTTGGGCTTAACCACATACGTCCTTCCAAATTCTATAGCTCTTCTAACAGTTTTACCACCTAAAATGATGTTAAAATAGAGTTCAATGACATAATAAAAGGTAAATTAGTTGAAGATCAGTATAATGCAGAGATTATTCAATCACTACGTGTTTGTTAGTGCTTCTTGTTAGTAGCCATCCATGCTGGATAAAAGACATTAAGGCTATATTTGTCAAGAGGCATGGATAAGAGGAAGGATGGAATAAAAAAGGTGGAAGGATAAAGAGGAGATATGATGGATGACTTATTATCCATCCAGTTGTTTGGTTGGGGGGGGGGGGGGGGGGGGGAGACAATTCATCCAAAATTGAAAGCATTAAAAATTACAAAGGGATGGAAGGATAGGGAGATTAAGAGGAAGGATTGGAGGGTTCCCTCCAATCCCACCTCGATTCCTTATCTTTCTTTCCAAAAAAATAGATGCAATCAGCCCATCCTTTCCAATCCCTACTCATTTCCATTCTTCCTGACAAACATAGTGTAATTTTCTTACATTACTATGAAAAGGAGAAGCCAAGGAAATAAAACTAACCAGAAGCCAAGGAAGGACCAGCAAAACTCATGTTATCCCCCAGAGAGATAGGCAATGCCAAAATGCTTAGTGCACTGACTGAGAAAAGCACACAACCTGCAATCAAGAAAGATAGGACCAGCTTCAAAATCGAAAAGCAAAACCAAGGAAAAAATAAATGGGATTATTTACTACAAGCAGAAATTGCCTTAGACCTGATTCCAACCAATTTATAATGTTGCAAAAAAAAAAAATCAAACAAAACAAAAGGGGATAATATCGTGTGCTAGAAAATGGAAATGTTGAATCTGATAATTAAAAAATGAAACGCACCTAACTGTTGATGGTTACAAGACGACTCAAAAGTGGATTGAGCTAGGTTAGGGCTCAGTGAATCTTACTCGAAGAATAGAAAAAATTACCTCTGATTTTGGAGGCTCCAAGGCCAAGGCGACAGCCACCCAACAACTACAGAAGAAAGGAGTGGTTATCCATCAACTCATTTTATAGACATACACTACACGTGTATTTATTATGTTTGTTCTTTCGCTTTCTTGGGCCGTTTATTTATCAAAATTCACTTTCGAAATTCACTTTCCAAACTTTTCTATATTTATTTATCTTCTGGAAAATTGATCAATAGAAAATACTTTCTGATCAACAAAAAATACTTTTCAGTCAAAGAAGAATTTAACTTGGTTTTCAGAAAAGTGTTTTCCGGAAAATTTGAGCGGAAAACACTTTCCAGAAGTTGTGAAAAATTTAGAAATGTCATTATTTGCTTATTATATCAAATTTGATCCTCAAACTTTTGATTGCTATATATAATTTGTTTTGAATATTTATTTTTCAATTCCATCTCTTAAAATTTAATTTTTATATTAATTTTGGTTCTTATTTTTATAATTGCTATTTGCTTTTTTCTTATCATTTTTTTATTGAAATTTTTTATCTATCAAATTTGGTCCTCATTTTTTTTATTGTTACTTATTTTATTTGAAATAATTTATGAAATGTTAATTATTATTATTTTAATTTATTCACCTTTTATTTTTTAATTTTTTTTTTAGATTTGATCTCTATTATTTTGATTATTATTTATTTTATTTGAGATAATTTATGAAATTATATTTTTTTTTCAATTTCATTCTCATTCAACTTTTTAATTTGTAAGATTTGTTCCTCATTATTTTAATAAACTTGAAAAAAAATAATTTATTAATAAATTATTTTCCAGATCATTTTCCATAACATAAACAAATACTGGAAAGTGTTTTCCAGTTCATTTTCCATAACACTGCCAAACATCGGAATTCACTTTTTAGGAATTCATTTTCCCCGGAATTCACTTTTCAAAAGGAAACCACTTTCCAGCAAATAAACGGGGCCTTAATTTTTTTTATAATTATGTAATATCATATTATTTTTTTTAAAGTATTTAAAAAAAATATATTAAATTAATTTTTTATATTTTTTTATATCAACACTTGAAAATATATAAAAATACTAAAAAAATTAATTTAAAATAAAAAATAAAAAAATAATTTTTTTAAAAAACATTTTTAAAATACAATACTAAACAAAAAAAAATTTCTTGACAAGAAAATATCAGGAAGAATAAAGTTAAAGATAATAAATTGTAGGTTTCCAAACTAACAAAGGAAGTTTTCATCGTTTAATTAAAAAGAAATATATAATATCTTTATATATTGCACAATTTTCAACCATATATTTTATTAATACACTTACTTATCTAAAAATATTAACTATAAAATAAAATATGCCCCTCTTTTCTTGTAGCCTTCTTTACTATTTATATAGACTCAGGTTACTATTCATTATAGCAGTAATATTAACATTATATCCTCGGGTTGAAAATTTTTAAGCCCTTAGCCTAGGAGTATTTTCAAATTTTTCAAGGGATATGGATGATATTTTTGGATTTGTTGCGCGGTACAACTACTAAAATAGCCCCCGAAAATGACAAAAGAAGGCAAATCGAACCGGGGTAATTTAACAATTTTCAGGGAACATGAATGGTATTTTCAAATTTATACATAGTAAAACTATGAAATTAACCCCCGAAAAAAAAAAGGCGTTGGATCTAAGGTATTTATGGATTTTTCACAGTGATTTTTTCGTAGTTATAGATAGATTTAAGGGTGTATCGGTAATTGATATTATTTTAATATTATTTCTCACTAACACTGCAGGCGCGTCGTACGGATGCAACTGCATTGTTTCTGGCATATGCGCCTCATTATAGCAGTCCAAAATTGGCTTCCGCCATGTCACATGGTGCGCCGACATGTACTTTTCCTTCTGGTGCAACGGATGTCCGGTTACTGTGGTCAGGGAAGCTCCGGTGAATGATTTTAAGCTTTTTCTCTCTCTTGCCGCCCAGAATTATGCGTCGGTCCTTAATGTTTGCTAAACGTTTATTTTGGTCCCTAGGATTTGGATTTCACTTATATTACAGTTTTTTTCAATATAGTTTTTGATTTGTTGCAATTGTGCCCTTTAATTTAAACTGATTTTATATGTTGAATTGCAATGTAGTCCTTATTCTTTTGATTTTCAGTTTGCTTTGTTTATTTTAATTATTTTGGTATGCTGATTTTAATTGCTTCTGATTGGGTCCTCCAATTGAAATTTATCATATATTTTATCTTTCATTTTGTTCCTTATTCTTTTAATATTGTAAAAACATTACACAATAATTTTGTTTTGAATGTCTTTATTTATTTCGGTCCCAAGGTTTTATTTATTTCAATTTTATCCTTCAATTGAAATTAATTATATAGTTTTTTTTTTCTAATTTGTTTTGATTGTGTCCTCTAATTGAAATTAGTCATATATGCTACTTTTCATTTCAATCCTTATTCTTTTAATTTTTTTAACAAAATTACACTGTAATTTTTTTTAAACATATTTATTTATTTAGGTCTGAATGTTTTTATTTGTTTCAATTTTTTTGTTCGATTGGAATTAATTATATATTTTAATCTTTCATTTTGGTCCTTATTGTTTGAATATTTTATTTGCTATTAATTTCTTTGGTTTTTCTGTCATTCTTGGACAATGTTTATTTTTTATTTGTATTTATGCATCTATACTTTTAGTTTTTGTTTTAATTTTTTTAGTTTAATTTTTTATTAGGGATTTATTTTTATTTGGTTTAGTCCTGAAATTTTAATTTATGTTAGTGATCATTTTCAAATTAATATTACTCCCTTTTTTCCTTTGTTCTTTTTTTTTTTTTGTTTTCTATTATTTTTATCTATTTTTTGGATATGATAATTTTATAATTTTATTGATTGCGCCATAATAATGATAATTTTAATGATATTTTTTTTTTGTAAAAATGTTTTCCTTTTTTAATAGGAATTCCACACATATTTATTATTTTAACTAAAGTTATATTATAATAAAAAAATCTCATATAATTATTTTTTTGTGTTGAAAAAAATATAGTATCACCCAAGACGAGGCGCAGAGGCAATGACTAGTGTCATGTTATTTTTTGTTGTAATAAATATTAATTAAATGATCTTGCAAAATAATGTTTATAAGTACAATAAATGATGGACACAATCGCAAGTTAAAATTAAAATTTTAATTTAATTTTTAGATAAGCATAATCACTATATGTAGATAGTGATATATTTTGTATAAATAAAATTAGGATTGCTAGAATTTTTATATAACACAAAAATATAAGATTAAAAGAAGTTATTTTGAAAAGAAAAAAACCTCATAGCTCCACACTCAAAAACATTATTCACTATGTTACCCAAAAAAACTTAATACTATTTATTAAGGATATTAAAATCATCATTTATACAATAAATCAACAAAAATACCTTTCAAAGCAAAAAAATAAAGCTTTGTCATGAAGAGATATTTTTATTTTATTTTCACAATGGTTTTTTGTTATGTAAGTTAAGAGATAATTTGGTATTTTAAAAAAATATAAAAATGATAAACACAATTAAAATGTATGGTGAAAAATATAAATACATGTATAGAACCTGAAGGAGCATGGGAGTTGCCCGTGCACCTCAAGCTGCAAGTGCAACGCTCTATAGATTCCAAAAATGCCTTTATATTGCGATATTGGAAGCATTGTCATTTTAGTGATTTGATTTGTCGTCAATAAGTATTTTTTTCTTTTCATTCTCTCATCTCCTACAAATTACTACTTTGCCTTTTTTTATGTTATTGGTATTTCAACTTAAGCTTTTATTTTTTTATTTTTAATATTTTTTTCTTGGTCATTTGGTAAAAGTCTCATTTATTTTTAATTTCATCATTCCATCTCAATTTTAAAATATTATATTTTCCAATTTGGTTTTCATTCTCTTGATTTTTTTCCTTAGCCCTTGTGTGAGATTTTAATTTTTTTTCAATTTCATCTTTCATTCTAAATCAGCAATATTATAGTTTCTATTTTGTTTCAATTTTCTTCTTAGCCTTTTTGGAAAAATTATTACTCTTTTCAATTTTACCCTTCAATCATAATGTGCTACTTTTTATTTCAATTTTGATCCTTTTTTTTTATATATAAATTAGTTTTTCTTTTTAACCTCACCTTTTGAAGAGTTATTTGGTATTTGATATTTGAGTTTTGATTTTTTTTAATTGCTATTATTTAAAATTATTTGTATAGTTGAAATTAATTTTTTAATTTTATCATTTGATATTTAATTCATTAGGAATTAGATTTTATAGTTTTTTAATATAGAGTTCTCATGTCTAATGATCTGGGTCATGAGTTTGAGAAATTATTATTTTTTTAAGAAAAAAAGCTTTATATTTTTATTGAGTTATTCCAGTCTCATAATCTAGACCATAAGTTTGGTGGTATATTTTGGGTTGACTCACTCTTGATTACCAGATTTGCATATTTGTTAAACTAATTCAGGTTATCTAATACTGATTTTTATGTCAATTTTAATTATCTTTTGTTCTTCCATATTTAATGGGTTAAGGATTAAGAAACATTATTTATTCCCTTTTTAAATTAAGAGCATATATATATATAAACATGAGCAAAAATAGAGACTATTTATAAATATATCTAAAAAATAAAGGAATTGAAATAAATAATTAAGAGTTTATGGGTCGAAATGAAAACAAAATATGTAAATAATTTTAACTGAAAGATTAGATTAAAAAAATTAAAAGTGTTGCACGGAAAAAATAAATAATTCTTTTATTTTTTTTATTTAGTTTTGATGCATTCATTTTTTTAGTAATTTTGGTCTAATTCCAAATAATTTGTTTGTTTTTATTTATCTATACTCTTAGTTTTGACTTTTAATTTTTATTAAAATTTATCATTGTATTAAATATAGCTTTGATTAAAAAACAAAGTTCACCTTTGACGATGTAAAATGAAAGTAAAACCTTCTCTTATATATGTATAATTAATTTTCAGCTGTTAGTTATTTTGTTATATCTTTGAAGGTGTTAATATTGAATAAATATCATAATATATAATTATTTTTAAGAGAATAGACTTTTAAAATAATATTTCTCATTATTTTAAATGCATTATTTATAATCAAATGAATATATTAAAGAATTAAATAATTGAAAGTCTTCTAGATTGATTATTTCGCTCTAATGTATAACATTATTGAAAAAATCATAAACCCATTAATATTTTTTGACATATTAGAAAATTTGGTTTTGTCTGCGGTGAAGCTTAGGGCAAGTGACTCATATATTTTTTATTTATAGATAATTTGACCAAATTTTTTCACTTGTTTTTTCAATATATAGTTTAGTATATTTTTTATTCATGTAATATTATATATGAAATACCATACATAAAAAGCCATAAAAGTTAACAATTAAGAAAAAAACATTAACTGATGAATTATTTCGATTATCATTATCAATGTTATTCTAACGATTGTGAAATTATCACAATTATGATAGCTATCATAATAAATATTATTATAAATAATTTATATTCTAATTATTATTGTTCATATTATCGATGACACCATAATTATTGTTAAAAAAATAAATTATTTTTTTAATTTTATAAGATTTATCCCTCATATTATTATATTAAAAGTATTTCAGAATACAAATGTTTTTCAAAAAACCTAGGTCATAACCTAGGTCATATCTATATATATATGTATATATATGTGTGTGTGTGTGTGTGTGTGTGTGTGTGTGTATTAAAGTGCTAATATTAATTAAATATCAAAATATATAATTAGTCTCATATATTTATAAGGAAAAAAAACTCATAAATAACCATTATCATTATTCTGAATTCCTTGTCTATAATAATTAGAAATTTCAACACCTAACAATATGGAAAAAAAAAGCAATTAAAAAAAATAAATGACAAAACAAAATAAATATTGTTAGATTTAAAAAAAATTATTTGACTTCAAGAATAAATAAAAATAAAATTTAAAAAAACAAAGAGGAAAAATAATAAATATTAATTTTCAAATGATCACCAACATAAATTAAAATTTAAACATTAAAAAAAAAACAACCCTAATAAAAATGGAAATAATAAAAATTAGAAACTATAACTAAGAGTATGTATATACATGGATAAAAACATGAACTATTTAAGAAATAAAAACAAACATATATAATCAAGATAAAAAGACAAATATATAACAAAAACAAAAACATGAATAAAAAAAATAAAGGAATTAAAATAAAATTCATGATTAAAAGTATAAGAGTTGAAATGAAAATACATAAATAATAAATTTCATTTAAAGGACAAAATTGAAAAAAATCTAAACTTTGGTACCAAAAAAATTAAAGAATTTAACACAAAACCGGAAATTAAAAGCCCGAGGATTGAAATGAAATTGAAATATATAATCAATTTGAATGGAAAGATACAATTGAAACAAATCAAAATTTTGATACTGAAAATATTAAGGGTTTCAAACAAATCAGGAAATTAAAAGATTGAGAATCGAAATGAAACTACAATATATAATCAATTTCAATTGAAGAACAAAATTGAAACAAATCAAAATCTATATAACAAAATTACTAACCATAACACACAATCAAAAGAGTAGGGACTACAATGAAAACCCAACAAACAACGAGGGATGACATGCAATTTCACACGGAAAAGAGAGAAAAGAGAAAAAAAACTTCAACCAACCACCGACATGTCTCCGGCTATCTTGGAACCCAATGCGCCGCACTAGGATGAAGATCACTTGGCGGCAAATAATTCTAGATGCTGGTAGGGTATTTTTTGACATAATACGACGTTGTCCAAAACTTGCATGAGCACGGAATCGGATGACATGTCTGACGACATGCCAACAGTAATTCGACATAAAATATGATAAAAAATAGTAAATTACCGCCACACTCCTACAGTCAACTCATGAATTTTGTCTTATATGGAGGTATTTATGTATTTGGCCATTTTAAAAATTTGTGCAATGACCCTGCTGGCCGCGGTGTTTACTGTACAGTTTGGTCTTATATGGGGGTAATTTCATGTTTAGCCATTTAAAAAACAATGTGCAATAACCTTTATACCCCTGGCGGTAACTGTGTATTTTTATCTTATATGTGGATATTATAGTTATTTTACTATGCACAAGAAGACAAAAAATAAAAAATACCCTCGTATCCAAGACTAAAAAACACAATAAACAGAGAGGTATTATAGTAATTTTACTATTCCAATCCATAATGACCCTGAATTTAAATAAACAATGAAAATTAGTATTCATTACCATTGAAAACCCTCTCATGTTTTAGCTTATAAAAAAGTAATTGCCATGAATTATGAAATCACTTTTGATTGACAATTCCATTATCCGTGAAGCCGGCTCAAGTTGGTTTTGGCTTGTCATTGACAGTGGTTCTCACTTCTTATACAAGCCTTAGTCATATATTATCTATATTTGAAGTAGAGGCCGTGATCAAATTATTAGAAGAAAATATATTTTAGTATCAAATTAGTTCACAGGCCTTACCATCATATTATAACTAAGGGGTGAGGATCGTGAAGGAACAACCACCTTGATTTGATTATGCTATCGAGTTGTCTTGACTTGGGCTTAAAATATTATCAAAGACGATGATAATCTGAATCATTCAAGCACTGCATGAGTTCACGGTCGTGAATTGCAATTTCTAAAGGTAGATGATGATCGAGGATACGTATATAATATTACAAGTGTCAGATTTTTCTTTCCCGGATTAAAAAAAGGGTAAAGAATGGTTCCACGGCAGGATTTACAGGTAGATGATAACTAGATCTTACCCATGGTCTAAAATCTGCAGCCAATCGAACACACACATGTGTTTCATTTGACAGCAACAAGAAAACCGTCCTAATTCCAAAGTATTTGAGGTAAAGATTGCGAAATTAGAGGAGTCATGTAAAATCAGGTCTTGATTTTCCTGGTGGCCATGGACCTATTTTATTTTTCTGAGAAATGAAGCCACAGTCCTGTGTGAAGGTTAAATTATGACCTAAATCCGTCCTTCAGTTGTTATGTGGAAGTACAGAAGTTTCGTACTCATCGACAACGCACGTAATTCCAACGAAGTGATGCTCGTTCAGCCCCCACTTTTCTTCTTTTCGTTTTCTCCAGAAGCAAGGACATGAGAGAAAGAAAGAAAGTGTGTTTTTCCTAACATAGAAAATAAAAATAAAAAAGTATGGAAAGAAGAAGTCTTCTTCTAGCTGGTAGGGTTTTTTATTATGCATATACTTAACCATAAAAAATATCCATTTCAACAATTTGATTTGTCTGAAAGCACTTGTCAGCTCTGGAAATGGTCAGCATTGATCTGGGGGTTCTTTTGTCTACCTTCTGAAAGCAAACAACTCATGATCTAGTTTACAGTAAGCAAAAGGAAGGCAATATTTCTCGAAAATAGAAATGAAGCTGTGATATGGAGGACAAGAAAGCAAATATAATCGCAGTTTCAATCATTATTGTCCTATCCATCTTTATCGTCATTGCTCGTGTATCACTGAAACTTTCCAAGCCTTTTTTCCTTATTGCAGGGGCAAGTAGTTCAGTGATCCTTGCAATCTTCGCACACCTTTTTATCAGAAGCCAATACAAACGTAGAAGAAAGTTGTTAGAGAGTCAATTGGATTCTCAAGGCAGAGAGCTTCGGATTGAATACAGTTTTCTTCGAAAAGTTGCTGGTGTTCCTACGAAGTTTCGATACAAGGAGCTTGAGGAAGCAACTGACAATTTTCAGGCTTTGCTTGGCCAAGGATCATCAGCTTCAGTTTTCAAGGGTATCCTGAATGATGGAACATCTGTTGCTGTGAAGCGGATTGAAGGAGAGAAGTATGGAGAGAAGGAATTTCAAGCGGAGGTCGCGGCAATCGCGAGCGTGCAACATGTACATCTTTTGCGCCTTCTGGGATATTGTGTGATTGCCGGAGGGCCTCGTTTCCTCGTTTATGAGTTTATCTGCAACGGATCATTGGATTGTTGGATTTTCCAAGGAAGAGCGAACCGGAACCAACAAGGAGGGTGTTTATCATGGGGCTTAAGGTATAGAGTTGCCATTGATGTCGCCAAGGCGCTTCGTTACCTTCATCATGATTGTCGATCAAGGATCTTGCATCTAGATATCAAGCCAGAAAATATACTTCTGGATGAGAATTATCGAGCGATTGTGGCAGATTTTGGGCTTTCAAAGTTAATGGGACGAGACGAGAGTAAAGTTATGACAAATATCAGAGGGACTAGAGGTTACTTAGCTCCTGAATGGCTCTTGGAGCAAGGAATTTCTGAAAGATCTGATGTCTACAGTTATGGGATGGTAGTTTTGGAGATGATTGGAGGTCGGAGAAACGTTTGCTTGGTGCAAAATGGCAATGACAAATCTCAAAGGAAATGGCAGTACTTCCCAAAAATTGTCAATCAGAAAATGAGAGAAGGTAAGCTTATGGAAGTGGTTGACGACAGGCTAGCACAAAGTGGAGGTGTTGATGAGAAGGAGGTGAGGAGATTGGTATTTGTAGCTCTGTGGTGCATACAAGAGAAGGCTCGGCTAAGACCTAGCATGCTGCGAGTCGTTGAGATGCTTGAGGGCCATGTACCTGTGGAGGAGCCCCCTGATACCCAAATGATCATTGTTGATTTGTTGTCCATTGATGAAGACTTACCTGATGGACATAGTATGGCTCCTATTGCTGCAATTCAGACAGAACCAGTCGACCACTCCCTTCCTACCACATCAACTTACTCATTTGATATGTCTGTTCTTTCTGCACGATAGCTCGCTACACGGCCTTATGTAAAATGTTGCTACTACTTATTTGATCTTACGTTTTCATGTTATCTACTTTTGGATTACAATTTAAGGTTAATGCCTCCGTGGATACAGCTATGCGTGAAGCAAAAATATATACTACCGATTGAGATGGAGTTTGTATGCATAACTATTGATGTTCCACTCCAAAGAGAATATAGAAATCTGATCGTTCCAGTTATTTCCCTGAGAGATTATAAGATATAAATCACATAGGTCTTACAATTTCCGCAACAATGTTCTGATTTAAATATTATTGCATTTAGTGTGTTTACTTGATCAAGTCATGGTTATTCTGTACACCATAGTCATTGATTCTTTGACTAAAATTTAAAACTCTTTGTAAATTTCATTTCACATGGCGTAAAATTTACAACCAATGCTATTTAAAAACATGACATAACCTAATTTTTGACCCTATGTTTTTTCTAATAGTTTCAAAATGCAAGAAATAATATATATATATAAGTTAAAAAAATGAAAATTCAAAAATTATTTTCAACAAGTTTAGCTATTAACATGCACAATTCAAAATTGTTAATTAATTTTTCTTATTGAGTCAATATTGATGTTGCCTATTTCAAAAATAAAAATAAGATAAAAGATTAAAAAAAAAAAGGACCAAGGGAACTTAATTGAAGGTTGAAGGACCAAATTGAACCAAGTGGCCAAGGTTAGGAGCCTAATTGCAACTATGGAAAGTCTAATTAAAGAGAATAATGAAAAATTAGGATCAAAATAAGGAAAAATATTGAGGATTGGAACAAACATACAAAAAAATTAAGTTTAGGGAAATAATTGAACATTTGATGAGCCTAATTGATTTAATCTTGGGCTTAATAAAAGAAAAATTAGGTTATAATGTTAATTTATATAAAATTAGTAGAATTAATTAATTCTAAGGACTTAATTAAACATTTCATGGGTTTAATTAACTTAATTAAGGACTTAGATAAAAAAAAACTAAGTTTGGAGTCTGAATTCAAATCAATTCACAAAGGTTGGAAGATTAAGGACATAATTGGAACTTGAAAAAGGTTAAATTGGTGCAATTAGGTATTTAATTGAAACAAATTTGGAGATTAAAGGTTGATTAAGGCTAAATTGAAGAAATTTAAGACTAAGAACCACTTTGTAAAAAAGAAAAAAAATCTAAGGGTCTAATGAAAGAAGGCCAAGGGTAAAATTGCATGGAATCCAAAAAATTATAGTTAATCGGGATCCTATTACAATGTTCTAAAGGTTTAAGAACCATATTAGTAAATCTCATTATTTCACTATTGATTCTCTTCTTCCTATTAAAACTAGATGAAAAAAATTCACAAATACCCACCTTTCATCTCTAATTTCTCTAACAATAACACTAGGTCTCTTTATATTGGCAACTCTACCACACTAGCAATAACATAACACCTATTGTTACCATTTGACAAACCATCCTCCTATAACAATAATAAAGGTTGTTATTCCCAGTTACAATAATAACATAGCTTCATCATCCTAAATGCAATAACATCAAATTGCTTCGGTAATGGCTCAACTATTAACACATCAACATACATATCCTCTAAGCAATAATGTCAGATGTCAGCTCCACCACCACCAATAAACCATCAACCCTAAACAATGTAAATTATTCTTACTTTCCTTCCTCAAAGGTATTGTATGAACATATATGGAGAATTAATTAATTCATCTATTAGCAATCATTTTTGTTTAAATCTCTAACCACTAGGTTGGACTAGTGGTGGAAAAAATATGGTTGAACCTCTATTTTAGCTCAGCCCATGTGAATAGAAAAGTCTCCCAGAGTATAGTTTGCAATGCCCGACTCAAGCTTAAAACTTCTAACATTGTTATCTTGATTATAGACTTGTGTGAGGTGATCTCTCATAGCCTTTGTTGATCTATGAAATCTTAAAGACAAGATTAAATGTGGCTCCACAAAATTGAGGATCCAAGACATGATTTGTGTATCCTTTGCTGCCTATATTGCCTTTGCACTAGCTGATCCTTTAGCATGTAAATCTCCATTTTCATTATCATCCACATGACTCCTTAACTCTTTTTCCTTAAGAAAGATCTCCATTTAAAAGGACCAAGCATCATAGTTTTTGCTAGTCAATCCGACAAAAACATTATCTACCTTCTTCATGTAACTAAGACTTTAAACAATTGAGTTTCTAAAAATTCTAAGAGAGAGATGCTTTGATACCATAACAGAAATGGTTCGAATGACCATCCTCTTATGATTACCCTCTCATATATAGTGTAGAATACATTAATTATAATATAATTCTATATATGGTAAGCTAGATTTAGGGGGTTGTTTTATGATAATATAAATCATCCTATTTACTACTTATTTTTGGTAATTACATTTTGCTTTAATTCAGTATCATTTTAATATCCTATTAACTGCCTTGCATTGCTGTCTTATTGAGCCATTAGTCATGAGTTTGAATTTAATTACCCTCATTCTATTTGATAAAAATAAAACACAAGGTAGTGTGAGTCTGTGTGCAGGTTTGAAGTCCAGAGGGTTTTCACTTGAGGAAGTGTGTTAGAGAATAATATAAATTATATTGGAGGATCTCACTTAATAAATTAAACTTTTAGGTGAGATGATTTAACATAAATGGTTCGAATGACCATCCTCTTATGATTATCCTCTCATATATAGTGTAGAATACATTAATTTCAGTATAATTCTATATATGGTAAGCTAGATCTAGGAGATTGTTTTATGGTAATAGAAATCTTCTTATTTACTATTTATATTTGGTAATTAAATTCTGCTCTAATTCAGTATCATTTTAATATCCTATTAACTGCCCTGCAGTGCTTTTTCTTTCCATTGTACTGATACCCCCCCTCAAATTGATTTTGGTTTGTCCATCAACATCAATTTGTCCACATTAATTGATGTCTTTGTAGAGTGAGAGTTTTGGTAAAGATATCAGCAACTTGAAGGGTGCTGGTCATATGAGGAAAAGAGATAACCATGTCTTCAAATGCATCGCAAATAAAGTAACAATCCAACTCAATATGCTTGGTTTTCTTATGGAAAATAAGATTGGCAGTAATGTATATTACACTAGTATTATCCCAATATAGAAGAGTAGGTGTATCCTAGTGAAAACCAAGCTTAACAGGTAGTCCATGTAACTAGAATATTTCTGAATAAGCTTAGGACATAGCCTTGTATTTAGATTTAGCAGATGACTTAGAAACACGATCCTGTTTCTTGCATTTCCATGAAATCAGTGCAAGACTAAAAAAAATACACCAACTAGCAGTGAATCTTCGAGTGTGAGAGCATCCAGTGTAGTTAGCATCATTATAGGCATCTAAATTAAAAGAAGTTTCAGAAGGATAGCACAACTCTATCTGAAGAGTACTATTCACATACCTAATAATCCTTTTAACAATAGCCAGATGAAGGTGTCTGGGAGAGGTCATGAATTGACTAACTTGTTGAATTGCATAAGAGAGATCAGACCTAGTATTTGTAAGATATATTAAACTACCCAAAAATGTACAATATATTGTTGGGTCAAGTAATAACTTTCCCTTATCTTTTCAAAGTTTTACTTTGATTTCCATTGGAGTATCAAGTGGTGGTAATTCTTGGAGACTAGATGTAGCCATCAAGTCCATGGCATACATGTGCTATGACAAAAATATTCCATGTGTACCAGCTTGAATTTCTAGACTAAGGAAATATGCTAAATTACCAAGATTCTTTATGTGTAAGGACTTCTACAAATGATGTTTTAGGTGATGAATTAGGCTCAAATCAGTATTAGTGATGACTATGTCATCAACATACACTAGGATAAACACAGCTCCAATGACAGTGCTATGTAAGAACAAAGAAGCATCATATTGAGAAACTCAAAATTAAGAAGATTGCAGGCAAATTTGGCATACCATGCATAAGGAGCTTGCTTGAGGCCATATAAAGATCTATATAACTTACACACAATAGATGTAGTTTTAGAAAACAAACCAGTAGGAGGTTGCATGTAAATATCTTTATTTATATCTCTATGAAGAGAGGCATTATTCACATCCAAAAGTTAGAATTGTTCTTATTATAGTCATTTTAGCCACTAGAGCAAAAGTCTTCTCATAATTGACTCCATATCGTTGATGATTGCCAAGAGTTACTAGTCGTGCCTTATGTTTATCCAGATTGTCATCAGCCTTGACCTTCATTGAATAAACCCATCAACATCCAAGAGGACTAACATCTAGAGGGCATTCAACAACATCCTAAGTATGATTATCTTTAAGAGCATGTAGTTCTTCTTTCATAGCCTACTACTAGCAAGTTTCTTTAGCAACCTGTGTAAAGTAGCAGTGAAAGTAGAATGAGAGGACTATGCCTTGGGTAGGTTAAACCTATACCTATTAGGAGGTATAGAAACTCTAGCAGATCTTTGTAAATAAGGTAGTGACAGTATAATGGGCAAGTCAGTCACCTCAGAATCTAAAAGATGCATATAATCAAATGGTAGGATAGTAGCTGAAGGGGGTTGCACTTGTGGTTGTTTACGTCTATACACCAATAATGGTTGGCTATTTGAGGACACAAGTGGAAGGAAAGTAGTTGTAAGAGATTGTATTTTATCATCCTGACCACTAGCGTCAGAATCAATGAAAAAATGTAACAAAGCATATGATTTATGTGTTGCAAAGGATAAAGAAAAGAGACATTGATTTTCTAGGAATATAGCATTTCTAGAAATATACATTTTATTGGTTTGGCGATCAAATAGAGATATCCTTTTTTATTAACACAATATTCAAGAAAAATACATATAATAGATTGAATAAAGCACTTATTTCTATGAGATGGAGGAAGATGCATAAAATATACACACCTAAAGGTTTGAAAATTGTCATATGTGGGCTGATAGTGATGAAGCCAAAAGTATAGAGAGTTGAGACCTAATTTTTAGGAAGGAGGTCTATTGATTAAATAAGTGGTAATAGTGAAAGCTTCTACAACTTTGGTGGAACATAAGTTTCAATAAGCAAAGTTTTAACAACATCCAAAAGATGTCAATTTTTACATTTTACTACTCCATTTTGTTGAGGAGTATAGGAACATGCTCTTTGAGAAACATTGCATTTGTTTCGCAAGAAGTATTGGAATTCATTTGACATGTATTATCTTTTAGAATCTGATATAAGGATTTTAATAGTGATAGTAAATTGAGTGTGTATAAGCCTTAGAAAAGTTTGAACATGGAGAGCACTTCTAATTTCTTTCGCAAGAAGTAGACCCATGTATAATGACTATAATCATCTATAAAAGGTTATAAAGTATTTGTAGCCTTCAAGAGATAAAATAGGACTAATTCCCTATACATCACTATGGACTATATCAAATGGTTTTGTGGCTTTGCTACCCTAAAAAAGAAATGGTAATACCTTACTTTTCTCAAGCTTACATGTATCACAATCAAAGGACACATTAGAAGTGGAACGCAATGTATTATTTAATAGTCCAAATTTCAACAAATGGGATAGAACTTTATGTTTGGGATGGCCAAGACATTTATGTCAAACTTCCTTAAACATTTTAGGTGCAGTATAAAAGAAAGAGGAAGCAGAAGAGGAAACCAATGTGCGTGGAACAACAAGTTGTAGAAGAAATAAACATCCATGCTTAGACCCCTTCTCTATCAATTGCCCTGTCATTTGATCCTACACAATATAACCCTGTTTAGAAAAATAAATTTTATAGTTATTGTCTACAAATTATCCTATAAAAGTTGGATTTACAGCAAGGGTAGGTGATACCACTCTTGTTTGTCCCATAATACTCTGAGTATGAAGACATTGTTCTTCATGCAAGAGCTCCAAAACAAGCATCAAAAGTTAGGACAAGATCTCAATTTGCTAGAGAGACATGAATTTGAATTGTATTCAAATTTTAATTTCTTCAGAAATTGATCTCTTTGGCTGATTTTGTGGACTTGTTTCACTACCAATATTCCTTTTGCAGACATCTTAGTTGTAACAAGATATGAATAATCATTCCATAATGTCAATAATCCATAATAATAATCTTGGATAGAAAGGTCTCCTTGAGTATAGTTTGCAAAGACCAACTAAAGCTGAAATATTGTAGCATTGTTATCTTGATTATAGACTTATGTGAGGTGATTCCCTATAGCCTTTGCTAATCTATGAGGTCTTATATGGCTCCACAAAACTGAAGATCCAAGACATGATTTATGCATATTTTATTGCACATACTATCTTTGTACTAGCTGATCCCTCATCACCTAAGTCTCAATTTTCATTATCATCTACATTACTCTATAACTCCTTTTCTTTGAGAAAAATCACCATTTGAAATGAACAAGAAATATATTTTTTTCCAATAAATCTGACACAAACATTATATACCTTCTTCATATAGTTAAGACTATAAACAATTGAGTTTCTAAGAATTCTAAGAGAGAGAGGCTTTGATACCATAATAGAAATGGTTCGAATGACCATCCTTTCATGATTAACCTTTCATATATAATGTAAAATACATTAATTGTAGTATAATTCTATATATGGTAAGCTAGATCTAGGGGGTTGTTTTATGGTAATAGAAATATTCTTATTTACTACTTATATTTGGTAATTGCAGTAAGCTCTAATTCAGTATCATTTTAATATCTTATTAATTGCTCTACATTACTGTTTCTTTCCTTTCTACTAACACAAGCTATATATATATTAACTAAAATATAAATGGTGTGGCTATTTTCCTGTATACTGCATTGTAGTTTGTGAGGAAATACACTGTGGATTTCAACAATGCATAGACAATTTTACCCTTGATGACCCGATTGTATTTGTTATTGGCTGGGGGCGGTTTTGGTTTTTCATTCTTTTTTCTCTTCCTATTTTAGTTTCCTGGTAGCACATTTCTTTTTCTATCTAGCTCAGACATTGACAGCCCTGGCGGGGTGACCATTCTGTGTGAAGCCAACAACAATGGAGGGCGGCTCCCACCGCAACTTGTGATAGTTGTTGCACTTTGAGCTTTCAAGGGAGGAGTTCCAAATTTCCAGGTAAGCTATTCCTCTATATCTATAAAGGGCGGGAATTTTTAAAGATGAAAAGAAGAATTGAGCCTTTCTCCCCTAAGGAAGCCTCATTTTGTTTTTACTGAGTTTACCATTTCAAAACCAAATTATTTAGTCATTTAGATTAACCAATAACTAGATTCCTATTGAAGAAAACAAGCTACACATCGAAGTAGCAAGATGGATAACAGTGAGACAATGATAGATAAAAGGGAAAATAACTTAGGTGGAAGAAAACCCAAAACAAAAAATCACTTAATAACTCCTGCCTAGGCTAACAAACAAGCAATAGCTATCCACTAGCTAAAAAAAGTAGAGCTTAAAACTCTCGGCAGATCCAAAACATTTCTTGGTAAAGCATGCAAAATAGAATACAATGGTCACTTGGATTCTAGGTTACTTACAAAAATACAAAAAAGAAACTGAAGGGATGGGAGAGACTAGAGAGACACATGTTTGAGAGAAAGACGCCGCCATTTATGAGAGTAGAAGAGGCAGAGAAAGAGGCGAAATAGGAAGGGTGTAGGGTTTTTTAGGGTTAGATTTCCCCCCTTAAATGTGACAAAGCCCAATATAAGTCGGCCCAACACCATTAACCAGGTCCCAAATTATATATTATATAGATTGAGTGAGTATTTGATATATATATATATATATATATATATATATATATATATGTGCATCTATAGGGTGCTGGTTATGGCTACCTTGGCAAGCGTAGACCAGGTTGTCTAACCTAATCAATTAATTTTTTTTTCAATAAGTCAAAAATTGATAGAAAAAAATAATAATTTAATTATAAAAATTAAATATATTAACTAAATAATTAAAGATGCAGATGTTTTGCTTTTTAGTTCATGGTCGTGTGTAAGGAGATTTATTGTGGATTTCAATAGTGCGTGAACTATTTTATAGGAAATTCATATATTTTATAGAAAACTTGCACTTCATAACAATTTTACATGGATTTATTATTTTATCCAAATTTATATTATAATAAAAAAATCTCACATAATTAATATTTTTATATTGAAAAAAATATAGTTCTGGCAGCGACGAGGTACGGGTAAATGACTAGTATATATATATTTCTTGTTAGGTCATCTGTTGGCCCAATAAGCCTAACACATATTGCTAAGTGAAGCCCAATCAAACCTATAAACATGTTTGGTACACTCTATTTTTGCTTGAGAAATCTTGTCATTTTTTTGGCTTTATTGCATGTTTGCTGATGATGCCCTATTGTCTTCCCTTTTTTATTTAGTTTGTTCTTATTATAGTGTTTAGTCAAACAATCCTTGAACAAGTTCAAATTTTTTTTTGACAAATTTAAGAATTCTTTTGAAATTATTTATGGATCCCTCACATTTATTTCCTATAATTTTCCTTAATATAGGGTTGTAGACTTACATAGTAACATATAGACTTGATATTAAAAATATATGATTTTTTACTAGAATTTCAATATTTTTTTAAAGATACAAAAATAAACTCCTTTATTTTTAAAAAATACATTTTCTTTCTTATAGGATTTTGTTTAATATTGGTTTATAGACTTACACTATAAAATACAAACCAAGTGTTAAAATATTTGTTTTTTTTAATTAAAAAAAATCCAAAATATTTTCACTTCAAAAATAAAAATATATACTTTATTTTTATGCATAAAATCAAATTCTAAAAGGATTTCATGCATATTTTCAAAAATAAAATATTTTCTATTATATTTTAAAAATACCAAAATAGATACTGTATCTAGTTTATTATTATCCTCATTTAGGATTTGGCCAAGATTTTCAAAATATCATAAAATTTAAATCTATATAAATAATATTCATGGTATTAAATTAAATTAATTAATAGTAATAAATGTTAGGAAATTTTTATAGAATTATTATTTGATGATATAAAATTACACTATAAAGTATGTTATCGGGCATCAAAGATACAAAATAGAAAATGAGTGCAATCTAAAAAAATTCCGTTGGAGTAGTTAGAATTAACTTGGTAAGGTAGAGACTTCTTCACCGATAGAGAACTATCCTGGACCTAAGATGAGACCAACAAATAGAAATACAACTTAAAAAACAATCAATGAATAATACAACTTACCATAGGTACAGTGTACTAAGAATGATATGACCTTCCTTTGCATAATTAGTCAACTTACCTAGACTTTCACAAACTTTTGGTTCCCTAATAACCATGATATTGGGTGGTGACTTTCTTAAATCATAATTTTATGGTTAAATAAAGAACCCTTAAATTAAATAGGCAAATTTATCATTCATAGTCTTACATGTGATAATAAAACATATGAAGTTTTTATTTCTAATTCACCTACAATGATGAATCCTCTCACCTAAAAGAGAAAATTCAAGGTCTTAAAATCTATGTTTGTGAAGTCAAGAATAAATGAATGCCAAGCAAGATAAAAATGAATTTGCATTCATAACTAGCCTTTTAGGTCTCTCATGCATGATATTATGTTTTTTTATTTGTTAGTCTCTTGGATTTTACTTAAAATTATTTTGATATGTAATAACTTAGATGACATTTACATGTTTCTATTTCTTTTTTCTTATTAATTGATGACAAAAGGGAGAGAATCAATGTTATGATATGCCTAAGGTCTTGAATTTCTTTGTTTTTACAATTTATATCAAAATTGATAATAAGGCTTGTATAAAGATGATTGGAATTAGTATGAGTGTAAGATTCAATTTCTATTTAAAATTAGTAAATGATCTTTGGATTATAATTACTATGTTCTTATGCAACTCAAAAGAAATTAAGTTTGGTGATAAGAAGAGCTTATTCTTTAGCCTTTAATGTCTCTATAAGCATATATTAAAGGATAACTGGTATATTATTTATAATGTTCAATGGTATCAAATATTATTTTTCATATCTAAAGATTTTATTTAAAGTTAGTTTGTTATCATTATTTGTTCAAATATTATTCATTCTAGTATTTTATTAAGTTCACAATCTAATTGATTGAATTTAGATTTTATACTTGATAATGTGCAATGTTGTATCTGGCATATGTTTAATCTAAGTAGAAGTAATGTTTGATTGTACTTGTTATTCAAGAAGATTTCAAGTATGAAGCATAATAATTTAAAGGTATGAAAACGAATTATATTATTCTTAAGTCAAATAAGTATTATCATGAATATGTTTTTCTAATATTCAAAAAATTATTGTTTCAATTGATCAAGATTGTAGTTTAGTTTTTTGCACAATAACTTGTAAACAAAAATATAAATATGCTTGTAGTAGATAAACATGCTCTCTATACATATTAGAAAATATCTTGTGAGAATTATATATATCTAATTAAGAAGGGGGAGCCTTTAAAAAATCAAGCAAGAAATGAAATAAGGAAACCCAACCTGCAAAAATGTTAAAACCAACTTAGGAAAGGTAAAAACAGAATCCAGATCTATGATAATAGTATTGTTACATTATTTATTTTGTATTTAGAAAGATTTTGGGTAACAACTACTTCCATATAAGATAACTAGTTTTCTAAAAATCATATAAATATTAATCATTCTTGTACATTATAGCATGAAGAGTGAACAAAATTTAGAAAAACATATATATACTCATAAACATCTTTCATAAGAGCTCTATTAGTTATATTATTTTATATTGTGCGAATTTGCTATAACCTTTATTTTATGTGCTCTCTTGGTTAATGTAATCTCTTAAATTATTTAATTTCAGAGGCATAAGTTGTATTGTATTAGCATTCAAAGATAAAGGATAAAAGTGACACCACATCAACAGTTAGATTATAACTATTGACCTATAAAAAGAGTGGTTCTAGAAAGCTTGTTTATAGCTTATGTAACTAAGAATCAAGTATTATATTGGGAAAGCTCAAGTTGTATTTGAGGAGTGGATGTAAAAGAAGATAAACCTAGATAAATATTTATATTTGATTTCTTTATATTTCATCTTTTTATCCAAACACTTTTGATTTCATTATGTTATGCTTGATTGATACAAGTTTATTATTTATATGTATTATTTGTTTTTTTTTATTTTTTTATAAATTGTATTTTTATTTAATGAAGATATGTTCACTCATCTTTAGGCTTGACTATGGGTTATGCATTAAAAACGCTCAACATTCAAAATTGATTCAATTTAATCCTTATTTTTTTTAAATCAATAAGGTGATTCATTCAAGTAAAGTCTTCTTTATGAAATACAATTATAAATAAAAATTTATTTGATTAAACTATTGACATTTTATTATATAAATTGAAATCAAGCTCATATATGCATCCTTAAGTATCAAGAATATTTAAATCTATATAAAGCAAATGAAAATCAACAAATAATAATGAGACAAATATAAGATAATTAGGGATATGATTGCAATAATAAGAGTTTCAGGGAATAATAATACTCTTGATAAATATGATGGTTGTTATAAATCATTGACAATCAAAACAATTTCTCATGCTATATATAAATCCTTGATAATTTCTATTGTTTTGTTTTCCCAACCATTTTTATTATTGCTTTGTCTAATATTATTGTTAAAGCATTTTTCTTGTAGCATTGTTTTAGGTTAGTTTCTTTAAGAGATGTTACTCCGACCTTGTTTGTGTTTATAGAAAGTGATTTCCTATAAACCACTTTCCAAACTTTTTCAAATTTGTTTATCATTGAAAAATGTGGTCATTGTAAATCACTTTTAAGTAAAAAAGAAAACTTGATTTGGTTTTGAGAAAAATATTATTTTTTTTTTAATAGAATACACTTTCCAAAAATTAAGAAAAGCTCAAGATTATTATGTTATTTGTTGATAGTATCAAACTTGGTCCTCAATGTTTTGATTACTAGATATTTTATTTTCAATATATATTTTTTTTTATCAATTTAATACCTTAGAATTTGATTATTGGTTTTTTTTTATTTTATAAAACTTAGCCCTCTTTTTTTATTTGATTCCTATTTTTTTATTGCTGTTTATTTTATTGGAAATTATTTTTGAAATTGCTTTATTGTTTCAATTTTGTTTCTCTTTTAGTTTTTTTTTTATCTCTTATATTTGACCCTCATTCTTTTTATTTCTATTTTTTTATTTGAAATAATTTATGAAATTAGATTTTTGTATAGTTTTATCTACCTCTAACTTTATATTTGTAAGTTTTGATTCCCATTCTTTTATTAAAATTGAACACAAAATTAAAACATTAAAAATTTATTTTCCATCTTATTTTCAATTATATAACCAAACACTAAAAATGCTTTCCAACTCATTTTTTATCATACTATAATAAATAAAATAAAATATTCATATATTGATTTTCTATGGAAATCACTTCACAAAAAGAAATATTTTTTTTTTTGCAAATAAATATGGCCTTCATATGAATTGAATCAAAAATGTAATTCATAATTAACTAGTCATTCAATAATCAACATACGATTTCAATAGTAATCAAGATGGTTTAAAAGTGGTTCTAATATTACTTAGTATGTAGCTACACTAGCTAACATACATTGTTTTTTAAAAAATATTTTTCATTTCTTAAATTACAAACCATTATAGGCTTATATGAAGCTTATGAAATGTGATAAGTAAGAATTATATAAAATTCTTATCTTGTATCTAGATCATAAAGTAAGTTGCTTATAAGAGTAAAAATATCAAGAATTGTAGTCTAATGAAAAGCTATTAGGTAAAATTATTTTTTTATTTTGTCATAAAAAGTGACATATGTGAGCTTTTTTGTTATCTTTAAAGCTTGGTATTATCAATGTCTTTCATTAAAGACATAACTCCACTAAGAAATACTTAAAAAACTAATCCTAAGAGTTCTCACAAAGAGAGTTGCATAAATGACTTAATAAAATGAAAATCAATTGACCTTTCTTTTGTCTAAGGTCAAAGGTGTTTTTGTTTTTTGACCTTGATTTTTTTTTTTTGACAACTATTACAAGGAGTCAATAGTGTTTTGAAGTTTGTAAAAAACTAAAATAATAGTTGATTCATGTAATAGTTGATGCGTGTTATGCATGTGCTAACAAGTAGGAGGCACCCATGTCTATTAAGCATCATGATTGAGATCCTAATGACTTTTTGTCGTCTTTTATGATGGTGTCCGAAGTATTGCACCACCCTTTACATGGTGGGCTGACAGGTGGCTACTGCTAGGTCATGATGAAGTTCCAACAACAATTTCTCTTCTCCTTTCCTTTTCTTTTTCCTCCATCTTAAAAGGAGTGGTACCCTTTTAAAATTGCAGAATGATTCTTAATCTTTTAATTGTATCTAATTTGATTTTTTTTTTTAGTTTCATCATTTTGCATTTGATTTTTAATGTGTTTTTTTTTTATGAAACTTGACCCTTATTCTTTTGATTTGAATTTATTTTGCTTTTAATATTTTTTTATTGAATTTGATCCTTATTCTTATGATTGCAATTCCTTTTATTTTGAGTTTTCTTATTGATTCAATGTTTTTGGCAATTTTATCCCTCTTTGTTTAATTTCGTAGAGTTTCCTGATCATATTTAGTGTTTATGTTTTATCATGCTTTTAAAACTCAATTCCATAGTTGACCCTTGTAATGTCTTGGATCCCGAGTTAGGTCATGATCATGGTTACTAGGGTGAATTAAATTTTTTATTATCAAAATATTGTTACTTTTACTTCATGCACAATAAAAAATTGATTGGCCACAATAAAGTGCTCTTCTTGATTTATTGTTTTTTGTTAATTCCATCCCTCATTATTTAGTTTTATAGAGTTTTGATGTCTATTTTTTTATCATGCTTTTAAAACTAGATTCTGGAGGCAATCTTAGTCATGTCTCAATTCATGAGGTAAGCTAAATGATTGAGGTTATTCGATTAATCGAATTTTTTATTTATTGTGAAAGAAGTAAAATTACTATTATTTTGACAAAATAAATAATGAGAAAAAACAACAACGAGTGTTGGCATGATTTTCCCCTTACTAATTACTTGATTTTTTTATTCAACTATAAACTAAAAATATTATTATTTTGATAAAAAAATTAATGCAGAAAAACAATCTCAATTATGATCCATTTTCTTTTATTATTATTATTATTATTTTATGTTTTGGATTACCTTTTAGAATTTTTTTCATCCTTTTATCTTTCATTTTGTTTTGTTTTTATATCAAACATGATGTTTATTGTCTTAAATATTGTTTTTTTACATATTATTTTCTTGTTTTTTCCTTGTATCAATTTTTTCCATCATCACTTTATTTTAACCCCCCCAACACATTTAGTGTTTATTTTTCTTAAAATACTCTTTTTTATATTATTTTTTAATATGTTTTTTCTTTCAATTTTATCCCTCAATATTTTATTTTATTTGTCTTCTTATCCAATCTTGGTTCTTATTTTTTTGTAATTGATTTTTTTTATCTTTTTATTAATTCCTCGGTATTTTATTTCATTAGTTTTTTATATCAGATTTGGACCTCATTGTTTTGATCACTGTTTATTTTTTTATGGTTAAGAATTTTATTCAAGAAATATTTTTGGAATTTTATATGTTGATCTCGATCTCAAGACCAAAATTGTTGATTTTAAAAACAAGCTTGATGTAACTTTAATTTTTATGTATTTATTTTATCATTTGATATTAGTCTATTAAGACTTGAGCTTTTTTAAATTTTTTTCCACTAGAGTTATCTTGGATCACGTATTACTCAAATTAATCTATACTTTTTGAATATATATTTTATATTAAAAAGAAATAAACATGCCCACATAAAGCATGATCATAAAAATCTAGTTATATCTAAAAACAAATATGAATATAATTACAGTGATGATTGCAAATAACAAACAACACACACATGAGCACATAAAAAAATAAAAATATGGCTAATATGGATAGTGGCCTTTTTATTTGTTGGTCCACGTTTAATTATATACATCAACAAAAACATGAGCTAGTCGGAAACTACCTTCATCATCAATTTAAAAGTTATACAAAAAAGATAAAATCAAAATATGATTATTTTATTTTTTAACAGTATTTATCTATAAAAATTAAATAAAACTTGAATAAAATACCTTCTAAGCCTGGAATATCACATAATCCACATCAAGTCTCCACAAACCCAATTTCATGCAAGAAAAATAAATCATATAACTAAATTAAAACCTTTTATAACATGTTGAAACAAAATTAAAGATCCTGAATTGCATCAATTAATCCTAATTTAATTAAAATAACGTGGATAATTACCTAAAAATTATAAATCAACAATAAACATCTAAATTAGGAAAATTAATGGATAGATCCAAGCAATACAAAAGAAATAGATGATTATCAAATTAAAAACATTATTTTCTTTTAAATTCCTTTTTTCAAATATAAAACCAGGTAATTATATGCTGGGTTATTATTTAATTTATGTCTTCTCAATAATTAATTATTTAAAAGAACTTGAGCTTAAGTACTTGACTTTAAAATACTTATTTATGAATATTTGATAATAACATATTTCTAAGATTATCATGCATTTTATTCTTGAAATACTTATTATTTTTTTAGAAGCGAGAAAACTTCATCTCCTAAAAAGAATATTTTATTGGCTCAATTGAGTGAGTAAAACCCCGGCTATACCAGATTTTTACAAGAAATGCATGCACCGAGTCGAACTCAAGATTTGCTGCACATATCTTAAATTCTATATCATAACACCACACTTCTTGAGAACCTTGAAATACTTATTATGTTAATGTGTTTGATATAATCTAATAAAAACACTCATTTAAAAATAATTTAAAATTTTGCATACTTAAAAAAAGAAAATCATACATTCACTTAAAAAAATCAAAAGACTTGCATATCAAATATTTAATAATCTATATGAATAAATCAATATATATATATATATATATATATATATATATAATAGTTGAAAAATTATAATTACTTGCCCATCAAATATTTAATAATCTATATAGATCAATCATTCTCAATATATAATATAAAGAGAATTACTTATGTGTCCATAAAGCAAGTCTTCACAAATAAAATTATAAAATTTATAAAATAAAAAAATCGTACACTAGGTCTATGGTTTGACATACTAAACTTCCGGTAATGCATTTTTGTACCTGTAGAGATCGTTATAATTTTGTAGGACCGGGAAGCGGCACATGGCCCCAACATGTCTTGGGTTTATTAAGACAGGATGAGTGAAGGAGACTCTCCCGTGTTTGGTCAACTGGAGCATATTTCCCTACCTAGAGCACAAAAAGAAACCCTAGAATAGACAGCCTCGTTACCATGTGCACAAATTTAAGAGCAACCTTCCAAAATAACGACCTCTCTTGCTCCCCCCACTTCCTTTCCAGATCAATATTTTGGGGAACAACCAGCATCGCAGTCCCTTTCACTGGCACTTGGCTAATGAAAATAACATTTATATCGTATAAAAGAAAAATAAAGAAACATACTCCTGAGTTTTATTAGTCCCTCTAAAGGATAATATTTTCATCACTCAACCTACTCCTGAGCTCAGGAATCTAATTGTGCAACTGGTAATCTCAATCTACAAAGTGAAGAAATGATTCAGATTTAAGAATTGGGTTGAAATCATATCGAGCATGTATATGTGTTTTATAACTACGCAGAATGGGATCTTCATAGTTCACTCATCTCCGACAATCTTCTCCTTCCAATCTAAGTATAGAACTAGTGAGATGCATGTAGTTTTGTTCCTCTTCTTTTTGGTAATCTAATTGTTTCTTAAACTGTTTGAATGTCAAACAAGGTTTTTTAAAGAAGAGCCTAACAAGAATCAACCAAAAGAACCCCATAAGATTCTGAAACCAACAAGGTTCTCGGCCTAACAAGGCTCTTGTTGATTGAAAACCACGCAAGGGTCTAAGCCCAGTAAGATTCTCAGCCCAACAAGACTCTTGTTGATTGAAAACCCAACAAGGTTTTAAATAAAAAAAATACTCTTAGATTATAATTGTATCGTTATGCCCATATTTTCTAGATAATACTTTGTCGAGCCCTATGTTTTTTATATAGTATTATTGGTACTATTTTTTCTCTTTTTGAGTCATATCTCTTTTCTTTTTAGTGTACTTTCAAGCTCTCACTTTCTAGATAACACGTCTTTGAGCCCAATCTCTTTCCTTTCAACTGCACTTACTAGATAATGCATTTTAAGCCCCATCTTTCTAGAATCATTTTGTAGCCATTATCTGTTAGATAACAAGCCTTCTATCCTTATCATTTTCTAGAAAAGATGAAAGATTTAAGCTCTATCTTTCTAGAAGCATTTTTTAGCCATTATCTTTTATATAACACACCTTTGATCTATATTATTTCCCTTGCAAGTATGTTTTCCAACTCTCATCTCCAAGATAATATGCCTTTGAGCGTTATCTTTTTTATATTAAGTGTATCATCATGTCTTTACCTTTTACATGGTGTGCCTTTAAACCCTATCTCTTTTAAATAGTTCTTTTGAAATTATTATCTTTTGAATGCACTTTTGAGCCCTCACTTTTCAGATAGTTCATATTTGAGTCTTATCTCTTTTATAAAGTACTTTCAATATTATCTTTTTTTTAGTGCACTTTGCGCCCTCACCATCTAAATAATGTGACTTTGAGCCTTATCTCTTTTACATTGGAGTGTTTGACATTATCTTCTCCTGAATCAACCTTGAAGCCCTCACCATCCAAATAGCAAACTATTTAGCTCTATCTTTCTTCTATAAGTTCTTTTAACATTATTTTATTCTAAAAATTATCATATCCTAATTTTTGACCCCTTGTTTTTCTAAATATTAAAAATACAAATATAACAAAAATATTGTTTTATGTATATGCATCATTTTTAGGGTTTTTTCAATAGAGTTAAAAACTTAAAACAAATTGCTTACAACACATTCAACTATTAAAGCATATATTTCAAAACTACTGATTAATTCTTCTTATTGAATTAACATTGATATTATTTTATAAAATATATAATAATAATAATAATAATAATAGTAATAATAATAATAATAAGTAATAGGCAAATTGACCAAAAGTGAAAGGGAAGAAAATGAGGGACCAAATAAATTTTAGGTTGCTTGGGGACAAAACAATTGAAAAGAAGAAGACAAGTTATCATGCCAACAAATAGTGAAGGAATCTCATAAGAAAAGGGGAAGTCCTAAGACTAGGAAAAAAAAACCCAAAAAGCCATTTCCCTATTTCTTTCTCTATACATCAAAAAAAAAAAAAAACTAAACTAAACATTATTCTTAAGCCACTCACCAGCCCTAAACTCAACAATGAAAAACAACCTCTCTTCCATCCTTAAACACTAGATAATCACCTTCATTATCCCATGATTTTATCGATGATAGAAATCCACAAACACAAATATTTTATAATTTTATGATTAAACCTAAGATCCTCTCAATATATGAGGAAAACTCATTATAAGATCCTCTCATTATATGAGGAAACTTCATATATAGAGTACACTTTGAGTGATGTTTTTCCTTTGCATAATTATTCCCTTCACTCATGTTCATGCAAACCATATGTTTCCTAATGACTATGACACTAGGTGATGGCTTATTCAAAATTTATAATTTTATGATTAAACCTAAGATCCTTCATTATATGAGGAAAACTCATTATTTGATGTTATGTGTCGTGATTTGCATATACTTGAATGGTGGAGTTGGTTCTCGGAATTAAAAAAGATTATGAGTTTAATCATAAAGTTATATTAAAGACAATCATCACCTAATGTCATGATCATTACAAAATCTGTGGTCTATAAAACTATAAGGGGGCTAATTATGCAGTGAGAAAATGCATAATACTTGATGTGCCTTGACTATAGGAAATTTTTTGTTATTCTAAGTCATGTTTCAATCCATCGATCTCATCTAAGGTTTAAATCAGTTCTTATGTTAATAGGTTAAATCGTAATAATTCAAAGCCTTTAATTTTAACATCACCTTTATTTTCTCTTTTGTATCTTTAATATCTAAGCATATACATTACATTTTAATTTTATGTTTTAAAATATTAAAATGTATAGTTAAATCCTAACACTCTCAATGAAAAATCAAGTTAAATAATTATTCTGAGATTTTCACTATTTTGGTCAAACCTAAATGAATAATCATAAATTAATTAAGATATCCATTTTATGTTTTTAAAACATGATAAAAATATGATTGTCTTCTTTTTAAAAAAACTTCATGAAAATAATTTTACTATTTGGTTGTATTCATGAAAAGAAACACACACACACACACACACACACACACACACACACACACACACACACACATATATATATATATATATATATATATATATATATATATATATATATATTTCTTTTTACAATGAGGAAATATTTTTAATTTGTTTTGGATATTTTAGAAATTTAAGAAAAATCAGGTATTTTTTAAGATCGTGCTAATATTTTATAGTGTAAATGTATAACTTAATATTCAATAAAATTCTTGGAAAAAGAAACATATTTTGATATTTTCCAAAATAAAGGATTTGTTTTTGAAATTGATTTCAAATTCCAAACAAAAACTACACATTTTTAATACAAGATATATGTCTTAGAATATAAGTTTACAACTCAATATTAGATAAAATTTATGAAAAAACATGTGATGGATCCATAAATAATCTCAAAATAATCCTAAAAACTTTTTAGCTTTTTTTATTTTTTTATTTTAGGCTATGTTTTGTTAAAATAAATATAAAATAAAACTAAGAGAAATGCCCTCGAGCGTGTTTCACAAAAACACCCTTAACCTAGAGGGCTGGGTTGGTTGAGGCCAAAGCCTTAGCCCCAACCTGATTGAGCTGGGTTGGAAATAACATTGGTGACTACCATTTTGTTTTTGTTTCTAGGATTAAGTAGTTTGATGGAAGGCCATTTATAAGCCTTATATCAATTCTATAATATTTTACTTCTCTTCTCATTGCAGAACATGGATTTAATATTATTATTTCATTTTGTTAGCTACAACCCCAGTCTTGTTTGAGTTTAATTAATATTTTATTTTAAACTAGGATCCAAGGCTTGTTTGGATTAAATTATGGGTTTTTAGTTTAGAGTTTTGGGTTAGTTTTGAGTGGATCTCATTTAAGTTTATATAAAGAGTTCATTAGGGTTAGTTTTTCAAGAAGTATATAAACTCATGTAAGTTAAATTTTGATAGCCATTGATTAATATTACTTCTGAATTTATATAGTTTTTCAAGGCTATAGTTGTTTATGTAGTAATTCTCTTAGTGATGTTGAGATCTTTTGTTATATTAGGAAACAAAAGTTATGGTTATAGTATGGTTGTTTATGACTATTGCAAAAAGAATGTTCTTTTTTATTGTTGTTTTGTGTATGTAGTGGCTTTTTTTTGTCAAGATAAGGTTAGGGTATTTTTGTGTTTGTATGAGTACATTTGAGTTGAGGAGGAAATTATAGAAAATAGCTTGTTTTTTTATGCCCTTACCTAGTCTAACAAGTAGCCTGTATTCATTTTAGTCTTGTGTTTTCTTCCTTACCATTTTGGTCTTTATGTCCAAATATTTTTTATTTTGATTTTTTTTAAAAAAAAAGGGAACGTCAGCGTTGACTTGATGAGAAAAAATCAATGATTTTAAAAATATGCATTAAAAGTTTATCATGTTGAAAAGAAATTCAAAATTTGAATTGTTTATAAACAACACTAAAAATGTTGAAAATAATGCAAATACATCAACACTTATTTTTTGATTTTTAATATTTTGAAAAACAAAAGGTTATAATTAGGTCATGACATCGTGCATGACATGAAACAAGTAAAAACTCTTACAAAGCTTTTATAATTCAAGTCAAGAATGATCTAACAAGGTTTATTTCAACTCAATTTTGAATAAAAAAAAAATCAAGCTTAACATATTGGAACCTACAATCTAGAAAATTAGTTGTATGATCAAGAAATCATACCTTCAATTAGGAGGACCAACCATGTCATTAGAAAGTCAAGATCTAGTACAAAAAGATCAAGCCTTGAAATAATCAAGTACAACTATAAGAAACTCAACTCTACAATCAGGAAGTACCAAGAAACATACATCTTTGCTAAACAAGAATAACCCTATTATTAGTAAGGAAAAGCCAACCCTGTTATAAGAAAGTTTGAGTGTTGTAATAAAATAGTCACCTGACAATCAAGAAGTTGAACTTTATCATTATAACTAAAAATTCAACCATGCTAATTAGGAAATCAAGCCCTACCATTAGGAAAAAGTAAGTTATGCCACTATATATATATATATATATAGAGAGAGAGAGAGAGAGAGACAGAGAGAGAGAGAGAGAGAGAGAGAGATGAGCCCTATGATAAAGAGATTTAACCCAACCATTAGGAAATCAAGCTTTGTAATTAGGAGATTTATCATTTCCATCAAGAAAAAGTAAGAAAAAACATGTTATTAGGAAAGTCAATTATATCTTTCCATTGAGAAGTTGAAGTCTTAAAATGGAAAGTTCAACCCTACATTTTAAAATAGTCAAAATATTATCTAAAGATTTCAATCCAATAATGGCCAAGTAAGTCATAAATAGACCACAAGTACCTCACCTTCTAAATGACTAAATTTCACATATTTTCTAAAATTCAAAATTCCCTAGTGAAGTCACTTCATGACGGTGTTAGGTCTCCCAAAATACATACTTGCAATGAAAATGATAAATTCAAGTATTTTTAAGAGTTCCCAGAATCCCGTTAGATAATCTAGGATCATTAAAGGTTTTTGTAAATATTACTTGAGGATCATATCTTTTTTTCAAGTTTGATAAACCTCATCAATACTAGCTTGTTACAAACCATAAGTTATTTAAATGTCTAGTCTTTAATAGTAATCCACATGAACCACTAGTAAAAAAAACTTATTGAATCGTTTTTAACAAAGAGGGATTGTTATGCCTATGGGTGTTAGCTATTTTTGTTCTATAATAGTTTTTCTTTCAACACAAAAAATATAAGACATTATTTTTTATTTAAAGGAAAATCTTAATAACTCCAAAATGGTAAAACAATCACGTTGCCCCTTTAATAATACCACATATATTATTTTAGTATAATTTTATAAATTTATTCAATCAAGTCTGTATATGATTTTTCTAGGTCTAAAACTATAATCTCATGTATTAATTACATCATAGTCCTTAATTTCTAAAACTTATTAACAATAAAGTCACTTTTGATTAATTATATCAATTTAATTTATAACTAATGGTTCTTAATATGTTTAACCCATTAGGTTCCTAATAAGTTAGCCTAAATAATTAAATAAAATTAAAGAAAATAAAAAATTTAATCTATTATTAATTTAACATTTGATTGATCTAGATTTGAAGATCAAATTTCTCATTTAATAACAGTTCATGATCCCTTAAATATTAGAAAAGTTATATGTGGTTTAACATAACTTTTTGGTGAGGAATTACTCAATGTAATTGTCTATTTGAAAACAAATGGAACATTATAATTATTGATTCTTTGAATAAAATTTAATTTTTTAAAAATCTTATTTCATCTTGGACAAGGATTCTACAATCAAAACTATTTGAGAATAGATAAAATATTTTTTCTATTTGTTTGTAGCAATGATGAATCATCTCTTGATCACTCAAATACTCTCATCTAGTTTATGATATTTTCCTCTTTGTTACCATTTATTATGACAAAATGCAATTAGAACCAAATTATAATATTTTCCATATAAGATAATTTAGTGATTTTAAATCTAAAGATCAAATACATGACCATCACTTGAGACTTTCAATAAACTCAGACGGTCTCTTTATGTAGAATTCTCAAATGGGTAAGTTCAATATATATGCCATCTAATAAGCATATAAATACATACATACATACATACATACATATTTGTTCCAAGTACACCTTATGCCTCAATTTATGAGAACAAATATTTTCTTTCATAGAGAAAGGAACATAAGATGTATCAATCTCAAAAACTATAATTAATATCCAATTTTAAAGTTTTATTTATAATAGATAAGTTTTTGCTCGAAGTGATTTATTTTCATGTGGCTACAAGATATATAAACTAACAATCTCCCATTTGCACTCAAATTAGTTAGTCATATATCAAATATCATATTGCTTTATGTTGTGATGACATTTCTATTGGGATAGTGACTTAGTAAAATGATATATAAGATTATTTTCAGTAGATACTCATTCTATATTTACATCTTTCCTTTATACGATTCTCTAATCAAATAGAATTTTCTAAGTACATGTTTAGATGTTTGATGAGACCTTGGTTCCTTTGATTGTGTAATAGCTCTATTGTTATTACAATACAAAATTTTAGGAACCAATTCTTATTTATATATGAACTTTCTTTGATCCAAATAATTTTTTCAGGTGTTCTGAACTTCAATTATATAATATGTTGTAAGCTCTTGTTTGGAACTCTTTTAACACATAGCAACATTATTTAGAGTAAACATATATGATGACTAGGATTTGCTATATTTAATATCAAATAAAAAATTTGAACTTCAATAACCATGAACTTTTAGCTTATCTCCTTCATTCTTAGTTTTTTTTTTCTAAAGGAGTTAGAAGTGTTTTTAATTATGTTATAATGACCTTAAATTTAATTAGATTAGCATCTACTTGTTATTATCAAGAATAAGATACATTTAGAATACATAGCATTTTATAAATTATATATCATATATATAAAGTATAGGAATCATTTTCATCCAATCTCTTTGAATTTAGGTCGTAGAGCACGTGTTCTTAAATAGGTGAATCCTACATGGAATTACTATGTATACTTTCATGGATTCTTTCATGATAAACCAATTTTAATATTTTGTCCCTTATTATAATCAGATACTTTAAAAAACCTTTTAGATCTATCTTTATAAATCATTATCCCTAGATTTAAGGTGTTTCTTCCATATTCTTATTACAAAAATTCTTAGACAACTAGATTTTTCCTAATTGAATTAAATAAATATTGTTTTCTGTCAATAATAAATTGGCTATATATAATATTAGGAAAATAGTTCTACTCCCATTAAACATTTTATAATCATAAGAGGCATCTATAGTTTTAATGAAATTAAATTGTTTGATTATCTCATTAAAATAGATATTTATAGCTTGCTCAAGTCCATAAATTTATTTTTATAGCTTGCATATTTTTTGGTGATTTTCTTGTGTTCAAAACCTTTAAATTGTATCATATAGTTTTGACATCTATTTTAAGAATTTTATGATCATGTTATACAAACTATAGCAAGAAACATCCTTAGGGATTTTAACATAGTTATCGCCAATAAGGTTTTGTCAAAGTCAACTCTTTGTCTTTGTTTATAGCATTTAAATACTAATTTATCTTTGTATATTCATACATTCCCATCTACATCAATCTTTCTTTTAAAGACTCATTTACATCATATGGGTTTTATTCTTTTAGATGGATCGACCAAAGATCATACTTGGTTGGTGTACATGTAATCCATCTCAAATTTCATGGCGTCAAGTTATTTCTTAGAATGAATATTAGTTATTTCTTCCATTTAGTTGGCAGACTCATCAAGTATAAGCAAGTTGTTGTTTTAAGATTCCATGAGAAGTCCATATCTTTTTGGTATATGGCATGACCTACTAGATCTACAAATCTCATGTGGTTCTTAAGCTTTGGGCTAAATGTTCAATGATATAGCCTTAGGCTCAACTTTCTTTTAGATGTTAGTTTATATTTTTTTTAATTTATCTAAGCTATATTTTTCCCCACAACTTTTTTTATGATGAAATACTTTTTATAAGATGGTAACATGTTTTGAGGCAAACACCGTTAGCTAAATGGGGTGGTAGAACCAATATCAAATAGTTTTTTTAGATATCCCACACACTCATATATATTTAACTTAGCTTATAGTTTTTTAAATATAATACGCTTCATATAAGTGTCACATCCTAAGATCTATAACTATTATAAGTTTGGTCTCTTACCATTCCATATCATATATGAAATATTTTCAATATATTTTGTTGGAACCTTATTTGAAAGGTAACCAACAATTTAGAGGAAATTACCCTAGAAAAAAAGGTGGAATGTTCATATACTTCATCATAGGTCAAACCATATCAAATAAGCTCTGATTTTTCTTTTAGATACTCCATTATGTTATGGTATTCTTTTTAGATAATCTTGATTAAATTATGCATAACTTTGAAGGTGTCCATTATGAGAGAATTTCATTCTTTTTAGATAATCTTGAAAATCTTGGCTCAATAACTCATAACTTTGATTAAATTCAAGTATCTTAATGCTCTTTTCAGTTTTTTTTTTCATCTTCACCTTTAAAATCTTTAAGCCTTTCAAATGATTTAGACATATATTTCATCAAACACATATAATCATATCTAGAATGGTAATCAATAAATATATTAAATTGTATATCTATCTACGACATGAATTTTTATTTGTATATTTCTATATATCAAAATTAACAATTAAATAATAATTATTGAGTTATAGTGTCAATCCACTTGGAAATGTTATTGCAACAACCCAAACTCCATTACCAACTTATAGGTTGACTTTATCTTTATTCAATCATAAACATACCTGAAGTACAAGATAAGATTTCTCTTTTAAAAACTCCATTATGTTATAGTGTTCTTAGAGGTGTATGTAATGAAAGAATCTTATTCTTTTAAGATAACCTTGATAATTTAGTCTTAATTATTCTCAACTTTGATTGAATTGAACTATCTTAATACACTTTCTTTTTTCTTTTTCAAATTCAATTTCAAATTGTTTTAACCTTTCAAATTCTTTAGACATATATTCCATCAAATATATGTAATCATATCTAGACTAATCATCAATAAATATAATTAAATATGTGTATCTAACTATGATAAGAATCATGATTTGTCTACATGTATTTTTGTGTATCAAACCTAATAATTTTTTAGACTTCCACTATTTCTATTGAAAGGTGTTTTAATAATTTTACCCAATAAACAAGTTTTAAGATTTTTATAGACTCATAATGAAAAGGATGATCATATTCGTCTTTGCAAAACTTTGTGATTCTTGTTTCATTACTATGACCTAGTCTATAAAGATAAAAATAATATGGATATTGATTATATAATCTTTTTCTCTTTCTTTTTATATTGAAAATGAGAATTTCTAAATTAATTATGTACAAACTATTTGTATAAATACTAGATCTATAATAAATATCATTATCATAAAAAATATGATCTTCCCTCAATAATAAATTTAAACACATTTAAAGATAATAATAGGATATGATTTTTTTATTAAGTGTTGAAATAAAATAAGAATTATTGAGTTCTAGTATCAACCCACCTGAAAAGGTTATTAGAGTGACCCTTACTCCATTACTAACTTACAAGTTGACTTTGCTTATATTCAATCATAAATAAGACTAAAACAGAAGATTCAATAAGTTAGCCTTTATGAACTAAAGATAGTTTTGTAGTTCCTTCTTTTATGGTTTTTATTTCCATAATAATTACAACTACCTTTATTTTCTTCATGCCTTATAAAGCATTTATGCATTTTGATTAAAACATGTATATTTCATAGAGGAACCCTCTATAACAAAATAATTTCTTATAAGTTTTATACCTTTCAGTCATACTAGCTATATCAAACAAGTTTTACAAATGCATAATTATAATATGGTTATCCATATTTTATATTATCTTTGAACTGCAAGTGATATGCTAGCCAACATCATATATACAAGTTGTTCATCATCTTCAATTTAACATTAGAATTCAATTTCAACTTTTTCATTAGTGTCCCCATCAAGGACAAGAGGAATCGAATTTTAAAGAACATATGCCTTCTTCCTTGTTTGGGAACAATTCAAATATTTGAAATTAGTCAATAAAGTTTTCACTAGTCAATAAACTGGCATTAAGTATGCTACAAAATGATATATAGCTACTCATGGTGATTTTTCAACTTATTCTTAAGAATATAACAAGTATTGGTTTCATGTGCATGTTTTATAATCAAGTTTAGATAATGTCTTTAATCATAATTGGATCTTCCAATTTTTTTTTTTTTTTGCAAATCAATATCCCTCCCTATTAATTTAAGAAATCTCTCTTAGATGTCCTAATATGCTAGTATGCCATCTAATTTATCTGACTTTGTGTGGGTCAACAAATAAAAATAAATTAAATCAGATAGATAACATAACTTGTCAATTATATCTCTATATGACACCTAAATCAGTTAGTTTACAATCTTTTTCAAACATATATCATTCGCCAAATCACTACCTTTAATATTCTATAATCTTGAATGGCTCATCCAAATCCTTTAAATATAGTAAAGTAGAACCTAATTTTATAGCATTAAACATATTCCATACATAGTAACGTCGAGAGGCTTAACAAGTTACCTATGAATGGAACTATGATTTTGTGCAAATAAAATTGAAAGGGAGCAAAACATGTTATCAAAATGTACTAAATATATTGATAATCGATTTAATATTTTAATAAGGTCTCATTCAATGGCATGATTAATATATTATAAATAACAATTATATATACACATACACCCCACCATGGCATGTCATTATAATTAGATGATTATGAAAATATCTAAACTAATTACCTTGAGTCACCAAAGGGAATTTAGTGGTCAAAACCTAGGTAATAGCTTTAACTTTTTATAATTCCTTTACGAGTACCATAGTTGTATCCTTCACTACTATTTTTTCTTCCACTTGAATTACAAATATTTTCTCCTATCTAAATTATTATATCTATAAATTTATAAGAAATCTTGAGTTACATTTGTAAAGAATTAGTTCATAAAAGAATTTTACAACATCATAAGAAAAATAGAGAAAAGGTAAGGCATGCAAGTCTTATTTAATACACAATCATTCTACCATAAGAAACATAACCACATTGGTCTTTCAATGTCAATAATCATCCATGATATATATATAAAAACACATTAATTAATATGCATAATTAAATATATTGCAAGTTTCAATTCTAATGATTGGCTTTATATGCAATTAAAAATAAAATTTCTAAATCTTAATAAAATTAAATCAAAATTAATTTGATAATTTTCTAAACTTTATTAATTCTATTTAATATATATTTTCTATAAAATCATTTTTTAAGATTTAATGAGAAAATTAATCATCTTCCAATTGTTTTTTCAAGATTTAATAAGAAAATTAATACTATTAAAACTCTTATTACTATTGTAAATTACCTAAGGATAATTTAAATAAATTGTTTTGGCTTAAATAAACTCTTTTTTTATTTTTATCTAAAAGACAATTTTTCTAAACATAGTTTAATTGAACATTTGAATTAAATCCTTTTTCAAACAAAATATTTTAAACTAAAAAAAATTAGTTAAATACTTTAATTCAATCTTAATTAAATTAGAATAAAAATTAATATACAATTAATTTAGTTTTAGATTTTATTTTAAAATATGTTGCCATAAGATTAATATTTTATTTATGAAGGGACTAAATTATAATTATGAGCCAAATATTCCCTATTGTTAATGGTTCAAAATGATAATTGCTCCTATATTTTTTCTCTCTTTCTGGCTTCACTACTCACTACATTCCAATAGTGTAAGGTGTTATCCTTCATTGTTCGTAACCACTAGTGAAAAGCAATAACCTCATGTTGGCTACTAGCAACACGAGTAATGGATGGTGTTGTCTGGGGGATACAACAATTTATTTGTCCTTGGCTATGCGTGCAACATAGCCAAGTGTGATATTAAGATTTATTATATTGTTGGCACCTATGCAAGAATTGCTTGTAAGGGAAGCTCATGGTGGTGGATTGGGCATTTAAGAATTGCTAAGACTTTGAATGTTTTAAGTGAACACTTTTATTGGCCTAAAATAAAAAGAGATGTGCAAACAATTTGTGATAGGTGCATAACATGTAGACAAGCTAAGTCTAGAGTAATGCCTTATTGATTATGCACACCTTTACTTGTTCTTAAGGAACCTTGGGTTAATGTTTCTATGGATTTTATTTTGGGTCTACAAAGGTCTAGGAAAGTAAGAGACTATATTTATTATTGTGGATAGATTTTCTAACATGATACATTTCATTACTTGTTATAAGACTAATGATGCAATAATATAACTGACTTATTTTTTAGAGAGATCATTCAGCTATATGGTGTTCCTAGGAGCATTGTGTCTGATCGAAATGTGAAGTTTTTAAGTTATTTTGGAAGGTTTTGCAACGTAACATAGGGACTAAAATTTTATATTTTATTACTTTTCATCCACAAACAATTGGCTAAAACAAAGTTTTTAGCCAAATCTTAACTCAATTGTTAAGGGCTATCATTTAAAAGAATCTTAAAAATTAGGAAGAATATTTGTCATTTATTGAATTTTCATAATCGTAATGTGTATTTTACTACTAGTTATTCACCATTTGATTTTGTTTATGGTTTTAATCCCTTAACACCATTATATTTAATTTATCTATGTGTGTATGAAAGGGTTAGACTTGATGGTACTAAAAAAGCACAAGCAATGAAGGATTTACATGTAAAGATTCAACAACAAACAAAGAGAAAAAATGAACAATATGCACACAAGTTAAAGGATGAAAATCAATGAGGTTTGAACCCGGTGATTAGGTTTGGGTGCATATAAGGAAGGGGAGGTTCCCTAAACAAAGGAGATCAAAGTTTATGATCCTTTTCAAATTAGAGAAAGGATTGATAATAATGCTACAACGTAAATCTACCAGGTGAGTACGGTTTTGTGTTATATTAAATGTTGTTAATCTTTCTTTGTTTGATGTAGGTGATGATTGGAGGTCGAATCGTTTTTAGGAGAGAAGGGAAGATGCAATCCCAACACCATAAGATTCATTGTAAGTTCTGGTTGGTCCAATTACAAGGCTTAAAGTTAAGATATTCAAAGAGACTTTCAATGGACTTCTTTAAGATACGTGATCTAAGGTGAACTTTAAGAGGATATTAAATAATTAGAAGGAAGTTATAATTAATCTGATTCATGTTCAAGAGGGACATGTTGGGTGAAGCAAGACCATTACACAAGGATGAAGAGAAGAAGATTAGATTCGATTAGTTTGACCTTTCACTATCTTTTTTTTATCATAACTAGACCTTTTGAATTTTAAGGTGATTCAAATTGCACTAAAAATAGGACTGTTATACCTTTCCATTGGTATATGACACGCCTTCTAATTTTTTAAAATGAGAGAGAACCATACATTAGAAATTGGGTTCTGTTACTGCCGAGCAGAATGCAAAAATAACTGAACTTGTCTTCTCCCTCAATTTTTCAATATTATTTCATGGTCCTCCTCCCATCACTTAATGTGTTTTTTATGTTTGATTCTATAGATTAAATGTGCAGGTTACAGGGCATGGGATTGATGTCCATTGTTATGTGTTGCAATGTAAGAGTGGGTGGGTTGAAAGGCATGGCTGTCGGGAAGACCTCGGTAGACCTTTTTTTTGAAATAAAAAATTTGAAATAACATTAAAAATACAAAAATATTTTTTTTTGTTTGATTTCGAATAGATTTTGGAGAATAACCCATAAATGGATTATGATAGTTGCCCCCTATTTACATTGCCTGCGACTAAAGTCTTGTAAGAGACTTTAGATAGTAAGCTATAAACCAAGAAATGGTTGATCCATCCAGAAATGAAAATGAAGGCTATAAAGTGCACTCAGAAGGGAACAATAAAATAGGGCTAGAAAATATATTATCTAAGAATTGGGGCCTAAATTCAACAATCAAAGGGTGAAAAGATGATGTTTGTGAAATACACAAGAAAATGATCTCATTGTAATGGGCGACCTACCTAGTTGAAGTCATAGAGATGGTAAAAGACATAAGGATGGTTTTATAGTAATGTGTGACCTTTCTAGATAAAGATGGTAAGAAACAAAAAAATAGTCTTGTTGTAATGAGTGACCTATTTAAGTGAAAAGTATTTAGATGAGGATGATCTTGTTGTAATAAGTGGTCTAGCCAAGTTAAGAATGGCGAGGATGATCTCATTGTGATGAATGACCTACTCATGTGGAAGCAAAAGATGGTGATAAAGATTTCATGGGATAAAGGATATGGCTAGAAAACATGCTATCCAGGATCTATGGTTAAGGGCTGGAAAGTGAACTTTCTGAGTTGGTGGTTGAAAGCTGGAAAACATAGTATTTGAATTGGTTGATGGCTAGAAAATACATTCAAATAAGGAGGGCAAATAGGGTGAGAAAGCACACTATTAGTGATGGTCAAGGGTAGGAAAAACACACTCAAATTAAGAGAGGCAAATAGGGCAAGAAAGTACACTATTTAAATTGAGGGTTGAGGGTTGAAAAACACACTCGAAGAGGAGGGGAAATAGGATTGGAAAGCGTACTATTTTTAATTGATGGATGAGAGCTGGGAAAAAACACTTGAAGAAGGGGGAATAAGGCTAAAAATGCACAATTTTAACTGATAGTTGAGGGCCGGAAAGTGCACTCAAATTAAGAAGGGAAAATAGGACTGAAAAATATACTATTTTAACTGATGGTTAAGGGTTGGAAAGCACACTTAGAAAAGGGAAAATTGATGATTGAGGGTTGAAAAACGCACTCTTTGAGTTAATGGTTAAAGGATGAAAAATGCACTCAAAAGTGAAAGAGGAAGATAGAGCTGAAAAGCTAATTGTCCTAATTGATGTTTGAGAGTTGGGAAAATGCACTCAATGATGAAGAAAAATAGGGTTAAAAATGCTCTATTTTTTAGGTTAAGGGTTGAAAAACGCACTTAAAGGAGAAGGAGGGATAGAGATTTAAAGAACAATATTCAAGTCAATTGAGGGCTAAAAGTGCCCTTGAATAAGGATAAGGGAGATAAGGTTGAGAACAAGCTATTTGAGTTGATGATTGATGGCTGGAAAGCATATTCGAACGAGAAAAAGGATGATAGTGCTGACAAGCACATTATTTGGGTTGAATGATGGCTAGGTAAAGCACAAAAATAAGGAAGAAGATAAGGTTGAAAACCGCTCAATCTATATAGATGAAGGGCTCATAAGCGCACTTAGAAAAGTGAAAATGATGAGGGCTCAAAAGCACACACAAAAATGATGAATAAAGGTTTGTAAATTACAATCATTTCAAAACATTTCCTAGATTCTCAATGGGCATGCAATGCATGATGACACCCAAATTCAGGAAAGAGATAAGGCTAAAAAACACGGTATCTATGTTGATGAAGGCTCACATGCGCAGTCAGGGAAGTGAAAGTGGTGAGAACTCGAAGGCACGTACAAAATGATGAAGGTTTGTAAATTACAATTTCTTCAAAATATTTTCTAGATTCTCAGTGGGAATTCAATGCATGATGCCACCTAGATTCAAAAAATAGATATGGCTAAAAAGTTCGCTCAAGTAAATGAAAAAGGTGAAAGCTCAAAGGCATACATAAAAATGATGAATGAAGGTTCATAAATTACAATCCCTTCAAAAAATTTCTTAGATTCTCAGTGGGGACATAATGCATTATGACACCCAAATTTAGGAAAGAGATAATGCTGAAAAGCGCGCTCAAGAAAATGAAAGGTGAGAGCTCAAAGGCATATATAAAAATAATGAATAAAGGTTCATAAATTACAATCCCTTCAAAACATTTCCTAAATTCTCAGTAGGGATGTAATGCATGATGATGCATGTATACTTACCTGAGAAACTTAAGTCCCTTTTTTCTTTATAGTCTTCTCTTTTTAAGGTTAGGATCTCTGGCTTTAACGGCTTCTCGCTTCTGCTTATTTAAGCTGTAACTAATGATTTTGACCACTAGAGATAACATATTTTCAACATATTCATATGCCCCCTTCTAATAAATGACCCTTAACTTTTTTCAGCATTCCTTGAAAAAAAACAATGGAGCTTGCTCCAATTGCTTTTTTAGATTTCCCCCTAATCTGGTCATACCCCATAAGTATTTTAGGATTCAAGTGTTTGTAGGAAATAAATGGTTATTTATAAAGATTGTTTTCATGTAAGAGTTTTGAAATTTCAAAGTCATTCCAAACAAGAAAAACATTTTTATGTTTGTTTAAAGCAAACTTGCTCTCGAAAGAATTCAAGTGATCTCATTGTTAGGTTTTATATTGGTTTTAATGGGAATGAAAAATGATATTTACATGTAAAAAAGGCTTTGATTGAGTCTTGTGAAGCATTTATAAGGCTTATTTTAAATGGAAAAGCATTGCCTATCGATCCATATTGTCTGTATTTTATTAGAAAAGGCTTATCAGACTTGTAACGTAGGCTTAGGTTATTAGCTATGAAAAAAATATTTAAAGGCTTGAAAGGTGTTTAAAAGCTTTGTAGACTAGCTTTCCATAACGATATAGATGTTAGCTTTCTAATGCCACTATAATCACTTCATTTTGATCTTTAGAGCTGACACTCTACACAAAACATCCAATGAAGGTCAAATCTATCAATTACCTCCTTTTTGCATATTTCATCCAAAAATACTTTCAAAACATATATCAAGGCATTTTATATACAATATGCAAAACAATAGGTAAATATGAGTTAAACTATCAAATAATATGATTGCATCAAAAGCACTACAAGTGTGAATGTTATGTCTTGCTGCACCAACATGATATTCGCAAGTGAGGTCAGGTTTGTACCGGTTAGGGTAAGGTGGCTGCAAAAATGCCTGAGGTTCAGGAGCTACTTGCCTAATGCTATAAGCTTTTGATATATCTTATTTGAGGATAATGGTAGTGAAGGTAGTTGTTTCTAGTAAGTTTTTTTAGGGAAATTTTTAGCTTCATCTTTGGCTTGAGGATTAATGTTGGCAATTTAAGAATAAGAGTTATGGTAGTTTTGAAATTGGTTTTTCCTAGTCTTATAGTCATCTTCAAAATGCACAGTCTCTTTTTTTTTTTGCCTCCAAAACCATTTTTCTTCATGGGTATAGAAATCCTACCATTTTTGGTTCCCCATCTATCTGCTCTGCCATGTCTATAGCATCCGTGAATCGTTATACCAAACTTCCCATCACATGTTTATAATAGGGCGCTCTTAGCATGTTGGGGAATAATGTCACCATCTCTTTACCCAAAAGCAGGGGATATACCTGTGCTACATGATCTCTCCATCTCTTTACCCAAAAGTAGAGAATACATCTTTACAACAAGATCTCTCCATCTTTAAGCATATTCTCTCATGCTTTCTATGTTCTTTTTTTCCAGGTTAGACAAACTTATTCTCTCAGGAGCATTGTTCATGTTGTACTTATATTGCTTGATGAAAGCATCAAATAGATCTTTCCAGCTATAAATGTTAGTGTTATCTAGTTTCACGTACTAATTTAATGTTGCCCCACTCAAACTATCTTCGAAAAAATGCATCAATAATTTTTCATCATACATTACTTCAGTCATTTTGTTACCGTATGATTTTACATGAGTGATAGGGCATTGTGTCCTAATGTATTTGATGAATTTAGGAACATAATTTTTGGTATCATAACATTTGGGACTAGACACATTTCAGCAGCTTGTACTGGGTCATATAAGTTTATCCCTTCAATGGCCTTCATCTTGGTTTCCAGCATCACCATCTTATCTTGATTGATACTCTCTGATGCTTCTATAATCGCTAGGGTTGGCGCAGTTGCTAGCATTGCTAATTGTACAAAGATTGGTTTTTGATGAGGATCGTGAACCCTTTCTCCTATCACCTTTCCAAGGTGGTTTATTGCTTGTGTTTGAGCAGTTACTACAGGTCTAGTTAAAAGACATTTGCCAGAGGTATTTCTTACTACTTGCTTAAGTAAGCTAGCAAGACAAATCATGCTAGCTTTTAGAGAATCCAATTCTTCTTGGAAAACGAGCATCATGGTATGCACGTTCTTTGTCCCCATACTTTGAAAATATTGAGTGTTATGAGCTCTTTAAGGACCTATACTTCAATTCATTGATGATATGTTATATATGGTGATGGATGCATGTGGATGCAAATATATATATACACATCGGGTGAATTTATCGGGGAGTTTGTATCCAAAGACATGTTTTAGGCCATTACATAAAGGGTAAGTTTTCTACCTGATCTCAAAAGTTTATGCAGTGCCTAGTGACTGCATTACATGAAAGTAGTATAGGGTTTTCAAGAAATGGTTAGGACATGATGTGACCGCCATTATCGAGTAAACTCCCAGCTCATTATTAGACATTTCACCAATCTGAATCCTGACTAAAAGTCATAAGGCAAACCGTTATTCCTCACCTAACTTAGAATTGGGTTTATTTGCACAACTAAAATGCATGATGACATTAATTCAAACCCAATATCATGCTTGAATTGAAAATAAAAATGCATGTTGAATCAATAAAAATGTGTTTTAGAGATAAATTAAAGAATAAACAGTTAAACAAACAAAGCTCAGTCCAACACAATGTTCCTAGTGGAGTCGCCAACAAGGCTTTGCCAAGAACAATCTGGCCCAAGACAAAAAAAAAATCATGTCTGTAGAGTGAATTAATTCACTCTTGCACTGTTCATGTATTACATGACTAGTAGAAGAGGGGTTGGCCAACGGTTATGAGAGGCTCACCTTCCACTGTCATCGGGTAGAGGAGGCCAAGGTGATTCTTCTTGTAGTGGTGGCATCAGAAATGGTGGCTTGTGGTAGCGTAAAAGAGCGTCAAAATATTGTTGATCTGTGTTGCAATAAGATGTCACTGCGTTGTCGGGGTTAGGGAAGAAGAGTTGGGTTGTTGCGGGTGCTACTAATGTTGAAGAAGGAGACTAAGTGGTGGTCAATGACAGAAAACTCACCCACTATCGAGGGGGCTGTGCTGAAGGTCTATTGCTGCGTTGCCAAAGGAAAAGTCAAACTATCATATTACAGTGTGGGGAGAGGCTGCCGGAGAAGATGGAGAGGGTTACATGTGATGGTACTATAGTGGAGAGAGAGAGTTGACGATGGGTGGTCCTTCTGGCAAGAGAAAGAGAAAACATGGAGGTTATTGGTGGTTGCTGTAATTTTCACTATGTTTGTATGTCTCTATGTATTTTTTTTGTTTGTGTTTTCTCCCCTAGTTTTTCAGTATTATTTCATGCTCCTCCCCCATCACTCTTTGCGTTTTTTCAATCTGCTTTAATACACTAAATGTGTAGGTTGCATGGCATGGGATTGATGTCTAGAGTTATGTGTTACAGTGCAGGTTGCAGGGCATGGTTGCCAGCAAGGCCTCGACAAACCTTTTTTAAAAATAAAAAATGTAAAATAACATTAAAAATATAAAAATATTATTTTTGCAACTAGAGGCAACCTTTTTTTTCTTTTTGCAACTAAAGGCTTGACCTGTCAGCCTTGTGCAATCTGTGGTCTTTTCTGGTCATGGATGAATTGATTATGTTCGTGAGTTAATGGGGTTTTTTGTCCCATCTTCTTATTGTTCATGGTAAATGCTTATCATTTTTTAATTTGATTATGCTGGCAATGATCTTATAGCCTGCAAATATGTTAGTTCTTTTGCTTTATTCATCAGTGCATGGTTGTTTATTTTGGTTTTACTTAATTTGTATAAGATCTTTATATAGATCTTCTTAAGGTTTTCAACTTGTCTAAGGGAGCCTGTTCCCTTTGTTAGAAAGTTTTTTAATTTATACGATTTTGTCTTCTTGTTGCTTTTACTAGTCTCCAACTTTGTTGCCTTGATTTATCTATCTACTTACATTTTAATAAAAAAATATTAAAATAAAATTTCCCTGACACATTATAGCTAAGTCAAAGAAGCGATGAATGGAAACCTATGGTATTATGACATCAAATAATTTATTGAACATCATAAATATCTCTAAAAAGCATCCAAAAAATATAAGAACAACAATGTTTAACCTAGATTATTACCTTGATGGAGAGATTTTGTATAAGAAATCATTTAACAAGACTTTACTTTGATGCTTGAATGAAATAAAAACAAAAACAATATCAAAGAAGTCCATGAAGTAATGTGTGTTACCTATTCTAGCTAACACATGACAACTAAACAAATATAAATGACTAGATATTTATGGATGAAAATGGAAAGAGATTGCATAAAATACGTTAGAATATGTCACACTTGCTAAATGTACAGCAATAACATAAATGCTCTGTTTATACCTTTGTTCAATCTAACACCTTTATGACTATTCATAATATGGTGAAAATATGTGATTGGACCCATTAACCTAAAGGCAGGTAATAGACATCGATTTGTTTTGGCAGCCATTATGTATTTCACAAAATAGGTGGAAGCTAGATCATATGCTCACATCACTCAAAGGGATGTAAAGAGATTCATTGAATGAGATTTGGTTTGCTAGTATGGATCACTCAAAAGAATAATAATTGATAATGCTCAAAACTTCAGCAAAGAGATAATAGTGAAGCTTTACATAAAATGAAAAATTAAACATTTAAATTCATCTTCATACAGGCCGAAGATGAATGGAAGTTGCAAATTAAAATATCAAAAGGATCACCTAGAAAATAGTAGTCACTTATAAGGATTGGTATCATATGTTACCATTCGCTCTTCACATATATCACACCATAGTTAAAACATTAAAGGAAGCTACCTCATATTCATTGGTATATAGAATGGAGGCAGTAATACCTTTGAAATTAGAAATCCTTTCATCAATATTACTAATAGGCTTTAGACTGGAAGAGGCCAAATAGGAAGAAGATAGATATAAGCAGTTGAATTTTATCAGCAATAAGATAATGACTGCAATATGCCACCACCAACTTTGTCAAGAGAGGATGGCTAAGACATATAACAAGAAAGTGAGGTATAAAATGTTCTGAAGAGGAGAATTAGTGTTGAAGAAGATCTTATCCTTGCCTAGTAAAGATCAAAAAACATGGGCGCCTATTTTTAAAGGGCCTTATATAGTGAAGAAAGCTTTCTCTAAAGGAGTTTTATTACTTATGAGAATGGACAAAGATGACTTTCCTAAACTCGTGAATTCAGACTCTATAAAGAAATATTATGCATAATATACTCATGTCCATTTCAAATTAATAAAGTATAGTTATCGATTTTGATTACCTCTTATATATTTTTTAAGATAATCTCCAAAAGGCTTAATAGGAAATAAATCTTTTCAAAACAAGCATTCTAAAAAGATTTGACTGATGTCTAATGATTGCAAGAAAGAATTAATAGTATGTCAAAGAATAATGCTTCCCTAGATTTTCACCCTAAAGAAAAAAAATATTCCTCCACAAAGAACATCATAATTATGCAACCCTATTCAGTTAGAATCAAATGATAATGTCCCATACTCACTATCAATTGTCTTAATACCTCATCCCTCGTCAGCTTTTATTATGTGTTCAAGAGAAAGCTAATCGGGTTGGCATCTTTAAGCAATTAAATATGGAGTTACCAACCTTTAAACAAGCAAGAAAAGGTCTGATAAAAGGGTATGCATCTCTCTTAATGAACCTAAGTCGTCTTAGACAATAATGATATCGAAGTTGCTTTAACGAAGTCATGAAAGAGAGATCTTACTAAGGGTTAAAAAGCATTCCCTCATGATTAAAGGGCCTTTAATATTTTCCCAGATTTTTATCAAGTGTTAAAAATCATTCCCTCAAGATCCCAAGTTTGCTACAAAACCATATGAACCCTGAACTAGAAAATTTAGGTAAAATTAGCAAGGTTTCAATTTGATAGAACCCTAGCAAACTCATCTTGAAACCTTAGTTTGTCTTATAAGAAGAAAGTGATCAACAAGAGTGAAGAGCAAAGGAGAAGGAAACAAAGGAATCCAAAAATAATGATTATGAAGAAGAAGTCATCTAATCCACCAGATTTGCAAAGCAAAGAAAATATACCTTCAAGATCATTAATATTTTCCCAGATTTTTATCAAGTGTTAAAAATCATTCCCTCAAGATCCTAAGTTTGCTACAAAACCATTTGAACCCTAAACTATAAAATTTAGGTAAAACTAGCAAGGTTTCAATTTGATAGAACCCTAGCAAACTCATCTTGAACCCTTAGTTTGGCTTATAAGAAGAAAGTGATCAACAAGAGTGAAGAGAAAAGGAGAAGGAAACAAATGAATCCAAAATTAGTGATTATGAAGAAGTCATCTAATCCACTAGATTTGCAAAGCAAAGAAGGCATACCTTCTAAAACCATTAAAGGTGGAGTCCATGTGGCCAAACTAACAACTTCAGTTCATTGTTTAATGAAAGACTTAGTTATAGTATGTTATATTTCCTTAGTTTAAATTTTAGTGCCTTGTTAGAATATTGATTTGGTTAAATAATTTTTATATTTTATTAGTGCATATTGATGACCTTTTGAGTTTTGTCAACTTTTAGAAAGTTGTTAAATGTTAGTTTCTAGGCTTTAATTTGGTTAAGTGTGATTCATGTTATAGTTAGTAATGTGATTTGAAAGGATGAATTATGATTTGTTTTATTCTTTCCATTCATGTTGTTATAGTGAGGTTAAGAAATGATAACATGGTTTGATGAAACTCAAAAGTGTTAGTTTAGAGGTTAAACGGGCATTTTCTGGGTTATACATAGTGGTATAAATTTTTGCATTTTGTTGGCAATTTTGGTAGTATTCTTGGTGTTCACCAAAGAACATTTGTTTAGGTGTTAATTTTAGCTTATGTTTTGGTTTGTTTTTGGTGCAATCATATTTACAAATTATTATTAGCAGATAATCTAGTTTTGTTTTCCATTAATAACAATGTCTTAAAGATTTCAATCTCAGGGTTTTGAAATAAAGTCGAACCCATTGCTACTAAATTTTGAAGTTTGCATGAAAATAAAAGTAAATAGACCATTGATTATTGATGTATGTTTGATTTTGAACATGATATCTCTCTTTGCTTGAAAATTGGTTTGAATTAACTTTTATGCTTCTAGGATTGTAGATGAATGTTCTTCATGTTCTTCATTTTGTTTGTGATTGATTTGTTTTGAAAAAAAAATTAAGTTTTGTGTTTTTTTTTAGTTTAATTTGCTTGGTTTTTATTTGATTTTTTGGTATATTTTCAACTTAATCCTACCAAGTCAACTCAATAAGGGTCAACTTGGTTAGGTCAATCGGTCGAGTCAACCCAATCAAGTTAACCCAGTGATAAGGGCCTATTTGTTTGTTATTTTATTTTGTGTTGAGTTTTTTGGACTGAAAGATGTGTTTGGCAAACACTCTTTAATGTCTACTTAGATGATTTTGTCTAGAGTAAAAATGGTTTTTGCCAAATATGATCTTTCAAAATTATATATAGAAAAATATTTATGTGTTGCATACCACCAAATATATTAAAAATAAATGCATTTTAATCAAAATATTTATGCTTTTATGGGGTTTTTGCATACATCCTTGAACTTTAATAATGACTTTTTTAAATTCGTAGGAATTTGGTCATCATTTCAAAAAAAAAACAAAATCAACCAATTTCCCTTTTATTTATGAGAATAAAAGGTAAACATTCTAATGAAATATTAGACCTATAATTAGGATTGTATTTAAAATATCAGTGATTAACTTAAAAATTGTTAGAGTTATTTTAATATTCACCTGTTTTAATTTGGAGTATATTATCATCGTAGACAAGTTCCTTACCTAGTATAGGTAAAGTCTATCAGAACAGTTACATGGATTTACCAAAATAAATTTTGTTTGGGTAGCAAATGCAAAATATACTAAATTTTCTCATATGATTAAATTGCAGGCCAAAACATCCCCTAGGAAATCACCAAAATCCTAAATAATATTAGTACCTCATAAAAAATAGCATGCCTTAGAATGTATTAGAGGCGATAATACATTTCCTAACCGCAACTAGTCCTTACACTTCGATACTCTAAAAATGACAAGAATATTTGAGTTTCCTCGCAACCCTAACCAAATAATTAGGTGATGACTTATAAAACCCAAATACTATCGCGAGAAGCTTGCGACAAAACTAGCTAATTTTATGCAATTAAACCCTTGCCCAAGATCAAATGAGATGCCTAAAGTCTAATGCTTTTATGAAATAACCTTTGGTTTCCCATTTGCTCAAATTAGCCTCTAATTAAGTATTAAACTTCGATTTTATTTCAAATTATTCCTTGTAGAAGCTTTATATAACCCCTAATGTTGCGTGACTTTTGCAAAAAGGTCTTTCTATTTTTTTATTTGTCCCCTAATTAACCTTTATACTTTTAATTTATTACAATTTCACCCTTTATTTCACCAATTTAGCCTTCCCAAAGTTTCAAATGTATCATTGATCCTTCAATATTTGCAAATTGATTTAAATTAAGCCTCCAAACTTATTTTTTTTCTTCAATTAAGCTTTCTTTTTTCCCTTATAATTTGAGGCAATTTCATAATTTTCAATTTTTTATAGGAAAAATTCAAAAATATGCTTTTGATGTAAGTCAGCCATTAATGTCCTTTTCATAATTTAATTTAATTTTTTTTGCATTTAACTTAATATTTTTTTCAAAAAAAACAAAATACAAAAAATGAAAATTTAAAAAAATGAAAATTTAGAATAAAATGAACTCATGGACTAAACTACAATACTAGAAGAATGTTCACAGAAAAGAAAAAAAAACAATAAGGGTATTCTTAAAACATTTCTTGAATAGGGATAAAAGACCATCAAAAAACATCAAAATAAAGAGAGAAGAGAAGTTGTTACAGGAATAAATCCCAATGTTTCATATCATGAATATAACTAATCGGTACAATATTTTATTTAACAAAAATATATATAATCAAAACCATATTCTATTTCATGAATGTATTTAATCAACTAATTCATTTCATTAATAATAATCATTATTAATAATTAACCTGCAGAATCCTATTGATATTTAGTTTCACAAAAAAAATCAATTTAATTGATAATTATCTACTAATTAAGGAATCCTATTCAAATTTAAATATACTATAACTAATATTTTTCATCTATAAATATCATATCTATTGAGAATAAAAAAAAGATAACTCAATTGCTTTCATTTGAGAATAAAAGTATTATTTAAAATTGAACTAAAAAGGCATAAAAATGGTAAAGCTTGGGATAAATTAAGAATAATATAATAGAATTTATGGTGTAAATGAAATAATAAAATGAATGGAATAAATACAAAAATAAGAATTAAGGTAAAAATAAAGAAAAAAACAAAGTTTATGGATGAATATCAGCATTTATTTCAAAACAAAGAAATAGTCTACCTATTTTAAGAAATAGATAGATATACCTTTTTTTTTTTATCAAATGTAAGTATGTATAAAAGATCAAAGAAAAAAACAAACCGCGAACAGCAAAGTCAAAGAACCTACAGAGAAAAAACAACTCTAGGGAACACACTCCCTAGGAGCAAACTAAGGAGAAGCCAAAACAAGAAGCATAGTAACTGCCCACAATCCAACAAAGAAGCTAGCAGGCTAAGATACAAACAGAAAGCAAAAACTAAAAGAAATACAAAAGTTATATGAAGAAACAACAAGATCTCACAGTCTATGAAGAGGCCAGTAGCACACAAGGAAGCTCTTAGCAACAGACTAGCCACCAATAGCCACCACGAAGAAGGAAAACAAATAGCCATGACAACAAAAAGCGCAACTTACAACCAACCACATCAAGCAGCAAAGCAGCCAACAACTATGAACAAAGAAATGACCACACATCAACCCAACAAAACAACCCAGCAAATCAAGCAAAGAAGCAGCCAGCAACCCACACCACTCTATTAAGACCGGTCCATACATTAGCCAACATCAATGGAGAAGTGATCTCTTTCATGAAAGTGAAAAACTGTAAAGAACAGAACCTGGAATCTTCGAAAGACTACCTCCACCGAGGATGAAGAAGAATCAAACAGTCTTTTATTACACTCTTCCCAGATGAGATAAATCGAGATGGCAAGAGAAGCTCTTCGCATTCTAGAAACCATCCTTTTCCGATTTGAGAAAAGGCCCCTAAAAGCACTAGGCAGGGAGCTCATCTGATGATGGATATGCAGCCACCGAACAATGTTTTCCCACAAGTTTGAAGTCTAGGGACATTTGAAGAATATGACTCTACGACTCTTGGTCCTGACTACAAAACACATAGCTAGTGTCAGTAGGAATGAAGTGCTGGTGATCTTTAGTTCTGAGATACCTAACACTGCAATCCACAGCACAAAACAGTGTTTAGACAAAGACCATGGCTCCCACACCACCCTATCCCAGTAGATCATACGGCCCTTCACGCGAAAGTGCTCATAAGCATTAGCCAAGAAACAACCTGTACCAGCAGACCAAGAGGTCATAGTAGTAACTACAGATGAGCTACTCCCACAATCTTGGACAAGTTGATCTTTCAAGGAAACAAGTGTTTTCCATAGCGGAGATGAAGCTTTTTTAGCTTGGGCATCCCAAATCAAAAGAGACAGAAGATAGAAGTTATCACACCCCATCGCGAGATCGCGGCGTCGCGGCGACCCTCCCCGTGAGGGGGGAAATCAATGTGGGGGGTCTTATCTTTATTTTTATGGAAAATGGAGTCGCCACCTAGTATTACGGTTGCTAGGAAACCTAAAACTGGTCTTTCAGAGATTCTAAGGCAAGGGACTGGTTACGTAAAGGGAAGGTTTTAGCACCCCTAATATGCCCTACCTAAAGTAAGTTGTTTGACGTTTTGGTTTGCTTATGATTTGTTATGGTTTTGATCTTTCAAAGAATATATTGGTTAAATGGTGATGGTGTATTATCCCCGCCGTATATTTTAGATATTAATCTTTTAGGATTTATTTATCCAAACATCAATAGTGAATAATAGCAAATTATCCCCGTCGAATATTTTGGATATTGACCCTTTAGGATTTATTTATCTAACCACCAACAGTGAATAATAGCAAATTATCCCCACCAAATATTTTGGATATTGACCCTTTAGGATTTATTTATCCGAACACCAACAGTGAATAACAACAAATTATTCTCGTTGAATATTTTGGATATTGACCCCTTAGGATTTATTTATCTAAATATCAACACTGAATAATATGAATAACCAAAAATAAGATTTTGATATTTTTGGAATATTAGCCAATACCCTTTGGATTTTTACAAATATGTTGTAAAATCCAAGAATGCAAGAAATGATTTTTTTTTATGAAATCCATGCTAAAACACATTTTCTCAAACCTCGAGATAATATATATTTTGAAAGAAAATAATTTTTTAAAATATGCTAGTGTATTGGCCGTATGCATAAAACCACATTTTTGTTCAAAAAAAATATTTTTTTTCTCAAAAAAAATATTTTTTTTATTTGTAAATTTTCTATTTTTTTATATTTTTTTGTGGTGGGCTAGCTGTCAACCCACCTAAATTCGGGTTGGGCTGGGCTGTCAGCACTAGCCCACCATAAGTTGGGCTTCCAGCCCAAATTTCTTAAGGGGGTCAGGCCAGGCACAAAGCCCAGCCTGACCAGCCCATTGTCCACGTGCAGGATAGTGGGCGGGGGAGTGAATTAAATCACTCCCCCCGCATGCAAATATTTAAGACGATGAACAATGATTTTTGGAGTTGGATGAATGGCTTAACTGTTAACACCTTTGGGTAGAGGAGCTCGAGGTGGTTCTTCTAGTCATGGTGGCGTTAAAAATGGTGGCCTGTGGTGGCCGGAGTGGGCGTCAGAAGGTGACCAGTCACGTTGCAAGCAGCCACTACTACCTCTGTTTCCTTTGCCTGAGATGATGATTGGGTCGCCGGGTTTGAGGTGGCGATGCTGGTGACGATGTGGTGGTGCGATGTGGTCGGAGTTGGTGGCCGGAGTTGCTTAACCGAGAGGGAAAGAGAGAGATGGCTGCTGGTTTTTTAGAGAGAGAGCTGCTGCGAAGGGGAGAGAGAAGGCTCACAGTGGCTGCCGCAGCTGGTTATGCCGAGGGTTGGTGGGTGAAGAGAAAGAGAGAGACACCGGGGAGAAAAGAGATGAAGAGGTGAAAGGGCTGTTGACCGAGGTGAAGGAGATGAAGAGTGATCATCTGGCTTTCTTATGCAATTTTTCACTCTATATCGTCTGTCATTTTCTTACCTTTTTTTACATGAAGTTTTCTACTCCTCCCCTGTTCTCTCTTCGTAAATTCTTCTGTATATTTTCCCTCTCTCTCTCTCTCTCTCTCTATATATATATATATATATGAATTACTTCGTTCTTCTATCTTTGTTTTTTTTTTCAAATTCCCCCTCCCTTTGCTACGTGCAAAAGAAACCTCTTTTATAGGCGCAGGAGGTAACCGTTGACCAACAGTTACCTCCTACTGCAGCATGCCTGAAAGTAATGGTTGCCGGTGGCGTGTAGGTGGTTTGCGGCGGAAGTGTGTGCTGTGACAATTTTGGGAAGGTAAAATTGTGATTTGGTCCTTCATTTCGCATAATTAGCTTTTAAAAAATTCAAATCGTTCTCCGAAAATCCTAATCTCATCAATTGAACCCGAATTAAATTCAGAAGCTTGATTTCTCATCGACTAAACCCTTAATAAAATGAATTTAATCAATTTAAAGTATAATTAAGCCATCGCGCTTAATTAAATCCCTTAATTGGACCATAAATTAATTCTCAAATATTATTAAACTTTTAAATTGGTCAACGATTAAATCGAATTGGCCCATAAAAATATAATTATATCTTTCAACTTAATTTTTACGCAGATTTATCCGATGATAAATTACGTTAGCTTCGAATCTGCATTTTCCTTCGTTTCTGGGCACAAAAGAGGTATGATCGAGATCTCGAAAACATCCTTGATTTTTTCTACCAACACCAACCCCTTTTATTTTATTTTTTATTAGTTTTGGGTAGATTTAGAGAATAACCCAAAATTGGATAATGACAAAAGTGATAAATCCATTTAATCCAAAAAGAATTAGTCTTCAAATGGATATTCCAAAGATGCTTCACCAGAAAACTTTTATTACGGGTTTTGATGTCAAAAGGGTCTAACCCACCTTCCTGCTTGGGGAGACATACTTAATAAAAGGTCAAATCATTTTCCATGATAGCGAGAGTGTTTTTGCAACAAGAGAAAAACACATTTTCATTATTTTCTTCTCCTTTTCACCTTGAAGGGCTTGAGAGTATGGTTTAGGAGTACAAGGAGAGGATTTGGAAAGATAAAAACACATATATATTATAAACATCAAAAGATAAAAAAAAAAAAGAAAAAAAAAGGGAAGATTGAGTTAAAAGGAAAAACTGAAAAAGAAGAGGAAAAAAATAGAAGCATTGTGGATTTTTGAAATACATTATATAATTAGGTCAGATGTTTGGAACCCTTCCATATCAATTTGAGAATGAGTTATTTGATTTTGAGGGAAAAAAAATAGTAAAAATTGAATTAGGGTTTTTGGGATAAAATTAGGGAAAAAGAATATTTTTTTGAAATTGATTGTAGGATCTTTGTACGTTGTTGTGGGAGTGGAATCATGGAAGAATGATGAAGAAAATTGGTAAGTAATAAATCCTATAATGCCCATCCATGTAGAGAATTAAATGGAAAAAAATGTATTGATGATATTGTTCATTAGTTGTGTTATAAATGTGTGTATGATCATGTGAATATTCATTTTGATTGAGTTGAATTGATGAAATGATGAAATAATGAATTACTGCGCAATTTTAGAAAACTTGTAAATTGTATTGAATTCATGTTCATAAGATGAGAAAAAACTTTTATGAATTAAGGGAGGATATTGTAAGAAAGAGTTAGATATTGAATAATTATATGAAAATCATAATTGTATCAAGTTGAAAAAAATGAATTTTGTTATGGATGAGTTATATTAGATTTTATAATGCATAAGAAGCATCTTTAGATGCAATAATAATTAATTTTAAGAACCTATAAATATAAGGGAGGAGGTAGACATAGTCATATTGCAGGTAAGTATTTAGTATCTTGTAGAGATTTTTCTTTAAAAGTTTTCATAACTTTTATGTTTAAATTAGTTGATATATAAAAAAATATGGTTAGTGATATTATTAGTAGACATAAAAGAAAACATATACATGATATAAAGATTGATTGACATGGTTAAGGAATATTAAGTTGATTGGCAATCAACATGGGTTGACTAGATTATTGGCTTTTAAATGGGAACGTTGAGATAATTGGTAATTAAGTTAGACTGATTGGATTATTGGCTTTCTAATAGGAATACAAGATTAATTGGCAACCAAGGTGAGTTTATTGAATTAATGGTTTCATAATGGGAATACAAGATTGTTTGGCAACCAAGATGGGTTAACTAAATTGTTAGCTTATGAAAGGGCAGCCAAGATGGGTTGATTAGATAAATAGCTTCTAAATAAAAAATTTTGCATTGATTAGCAACCAAAATGGGCTAACCAGATTAAGGGCTTCAAAATAGGAATGCTAAATTGATTTGCAACCAAGATGGGTTGATCAAATTGATTGGTATTCATTAAGAAATCCTAGATTATTCACTTTCATATGTGAATTTTGGATTTATTGAAAACTAAGAAGGATATGTTGAATTAATGTATAATGAAGTTAGAGTATTGGAGTGTTGGTTTTAATATGATTAACAATACAAATTTTGAAGAATTTATGTAAAGAGAAATTTGGATGATTATATAAAATGAATAAAATATTGTCTAGATGAAAGATTGATTTTCTTAAATGTTAAATGAGATATTAACTTGTGACTTAGTAAATATTATTGATTTTGTTACACGTAACTTACAAGTTTATCAGGGAAAATTATTAGTTGTTTCTTTTGAGTAGATTTAAAGAATCATGGATTATCAAGTTGTATTATCAAACTTATGGATTAAACTTTTGGATGCTCTATTTTAAAATATAATTTACATATCCTAACATCAAACTAACAATTATCATCGATTAATTAAAATAATATGATATATTTGTTATTTAAAGCCTAAAAAGGCCAAGGTATTATTATATTTGTCATTGTCATTTGCTAGTAACTACACACTTAATAATATGTTTGTTGATGTGAAGTTTATTATAAATATGTTGATGTTTAAATTATCACAAGGGATGTGAAATTTATAAATATCTTAGTGACATGAATTGATGAAAATGAATTATGAAATAATAGATATGATGAGATGAAATCTAGGATTATTTTATCAAAAATAGAGTGATGAGTTTATGGTGTTAATGAATATAAAATGTTATTATATGTGATATGGTTTTAATGTTGACACTACAAATATCCCAAATACAAAAGAGATCTTGCAAATAAATTTAGTAAAAATATTGTTAAATTATAAAAATTTACATGTAATACTCAAGCTAAAAAATTATTAAAATTGATAATGTAAGATTCTGATTTAACCAATTCATTGACCGAGTTCCCGAGACAACCTTAATGATCATTTAGAGTTTTTAAAACAATTGACACTATTTTCAAATTACAACAAAGAAATTTATACTAAAATGTTGGGGTTATTACAAAAAAAAAAAAAAATTGTAGTTCTATAGATTTTGTTGTTGTAATAGTAATTTATATGATTGCAACATTCTAATAACATAATGTATTAATTAAATTATATTTGTATTTTAGTTTTTAGCCTTGCTACTTTGCTTTTTTTTTTTAATATTTTACTTGAGAAGAAACTTGGAAGGGATGTTTGAAAATATATTAGTTGCTTTCTAAATTATTTTTTATTTAAAAATATATAAAAATAATATTTTTATTTTTAAAAATTATTTTTAACATGAAATAATCTAAAAAATTATTTTTAAAAATAAAAAAATAAACTTCACAAAAGAAAAAATATTTTCGCAAAAGAAAACAATACCCTCGTTACCCGTTGACCCCTAGAATTCCAATGGCGGCCCCTACGCCGTTGGCCTTGCTTATTAGCCGCTCTTCGAAAAATTTGTATTGAAAAGCCAGCACACACTAGCTCACAGGTAAAAATACCAACCAACACAAGCGAGAAAAAGAGAGAGAGAGAGAGCAGAGTAGATAAGAAGCAAAAACAGAAAAGGCTGCTGCTCCACTCTTAAGAATCGGAGAGGAGAAGAGAAGAGAGAGTGTGCTAAGCTCTATCTGGAAAGCAAAGCTCCCCCACCCACCCTTTCTTTTAACATGAAAGAGCTGTTCTTGTATTATTACTGGCTCATTAAGCTACTTCCCATCTCTTTCTTGGCATTCGTTTTTCTGATAAAGATTGTAGTCTTGCTTTGGTGTAGACCCCGAAGAATTGAACACCATTTTTCCAAGCAAGGAATCAGAGGACCCCCTTATCGTTTCTTCATTGGCAACGTGAAGGAGATTGTGGAAATGATGTTAAAGGCCTCTTCTCAACCTATGCCTTTCTCTCACAACATACTCCCTCGAGTTCTCTCTTTTTACCATCACTGGAAGAAAATATACGGTACAGTATATATATTCGTTCCTTTACTTTTTCGATCATTGCTTCCACATTTTAAAATGAATGGTTTTGATTAATTCTTCCTCTTCGATCTTTCGTGTTCTTGATCGATGATGAGCCAAAATGTCCTGTTTTGTTTTCTGGCTTCTTGTGACTGTGTTTGGTGACACAAATGCACGGTTGTTTCAGAACCATAACTCGTTGTGTAGTGAAACAACGTGGTTTTTCAACCTTCTCTTTGTAAAAACCACATACTCGTAAGAGTTCACCTTGAAAATATCACAAAAGCTATTGGTGATGCTGGGTGCTTCTGCTATGATGTGTTTCTTTTAGCTTGGCTTGTGATCCATCCTCCAAATTTTGTGACTTTTAAAAGGCTAGCTTTTTACCCCTTAGTTCAGGTACTTCTTTTAACAACTTTTCAGCATTTTTCTGTGCTTGGATGCTTGATGTTGAACTTCTAGTTTTGGACTGTTGCCCATCTTGGTTTCTTTTCCTTTTCCCTTTTTTTTTCCCCTTTCTTTTTCTTGCAACTTCCTCTTTCTAGAGTCTTAAACCAGATCATTACATACATTAGTAATTAATTAGTTTAAAGTAACTTCCTTTTCTTCGTGACTCTTCTGTTTTATTGGGAACTTGTTCACTGATAATGAAGCTGTTGGTGTTAGTAATCAGAATAGTTGCAGTTGTCTTCTTGCTTTTGATCTCTTTCTTGTAGGGTCTACACTATCCATGCTCTCTGAATTAATGGTGGTCATGTTCCCATCTTATTTCTTTTTGCAAAATTGCTAAATGACTGTATATATCCAAGTTCCTGATTGCTGCAAACACTTCCTCTCGCTCTACTTCTTCCATTTTACAACTCGATTATATATTTTGTGTTACAATCTCCCTACTTACGTGAGTAGCAGAACTTGAATTGATATGGCCCGGTGTTTATTGCAGGAGCAACGTTTCTTGTGTGGTTTGGACCCACGGTTCGACTCACCGTCTCTGACCCAGATCTCATCCGAGAAATTTTTACATCCAAGTCGGAATTGTATGAGAAGGTTGAGGCTCACCCTCTTGTTAAACAGCTTGAAGGTGATGGACTCCTAAGCCTGAAAGGAGAAAAATGGGCTCGCCATAGGAAAATTATAACACCTACATTCCACATGGAAAATCTCAAAGTAAGTTTAAAATTACTTGGATGTATACCCGAAAGTATGGGCTCTGGGGCAAAAAAAAAACAAAAAACAGAGAGAGAGAGAGAGAGCGAGAGTATAAGAGTGTACTTAAATTCTTTTATGTCCATGTAGTTGCTAGTACCTGTGGTGGCGAAGAGCGCAATCGATATGGTGGAGAAATGGTCGGCGATGACAAATTCTGACGAGGTAGAAATTGAAGTTTGTGAATGGTTCCAAACCCTAACAGAAGATGTCATTACCCGAACAGTATTTGGTAGCAGCTACGAAGATGGAAAGGCCATTTTTCAATTACAAGCACAACAAATGGTCCTCGCTGCCGTGGCATTCCGACGAGTTCTAATCCCTGGATATAGGTAATTCATTAAAGTATATATTTTTTATTTATGTCTGTGTGTGTCTGTGTGTGTGGACTATAGAAAATACATTTTTTTTTTCAGGTTCTTTCCAACAAAAAGAAACATTAATTCGTGGAAATTGGACAAAGAAATCAAGAAATCACTGATGAAGCTCATTGAGAGGAGGAAGGAGAAATCGAGCATTAACAGAACGCATCAGGATGGCTGTCCTAAGGATTTGTTGGGACTGATGATTCAAGCCTCCAATTCATCTACTGATGTCACCGTACATGACATTGTTGAAGAGTGCAAGAGCTTTTTTTTTGCGGGCCAACACACCACATCCAATTTGCTGACGTGGACAACTGTGCTACTAGCGATGCATCCACAGTGGCAGGCTCAAGCACGTGAGGAGGTTTTGAGGGTGTGTGGGTCACGTGACGTACCCACCAAAGACCATGTTGCAAAGCTTAAGACGGTAAAGCCCCCCTCCATGACTCGTGACAAAATTCCTTGTTTTGTCTCTCCTTCATCGTTGCTTGTTTCCCTTTGCTCATCGCATGTTTCCCCTGAGAAAAAGAAGAGGAAAAAAAAATCTTCCTTTCTTTCGCTTTACTGCTTTCTTTTTTTGTTTTGTTTTTTCTGCTCGTTTTTGGTTTTTGTTTTTTCCTGCGTTCCTTTATCCTGCCTGCACACAGAACAGGGAGTGAAGAACCGGTGAGTAGTGGTGGCATTTTCGTCATTTCAGCTATGTACTAAATCTTGCTATGGTGTGCAGCTGACCATGATTTTAAATGAATCCTTACGGCTGTACCCACCAACAATCGCCACGATCAGACGGTCCAGAGCTGATGTAGAGCTCGGGGGCTACAAGGTCCCAAGTGGGACCGAGCTTTTGATACCGATCCTGGCCCTTCATCATGATCAGTCCATATGGGGCAATGATGCGAACGAATTCAATCCCGGTCGCTTCTCTGGAGGTGTGGCCCGCGCTGCTAAGCATCACGTGGCGTTCATTCCATTCGGGCTAGGAGTCCGTACCTGCATTGGCCAAAATCTAGCCATCTTGCAAGCCAAATTAACGCTCGCTATACTACTGCAACGATTCTCTTTTAGATTGGCCCCTAGCTATCAGCATGCACCCACAGTCCTCATGCTCCTTCACCCCCAATACGGTGCACCCATCATCTTCCGACACCTGTCCAGCCCATGAACAATCATCGAACGCTCAAATCAAGGCTCAGGGATCAGCGCCAATTTCCCGTCCTGCCCTTTCAGTATTGCTGCCTAGCTACATGCAGGTGAAATTTGATGGGTTACGCAAGCAATTGCATCCCTTGGAAGCTGATACAGTACTAACCCACCTTGGCCATGGTTTTTCTTACCAAATACATTTTACCCTGGCGTACGTGTAGACCAGTGGCTCTACACAAGTGTTCACCAGGGTCTGATCTTAGTAGATTCAATCAGCCTAGCTAGGGCTTGTCATGTATAGGGCTAACAACTAGGTAGCTCGCTCTCTCCTCTTTCACTTTTATTTGTCTTCTCTCTCATGCATCCAATCTACATCTCCCAAACCTCTACAGTTTTGTAACCTTATGCTTATCTATCGTTTATTACTGCTGATCAAGACACCTCTCCTCTCTCTCTCTCTCTCTCTCTCACACACACACAACACACACACTCACACACAACACACACACTCACACTCTTCTAGCATGTCGGGAGAAATGTGTCCAGTCATAAACCACATAAATATATAAGAATCGGGAACAGTGCTTCTGGTAAATTCGTCTCAAGGGAACCAAATTAATGGATCGAGAATCTAAAGTTGTCTTGAAAGCAGGAATCGGTAAGATGTGGATAAAAGAGAAAAACAAGGGGAAGAAGATTGGTTTTTTTATTAGCATAATGAACTCTAGAAATTGTAGATTAGCATTTTGTTGCTCGAGGGATTCAAGATGACCTAGGTTACCTTTATTTATGAACTTGCATTGGAATTGGGTATCAAAGCCAATCAAATCATGGTTACCCGACCATTTTATTGGAGTTTTTCATAGCAATCCACTCACCAATGCATGCATTCTTGTGAAAAATAATTAATTAAAAAGACTTTATATTTCGTGAGTATCTAGCTCTTGATTTCATGACGAATATTCAACTACTATTTGGTTAATTATTGGTCACCGGTTAAGTTTCGTGAAGCCCCGTCTAACCCTCTCGGCTTCTAGGTTGCTTATACTTCATGTTCGTGTTTATAGATAGGGCATTCATCACTCAAGTTATATATCCATCCATAACTTTCCTGCAGCCCTACAACCTGCTATATATATATATATATATCATATAATCAAGTTGCACCTACTTATATACTAATTGAATATATAATTACATATATATAGATAGAGAGAGAGAGAGAGAGAGAGAGAGAGAGAGAGAGAGAGAGAGATACACACACTCACACACACCAAAAGATATGCAATATCATTAATTTGTAATTAGTGTGAACTGGTTGATTTGCTGGATTTAGTCTGTCCTCGAATCCCATGGCAAATAGCATGACCGGTGATAATAAAATGCAGCTTGCAAAAATAATATTTCAGAGCCGCATTTAAAATTAGTATATTATCCCATAGAAGAATTATAATCCCTCTTGGTGTCCAAACATTCTTTAATTAAATAGATCCAATGAGTTTTTTTCTAGAATTAATACCATGGGGAAGTTTCCTTTCCGTTTCCAAGGTGGGGAGGCTTTACTCCTTTATTATTATTATTATTTTTTTTCGAAGAAAGAACAAGGGGGGCATCTAGATTGGAGGGTTTATAAGTTAGTGTAACAAAATATTATTATTATTATTATTGGCGAAAATATATATAGTGTTACTACAAAGATGTAAAGCAAAGGACAGTCACAGCACTCAAGGCATGAAATGTAGTTTTAAAACAAAGGTGACTGTGAGATCCAGCATGCAAACGAACTTCTTCTTGTTCGTAGTGAGAAGAAAGATTTGAGGCAGCAACCTTCCTTTTTGTATTCTTTTTTTGGGATCTTCTAATGGAGTTTAGGTTAACTCTGATCAAGCGGGGTGATGGTCCCCCGGAAGCATGTGGTTGGCGGGATCTTCCCAGTCGTCTCTTCTATTTTGGTGTGTGATTTTTTCTGCTTTTGTTAAAGGAATCAAAGCATGCCCTGAACCATGTGATCTTATACTCACCTTTTGGACCCGGAATTCAATTCATTTATCTCTCTTCTTCCAAATTACCACATTAATATTACACACACACACAAAAACACACACACACACACACACACACACATATATATATATATATACATGTATATATTACAGACTGTTTATTCTTCCTTGTCATGATGTTTATCTGGAATGCCGTGTTGCTATGGGCCATGCTGTTCATTAAGTAATGGGGGAGGGGAAATCAATGTTACCCTCCTCCAATATTTATTTGTTTTTTCATTTTCATATTGAGTTTTATTGTTGAATAAAGTTTTTATATGTAACGTTAATATGGTTTTTGAAAAATATCACAAAATTAAGTTAATGCCCGGTTGTCTAATTATTGAAAAAAAATTAAGAAAATAACAAAGTAATTAAACTTAATAGAGTTCATGTGATCCAAGTTAACATCAATTGATTCATGTTGATTTAATACGTTGTCATTTCAATATGTTTAAAAGAATAATATCTTCTTGAAAATATTTTTAAAATCAAACTATATTTTTAATTACATGTCAAGCCGTCATTTCAGAGCAATTTTCATGGAATTTAATTCGAAATTAAAAGCTTTTGAGAGATTTTAGATTGGATCCTTTGAGTTAGGTTTAATGATATTAGATGTAAAAATAATTACTTAATTAGCATTATCGTTAATGTGGTGGTATATATCTTAGTTCTAACACCCTCCTGCTTGCTTCAGAATAGGGTTTCGTACAGCAATCCAAAGTACACTTTATCCTCATAAATTGCAAGCCATGTCCTAATCTTAGTGTTTAGAAGTCTCTTCTCATTTCATTTCGACAAATACCTCCCACATAAATAAAGCATATTGTCTCTCCCCACCTCATAAGACGACAAAATCAACATTTTTAAGGAGAAGGACCCATATATCTTTTATCCAAGTAAAAACAAAAACTATGTCCTTAATTTATTTATTTCTCCATTTGAGCTTGATATGGTTTTAATCATGGACGGAGTCGACACAAAATCAGACCACCCTGTAGTGTCCTTGCCTTACAGGGTGGTCTGGTCTGATTAAATCATATACTTTAATTAATTACCGAAACATATCAATAATATGTGTGAATGTATCGTCATAATAATATAATTAAATCGAAACCAAAACGTGTTGTGATGATATCCAAGTCTCTAGCTTGTATATATTCAATCAGCTAGATTATGATCTTTTGAAAGCTGCCATGCGTGCTTCTTTAATTGTGTTATGATTTTAAAAGTTCCGAGATATTTGAATATTATTTGGGATATATGTGGGATCCTAGATGCAATAATTTAATTTCTATTTATGATTTGCTTGTTTTTCTGAGAGATGAATATATATATATATAGTTTGCTTTATTTTAATGTTTCTTGAGAACATGGAGATCATAAATATCCATAATTAATGACCAATATTAAAAATATAAATAATCTAAAATAAAAATAAAAAAGATATGAAAAACTATATATCCATAATTATTATTGCTTTAATAATTAATAAATTTTACTGACTTATCCGATATGATTAAATTTATTTTATTTTATTTTTTTAGAATATATATATTTGGTAGGTGATACCTTTAATGTGTGCATGCAAGATGAAAAGCATATAATTTTCTCACCATCATAAATTCTTAAAAATAATTTGTCATTTTACTTGGCCTCTCATATATCTCCCTCTCCACATAATTTAAGACATTTTTTTATTAATTCAAGTGAGCAAAAACAAAGGCTAAAAATCTGAGCTGTATTTATGTTCCTAATTATTTTCATTTTTAATCTCCTACCATGACGTGCACCAAAAACATGTGCTCCGGACTTTTCAATAGATCCAGTGAAACCGAAGCAGTGCTGGGAGAATTCTACTCCTCTTCGGGCATACAAGGAAGAGGCATTTGGAACCCACTGATGGAGAACCCTACTCGCCTTTAGCAGACAACGATGAGGATTTGGATCCGTCAGATTGGTCCCGTGCTGCATTTACACCAGCAAACAAGATAGAGGGTTTGGAGCCACCATGCTCCTTCTCTTCCACGAATAACAATGCCCAACAACTCAACCATACAGTAGATGGTGTAACAGTCATATATTAATATGATAATTATTATATTTATATAATTATTAATTTTAAGATTTATAAAATTAATTAAAATACATGTAATCTAACGTGGATATCCATGTTAAAAAAAATATCCCATAATTCGATTAATTCGATTAGGTCAAATTTGACATCAAAATCAACAAGATATGAACAACAAACTCATACTATCTAGAAAGGATCCACTCCCCAAAAAAACAAAAAAATTGTGCATTTTCTCCAAGCCATTTTTTATCATACATTCCAACTCAAGATTCAATTAAAAAATAAAAAATAAAATGAAAAGAACAAAAATAAACTGAGATTAATGAATTAAGTGAAACATTAATTAATAGAATCAAGAAAACACCCGATTGGATGATAATAAAGTTCTGAATTTCAATGTTTTTTGACCTTATATATATATGTTAAATTAAAGGTTAATTATAGCGTGAATTTTACTTGTTTTTTATGAAAATAATTAGCAACAAAAATAGCAAAAGAGAGTTGCACCCAACTTTCTTTTCAATAAATTCTTCCATTCTAAACCATCCATTTGAACCATAGCCAATACATAAATAAATGGAGATGGAGTAATATATATATATATATATATATATATATATATATATATATATCTTTTTTGGTTAAATTTTCTTATAAAAAAGTATATGAAAATATGATTTTATAACTTATAAAAACCTTAACCAAAAAGAACTTTACTTTGATAAATGAAATTAATTCTTAAAATTAATGTTCATGTAAGACTTTCATGGATACAATATTATGAATGACGAAAAAGTATACTCGTATTTAGGGGTACGTACTCTAAGCAAAAATTTGATTACAGTAGAGCATTGCATATCTTTAAATTATATAACATGATAATATTATTATTTTTATTAAAAATCTATTTTTGTTATGGTTGCCAAATTAAAATAAACACTAGCTAGTAGCAGAGAAAAAACAAAGCTGAAATTATTATTTATCCTTTTTAATATAACTCCCTTTAGATATCAATTTTATTAGTAATATGAAGCAAATATATATTACATGAGCTCAGATTTTTTTTCCTTTTATTATTTCACATATTTTTAAAATTATTGATTATATTTAACGAATATATAAAATATAATATATATATATATATATATATATTACGAATTATCCATTATATTATATGCTAAATTCTCAAAAATTACTTCATGATCACATTTGTATCGTATCTTGTCTGCATACACACACACACACACACACATACATATAATACGTACATAGTAAAAGCAGTAAATTTTTGTAGTTTCATGATCTTGTTAAACATATCTGGTCTTTTTTAGAATTTATATAAATATTACTTTAATATCACATTATTTTTTTGCTTTAAATAACTACTTTAATAATAGGTTATCACAAACTATAAATCAGAAATCTTTTAAACTCTTTTAAAAGACTAGGGTAATTATAGCTTTGAATGCTAACTCTTTTCATTTATATTTTTATATATTCTCAAACATAAATAGTTTTTGAAATAAGAATATAATATATTATTTATATAGAAACCTGAAAGCTCAACAAATAGAAAAATATTAATTTTCTCCTTGAATAATATCTTATATATTATTTCAGAATAATTTTATAAATTTATCCACTCAAGTTGCTGCTTGATTTTTCTAGGTCTAGAATTATAGTTCCATGTATAAAGTACATAATAGTCCTCATTTTCTAAGACTTGCTTACATCAGGTCAAATCACACATGATTAATCATCTCATTTTAATTTTTTATCAATCTTTTTTATGTGTGTGATATATTAGATTCCCTAATAAGTTAGGTTAAATATAAATCAAAATCCTAAATGACAAGATTAAAATAATTAAATAATAATAACATATTATAAATTCAACAATTCATTGATTTATATTTAATGATCATGTACAATGTTTAAATACTTTTCATGAACCTTCAATAATTATGAAAATCATAACTGATTTGATTTAATCTTTTAGTAACTAGTATTTCAATTTCAATGTAATTATTATTCATTCATCAATAATATTCTGATTTAGATATAATAGCTTGAAGTGTGTATACTATATTATATCATATTTAATCTCAACAGCATAGTCATTGATTTTTTAAATCAAATTTAAAGGTTTTTTCTAATATCATTTCAGTTTGTACATGCCATGAATATTAAGAACAAAAAGAAATAATTTTTTTTATACATCTAGGATGATGAATCTTTTTTTGATTACTTAAATATATTTATATAATTCATATTATACTCAATATTTATTTATTTATTTATTACCCTTGATCAAGTTAACATGTAGCATGATCAAAATATAATAGTTCTTATATAACATAAGTTAGTGATTTCAAGTATTAGGATCACTTATCTAATCATCACATGAGTTTTTTTTATAGATAAAAGTGATATTTTCATATAAAATTTTTGTACAGGTCAATTTAATATACATGTTATATGAGAAACACTTATAAATTAGTTTTAAGCATCCCTAATACTTTAGGTTACAAGAACAGTTGCTTTCTTTTATAAAAGAAAACATAGAATATGTATCAATCTCAATAACTTTAATTAATATATAGTCTTAATAGGACATTAACCAAAACATTTTAGAAATAATATTTTAATGCAATATAAATCTTGTAATTAATATAATAATTTTATAAAAAAAATGTAAAATATTTTTGTCATCATGACTTTATATTTACTTAAGATTTATTTAAAAAAATATGAAAAATAAATAAACTTCTATTAATAAGCAAAATGTAACTATATAAACAAAGTGATTATCACGTTTAACCAATTTATTAACTAGTTCCTAAGAGACATGGCGTGTTGGTAAATGGTTTGCGATTCGTATGGTAGATCTCAAGCTCGAGTCAAAATATATATTTTTTGTAAAAGTCTGAGATAACCAGAGTTTTATTCATTTAACCAGTCCCATAAAATATATTTTTTGATAAATAAGGTTTACTGACATTAAAAAAAACTTATTAACCAGATGTCATACACTCACGTAACCAGCCTATTAACTATATATATATATAAAGAAAAACAGTTTGATCCCACATGCCTCCTAGTTTTGTGCGCATGCCATGAGTATTGAGCTGGCTTCCTTCCACCCTTAATTGATGGGCAAGTGTCGAAGCTGTTCCACACCAAATTAATGCAATTGCTGTCTCTTGCATGATTGGCAATTTCCATGGGCCATGAACATGCAAGTTCTCCCTCACTCTTCCTCTCACACCCAAATCTCAGAATGCACTTGTTCATCCTTACCTGCCTTATAATTACTTGGAGATCACCTGGTAAAATGACGAGTTCGTATATATTTGGCAATTTGCATGGTGGTGGTGGTGGTGGTGGTGGTGGTGGTGGTTTCATTTTATTATATTTAACAGCAAGGAGTGTTTTCACGGTGGATTGTGCATTGATCGATGTCAAGTTTCTTCGTTAAATGATTTAAAAAACGCATATCCTCGTGTGGTCTTAAATCATACGGGAAAAAAATAACTCCTCTAACATTGGCTCCAAGATTTGAACTCGTGATGAAGCATGCTCTTCCTTATCTAACAAGTCTAATGAGATGTTAATAGTTTTGTGGAGTATGCCGTGGTATAAATAAATAAATATTATCCAAATTAGAAATATGCCCCCCCCCCCCCCATCGGAGACCTGTAAATAGTGTTAACCATTAGGGTTAGTCTCAAGTATATCTCTGATTTTATAATGATTCAATCAATCATTATTGATCCCTGGCATCATAAAATTCACATCCCAGCTGTAAGAAATTACACCAGACAGCTTCCGGAGACAGAAAATTTCTTTTTTAAAAAAAAAAGAAATCACATCCCATTTGGTAACATGATTCGTGGAAAGGGGAGCAAGGACGACTTTCTTGTATTTTTAATTAATGAATGCCATTAATCAACTGGGAAGAAGGAAAGGTATCCCACACCATCGCCTTCAAGCACGAAGCAGCCTCTCCAACATTACTGACCAGGCCTGTCGGATTATTATTATTTAATGAGAGAGACAAGGGAGAGAGAAGATTAAGAAAACGACAACTGAGAGGGCAATTTTGTTGCGTCGAAGCACTCTTCCCTTAAAAACGTGTTTCACTTTCAGGGACTCTCGGCTGTTCCTTTCCGGTGAAGTGTTCAAATTAAGAGCTTCTTCTCTCTCTTTTTATCTCTTTGTTTACCATGGCCCACCGAGCTCATCCTTCCATGGATGTTTTTGAGCCTTTTTCTCTCTAAAAAAAACAATTGCTCATATTTTTTTAACCTTAAACATAAAACAAACACGAGGCATCAAGTATTTACAAACCCTAAACTCAGAAAAAGAAAAACACAATGAGCCGTGTGATCAATTTCCATGAAAGTTGAAGTTGGTGAGGGACAATTTTGGTGGGTGCCAGTCTCGTAAACATTGGGAAAATGTCTCTATATTATACGAGAGGCAAGCTCACATGGGACTATGAATCAGGGAGAGGTGCAAATGAGACAATGGAAGAGGATTTGGTGGAGCCACATAAATGCTCAACTCAAATTGTATGCCTTCTTCATCATCACCATCATCACATGGGAAAGAAATTAATGGAGAAGCTTAATCGAATCTCGAATAAAAAAAATAAAAAATTTTAATAAAAGAATATAGAAGAGATGTAGCTAAGTAAGCATTTACTGAGCAAGGAATGAGAATGACACCTTGGTACTATGCTGGTAATTTCAGTGACATTGCCATGCCACCCTACCGATCCTTGTTTCTATACTGTTTGTTGGAGAATAATGTTGGGAAGATAACAGTTTCGAAATGATACAAGAGTCTGCTACGCTATACCTGTATTTTACTACACAAGTCTCTTGAGGGAGAGGAGTGCCATGTGCATGCTAAATATTTTACGTAATGCTTCAAATAGATATCGACAATAAAAATAGATATTAAATTTTAAATTTTTACATCACATCCACTATTTATTTTTATTTGTTTGGATCCGAGAAAACCCCATCTTTTTAGGTATTCTTTGCGAACCCGGGTTAAACGAGTAAAAGCTTAGTTGTCTTAGACTCTTACAAAATAAATATGTCATAACTCGAATTCAAAACTTGCAAAACAAATCTTAAATTCTTTGTCACCACATCAGCTACCTGGGGACTCTTGTTATTACATCCAATACAACACTCATTTCGTTTTACTATGCATGAATTACTAAACATTTCTTTTCCAAAATGAAATTTGGCTTGTGTCAAGGCTCTTCTTTCACCTGTCTTCAAAACCATGTCAAGGTTTTAGATGTTCTTGAAATCTTTGAAAAACATGACGACAAGGTTATTTCTATGTTAACTTGTATGTTTTATCCTACATCAACTATTATTTTCTAGTTTTAGTGGGCTACGATCGAGGAGCAAAACTTCATTGGAAGGTGATGGAAGCTTACAAGGTTTTTCGTCAACTCTCCTAAATAAACCCCATTTAGAGCTGATGGAAAAAAGCATAAAGTCTCTGATATTTCATATTTTGGCCCCTATCTTCAGGATTCAAAGAAGGTGAAGAAAGTCGAAATCAAGTCTACTGCCAAATCCATTCAAAGCTAACCCCCTTCTAAGTTTGTGCCACTTGTGATAGCGAAATCTACTGCTCAAAATCAACTGCTCCTCATTTAAACTTGTCATATTCTTATTCAGACTCTAATTTGGAAAAAAAAGTCCTCCTCCTTCGTGTAATCACTTGGTAATTTCCTAACATATATTTTATTTTATTATTGTATAAATTATTTATCATTATTTTGTTATTATATTTTATAACTGTGATCTTGTTCGGTGTTTGTAGAATAAGAATTCTTATTAACCCTCATAAACTTAACCTTCATGACAAAAACCAAGTGACTTCACTGTTATGATCAATAATCCCAGGATTGGTGGAGCTCCTAACCTGTCTGTATTAGCAGTTATTAAGACACATCTTATGTGCCTTCAAGATATGCTCTGTGTTTTTGCTTTCCCCTAACATGTCTGACATGGATTGTGGTTTATCGATGCTTATATAGTCCACAAAGTCTTCCTTAATCAACTCAGACAAAGAGGCTACTACAGAATCTGAGTTCGATGTTATCACAAAATAGATTGACCAAAAAAACATGCGAAGGTTTTCATAGGAGTTACTACCATAAAATCAATGAGTACATATGAAACATAGATGGAATTCTTCCATCGATATTTGTTGTGAATTTCATCGACAATGTTTTTTTATTTTATTATTCATCGATAAACACTGACAAAAACATTTCATCTATATATACTGATAGAATTATAGTAAAAAAGTAAAAATGAAGGAATACAAAAAATATACACTTAAAATGATGTGTGATTTTTACAAATATGATTTTCAATGAAAACTTTTCATTAGTAAATACAATAGTAAATATAGTGAGAAAATTGTTTCGTTGATAAATGCCGAGGGGTTTACAGGCAAAATTGTTATGGAATTAAAAAACCCAAAAAGTATGATGGCATGGCATTGTTAAAGATAGAATTATCGATGACTTGACCAAAAGATATTTTTCATCTGAAAATTTGTTGATAATATTTAATTTATAACCTAATCATCGTCCATCCTCTCCCCCTCTCCTATTTCTCCTTCTTCCTTCTCTATTTTTTTACTCCATAGTTAAAAGTCACACTTAACCATTGTCTCTTCTTAATTTCAACACATTTCAACCTCTCACAATAATTTTGATAGCCACAATACTCAATTTGTGGACATTTGTGTTCGAATTCAAATTTTTTCAAAATATTCCACTTTAAGTAATTAAATCTACCACTTCCTTTTATTTCATTTTAATATTTTATTTGTCTTTGCATATTTTGAAGTGTAATGATTTTGTTTAAGTGTTTTTTGTTTTTAGTTTTTTTTCTTATAGAAATTTACTGTATAGATTTATGATTTGTACATGTTAGAGTTTGTTTTAAATTTTATAAAACTGTATTTATTTAGTTAATGTATTTAATTCTATACTGTATAGATTTATGATTTGTACATGTTAGAGTTTGTTTTGAATTTTATAAAATTGTATTTATTTAGTTAATGTATTTAATTAATACATGATTATTGTATATATGTTTGATATAAGTGATGGAATATTGTTTATGAATGTATCAAAAATCGGCCCAATAGTTGTGTAAAATAAATTATTGCAATAGGGTCAAGGTTTTATTAATTATACAATATCTAATCCAAAAAAATATTAGTTGAGCCGTATTAGATGTCCATATAAAAGATGCAAAAACAGAGAATTTATCGATCTAGATTTTGTCACAAAGCATCTTCTACAAAAAAAAAAGTTCATAAAAGAATATTTATGTTGGTATGCATATGGAGAAGAATTTCTTCCTCATGAGACCATGGTAGAAATGATGGTTAGGTCAATTTCTAGTTCTAACAACATGCTCGATGTTGTAAATGTCAACAATAATCTTTATTGGAATATGGTTATAAATGTGATGAGCATGAATTAGGATGGTGTAGGTGAATGTTGAATCATAGATGAAGAATCTAACGCAAACATGGGTAGGTTTTCTAATCTTTTAAAAAATTGTGATGAACCATTATAATATAGTTGAACAAATCATAATAAATTATCAATTGTGGCACATGTGTTTACTATCAAGTCGAATTATGGGATGAGTGGGTTCAATTATGATAGAATTATTGAATAGACGATAAATATTTAACCTAAAAGGAATAGACTAAAAGAGAACTTCTGTGTTGTCAAATTCATAATGAAACTCTTTAGTCAAGGATAATAAAAAAATAATAATATAGATTTGATCAAGTGAAGAGCAAATGAGCATCCTTATTATAAACACCGAATAATTCTAGTAGTGAATGACTATAAATACCAACAGACAAGGAGTATAAATATGAACATATATTTTCAATGATAAAACTTTTAATTCTAGTACTGAATTGAATGGCTTGAATGCAAAAAGAGAGTCCACCTCTACTGCCCAATTGTTTGAGAATAAAATCTTTACTCTAAAATTTGGTTTTTATGTTTATAAGAGTTCATTTTATAATTGACTATGGTCTGAAATATTATATATATATCTTGTAATCAATGGGATTATGGTGCGTTCCATGATATAACATGTTAAGAATATTGTAGAATGTTGGAAAAAAAAACAAGAGTGAGAGAGTCCCAAAGCCAAATATAAGAATAGACACACACGTCTTTTAAGAACCCCCCCAGGCCAGAGACAAAAACCAACCAAGACACGAAACAAATTAACAGGGCAAAGATAATCAGCACTGGATTCTAAGCAGCATAAAGAAGAGATAGATTAGTCTCTCAGTGACCACTCACATTCACTCAGACTCAGTCTTCCATGGAAAAGAAAACATTCTTAAAATAAGAAGAGTGAAGTGGACTAATTGTTCTTGAATTTACGTGACTAACTTCAAGTGTACCCAGATTTTATCAAGCATGTTGGGCCGGATCCTGGCCCATATAATTGTTTGTAAGTAACCCAAATGAATAATGTATTAGTGATAACATTGTATAGGAAATCGCAGGCGGCCATGGCCACTTTGAGTGAACCAGTGGATTGAACCTGAAAAATATCTGGCCGGAGATTGATGAGGCTGCCGCCTCCGGCTTTGTTTTAAGGTGGTTGTTATAAATGTAGGGGTAAATTTAGAGATTTAGTCTCATTTTATTTATTAGGCTATCCCAATAAAAAAATATTAGACTCTTATATAAACTCTATTATGCCAGACCCGAACATACTATTATCGATCCGCAAATTTCTTTTTGGGTTCATGTTTACATTTTATTTCTCTCTTTAAATTGCTTTTTTAATAGCTAAATATTGTTTATTTTAATATTTAAATCGTGATGTAGTCTTAATGGACGATTTATTTAAATAATTGATTGAAGACCGTATTTGTTGTGTTTTTTCTCCATTATTTAAGCAATTGTTCCTTTGATTAGGAAGTGAAAGGCAGAGAGAGGTTGGCAATATTGAGGACAAAGAGATATAGGATGACCTTTTGCCCAATAATCAAGGAGATAGGAAATGGCATTTAAAAAAAAATATATTTTTTATTTTTTAAAATTAAAAAAATTTGATATTTTTATAGCATTTTTATGTATTAATATAAAAAATAATTTAATTTTGATACATTTCTAAAAAAAAAATATCAATAAATAACTTCAATGTTTTTTTGTCTTCACGATGGCTGTGGCTAGCGGGTTGCCCACAAGAAAATAAAGGTTGCAATCACTTGAGTTTCCTTGTTCTATTGTTGTCTTGGCGCCCTTGTTGGATATCTGCAATTCTCTGTTCATCGATCTATTTTGAAATAATTAAATTTAAAGAACACAATGAGGAACTCGATTCTGTTTCTTTGATATGACAAAAATTATAGGTTGTTTGTGTATGTTGGAAGGTGGCTGATAAAGGGATAAAGATGGGGAAAGGTGACTGGCAGGGTTGTGTGTTTTGAGAAAGAAGATAGATGGAATAGCACTTTAGGATGATTACCACTTCTGAACCATTTTAATTGAACTCCCGACTTCATATGGCAGAAATTTAGCAGCAAGACAACCAGAAATCCTATCCATTGTTATTCTGAGATGGTTTCGGTTTCGGTTTCGGAATACAATAGAATGATTCGCAACTTCAAATAAACTATAAAGACAAAAGAGCATGAAATCACCAAACATATTTCACCATCTCAACCTCAAGAGTTCTAGTTGCATGAATGTGAGAAAATTCTTGCTAAATTCCTTGCAACCCTTTCTGACACAAGGATCAAAATTTGGGGGTAATAAGAGCACACAAAACCATATTTAAACAAATTATACCAATATGTGCCTTTTGGGTCTTGGTACAATTAGTTTAGACAATTTGGAAGGCTCTAAGACATACCACTTTCATGATGTTAAAACTTCCATGGTAGCCGCCGCTATTTCCTTCCTCACTCTATGTAGTACTTATTTCTGATAGGAGGCGGCTGTTTGCTAGAGGACTGTTTGATCTCACACCCAAGCTCAACCTCCATTAATCTGTGATTTTCCTTTGAACGATCCATGGTGAAGGATACACTTAAAACATCCCCTTCAATGACATGTACTGGAGGATGCAAGAGGAAAACCTGACCATAAGCACCAACAAATAATTAGAATGATAATGCAACTAAAGAAGTAACCTGTTGCTAGATCACCAAAAAGATTAACAAAAGAACATCACAATGATTGGGGAAGACATCCAAGTCTTAGCACTCTTCAGAAATGCTCCACGATGATAAATAAACTCAACCTAGTTTGAAGCTCGTATCTACTAGTATTCATTTTTCTTCCCCGTACAATTTTAAAGCACCACATTAACCACTAAGAAACACATAAAAACTTGTGACGTTTTTTAGGTGGTGTATGCAGGAACAATTTGAAATGGGTTTGTTGATCTTGGATTAGATACAAACTTCTGACATATTTTCTGTATGTTTAAGATTCTTCTATCTTTTGTAGTTCAATTTTCTAGCATGAGATAGATTGGATTTCATAGATGTAGATATGATTCACAGTTTATTAAATTTATTGTATGAAATAATAATGAAACAATGATGAAAATGGAGGTCAATTTTGGGTTACCAAGTGGAGCCAAGATGACCCAAAAGATTTTCAGTAAGGTACATGGTTAGCGCAAGCTGATGGAAGTTGAAGATGGCATATTTGCAGTTTGGTCCTTAAAGTTTCAACTGAGTTCAATATAGTCCGTGTTGAAGATACAAAACAACTAATTTGAACATGTTTTTGATTTTCCAACAAAAACTGGAAAGGGATAATAAAATTGGAGATGTAAAATGAATTACATTTTCCCTTTCTGAACAAGCCCTATATATTTCTACTGGATTGCACAATATCATGATGTGTTTAGTGATACAGACCTGCTGACCCCAATGTGTGCCATTATCTACACTAGGAGCTGTTGTCAATTCAATCTCCCGCTGTGCCGGATTAACCTCGCTTCCCTAGTTATCCAATATCAAAAAAAAAAGTTACATGGAAAATATGGAAAAGAAGCGTATATAACACACTGTAGAGAACTGGAATGAAAGGCTAAAAAAGGATAGTGATAATCTACTTACTCGAAAATGGACATCGAACCATCCACCAAATCCACAAAGCCTTGTGTTTTCAAAAGTGATTGATGATAGGAAGTCTGACTTGACTTTGAGAATGTCATTCACTGTGGCAGTTAAACAATCAATCTCCTTTATAATGGCAGCTGTCCCAATGACTTGATGTGGATGAAGGTTTTGCCACAATGATGTCTGCAGAAGTTACTTAATATGTTCTTTAAAACTGCAGAGAATGGCAAACAAAAATGGCTATTGTTCATACAGAATGGAGACCAAAGAACTAGATAGCCTTCTCTTTTTGTGTACAATTGACAGCTCAGATGAAATATATCTGAATACACAATAATTTAAGCAATCATAGTAAGATGTGAGTCTCATGATTCAGTGTTCAATAGATGATTCTTACATGCTCCATGTTGAATTATAAATTTAATTACACACATTGTTATCCGAATTATTTAAAAAGATTGTGCAACCTGAATATATCCTTGTGAACAGCCAATTTTTTTGTACAAGGAAACGATGGTAGCATAAACAGTAGAGTCTCATTTAAGTGTCACTGAATTAGCAATTAATGATTGCATGAGCTTATCCATAACAAATATATGAAACAGCAATAACATTAAGAAAAAAAGGAAAAAGAAAGAGCAGGCAGGTTGTCATCAATAAATTCAAAAATATTAACACAATACATGACTAAAATCCAGAACTAACCTGGAGATAATATTTCATTTGCTCCTCTGAGAAAGACTTTGTTAAAGCACTCATATCAACACCATAGTATTCTTTAGTGTCTTCCGTAAAAGCATACCAATCATTCATCGCTCCATCATAATCACTCTTTTTTTGATCTCCCAATCCTGACCTGATTGGTGCCATCCACATGCGAGCATGACTTGGATACCTGCAAAATTGAAAGAATTAGATGAGTGGTCATAATTTTTAGACAAAAAAAATGGGCTCAAAATGACAATAGCAACACATAAACCAATTACAGCATTAGCATTTACAAGCAGGAAAGGCATAAGAGGAGCAGCCAAACTAGCAGCAACTAGAAGGAGAATAGTAAATCAAATGAAAATCAAATGCAACCAAACAATATAATGGGGTAATGTGAATTGCTTACATGACTCCACCGGGCTTCAACCAGCGGTCACGAGCACATATCACTGAATCAAACATGGATTCACGAAGAAGGAAGTACCCCATCCACTCTGAGATAATTACATCAACTGCCAACATCCAAGTTCAAAATCAACAAAACAAACACCTTAACCTAGAAAAGAAAGTTTGCACTTGAACCAGTAAAAGCAAAAAAAAAACTGAAATCAAAAAACAAGTTGCAAACCTTTCTCCGGCAGGGTGACATCCTCCATGGAACCCTCAAGCACTTCAACTACATCTTGAAGATTATTCGCTTTGACTAGAGTCTGCGCATGTCCTGACATCTTAGTAGCCTCAACTGCATAGACCTTTCGAGCACCTGCTTGTGCTGACCACATTGCAAGAATGCCACTCCCTGCTCCCACATCCAACACCGTCTATACGAAAAGGTTCTCCATTTAAATTGAGATTATGCTTCGAGAAAAAGAATAAAAAAAAATGTGGCAACTTTTTATTATTGATTTAGACTTGAAGTCCGCCTAATCTTAGAAGATCTGAAAAGAAAGTAACATACAACAACTCAGTGATTAGACTGAAACGTAGTTCTAGTTATTATTCTCTTCTTCTAAACATTTAAGAATCACCACTCCCCAATGTATTAAAACCCATGAGCTCTGAACAAAGAAATCGTATTTAGCTGAAGTTACTTGCATCCAAAATATGCTTGAAAAGAACATTTATAGAGGGGGGGGGGGGACAGAGATAAAGAAGGTACCTTTCCCTTGAAATGGTGTTTGTTCTCGAAAATAGCGTTGAAGTAAGCGTCCATACGGACTCTATCAGAGAGCATTTCTTTCTGATGATAAAGAAAGGCGTAGGTGCAGAAATATTGTGCGAAATCGACACCCTTGTCCACCACCATAGCTCCTCCTCCGCTTCCATTGCTGCTGCCTCCACGCTCTCCCTTCTGGTGGCTCCCCATAAAATTGATATTCTTCGCTAGGTGCACGACGTTGTCTAGGGAGTATAGTTAGGGCAACGTCGCTATACAAGAGGAGGCCTCGCTGCTACGTTCTAGGTCTTCTTGTGCCTCGAGTATTTTTTTTTTTTTTTCCTAATTTATTTAAGGGAAACAAAAAAAGAAGAAAAAATAAAACAGTGTTAACTGTTGAGGTAGCGCAGTTGCTGTCTTGGTCAAGGCCTTCTAGGTGTGTTTACTTCGGCCGTTCTTAAAAATATATATATACTTTCTAAACTATTTTGTTATTGAAAAAATACTAAATTAATATTTTTATAATTGTAATATATTAAAATAATAATAAAATATTCTATCTATATATTTTAATCAAAAAAAAATATTTTCGAAAACAAATAGTACATTAGATTACTAGTTTATAATATATGTAAATTAAATTAAAAAACTTATTATATAAAAATCCAAGTTACAAGGAATTATTTAATTTGTTATTAAAAACATCTAATGAGTCAATTTTAAAATCTTTTGATCTAACTTCTTATTTATCTTAGATTTAAAATTAAATTGTATAAAAAAATTTGATATGATCTAGTCAATTTAATTTATTTAAAAATGACCCAAACTATTGTTAAAAAAAATTAAAACAAATAATAATAATAATAATAAATAAATAAAAAAACATTAAAGAGTGGCTTCATCATTCATATAGTAGGCTAATATTTAATATAGCAAGCTAGATATTGTGAGCTAACACCAAGCATGTTTCTTTTCATTATATATTATTCATTATTATTATGAACATATTAAAAAACGTGATTATTTTTTATATTTTATATTTTAATCCTTTTAATTCATAATATTTAGTATTTGGTTCAATCCTTAAAATTGAAATAAAAAATAGAAAGGCATCTAAAATGAAAAGGAGAAAGATTTTTTTTCTGTCATGAAAAGCCTATATATGTTGATCTAGTAGTACATGGTTAATAACTCTTTGAGCTCATGTAACTTATGTGTTTCTAGGCTTGATTTTTTTACCCTAACATTTTTTATTTTAGAATAGATTTATTCTAAAATAAAACTATTACAATATTTTTAGAAAATCATCTAATTACATCATATTTTTTGAAAAAATAAAGGTTTTTATTGTAATATTAGCATTTACTTTGTAAGACTATTTATAAATCTAATACACTATTTTAAAAAACATTCATAAGTATTCAATTGGAATGAAATATTTTTTTTTAATATATTTAATCAAAACATTTTTTTATTTTTTCATATAATTGTGTATGAAAAAAAAATTAATTTGGTTTTTCTTCTTATATGATGATAAGTTTTTATTTAAAATATAAAGCTCTTCATAAAAATAAAAATAAAAACACATGTTTCATAAAAAAAGCATGAAAAAGAAAACAAGGTTTTGACTCATATTTATCCTTAATTTCAATAATTTGAATTCTTTCAAGTATTTATTTTAATTGCATTAAGCTTTTATTTACAAAATCAAGTTGCTTATAAAAAAAATATATGTTTCTCACAAAAAAAATAAAAAAAATGCATGGATAACATAAAGAAATATAAACAAAAAATAATATATTTTTATAGAATTAAAATTATTAAAATTCTTACAAATAACGATTTTCATTACCATAATGTTAAATGAAATAGTTTTTATCTATGACCCTATAACAACACGTAGACATTCAACTAGTATATTGCTAGTTGATATACTAGTTATTACTAAATGGAAAAAATTAGGGTCTTTTTTTTACGTCCTCTCGCAACAAACTTTCATATATAAAAGCTCTTACCTGACTTATATATATATATATATCCTTAAAAATTCATTCCTTCAAACTTTGTCTTAATTCTAATTCTTAATCTTGTTCTGCAATAGTTATAAAACTATTGTTTCATAGTCTAAGTATTGTTTCATAGTCTCTTTACGGCTCTTTCTTAATTTTACATCTACCAACACAAACTTTGGTTCTGTCAAAATAGAAATATGTCTGAAATATAGCTTACATGTCAATCGAATTCTAAAAAAACACATGATGATAAATTTATATATTAAGTTAATGCACTTTCTATTAATAAATTTGAAAATAACTTTAACTTTAAAAATCATGAATCAACAACTTATCTATATTGAGATATGAATCTAACTATATATTTGGGAACAAATATTGGTATTTGACCATTGAATAACATGAAGTTTCAGAACCTAAAATTGGTAGGTGAGAGGATACATTCTATCTATACAGTATAGATAAGGTTTCTTATAAGTTAGTCTATGAATTTCCTAGACCATAAGCTTATTTAACTATCCCTGAAATATATTATAGATCAACTCTTTTTGGAGGGGTGAACTCTAAATCACCTGTTATCATTTTATCATTTGCTAATAATTCTTAATTCTTGCTCTTGAATCACTTCCAACTTCTTCTATAACTACAAGTATTTCAAATTTATTTTAGGTTTTAGTGAGAAATTGCTTTTTAAATTAAATTATTTTAGTCAAACTAGTTTTTTTCCGGTTGGCTTAGGATTTGGTTATTTGACCCTAGCCCCCTTCATATTTATATGTTTCTTCACTTCCATTTATATTTGTTTGGATATCTTAATAATTGTTTAACTGTTAGAATATGACATAGTTAAAATTTGATATTAATTTTTCACTCTCACTACTTATTTTTATGCCCAACTAAAAATTGGCATTTTATAATATAGTGACAAGAAACTTTTTTGAAATTGTGTAGTTTTTCAAAACTCCTTTCTAGATTCTTTCAAGTCTCTCAAAGTATCCTGCTAAATCCTGTCATAAATACATCATTCTCTCATATTAGACTTTATCATAGTATGAGTTAACCTATCATTAATCATCGTGATCTCGTTTTAATAATCATCTTCAATTTTTATTATAACCTTATCTCTTTCCTCAATGATCCTATTAGTTTTGTCTAAGCTCCACTCAAGACATGCATATCTCTATTCCAATGACACACACACACACATACACGTGTGTGTTTGTCCTCTTTATTTTTTAATTTTTTTCTTGAAAAAAATGGTACTTCATGTTATATTCCAATAGGAAAATTAATTATATTGTTTCTCTTCTTAACTTCCTAGTAATTAATGGCATCTACGTTATGATCAATAATTGTTTGATGTAGATTCTTTTGTGTGTACTTCAACTAAAAGGACTTTGCAATTTAAAATTTTAGTTTCAAGCTAATTGACTTGAACTCTAGAATTATAAGTTAACTAACCATTAACTCTAGATTTAGTTCTAGACTTATTCATGTAATTCCAAAATTATAGAGTTAAACAAGTATGAATATAATAGTTCAACTAAAAAGGCAATAAAATAACTTAAATGTAAAGTGCACCTGATAGCATAGAAAAGAATTACTTGCATTCATAAAATTATGGTTACATCCATGAATTACAACAACTGGATAATAATATTATTATTTTTTTGTTATTTTTTGTTTATGAAATTGGAATTACAAGACTACTTATTACAAAGAAAAATTCAAGCCTATTTAATTTTAACCTCAAGTTATTGCCTACTTATTTGAAGTTTGAAAGATCTTGAGCAAGGTTGTTAAAATCGCTTTTTGGACATGACATGGAATTGTTATCTGAACTCGGATCATAAAATCATAAGTAAATTATTTCCATACAAAAATGGTAAAATCACAAGTAAAATTGTCTGGGTAGAAAAATAATAAAATCGTAAGTAAAATATTTCTGAGTACAACACAACACAACATAATTATATCTATAAAATTTCATTAGTTAAAGTCCATACATGATTTAAAATAACTTAATAACACAATATAAAACAATAATGTACATAGAATTTCATTAGCACTAGTTAAAGCACCTAATTTTTTTATATTGTGAAAAAATAACAACAAAATAGTGTATAAAGGCTATAAAAAGAAAACCAATTTATGATTTGAAATTGCAATGGAAAAAAACCTAATGTAAAGCTTAAAAAATGTTAATGCCACTATTTTGAAGCTCGTGTTGTTGATCCTTGATCATACGATAAATTTATAATAAATGTTATGGAATTATAAGGGTTATTGGTTTCTAAATCAATAAGAAAGATTCATCTACTCAATAGTGCAGATTTAATTTTGAGCATGCTCCATGTCGGGATGATGATTTTTTCATGCTTCGTGTCGCGACGATTATTTTTTCCCGCTTCGTGCCCTGCCATCCCTACGTTTGGGGAGACAGCGGTGCGCGGTGAAAATGAAGGGGTTATTTTATAGCCGTAAAAATTACGACTATTTGTTTTTGTTTGTTCTCTTTTTTTTTAGATGCAATTTTTATGTTTTATGTTTTTTTTTATGCAGCTAACACACCAGTCTCTTTTTTCATTATATTTTTTTGGTACACTTTACAATTACATAACATTTATGAAAATAAATGAACATAACAACAATTTAAACATAAACACAACATCCAAAATCACAAAAACAACCTCGAAAACACCACTGGAGCAAAATGACAGGGGGGTGTAGATCACCCTATCCCCTCCTCCTCTCACCAGTGATGATGTTCAAGGACCTGCAAAATAGAAAGCACAAACACAACAACACACAAGCAAAGTTCCGACCAGATCTGTTCTTTCTTCACCAAATTTTAGATCTGCTCTTCCCTTTTTTCAGGTGACTGATCGGTGGCTGGAAGGAGAAGAAAGGAAACTACCGATGTAAAGTAGTTGACCATCGATGGGGAGGAAAAGAGCTAGGTCGTAGGGTGCAGGAGACAAAGGGCGCTGCCAAATGGGGACTGCTGTGGTGGCTGACGGAGGCAGTGGACAGGAGATGAGAGTGGGGGTTATCGTGGAGTAGATGGTGGCAGAGAGGAGGTTGGCCGGAGAGATTGGACGATAAGGAAGGCTGAACGGGGAGAAAGAGAGACGAAGACTGTTGTTGACGATGGTGGAGGGTGAGCAGACCATAAAAGGGTGCAATTCCCAGAGCAAAGAGTTGTCGGGAAGGGAGGAAAAAAACAAAGGAAGGTTGAGGCAATGGGGGAGGAAGGATGGCCGGCGACAGAGAGGGAGAGTGAGAAAAGGAGAGTTGGCCAACGACGGGAGAGAGTAAGAAAAGAAATGATGGAAAGGGGCTGGGGCTGCAGGTGCTGCCCTCACAAAAGATGAAATTAGGGTTTTCTTTTGATTCTTTTTTTTGTTCGGGTACTCCCCCTTTCTTTAAGGCAAATAAGGTCTTATTTATAGAGTTCAAAGTTACACACCTTTTCTACTTTGGTTCTTGGTTTCAGATTTGTGTAATTTGATCCTTAATTTGACCATTAAAATTCAGTTGTCTTTGATTTGACGCCTAACTTTGTGCAATTGGATTGTAAAAATTAGGAGTGAGCATTTTCGGCTCGGTTCAGTTTTTATCAAAAAAAATAACCAAACCAAAAATTATATTTTTTAAAAAAAATAAACTGAAACTGAACTGAACCTATTAAAAACCGAGCACTTTTGGTTCGGTTCGGTTCATTTTTTTATTTAAAAAAATTGTAAAACCCTGGTTTTGGGGCCCACAGATGGGCTTTTTGATGGGTTTTCTAATGAATTTTCTGATGGGCTTGCAATTAAATTTCTTATCAAATCTCACATTATTTTTTTTTTTTGCAACTAATACAAATATTAATGTATTAAATTGTGAATATAGTGTTTATTAAGTTTTTTTACCTTTATAATATTTTTGTTTTGTTGAATTTAGCATGAGATGAAATAATTAAAACTACACAAGTGAACAAATTTAAATTTAATTTACAGAAAATACCTTCAAAGGGCTTCAAAATAAACAAACATTAACATAAAATACTTCAACAAATACACCCGATTTTGAACTAATTATCATCCGATGCTAGATTTAACTTTCCACCAAATTCTACAAAAAATAATAGAAATGTTAGATTGAAAATAAATTCATTAATAAATAATAAAATAAAAATACAAGTGTATAAGAAAAATAACCTGATTCAAGATTTTTATATTTTTTGTAATCATTCATCAAGGTTGTAATGTCAATCAGGATTGATCCATGATGCAACTAATTTTGACAACAAACAAGTGCTTGTACAGTTGCTGAAGATAAAAAAAACTTTGGAATTGGTCGAGTATACGACCACCAGTGCTGAAAGCTGATTCAGAAGCCACTGTGGATATAGGAATAGTTAAATATGTAATTTATAATCATCAGGATCCTCACAACCATCATTTAAATACCTCTCCACTTCATTTTTATTTTTTACACTATCTTCCTTTTGTAAATGTCTTTTGAATCGAACAAAAGCATTAACATCTACCTCCATGTCATTGCAATCAATATCATTAACATCATGATTATGTCTATTAACATCTTCTACTTCATCAGCTCTTAAATAAAACTTATATAGTCTTACCAAATAATCTTTCACCTTTTTTTGTTAAAGATTGTGCTTTGTGATTGTCATCACCCAATTTCTGGGTAATTCCCCAAAATATACCAATAAATAAATAAAATAAAATAAAGGGGGCTGGTGTCGGCTGAAAAATTAATGTGAAAATTTTGGACGTTTTCGGAAGCCCGGTCGTACTTATTTTACATATTTCAACTTAAAACGTGAATCTAAAACATTAGCCATATACAATATAAAATTTTGATTTGCATCATAACCCCAATACTTCTCAAACTTCAACATCATTTTCATTGTCATTCCACTTAAAACATTGTCTCTACTTTTACATAATTGCAACAAGTTCGTAAGCTTGTAAATCAATTCATTGAAGAAAGAATTTAATGTCACATGTAATGAGCCAAAAAACTTTAATGTAACTATGTAAAAGATCTTTAAAAACTTAACCAAAATTCTACCATTTTCTCAATCCTCCAAACCAGGTGACCCTATATTTTTTTTATTCCCTTTTAGATCAACCTCTAAAAAATAACCCATATACCTAGGTTCACTCTCACCTAACCTCACAAACACCTTTTCAAATTTTTCAACAGCATCCAACATAAGATAAGTTGAATTCCATCAAGTTGCAACATCCAAACATAATGACTTCTTACACTCTATATGCAATTTTTTTGCACACTTTTTAAATGCAAGTAGTCTCGCAGGTGAAGATCTCACAAACCTTATTGCATTTCTAATCTTAACAACCGAAGCATTAATCTCTTTTAAGCCATCACTCACAATAAGATTTACAATATGTTCATAATATCTTACATGCAAATGATCATTTAACAATATATTAAATGACCAATCTATCATCATATTTTTCAAATATAACATAGTCACATTATTAGAGCTTGCATTGTCTACTGTAATAGTTAAAAGTTTATCAATCCCCCACTCTAACAAACAATTCTCAATCACTTGACCAATTATCTCACCCGTATGATTTGAAACTTGACAGAAATTGAGAATTTTTTTATGTAATTTCCACTCACTATCAATCCAATGAGCCATTAAGGATATATAATTAATGTTTTGGATTGATATTTATGTATTTGTTGTCAAACATAAACGTTGACCCCTAAATGCTATCTTCAATTTTGCTTTCTCGTCAACATAAATTTTCAAACAATCTTTCATTATAGTAAAATGAGAAGGACTATCAAATCTAGGTTGTATTGTCCTAAAAAAATGATTTAAATCCCCTACCATCCATAAAATTAAAAGGTAACTCATCAATTATAATCATTTTTGCTAGATCTAGTCTATATTCTTCATAGTTATAACCTATTGCCTTAGAGTGCCCATATTTTTGTCTTCTGATTCATCACTCTCTTTCTTAGGTTCTAATACCAAAAGTTTTTTTTTCTTATCAACCACAAAAGAGAATTTTTTGCATACTTTCAAGTGACTCCACATATTACTTGTTCCATTCAGAATAGCATAACATGCATAATTTTTTCTACAATAATTACATTCAGCTCTAGGAGTTTTAGGATCACCATCAAGTTTTGAAAAATGAACCCAAATTTGTGATTTTTTTCTATCATCAACATTTCTTTTTCTTAATGTAAGGGTTTCAGGTTGTTTACCTCTATCATTTAAGACAGATCCTACAGTAGTTGATGTAGGTTGGGTGTTTGAAGTGAGGGCATTAAACGTTGATGTGGGGGTAGTGTTGATGGATGAAACATTTTGGTTTTGAATATTTTCCATTTGTAATTACCAAATGAAAAAAGATCAAAACATGTTAATAATACATATTTTTACAATTCACAATATATTTGCAACATTTATTCATAATAATTTCACAATATATTTGCAATATATATGCATAATAAATTTACACTATATTTGCAGTATGGTCTAGTTTGACAATTTACTCTTAATATATGTCACTTGAAAGAGGGAACCTAGTACATTATTTAATTTCCTATCAGATTTCTTGTCTAGTTTTCATGTTTTTTTTTCATGTTAGTATTAGATGCTATATTTGAGCCTGATATCAGGGGGTTCTTTCTCACGTGCAAAACCAGCACTAAAAGGAATCAGTTTAGCAGTGTTAGCTTGCGTATTTCATTTTTACTCTAAGCACAATATTTTGTTGTGGAATTTCCTACTAGATCATTGCCCTTCTTTAATTTTTTTTCTCTAGTTTAGATTCTATGTTTTTATACTGATTTTTCACCTAATATTCCTAATTTCCTATCCTCAGTTTCACGATGACAGAGCAGCAAGACGACAACATATTTAAATCGATGGAAAATTTTCAGCATTATAAACCAATGATTAATTACCAACAAGGCAGCAACATCAATTTCTAAAACCAACTGCATGATATCAACATATAATCTCAAATACCAACAACATCAATTAATTACTACTTAAATACATCAACATATAATCATATTATATCATAATCTTAGTGCATAGCAAGAGGTAGTAGTAGGGCTTCATCAAATAGCATGTCCACTGGCTTTGATTTATCAACTCTAGAGGACTATGACTATTTTACGACAGATGATGTATCAACTATAACAAGAAAGAAAACAAAGATTTAATTTACTTATCTTTTGTAAACTGCAATTGTGTCGGATGGGGATGATGATAAAGAGAAATTGTCGAACTGGGGGTAACGATGTGATCAGATTGCAGAGGGAGAGAGGGTAATGGTTGGTTGGTTGTAGAGGGAGGAATAGCCGAGAAGCGAGAGGGAGGGAGATTTAAGTTGCAGAGGGAGGAGAGAGGGAGGGAGATTTAAATTGTAGAGGTAGGTGAAAGGCGAGAGATAGAGATTAAAGATGCAGAGGCAAAGGGAGGCGATCTGTGAGAGGGACGAAGATTTAAAATGCAAAAACTCAGAGGCTTCTTAATTCTTAGTTTAGTTGCAAAGGGACTGAGGGAAGCAGGAGGCAAGAGATGAATGAATGGGGACGAACGAATTAGGGTTTTGAAACTTTTTATTTATATTAAAATTTTAAATCAAATCGGTTTGGTTCGGTTCGGGTCAATCGGTTCTGTCCATACAAAACCGTTACTGAACCGAACCGGATATTTTTAAAAAAATTTTAATCAGTTTAATCGAGTTTTTTTTATTGGTTTGATTTTCTTTGGTTTTTATTCAATTTAATCGGTTGTTTGGTTTTTTTGCTCACCCCTAGTAAAAATACAATTCAGTCTCCGAAAACTCCAAACTTCTCAATTGAACACAAATTAAGGTCAATAATTTGATTTTTATCGATTAAGCCTTTAATAAAATTATTTTGACCCATTTAAAGTATAATTAGGCCCTTGTGCTTAATTAAATCCTTTAATTGGACCTTAAATTAATTCTCAAATATAATTACACTTTTAAATTGGTCAGTGATAAAATCAAATCAACCCATATAAATATAATTATGTCGCATGACTTAATTTTTGCACGAATTAATCCAATGATAAATTATTTTTTTTCCTTAAATCTGTACTTTCTTCTATTTTTGGGGACAAAAGAGATATGATTAGACTTTTGAAAACACCCAAAATTTCCATACTGATTTTTATACCTTTGCTGGCCTTTTTTATTTTATTTTTGTTATTTTTTGGTATATTTTAAGGAGTGACCCAGAAATTGGGTGATGACAGTTGCCCATCTGTTTACAATGCTTACGACTAAAGTCTTGAAAAAGTATTGTAAAGAAAAAGAAAAATGGATTTACCAGGCCAAGAAATTGTTAATCCATCCAGAAATGAGAATGATGGTTATAAAACTCAGTTAGAAGGGAATGGTAAGATAGGGCTAAAAAACACACTACCTAAGAATTGAGGCCTGAATAGGATACTCAAAGGATGAAAAATTATGTTATTTTTGAATGACACAGGAGAATGGTCTTATTGTAATGAGTGACCTACCCAAGTAAAGATAATGAAGATGATAAGAAACACAAAGATGATATTATTGTAATGGACGACCTGCCCAAGTGATAATGATGGAGATGATAAAAACTTAAAGATGGTCTTGTTGTAATGGGCTACCTGTCCAAGTTAGATTGGTGAGGATGGTAGAAACTCAAAGGTAGTCTTATTGTAATGGGCGACCTGCCCAGGTGAAAATGATAAAGATGGTAAAGACATAAGAATACTCCTATTGTGATGGGAGACCTTTTCAAGTGAGAATAGTAAAGATTTCATGGGATGAAAGATAGGGCTACAAAGCATCGCTATCTAGGGTATATGGTTGAGGGTTAGAAAACGCACTCGAATGTGAAGGGAAAATAGGGCTGGAAGGCGTACTAATTGAGATGATGATCGAGGATTGGAAAACATACTCGAAGGGGGGGAAAGGCTTGAAAGTGCACTATTTGAATTGATGGTCGAGGATTAGAAAACATACTCAAATGTGAGGAAAATAAGGCTGAAAAGCGTGCTATAAGAATTGATAGTCGAGTGTTTGAAAATGCACTAGAAGATGAGGAAAAATAGGGTGAGAAAGCACACTATTTTAATTGATGGTTAAGAGTTGAAAAATGCACTCAAGGAGGAAGAAAAATAAGGTTGGAAAACACATTATTTTAGCTTATGGTTAAAGGCTTGAGAACTCACTCAAATGAGAGGAAAGGAATGGCTAAAAGCACATGATCTTACATGATGGTTGAGGGGTGGAGAACACACTTAAAAGAGAGGAATGGAATGACTAACAAGTGCACTATCCTAATTAATGGTTGAGGATTGGAAAACACACTCAAAAGAGAGGAATGGAATGGCTAAGAAGCGCATTATCCTAATTAATGGTTGAGGGTTGGAAAACACACTCAAATGAGAGGAAAAGAATGGCTAAGAAGCGCACTATCCTAATTAATGGTTGAGGGTTGGAAAACACACTCGAAGATGAAAGGAAAATAGGGTTGGAAAGCACACTATTTTAATTGATGGCAAGGGTTGAAAAACACACTCGAAGATGGAAGGAAAATAGGGCTAAAAAACATACTATTTTAATTGATGGCGATGGTTGGAAAACGCTCTCGAATGTGAAGAGAAATCAAGGCTGTAAAGTACACTATTTTAGTTGATGATCGAGGGTTGGAAAACACACCCGAAGATGAAAGGAAAATAGGGCTGGAAAGCATACTATTTTAATTGATGGTGAGGATTGGAAAGCGCACTTAAATGTGAAGAAAAAATAGGGTCACAAAGCGCACTATATAAATTGATGGTGGTTAGAAAACTCACCTATGTTCAAGAAAGAGATAAGACTCAAAAACACATTATCTGCGTTGCTTGATGACTGAAAGCACACTCAAATAAGGAAGGAGATAGGGTTGAAAAATGCTCTATTTGTGTTTGTTGAAAGGCTCGCAAGCGCACTTAGGGATGTGAAAGTGGTAAGGGCTCAAAGGCACACACAAAACAATGAATGGAGGATTGTAAATTACAATCCCTCCAAAATATTTCTTAAATTATTAGTGGGGAGATGGCATTTGTGATGACAACCAAATTCAGGAAAGAAGATGAGGCTAAAAAGCACGTTAAAGAGGTGAGAGCCCAAAGACGTACACAAAAATGATGAATGAAGGTTCGTAAATTACGGTCCCTCCAAAACATTTCCTAGATTCTCAACGAGGATGGAATGCATGATAACACCCAAAATCAAAAAATAAATAAAGCAGAAAAGTATTCTCAAGGAGATGAAAAAGATGAGAGCTTGAAAGCGTACACAAAATGATGAATGAAGGTTCGTAAATTATGATCCCTCCAAAACATTTTCTAGATTCTCAATGAGGATGCAATGAATGATGAAACCCAAAATCAGGAAAGAGATAAAACTGAAAAGCATATTTAAGGACATGGAAAAGGTAAGAGCTTGAAAGCGTGCATAAAATGATGAATAAAGGTTCATCAAGTACGATCCCTTCAAAATATTTTCTAGATTCTTAATGGGGATGTAATGCATGATGATGCATGTATACTTACCTTAGAGATATAGGTCCCCCTTTCTTCTTCCTAACCTTTCTTTCCTGGGATTTAGATCTTTAGCTTTGATGGCTTCTCGTTTCTGCTTACTCAAGCCGCAATTTAAAGATTTTGACCACTAGAGATGCTAGATTTTCCATATCAATGTGCCCTCCTGAGTTTGATCTAAATTCTTTGAAAAGAAATCAATTGCATTTGTAGATTGCCCTCCAGTCTAGTCATGCCCCACAAGTGTTTTGGATGCCAAGAGTAGTGTTTGCATTAAAAGGGTTGGGTTATTTGCAAAGATTGTGTTTTGATGTGGGATTTTTGGAATTTTAAAGTCATTCCAAATACAAAAACCATTTTGAATGCCCCATTTAGGTCATGCAAGACCAACATTATAGGCTTTAAATGTTTGTAGGAAAGGGATGGTTATTTGCAAAAATTATTTTTATGTAAGATTTTTGGAATTTCAAAGTCATTCCAAGCACAAAAACCATTTTGATGTTTGTTTAAACAAACTTGTTCTCAAAAGAATTCAAGTGATCTCATTATCAGGTTTTATGTTGATTTTGACTAGAATGTGAAATGATATTTGCATGTCTTGTATGTTAGGAAGACTTCGATCAGGTCATGTGAAGCATTTGTAATTTCAAAGTCATTCCAAACACAAAAACCATTTTGATGTTTGTTTAAACAAACTTGTTCTCAAAAGAATTTAAATGATCTCATTGTTAGGTTTTATGTTGATTTTGATAAGAACGTGAATGATATTTGCATGTCTTGTATGTTAGGAAGACTTCAATCAGGTCATGTGAAGCATTTGTATGGCTTGTTTTGCATGGAAAAGCATTGTCTATTGATCCAGATTACTCGTATTTGATCAAAAAGGGCTTTATCAGGCTTGTAGTGTAGACTCAGGTTGCTGGCTACAGAAAAAAAATATTTGAGGGCTCAAAAGTTATTTGAGGGTTTTCTAGACTAAGGATCACTTAGTGCTCATTCTTAGAACTCCTTTTAGTTCTCGTGATTGATTTTCATGACTTGACATGCCCCCCAGCATTTTGTTTGGGTCTTTTATCATGAGATTTAAGTACTATCATGTTGACACGATTTGTCATAATATACTAAAACTCCTTTTATGCTTATAATCCCCCAATGTTATTTGGGTATCTATTGACATGCCCCCCGGTATTTGTTTGGGCTCATGATCATGTTTTTTAACAGTGTCATCATGTTGACTTAACATGCCCCAAGTATTTTAGTTGGGATTTTATCGTGACATGCCCCCAAGTATTTTGTTTGGGCTTTTTATGTTGGGTTTTTAGTACTACTAAAATGTTGAATTGATTTGCTAGTGTACTAAAAACCTTTTTATGTTTATGCCCCCCAGCTTTCTTTGGGCATCTTTTGTCATTGAGGACTACTTTGTGGATTGAAAAAGTTTTTTCTTTTTTTTCTTCACACTTGCCCCCCAGTGTAGGGTGTGATCCTAGTCAGAGTTAATTATCAAGAAATATTTATTAAGCTCAAATAGGGACTGCAATAGATATTTGAAACTTTGTGAAGACATATCAAAGATGGCCTCTCCTCATTTCAAAAACATACATTTGGGATCGATAGGCTTTGCTTTTTCATGCAAATGATTTGTTGATTTTTTTTGGATTATTTGTTTTAGCTAAGAGCTTAGCTTTATTATGTGGATTTTTGGGGTATGAGATCACCTTTTAATAAAATCCTTTGAATTCCCAGAACACATTTGTTAAACAAACAAATTGACATTTTTTTTTCATACTAGACTTTGATTTGTCAAAAATCTTCATGAAACCATGATATCATGTAAGATTTGGATGGAAAGGGTATAAGACATGCTTGTGTTATTCAAACAAAAAAGCAAGAACACGCCATAGTCAAAGAAAATACATGATATTATTGGATAAGATTTGTTTAACACTAGATCTTGTGGCAATACGGGCAAAATTGATGACAAGTCAAAATGATAACATAATGTGGAGACATGACCAGAATAAAAGGTAATCATGGAAGCAAACTTCATCTCCCAATACCGGTACAATTTTTGTAGAGGTCATTTCAGTGCTCGCTTGAGTAAGCTAGCAAGATGAGTCATAGTAGTTTTCAGACAAACTAGTTTTCTAAAATGGACATGGTAGTGAGCACATTCTTCTTTCTCTATATTTCTTTGCTAGAGTTGAGTGTTATGGACAGAAGCTCTTCGGGGACTTATATTTCTGTCAGTCGATGATATGATATGATTGGTGCATGTGAATGTAAATGTATGCACATACATAACAGGTACCGAAGACAAGTTCTAGGTTATTACAAGAGGGGTAAACTTTCTACCTGGTATCAAAAGGTCTATGACCTGCCAATCACCGCCTCATGTGAAGGTGGTGTAGGGGTTTACAAGAAATGGTTGGGGCACAATATGAATGCCATTATCGAGTAAATACTCAGTTGATAGTTGGATGTTTCACGATTCGAACCCCAATTGAAAGTCATGAGGTAGACCATTAATCCCCACCTAACTTAGAATTGGGTTTATTAAAAAAATTAAAATGCATGATGACATTAATTCAAACCCGAAGATATGAATGACATGAAATTAAAATGCATGCTAAAGCAATAACAATGCGAGTTAAAAAAATGAACTAAAAAATAACAATCAAACAAACAATGCTCAGTCCAGCAATGTCCCCAGCGGAGTCGCCATCTGTCGCGACGGTGATTTTTTCACGCTTCGCGCTCTGCCATCCCCCCGGTATTTGAGGAGACAACGGCTCGCGGTGAAAATAGAGAAAGTTGTTTTATAGTCATAAAAATTATGACTATAAATATCAAGAGTCACCACCTAGTATTAAGGTCACTAGGAACCTAATGACCTATGAGAGTCTTGGGTAAGAGGATTTGTTGTGCAAGTAGAAGACGCATCACCCCTAGTGCACCCTACCTAAGGCAAGCTACATTGATGTTTGATTTTTGTTTTCCTAAGTCATTTTTACTGGTCTTTTCCTAAAGTTCAACGTAGATTTCTCTCTGAAAAAAATATCTACCTTATTGCTGGTTGAAAGACTAACCAACAAACAAATTTCACAATTTATTTTGAAAATCATATTTTCAACTATCTACGAGTGTACTTTACAGTGTAATTTTACATCGTGATAGATAAAAGAAAATAATTGTTGAATTATTTTTTATATTTTGGCCGAAGACCAACGGATAATCGTAAACTGGTTACGATATCCAAATTTTCACTTTAAAAGTATGGAAAAGATGCAACATTTTCTTTTACAAGAAATAGAGTGGGAAAAATTTTGGAATCCGGCCGTATGCACGAAAACACTTTTTTTGTTTGTTCTCTTTTTTTTTAAATGCAATTTTTATGTTTTATGTTTTTTTTTATGCAAATCACACACCCATTCTCTTTTTTCATTATATTTTTTTGGGTACATTTTACAATTACATAACATTTACAAAAATAAATGAACATAACAACAATTTAAACATAAACACAACATCCAAAATCACAAAAACAACCTCGAAAACACTGTTACAATTACATAATATTTACATAGTGATGATGTTCAAGGACCTGGAAAATAGAAAGCACAAACGCAACAACACACAAGCAAAGTTCCGCCCAGATCTGCTTTTTCTTCAACATATTTCAGATTTGCTCTTCCCTTTCTTCAGGTGACTGATTAGTGGCTGGAAAGAGAAGAAAGTAAGGTATTGATGTAGAGGAGCTGGCCACTAACGGGGAGGAAAAAAGTCAGGCCGTAGGGTGCTAGAGGCAGAGGGCGCTGCCAAATGGGGACTGCTGTGGTGGCTAAAGGAGGTAGTGGACAGGAGAGGAGAGTGGGGGTTATCGTGGAGTAGATGGTGGCAGAGAGGAGGTTGGCCGGAGAGATTGGACAACAAGGAAGGCTAAACGAGGAGAAAAAGAGATGAAGACTGTTGTTGACAATGGTAGAGGGTGAGCAGACCATAAAAGGGTGCCATTCCTGTAGCAAATAGCTGACGGGAAGGGAGGAAAAAAAAGCAAAGGAAGGCTGAGGCAGTGGGGGAGGAAGGATGGCCGGCGACAAAGAGGGAGAGTGAGAAAAATGAGAGTTGGCCAACAATGGGAAAGAGTAAGAAAAGAAATGAAGAAAAGGGGCTGGGGCTGCAGGTGCTGCCCTCAAAGGGGCTGACGGCTGCAGCCCTCACAAAAGATGAAATTAGGGTTTTCTTTTTATTCTTTTTTTTTTGGGTCCCCCCCTTTCTTTAAGGCAAATAAGGTCCTATTTATAGAGTTCAAAGTTACACACCTTTTCCACTTTGGTCCTTGGTTTTGTATTTGTGTAATTTGATCCCTAATTTGACTATTAAAATTCATTTATCTTCGATTTGACCCCTAACTTTGCGCAATTGGATTGTAAAATACAATTCAATCTCTGGAAGCTCCAAACTTCTCAATTGAACCCAAAGTAAGCTCAAGAATTTGATTTTCATCAATTAAGCCTTAATAAAATTAATTCGACTAATTTAAAGTATAATTAGGCCCTCACGCTTAATTAAATCCTTCAATTGTGTCTTAAATTAATTCTCAAACATAATTACATTTTTAAATTGGTCAATGATAAAATCAAATCAACTAATAAAATATAATTATATTGCACGACTTAATTTTTACACAGATTTATTCAATGATAATTTTTTTTTCTTAAATCTATATTGTCTTCTGTTTTTGGAGACAAAAGAGATATGATTAGACTCTCGAAAATAGCCAAAATTTCCACACTAATTTTTCTACCCTCGCTGGCCCTTTTTATTATTTTTTTATTTTTTGATATATTTTGAGGAGTGACCCAGAAATTGAGTGATGACACTTCGTGCCCCGCCATCCTTGATCGGGAGAATGGCGCACAACAAAAAAGGATTTTGTTTTATAGTCGTAAAAATTACAGCTATAATTATTAGGAGTTGCCTCCTGGTATTACAATCATTAGGAAACCTATTGGCCTGCGAGAGTCTGGGGGACTTGTTGTGCAAGATAAAGATACATCACCTCTAATGCACTCTACCTAAAGTAAACTGCATTGTTGTGTGATTGTTTTTCTAAGTTTGATTTTTTTTTTGGTCTTTTCTAAAGTTCAATGTAGATCCCTCTTCGTGAGAGAATCTCTACCTCATTAGGAGTTGAAAGACTAACCAAAAGAATTTTACATTGCATTTTTAAAAAATATTTTTTTAACTATCTATGAGTGTACTTTATAATGTAATTTTACACTGTGATAGCTAAAATAAAATAATTATTAAATTATTTTGATATTTTGGCCAAATTCTAATGGATAATCATAAATTGGTTACGATATCCAATTTTATGAGAAAGATACAACATATATTTTTTTTACAAAAAATATACTTAGAAAACCTTGGAATTTGGTCATATGCATGAAAAAAATTGTTTTTTAAATGTAATTTTTTTGTATTTAAAAAAATAAAAAAAAATCAAGTTGGGCTTGGCCTAACTAAATGGGAGGCCCAGCCAAGATGGGCCTGCTGGACTTTAGGTTGGACCCGACCCCGCCAACTGGGCGGGGCTGAGAGCAGTCCAGTCTAAACACAAACAAAAAAAGAAAAAAGAAAAAACATGAATTATTATTGTTCACGTGTTACGTGTACAACAACAAGGTGGTCAGCCGACTACGACGAGAGGCTTACCTGTTACTACATCCGGGTAGAGGAGGTCGAGGTGGTTGTCTTTGTGATGGTGGCATTGAAAATAGTGGTCGTGGGAGGCATCAGAAGGTGTTAGTTCTCGTTGCCACTGGTGTTGTCCCTATTACTACTACTTGTTAGAGATGGAAAAGAAGGTTGGGTGCTGGCTGGCGACAGATCGCATTGTTTGTTTTTTATTGTTTCTCGCGTGATTTTATAGAATTGTTTAATGAGATTTAATTTTTCTATCTGATTTTATTAATTTTATTTTTTTTTACTCGTAAAATTATAATTGATTTTATGAGTCAAACTGGTTTTAATAACTTTGATCCTGAGAACTTGATAAAATTGCAACGCATGGATTTGAGTATGAGTTATTGATGATTTGTTCCCTTTGATGAATGGTCTTGCTTCCTTTAAATAGTCGAGCGAAATCAAATGTCAATACATGCTTTGCTATTGTCTTCTTCCATGATCGCATACAAAATTTTGTTGTATGTGGTGTCTTGTACTGCCCATTTACAAGTTCTTTTTTACAGTAATAATGATCTATTAATCTTATTTTATATCCCATTAAATTAAATTAAATTAATAGCATTACTCCTTTCATTCAAACAATGATACGAAGAAGATGTTCCCTCGAACTCGCTTCCTCCCTGGCTGTGGTCATGGTTACTTTGGACCATCCATTTTTATGGAGCTCCGTGCAGAATTGTTTCAGGGTGTTTCACCTTATGTTTTAAAAATATTTTTTATTTTTTATTTTAAATTAAAAAAATAATAGTTTTAGATCATTTTTATATGATAATATTAAAAATAATAAAAAAATATATTATCTGAATATATTTATAAACAAAAAATATTTACAAAAACAATTTTAATTTTGCTTCCTAACTTGCAAGGGCACCACTCATGTTGACTAAAATATTCCGCGTGAGATAGCTAAAGATCTCTTCTGTTTTGACATCAAGTGGGTAGCTCTTATCTGTTTGATAGCACATTTAAAATTGTTTTTTTAAATATTTTTTATTTAAAAAATAATATATTTTTTTAATTTTTAAAAAATATTTTTGACACAATATATAAAAATAATCTAAAAACATATTAAAAAATTAAATCTAAAAAAAAAATTATTTTTTTCTTCAAAAAAATCCCATTATAACAAAATACAAAACAAGTCTGAAATTTCCGTGTAACTTTTGAACTGCAAAAGGTGGAAAGCACAGGAGAAACAAAATGGAATTTTGTTTGTGGCATTGCTGGCGATACACGCACACACTCCACTAGAAAGCCATGCCAGCCATTCTCGAAACAAGGAGAAGAAAAAAGCACGGCATGATCCTGCGACACATGCAGCCATGGGTAACATTTTAGAGTCAAAAACCACGTTTCAGATTTCAAGAGAAGTTTAGGTTCTTGTGGCAACCAATTTGGGCCGAACTAAACCCTAGATATCTTCCATGTTGCTCTTACAATTCTGCCCTACCTCGTCACTGGAACAAATACCTTTCGAGTAATCCTAATTTTGTTGGCAGTTATACTTGTCCGTGGAATCAATGTCTAGATTCAAGAATATTAAATCCCTGTCTACAATATCGCGAGGCTCATAAACTCTCTTGGAATCTAAGATATATATATATACATATAGATATATATATTCAAGTGCATTTATGTGAAGTGCAATGTTTGATTACTTTTTGAATAATTCACTTACCACCTCCACGATATGAGTTCAACTTGGAGTTGGAATAAATGGAAGTTTTTCCCCCCAGTTAAATTCTTGAGTCAGTTTAAGTGATTGTTTCTTGATATCAACACATGAAAATGATTTACAAACACTCAAAAACTTAATTTAAAGAAAAAATAAAAATAATTTATTTTTTAAAAAAATATTTTTAAAACACAATATCAAACAGGGCCTAAGTTAATAGATTTATCGTTCTTACATAAAATAATCAATCTCCATGTGATCCCTCTTTTGCATCAATTGATAGAACACATTATGTATATATATTATGTCATGTCATGAGGTGAATTTTAATAAATTCATTATTTTTATATATAAAAAAATGATGAGAGTTTTACGTGGAAACCTAACAATTTTGTTTGATAGGAAAATTGTTTGGTAAAACCAAATTAAATATATTTATAGGATAATATCATCATGAACACAAAATATTTTTTAAAAAATACAAGTATATAATACTTGTAAAATTACATGATTTCATATTAAACCAAGACAAGAAAAAAAGTTATTGCCAAGAATTATGTCGCGTGTTCTTAAAACTAAATTTCTTGTTAATATGAATGAATAATCTCTGAACATACAAGTTGCTTGTTGAAAATTTCATTAATAATATCGCATAAAGATCCAAATCCAATCAAGATCTACGAACTAGAAAACTTAATCAAATTTTATCTTTTACAATAGCAAAACATAAAGCTAGAGAAATCAAATTTTATTTTTTACATTAACAAAACATAAAGCTAGAGAAAGAAGTGTATAAGAGAAAACAAGGAAGAAAGAAAATTTAACAATAATTCTCTAATTGTTTTACTGTTTTCTATTTCTTTCCAACTTCATATAATTAAGTCTTTCGACCTCTATTAATACACGAGGATAAAGATGAGAAACTAATTTCTAATAATTCAAATCTTCAAAATAAATGTTTTTTTTAGTAAATCCCATGGAATTAAATTAGTTACAATTAATTTATAACAATTCATTGAAATTTCAAAATCAAACAGTATGAAAAGACTCAAAATAAATTAATGAATATATGAATTAATAGATCTTACAAGACATAAAAAAACTTATCAAACAATTTTACATTCATCCAAAATAATTTTAGCTATAAATACCATGTCAAAACTATGTTTTCAATAACTCTCCACATAAATAAAAATTGGCAAATAAATGAAGATGTAAGAAACTGCATAGAGACAATGAATTCGACAATCACTATACTAAGAGATGTAGTTTTTGACTTTGAACCTCTCCTAATGAAGTATTATCCTACTTATTCAACTAATTAGTGAACACAATGTTTTATTGTTCAATTTTATGCTATCAAGTATGGCTATCAAGTATGACTAATTAATCATGTTGATATTTTTATAACAGTTTCTAAACCTTTTATTTTATATTGGAATAAGATCTCAAGTTAATCTAAGTTAAAGAAATGACTAGTTTAGAAAGTCAAAGTTATAAAATAAATCTTGTAAATTAGTCTTTTAAGACCTTTATCTAGTATTTGGATTGTATCTTTATCTACAATTTATATACTTAATTTGTGAAAAATTAACTTTAGAAATCTAATTTAGGCCTAATTAAGAAGATTGAAATCTAATTTTACCAAGTTAATAGGTTAAAACTGAAGACAAAATTATAAGAAAATCAACATTTTGGGTCAATTAGGAGGGACATTGAAGAAATATGTATGCAATGATCATTTTGTAAGAGACACTAAACTATAGGGATTCAATTGGTCAAAATCATGAGTGACATTGAAAGAAAATCAAAGTTTAAGGATCAATAAAGGGTCAAATTGCATAAATTCAATACCGAAGATCAAATTAAAAAGGACACACAATTTTGGGGTTGTCATTGATTTTTGATAGAGGTGAAACTACATAAAATTAAAAGTATTTTGGTCAATATAGAGTGTAATTAAACATTAAAATAACCAAAATGAACTTTGGCCAAAATCCTAGTCCAAAACAACATCATTTGGGAGAGTAATAAAGAAAAAAAAAGATGAGACTAGATGATGTGACATTTGATCCATTTAGGTAACTAGATGACATGTTTTGTTATTATTCATTGCCTTCTTCCTTACCCACCTGAAAAGAGAATTTAGAGGCCTATTTTGTAAGTACATTTTATGTCTCTTTTTATAACCAAACTTCACAGATTATAAACTAAAATGATGACCTGATATTTTTCTACATTATAACATGGTTAGTAGTGACTAATGGACACCACAATCATTGCAACGGTGACCCAAAATAATTACTCAGGCAACCTAAAGTTGTCAAAACTAATTGCCCAAGATATTTATTTTGAGATACATTTGAATTAAATTAAGGGATGAGTTTTTCCCTCATTAAAGATCATATTGCCCTTTTTTACCACCTATAAATAGGGTTTCATCCCATGCTCAAAACTTCAAGAAATTCAGCGACAAAGTTAAATAAAAAACCACCCACTCTTCCTGGTTTTTGCCTAATCAATGACTTCTCTTGTATTTTCCAACCACATTTAGCCATTGTTTCCACTATTAACTCCTCTCCAATAACCATCACTACCTCCCTTACACCGATGATCCACCCACGGCCATTAATCCCCTATTGTTGCCCTCCTTCCCTGGTGACCAATGCTAAATTTTCTGGTCAACTCCGGCTACCACTATCGTCATTGAAGCCTCCACAACCATCAGTAAAGTATTCTTTCCATACTGATACCCTCCATGGTCGATAACTTTCTTTCTTTTCTTCCTCCTTTACCACTCATCACATTGCTACTACTGCTACTCCACTGTTCAAGTGCATCTGAATACACACAAACACATATTCACAAGTGCCTGAACACACACATGTTTTTCTTTTTTTATGGGTTAGGTTGAAAATGGCCTAACATCTTTTTTAGGCTGCCATTGGCCCTTAGACCTAGCATGCAAAGCCGACCTAGTCTATTTGGTCAGGCTTAACCCATAATTAATATAATAATAATATATAATATTTTGAAAAAAAAAATCAAATGGGTATTTTTAAAAATTGTGATTTTCTAGCATATTTTTCTAATACATTTGCATAATATCTGGTTGTATACTTGCATTGTAAGTTACAAAATATATATTAAAAATATAACTCAATTTTCTCATAAATTCAATAAAAAAATTCAAGGGTCATGTCAGAAATTTTATAACTTCATCAAATGTTATTTTGATTTTGCTTAATATTAATTCTATACACTGTAATATACAAACCCAATATAAAATAAATGATCTTCTTTGAAAAATAAAAAATTATCATTCCAAAAATAAAAAAAATCATCATTCCAAAAATAAAAAAGATGTTTTGTTTTGTTTTAGAAAAGACCAATAAATAACAATGTCCTAGAAAAATAATCAAATAACAATGCAACTTGTCTTAAGTAAGGTGCACTAGTTGTTATGTGTCTTTCTCTTGCATAACAAGTCTCTTTATTTAAACTATCGCAGACCATTAGGTTTTCTAATGATCTTAATACTATATGGTAACTCTTAATAATAATAATAATAATAACAATAATAATAATTTTATGATTATTCACAATTTTTTTTTCCATGTATATCCATCACTAGGATGTTGAGAATGTTGTCGTGACAAAATCCATTTCAAACAAAAAGACAATTATGGAAGCAACTATTATTCATAGTTTGCAAAGACTTCATATCTATTATGAAATGTATATGGTGACAAGAAGGCTAGATATTCCTTTATTGTTCATTTCATTATTTTATAGAATTTCTTAGTACATCAAGGAAAATGAGGGAAGGAAGTAACTAAAGAAGGAAATTCTAGCAAATAAAAACAAAGTTTCCTAACTGATTTGGAGCATGAAGTTCTAGTAAAGCCTCTAAAGAGAGTATATGGGGAGTTTTAACCAAGCATGGGGTTTTAAAGAAAAAGGACTTTATTTTATGATTTTTTTAATTTATTTTAGCTTTAAATATATTATGCTTGAACTTTATTCTAAATTTGGTTTGTTTTGGCTCATTAGACATTGTTTTAGGGTTGGTTTCAATACTAGGCTGTGTTAGTTGATTTCTAGATAAAACTTATTGAGTTATAATTCAAAAAGAGCTTGTCATGGTTATTTAGATGAGATTATATATTACTTTTATCGCTACATATCTTGAAAGCTATGGTGATTTGAATAGACAAGATTTTTCTTTTAGTTTGCATTTTGCAAATGAATTTTCTTTGTAAAGACAGAATTCTCATACTAACTTATCAAATATTAATTGGTTTTGTGGTGTCATTCATAAACTTTTAATTCTTAGGAACTAGGTTATGTTTTTGTCCAAGTTCATTTCCCAACACTTTTGGTTCTTAAGTACAAGTTTACATTTGATGTTTAATTTTCTTAGGTTGGTTTTCTATTTTGTTGTGGGTTATATGACCATGTAATTTGAAGGCTCACATCAATTGGTTTCATTGAAAGGATCTAAAAATTATGTTATATCTTTTTTTTTCTTCTTTTACATTTTAAGTTTCTTAACTTTTGTTATTTTTATTTGATTTTCAATTATTTTATGTGTAGAGCTTAATAGTTTGCATCTAGGGTTCTTTGATAATAAGAAAAACTTAAACTTTACTAATTCCTCTATCTAAACTGCATTATTATTCTAAAAAAAAGAATAAGTAACAAAATTCTTTTGAAAAGGGAGAAGATGAGACAAACCAAGTTAGGTATGAACTTTGCCTTCAAATGCCTACCGACTAATTTTGTAAGATCAAATATATATCTCAAATTGTACATAAGATTGAGCTAAAATTTTATAAGGATATACTAAACACATGAAAATATATTTTGATAAAATCTAAGGTCATTAACATTTGAACAACTTATTATTTAAATTGATTGGAGTTGTTATTGATACGGTAGATTCATCGACAAAGTGTTCTTTCTTAGCTATTTTCAATACAATTAGTCCATGCCCGCAATGAGTTAATTTTGGATAGTAAAGGAGATTAACCTTTAAGTATAAACCTTCTTAGTTGAAAAATCAATGAATCTTTTATGAGTGAGACATTTTGTGGGAATCGTCCATCATAGATCTCATCACTAGGATTTTCAAAAACAATATATAGCAGTTTAACCACAACGAATCATTGAAATCCTATACCAATTAATGCAATAAGGAAACAAAGGGTAAAGAATTTTGTTATTAGTAAAATTTATTAAAATTCAAGAACATCATAATTATGAGGAGACATTCAATTATTTAAGTTTTTTGAATCTCACCATCCTATTTTGATTTGATAAAAAAAAATTAAGTATAAGATAGTGTAGATATGTGCAAGTTTCAAGACCAGAAGCTTTCATTTAAGGGAGTGTGTTAAAAAATAATATAAATTATATTTTCGAACCTCACCTAACAGCTTAAACTTTCAGCTGAAATGATTCCTTGATAATAAAGACTCAGGTTATAAGTTTTGTAAGTTAACCTGATTGACTGTGGTTGTTTTTGTTTTTTCTAATTGCCTTGTAAAAAAATTATATCTTTAAAGATTTAGTTGATTGGAAATTAAACTTCATAATTTATTTCAATTTGTTTTCCGTGAATCTATCATGATCTCGATATATGAGTCATGAATTTTATAAATTAATGGAGTTAAATGTAATATATTATTGTGTCAATATTTAAAAGAATATTATCATGATTGTTTTTAATAAACCTATATTTTTAAAATTATCCTGTAATTCATGACGATGATCGGGTCCACGGTATCAATCTAAATATAATTAAATTAAATTCAATGGAATGAGGCTACTGTCTAAAACGGAAGAATGGTAAAGTGGTTTTCTTCGTTGGCTTTTCAAGATGTTTCATTTAAACTAAGTTTTTTTATTAATATTATTATTCGAATTATTAGGCTAGTGAAGTGGAATATTTATAACCAATCAGAACTACACGTGTAAGGATTATTGCAGTGACCCGACCCGTGCCCCCTCGCTCCGACCTTGCATATACGTGTATGGATTTTTTCTACTTATAAAAAAACATATATAGAGATTGAGACTTTTTTAGTGCATTAAATTCATATTAAAATACAACAAGTATTTCACCTTTGGCAATAAAAATAAATTAAAATATAAAGTTGACTAATAGGAGGAATTATTGAGTTCACCTGATGTGCAAATCCACTTCTGGGCCAACAAAATATTTACATTTTTTATTTTGGATTTTTGTTTGATGCCAGTTTATAATAAAATAGATAAGAGTTAATTTGATGTGAATTGATTTATATAATAGGTTTAAATAGAATATGAATGATCTTTTTTTATTTTCAAAAACTAATATCAAATGATAAAATACAAATAAATAAATAAATAAATATCGAGTCACGTAAACTTTTCAAATCATTAATCCAGCATATTAGATTGAAAACACAACAAATGAGAAAACTGTGAAACTCAATTCCTAACAAATATAACATCAATGATGAACTACCACAATTATTATTCTCATAATTGCTAATATTATCGTTATCACTATAACTATCACCAATACCACTACTATAAATAAGTAATATTATAATTGTTATTGATTTTATTATCACGATCACTATTATTATTGTTGTTTTTTTTATTATCATCATTATAAATATCATTACATTTTACTATTGATATTATTATTATTATTATTGTAGCTATAACCAATATTAACATCATTATCATCATTATTATTATAATCATAATTTTTTTTTATTATTATTGAAATAAATAAATCATAAACTTGTTTCGAAGGATAAAATAAAAAACCATCAAAACAACGACAAAAGAGCAAGGGAAAAAAATCAAAAGAAAATGATAAAATTAAAATAAATATTATTAGTTTTGAAAAAAAAAACTATAAATTTAATTTGAAGTATAAAATTAAAAACCATAAAAACTTTAGGCAAAAGAACTAAGCAAATTTTTTTTAAAAGAATAAGTATCAGTTCAAAAAACATATATACAAATTAGAATTGAAGAATTAAATTAAAAATATCAGTTCAAAAAACATATATACAAATTAGAATTGAAGGATTAAATTAAAAATAAATAAAACTCTAACAAAAAAAATAAAAAAATCAAAAATCAAAACCAAGAGGATAGATTAAGAAATGGTAACAAAATATAGGGACAACTTTAAAAATAAAACTTATAAGAAATTATAAGTGAATGATAAAATTAAAAAAATATATAAAGGAAATTCAAATGAAATAATTTATCTTTTAGTATATGCATCCACTAACGGTGGAAAAGTGCGTCGTTATAAATAGAGCAACGGGAAAGAAAGGCTCACAGAAGAGGAAGGGGGCAAAGCACAATATGTCATCATAATTGCATAAACCAAGAAAACAGAAAAATCTCTCTCTTCTTCTTTCTTTCTTTCTCTCACGAGTGCTGTATATCGTTGCAGCAAAGAATGGATAGTCTCTTTAGGGTTTCAGCATGTGGGCAAGAGGAGTTAGAGCAGATGTCAAGAGATGGAAGCCATTACAGTCTATCGACAGGGATTTTGCCTTCACTCGGTGCAAGAAGTAACCGAAGAGTTAAGCTCAATAGGTTCATTATATCACCTTATAACCCTCGTTACAGGTGATCATATCTCCTCAAATTTTTTCTTCTTTCATGGTTTCAAGATTCTTGTTAGTTTTTTCTTCCTTCTTCTTGCTAACCATGAATATATTTTAATGATGTTGGTTGGTTTTTACTTTAACTTGCTAGTTATTGGTGCTTATTTGTTTTTATACAAGGAGATGTCGAGTACAACGCCGTTGATCGGTCTGGTGACATTTTGTCAATGGGCTACTGCTGCTAGGGAGGGGTGGTTTTATAAAAGTTTTGTTTTTTCTTTCTTATAATGATTCCATCCCACTTTCTCCTAGGCCTTTTGGGATTTTTATTGTCTTGTCTTTCTAGTTTTTCTTTCCCTCTTTTACTCCCCTTTTTTCAGTAAATTAATTTTCTTATTTTTCTGACTTCCAAATATTGCTCTGTTTCATTTTCCGGTAAATTAATTTTCTTTTCAAATATGCTGCTGTTTTACCAGTTACCACAGCCTGTTGTTTTGAATCTTTCTTCTTGCCTTTGGCTATGTATGGAAATAAAATATCTCCCTTCCATTTTAATTGTTGATTTTGTAATAATGGTTTTTGGAATTGTATTCTAAAAGTGTGTCAGGATCCTATTAGACAGCATTAGATTAGGTTTCTTTTGTTGAATTGTTGCTCAGTCAGACTAAATTAAAGGTGTTCAGAACTGGTGGCCTTGAAACTCTTAGTGTTTGACTTGTATAATGAACAGCATTCGCAGCCACTTCTTGCAATACCCAGTTTTATAAAACTGGAAATGGAAGAAGGATTTTGGAAGCTAACTTAAATGCATTCACCATTGCAACAGTAAAATAAAAACTTGTCATTTTAAATGAATTCAACTCTACAGACAGTCAACAATTTTCCGCCAAGTTTTAGTTTGTTTAAAATCTCTTGATATTGAGGCGGATATGCTATATGATCGTGCAAAATGGCGCAAATGGATCCATATAGCCCACGCCAACTGGTTTGGGAATGAAGCGGGGCTGCTGTAGCTGCTGTTGTCGTTGTTTGGTGTAGTAGTGTATATGTTGACAAATCATTACAGACAGCAGAAAGAAAGAAAAAACTCGTTTCATTGCTAAACAATCAGCATAAGCTTTAAAATGGTTGATCTTGCAGAATGTGGGAGACTTTTCTCGTTCTTCTGGTCATCTATACAGCTTGGTTAGCGCTCTATTTTCTAGGTAAATAGTTTTTCCTCAGCTAACTAGCCTTCTAAATTAGAAAAAAATAATAATCATATTTTTGGCTCAATATTTTTTTTCCAGCTCCTATAGGAAACGTCTGGTTTGTTTTGATGACTCTCTTAAATGTTTCTTTCAATAGATTGGAGAAAGATAGGAGCTATAACTATTTCGGGGTTTGATGCACTAAACTTTTATGTGTAAGTGTTCCAAGGTAAAATTAAGATTGATATGAATGAAAATGTATTCGTGCTAGATGATGCTATGATTTATCAGGATTTCTATTCTCCCTGTAGGTCACTCTTTTTGCAGTACACTCTGCTGGATGCTTCTATTATCTTATTGCCGCACGCTATCATGATCCACATAGAACATGGATTGGAGCAGCCTTAGGAGACAATTTCCTAGAGCAGGGTATATGGAGAAGATACGTGACTTCCATTTACTGGTCTATTACTACTCTAACAACTGTGGGCTATGGCGATTTGCATCCTGTGAACACAAGGGAGATGATATTTGACATCTTCTACATGCTCTTCAACCTTGGATTGACAGCATATTTGATTGGAAACATGACGAACTTGGTTGTGCATGGGACTAGTCGAACTAGAAGATTTGTTAGTAATTCCTAGTCATTCATTTAGTTCAATAGTGTAATGGATTTACATATAAAAATTATGGCTGTTGATTGTTTATAATCACGACCTTGTAAACTCAAACTCCCAGAGAGATACCATACAATCTGCTTCAAGTTTTGCTCAGAGGAACAAGCTGCCTGTTGGCCTACAAGATCAGATGCTTGCACATTTGTGCTTGAAGTACAAGACAAACTCAGAGGGACTGCAGCAGCAAGAGACTCTTGGTTTCCTTCCAAAAGCCATTCGGTCAAGTATTTCACATTATCTTTTCTACTCTCTTGTGGACAAGGTCTACTTGTTTCGAGGGGTTTCACATGACTTGCTTTTCCAGTTGGTAAGTTACTGAAGCATCCATAATCTTTTACTCTTGATTGTTTCTCCATTTGCTCTCTTTTCTTCTGGATCTGTATATTTATGTTGGATTTTTGTTTCTATCATTGAATTTCAAAGGTCTCTGAGATGGAAGCAGAGTATTTTCCTCCCAAAGAAGACGTGATCTTGCAGAATGAAGCGCCGACGGACTTTTATATACTTGTAACTGGTGCTGTGGTAAAAAATCAACTCTTTTGCTTGGATCCGATTGTCATGTATTTTATGTTTGTGATTTGGGAGCTATAAAGTGGCCCAATCTGTTGATTCTATCAGCATATTTACCAAATAGCATTTTCATGCAGTCAAATTTGCTACATATTATTCAATAATTCAGTTGATTTTTATTGCAGGATCTAGTTGCTGTGAAAAATGGACTCGAAGAGGCAAGTGTTATCCCTCAAACACACATAGAATGATGCGTAGCTTGAAACAAAACGCTAACGACAAGAATTTCCTAGGTGTACAGCTAAATGATGGATGAAATTTTGTTGGATGAATTCAGGTTGTTTGTGAGGCAAAAACCGGTGATCTTTTCGGTGAAATTGGTGTACTTTGTTATAGGCCACAGCTCTACACAGTGCGAACCAAGAGATTGAGCCAACTACTACGACTGAACCGTACTTCATTCTTGAATATTGTTCAGGCAATTGCAGAAGATGAGACCATAATCAACAATAATCTCCTTAAGGTCCGTGTAAACTCATTTAATTTGCTGCAAGTTTATACATATGTACAACATAGATCTATCTTTATACACATGGAGCTGTCTGTAGCATCAATTTGTATCAGCATCAGAAATTTTCCCTGAATTATAAATTTTAAAATTTTGATCATGATTGCAGCACAGGATTTCAATGAAATCAATTTTTTTTCCAGGTGCTGAATGTAAAATCTGTAATAATATTTTACATCTAGCAAAATTAGTTTGCTCTGAATTCTTTGTGGTGCAGTATTTGAAAGAACAGAAGGACCCAGTTATGGAGGAAGTATTGCTGGCAGCAGAAAACATGCTAGCTCGTGGTAGAATGGAACTACCTCCCAGTTTGTGCCTTGCAGCACTAAGGGGAGATGATTTGTTGTTGCAACAGTTGTTGAAAGGAGGACTGGATCCAAATGAAGCAGACAACAATGGGAGGTCAGCACTGGTATGTAGAGTTTAACTTTGCTTTGCTTCTTTCTTCAACACAAATGATGCTATTCCTTATAATCTATGTACATTATTAGCATATAGCAGCGTCGAAAGGAAGTGAAAACTGTGTGCTACTTCTACTGGATTATAGAGCTAATCCTAACTGCCGAGGTATCTTCTATTCTATTGCCATACCCTTAACGATTTGGGAAATTTTAGTTGGAATCATTTTCCACACCATTATACTTGTCTTGTAGACTATTTTTTTTGATCTATAACTGCTAACATTGAAGTTATATTCTCTGCGTAGTTTATGGGTATGGAAAATGATTCCTTGGGAGATTTACAAGTGACCCCACAATTCAGCCAGTGTCCGAAGAAAGCTCATTCCCAGCTGCAGAAGAATCATTCAGCCAGACCCGTCCGAGGCGAAGAACTAATAATTTTCACAACTCTCTCTTTGGGATGATGTCAGCTGCCCACAAGGGGGAGAAAGACCAGCTGTTCCCAACCATTCATGACAACCATGGAACTAGTCCTGCTGCTAGAGTGACAATTAGTTGCCTCGAAAAGGGGGAAGTTGCAGGAAAGCTTGTCCTACTTCCAAATAGCTTCCAGGCATTGCTTGAGATGGGTTCTAAAAAATTTGGGATCTCCCCTGCCAAAGTGATGAGGAAGGATAGGGCTGAGATTGATGCCATTGAGCTGATTAGAGACGGTGATCACCTCGTGTTTGTCGCTCCGAATGAACTAATATGAGTTCAACTAATATGAGCTCGGGGAAAGAACAAATATTATTTTTTAAATCTTCTGAAGCTTCTCTCCCTTAACAACGGGATTAGCTTTAGCAATCTGTTCTTTCCCCGAGCTCTTAAAATCATACTCGCAACCATGTTGTTCTGGGGTACCTAGGCGTTCCACAAAACACCATACCACACCTGCACTTGAATCCCGTCAATCCTACGCGCCTCCTACATGTCAAGCACCTATTTGGCTTCTGTTGTGGAGTCACAACCGTAGGTTCTGCCTTAACCTCCTCTTTTTCATCACCTTTCGCCATCAACACAGGACCTACCTGGTTCTTTATAACATCAACGGATGGGGGTGTAAAGGAAGGAGAGACAGAAGCAGATGATGACTGGGCTAGGAGCTGATCCAGGGGCTGTGATTGACGAAGATCACCATAACATTTAGAACACAGATTTTGAGTTGCTGGGTTTCCAAAAAAACCGCAGTTGTTTACGCAGAGACGTGGTTCTTGGCATCGGTGTTGTTCTTCTGCCATTGTCTTTCAAGATTTCTTGATTTCCTCGATTTATTCTAACACACACAAAAAGAGAGAAAGAAACCAAATTTTAGACACAAACAACAACAACAGCACTAGCTGCGCTCGGATACAAGAAATCAAACATATTACCTGTTTTGAATTCGAGGGAAGAGCAAAAGGCAACGAGAGAGAGAGAGGGTTGAAATTTAAATAAAGAGATGGGAAGAACTTCTGGTGTGGAAATGGAAGAGGAATCCTGTTTCAGAGAGGGTTCCCACGCACCTTCGTTTTTTTCCCCCTCTCTCTTCTCCTTCGGTTTTACGCGTTGGATGAAGATGATGATGCTGCTTTCAAAATTGCATTGGCGCTCCCCCACCATTCACGCAACACCCTCTCTGGTCTCTGCATGCATATATATATATATATATATATTTTGTCATAATCATACTAATATGCCTTTTATTAACCATGAAACTCAATGCTTCAAGCTTTCCATGTAACGCCCAATATTTTGGTATTTTGTTTTTGGCAGAGAGAGCGACGGGCTGTTTGGCTCAGGGCTGGTCGGTCGGGCGAGGATGGCGGTTTGTGGGTTGGCTTCGGGTCGTTCTTGGTGTTCGATGAGGTATGATTTCGTCCCCTTCTTTGCGCCAATTTCTGGTTTTACTCGGTTTCTTTACATTGGGTTCTTCGATTCGTTTTTTCTTTTTTCTCATTTTTTTCTCATCTTCTCCCTCGATTGATGGTCTTTCTGGTGTGGGTGTTCAGTGATTGATTGTATTTTTTATTTCTCTGGTCTGGGTATTCTGCAATTGATTGGATTTTTTTGGATTTCTCATTGTCTGTGTGTTCGGTTTTCTTGGGTGCATGCCCGGGCTGCTTGCGTTTGGTCGTTTGTGTGTGTTGGGGAGTGGGTTATTGGTTCAATTGGGTTCGGGTTGGGTTGATCGACGGTTTGGAGCTGGTTTAATTCTCGGGTTAACATGGTCCTTGGTTGGTTTCATTCTCGGGTGCTCTTGGTTTGGTTTGATTGGCTGTTATTTGTGTTGATTTGGGTTAATTGCTCTCGGTTTAAAGCCTAGAATAAAATGAATTGATTATTGATTTGATTCGGGTTGGGTTGATCGATGGTTTGGAGCTGGCTGAATTCTCGGGTAAGCTGTTCTTTGTGTTGATTTGGGTTATTTGCTCTCGGTTTAGAGCCTAAAATTGAATGAATTGATTGCTGATTTGGTTTGTGTTTGCTCTCGGCTGATCATGTAATTTCTGTTTTCGTTTGCTTAGATTTTTTCGTTGATTGTTACTGTTCCAATCTGGTTTTGTTACTTCAATTAGTCCTGTTGCGCCATGTCACTTCACATTAATTAATTTGTTTGTGCATTTTGCAGGACGACATGCTTTTTTTTTTACTTCTTCTCTTTTGATCTTTGCCTCAGTGGAGTGCGCCGCCTTCCTTCCTCTGTTAAGTCATTTTATCATTGTAATTGTAATGTTTATCTTTGCTGTTTTTGCTGTTTTCTCTCCTGCATATTTCTCTTGCGTTTCGTTTCATCTGGTACCTTCTTTTTCTTCCATTTTTGTTCTCAGCTCTGCTTTGGATTTCTTGCGTAATTGATCCTATTTCTTTTGCTCTTCTTTCTTGAGGTTCTGGTCTGCTGCTTCTCACAAATTGCTGCAAAGACTTGCTTTCACTCTTTGTGTTGGTCATCCTACTTTTCAGGTTAGTTGGTTTTTTACAAAAATCTTGAAAAATCTTGGAATTTGTTGTGCTCATAATGGAAATTTTTAACAGTTAGTTTGCTGATTTATATTATAGTCGTGGGAAGTTTTATTAGGAATCTGTTTTTAATAAACAATTTGCTGATTTTTATCAAACATTTCGCTTGCTGATTTTTAGCATCATGCTTGGAATTTAAATCCTTATTCTTCAGTCATTGATAAACAATTAGTTGGACAATACTCAACGCAGTTGCCACAAAATATACAGATTCCGAAATCAATATTGTAATTAAGCAATCGTTTCTTTCAAATATTAGTTTCCAATTCCCAATCAACAACAGGTAAATCTATAGGACATACACGAACACATACTTCACAAGCAATGCATTTATCAAATTCAAAATGGATTCGACCGCGGAAACGCTCCGATGTGATTAATTTTTCATAAGGATATTGAATAGTTACCGGTAAACGATTTACGTGGGATAAGGTAGTCATGAAATTTTTAACGTATATATTTGTAGATAAAGATGTTAGGAATCTGTTTTTAATAAACAGTTTGCTGATTTTTAATAAACCGTTCGCTTGCTGATTTTTAGCATTATGCTTGGAATTTAAATCCTGCTGCAAAAATAGTGCATATATATTTGTAGATAAAGATGTTAGGAATTAGCAAATAAAAATGATCAAAAACATTAAATTTTTAATTTAAAATAAAATAAAAAATAAAATTTTTTCAATAACACTTTTAAAACGCAATGTCAAACACCTCCTTAATAGAATTTAACTAAAAACTAAATATAATCATAAAATATGTTTTTTATAATCTGAAATATGTTTTTTTTATAAACTTAAGAATGAATTTGAAAAAAATATCAAATAGAATAAATCATATTACCTAATTAATAATTAAATAAATAAAAATAAGTACAATTATAATGAAAAAAAAACTTTCAAGCTAGAGTCTGATGGGTGGGTGAGGAGAGTGAAATTATTTCAGAGATGAAAGGGATGTTAAATTATTTATAAGGTAGTTTGAGTATTACGAGGTAAAGGTGAGGGTGATAATGGGAAATTAAAAAGGCAAGAAGTGGGTTCCACGGGAGAAGAAGAAATCGGTCCATTTCATTCATGCCAATCACTCTTTTTTCTTTCTTTATAGAAAAGAATAATAAATAATAAATGTATCTGAATATTTTCTTTCGGTGTTATTTTATTGGTTGTGTATGAAGCCCTTGAAATATTTAGCATTATGCTTGGAATTTAAATCCTGCTGCATAAATAGTGCATATATATTTGTAGATAAAGGTGTTAGGAATTAGCAAATAAAAATGATCTAAAACATCAAATTTTTAATTTAAAATAAAATAAAAAATAAAAATTTTTCAATAACACTTTTAAAACGCAATGTCAAACACCTCCTTAATGGAATTTAACTATAAACTAAATATAATCATAAAATATGTTTTTATAATCTTAAATATGTTTTTTTATAACCTTAAGAATGAATTTGAAAAAAAAATCAAATAGAATAAATCATATTACCTAATTAATAATTAAATAAATAAAAATAAGTACAATTATAATGAAAAAAAAAATTCCAAGATAGAGTTTGATGGGTGGATGAGGAGAGTGAAATTATTTCAGGGATGAAAGGGATGTTAAATTATTTATAGGGTAGTTTGAGTATTACGAGGTAAAGGTGAGGGTGATAATGGGAAATTAAAAAGGCAAGAAGTGGGTTCCCCGGGAGAAGAAGAAGAAATCGGTCCATTTTATTCATGCCAATCACTCTTTTTTCTTTCTTTATAGAAAAGAATAATAAATAATTGATGTATCTGAATATTTTCTTTCAGTGTTATTTTATTGGTTGTGTGTGATGCCCTTGAAATAATTAGCGTTATGCTTGGAATTTAAATCCTGCTGCAAAAATAGTGCATATATATTTGTAGATAAAAGTGTTAGGAATTAGCAAATAAAAATGATCTAAAACATCAAATTTTTAATTTAAAATAAAATAAAAAATAAAATTTTTTGAATAACACTTTTAAAACGCAATATCAAACACCTCCTTAATAGAATTTAACTAAAAACTAAATATAATCATAAAATATGTTTTTTATGATCTTAAATAGTTTTTTTTATAAACTTAAGAATTAATTTGAAAAAAATATCAAATAGAATAAATCATATTACCTAATTAATAATTAAATAAATAAAAATAAGTGCAATTATAATGGAAAATTTTTTTCAAGCTAGAGTCTAATGGGTGGGTGAGGAGAGTGGAATTATTTCAGGGATGTTAAATTATTTATAGGGTAGATTGAGTATTACGAGGTAATGGTGAGGGTGATAATGGGAAATTAAAAAGGTAAGAAGTGGGTTCCACGGGAGAAGAAGAAATCGGTCCATTTCATTCATGCCAATCACTCTTTTTTCTTTCTTTATAGAAAATAATAATAAATAATAAATGTATCTGAATATTTTCTTTCGGTGTTATTTTATTGGTTGTGTGTGAAGCCCTTGAAATATTTAGCATTATGCTTGGAATTTAAATCCTGCTGCAGAAATAGTGCATATATATTTGTAGATAAAGATGTTAGGAATTAGCAAATAAAAATGATCTAAAACATCAAATTTTTAATTTAAAATAAAATAAAAAATAAAATTTTTTCAATAACACTTTTAAAACGCAATGTCAAACACCTCCTTAATGGAATTTAACTAAAAACTAAATATAATCATAAAATATATTTTTTATAATCTTAAATATGTTTTTTTATAAACTTAAGAATGAATTTGAAAAAAATATCAAATAGAATAAATCATATTACCTAATTAATAATTAAATAAATAAAAATACGTACAATTATAATGAAAAAAAAATTCCAAGATAGAGTTTGATGGGTGGATGAGGAGAGTGAAATTATTTCAGGGATGAAAGGGATGTTAAATTATTTATAGGGTAGTTTGAGTATTACGAGGTAAAGGTGTGGGTGATAATGGGAAATTAAAAAGGCAAGAAGTGGGTTTCCCGGGAGAAGAAGAAGAAATCAGTCCATTTTGTTCATGCCAATCACTCTTTTTTCTTTCTTTATAGAAAAGAATAATAAATAATTGATGTATCTGAATATTTTCTTTCAGTGTTATTTTATTGGTTGTGTGTGAAGCCCTTGAAATAATTAGCGTTATGCTTGGAATTTAAATCCTGCTGCAAAAATAGTGCATATATATTTGTAGATAAAAGTGTTAGGAATTAGCAAATAAAAATGATCTAAAACATCAAATTTTTAATTTAAAATAAAATAAAAAATAAATTTTTTTGAATAACACTTTTAAAACACAATATCAAACACCTCCTTAATAGAATTTAACTAAAAACTAAATATAATCATGAAATATGTTTTTTATGATCTTAAATAGTTTTTTTTATAAACTTAAGAATTAATTTGAAAAAAATATCAAATAGAATAAATCATATTACCTAATTAATAATTAAATAAATAAAAATAAGTACAATTATAATGGAAAAAAAATTTCAAGCTAGAGTCTAATGGGTGGGTGAGGAGAGTGGAATTATTTCAGGGATGAAAGGGATGTTAAATTATTTATAGGGTAGATTGAGTATTACGAGGTAATGGTGAGGGTGATAATGGGAAATTAAAAAGGTAAGAAGTGGGTTCCACGGGAGAAGAAGAAATCGGTCCATTTCATTCATGCCAATCACTCTTTTTTCTTTCTTTATAGAAAATAATAATAAATAATAAATGTATCTGAATATTTTCTTTCGGTGTTATTTTATTGGTTGTGTGTGAAGCCCTTGAAATATTTAGCGTTATGCTTGGAATTTAAATCCTGCTGCAGAAATAGTGCATATATATTTGTAGATAAAGATGTTAGGAATTAGCAAATAAAAATGATCTAAAACATCAAATTTTTAATTTAAAATAAAATAAAAAATAAATTTTTTTCAATAACACTTTTAAAACGCAATGTCAAACACTTCCTTAATGGAATTTAACTAAAAACTAAATATAATCATAAAATATATTTTTTATAATCTTAAATATGTTTTTTTATAAACTTAAGAATGAATTTGAAAAAAATATCAAATAGAATAAATCATATTACCTAATTAATAATTAAATAAATAAAAATACATACAATTATAATGAAAAAAAAATTCCAAGATAGAGTTTGATGGGTGGATGAGGAGAGTGAAATTATTTCAGGGATGAAAGGGATGTTAAATTATTTATAGGGTAGTTTGAGTATTACGAGGTAAAGGTGAGGGTGATAATGGGAAATTAAAAAGGCAAGAAGTGGGTTCCCCGGGAGAAGAAGAAGAAATCGGTCCATTTTATTCATGCCAATCACTCTTTTTTCTTTCTTTATAGAAAAGAATAATAAATAATAAATGTATCTGGTTGTGTGAAGCCCTTGAAATATATATATATATTCGGTCAATTTCAAATTTCCGTGGAAAACTAGAAAGCATATTCATTAGAAAAGATAACCACAAGCCCTCAACAAGTTAACCATATGAATAGATTTGAGGACATTAAGGTTTCAATTTTTTTTCATCAAAATCAAATCAAATAAGATATTTCTGTAAATTCATCCATTGGTGAGGCATGATAACTTCACACAACGGGAATAAAAGGGTGTTTATTGTTGCGTTTTAAAAATATTTTTAATTTTTTTATTTTTAAATTAAAAAAATTAATATTTCTAGATATTTTTATGGACTGATATAAAAAATAATTTTTTTTAAAAATAATATCATTTCATTATATTTCTCAATAAAAATTATTTTTAAAAATAATTTTAATAACAGGTGTCTACTTAGGACAAAAACAGGTGTCTACTTAAATAGTTTTACTTTTTTGCCCTCTATCCACCAATTTCTTTACTTAAACAGTTCGCTTGCTGATTTTTAGCATCATGCTTGGAATTTAAATCATGCTGCAAAAATAGTGCACATATATTTGTAGATAAAGATGTTTCCTTTCATGGAAAAAAAAAATACTTTTTCTATGACAATTTTTAGAAACAATTAGAACCTATAATCAACACAACATTAATGTTGTCAGATGTACCTCCAATATAACTTCTTCAAATATTTCAATTTCTTATAATATAGCCTGTATAAAAACATAAAAAATACTTTTTCTAGGACAATTTTTAGAAAAAGTTTGAACCTACAATCAACATTTCATTAATCAATATTGTCAAATGTACCTAGAATATAACTTCTTCAAATATTTCAGTTTCTTATAATATAGCCTGTATAAAAACATTAGCTAACTGATAGCTTGAAAAAAGTTTTTAATCCAAACCGCATAAAATTTGAACAGTTAGCTTGCTGATTTTTTATTATGGCCGTGGGAATTTTTATTAGGAATATGTTTTGGTTGAGATTATGCATTGTTGGCCTTAACTGGTTCTTAATAAACAGTTTGTTGCCATATTAAGCTTCATTGATGTATTATGGCCATATTGCTTTAGAGTGATTGCTGTTTTTTTAACAAATAGGATAAAAAGATATAACTAAGAAATTTATAAAACATATAGGATAAAACATTTGCTGCTGAATTTTGTTTTAGCTTCTACTTTCTTTGGTTATCTTTATAGACATTATCTCTCACCAAGCTTTTGGTAATTAAGATATTAATTGAATTGCAACATATTTAACATCTTTTTGAATCCTTTCGAAATTGAATTTGTTGCATATTATCAATCAAGAATTGTTCTTCCATCATAAGAAACCTACATATAGAAATAGCAAGCACAATTTAAACAGGAAAAATGATAAAGCTTGGTAATAATTTTGAACTTTCAAGAAGTTTACCTTAAAATAGGAAATGAGGAAATTATATGATGGAGGAAAAGATTATATAATTTCAGAACAATCAAATTCATTTAGATCAACAAAATTCATAGCAACCCATCATCCATGAGATTTCATTTGCATGATTATTTCATCAAGTATTTTGCCGCCCACATTTTTAGGCTGCCATAATACATCAACATAAAGACTCTAAAAATGCTTTAAAAAGTTAGACTATTTAATAAATCTTAATTTCAACTAAAATCAAAAGTGTTCTACGTTGCTTTAGTTAAAGAAGCTAAAATCACCTTATTTATGCAATGAAACTTGGTTGCTTATAGTGTTTCTCAATACAGAATAGTTTCTTATTATTACCCAGGCTCTTTTTATGTTGAAAAGAGTTGAGATCATCGTTATACCGTACATCATGCTTAAAGTATCAATGCAGATTGAACTTATGTTAGATTCATGTGATACTTCAAGAGGTGTTGCAATGTTCGATGTTAAATTAAATTTGATTCAGACTCTGGTTCAATCTTTATTAACACTTCATCTTCGATTGTTAGCATTTACATATTTATATATGTTTGCTTTATCTGCATTTAATTTGACTTTTTTTACATTTCACATGCCCATATTTAAAAAGTTTTTTACGGGAATCTTTAAAAAGCTTGGAATTTGTGGTGCTCATAATGGAAAATTTGAACTATTAGCTTGGTGATTTTTTATTATGACCCTAGGAATTTTTATTAGAAATATGTTTGGGTTGAGAATTTGCATTGTTGGCCTTGACTGGTTCTTAATGAACAGTTTGTTGCCATATTAAGCTTTATCGATGTATTATGGCCATATTGCTTTAGAATGATTGCTGTTTTTTTAACATATAGGATAAAAATATATAATTAGGAAATTTGTGAAACATATAGGATCAAGAAGTTTACCTTAAAATAGGAAATGAGGAAGTTATATGATGGAGAAAAAGCATGTATAATTTCAGAACAATAAAATTCATTTAGATCAATAAAATTCATAGCAACCCATCATCTTAGTGAATTGATCAACATAGAAATCATTCCATAGGCTTCAATCCTTCCATTAGGTTTCATTTGCATGATTATTTCATCAAGCATTTTACTGCACACATTTTTAGGCTGCCATAATACATCAACATAAAAACTCTAAAAATACTTTAGATAGTTAGACTATTTAATAAATCTTAATTTCAACTAAAATAAAAAATGTTTTACGTTTATTTAGTTAAAGAAGCTAAAATCACCTTATTTATGCAATGAAACTTGATTGCTTATTGTGTTTCTCAATACAAAATAGTTCCTCATGGTTACCCAAGCTCTTTTTATGTTGAAAAGAGTTGAGATCATTGTTATAACTTCATCATTTTTAAACTTTGACAACTCCTAATTCAAACTAGAGCTTTACAAAAATAACATACATCATGTTTAGAGTATCAATGCGGATTGAACTTATGTTACAGTCAAGTGATCCTTCAAGAGGTGTTGCAATGTTCGATGTTAAATTAAATTTGATTCAGACTCTGGTTCAATCTTTATTAACACTTTATGTTCGATTGTTAAAATGTACATATTTATATATGTTTACTTTATCTGCATTTAATTTGACTTTTTTTACATTTCACATGCCCATATTTAACAAGTTTTTTACGGGAATCTTGAAAAAGCTTCCAATTTGTCGTGCTCATAATGGAAAATTTGAACAGTTCGCTTGCTGATTTTTTATTATGGCCCTGGGAATTTTTATTAGGAATATGTTTGGGTTGAGATTTTGCATTGTTGGCCTTAACTGGTTCTTAATGAACAGTTTGTTGCCATATTAAGCTTCATCGATGTATTATGGCCATATTGCTTTAGAGTGATGGCTGTTTTTTCAACATATAAGATCAAAATATATAACTAGGAAATTTGTGAAACATATAGGATAAAACATTTACTATTGAGTTTTGTTTTAGTTTCTACTTTCTTTGATTATCTTTATAGACATCATCTCTCACCAAGTTCTTGGTAATTAAGATATTAATTAGATTGTAACATATTTAACATCTTTTTTAATCCTTTCAAAATTGAATTTGTTGCATATTAAAATATAGGTTGCCATCATACATCAACATAAAAACTCTAAAGATGCTTTAAATAGTTAGCCTATTGAATGAATCTGAATTTCAACTAAAATCCAAAATGTTATTGGTTGCTTTAGTTAAAGCAGCTAAAATCACCTTATTTATGCAATGAAACTTGGTTGCTTATTGTGTTTCTCAATACAGAATAGTTCCTCATTATTACACAAGCATTTGATTAGCTTTGAGTAATGCTGATGCTTTTTTTAAAATTGATGTTTCTTTTTCTTATAATTACATACTAATGTTTTTTTCGCTTCTACTATTGACATTGTTGCCTAGATTGTTTTTATTATTGTTAAAATTGCGTCTTAGTTGTTTTACTGCATCTTATGATGGAGTTTGAGAATTAATATGGTCCTAAGCATACTTTTTGAATGAATTATGCAATTGACTGTATTCAAAATAGATATGATTGTAGATGAGATGTGACTGAAATTGTGTACAGGTTGTATTATGGATAACTTGGGATCTCCCGATATAGGGGAGACTCTGCCAAAATTTCGTTACAAATTTCAGCAAGAGATAAGATATAGAAACCAATCACATCATGCTAATATCTTAATATACATTGTAAACTTGACAACCATCCTATCAAAAAACCACCAAGATCATTTTAACCCATTGGACAACAAATGTTCAAATTCATAACTCGCAACTAAGCTACAAACAAACTAAATTATTTTATTCATCGATTTTTAGGGGATAAACACCTCCCACCATGCATGTTTCTTAAGGTTTATTGCATCCTTCTGAAATTTCCAAGTACATATTTAGAATTGTAGCTTCCCTTTAGCAACCAGTTATTGTATATTGAACAAAAAATTAATTTTCATCTTTTAACTACTCCCTGAAAAACAAAATCTCTTCATTCTCTGGAAAGAACATATAGAAACGAATCAGATTATGCTACTCTCTTAATACACATTATGAACTTGACAACCATGCTATTAAAAAAACACCAAAATCATTTTAGCCTACTAAGAACTTGACCCTTAGTTTTAGGGTGATTTCTGTTGTGAGAAAGCATTATAAGAAATTTTAGGTTAGTTTGTTGTTGGTTCGGCTATTACTGTTTCGGTTTAGCACGAAACAACGCTTAGATAAGAATGTACACTTACATAAGGATCCTATGCATTAAGGAAACTCAGTGAACGCTTTGAAATATTATATTCATGGTGTTTGAAAGGGTGACAAACCTGCATGCAGCCTTTCCACTCCTTTGTTTGATGCCTGTTCAAATATAGTATAGGTTAATTGACGAAATACAAATAGTTGTCGAAAGGCTAAAATTGTGCTTGTTGTTTCTATATGTAAGAGTGGAAAGGCTGAAATTGTGCTTGCTGTTTCTATATGTAAGAAAAATAACGAAGCTTGGCAATACTTTAGAGCTTTCAGAATGTGTACCTAAAAATAAGAAATTAGGAAGCTATATGATGTAGGAAAAGAATGTATAAATTCAGACCAATAAAATTCATTTAGATCAATAAAATTCATAGCAACCCATCATCTTAGTTAATTAACCAACAAATAAATCATTCCATACGCTGCAATCCTTCCATGAGGTTTCATGTGCATGATTGCTTCATCAAGCATCCTCATTTTGACTAATTCTATAACAATTCCCTTATGTGCATGATTGCTTCTTCATTACACCTCTTTTTTGTACATTAATATGTGTCCAGATTTTTTATCTCATGATCAAGACTAAAAAAAAATTTTCCCCCCTAGATTCATATTTGGTAATTAAAACACTAAACTTCAAACAAATAAGCATACCAAATTTACAGCTTACATTCTGCTATTTCAAAGTATCTACCCTAAAAAAAAAAACATAGAGAAGATAAGTAACGTATATGTTAAACCATAACGACTGTGCGTTAAAAGAAGTAATACTTTTCAAAGTCTTAATATTATACTTTATTCATTAGCACTGTTGAGCTTAGAATGAAGGGCAATTCTTATATATCCACCATTACAAGTCTTTGTTCATCAATTTATCAAAACAATTGTTGCATATGCTTTCTTCCACTTTTAGCTAACAAAGACCACAAGTTCTATCTATTTCTCAAGTTTTATAGCATTTTTTTCATTTTAATCCCTGCATATCAAAACCAGCAACTTTGATAGTTTCCAAATATCATGCAGATGTTCGAGATACTTCCTTCATTTTTTCCTCTTCCTGTGAACATGCATCTAAGTTTTTCTTCTCAATAATCTTTGATTGTTTTATCCTTTGCGCTGTTTGTTTTCTCCTATTACATTTATATATGTTTGCTTTGTCTTCATTTAATTTGACTTTTTTTACATTTCACATACCCATATTTCACAAGTTTTTTGTTGCTATTTGTCTTCAAATATAAGGTCCTCATTCTATTATCTTCGTTGCAAATGAATGTTGATTCTACTTTTCTTAATCCATCTTTTCATATGTTTCAGGCAAATTTGTTTTCCCAAAGCTACTTGAAGGGTTCGTTTGTTGCCCGTGATGATTTTTGATTCAACGCTCATCCGTTCCTCTACAAAATTTGCTTGACTATTAGTCAGGTTTGCAATTATAGTTTAGGTTGAACTTTTTACTCAAGTTGCCTACTTTACTGTCATCATAATTTTTCCCTTAAATGTTAACGCAACTTCTCATAAATACCTCGATATAAGTTTATTTTTTCTATATTGTTTTTTCCTTTCTAACATTTGTATTAAAAATCAATTTTCACTTAAAGGCTTTATCATGACAAGTCGCCGCCAACGTCGACAGCCCGACCATCACATAGAATGTTATCCTTATCCTATGGGTATTTTTTATGACGATTCCTATCCTGTTACAGACGAAATCTATCCTATTATGGATGAGAGTTTTGTTGGCGTTTCTAGCTCTTTCGATATTGAAAGCACTCACCAAAGTCTTTTTGATCGTGATGCACATATTAGCTTTCATTACGAAGATCCCTCCGCAATTGCCTCTTCATCTTCTGGACCAAGTTTGCGATCAAAAACTAATGAAACTGAGCGTGCAAATATTATTACTCCTTTGTCTTCAGACAATTTGTCTTCTCTGGTATCAAACTGTCAAACTGAAGATCAGCCAATTAATGTGCCTTCAATGATTCCTGACCAATATAATATTATTGGTCAATCTTCTTATAAAAAAAAAAAGAAAACGTGAGCTATTTCAACATCTTTAATCCTTTCTTTAAACTCGATTTAGTTTCTAAATTCTTATAATTTTAATCCTCTTTTTCTTTTTAAAATTTCTTTTCACCTCAGGAACCTTGGTTAAACCCCTTGATTTCGGTGATTAATCATGGAAATGTCAACATTGCAATGCTCTTTTTTGGCATGCAGAGCGTTTAGCATGTTCAGCAAAGAAAAACCCCTCCTTTACATCATGTTGTGCTAATGGCAAAATCAAACTGCCTATTGCTCCTGACACACCTCAATTTTTAGATGATCTTTTAAATCCTGACAAAGGTTCATTGTCCGTCAAATTTTGACATAATATTCGTGCTTATAATTCAATGTTTTCTTTCACTTCAATGGGAGCATAGATTGAAAATACTATCAATTCTCAACCAGGGCCATATATATTTAAAATAAATGGACAATGTCATCATCTTATGGGATCATTACTACCAATTGATGCTGAATCACCAAAATTTGCACAACTATACATCTTTGACACAGACAATGAAATTACAAATCGACTACACCCTTTTAATAATGACAGTTATGAATCATCTTTAGATGAAAATATTGTCAAGAAACTTATTGACATGTTTGATTCTTCCAACGCGTTAGTGAAATTGTTTCGTCAACTTAGGCATAGACTTAACAATGATGAATTCTCGAATTTCAAACTTCATTTAATTGGGAAAAGAGATGGTGACTCAAAGCAATATGATGATCCTTCCTCTAATGATGTATGTGGTTTAATTGTTGGGGACATTGGAGAATCACAAACTGATAGAGATATTATTATTGAAAGTTATTCTAGAAATCTCCGCAAGATCTCTAAATTGCATCCAAAATTTATGTCTCTTCAGTATCCACTCTTATTTCCTTATGGTGAAGATGGCTATCATACTGACATTTTATTCACAAATCAAGAGCATTATACTCTTTCAAAACGTCAAAAAGTTACAATGAGAGCATATTATGCTTATGTCATTCAAGAAAGATTAGGAGATAGTAGTACTCTTACCAAAGGCGGAAGACTTTATCAGCAATTTTTAGTTGATGCATTTATGAATGTTGAACAAGAACGCCTAGATTTCATTCGCTCAAACCAAGAGAATCTTAGAACTGAATCTTATAAAGGTGTCCAAGAGGCAGTTTTAAGAGGTGATGTTAATGGTTCAAGTACTGGAAAAATCACCCTCCCCTCTTCTTTAACTGGAAGCCCTAGATACATGATTAATAATTATCATGATGCAATGGCTATATGTTGTTATTATGGTAATCCTGACCTTTTTATTACATTCACTTGCAATGTCAATTGGCCTGAAATTCAAAGAGAGATTACAAAAAGCCGAAATTATAAAGCTGAAGACAAACCTGACATAATTGCAAGAGTATTTCGATACAAACTTAATGATATGATTTCATTCATTAAATCAGGAAAGCCCTTTGGGAAAACAATTGCTGGTATTTTTCTATACTTATTATTTTCCTCTTATTGTCTTTATTCAATGTAGTCTTTGTGAAGTTTCTTTTCCTACTTTGTAGATGTTTGTGCTATTGAATTCCAAAAAAGAGGCTTGCCCCATACTCATTTATTGATTTGGGTTGCTCCTGAATACAAATTTCGATCACCTGAGGATGTCGATTCAATTATTTCAGCTGAACTGCCAGACAAAGCAGATGATCCTCATTGCTATGCAATTGTTTCGAAATTTATGCTGCATGGTCCATGCGGGATTGCTAGCCCAAAAGCCCAATGTATGAAGGGAAATAAATGCTCTAAACATTTCCCTAAAAAGTTTAAAAAATCGACAGTGTTCGGTGAGAATGGGTTTGTGTTTTACAAGCGACGAAATTTTCCTGGCTCATTTGTTCTAAAAAATGGCATTGCTCTCTCTAATTCCTATGTTGTACCATACAACAGAGAACTTCTAATTCGTTATAATGCTCATGTTAATGTTGAAATTTGTTGCCAATCAATGCTCATAAAATATCTTTTCAAATATGTTAGCAAAGGATCTGATAGGTGTCGAGCTGTTGTTCAAAGTCAAAGAAATGATGAGATTCAGGCCTATCTTAATTGTAGATTTGTTTGTCCTTATGAAGCTGTATGGCGACTCTTGCAATTTCCAATCCATTCAAGAAACCCAGCAGTTGAAAGACTTCAAATACATTTGCCGATGCAACATTCTGTTATTTTCTTTGGAAATCAAAACTTATCTTCTGTTTTAAAAAAACCCGGTCTCAATAAGACAATGCTCACAGGATGGTTTGATCGAAACAAAGAAGATGTTGAAGCAACACAGTTATATTACTCGCAATTTCCAAACAAATATGTTTGGGATGCTAGGCAAAAAGAATGGATTTACAGGACAAGAGGTTTTTCACTTGGACGTATAACATATGTGCATCCTGCTGCTGGCGAATTGTATTTCTTAAAGATGCTGTTGAATCATGATAAAGGAGCTACAAGCTTTGAATATCTGCGTTGTGTCTCTGGTGTTGTTTATCCAACCTTTCAACTTGCCTGTAAAGCACTTGGTCTCCCTGGTGATGACAAAGAATGGGCTTAAGCTTTTTCAGAAGCTATTTTAACTTCTTCCTCCTCACAACTTAGGCAACTATTTGTCAGTGTTACTCTATTTTGTGAGATTGCTAGCCCCCAAAATTTGCTTGATCAATTTTGGCATACAATGCATGACGACATTAGAATCAAGCTATCATGTTTCTCCCCACATGATCTTCGTTTCAGTGATGATGAACTTAAAAATTATGTTCTTTATGAACTTGAACAACTTTTAAATGCCTCAGCAACATCCCTCAAAGACTATAATTTGCCCCTGCCAAATGATCGTTTGATGTCTGAAATTAGAAATAATCTCCTTAGAGAAGAACTCAATTATGATATTTCTGAACTTCAAAGCAATAATGCAGCATCAATTTCATTACTTAATACATGCCAAAAGAAGATTTATGATCGAGTTATGGAATCAATTTCAAGAAATCAACAATCTCTTATTTTTGTTTACGGGCATGGTGGCACAGGGAAAACTTTTCTATGGCATTCACTTATTAATAATATTATATCAGAAGGATTAATTGTTCTTGCTGTTGCATCATCAGGGATTGGATCTATTCTACTCCCTGGTGGTCGCACAGCTCACTCAAGGTTTAAGATTCCTCTTGCTATAAATGAGAACTCAACATGTGAAATAAAGAAAAATACTCATCTTTCAAGGTTGATTGAAACGACAACACTTATTGTATGGGATGAAGCTCCTATGAATAATCGTTACTGTTTTGAAACATTGGATAGATCATTACGTGATATAATACGGCAAACTGGTCATTGCAATCATAACTAACCTTTCGGTGGGAAATCTATTTTACTAGGTGGGGATTATCGTCAAATTCTCCCTGTTATACCTGGAGGAACAAAGGAAGATATTTATAATGATTCTTTAAGTAGTTCACCACTTTGGCCAAAATTTGAAATCATGTTGCTAAAACAAAATATGAGATTGTCAATTGATGGTCTTGGTTCAAATGAAATCAATGAAATTAAAGCGTTTGCTGAATGGATTCTTAAGATAGGTGACGGAGACCTTTGTGATATGCCTTTTTTTGATGAGATTGATGAATCTTTGGTTAAAATTCCATATGATTTGCAACTACATACCTCTGGTGATCCAATTAAAGCTATGGTTTCAGCTATTTATCCCAACATTGAACAACCTAATCTTGAACCATCTTACTTTAAAGAAAGGGTTATTATCACACCAAAGAACATTACTGTTACTGAAATCAATAATTTCATACTTGGAGTTACACATGGTCCTTAACGCATTTATCTTAGCAGTGATTCTGTTGATGCATCTTCCAGTGATGACGACAATATGAACTTATTATATCCATTGGAATTTATAAACCAGCTTGAGTTCAGTGGTGTTCCTTCGCACATTCTTGCTTTGAAAATAGGAGCGCCAATTATGTTACTGAGGAATCTGAGTCCAATGATAGGCTTATGTAATGGAACACGACTGATCATCACGCAGCTTACTGATAGAGTAATTGAAGCTCAAATTATAACAGGCTCACACATTGGTGACCGAGTCTTTATACTAAGGATTATCTTCACAATTAATGATGACAAATGCCCGTTCACAATCAAACGAAGACAATTTCCAATAAGATTATGCTATGCTATGACAATCAATAAAAGCCAAGGACAATCAATAAAATTTATTGGTGTTTTCTTAAAGGAGCAAGTTTTTACACATGGCCAACTATATGTCGCTCTCTCAAGGGTCACATCCAAAAAAGGTTTAAAAATCATTTCATGTGACTAAGAAGGAAAACAGCTTGATTATGCTAAAAATATTGTCTACAAAGATGTCCTCAATTCATTGCCAAAAGGTCTTCTTCCCATTCAAAATGATTTCTTCTTTCTTACATTCTAAATTAATTCTTTTATATCCATATTGTCAACTATATTTCAGCTATTTGTTTTCATTTATATGCATCTTCTTTAATTTTTGCAACCTATTTGTTATTTGTTAAAGGTGTATGCGCATTCTTTTTATATTACCTTCGTTATCCACATCAACTTATTTTTGCTTTTATTCTGCAGATTAATGGCGATGCCTTTGAAAAATATCAAGAAGTATCTTTTTTATCCATTAATCCAAGCCAGAGTTTGTCGCGTTTGGATACCAATGCAAAATGGACACACAAGTAGCTTCAACTATCTTTTAGTTGACCACCAGGTTCTCAAATTTCACAAACTATTTATTCAGCAATTTATGCCGTTTTATACTTAGATTTCCTCTATAAAATTCAACATCTTATTTACTTTTAACTTGATATCATTTATAATTTATAACCATATGTTTGTGTGCATGTATGTTTGTTTGTTTTCTTACAATTTTCAGAGAGAATATATATATCATCTTAATTCCTTTTCATGTATAAATTACATTAAATACGCAACCATCTGTATTTATATTTTCTTCCCATGTTGTCATAATTTCTTTTTTCATTAAATACATTATCTTATTAGCATTCATCAATTTCAACCATGTCTTAATAATTCTAATATTGTTTTCCTACACGTTTTTGCATCGTAGGGCGGAGCCATACAAGGATCATCCAAAGCAAGAGATGCAGAATTTTTCAAACTTAACATAATCGAAGGTTGCTATATTGAGATTAAAGACTTCTACACTTACGAAAATCGAGCTGCTAATGTTGTTGTTGATCATGAAGCAATTATTGACTTAAAGTCTGATATCAAGATAGTGCATCACGATTCTGTTAAACATGATGTGCCACGATACCAAAATATTGGTTTTCCTCTTACTTACATTCCAAATTTAAAAATTTCCATTTCATTTTTGCTTAAGCAATAAATATTTATTATTAACTATTTGAACTTCTGTTAAATTCAGTTATAGCCAAGTACCGCATGATGTCCATAAACTTCCTCCATCTTTGAATGCTGTTGTGTCATTGGATCAACAAATAAATGAAAACCGGAAAACAATTAAAGAGATCTTATGCATGGATCCACATCAACATAAGGTTTAATTGCTAATGCTTATGCGTACTCTTTTAACAGTACTTTTTAGCTTCTATTCTCACTTCTTCTTTGATCAATGCAGAATATGCGATTCACTTGCATAGCATCTATTACTGATTATGATCTCTTTAATGGGTGGTGGTCCAAAACATGCCCAAAATGCATTAAAACACTCTCTGGACCATCAGACAACCTCAGATGCTTTGAACACGGAACTCCAGACTCTGCACCAATTCCATCGTAAAAAACATTCAATACCCACGTTATTGTTTCATATAGATTTATTTCTTCATAAAATTAATACATTTATATTTTACTCAATTACAAATAACTATTGATCTCTTGGTGCAGATTTAAGGTGAACTGCATTGTAACTGATGGCAAAGATGTCACAAACTTCTTCTTATCTGGAAAAACTGCTGAAAACTTTTTCAACGCCTCAGCACATCATCTGGTTTATGACAAGAAATTTGCTGATCCTTATAGAGTCCCGCCACAAATGACTCAAGTATTGAACAAGATGAAAATCTTTCAACTACGTTTTGGGGCTTATAAATCAGCAATTAACAGATGTGACATCTTTGTTACAAATGTTTTTGACGAAGGCATCAAACAGTCTTCAAAGATTCAATCAGAACAATTTGGTGCTGGGTCCTCAACCACTCCTACAACCATTACTATTGAAGACTCATCAATAGTTCAAACGGACACGCTTACTCCAATAACACCACCTTACAGCACCCTACCATCTCAACACCAAGAAGACAGTTACCACCTAAAGGCTAAGAAAAGTTTGGATTTCACCGATCCTCATTCAGAGAAAATGTAACTTTCGTTTTATCACACATATATTTATAATTTCAAATTCAATACTTTTAATCATTGCTGAACAATTTCATGCCTGTACTTTCATATATCACCTGCATTCCCTATAAATAAGCTTCCTTATAAAATAATATTCTCTTTTCCTTAATTTTGCAGTTATCTAAAACAGAAATCAATCATTCTCGATGAAGAAGATGAGCCACCAACTAAAAGGAACAAAGACAACCTTTCTCCACCGTCAAAGGTCGCTTTGCACACCAATTATTTCTAAATATTTATTGTTTATTTATCAATCATTCTCAAAAAAAAATTAATTTCTTTTAGGATTTGCTCAAATAAGGACTACAAATTGCAATTGAAGATTATAAGGCTTAACCTCAGTTTGATAATGATACGTTTGCATATTTTCTTTGTTGACAAGTTCAACAACCTACTTAAGACACATGCATTCTTAATTTTTGTTACTGAAGTTAATTCAGAATGCATGATGCATTCAATATATATACTATATGATTAGCTATATAGCTAAGTCATGCATTTAGTTGATTTGATTTCTATTACTAAACTTAACTTTAGATATATAATGCAATTACTACACTTAACTTGATTATGCATTTGATTAGTTATGAACAACGGTGCTGCTTCTTGAACAATACAACTGCAATTAATTGTATTAAAAATGGATGTGATTGTGGATGAAATATGACTCAAATTGTGTGCAGATTGTGTTATGGATAACTTGGGATCTCCCGATATAGGGGAGACTCTACCGAAATTTCGTTAGAAATTTCGGCAATAGGAAAAAAAATTCCTCATGCTTCATCTACCCTTTTTATAGGGGGAAAGATTAAACTAATTAAACAAATAAGAGAAAAACATTTAGCGTTATTACTGATAATGCTTCATTTTCTGTTATTCATTATTTTTATCTAAATGTTTATGTTAGATCTACTTGAGTTGTTTTATCGTTCGTTCCATTCGCTTTCTCCAATTACATATATGTATGTATGTTTTATATTACTAATTATTTGTTGTGTTGATATACAACAAATAAACATTGTTGTATTCAATTAATCTTGAATATTGTTGCTACTGTTTTTACTGTTAATGTTTGTTTTCTTTATAGTTACTCTCTCACGATATTTTTTCTTCTACTACTACTGTTGTTGCCTTCATTTTTTCTATTATTGTTGAAGTTAATATTGTTAAAGCTGTTGAAATTTTCATTTGGAACCATACATCCAGGTGTTCCCTTGCTATAATTTGGCATCATAATTTTCCATTAATTCAATTTATCCCCCATTAATTGCATTCTCTGCCTTTTTATGCTTTTTTCTAATGTCTACAATGATTTTTACAGCATATGGTGTTAGTTTTTAATGGTTTCTTTATTGATTTGCTGCATTTGTTCTTCCATAATATTTCCTAGAATTTTCTATTAGATGACTTAATTTCTTCATCATTTCATTTATCACCGTGCGATTCTTATTTTTTTCAGGAAGATTAACAACAAAATGAGATGTCTCATTTGAAAGAAGGGATTTAGCTTTATTCTACACCTCAACAACCCTCTATTTTGCACTGATGTACAAATTGTATAATTAACACTCTTTTGTCATCTTTTGTGACACTACTTATATTCCAAAAGATGTAACCTATGTTTACGAAACAAGCACTTTTATGTTATGGTTCTGAACTTTTTATACAGGCTGTATTATAAGTTTATCGTTATTAATTTGATTATATGATATTATATACATAGCAATGCCCGCGGCAGCGCGCGGGCATATAACTAGTATATATATATATTACCTCCCTCTCTCTCTCTTTCTCTCTTATATATTATGGAATCACTATTGAAAATTAGTAATATTAACTTTAAAATTTATATTTAAAATTTTTGAAAAAACTAATTTTTTTATTTTTTATTTTAAATTAATTTTTTTATGTTTCTAAATCATTTTCATGTTCTGATGTCGAAATAATTTGTTGGAGTTAGAGCTAGTACTGAAAATATCGATGTTGGTACCAGTATTAGTACTGATAATCCTTTCAATAATAATCCTTTTGATGAATGTATTAAAAATAACGAGGAAAATGATGGTCATGAGACTGATATTAATCTATATAGCACATCAACAAAATATTTATTTTAAATTTGTTAGTTTTTACCTAATGAAATTTTATGCACATAATTGTTTTGTAATGTATTTTTAAGTTATTTTAAATCATGTATAAACCTTAACTAATAAAGTTTTATAACCATAATTATATTCTATTGTATTCAGAAATATTTCACTTACGATTTTATGATTTTTCAACTTACACGATTTTAGCTATGATTTTACGATTTTAGCTATGATTTATGATTTTTGTACGCAAATATTCAAGTATGATTTTACGATCTAATTTTTCGAAGTCCCTTCTGTGTCGTGTCAAAATCACGATTTTGACAATCATGCTCTGAACATACAAGTTGTTTGTTGAAAATTTTATTAACAACATCGCATAAAGATCCAAATCCAATAAAGATCTATGAACCATAAAACTTAATCAAATTTAATTTTTTACAATAGCAAAACATAAAGCTAGAGATATCAAATTTTATTTTTTACATTAACAAAACATAAAGCTAGAGAAAGAAGTGTATAAGAGAAAACAAGGAAGAAGAAAATTTAACAATAATTCTCTAATTGTTTTACTGTTTTCTATTTCTTTCAAACTTCATATAATTAAGTCTTTCAACCTCTATTAATACACGAGGATAAAGATGAAAAACTAATTTCTAATAATTCATCAAATCTTCAAAATAAATGTTTTTTAGTAGATCCCAAGGAATTAAATTAATTACAATTAATTTATAACAATTCATTGAACTTTCAAAATCAATCTGTATGAAAAGACTCAAAATAAATTAATGAATAAGAACTAATTCCTAACAAATTATGAATTAATAGATCTTACAAGACATGAAAAAACTTATCAAACAATTTTACATTCATCCAAAATAATTTTAGACTATAAATACCATGTCAAAACTATGTTTTCAATAACTCTCCACATAAATAAAAATTGGCAAATAAATGAAGATGTAAGAAATTGCATGGAGACAATGAATTAGACGATCACTATATCAAGAGATGTAGTTTTTGACTTTGAACCTCTCCTAATGAAGTTTCATCCTACTTATTCAACTAATTAGTGAACACAATGTTTTATTGTTCAATTTTATGCTATCAAGTATGGCTATCAAGTATGACTAATCAATCATGTTGATATTTTTATAAGATTTTTTAGACCTTTTATTTTATATTGGAATAAGATCTCAAGTTAATCTGTGTTAAAGAAATGACTAGTTCAGAAAGCAAAGTTATAAAATAAATCTTGTAAATTAGTCTTTTAAGACCTTTATCTAGTATATGGATTGTATTTTTATCTACAATTCATAAACTTAATTGGTGAAAAATTAACTTTAGGCCAAATTGAGAAGATTGAAATCTAATTTTACCAAGTTAATTGGTTAAAATTGAAGACAAAATTATAAGAAAATCAATTATTTGGGTCAATTTGGAGAGACATTCAAGAAATATGTAAGCAATGACCATTTTGTAAGAGACATTGAACTATAGGGATTCAATTGGTCAAAATCATGAGTGACATGGAAAGAAAATCAAAGTTTAAGGATCAATAAAGTGAAAAAAAAAATTCAATACCAAAGACCAAATTAAAAAGAACAAGCAATTTTAGGGTTGTCATTGATTTTTGATAGGGGTGAAACTATATAAAATTAAAAGTATTTTGGTCAATATAGGGTGTAATTAAACATTAAAAGGACCAAAATGACCTTTGACCAAAATCCTAGTTCAAAACAACATCATTTGGGAGAGTAATAAAGAAAAAAAGATGAGACTAGACTATGTGTCATTTGATCCATTTAGGTAACTAGATGCCATCTTATTTTGTTACTATTCGTTGCCTTCTTCCTTACCCACCTGAAAAGACAATTTAGAGATCTATTTTGTAAGTGCATTTTATGTCTCTTTTTATAACAAAACTTGACAAATTATAAACTAAACTGATGACCTGATATTTTCCTACATTATAGCATGGTTAATGGTGACTAATTGACACCACAATCATTGCAGCGTTGGCTCAATATGATTACTCAGGCAGCCTAAAGTTGTCAAAACCAACAACTCAAGATATTTATTTTGAGATACGTTTAAATTAAATCAAGGGATGAGATTTTCCCTCACTAAAGACCATATGGCCCTTTTTTACCACCTATAAATAGGGTTCATTCCATGCTCAAAACATCAAGAAATTCAGCAACAAAGTTAAATAAAAAACCAGCCTCTCTTCCTAGTTTTTGCCTAATCAATGACTTTTCTTGCACTTTTCAACCAAATTTAGCCATTGTTTCCATTATCAACTCCTCTCCAATAACCATCACTACCTCCCTTACATGGCTGATCCACCCACGGCCATTAATCCCCTATTATTGCCTTCCTTCTCGTGACCAATGCTAAATTTTCTAGTCAACTCTGGCTACCACTACCGCCATTGAAGCCTCCACAACCATCAATAAAGTGTTCTTTCCATACTGATACCCTTCATGATCAATAACTTTCTTTCTTTTCTTCCTCCACCACTCCTCACATTGCTACTACTGCTACTCCACTGTTCAAGTGCATCTGAATACACACACATATTCACAAGCGCCTAAACACACACACGCACACACACACATGTTTTTCTTTTTTTTATGGGTTAGGTTGAAAATGGCATAACATTTTTTTTGGGTTGCCATTGGCCCCTAGACCTAGCATGCAGAGCCAACCTAGTCTGTTTGGTTTGGCTTAACCCATAATTAATATAATAATAATATATAATATTTTGAAAAAATAAAAAAAAATCAAATGGGTGCTTTAAAAAATTGTACTTTTCTCGCATATTTTTCTAATACATTTACATAATATCTAGTTGTATACTTGCATTGTAAGTTACAAACCATATATTAAAAATAATTCAGTTTTCTCATAAATTCAATAAAAAAATTCAAGGGTCATGTCAAAAATTTTATAACCTCATCACATGTTATTTTGATTTTGCTCAATATCAATTCTATACATTGTAATATACAAACTCAGTACAAAATATCTTATCTTCTTTGAAAAATAAAAAATTATCTTTCCAAAAATAAAAAAAATCATCATCCCAAAAATAATTTTTTAAATAATTTTTTTTGTCTTGTTTTAGAAAAGACCAATAAATAACAATGTTCTAGAAAAATAATCAAATAACAATGCAACTTGTCTCAGGTAAGGAGCACTAGATGTAATGTGTCATCCTCTTGCACAATAAGTCTCTTTATCTAAACTATCGCAAACTATTAAGTTTTTTAGTGATTTTAATACTAGATGGTAACTCTTAAAAATAATAATAATAATAATTTTATGATTATTCACAAAAAAAATTTCCATGTATACCCATCACTAGGATGTTGAGAATGTTGTCGCAACAAAATCCATTTCAAACAAAAAGACAATTATCATAGAAACTAATATTCATAGTTTGCAAAGACTTTATATCCACTATGAAATGTATGTGGTGACAAGAAGGCTTGAGATTCCTTTATTGTTCATTTCATTAATTTACAGAATTTCTTAGTACATCAAGGAGAATAAGGGAAGGAAGCAACTAAAGAAGGAAATTCTAGCAATTAAAAACAAAGTTTCCTAATTGATTTGGAGCATGAAGTTCTAGCAAAGCCTCTAAGGAGAGTATATGGGGATTTTTAACAAAGCATGGGGTTTTAAAGCAAAAGGACTTTATTTTATGATTTTTTTTAAATTTATTTTAGCTTTAAATATATTATGCTTGGACTTTATTCTAAATTTGGTTTGTTTTGGCTCATTAGACATTGTTTTAAGGTGGTTTCAATACTAGGCTTATGTTGGCTTATGTTAGTTGATTACTAGATAAAACTTATTAAGTTATAATTCAAAAAGAGCTTGTCATGGTTATTTAGATGAGATTATATATTGCTTTTATCTTGACATGTCTTGATAGCTATGGTGATTTGAATAAACAAGATTTTTCTTTTAGTTTGCATTTTGCAAATGAATTTTCTTTGTAAGGACACAATTCTCACACTAACTTATCAAATATTAATTGGTTTTGTGGTGTCATTCATATACTTTTAATTCTTAGGAACTAGGTTACGTTTTTGTCCAAGTTCATTTCCCAACACTTTTGGTTTTTAAGTAGAAGTTTACATCTAAGCCATGACTTCTAACTTGATGTTTAATTTTCTTAGGTTGGTTTTCAATTTTGTTGTGGGTTACGTGACCATGTAATTACAAGGCTCACATCAATTGGTATCACTGAAAGGATCTAAAAATTATGTTATATCTTTTCTTCTTTTTCTTTTTCGTTTTAAGTTTCTTAGCTTTTGTTATTTTTATTTGATTTTCAATTATTTTATGTGTAGAGCTTAATAGTTTGCATCTAGGGCTCTTTAATAATAAGAAAACTTAAAATTTATTAATTCCTCTATCTAGACTGCATTATTATTCTAAAAAAACAATAAAAAAAAATCATTTTGAAGAGGGAGAAGATGAGACAAACCAAGTTAGGTATGAACTTTGCCTTCAAATGCCTTCAGACTAATTTTGTGAGTTCTAAGTATAGATCTCAACTTGTACATAAGAGTGAGCTAAAATTTTATACGGATATACTAAACATATGAAAATATATTTTGATAAAATCTAAGGTCAATAACATTTTAACAACTTATTATTTAAATTGATTGAAGTTGTTATTGATATGGTAAATTCTTCGACAAAGTGTTCCTTCTTAGCTCTTTTCAATACAATTAGTTCATGCCTACAATGAGTTAATTTTGGATTGTAAAGAAGATTAACCTTTAAGTATAAATCTTCTTAGTCTAAAAATCAGTGAATCTTTTGTGAGTGAGACATTTTGCGGGAATCGTCCATCATAGATCTCATCACTAGGATTTTCAAAAACAATATATAACAGTTTAACCACAACGAATCATTGAAATCCTATACCAATTAATTCAATAAGGAAACAAAGGGTAAAGATTTTGTTATTAGTAAAATTTATTAAAATTCAAGAGCATCATAATTATGAGGAGACATTTAATTATTTAAGTTCTTTTAATTTCACCACCCTATTTTGATTTGATAAAAAAAAACGAAGTATAAGATAGTGTAGACTTGTGCAAGTTTCAAGCCCATAAGTTTTCACTTAAAGAGGTGTGTTAAAAAATAATATAAATTATATTTTCGAGCCTCACCTAACAGCTTAAACTTTTAAATGAGATGATTCCTTGACAATAAAGACTCTGGTTGTTTTTGTTTTTTCTCACTGCCTTATAAAAAAATTACATCTTTAAGGATTTAGTTGATTGGAAATTAAACTTCATAATTTATTTCAATTTGTTTTCCGTGAATCTATCATGATCTCGATATATGAGTCATGAATTTTATAAATTAATGGAGTTAAATGTAATATATTATTGTGTCAATATTTAAAAGAATATTATCATGATTGTTTTTAATAAACCTATATTTTTAAAATTATCCTGTAATTCATGACGATGATCGGGTCCACGGTATCAATCTAAATATAATTAAATTAAATTCAATGGAATGAGGCTACTGTCTAAAACGGAAGAATGGTAAAGTGGTTTTCTTCGTTGGCTTTTCAAGATGTTTCATTTAAAGTAAGTTTTTTTTATTAATATTATTATTCGAATTATTAGGCTAGTGAAGTGGAATATTTATAACCAATCAGAACTACACGTGTAAGGATTATTGCAGTGACCCGACCCGTGCCCCCTCGCTCCGACCCTGCATATACGTGTATGGATTTTTTCTACTTATAAAAAAACATAATATATAGAGATTGAGACTTTTTTAGTGCATTAAATTCATATTAAAATACAACAAGTATTTCACCTTTGGCAATAAAAATAAATTAAAATATAAAGTTGACTAATAGGAGGAATTATTGAGTTCACCTGATGTGCAAATCCACTTATGGGCCAACAAAATATTTACATTTTTTATTTTGGATTTTTGTTTGATGCCAGTTTATAATAAAATAGATAAGAGTTAATTTGATGTGAATTGATTTATATAATAGGTTTAAATAGAATATGAATGATCTTTTTTTATTTTCAAAAACTAATATCAAATGATAAAATACAAATAAATAAATAAATAAATAAATATCGAGTCATGTAAACTTTTCAAATCATTAATCCAGCATATTAGATTGAAAACACAACAAATGAGAAAACTGTGAAACTCAATTCCTAACAAATATAACATCAATGATGAACTACCACAATTATTATTCTCATAATTGCTAATATTATCGTTATCACTATAACTATCACCAATACCACTACTATAAATAAGTAATATTATAATTGTTATTGATTTTATTATCACGATCACTATTATTATTGCTGTTGTTTTTATTATCATCGTTATAAATATCATTACATTTTACTATTGATATAATTATTATTGTAGCTATAACCAATATTAACATCATTATCATCATTATTATTATAACCATAATTTTTTTTTATTATTATTGAAATAAATAAATCATAAACTTGTTTCGAAGGATAAAATAAAAAACCATCAAAACAACGACAAAAGAGCAAGGGAAAAAAATCAAAAGAAAATGATAAAATTAAAATAAATATTATTAGTTTTGAAAAAAAAAACTATAAATTTAATTTGAAGTATAAAATTAAAAACCATAAAAACTTTAGGCAAAAGAACTAAGCAGTTTATTTAAAAAAGAATAAGTATCAGTTCAAGAAACATATATACAAATTAGAATTGAAGGATTAAATTAAAAATAAATAAAATTCTAACAAAAACAAAAAAACTAAGAGGATTGATTAAGAAATGCTAATAAAATATCGGGACAACTTTAAAAATAAAATTTATAAGAAATTATAATTAAATGATAAAATTAAAAAAATATATAAAAGAAATTCAAATGAAATAATTATATTATTATAGTCTCGGTAAAGAGAGTGGTCCATCGATTTCGCAACATGATTCAACTTATCTTTTTAGTATATACAATGTAAAAAAAAAATCAAAAGAATAAGTATCAATTCGAAAAACATATATACAAATTAGAATTGAAGGATTAAATTAAAAATAAATAAAACTCTAACAAAAAAAATAAAAAAATCAAAAATCAAAACCAAGAGGATAGATTAAGAAATGGTAACAAAATATAGGGACAACTTTAAAAATAAAACTTATAAGAAATTATAAGTGAATGATAAAATTAAAAAAATATATAAAGGAAATTCAAATGAAATAATTTATCTTTTAGTATATGCATCCACTAACGGTGGAAAAGTGCGTCGTTATAAATAGAGCAACGGGAAAGAAAGGCTCACAGAAGAGGAAGGGGGCAAAGCACAATATGTCATCATAATTGCATAAACCAAGAAAACAGAAAAATCTCTCTCTTCTTCTTTCTTTCTTTCTCTCACGAGTGCTGTATATCGTTGCAGCAAAGAATGGATAGTCTCTTTAGGGTTTCAGCATGTGGGCAAGAGGAGTTAGAGCAGATGTCAAGAGATGGAAGCCATTACAGTCTATCGACAGGGATTTTGCCTTCACTCGGTGCAAGAAGTAACCGAAGAGTTAAGCTCAATAGGTTCATTATATCACCTTATAACCCTCGTTACAGGTGATCATATCTCCTCAAATTTTTTCTTCTTTCATGGTTTCAAGATTCTTGTTAGTTTTTTCTTCCTTCTTCTTGCTAACCATGAATATATTTTAATGATGTTGGTTGGTTTTTACTTTAACTTGCTAGTTATTGGTGCTTATTTGTTTTTATACAAGGAGATGTCGAGTACAACGCCGTTGATCGGTCTGGTGACATTTTGTCAATGGGCTACTGCTGCTAGGGAGGGGTGGTTTTATAAAAGTTTTGTTTTTTCTTTCTTATAATGATTCCATCCCACTTTCTCCTAGGCCTTTTGGGATTTTTATTGTCTTGTCTTTCTAGTTTTTCTTTCCCTCTTTTACTCCCCTTTTTTCAGTAAATTAATTTTCTTATTTTTCTGACTTCCAAATATTGCTCTGTTTCATTTTCCGGTAAATTAATTTTCTTTTCAAATATGCTGCTGTTTTACCAGTTACCACAGCCTGTTGTTTTGAATCTTTCTTCTTGCCTTTGGCTATGTATGGAAATAAAATATCTCCCTTCCATTTTAATTGTTGATTTTGTAATAATGGTTTTTGGAATTGTATTCTAAAAGTGTGTCAGGATCCTATTAGACAGCATTAGATTAGGTTTCTTTTGTTGAATTGTTGCTCAGTCAGACTAAATTAAAGGTGTTCAGAACTGGTGGCCTTGAAACTCTTAGTGTTTGACTTGTATAATGAACAGCATTCGCAGCCACTTCTTGCAATACCCAGTTTTATAAAACTGGAAATGGAAGAAGGATTTTGGAAGCTAACTTAAATGCATTCACCATTGCAACAGTAAAATAAAAACTTGTCATTTTAAATGAATTCAACTCTACAGACAGTCAACAATTTTCCGCCAAGTTTTAGTTTGTTTAAAATCTCTTGATATTGAGGCGGATATGCTATATGATCGTGCAAAATGGCGCAAATGGATCCATATAGCCCACGCCAACTGGTTTGGGAATGAAGCGGGGCTGCTGTAGCTGCGGTTGTCGTTGTTTGGTGTAGTAGTGTATATGTTGACAAATCATTACAGACAGCAGAAAGAAAGAAAAAACTCGTTTCATTGCTAAACAATCAGCATAAGCTTTAAAATGGTTGATCTTGCAGAATGTGGGAGACTTTTCTCGTTCTTCTGGTCATCTATACAGCTTGGTTAGCGCTCTATTTTCTAGGTAAATAGTTTTTCCTCAGCTAACTAGCCTTCTAAATTAGAAAAAAATAATAATCATATTTTTGGCTCAATATTTTTTTTCCAGCTCCTATAGGAAACGTCTGGTTTGTTTTGATGACTCTCTTAAATGTTTCTTTCAATAGATTGGAGAAAGATAGGAGCTATAACTATTTCGGGGTTCGATGCAGTAAACTTTTATGTGTAAGTGTTCCAAGGTAAAATTAAGATTGATATGAATGAAAATGTATTCGTGCTAGATGATGCTATGATTTATCAGGATTTCTATTCTCCCTGTAGGTCACTCTTTTTGCAGTACACTCTGCTGGATGCTTCTATTATCTTATTGCCGCACGCTATCATGATCCACATAGAACATGGATTGGAGCAGCCTTAGGAGACAATTTCCTAGAGCAGGGTATATGGAGAAGATACGTGACTTCCATTTACTGGTCTATTACTACTCTAACAACTGTGGGCTATGGCGATTTGCATCCTGTGAACACAAGGGAGATGATATTTGACATCTTCTGCATGCTCTTCAACCTTGGATTGACAGCATATTTGATTGGAAACATGACGAACTTGGTTGTGCATGGGACTAGTCGAACTAGAAGATTTGTTAGTAATTCCTAGTCATTCATTTAGTTCAATAGTGTAATGGATTTACATATAAAAATTCTGGCTGTTGATTGTTTATAATCACGACCTTGTAAACTCAAACTCCCAGAGAGATACCATACAATCTGCTTCAAGTTTTGCTCAGAGGAACAAGCTGCCTGTTGGCCTACAAGATCAGATGCTTGCACATTTGTGCTTGAAGTACAAGACAAACTCAGAGGGACTGCAGCAGCAAGAGACTCTTGGTTTCCTTCCAAAAGCCATTCGGTCAAGTATTTCACATTATCTTTTCTACTCTCTTGTGGACAAGGTCTACTTGTTTCGAGGGGTTTCACATGACTTGCTTTTCCAGTTGGTAAGTTACTGAAGCATCCATAATCTTTTACTCTTGATTGTTTCTCCATTTGCTCTCTTTTCTTCTGGATCTGTATATTTATGTTGGATTTTTGTTTCTATCATTGAATTTCAAAGGTCTCTGAGATGGAAGCAGAGTATTTTCCTCCCAAAGAAGACGTGATCTTGCAGAATGAAGCGCCGACGGACTTTTATATACTTGTAACTGGTGCTGTGGTAAAAAATCAACTCTTTTGCTTGGATCCGATTGTCATGTATTTTATGTTTGTGATTTGGGAGATATAAAGAGGCCCAATCTGTTGATTCTATCAGCATATTTACCAAATAGCATTTTCATGCAGTCAAATTTGCTACATATTATTCAATAATTCAGTTGATTTTTATTGCAGGATCTAGTTGCTGTGAAAAATGGACTCGAAGAGGCAAGTGTTATCCCTCAAACACACATAGAATGATGCGTAGCTTGAAACAAAATGCTAACGACAATAATTTCCTAGGTGTACAGCTAAATGATGGATGAAATTTTGTTGGATGAATTCAGGTTGTTTGTGAGGCAAAAACCGGTGATCTTTTCGGTGAAATTGGTGTACTTTGTTATAGGCCACAGCTCTACACAGTGCGAACCAAGAGATTGAGCCAACTACTACGACTGAACCGTACTTCATTCTTGAATATTGTTCAGGCAATTGCAGAAGATGAGACCATAATCAACAATAATCTCCTTAAGGTCCGTGTAAACTCATTTAATTTGCTGCAAGTTTATACATATGTACAACATAGATCTATCTTTATACACATGGAGCTGTCTGTAGCATCAATTTGTATCAGCATCAGAAATTTTCCCTGAATTATAAATTTTAAAATTTTGATCATGATTGCAGCACAGGATTTCAATGAAATCAATTTTTTTTCCAGGTGCTGAATGTAAAATCTGTAATAATATTTTACATCTAGCAAAATTAGTTTGCTCTGAATTCTTTGTGGTGCAGTATTTGAAAGAACAGAAGGACCCAGTTATGGAGGAAGTATTGCTGGCAGCAGAAAACATGCTAGCTCGTGGTAGAATGGAACTACCTCCCAGTTTGTGCCTTGCAGCACTAAGGGGAGATCATTTGTTGTTGCAACAGTTGTTGAAAGGAGGACTGGATCCAAATGAAGCAGACAACAATGGGAGGTCAGCACTGGTATGTAGAGTTTAACTTTGCTTTGCTTCTTTCTTCAACACAAATGATGCTATTCCTTATAATCTATGTACATTATTAGCATATAGCAGCGTCGAAAGGAAGTGAAAACTGTGTGCTACTTCTACTGGATTATAGAGCTAATCCTAACTGCCGAGGTATCTTCTATTCTATTGCCATACCCTTAATGATTTGGGAAATTTTAGTTGGAATCATTTTCCACACCATTATACTTGTCTTGTAGACTATTTTTTTTGATCTATAACTGCTAACATTGAAGTTATATTCTCTGCGTAGTTTATGACTCCATGCCTCTTCATAGTTGTTTAGTTAATCTGCAACTATACATGTAGACGCATACAGTCACTTGCACACGACGGAACACGCCCGACAAGTTATAGAAGATGCCAGTTATAAATGGAAGCATGCTTGCCAGTCACCTGTCACGTCTGCATATAATCATTAACATTTTAGATCAAGGCCCTAATTTGGCTAGTTGCATAGTGTAATAATTTCAGCTCATTCTTAATTTGGAAGTCTCAATAATGTTGATGTCTCACTCTCCTTCAGTTTAAATTAATAATGCAATGACGGCCTGCTAGTTGTAGATAAAATATATTGAGCGTTAACAAGTCAAAACGAATAAAGTTATCTTATCCGGGGAGGGGGGGGGGTATAAACTAGTGGTGCATGTATGCTTGTTGACTTCTCAAATTAATTTCTTGCAACATGAGGTCACCTGATGTGACATGGGTCGACGACTTGCATGTAATTAAGATACAACTCTCAGCGTGGCCTCTTTGTAGTCAACTGTCTTTGGAGTTGTTCAGTTGATGTCAAAAGCTTGCCTTTTGAACCTGGCGAAGAAACATGCTCAATGCTTTGACGTAACTCCTAAAAAATTATCTTTCTGATGCGGATCTCCTCATCAGAGGTTCGACGAATAAAGAAGCTTATATTAGGGTATCTTTTATTACGTCATTTTGAATTCCTCATTAAACCTTATCACTCTGAAAAGGTTTGTGATCGGAACAGCGGTTGATTAAAATAATTTCAAGTGATTTAATTATTTTGAGGTGCGTGCAGACTCAGATGGAAATGTACCTTTGTGGGAGGCGATGCTGGGAGGTCATGAAGCACTGGCCAAACTTCTTGTAGAAAATGGTGCAAGCCTACATCATGGAGAAGTGGGCCATTTTGCTTGCACTGCTGCAGAGCTGAACAACTTGAACTTGCTCAAGGAAATTGTTCAATATGGAGTAGACGTGACAACTCCCAGGAGCAATGGGACCACAGCACTACACGTAGCAGTTTGTGAAGACAACATCGAAATAGTCAGATTCCTCTTGGATCAAGGTGCTGATATTGACAAACCAGATGCCCATGGTTGGTCCCCAAGGGGTCTAGCTGATCACCAAGGGCACGAAGAAATAAAATTGATTTTCCAAACACGCAATGAGGCCAAAAAGCAAGCCACTGTTGCTATTCCAGAGAAGCAGGAACATGGAATTCGATTCCTTGGGAGATTTACAAGTGACCCCACAATTCAGCCAGTGTCCGAAGAAAGCTCATTCCCAGCTGCAGAAGAATCATTCAGCCAGACCCGTCCGAGGCGAAGAACTAATAATTTTCACAACTCTCTCTTTGGGATGATGTCAGCTGCCCACAAGGGGGAGAAAGACCAGCTGTTCCCAACCATTCATGACAACCATGGAACTAGTCCTGCTGCTAGAGTGACAATTAGTTGCCTCGAAAAGGGGGAAGTTGCAGGAAAGCTTGTCCTACTTCCAAATAGCTTCCAGGCATTGCTTGAGATGGGTTCTAAAAAATTTGGGATCTCCCCTGCCAAAGTGATGAGGAAGGATAGGGCTGAGATTGATGCCATTGAGCTGATTAGAGACGGTGATCACCTCGTGTTTGTCGCTCCGAATGAACTAATATGAGTTCAACTAATATGAGGTCGGGGAAAGAACAAATATTATTTTTTAAATCTTCTGAAGCTTCTCTCCCTTAACAACGGGATTAGCTTTAGCAATCTGTTCTTTCCCCGAGCTCTTAAAATCATACTCGCAACCATGTTGTTCTGGGTACCTAGGCGTTCCACAAAACACCATACCACACCTGCACTTGAATCCCGTCAATCCTACGCGCCTCCTACATGTCAAGCACCTATTTGGCTTCTGTTGTGGAGTCACAACCGTAGGTTCTGCCTTAACCTCCTCTTTTTCATCACCTTTCGCCATCAACACAGGACCTACCTGGTTCTTTATAACATCAACGGATGGGGGTGTAAAGGAAGGAGAGACAGAAGCAGATGATGACTGGGCTAGGAGCTGATCCAGGGGCTGTGATTGACGAAGATCACCATAACATTTAGAACACAGATTTTGAGTTGCTGGGTTTCCAAAAAAACCGCAGTTGTTTACGCAGAGACGTGGTTCTAGGCATCGGTGTTGTTCTTCTGCCATTGTCTTTCAAGATTTCTTGATTTCCTCGATTTATTCTAACACACACAAAAAGAGAAAAAGAAACCAAATTTTAGACACAAACAACAACAACAGCACTAGCTGCGCTCGGATACAAGAAATCAAACATGTTACCTGTTTTGAATTCGAGGGAAGAGCAAAAGGCAACGAGAGAGAGAGAGGGTTGAAATTTAAATAAAGAGATGGGAAGAACATCTGGTGTGGAAATGGAAGAGGAATCCTGTTTCAGAGAGGGTTCCCACGCACCTTCGTTTTTTCCCCCCTCTCTCTTCTCCTTCGGTTTTCTTTAAGGCTGTGCAATGTTGGTTCTCATTATATCGTGATAATTAAGATTCCAGAAGAAAATTGTAGCCGTTAAGATGTTGGAGAAGCCGTTGAAGACACGTATATTTAGGGGTAAATTAATCAAGGTTGTTGTTAGGAACCTTTTTTTTTAAAAAGGAAATAGTTGATGATGGAGGTTGGACCATTTCTATTTACGCGTTGGATGAAGATGATGATGCTGCTTTCAAAATTGCTTTCCCACCACAAAGGTCTCTGCATGCATATATATATATATATATATATATATATATATTTTGTCATAATCATACTGATATGCCTTTTATTAACCATGAAACTCAATGCTTCAAGCTTTCCATGTAACGCCCAATATTTTGGTATTTTGTTTTTGGCAGAGAGAGCGACGGGCTGTTTGGCTCAGGGCTGGTCGGTCGGGCGAGGATGGCGGTTTGTGGGTTGGCTTCGGGTCGTTCTTGGTGTTCGATGAGGTATGATTTCGTCCCCTTCTTTGCGCCAATTTCTGGTTTTGCTCGGTTTCTTTACATTGGGTTCTTCGATTCGTTTTTTCTTTTTTCTCATTTTTTTCTCATCTTCTCCCTCGATTGATGGTCTTTCTGGTGTGGGTGTCCAGTGATTGATTGTATTTTTTATTTCTCTAGTCTGGGTATTCTGCAATTGGTTGGGTTTTTTTGGATTTCTCATTGTCTGTGTGTTCGGTTTTCTTGGGTGCATGCCCGGGCTGCTTGCGTTTGGTCGTTTGTGTGTGTTGGGGAGTGGGTTATTGGTTCAATTGGGTTCGGGTTGGGTTGATCGACGGTTTGGAGCTGGTTTAATTCTCGGGTTAACATAGTCCTTGGTTGGTTTCATTCTCGGGTGCTCTCGGTTTGGTTTGATTGGCTGTTATTTGTGTTGATTTGGGTTAATTGCTCTCGGTTTAAAGCCTAGAATAAAATGAATTGATTATTGATTTGATTCGGGTTGGGTTGATCGATGGTTTGGAGCTGGTTGAATTCTCGGGTAAGCTGTTCTTTGTGTTGATTTGGGTTATTTGCTCTCGGTTTAGAGCCTAAAATTGAATGAATTGATTGCTGATTTGGTTTGTGTTTGCTCTCGGCTGATCACGTAATTTCTATTTTCGTTTGCTTTGATTTTTTCGTTGATTGTTACTATTCCAATCTGGTTTCGTTACTTCAATTAGTCCTATTGCGCCATGTCACTTCACATTAATTAATTTGTCTGTGCATTTTGCAGGACGACATGCTTTTTTTTTTACTTCTCTTTTGATCTTTGCCTCAGTGGAGTGCGCCGCCTTCCTTCCTCTGTTAAGTCATTTTATCATTGTAATTGTAATGTTTATCTTTGCTGTTTTTGCTGTTTTCTCTCCTGCATATTTCTCTTGCGTTTCATTTCCTCTAATACCTTCTTTTTCTTCCATTTTTGTTCTCAGCTCTACTTTGGATTTCTTGCGTAATTGATCCTATTTCTTTTGCTCTTCTTTCTTGAGGTTCTGGTCTGCTGCTTCTCACAAATTGCTGCAAAGACTTGCTTTCACTCTTTGTGTTGGTCATCCTACTTTTCAGGTTAGTTGGTTTTGTACGAAAATCTTGAAAAATCTTGGAATTTGTTGTGCTCATAATGGAAATTTTTAACAGTTAGTTTGCTGATTTATATTATAGTCGTGGGAAGTTTTATTAGGAATCTGTTTTTAATAAACAATTTGCTGATTTTTATCAAACATTTCGCTTGCTGATTTTTAGCATCATGCTTGGAATTTAAATCCTTATTCTTCAGTCATTGATAAACACTTAGTTGGACAATACTCAACGCAGTTGCCACAAAATATACAGATTCCGAAATCAATACTGTAATTAAGCAATCGTTTCTTTCAAATATTAGTTTCCAATTCCCAATCAACAACAGGTAAATCTATAGGACATACACGAACACATACTTCACAAGCAATGCATTTATCAAATTCAAAATGGATTCGACCGCGGAAACGCTCCGATGTGATTAATTTTTCATAAGGATATTGAATAGTTACCGGTAAACGATTTACGTGGGATAAGGTAGTCATGAAACTTTTAACGTATATATTTGTAGATAAAGATGTTAGGAATCTGTTTTTAATAAACAGTTTGCTGATTTTTAATAAACCGTTCGCTTGCTGATTTTTAGCATTATGCTTGGAATTTAAATCCTGCTGCAAAAATAGTGCATATATATTTGTAGATAAAGATGTTAGGAATTAGCAAATAAAAATGATCTAAAACATCAAATTTTTAATTTAAAATAAAATAAAAAATAAAATTTTTTCAATAACACTTTTAAAACGCAATGTCAAACACCTCCTTAATGGAATTTAACTAAAAACTAAATATAATCATAAAATATGTTTTTATAATCTTAAATACGTTTGTTTATAACCTTAAGAATGAATTTGAAAAAAAAATCAAATAGAATAAATCATATTACCTAATTAATAATTAAATAAATAAAAATAAGTACAATTATAATGAAAAAAAAAATTCCAAGCTAGAGTTTGATGGGTGGATGAGGAGAGTGAAATTATTTCAGGGATGAAAGGGATGTTAAATTATTTATAGGGTAGTTTGAGTATTACGAGGTAAAGGTGAGGGTGATAATGGGAAATTAAAAAGGCAAGAAGTGGGTTCCCCGGGAGAAGAAGAAATCGTTCCATTTTATTCATGCCAATCACTCTTTTTTCTTTCTTTATAGAAAAGAATAATAAATAATAAATGTATCTGAATATTTTCTTTCGGTGTTATTTTATTGGTTTTGTGAAGCCCTTGAAATATATATATATATATATATATATATTCGGTCAATTTCAAATTTTCGTGGACAACTAGAAAGCATATTCATTAGAAAAGATAACCACGAGCCCTCAACAAGTTAACCTTATGAATAGATTTGAGTACATTAAGGTTTCAATTTTCTTTCATCAAAATCAAATCAAATAAGATATTTCCATAAATTCATCCATTCGTGAGGCATGATAACTTCACACAACGAGAATAAAAGGGTGTTTATTGTTGCGTTTTAAAAATATTTTTAATTTTTTTATTTTTAAATTAAAAAAATTAATATTTCTAAATATTTTTATGGACTGATATAAAAAATAATTTTTTTAAAAAAAAATATCATTTCAATATATTTCTCAATAAAAATTATTTTTAAAAATAATTTTAATAACAGGTGTCTACTTAGGACAAAAACAGGTGTCTACTTAAATAGTTTTACTTTTTTGCCCTCTATCCACCAATTTCTTTACTTAAACAGTTCGCTTGTTGATTTTTAGCATCATGCTTGGAATTTAAATCCTGCTGCAAAAATAGTGCACATATATTTGTAGATAAAGATGTTTCCTTTCATGGAAAAAAAATACTTTTTCTATGACAATTTTTAGAAACAATTAGAACCTATAATCAACACAACAGTAATGTTGTCAGATGTACCTCCAATATAACTTCTTTAAATATTTCAATTTCTTATAATATAGCCTGTATAAAAACATAAAAAATACTTTTTCTAGGACAATTTTTAGAAAAAGTTTGAACCTACAATCAACATTTCATTAATCAATATTGTCAAATGTACCTAGAATATAACTTCTTCAAATATTTCAGTTTCTTATAATATAGCTTGTATAAAAACATTAGCTAACCGATAGCTTGAAAAAAGTTTTTAATCCAAACCGCATAAAATTTGAACAGTTAACTTGCTGATTTTTTATTATGGCCGTGAGAATTTTTATTAGGAATATATTTTGGTTGAGATTATGCATTGTTGGCCTTAACTGGTTCTTAATAAACAGTTTGTTGTCATATTAAGCTTCATTGATGTATTATGGCCATATTGCTTTAGAGTGATTGCTGTTTTTTTAACAAATAGGATAAAAAGATATAACTAAGAAATTTATAAAACATATAGGATAAAACATTTGCTGCTGAATTTTGTTTTAGCTTCTACTTTCTTTGGTTATCTTTATAGACATTATCTCTCACCAAGCTTTTGGTAATTAAGATATTAATTGAATTGCAACATATTTAACATCTTTTTGAATCCTTTCGAAATTGAATTTGTTGCATATTATCAATCAAGAATTGCTCTTCCATCATAAGAAACCTATATATAGAAACAGCAAGCACAATTTAAACAGGAAAAATGATAAAGCTTGGTAATAATTTTGAACTTTCAAGAAGTTTACCTTAAAATAGGAAATGAGGAAATTATATGATGGAGGAAAAGATTGTATAATTTCAGAACATTCAAATTCATTTAGATCAATAAAATTCATAGCAACCCATCATCTTAGCGAATTGATCAACATAGAAATCATTCCATAGGCTTCAAACCTTCCATGAGATTTCATTTGCATGATTATTTCATCAAGTATTTTGCCGCCCATATTTTTAAAAAGTTAGACTATTTAATAAATCTTAATTTCAACTAAAATCAAAAGTGTTCTAAGTTGCTTTAGTTAAAGAAGCTAAAATCACCTTATTTATGCAATGAAACTTGGTTGCTTATAGTGTTTCTCGATATAGAATAGTTTCTTATTATTACCTAGGCTCTTTTTATGTTGAAAAGAGTTGAGATCATCGTTATACTGTACATCATGCTTAAAGTATCAATGCAGATTGAACTTATGTTAGATTCATGTGATACTTCAAGAGGTGTTGCAATGTTCGATGTTAAATTAAATTTGATTCAGACTCTGGTTCAATCTTTATTAACACTTCATCTTCGATTGTTAGCATTTACATATTTATATATGTTTGCTTTATCTGCATTTAATTTGACTTTTTTTACATTTCACATGCTCATATTTAAAAAGTTTTTTACGGGAATCTTTAAAAAGCTTGGAATTTGTGGTGCTCATAATGGAAAATTTGAACTATTAGCTTGCTGATTTTTTATTATGACCCTAGGAATTTTTATTAGAAATATGTTTGGGTTGAGAATTTGCATTGTTGGCCTTGACTGGTTCTTAATGAACAGTTTGTTGCCATATTAAGCTTTATCGATATATTATGGCCATATTGCTTTAGAGTGATTGCTGTTTTTTTAACATATAGGATAAAAATATATAATTAGGAAATTTGTGAAACATATAGGATCAAGAAGTTTACCTTAAAATAGGAAATGAGGAAGTTATATGATGGAGAAAAAGAATGTATAATTTCAGAACAATAAAATTCATTTAGATCAATAAAATTCATAGCAACCCATCATCTTAGTGAATTGATCAACATAGAAATCATTCCATAGGCTTCAATCCTTCCATTAGGTTTCATTTGCATGATTATTTCATCAAGCATTTTACTGCACACATTTTTAGGCTGCCATAATACATCAACATAAAAACTCTAAAAATGCTTTAGATAGTTAGACTATTTAATAAATCTTAATTTCAACTAAAATAAAAAATGTTCTACGTTTATTTAGTTAAAGAAGCTAAAATCACCTTATTTATGCAATGAAACTTGGTTGCTTATTGTGTTTCTCAATACAAAATAGTTCCTCATTGTTACCCAAGCTCTTTTTATGTTGAAAAGAGTTGAGATCATTGTTATAACTTCATCATTTTTAAACTTTGACAACTTCTAATTCAAACTAGATCTTTACAAAAATAACATACATCATGTTTAGAGTATCAATGCGGATTGAACTTATGTTACATTCATGTGATCCTTCAAGAGGTGTTGCAATGTTCGATGTTAAATTAAATTTGATTCAGACTCTGGTTCAATCTTTATTAACACTTTATGTTCGATTGTTAAAATGTACATATTTATATATGTTTACTTTATCTGCATTTAATTTGACTTTTTTTACATTTCACATGCCCATATTTAACAAGTTTTTTACGGGAATCTTGAAAAAGCTTCCAATTTGTCGTGCTCATAATGGAAAATTTGAACAGTTCGCTTGCTGATTTTTTATTATGGCCCTGGGAATTTTTATTAGGAATATGTTTGGGTTGAGATTTTGCATTGTTGGCCTTAACTGGTTCTTAATGAACAGTTTTTTGCCATATTAAGCTTCATCGATATATTATGTCCATATTGCTTTAGAGTGATTGCTGTTTTTTTAACATATAGGATAAAAATATATAATTAGGAAATTTGTGAAACATATAGGATCAAGAAGTTTACCTTAAAATAGGAAATGAGGAAGTTATATGATGGAGAAAAAGAATGTATAATTTCAGAACAATAAAATTCATTTAGATCAATAAAATTCATCTCTCACCAAGTTCTTGGTGAATTGATCATTAATTAGATTGTAACATATTTAACATCTTTTTAATCCTTTCAAAATTGAATTTGTTGCATATTAAAATATAGGTTGCCATCATACATCAACATAAAAACTCTAAAGATGCTTTAAATAGTTAGCCTATTGAATGAATCTGAATTTCAACTAAAATCAAAAATGTTATTGGTTGCTTTAGTTAAAGCAGCTAAAATCACCTTATTTATGCAATGAAACTTGGTTGCTTATTGTGTTTCTCAATACAGAATAGTTCCTCATTATTACACAAGCATTTGATTAGCTTTGAGTAATGCTGATGCTTTTTTTAAAATTGATGTTTCTTTTTCTTATAATTATATACTAATGTTTTTTTTGCTTCTAATATTGACATTGTTGCCTAGATTGTTTTTATTATTGTTAAAATTGTGTCTTAGTTGTTTTACTGCATCTTATGATGGAGTTTGAGAATTAATATGGTCCTAAGTATACTTTTTGAATGAATTATGCAATTGACTGTATTCAAAATAGATATGATTGTAGATGAGATATGACTCAAATTGTATACAGGTTGTATTATGGATAACTTGGGATCTCCCGATATAGGGGAGACTCTGCCAAAATTTCGTTACAAATTTCAGCAAGAGATAAGATATAGAAACCAATCACATCATGCTAATATCTTAATATACATTGTAAACTTGACAACCATCCTATCAAAAAACCACCAAGATCATTTTAACCCATTGGACAGCAAATGTCCAAATTCATAACTCGCAACTAAGCTACAAACAAACTAAATTATTTCATCCATCGATTTTTATGGGATAAACACCTCCCACCATGCATGTTTCTTAAGGTTTATTGCATCCTTCTGAAATTTCCAAGTACATATTTAGAATTGTAGCTTCCCTTTAGCAACCAGTTATTGTATATTGAACAAAAAATTAATTTTCATCTTTTAACTGCTCCCTGAAAAACAGAATCTCTTCATTCTCTGGAAAGAACATATAGAAACGAATCAGATTATGCTACTCTCTTAATACACATTATGAACTTGACAACCATGCTATTAAAAAAACACCAAGATCATTTTAGCCTACTAAGAACTTGACCCTTAGTTTTAGGGTGATTTCTGTTGTGAGAAAGCATTATAAGAAATTTTAGGTTAGTTTGTTGTTGGTTTGGCTATTACTGTTTCGGTTTAGCACGAAACAACGCTTAGATAAGAATGTACACTTACATAAGGATCCTATGCATTAAGGAAACTCAGTGAACGCTTTGAAAAATTATATTCATGGTGTTTGAAAGGGTGACAAACCTGCATGCAGCCTTTCCACTCCTTTGTTTGATGCCTGTTCAAATATAGTATAGGTTAATTGACGAAATACAAATAGTTGTCGAAAGGCTAAAATTGTGCTTGCTGTTTCTATATGTAGGAGTGGAAAGGCTGAAATTGTGCTTGCTGTTTCTATATGTAGGAAAAATAACGAAGCTTGGCAATACTTTAGAGCTTTCAGAATGTGTACCTAAAAATAAGAAATTAGGAAGCTATATGATGTAGGAAAAGAATGTATAAATTCAGACCAATAAATAAAATTCATAGCAACTCATCATCTTAGTTAATTAACCAACAAATAAATCATTCCATACGCTGCAATCCTTCCATGAGGTTTCATGTGCATGATTGCTTCATCAAGCATCCTCATTTTGACTAATTCTATAACAATTCCCTTATGTGCATGATTGCTTCTTCATTACACCTCTTTTTTGTACATTAATATGTGTCCAGATTTTTTATCTCATGATCAAGACTAAAAAAAAATTTTCCCCCCTAGATTCATATTTGGTAATTAAAACACTAAACTTCAAACAAATAAGCATACCAAATTTACAGCTTACATTCTGCTATTTCAAACTATCTACCCTAAAAAAAAAACATAGAGAAGATAACTAACGTATATGTGAAACCATAACGACTGTGCATTAAAAGAAGTAATACTTTTCAAAGTCTTAATATTATACTTTATTCATTAACACTGTTGAGCTTAGAATGAAGGGCAATTCTTATATATCCACCATTACAAGTCTTTGTTCATCAATTTATCAAAACAATTGCTGCATATGCTTTCTTCCACTTTTAGCTAACAAAGACCACAAGTTCTATCTATTTCTCAAGTTTTATAGCATTTTTTTCATTTTAATCCCTGCATATCAAAACCAGCAACTTTGATAGTTTCCAAATATCATGCAGATGTTCGAGATACTTCCTTCATTTTTTCCTCTTCCTGTGAACATGCATCTAAGTTTTTCTTCTCAATAATCTTTGATTGTTTTATCCTTTGCGCTGTTTGTTTTCTCCTATTACATTTATATATGTTTGCTTTGTCTTCATTTAATTTGACTTTTTTTACATTTCACATACCCATATTTCACAAGTTTTTTGTTGTTATTTGTCTTCAAATATAAGGTCCTCATTCTATTATCTTCGTTGCAAATGAATGTTGATTCTACTTTTCTTAATCCATCTTTTCATATGTTTCAGGCAAATTTGTTTTCCCAAAGCTACTTGAAGGGTTCGTTTGTTGCCCGTGATGATTTTTGATTCAACGCTCATCCGTTCCTCTACAAAATTTGCTTGACTATTAGTCAGGTTTGCAATTATAGTTTAGGTTGAACTGTTTACTCAAGTGGCCTACTTTACTGTCATCATAATTTTTCCCTTAAATGTTAACGCAACTTCTCATAAATACCTCGATATAAGTTTATTTTTTCTATATTGTTTTTTCCTTTCTAACATTTGTATTAAAAATCAATTTTCACTTAAAGGCTTTATCATGACAAGTCGCCGCCAACGTCGACAGCCCGACCATCACATAGAATGTTATCCTTATCCTATGGGTATTTTTGATGACGATTCCTATCCTGTTACAGACGAAATCTATCCTGTTATGGATGTGAGTTTTGTTGGCGTTTCTAGCTCTTTCGATATTGAAAGCACTCACCAAAGTCTTTTTGATCGTGATGCACATATTAGCTTTCATTACGAAGATCCCTCCGCAATTGCCTCTTCATCTTCTGGACCAAGTTTGCGATCAAAAACTAATGAAACTGAGCGTGCAAATATTATTACTCCTTTGTCTTCAGACAATTTCTGACCAATATAATATTATTGGTCAATCTTCTTATCAAAAAAAAAGAAAACGTGAGCTATTTCAACATCTTTAATCCTTTCTTCAAACTCGATTTAGTTTCTAAATTCTTATAATTTTAATCCTCTTTTTATTTTTAAAATTTCTTTTCACCTCAGGAACCTTCGTTTAGCACGTTCAGCAAAGAAAAACCCCTCCTTTACATCATGTTGTGCTAATGGCAAAATCAAACTGCCTACTGCTCCTGACACACCTCAATTTTTAGATGATCTTTTAAATCCTGACAAAGGTTCATTGTCCGTCAAATTTTGACATAACATTCGTGCTTATAATTCAATGTTTTCTATCACTTCAATGGGAGTACAGATTGATAATACTATCAATTCTCAACCAGGGCCATATATATTTAAAATAAATGGACAATGTCATCATCTTATGGGATCATTACTACCAATTGATGTTGAATCACTAAAATTTGCACAACTATACATCTTTGACACAAACAATGAAATTACAAATCGACTACACCCTTTTAATAATGATAGTTATCAATCATCTTTAGATGAAAATATTGTCAAGAAACTTATTGACATGCTTGATTCTTCCAACGCGTTAGTGAAATTGTTTCGTCAAGTTAGGCATAGACTTAACAATGATGAATTCCCGAATTTCAAACTTCGTTTAATTGGGAAAAGAGATGGTGACTCAAAGCAATATGATGATCCTTTCTCTAATGATGTATGTGGTTTAATTGTTAGGGACATTGGAGAATCACAAACTGATAGAGATATTATTATTGAAAGTTATTCTAGAAATCTCCGCAAGATCTCTAAATTGCATCCAAAATTTATGTCTCTTCAGTATCCACTCTTATTTCCTTATGGCTATCATACTGACATTTTATTCACAAATCAAGAGCATTATACTCTTTCAAAACGTCAAAAAGTTACAATGAGAGCATATTATGCTTATGTCATTCAAGAAAGATTAGGAGATAGTAGTACTCTTACCAAAGGCAGAAGACTTTATCAGCAATTTTTAGTTGATGCATTTATGAATGTTGAACAAGAACGCCTAGATTTCATTCGCTCAAACCAAGAGAATCTTAGAACTGAATCTTATAAAGGTGTCCAAGAGGCAGTTTTAAGAGGTGATGTTAATGGTTCAAGTACTGGAAAAATCACCCTCCCCTCTTCTTTAACTGGAAGCCCTAGATACATGATTAATAATTATCATGATGCAATGGCTATATGTCATTATTATGGTAATCCTGACCTTTTTATTACATTCACTCGAAATTATAAAGCTGAAGACAAACCTGACATAATTGCAAGAGTATTTCGATACAAACTTAATGATATGATTTCATTCATTAAATCAGGAAAGCCCTTTGGGAAAACAATTGCTGGTATTTTTCTGTACTTATTATTTTCCTCTTATTGTCTTTATTCAATGTAGTCTTTGTGAAGTTTCTTTTCCTACTTTGTAGATGTTTGTGCTATTGAATTCCAAAAAAGAGGCTTGCCCCATACTCATTTATTGATTTGGGTTGCTCCTGAATACAAATTTCGATCACCTGAGGATGTCGATTCAATTATTTCAGGTGAACTGCCAGACAAAGCAGATGATCCTCATTGCTATGCAATTGTTTCGAAATTTATGCTGCATGGTCCATGCGGGATTGCTAGCCCAAAAGCCCAATGTATGAAGGGAAATAAATGCTCTAAACATTTCTCTAAAAGGTTTAAAAAATCGACAGTGTTCGGTGAGAATGGGTTTGTGTTTTACAAGCGACGAAATTTTCCTGGCTCATTTGTTCTAAAAAATGGAATTGCTCTCACTAAAACCTATGTTTTACCAAAAAATAGAGAACTTCTAATTCTTTAAAATACTCATGTTAATGTTGAAACTATATAAAATTAAAAGTATTTTGGTCAATATAGGGTGTAATTAAACATTAAAAGGACCAAAATGACATTTGACCAAAATACTAGTTCAAAACAACATCATTTGGGAGAGTAATAAAGAAAAAAAGATGAGACTAGACTATGTGTCATTTGATCCATTTAGGTAACTAGATGCCATCTTATTTTGTTACTATTCATTGCCTTCTTCCTTACCCACCTGAAAAGACAATTTAGAGATCTATTTTGTAAGTGCATTTTATGTCTCTTTTTATAACAAAATTTGACAAATTATAAACTAAACTGATGACCTGATATTTTCCTACATTATAGCATGGTTAATGGTGACTAATTGACACCACAATCATTGCAGCGTTGGCTCAATATGATTACTCAGGCAGCCTAAAGTTGTCAAAACCAACAACTCAAGATATTTATTTTGAGATACGTTTAAATTAAATCAAGGGATGAGATTTTCCCTCACTAAAGACCATATGGCCCTTTTTTACCACCTATAAATAGGGTTCATTCCATGCTCAAAACATCAAGAAATTCAGCAACAAAGTTAAATACAAAAACAAGATTTATGATCGAGTTATGGAATCAATTTCAAGAAATCAACAATCTCTTGTTTTTGTTTCCATTATCAACTCCTCTCCAATAACCATCACTACCTCCCTTACATGGCTGATCCACCCACGGCCATTAATCCCCCATTATTGCCTTCCTTCTCGTGACCAATGCTAAATTTTCTAGTCAACTCTGGCTACCACTACCGCCATTGAAGCCTCCATAACCATCAATAAAGTGTTCTTTCCATACTGATACCCTTCATGATCAATAACTTTCTTTCTTTTCTTCCTCCTTCACCACTCCTCACATTGCTACTACTGCTACTCCACTGTTCAAGTGCATCTGAATACACACACATATTCACAAGCGCCTAAACACACACACACACACACACACACACACACACATGTTTTTTTTTTTTTATGGGTTAGGTTGAAAATGGCATAACATTTTTTTTGGGTTGCCATTGGCCCCTAGACCTAGCATGCAGAGCCAACCTAGTCTGTTTGGTTTGGCTTAACCCATAATTAATATAATAATAATATATAATATTTTGAAAAAATAAAAAAAAATCAAATGGGTGTTTTAAAAAATTATACTTTTCTCGCATATTTTTCTAATACATTTACATAATATCTAGTTGTATACTTGCATTGTAAGTTACAAACCATATATTAAAAATAATTCAGTTTTCTCATAAATTCAATAAAAAAATTCAAGGGTCATGTCAAAAATTTTGATTTTGCTCAATATCAATTCTATACATTGTAATATACAAACTCAGTACAAAATATCTTATCTTCTTTGAAAAATAAAAAATTATCTTTCCAAAAATAAAAAAAAATCATCATCCCAAAAATAATTTTTTAAATAATTTTTTTTGTCTTGTTTTAGAAAAGACCAATAAATAACAATGTTCTAGAAAAATAATCAAATAACAATGCAACTTGTCTCAGGTAAGGAGCACTAGATGTAATGTGTCATCCTCTTGCACAATAAGTCTCTTTATCTAAACTATCGCAAACTATTAAGTTTTTTAGTGATTTTAATACTAGATGGTAACTCTTAAAAATAATAATAATAATTTTATGATTATTCACAAAAAAAATTTCCATGTATACCCATCACTAGGATGCTGAGAATGTTGTCGCAACAAAATCCATTTCAAACAAAAAGACAATTATCATAGAAACTAATATTCATAGTTTGCTAAGACTTTATATCCATTATGAAATGTATGTGGTGACAAGAAGGCTTGAGATTCCTTTATTGTTCATTTCATTAATTTACAGAATTTCTTAGTACATCAAGGAGAATAAGGGAAGGAAGCAACTAAAGAAGGAAATTCTAGCAATTAAAAACAAAGTTTCCTAATTGATTTGGAGCATGAAGTTCTAGCAAAGCCTCTAAGGAGAGTATATGGGGATTTTTAACAAAGCATGGGGTTTTAAAGCAAAAGGAATTTTTTTATGATTTTTTAAAATTTATTTTAGCTTTAAATATATTATGCTTGGACTTTATTCTAAATTTGGTTTGTTTTGGCTCATTATACATTGTTTTAGGGTGGTTTCAATACTAGGTTTATGTTAGTTTATTACTAGATAAAACTTATTAAGTTATAACTCAAAAAGAGCTTGTCATGATTATTTAGATGAGATTATATATTGCTTTTATCTTTACATGTCTTGATAGCTATGGCGATTTGAATAAACAAGATTTTTCTTTTAGTTTGCATTTTGCAAATGAATTTTCTTTGTAGGGACACAATTCTCACACTAACTTATCAAATATTAATTGGTTTTGTGGTGTCATTCATATACTTTTAATTCTTAGGAACTAGGTTATGTTTTTGTCCAAGTTCATTTCTCAACACTTTTGGTTTTTAAGTACAAGTTTACATCTAAGCCATGACTTCTAACTTGATGTTTAATTTTCTTAAGTTGGTTTTCAATTTTGTTGTGGGTTATGTGACCATGTAATTACAAGGCTCACATCAATTGGTATCATTGAAAGGATCTAAAAATTATGTTATATCTTTTCTTCTTCTTCTTTTTCGTTTTAAGTTTCTTAGCTTTTGTTATTTTTATTTGATTTTCAATTATTTTATGTGTAGAGCTTAATAGTTTGCATCTAGGGCTCTTTAATAATAAGAAAACTTAAAATTTATTAATTCCTCTATCTAGACTGCATTATTATTCTAAAAAAAAAGAATAAATAAAAAAATCCTTTTGAAGAGGGAGAAGATGAGACAAACCAAGTTAGGTATGAACTTTGCCTTCAAATGCCTTCAGACTAATTTTGTGAGATCTAAGTATATATCTCAACTTGTACATAAGAGTGAGCTAAAATTTTATAAGGATATACTAAACATATGAAAATATATTTTGATAAAATCTAAGGTCAATAACATTTGAACAACTTATTATTTAAATTGATTGAAGTTGTTATTGATATGGTAGATTCGTCGACAAAGTGTTCCTTCTTAGCTCTTTTCAATACAATTAGTTCATGCCTGTAATGAGTTAATTTTGGATTGTATAGAAGATTAACCTTTAAGTATAAACCTTCTTAGTTGAAAAATCAATGAATCTTTTACGAGTGAGGCATTTTGCGAGAATCGTCCATCATAGATCTCATCACTAGGATTTTCAAAAACAATATATAACAGTTTAACCACAACGAATCATTGAAATCCTATACCAATTAATTCAATAAGGAAACAAAGGGTAAAGATTTTGTTATTAGTAAAATTTATTAAAATTCAAGAGCATCATAATTTTGAGGAGACATTCAATTATTTAAGTTCTTTTAATTTCACCACCCTATTTTGATTTGATAAAAAAAACGAAGTATAAGATAGTGTAGACTTGTGCAAGTTTCAAGCCCATAAGTTTTCACTTAAAGAGGTGTGTTAAAAAATAATATAAATTATATTTTCGAGCCTCACCTAACAGTTTAAACTTTTAAATGAGATGATTCCTTGACAATAAAGACTCTGGTTGTTTTTGTTTTTTCTAACTGCCTTATAAAAAAATTACATCTTTAAAGATTTAGTTGATTGAGAATTAAACTTTATAATTTGTTTCAATTTATTTTCTCTGAATCTATCGTGATCTTAATATCTGAGTCATGAATTTGATAAATTAATGAAGTTAAATTTAATATATTATTATGTTAATACTTAAAAGAATATTATCGTGATTGTTTTTAATAAACCTATATTTTTAAAATTATCTTGTAATTCATGACGATGATCGGGTCCACGGTATCAATCTAAATATAATTAAATTAAATTAAATGGAATGAGGCTACTGTCTGAAACGGAAGAATGGTAAAGTGGTTTTCTTCGTTGGCTTTTCAAGATGTTTCGCTTAAAGTTTTTCTCTTAATATTATTATTCGAATTATTAGGCAAGTGAAGTGGAATATTTATAACCAATCAGAACTACACGTGTAAGGATTATTGCAGTGACCCGACCCGTGCCCCCTCGCTCCGACCCTGCATATACGTGTATGGATTTTTTCTCTTATAAAAAAACATAATATATAGAGATTGAGACTTTTTTAGTGCATTAAATTCACATTAAAATACAGCAAGGGTTTCACCTTTGGCAATAAAAATAAATTAAAATATAAAGTTGACTAATAGGAGGAATTATTGAGTACACCTGATGTGCAAATCCACTTCTGGGCCAACCAAATCTTTACATTTTTTATTTTGGATTTTTGTTTGATGCAAGTTTATAATAAAATAGATAAGAGTTAATTTGATGTGAATTGATTTATTTAATAGGTTTAAATAGAATATGAATGATCTTTTTTTATTTTCAAAAACTAATATCAAATGATAAAATACAAATAAATAAATAAATATTGAGTCACGTAAACTTTTCAAATTATTAATCCAGCATATTAGATTGAAAACACAACAAATGAGAAAATTGTGAAACTGAATTCCTAACAAATATAACATCAATGATGAACTACCACAATTATTATTCTCATAATTGTTAATATTATCGTTATCACTATAACTATCATCAATACCACTACTATAAATAAGTAATATTATAATTGTTATTGATTTTATTATCACGATCACTATTATTATTGGTGTTGTTTTTATTATCATCGTTATAAATATGATTACTTTTTACTATTGATATAATTATTATTATTGTAGCTATAACCAATATTAACATCATTATCATCATTATTATTATAACCATATATTTTTTATTATTATTATTGAAATAAAAAAATCATAAACTTGTTTCGAAGGATAAAATAAAAAACCATCAAAACTACGACAAAAGAGTAAGGGAAAAAAATCAAAAGAAAATGACAAAATTAAAATAAATATTATTAGTTTTGAAAAAAACCATAAATTTAATTTGAAGTATAAAATTAAAAACCATAAAAACTTTAGGCAAAAGAACTAAGCAAAAAAATTTTAAAAGAATAAGTATTAGTTCAAAAAATATATATACAAATTAGAATTGAAGGATTAAATTAAAAATAAATAAAATTCTAACAAAAAAATAAAAAAATAAAAACTAAGAGGATTGATTAAGAAATGCTAATAAAATATAGGGACAACTTTAAAAATAAAATTTATAAGAAATTATAATTGAATGATAAAATTAAAAAAAATATATAAAAGAAATTCAAATGAAATAATTATATTATTATAGTCTCGGTAAAGAGAGAGGTCCATCGATTTCCCAACATGATTCAACTTATCTTTTTAGTATATACAACGGTGGAAAAGTGCGTCGTTATAAATAGAGCAACGGGAAAGAAAGGCTCACAGAAGAGGAAGGGGGCAAAGCACAATATGTCATCATAATTGCATAAACCAAGAAAACAGAAAAATCTCTCTTTTCTTCTTTCTTTCTTTCTTTCTTTCTCTCACGAGTGCTGTATATCGTTGCAGCAAAGAATGGATAGTCTCTTTAGGGTTTCAGCATGTGGGCAAGAGGAGTTAGAGCAGATGTCAAGAGATGGAAGCCATTACAGTCTATCGACAGGGATTTTGCCTTCACTCGGTGCAAGAAGTAACCGAAGAGTTAAGCTCAATAGGTTCATTATATCACCTTATAACCGTCGTTACAGGTGATCATATCTCCTCAAATTTTTTCTTCTTTCATGGTTTCAAGATTCTTGTTAGTTTTTTCTTCCTTCTTCTTGCTAACCATGAATATATTTTAATGATGTTGGTTGGTTTTTACTTTAACTTGCTAGTTATTGGTGCTTATTTGTTTTTATACAAGGAGATGTCGAGTACAACGCCGTTGATCGGTCTGGTGACATTTTGTCAATGGGCTACTGCTGCTAGGGAGGGGTGGTTTTATAAAAGTTTTGTTTTTTCTTTCTTATAATGATTCCATCCCACTTTCTCCTAGGCCTTTTGGGATTTTTATTGTCTTGTCTTTCTAGTTTTTCTTTCCCTCTTTTACTCCCCTTTTTTCAGTAAATTAATTTTCTTATTTTTCTGACTTCCAAATATTGCTCTGTTTCATTTTCCGGTAAATTAATTTTCTTTTCAAATATGCTGCTGTTTTACCAGTTACCACAGCCTGTTGTTTTGAATCTTTCTTCTTGCCTTTGGCTATGTATGGAAATAAAATATCTCCCTTCCATTTTAATTGTTGATTTTGTAATAATGGTTTTTGGAATTGTATTCTAAAAGTGTGTCAGGATCCTATTAGACAGCATTAGATTAGGTTTCTTTTGTTGAATTGTTGCTCAGTCAGACTAAATTAAAGGTGTTCAGAACTGGTGGCCTTGAAACTCTTAGTGTTTGACTTGTATAATGAACAGCATTCTTCAGCATTCGCAGCCACTTCTTGCAATACCCAGTTTTATAAAACTGGAAATGGAAGAAGGATTTTGGAAGCTAACTTAAATGCATTCACCATTGCAACAGTAAAATAAAAACTTGTCATTTTAAATGAATTCAACTCTACAGACAGTCAACAATTTTCCGCCAAGTTTTAGTTTGTTTAAAATCTCTTGATATTGAGGCGGATACGCTATATGATCGTGCAAAATGGCGCAAATGGATCCATATAGCCCACGCCAACTGGTTTGGGAATGAAGCGGGGCTGCTGTAGCTGCGGTTGTCGTTGTTTGGTGTAGTAGTGTATATGTTGACAAATCATTACAGACAGCAGAAAGAAAGAAAAAACTCGTTTCATTGCTAAACAATCAGCATAAGCTTTAAAATGGTTGATCTTGCAGAATGTGGGAGACTTTTCTCGTTCTTCTGGTCATCTATACAGCTTGGTTAGCGCTCTATTTTCTAGGTAAATAGTTTTTCCTCAGCTAACTAGCCTTCTAAATTAGAAAAAAATAATAATCATATTTTTGGCTCAATATTTTTTTTCCAGCTCCTATAGGAAACGTCTGGTTTGTTTTGATGACTCCCTTAAATGTTTCTTTCAATAGATTGGAGAAAGATAGGAGCTATAACTATTTCGGGGTTCGATGCACTAAACTTTTATGTGTAAGTGTTCCAAGGTAAAATTATGATTGATATGAATGAAAATGTATTCGTACTAGATGATGCTATGATTTATCAGGATTTCTATTCTCCCTGTAGGTCACTCTTTTTGCAGTACACTCTGCTGGATGCTTCTATTATCTTATTGCCGCACGCTATCATGATCCACATAGAACATGGATTGGAGCAGCCTTAGGAGACAATTTCCTAGAGCAGGGTATATGGAGAAGATACGTGACTTCCATTTACTGGTCTATTACTACTCTAACAACTGTGGGCTATGGCGATTTGCATCCTGTGAACACAAGGGAGATGATATTTGACATCTTCTGCATGCTCTTCAACCTTGGATTGACAGCATATTTGATTGGAAACATGACGAACTTGGTTGTGCATGGGACTAGTCGAACTAGAAGATTTGTTAGTAATTCCTAGTCATTCATTTAGTTCAATAGTGTAATGGATTTACATATAAAAATTCTGGCTGTTGATTGTTTATAATCACGACCTTGTAAACTCAAACTCCCAGAGAGATACCATACAATCTGCTTCAAGTTTTGCTCAGAGGAACAAGCTGCCTGTTGGCCTACAAGATCAGATGCTTGCACATTTGTGCTTGAAGTACAAGACAAACTCAGAGGGACTGCAGCAGCAAGAGACTCTTGGTTTCCTTCCAAAAGCCATTCGGTCAAGTATTTCACATTATCTTTTCTACTCTCTTGTGGACAAGGTCTACTTGTTTCGAGGGGTTTCACATGACTTGCTTTTCCAGTTGGTAAGTTACTGAAGCATCCATAATCTTTTACTCTTGATTGTTTCTCCATTTGCTCTCTTTTCTTCTGGATCTGTATATTTATGTTGGATTTTTGTTTCTATCATTGAATTTCAAAGGTCTCTGAGATGGAAGCAGAGTATTTTCCTCCCAAAGAAGACGTGATCTTGCAGAATGAAGCGCCGACGGACTTTTATATACTTGTAACTGGTGCTGTGGTAAAAAATCAACTCTTTTGCTTGGATCCGATTGTCATGTATTTTATGTTTGTGATTTGGGAGATATAAAGAGGCCCAATCTGTTGATTCTATCAGCATATTTACCAAATAGCATTTTCATGCAGTCAAATTTGCTACATATTATTCAATAATTCAGTTGATTTTTATTGCAGGATCTAGTTGCTGTGAAAAATGGACTCGAAGAGGCAAGTGTTATCCCTCAAACACACATAGAATGATGCGTAGCTTGAAACAAAATGCTAACGACAATAATTTCCTAGGTGTACAGCTAAATGATGGATGAAATTTTGTTGGATGAATTCAGGTTGTTTGTGAGGCAAAAACCGGTGATCTTTTCGGTGAAATTGGTGTACTTTGTTATAGGCCACAGCTCTACACAGTGCGAACCAAGAGATTGAGCCAGCTACTACGACTGAACCGTACTTCATTCTTGAATATTGTTCAGGCAAATGCAGAAGATGAGACCATAATCAACAATAATCTCCTTAAGGTCCGTGTAAACTCATTTAATTTGCTGCAAGTTTATACATATGTACAACATAGATCTATCTTTATACACATGGAGCTGTCTGTAGCATCAATTTGTATCAGCATCAGAAATTTTCCCTGAATTATAAATTTTAAAATTTTGATCATGATTGCAGCACAGGATTTCAATGAAATCAATTTTTTTTCCAGGCGCTGAATATAAAATCTGTAATAATATTTTACATCTAGCAAAATTAGTTTGCTCTGAATTCTTTGTGGTGCAGTATTTGAAAGAACAGAAGGACCCAGTTATGGAGGAAGTATTGCTGGCAGCAGAAAACATGCTAGCTCGTGGTAGAATGGAACTACCTCCCAGTTTGTGCCTTGCAGCACTAAGGGGAGATGATTTGTTGTTGCAACAGTTGTTGAAAGGAGGACTGGATCCAAATGAAGCAGACAACAATGGGAGGTCAGCACTGGTATGTAGAGTTTAACTTTGCTTTGCTTCTTTCTTCAACACAAATGATGCTATTCCTTATAATCTATGTACATTATTAGCATATAGCAGCGTCGAAAGGAAGTGAAAACTGTGTGCTACTTCTACTGGATTATAGAGCTAATCCTAACTGCCGAGGTATCTTCTATTCTATTGCCATACCCTTAATGATTTGGGAAATTTTAGTTGGAATCATTTTCCACACCATTATACTTGTCTTGTAGACTATTTTTTTTGATCTATAACTGCTAACATTGAAGTTATATTCTCTGCGTAGTTTATGACTCCATGCCTCTTCATAGTTGTTTAGTTAATCTGCAACTATACATGTAGACGCATACAGTCACTTGCACACGACGGAACACATATAATCATTAACATTTTAGATCAAGGCCCTAATTTGGCTAGTTGCATAGTGTAATAATTTCAGCTCATTCTTAATTTGGAAGTCTCAATAATGTTGATGTCTCACTCTCCTTCAGTTTAAATTAATAATGCAATGACGGCCTGCTAGTTGTAGATAAAATATATTGAGCGTTAACAAGTCAAAACGAATAAAGTTATCTTATCCGGGGAGGGGGGGGGGTATAAACTAGTGGTGCATGTATGCTTGTTGACTTCTCAAATTAATTTCTTGCAACATGAGGTCACCTGATGTGACATGGGTCGACGACTTGCATGTAATTAAGATACAACTCTCAGCGTGGCCTCTTTGTAGTCAACTGTCTTTGGAGTTGTTCAGTTGATGTCAAAAGCTTGCCTTTTGAACCAGAGGTTCGACGAATAAAGAAGCTTATATTAGGGTATCTTTTATTACGTCATTTTGAATTCCTCATTAAACCTTATCACTCTGAAAAGATTTGTGATCGGAACAGCGGTTGATCAAAATAATTTCAAGTGATTTAATTATTTTGAGGTGCGTGCAGACTCAGATGGAAATGTACCATTGTGGGAGGCGATGCTGGGAGGTCATGAAGCACTGGCCAAACTTCTTGTAGAAAATGGTGCAAGCCTACATCATGGAGAAGTGGGCCATTTTGCTTGCACTGCTGCAGAGCTGAACAACTTGAACTTGCTCAAGGAAATTGTTCAATATGGAGTAGACGTGACAACTCCCAGGAGCAATGGGACCACAGCACTACACGTAGCAGTTTGTGAAGACAACATCGAAATAGTCAGATTCCTCTTGGATCAAGGTGCTGATATTGACAAACCAGATGCCCATGGTTGGTCCCCAAGGGGTCTAGCTGATCACCAAGGGCACGAAGAAATAAAATTGATTTTCCAAACACGCAATGAGGCCAAAAAGCAAGCCACTGTTGCTATTCCAGAGAAGCAGGAACATGGAATTCGATTCCTTGGGAGATTTACAAGTGACCCCACAATTCAGCCAGTGTCCGAAGAAAGCTCATTCCCAGCTGCAGAAGAATCATTCAGCCAGACCCGTCCGAGGCGAAGAACTAATAATTTTCACAACTCTCTCTTTGGGATGATGTCAGCTGCCCACAAGGGGGAGAAAGACCAGCTGTTCCCAACCATTCATGACAACCATGGAACTAGTCCTGCTGCTAGAGTGACAATTAGTTGCCTCGAAAAGGGGGAAGTTGCAGGAAAGCTTGTCCTACTTCCAAATAGCTTCCAGGCATTGCTTGAGATGGGTTCTAAAAAATTTGGGATCTCCCCTGCCAAAGTGATGAGGAAGGATAGGGCTGAGATTGATGCCATTGAGCTGATTAGAGACGGTGATCACCTCGTGTTTGTCGCTCCGAATGAACTAATATGAGTTCAACTAATATGAGGTCGGGGAAAGAACAAATATTATTTTTTAAATCTTCTGAAGCTTCTCTCCCTTAACAACGGGATTAGCTTTAGCAATCTGTTCTTTCCCCGAGCTCTTAAAATCATACTCGCAACCATGTTGCTCTGGGTACCTAGGCGTTCCACAAAACACCATACCACACCTGCACTTGAATCCCGTCAATCCTACGCGCCTCCTACATGTCAAGCACCTATTTGGCTTCTGTTGTGGAGTCACAACCGTAGGTTCTGCCTTAACCTCCTCTTTTTCATCACCTTTCGCCATCAACACAGGACCTACCTGGTTCTTTATAACATCAACGGATGGGGGTGTAAAGGAAGGAGAGACAGAAGCAGATGATGACTGGGCTAGGAGCTGATCCAGGGGCTGTGATTGACGAAGATCACCATAACATTTAGAACACAGATTTTTAAAAAGGAAATAGTTGATGGTGGAGGTTGGACCATTTCTATTTACGCGTTGGATGAAGATGATGATGCTGCTTCCAAAATTGCATTGGCGCTCCCCCACCATTCACGCAACCCCCTCTGGTCTCTGCATGCATATACATATATATATATATATATATATATATATATATATATATATATATACATATATATATATTACCTCCCCCTATCTCTCTCTTATATATAACGGAATCACTATTAAAAATTAATAATATTAACTTTAAAATTTATATTTAAAATTTTTGAAAAAAATAATTTTTTTATTTTTTTTTAAATTAATTTTTTTATGTTTCTAAATCATTTTCATGTTCTGATGTCGAAATAATTTGTTGGAGTTAGAGCTAGTACTGACAATATCGATGTTGGTACCAGTATTAGTACTGATAATCCTTTCAATAATAATCCTTTTGATGAATGTATTAAAATAACGAGGAAAATAATGGTCATGAGACTGATATTAATCTATATAGCACATCAACAAAATATTTATTTTAAATTTGTTAGTTTTTACCTAATGAAATTTTATGGACATAATTGTTTTGTAATGTATTTTTAAGTTATTTTAAATCATGTATAAATCTTAACTAATGAAGTTTTATAACCATAATTATATTCTATTGTATTCAGAAATATTTCACTTACGATTTTATGATTTTTCAACTTACACGATTTTAGCTATGATTTTACGATTTTAGCTATGATTTATGATATTACAATCACTAGAAAACCTATTGGCCTGCGAGAGTCTGGGGGGCTTGTTGTGCAAGGGAAATATGCATCACCTCTAATGCACTCTACCTAAAGTAAACTGCATTGTTGTTTGATTGTTTTTCTAAGTTTGATTTTTCTTTTGGTCTTTTCTAAAGTTCAATGTAGATCCTTCTTCGTGAGAGATTCTCTACCTCATTAGGAGTTGAAAGACTAACCAAAAGAATTTTACATTGTATTTAAAAAAAAAATTAATTATCTGTGAGCGTACTTTATAATGTAATTTTACACTGTGATAGCTAAAATAAAATAATTATTAAATTATTTTGATATTTTGGTCAAATTCCAATGGATAATCATAAATTGGTTACGATATCCAATTTTATGAGAAAGATACAACATATATTTTTTTTACAAAAAATATACTTAGAAAACCTTGGAATTTGGTCATATGCACGAAAACAATTGTTTTTTTAAATGTAATTTTTTTGTATTTAAAAAAAATAAAAAAAATCAGGTTGGGCTTGGCTTAACTGAATGGGAGGCCTAGCCAAGATGGGCCTGCTGGACTTTGGGTTGGACTCGACGCCACCAACTTGGCGGGGTCGAGAGCAGTCCAGCCCAAACACAAACAAAAAAAGAAAAAAAATGAATTATTATTGTTCACGTGTTACGTGTACAGCAACAAGGTGGTCAGCCGACCATGACGAGAGGCTTACCTGTTACTACATCCGGGTAGAGGAGGTCGAGGTGGTTGTCTCTATGGTGATGGTATTGAAAATAGTGGTTGTAGGAGGCATCAGAAGGTGTTAGTTCTCGTTGCTACTGGTGCTATCCTTATTACTGCTACTTGTTAGAGATGGAAAAGAAGGTTGGGTGGTGGCTGGCGACAGAGCTAAGGAGGGAGACCAGGTGGTAGTCGACAAGAGCTGGCTGGAGTTGCTGCCGGATGAAGGAGAGAGAGAAGGTGGTTGACGCTGTGACTGGTTTAGAGAGAGAGAACCGCCTGCAGGGAAGGAGAGAGAGAGAGAGTGAGGGCTGACTACTGTGAGGAGTCAGAAAGAGAGAGAGAGGAGGACACCAACAACTGCATGGCTTGCTGTTGGCTGTCTATGAAGAAGTGTTGTTATCACTAGAGCTGGGGAGATGGAAGGGTGGTTCGTGTGCAAGTCATGGCATCGTCCCTGTCATCCCTATCATGTGCAACCTCTGTGTGTGTGTTTTTTAGTCTTTCCCCTCAGTTTAACGGTATCTCCTTATCTGTTTGTTCCCCCTAGTTTTTCAATATTAACAACGTTCCCCAATCAAAATTCTTCCCCCCTGTTTTCCTTATTTATAGGCTCAACGTGCAACTTACAAGTATGAGATTGATGTCCAAAACATGGTGTGTTCAGTGGGTAGGTTGCAGGGTATTGCTGCCTGCATGTCACAGGTATGGCTGTCGACAGCGCCATTGTCTAGTTCAATTCAGTTTTTTTTCTTAATATAAAATAGACTGGAAAAAAAGAGAGTTTTTCAACTAGAAGAACGATGTTTTTATCTTCAATTTTGGCTTCCGAAACCCAAAAAATTTTGTCACCGAAAATTCTAATCTCCTTAATTTAACCTAAATTAGGCTTCCAAACTCAATTTCTCATCAATTAAGCTCTTAATAAAATTAATTTGACATATTTAAAGTATAATTAAGTCATTGCGCTTATAATGACCTCGCAGAGGATACTCATGTAACCTCTCATCATTTTTTGTTTATGTTATGCCCTGAAAATAACTTCACCCCTCGTAAAGTTGTCAGCTCATCATCAGCATCACTCCACTCTATTTACCCCTCACACGGGGACTTTTTTTTATATTGACTTTATTATTAGCATAGGGAAATAAATTTAAGGTTAAAATGATATTTAAATACAGACAATAAATATTATTAAAACAAATATACACATGGATGTTGACCATGTTATTTAGTCAGCACGTGTAGTGTTCTCTAGTGACTGGACAATAATTTATGAGATGATTTCTGAATTATTTTATCTTTATTTTTTAATGATATGTGTGGTTAATAAAACTTTAATATTGTTTGATTAAAGGGGTGTATTTAAATTTGTATTTTTATATTTCAAAAATCTAAACCGTAGATTTGTCGTGGATAATATGAGTTGTCTTCTACCTCAGGAGGCGTGTTTATTGGGTACTTAGTTTTCTAATGTCCTTCTATATTTCTTGTAATTGTTTTTCTTCATGAGAGGCCTGTCTACATCTAAGGACTCCGAGGAAAGATTCCAAACTTCAAGTATCGTCTTGGAAACTTGCAAAACAAAATTAAGTATCTTTATTTTATCGAAAATATGGGTTGCTACTTGCTAGACATGCATGTCTAGGCACACCCCCCTATCAACAGGAATAAATATTAATTAGCATGTAAGCATTTGGAGTTGACAGCACAGCGCATGCATCTCTAGGCGCGCTCGTCTTGGCAACTCTAGGCTTTTTCTACGCACTATGCGGTGTGCATTGTTTGTTTTTTATTGTTTCTCGCGTGATTTTATAGAATTTTTTAATGAGATTTAATTTTTCTATCTGATTTTACTAATTTTATTTTTTTACTTGTAAAATTATATATGATTTTATGAGTCAAATTATGGTTTTAATAACTTTGATCCTGAGAACTTGATAAAATTGCAACGCATGGATTTGAGTATGAGTTATTGATGATTTGTTCCCTTTGATGAATTGTCTTGCTTCCTTTAAATAGTCGAGCGAAATCAAATGTCAATACATGCTTTGCTATTGTCTTCTTCCATGATCGCATACAAAATTTGTTGTCTGTGGTGTCTTGTACCGCCCATTTACAAGTTCTTTTTTACAGTAATAATTATCTATTAATCTTATTTTATATCCCATTAAATTAAATTAAATTAAATTAATAGCATTACTCCTTTCATTCAAACAATGATACGCAGAAGATGTTCCCTCGAACTCGCTTCCTCCCTGGCTGTGGTCATGGTTACTTTGGACCATCCATTTTTATGAAGCTCCGTGCAGAATTCTTTCAGGGTGTTTCATCTTATGTTTTAAAAATATTTTTTATTTTTTATTTTAAATTAAAAAAATAATAGTTTTAGATCATTTTTATATGATAATATTAAAAATAATAAAAAAAATATATTATTTGAATATATTTATAAACAAAAAATATTTACAAAAACAATTTTAATTTTGCTTCCTAACTTACAAGGGCACCACTCATGTTGACTAAAATATTCCGCGTGAGATAGCTAAAGATCTCCTGTTTTGACATCAAGTGGGTAGCTCTTATCTGTTTGATAGCACATTTAAAGTTGTTTTTTTAAATATTTTTTATTTAAAAATATATTAAAATAATATATATTTTTTAATTTTTAAAAAATATTTTTGACACAATATATAAAAATAATCTAAAAACATATATCCACTAGAAAGCCATGCCAGCCATTCTCGAAACAAGGAGAAGAAAAAAGCACGGCATGATCCCGCGACACATGCAGCCATGGGAAACATTTTAGAGTCAAAAACCATGTTTCCGATTTCAAGAGAAATTTAGGTTCTTGTGGCAACCAATTTGTTTATAAATTCTGCCCTACCTCGTCACTGGAACAAATACCTTTCGAGTAATACTAATTTTGTTGGCAGTTATACTTGTCCGTGGAATCAATGTCTAGATTCAAGAATATTAAATCCCTGTCTACAATATCGCGAGGCTCATAAACTCTCTTGGAATCTAAGCCGGGCACTTGCGTGTAAGCAATGTGCACTTATATATATATATATATACATATAGATATATATATTCAAGTGCATTTATGTGAAGTGATATTGTTTTTTAAAAGTATTTTTTGTTTAAAAATATATTAAAATAATATTTTTATTTTTTTAAAACAATTTTTTTGATATCAACACATGAAAATGATTTACAAACACTCAAAAACTTAATTTAAAGAAAAAATCGTTCTTACATAAAATAATCAATCTCCATATGATCCCTCTTTTGCATCAATTGATAGAACACATTATGTATATATATTATGTCATGTCATGAGGTGAATTTTAATAAATTTATTATTTTTATATATAAAAAAATGATGAGAGTTTTATGTGGAAACATAACAATTTTGTTTGATAGGAAAATTGTTTGGTAAAACCAGATTAAATATATTTATAGGATAATATCAACATGAACACAAAATATTTTAAAAAAAATACAAGTATCTAATACTTGTAAAATTATAGGATTTCATATTAAACCAAGACAAGAAAAAAAGTTATTGCCAAGAATTATGTCGCGTGTTCTTAAAACTAAATTTCTTGTTAATATGAATGAATAATCTCTCAACATACAAGTTGCTTGTTGAAAATTTCATTAATAATATCGCATAAAGATCCAAATCCAATCAAGATCTACGAACTAGAAAACTTAATCAAATTTTATCTTTTACAATAGCAAAACATAAAGCTAGAGAAATCAAATTTTATTTTTTACATTAACAAAACATAAAGCTAGAGAAAGAAGTGTATAAGAGAAAACAAGGAAGAAAGAAAATTTAACAATAATTCTCTAATTGTTTTACTGTTCTTTCAAAATAAATGTTTTTTTTAGTAAATCCCATGGAATTAAATTAGTTACAATTAATTTATAACAATTCATTGAAATTTCAAAATCAAACAGTATGAAAAGACTCAAAATAAATTAATGAGTAAGAACTAATTCCTTACAATATATGAATTAATAGATCTTACAAGACATAAAAAACTTATCAAACAATTTTACATTCATCCAAAATAATTTTAGCTATAAATACCATGTCAAAACTATGTTTTCAATAACTCTCCACATAAATAAAAATTGGCAAATAAATGAAGATGTAAAAAATTGCATAAAGACAATGAATTTGACAATCACTATACTAAGAGATGTAGTCCTCTCCTAATGAAGTATTATCCTACTTATTCAACTAATTAGTGAACACAATGTTGTATTGTTCAATTTTATGCTATGAAGTATGGCTATCAAGTATGCCTAATTAATCATGTTGATATTTTTATAACAGTTTCTAAACCTTTTATTTTATATTGGAATATGATCTCAAGTTAATCTAAGTTAAAGAAATGACTAGTTTAGAAAGTCAAAGTTATAAAATAATTCTTGTAAATTAGTCTTTTAAGACCTTTATCTAGTATTTGGATTGTATCTTTATCTACAATTTATATACTTAATTGGTGAAAAATTAACTTTAGAAATCTAATTTAGGCCTAATTAAGAAGATTGAAATCTAATTTTACCAAGTTAATGGGTTAAAATTGAAGACAAAATTATAAGAAAATCAACGTTTTGGGTCAATTAGGAGGGACATTGAAGAAATATGTACGCAATGATCATTTTGTAAGAGACACTAAACTATAGGGATTCAATTGGTCAAAATCATGAGCGACGTTGAAAGAAAATCAAAGTTTAAGGATCAATAAAGGGTCAAATTGCATAAATTCAATACCGAAGATCAAATTAAAAAGGACACACAATTTTGGGGTTGTCATTGATTTTTGATAGGGGTGAAACTACATAAAATTAAAAGTATTTTGGTCAATATAGGGTGTAATTAAACATTAAAAGAACCAAAATGAACTTTGGCCAAAATCCTAGTCCAAGACAACATCATTTGGGAGAGCAATAAAGAAAAAAAAAATGAGACTAGACGATGTGACATTTGATCCATTTAGGTAACTAGATGACATGTTTTGTTATTATTCATTGCCTTCTTCCTTACCCACCTGAAAAGACAATTTAAAGGCCTATTTTGTAAGTGCATTTTATGTCTCTTTTTATAACCAAACTTCACAGATCATAAACTAAAATGATGACCTGATATTTTCCTACATTATAACATGGTTAGGGGTGACTAATGGACACCACAATCATTCCAACACCGACCCAAAATGATTACTCAGGTAGCCTAAAGTTGTCAAAACTAACAACCCAAGATATTTATTTTGAGATACATTTGAATTAAATTAAGGGATGAGTTTTTCCCTCATTAAAGACCATATTGCCCTTTTTTACCACCTATAAATAGGGTTTCATCCCATGCTCAAAACATCAAGAAATCCAGCAACAAAGTTAAATAAAAAACCACCCTCTCTTCCTGGTTTTTGCCTAATCAATGACTTCTCTTGCATTTTTCAACCACATTTAGCCATTGTTTCCACTATTAACTCCTCTCCAATAACCATCACTACCTCCCTTACACGGATGATCCACCCACGACCATTAATCCCCTATTGTTGCCCTCCTTCTCTCGTGACCAATGCTAAATTTTCTGGTCAACTCCGGCTACCACTATTGTCATTGAAGCCTCCACAACCATCAGTAAAGTGTTCTTTCCATACTGATATCCTTCATAGTTGATAACTTTCTTTCTTTTCTTCCTCCTTTACCACTCATCACATTGCTACTACTGCTACTCCACTATTCAAGTGCATCTGAATACACACAAACACATATTCACAAGTGCCTGAACACACTCATGTTTTTCTTTTTTTATGGGTTAGGTTGAAAATGGCCTAACATCTTTTTTGGGCTGCCATTGGCCCTTAGACCTAGCATGCAAAGCCGACCTAGTCTATTTGGTCAGGCTTAACCCATAATTAATATAATAATAATATATAATATTTTGAAAAAATAAAAAAAATCAAATGGGTATTTTTAAAAATTGTGATTTTCTCGCATATTTTTCTAATACATTTGCATAATATCTGGTTGTATACTTGCATTGTAAGTTACAAAACATATATTAAAAATAACTCAGTTTTCTCATAAATTCAATAAAAAAATTCAAGGGTCATGTCAGAAATTTTATAACTTCATCAAATGTTATTTTGATTTTGCTCAATATCAATTCTATACACTGTAATATACAAACCCAATATAAAATATCTGATCTTCTTTGAAAAATAAAAAATTATCATTCGAAAAATATAAAAAATCATCATTCCAAAAATAAAAAAATATTTTGTTTTGTTTTAGAAAAGACCAATAAATAACAACGTCCTAGAAAAATAATCAAATAACAATGCAACTTGTCTTAGATAAGGTGTACTAGTTGTGACGTGTCTTCCACTTGCATAACAAGTCTCTTTATTTAAACTATCGCAGACCATTAGATTTTCTAATGATCTTAATACTATATGGTAACTCTTAATAATAATAATAATAATAATAATAATAATAATAATTTTATGATTACTCACAATTTTTTTTCCATGTATATCCATCACTAGGATGTTGAGAATGTTGTCGTGACAAAATCCATTTCAAACAAAAAGACAATTATGGTAGCAACTATTATTCATAGTTTGCAAAGACTTTATATCCATTACGAAATGTATGTGGAGACAAGAAGGCTAGAGATTCCTTTATTGTTCATTTCATTATTTTATAGAATTTATTAGTACATTAAGGAAAATGAGGGAAGGAAGCAACTAAAGAAGAAAATTCTAGCAAATAAAAACAAAGTTTCCTAACTGATTTGGAGCATGAAGTTGTAGTAAAGCCTCTAAGGAGAGTGTATGGGGAGTTTTAACCAAGCATGGGGTTTTAAAGAAAAAGGACTTTATTTTATGATTTTTTAATTTATTTTAGCTTTAAATATATTATGCTTGGACTTTATTCTAAATTTGGTTTGTTTTGGCTCTTAGACATTGTTTTACAGTTGGTTTCAATACTAGGCTGTGTTAGTTGATTTCTAGATAAAACTTGTCATGGTTATTTAGATGAGATTATATATTACTTTTATCGCTATATATCTTGAAAACTATGGTGATTTGAATAAACAAGATTTTTCTTTTAGTTTGCATTTTGCAAATGAATTTTCTTTGTAGGGACAAAATTCTCACACTAACTTATCAAATATTAGTTGGTTTTATGGTGTCATTCATAAACTTGTAATTCTTAGGAACTAGGTTATGTTTTTGTCCAAGTTCATTTCCCAACACTTTTGGTTCTTAAGTACAAGTTTACATTTAAGCCACGACTTCTAATTTGATGTTTAATTTTCTTAGGTTGGTTTTCTATTTTGTTGTGGGTTACATGACCATGTAATTTGCATCTAGGGTTCTTTGATAATAAGAAAAACTTAAACTTTACTAATTCCTCTATCTAAACTGCATTATTATTCTAAAAAAAAAAATAAGTAACAAAATTCTTTTGAAAAGGGAGAAGATGAGACAAACCAAGTTAGGTATGAACTTTGCCTTCAAATGCCTACCGACTAATTTTGTAAGATCAAATATATATCTCAAATTGTACATAAGATTGAGCTAAAATTTTATAAGGATATACTAAACATATGAAAATATATTTTGATAAAATCTAAGGTCAATAACATTTGAACAACTTATTATTTTAATTGATTGGAGTTGTTATTGATACGGTAGATTCATCAACAAAGTGTTCTTTCTTAGCTATTTTCAATACAATTAGTCCATGCCCGCAATGAGTTAATTTTGGATAGTAAAGGAGATTAACCTTTAAGTATAAACCTTCTTAGTTGAAAAATCAATGAATCTTTTATGAGTGAGACATTTTGCGAGAATCGTCCATCATAGATCTCATCACTAGGATTTTCAAAAACAATATATAGCAGTTTAACCACAACGAATCATTGAAATCCTATACCAATTAATGCAATAAGGAAACAAAGGGTAAAGAATTTTGTTATTAGTAAAATTTATTAAAATTCAAGAGCATCATAATTATGAGGAGACATTCAATTATTTAAGTTTTTTGAATCTCACCATCCTATTTTGATTTGATAAAAAAAAAATAAGTATAAGATAGTGTAGATATGTGCAAGTTTCAAGCCTATAAGCTTTCATTTAAGGGGGTGTGTTAAAGAATAATATAAATTATATTTTTGAATCTCACCTAACAACTTAAATTTTCAGTTGAAATGATTCCTTGATAATAAAGACTCGGGTTATAAGTTAACCTCATTGATTGTGGTTGTTTTTGTTTTTTCTAATTGCCTTATAAAAAAATTATATCTTTAAAGATTTAGTTGATTGAAAATTAAACTTCATAATTTATTTCACTTTGTTTTCCATGAATCTATCATGATCTCGATATATGAGCCGTGAATTTTATAAATTAATGGAGTTAAATGTAATATATTATTGTCTCAATATTTAAAAGAATATTATCATGATTGTTTTTAATAAACCTATATTTTTAAAATTATCCTGTAATTCATGACGATGATCGGGTCCATGGTATCAATCTAAATATAATTAAATTAAATTAAATGGAATGAGGCTTCTGTCTAAAACGGAAGAATGGTAAAGTGGTTTTCTTCGTTGGCTTTTTCAAGATGTTTCATTTAAAGTAAGTTTTTTTTTATTAATATTATTATTCGAATTATTACGCTAGTGAAGTGGAATATTTATAACCAATCAGAACTACACGTGTAAGGATGATTGCAGTGGCCCGACCCGTGCCCCCTTGCTCCGACCCTGCATATACGTGTATGGATTTTTTCTACTTATAAAAAAACATAATATATCAAGATTGAGACTTTTTTAGTGCATTAAATTCACATTAAAATACAGCAAGTATTTTACCTTTGGCAATAAAAATAAATTAAAATATAAAGTTGACTAATAGGAGGAATTATTGAGTACACCTAATGTGCAAATCCACTTCTAGGCCAACCAAATCTTTACATTTTTTATTTTGGATTTTTTTTTTATGCAAGTTTATCATAAAATAGATAAGAGTTAATTTGATGTGAATTGATTTATTTAACAGGTTTAAATAAAATATGAATGATCTTTTTTTATTTTCAAAAACTAATATCGAATGATAAAATACAAAATAAATAAATAAATATCGAGTCACGTAAACTTTTCAAATCATTAATCTAGCATATTAGATCGAAAACACAACAAATTAGAAAACTATGAAACTCAATTCCTAATAAATGTAACATCTAATGATGAACTACCACAATTATTATTCTCATAATTGCTAATATTATCGTTATCACTATAACTATCATCAATACCACTACTATAAATAAGTAATATTATAATTGTTATTGATTTTATTATCACGATCACTATTATTATTGCTGTTGTTTTTATTATCATCGTTATAAATATCATTACTTTTTACTATTGATATAATTATTATTATTGTAGCTATAACCAATATTAACATCATTATCATCATTATTATTATAACCATATATTTTTTATTATTATTATTGAAATAAAAAAATCATAAACTTGTTTCGAAGGATAAAATAAAAAACCATCAAAACTACGACAAAAGAGCAAGGGAAAAAAATCAAAAGAAAATAACAAAATTAAAATAAATATTATTAGTTTTGAAAAAAACCATAAATTTAATTTGAAGTATAAAATTAAAAACCATAAAAACTTTAGGCAAAAGAACTAAGCAAAAAAAATTTAAAAGAATAAGTATTAGTTCAAAAAATATATATACAAATTAGAATTGAAGGATTAAGTTAAAAATAAATAAAATTGTAACAAAAAAATAAAAAAATAAAAACTAAGAGGATTGATTAAGAAATGCTAATAAAATAATGTAAAAAAAAAATCAAAAGAATAAGTATCAATTCGAAAAACATATATACAAATTAGAATTGAAGAATTAAATTAAAAATAAATAAAACTCTAACAAAAAAAATAAAAAAATCAAAAATCAAAATTAAGAGGATAGATTAAGAAATGGTAACAAAATATAGGGACAACTTTAAAAATAAAACTTATAAGAAATTATAAGTGAATGATAAAATTAAAAAAAATATATAAAGGAAATTCAAATGAAATAATTACATTATAATAGTCTCGGTAAAGAGAGAGGTCCATCGATTCCCAACATGATTTAATTTATCTTTTAGTATATGCATCCACTAACGGTGGAAAAGTGCGTCGTTATAAATAGAGCAACGGGAAAGAAAGGCTCACAGAAGAGGAAGGGGGCAAAGCACAATATGTCATCATAATTGCATAAACCAAGAAAACAGAAAAATCTCTCTTTTCTTCTTTCTTTCTTTCTTTCTTTCTCTCACGAGTGCTGTATATCGTTGCAGCAAAGAATGGATAGTCTCTTTAGGGTTTCAGCATGTGGGCAAGAGGAGTTAGAGCAGATGTCAAGAGATGGAAGCCATTACAGTCTCTCGACAGGGATTTTGCCTTCACTCGGTGCAAGAAGTAACCGAAGAGTTAAGCTCAATAGGTTCATTATATCACCTTATAACCGTCGTTACAGGTGATCATATCTCCTCAAATTTTTTCTTCTTTCATGGTTTCAAGATTCTTGTTAGTTTTTTCTTCCTTCTTCTTGCTAACCATGAATATATTTTAATGATGTTGGTTGGTTTTTACTTTAACTTGCTAGTTATTGGTGCTTATTTGTTTTTATACAAGGAGATGTCGAGTACAACGCCGTTGATCGGTCTGGTGACATTTTGTCAATGGGCTACTGCTGCTAGGGAGGGGTGGTTTTATAAAAGTTTTGTTTTTTCTTTCTTATAATGATTCCATCCCACTTTCTCCTAGGCCTTTTGGGATTTTTATTGTCTTGTCTTTCTAGTTTTTCTTTCCCTTTTTTACTCCCCTTTTTTCAGTAAATTAATTTTCTTATTTTTCTGACTTCCAAATATTGCTCTGTTTCATTTTCCGGTAAATTAATTTTCTTTTCAAATATGCTGCTGTTTTACCAGTTACCACAGCCTGTTGTTTTGAATCTTTCTTCTTGCCTTTGGCTATGTATGGAAATAAAATATCTCCCTTCCATTTTAATTGTTGATTTTGTAATAATGGTTTTTGGAATTGTATTCTAAAAGTGTGTCAGGATCCTATTAGACAGCATTAGATTAGGTTTCTTTTGTTGAATTGTTGCTCAGTCAGACTAAATTAAAGGTGTTCAGAACTGGTGGCCTTGAAACTCTTAGTGTTTGACTTGTATAATGAACAGCATTCTTCAGCATTCGCAGCCACTTCTTGCAACACCCAGTTTTATAAAACTGGAAATGGAAGAAGGATTTTGGAAGCTAACTTAAATGCATTCACCATTGCAACAGTAAAATAAAAACTTGTCATTTTAAATGAATTCAACTCTACAGACAGTCAACAATTTTCCGCCAAGTTTTAGTTTGTTTAAAATCTCTTGATATTGAGGCGGATATGCTATATGATCGTGCAAAATGGCGCAAATGGATCCATATAGCCCACCCCAACTGGTTTGGGAATGAAGCGGGGCTGCTGTAGCTGCTGTTGTCGTTGTTTGGTGTAGTAGTGTATATGTTGACAAATCATTACAGACAGCAGAAAGAAAGAAAAAACTCGTTTCATTGCTAAACAATCAGCATAAGCTTTAAAATGGTTGATCTTGCAGAATGTGGGAGACTTTTCTCGTTCTTCTGGTCATCTATACAGCTTGGGTATCACCTTTCGAATTTGGCTTTCTCAAACAACCACAGAGCCCACTCTCCATCTGTGATAACGTCGTCAATGGATTCTTTGCTGTGGATATTGTTCTAACCTTCTTTGTCGCTTACCTTGACAAAACCACCTACCTACTCGTTGATGATCACAAGAAGATTGCTTGGAAGTATGCATCTTCTTGGTTGGCTTTGGATATTATATCCACAATCCCAACTGAACTAGCACGGAAGATCTCCCCAAAACCATTACAGAGCTATGGCTTATTCAACATGCTTCGCCTTTGGCGTCTCCGAAGAGTTAGCGCTCTATTTTCTAGGTAAATAGTTTTTCCTCAGCTAACTAGCCTTCTAAATTAGAAAAAAATAATAATCATATTTTTGGCTCAATATTTTTTTTCCAGCTCCTATAGGAAACGTCTGGTTTGTTTTGATGACTCCCTTAAATGTTTCTTTCAATAGATTGGAGAAAGATAGGAGCTATAACTATTTCGGGGTTCGATGCACTAAACTTTTATGTGTAAGTGTTCCAAGGTAAAATTAAGATTGATATGAATGAAAATGTATTCGTGCTAGATGATGCTATGATTTATCAGGATTTCTATTCTCCCTGTAGGTCACTCTTTTTGCAGTACACTCTGCTGGATGCTTCTATTATCTTATTGCCGCACGCTATCATGATCCACATAGAACATGGATTGGAGCAGCCTTAGGAGACAATTTCCTAGAGCAGGGTATATGGAGAAGATACGTGACTTCCATTTACTGGTCTATTACTACTCTAACAACTGTGGGCTATGGCGATTTGCATCCTGTGAACACAAGGGAGATGATATTTGACATCTTCTACATGCTCTTCAACCTTGGATTGACAGCATATTTGATTGGAAACATGACGAACTTGGTTGTGCATGGGACTAGTCGAACTAGAAGATTTGTGAGTAATTCCTAGTCATTCATTTAGTTCAATAGTGTAATGGATTTACATATAAAAATTCTGGCTGTTGATTGTTTATAATCACGACCTTGTAAATTCAAACTCCCAGAGAGATACCATACAATCTGCTTCAAGTTTTGCTCAGAGGAACAAGCTGCCTGTTGGCCTACAAGATCAGATGCTTGCACATTTGTGCTTGAAGTACAAGACAAACTCAGAGGGACTGCAGCAGCAAGAGACTCTTGGTTTCCTTCCAAAAGCCATTCGGTCAAGTATTTCACATTATCTTTTCTACTCTCTTGTGGACAAGGTCTACTTGTTTCGAGGGGTTTCACATGACTTGCTTTTCCAGTTGGTAAGTTACTGAAGCATCCATAATCTTTTACTCTTGATTGTTTCTCCATTTGCTCTCTTTTCTTCTGGATCTGTATATTTATGTTGGATTTTTGTTTCTATCATTGAATTTCAAAGGTCTCTGAGATGGAAGCAGAGTATTTTCCTCCCAAAGAAGACGTGATCTTGCAGAATGAAGCGCCGACGGACTTTTATATACTTGTAACTGGTGCTGTGGTAAAAAATCAACTCTTTTGCTTGGATCCGATTGTCATGTATTTTATGTTTGTGATTTGGGAGCTATAAAGAGGCCCAATCTGTTGATTCTATCAGCATATTTACCAAATAGCATTTTCATGCAGTCAAATTTGCTACATATTATTCAATAATTCAGTTGATTTTTATTGCAGGATCTAGTTGCTGTGAAAAATGGACTCGAAGAGGCAAGTGTTATCCCTCAAACACACATAGAATGATGCGTAGCTTGAAACAAAACGCTAACGACAAGAATTTTCTAGGTGTACAGCTAAATGATGGATGAAATTTTGTTGGATGAATTCAGGTTGTTTGTGAGGCAAAAACCGGTGATCTTTTCGGTGAAATTGGTGTACTTTGTTATAGGCCACAGCTCTACACAGTGCGAACCAAGAGATTGAGCCAACTACTACGACTGAACCGTACTTCATTCTTGAATATTGTTCAGGCAAATGCAGAAGATGAGACCATAATCAACAATAATCTCCTTAAGGTCCGTGTAAACTCATTTAATTTGCTGAAAGTTTATACATATGTACAACATAGATCTATCTTTATACACATGGAGCTCTCTGTAGCATCAATTTGTATCAGCATCAGAAATTTTCCCTGAATTATAAATTTTAAAATTTTTATCATGATTGCAGCACAGGATTTCAATGAAATCAATTTTTTTTCCAGGTGCTGAATATAAAATCTGTAATAATATTTTACATCTAGCAAAATTAGTTTGCTCTGAATTCTTTGTGGTGCAGTATTTGAAAGAACAGAAGGACCCACTTATGGAGGAAGTATTGCTGCAAGCAGAAAACATGCTAGCTCGTGGTAGAATGGAACTACCTCCCAGTCTGTGCCTTGCAGCACTAAGGGGAGATGATTTGTTGTTGCAACAGTTGTTGAAAGGAGGACTGGATCCAAATGAAGCAGACAACAATGGGAGGTCAGCACTGGTATGTAGAGTTTAACTTTGCTTTGCTTCTTTCTTCAACACAAATGATGCTATTCCTTATAATCTATGTACATTATTAGCATATAGCAGCGTCGAAAGGAAGTGAAAACTGTGTGCTACTTCTACTGGATTATAGAGCTAATCCTAACTGCCGAGGTATCTTCTATTCTATTGCCATACCCTTAATGATTTGGGAAATTTTAGTTGGAAGCATTTTTCATACCATTATACTTGTCTTGTAGACTATTTTTTTTATCTATAACTGCTAACATTGAAGTTATATTCTCTGCGTAGTTTATGACTCCATGCCTCTTCATAGTTGTTTAGTTAGTCTGCAACTATACATGTAGACGCATATAGTCACTCGCACACGACGGAACACGCCCGACAAGCTATAGAAGATGCCAGTTATAAATGGAAGCATGCTTGCCAGTCACCTGTCACGTCTGCTTATAATCATTAACATTTTAGATCAAGGCCCTAATTTGGCTAGTTGCATAGTGTAATAATTTCAGCTCATTCTTAATTTGGAAGTCTCAATAATGTTGATGTCTCACTCTCCTTCAGTTTAAATTAATAATGCAATGACGGCCTGCTAGTTGTAGATAAAATATATTGAGCGTTAATAAGTCAAAACGAATATAGTTATCTTATCCGGGGGGGAGGGGGGGGGGTATAAACTAGTGGTGCATGTATGCTTGTTGACTTCTCAAATTAATTTCTTGCAACATGAGGTCACCTGATGTGACATGGGTCGACGACTTGCATGTAATTAAGATACAACTCTCAGCGTGGCCTCTTTGTAGTCAACTGTCTTTGGAGTTGTTCAGTTGATGTCAAAAGCTTGCCTTTTGAACCTGGCGAAGAAACATGCTCAATGCTTTGACGTAACTCCTAAAAAATTATCTTTCTGATGCGGATCTCCTCATCAGAGCTTCGACGAATAAAGAAGCTTATATTAGGGTATCTTTTATTACGTCATTTGAATTCCTCATTAAACCTTATCACTCTGAAAAGATTTGTGATCGGAACAGCGGTTGATTAAAATAATTTCAAGTGATTTAATTATTTTGAGGTGCGTGCAGACTCAGATGGAAATGTACCATTGTGGGAGGCGATGCTGGGAGGTCATGAAGCACTGGCCAAACTTCTTGTAGAAAATGGTGCAAGCCTACATCATGGAGAAGTGGGCCATTTTGCTTGCACTGCTGCAGAGCTGAACAACTTGAACTTGCTCAAGGAAATTGTTCAATATGGAGAAGACGTGACAACTCCCAGGAGCAATGGGACCACAGCACTACACGTAGCAGTTTGTGAAGACAACATCGAAATAGTCAGATTCCTCTTGGATCAAGGTGCTGATATTGACAAACCAGATGCCCATGGTTGGTCCCCAAGGGGTCTAGCTGATCACCAAGGGCACGAAGAAATAAAATTGATTTTCCAAACACGCAATGAGGCCAAAAAGCAAGCCACTGTTGCTATTCCAGAGAAGCAGGAACATGGAATTCGATTCCTTGGGAGATTTACAAGTGACCCCACAATTCAGCCAGTGTCCGAAGAAAGCTCATTCCCAGCTGCAGAAGAATCATTCAGCCAGACCCGTCCTAGGCGAAGAACTAATAATTTTCACAACTCTCTCTTTGGGATGATGTCAGCTGCCCACAAGGGGGAGAAAGACCAGCTGTTCCCAACCATTCATGACAACCATGGGACTAGTCCTGCTGCTAGAGTGACAATTAGTTGCCTCGAAAAGGGGGAAGTTGCAGGAAAGCTTGTCCTACTTCCAAATAGCTTCCAGGCATTGCTTGAGATGGGTTCTAAAAAATTTGGGATCTCCCCTGCCAAAGTGATGAGGAAGGATAGGGCTGAGATTGATGCCATTGAGCTGATTAGAGACGGTGATCATCTCGTGTTTGTCGCTGATGGGAAACAACAATAGGCTAACAACGAAGACGCATGATGCTTTTGTACTTCTGCAGCGACTGGTGTCTTATCCATGTTGTTTTTCTATTTACCTGGAAATTTTAGCACCCATATGCAATTGCAGATATATAGAATGTTGGTCGTCGGTGCTGATAATTATTTTTTAAACTAAATTTATATTTTATTATAATTAATTATATTAACGTGTTTTTTTTCCTGAAAATATACTGGGTATTTGTCAATGAATCTATTATTTTTTAAAATATATTAAAATAATATTTTTTTTTATGCTTTAGAAATTAATTTTGATATTAATATAATGAAAATATCTAAAAATATTTTAAAAATTAATTTAAAATAAATAAAAAATCTTAAAATCTAAAACTATGTTGGTCTGTGGTTATTTTTTAAAATTATTTTTTTATTTAGAAATGTATTAAAATAAAAAGTTTATTTTTAAAAAATTAATTTTGATATAAATATAAAAAAGTTAATAAATTTAATATAAATTAAAAAAATAAAAATAAAAAGTTTCTAGATTTTTTTAAAGTATTTTAAAAAATGGACTACCAAACATCACCTTAACCGACACATAGTGTTAAAGTCTAGGGCACAGTGGATGGCTGGTGACCCCACTGGTGTTTTTAATTGATAGAAAACAAAAGAGTAGTTGGCTTGTGAGGAGCCGAATCAAAAGCTATATCTTTGTGGGTGCATCAATGTATTTTAGTTGACTTTTGTTTGAACCGGGTTTATTTGTGTTTATTTTTTAAATTATTTTTTATTTAGAAATTTATTAAAATAATATTATTTATTTATTTTTTAAAAATATTTTTAATATAAATACATGAAAATAATCCAAAAAATAAAAATAATAATTAAAAATCAAAAATATTTTTAAAACACTGTGTATTTACACACACCACATTAATCTTTTAATTTATCCACGTTTCAAAATTGATATCATTATTAATATCTTGGTGCACATATATGTACCTTTTTTTTCTGTAAAATGTGCTGATTCTATTATAAAATCATTACATATAGTTTCTACACTTTAGGATTTCAGCAAACTCCTCTCATGAAAGTCGTGATTCTTCACATGGTGGAACCTTTTAGGTAGAAGAAGTAAATGATAGAACTTTTTAGAATAGATAATTCTTTTTAAAAGATACAAGAAGCAAATTATGCACTTCTCATTTCGAGGCTTGCTTCTTAGTAGTGAAAAGATTGGCAATTCACCATCTCCCTGGATTCTGGTGGAGGAGCAACCAAGATAGGTCTTCATTGTCTAATTCACCACCACACCCCAGCAGATTTGCCACTTTCAAACTGCCGCCCCGCCCGGCAGCTCTGTTCTGTTTTGTCCCATAATTTGTACTCTTCAGCTCTGTCAAAAACTCTCCAGAGTTCAGTAATCAAGGACCTGGGTATAAATTCTAAAACGTCGGGGTACTTGTTTGCCGCATACTATGATGACTCTTTCTAATTACTTCTCAGGGAATCCAGATCATACTGTTCTATTCCCTGACTCGAGTCACATCAACTTCAAAATGACAATCCCCCACCACAGCCATTTATTCGAGCAAAACAGAGCCACATATACAGAACTTTCATTTCAATAATAATAAAAACTTTAATCTTTTCAGGAATCCATGCATATTTATATGACACAAAGAAAAGTGGAATTCGTGTCATTCAAGTGTTTTACAAAGACTGACAAGCACACATGTAAGTAGAAGCATATGCTGGCGGGTGACCTCCAGTCACGAGTGGTTTGCAACTATATGTTCTTTCCTAGCTTTGTTCAAGTTTTAGGGATAAAAAATCATATTATATAATTTTTTTCATTCCAGATACAAAATGTAGCTTGTAATTCCTGTTTGATCAGATTCATTCCATATGTTTTATAAGTTTCCTCTCCTCGTCATTATAAAAGATTAACCATTTTCAGACGTGCTTCATGTTCAGAGTCCAATTTCGCTGGAGTATAAGAGCCATGTAGATCCTCCACCATGTACTCCTACAAAATTTTACAGCAGTTGAAAAGGACAGTTAAGCCCTGTTAAGATCTTACCATACTTAATTCTTACAACCAATTCGGGTAGGAATGAAGCAGAAGCAAACAGAAAGGATTCAGAGCTTACCTTCGTAAGCTCCCTCTTAATGAGGATGTGGTAATGCCTCTGCCAAATTTTTTGAATGGCCATGGTGGTAGCAAGGAAGCCATACGCGATTCCCAGAATGGCAAACATGATGACAAAAACCACAACCAGAGCAAAGCACGCCTCCATGGAAGCCGGGAAACAGTCTAGAAGTCCCCATCCATAACAGCAGTTCTGGCAGCCAGCCATCCTTGGATCATTACTATTGAGGGAGGAACAATGTAATATGAGGCCAAAAAACCCAAGAAGCACAAAGAAGGCCAGTACTCCTGTTACAATTAATGTACACAAAGCACAGGCAACAAAGGTTAGAAGTAGCCAACACCCTGGATATCAATGCAACAAATGCAAGTCAGAGCATTCAACTTAAAAAACCAGAATCAAACTTCAGCAGCAAGAGAAACCAGAATTCTTAAATCTAAGATTATATTTCTACTCGAAATCTGTCCTCCCAGCAATTTATGCATATTTCATTTTATAACATTGGATGTCAGATAAAATATAAATGCTTTGAAATTATTGAAATTGAAAGATGCTGCTCAAATAGCATTTAAATCAATGCATGTCAGCACTAGAGATTCAGATTAAAAATTTTATACTAGCAATAAGGCAGCAGAATGACACTTCATCCCCTGAAGTAGTTGGAGTTAATTATAAGTTAGATAGCAAATAATAATAATAATAAACTGTGAAACGACGAGCATTACCCATGCAATAATAAAATGGTATAGGATGCTTGGACAGTATACGATCCCATCCATCACTAAATGAATTCCTAAAGGTCCCATCTTTGTCCATAAGATATGCAAAACCACCCATTGCAGCAATGACCTGAAAGAAGATTTTCCCACATATAAAAATCGTACATATTGATTTCATTTGGTGAACAAGATGATGCAGCATAGTGAATTGAGAAAGGCAGATTTGTAATTTCAAGAAATTTCCTGCAAGGAGGAGGACATTTGCTAGCTATTTAGGAATACAGAGTATCTCTAATTAGAAGATTTAGGTAGTGTTTGCTTTTCCTTGTTTGGCTTAAATTGAAAATAATAAAAGGAATGGCCATTAAAAAAATTAGGTGAACCAACAAAGGCCCTTGGTTTCTATAGCGGAGAATTTGGATGGCACTTTTGTTGATGCTTTCCACTTCTATAGAGAATTGGAGAATTAGAAAACACACATTTTTAAGAAAGCAATTTTCAATTAGAAAATGCATTTTCTACAATTTTCTTTTACCTAGAAATTTTTCTAGCAAACTGTAAAGTTACATGTTTTGGTTTCATTTAACTACTCAAACAGGAATACTTGTGTTTTTTATTTAAGAATCTGAGTCTAATTAGGAACAGCAACAAATCAAGCATATAAATATAATTGAGGCGTTTTGATTTTAGTATGAGAGATTTAGGTTAAACAAAGTGATGATTTTTGCAAAATTAATTAAGAGTACGAATAATTTCAATCTAACAGGGAGCCCTAAACCCTTTAGTGTGAGACCCGAAGTTCATTTCTGTTTTTTTTTTTTTATGATTATTATTTTCCATTTCTTTATTTTCATTTCTTAACCCCCAAAACTTCATATTCTACAACCTAACCTAATTAGCAACCAACTAAAAATATTCCCCAAGACTTGTCCTGCATCAATGGTATTGGGTCCTGGATACCCCCACTATGTTCGCACATCATGGGAGATTGCAAAGAAGAATATTAACCAAGTACAAGCAGGATGAGTTTTCGTATGAAGCATGGCTAATTGATTCTCCAGCAACTCATGTGGAAATTTCACACAGCAAACGAGAGGCAGCCAATGAAACAGTCAAAACAGCAGGCAACGATACAAAGACAGTATTATGCATCCTGATTTGAGTAAACAGCAAGTCCAAAAAAACCTACAAATTGTCCCCTTCAAGCATCAAAGGTACATCAACAACTATGTGGGTTAATGAAAGAACAGGAAAAATTAGAGCACAAGGTAGGAAAAGCAACAAACTAATCCGAATTTTAAAAATCTAGAATTTGAAGCATACAAACAGCCACATAAGGAAAGTTAAGAGCAAGCTGAAGAAGCAGAAACAAGAATACAAGGTTCTGGAAGCTTAGAAGAGCTAAATCAGAACCTGAAAACAGAAAACCAGCAAGTTGAAAAGGCAAAGTAACATGCTCTTGATGATGAGAAAATCAGGATTTGATTGCCAACACATTGGTAAGGGAAGAAGCTACCATATTCAAGGTTGAGAATATTTTTCCAAGTGAAAGAGAACAAAAATCAGCCTTCAATCAGCACATTGAAGTGGTATATCCCTTGGAAATTTGAAGCTTTGAAAGGAAAAGCAAGTTGATACAAAGGGGATATCATGGTAGATTGTAATGTTGAGACAGAAATTTGGACAAGCTCATCAATCAATTGACTTTGTATTCCATACAAATTCGACAGCATAATGTTAAGGTACATTAAGATATGATCAATATTACTTCCCCTAACCACAAAGGAAAAGTTGCACAAATCAAGTGATTCATGTGCAATGTTGTGGAAGCAATGCAAGACCTCCAAAACTTCTTTTCTTCAACACTTTAAAACACAAGGTCAAGTTTTCTCCAGCCAGATAGAATGGTGCAGACTTGTGATTTAAGCCAGAGCACATTTGTAAGTTCAGTAAATTTCCTACAGAGAAGAATATTTGCTAGCTATTACAAACATAGAGTAACTTTGATCAGAAAGATTTAACATGTTAGTAAGGTTTCTCTTTACCAGTCAAATAGGCATATTTGTCTTTTAATATTTAAGAATCCAATTCTGATTAGGAATAGGAATAGCTCAAACCTTTTATGCTTACACCACTTTAATTTCCAGTATGACATATTTTTGTTGAATGAAGCGCAGCTTATTGCTAAATTCTTCAAGAGAGTGAGCTTCTCAATCCAAGAATGACTCCTACGCCTTTGAGGGTGAGGGTAGAAGATTGTTTTGTTTCTCCTCAATTTATTTGCTTTCAGATTCGCGTTTTCAACTCATAAAGACATAAGACTTCAGATTTTACAACCTAGCCTGATAAACATACAACTACAAATTTCCCCTAAACTTGTCGTGCACCAATAAGTTTGGGAGGTACTCCATTTTTTGCTCTTCTTTTCTACAACGCCTGGGTTGGAATAAATAAAGAGTAGCACATAAAATAGTTTAATTACAGAATTCAAGTTACTTGTTCGTCCAAAAACAAGTAATCAGTGCTTCTGGACAGCAATGTCCAAAGTCTATTTACTTAGGACATCAAATCGTTTCTCTCAAGGGAAAAGATCATCCATGAATTGTGATAAAATAAGGTCGGTCGCTTTTCTTTTTAATGAAATGGATGAAAAGAGCTTCTGGGATTATATACCGGTTAGGAAATGCATGGGATTCCAACATAAAATAGCAAAAAGAATGAAGAAGACAGGCTTGGCAGTGCATAAAAGTAGTATGCCGCAGAATTGCAAAGAAGTATTTGATCCAAGAAAAAGGAAAGTAAGATGACTCACAGTTTGTACAGCAAAAAATACAATGACAATATCCCTTGTAACAAAAAGCCTGAATTTAATTTTGCGCCAGGAATTGTCCTCCAACAAAGCAACTCGCAGGTGAAATTGAGCCTTACAAGTTGTGCAATGAGAAAAAGCAAATCCTTCCTGTTTAGATTGTCATCCCCCATCAATAAATTATCAGCTACTGAATCCAAAACCCCCAAAAAAGGAGTAGCAGATAGAGCACCAGAATTACTTTACCTTAACGGAGCGCCAATGATCAAGGCATGAACGATGAACAAACTGCTGGGTTCCCTTGCACATGCATGGAGATATCAATTCATCACCTATAAAATCAAAACAAACGTGATTCATGAATTCCTTTCCCTTTCCCTTTTTTCTTTTCTTATAAATCATGAATTAATAATTTACAAGAAAGAAACGCTGCCTGGTTCGCAGTCGGTTTCGAGACAAATACGGCAACAGGGAACAGAAACGTTTTCAATATCATCATTGTTGACAACAATTTCTTCAGTGGAACTTGCATCAGCCTGATTCTGTAGCAGAGGGTCAGAATCATTGTGACTGTCAGCGCTACTCCCTAATTCTAGTTGCTGCACCTCAGCCCCTTTCATTGACTCAAACCCTACCACAGAATTCACAATTTCCAAACAAGATCCTCTACTTGCAGATGAAAACTATTGGAATGACGATGTTATGAGTATCCAAACAAAATTTCTTCTTTCTTATTTGGTGTTTTCAGAACCCAACCGAAGACCTGGTAATCAAACGACCATAAACTATTCTTTTATTTTTTATGGCTTTTCCTTTTATTAAAAAACAAAAAGTAAAAGTAAAACAGCTGACTGTTCTGCCGTCAGCCGTTAATAGTTTTTTTCACTTGCTTGCGGGTAAAGTTAATTCTTTTTAGATATAAAAAACAAAATTAGATATTGGCTATTTTTTTATAAATTAAAAAAACAATTGTATAAATATTTATCCGATATAATTTCATTGATTTTATAAGTTTAAAAATAACTTATTATTATACTATATATTAAAAGAGATCAATGTTTTATTATTCATTATGTGTATTTTCACTGTAGATTATAATAGTTATTTTGAGTTGACTCGACTTTTGAATTTTTGTCAGTTCGGGTTACAATTTGTCTAGCCTTTTAAATGTAGGGGCTGTTGTGCCATGTGTCCTGCCTTTTTGAAATGTTTTCTCCTGCCTTTAATCATAATAATAAACTAAATAATCAATTGCAAAACTCACAAACCATACAAAAATGTTATAAAAAAACATCATTCATGAAACATAAAATTGGAATGATACAATTAACTTATCGAATACGAAACAACAAATTTTCACAAATTATACAACCAAGATTTGGATTCTCCATCAAAACCCATTAAAACTCGAAGAGAAAACAAAAATCTCAAGGCAATCTCATCATATCATAGTGTATCAAAATCATCAACCAAAACCCAATTTGACTCAAATGGATTAAGGCAATAACAACCAAAAATAGTTCAATTACCCCATATCAACCTTAAACCCCAACAAAAAAAAAAAACAAAAAAAAACAGTAACAATCATAAAAAGGAAGCTTTGATTACCCAAATTTAAGGCAATTAAAGTGAAAATGCAAAACCCCACCTAACAGGGAAAAAAAATGTTATATACTGGAGAGAGAGAGAGAGAGAGATGAGGCTAACAATTAATACACAATAGAATCAGTACTGTCAATTTTATTATACAAGAGAAAGAGATTGGGTTTCGAGAGGGAGGGAGTCTTTCTGTTTTAAGCGAGGAATAGTAGATAGGAAAGTATAAATAATATTTTATTTGTTTTAAGCGTTGTTTATTTGTCTAGCGGTGTATTTCTTTTTTCATTAAAATAGTTGTTTTGGGTTGGCTTGGTTTTTAGGTTTTAGGTCGGTTCAGGTCATGGTGTATACTTAATTTTTTGTTTCCTCTTTTGTTAAAGTTTTAAGGTTTTTTAATCTTTGATTTAATTTATTTTTTTTCATTATTAACACAATAATAATAATAATTTTAGTTTTTTTCCTTGCTCACTCTTTTGTTCATTTTTTTCTCGAGGTAATTTAATATTTTTTATTGTTTTGGCAATCATAACAATGATAATTTTAAATGTTAAGACTTCAATGTTATTGTTGTTATAATAGGATGTGTTGATCTGTTTTATTATATCAAACTTTGCATGTATATATATTATTTTTTTTTTAACTAGCAAATCCTATTAATTGCATTAATCCTAACAATTATAAAAATTGTTTGTTTAGCCCGCAATGTAGTGGGGGCATTTTTTTTTATTTTCAAGGTAAATGATTTTTTTTAGCTAATAATTTTTTCTATCATTTATTTTATTTTTTGGTTTTCTCTTTTGATAAAGTTTTCAAGGGTTTTTAGTCTTTGATTTAATTTAATTTAATTTTTTTCATTATTAATGCAATAATCATAATAATAATTTTAGTTTGTTTTCTTGCTTATTCTTTTTTAATATTGTTAAGTTTTCTTTTTCTCAGGGTAATTTAATAATTTTTATTATTTTCTTTTTTGTTGAGGTAGTACATTTTTGAAAACTTTTGTTCTTAAATTTTAGTTTGTGTTTATAATTATTTATATTTCTTATTTTTTCCCCTTTGTTCTTTCGTTTAGTTTTTTTATTAGTTTTTTTTTCACTTCAAATGATTTTTTTTTTTGCTAATAATTTTTATTTTTATTTTGTTATTTTTTTTATTTGCTCTTTTGTTAAAGTTTTTAGACTTTTTTATTCTTTAATTTAATTCTTTTTTTTTCATTATTAATGCAATAATAATAATAATAGTTGTAGGTTTTTTCTTGCTTTCTCTTTTGTTATTGTTTTTGAGTTTTTTTTCTCGGGATAATTTTATTATTTTTATTATTTTAATAGTAATAGTAATGATATTTTTAGATATTAAAGCTTTGATGTTGTTGTTGTTATAATAGAATATGTTGATGTGTTTCATTATATTAAACCTTACATGTATAGATGTTATATATTTTTTTTTGAACTAGCAAAATATATTAATTGTTTTAATCATAATAATTATAAAAATTATTTACTCAGCCCGAAACGTAGTGCGGACAATTTAACTAGTATAACTTATAAAAATATAATTTTACTAAAAAATAATTTCAAGATGTTATTTTTTTATATTAAGATAATAACATATTTGATTCACTTGTATCAATTCGGATTAATATATTAAGTTCGTGACTCAAGTTATCATACTATAATAACCTCATAAAAAACAAATAAAATTAATTTATGAAACTTAATTCATAATTAATTTAATATCGAATAATAAAATTTTTAAAAAATCAATTGAAAATTGGACCTTAAAAAATGACCTGAGTTAACCTATTAAAATTGTGATCCATGTTATAAAATCGAAATAAAACCATGAAAATTGAAATAAACTATAAATGCCAATCATCGATCAGTTTAATGTTAAAGCACAAAATTAAAAAAACAAATTAATTAAAGAAAAGAGTATTAAAAAACAATTTGGATCAAATTGTTAAGCTCATGACCTAGATCATCAAACCAAGATAATCTCATAAAAAGAAGATAAAAAAAATATGACTTGATTTAACCCTAATTCATCTTCCAAAATTATGACTTTGGTTATGAAACAGAGATAACACCATGAAGACTAAAATGAAAACGAATTATAGAGGTCAATTCTCAATCGTCCTTTCTAGATCTAGTGAAGGACAATGAAATTTGTAAAATTTTCAATTAAAAAACAATACAAAAATAAGTTGAGTCAACCTAAATTAACCAATTAAACATTGTTCCAAGGGCTTGTGACCATAACAACTTAATAAAAAGTATTATTCTTGGATCATGAGGCAAAAATAACATAATAGTAAATAAATTAATCATAAAATCTAATTCTCATACATTATATGTTTTAGTTACCATATGCTTTAAAGTTTATATTTCAATCATAAAATATTATTTTACTCCTATTAAGTCCATGGAAGTTGATAAAAAAAAATTTACGAAAAGGGTGAAAAAAAAAGAGGACAAATAAAGTTTTTGATTTGTTGCATTTTAACTACAAAAATAAAAATCAAGCTTGAGATAAATAGATTATTTGGAAGAAAAGAGTTCAATAAAGATGGTTTGTGTCTTAAATCATACCAAAAAAAAAAGATAATATAATCCAAGAATTGTTTTTGATTTTATTTAATTTTGAATTTTTAAACTAATTAGAGTGTAGTTTGAGGTTAAAATAAGATTATGAATGTTATTAAATTAGGTTTTAGATGAAAACATATTTAAATTTGAGATTTTAGAGTCAAAAATGTTGACTTTTATTTTTCAATCATCTGAGCTAGCTAAAAATTATTGTGAAAACCATACATCATCTACCCAACAAAAAAGATTTGCTTATTGCTTATTCATTTTATATATATATATATATAAAAGATATGTTGACTTGGTTTTCTTGTCTAAAATAACACATAAATCTAAAGTACAATGAATATTCACTTCAAATAGAAAAAGAATTTAAAATCATGAATTAAGCTAGAAAAGTCTTTGATCGATTAGAAATATTGAAGGGGTACCTAATCATTCAGTCAAACAATTAAAAGATATGATTGATCAATAAAATTTGAATACATGCATAATAAAAATGATATAGTGTTATTTAGAGTTGTAGTCCTCAACACAATAACCAATCAAAAGTAAAATATTAGGCTAGGATCCAACTTTATATAGTAATAATCTTATAATGTACTGCCCTCACTAAGTGTTAAATATTTAAAGTCTTTATGTTGATGCTGTTTAACATTAAGTTTCAAAAATATTTTTGAAAATAAAAATTTATTTTAAATCAAATTTTCTTGCTGTTATTAAATTATTTTAAATCAAATTTATTAAATTATTTTCATGTGCTGATGTCAAAAATAATTTAAAAAAATAAAAATAAAATATTATTTTGATGCAAACAAAGAAAAACATACACTTCATTTGATTAGAACTAGTTATCAGTTCAATCCTAAATAAGATTTAATTAACTACATAATATATTGGCACAATCAATAGGACAAAAATTCGAAATCTATTACAAAAACCATTAAAATACAAGTAAACTCACCCCTCCTACACCAAATAAATAATGAAGTTATGTCACTCTCCATATCTTAGATTTTAATGGATCAACCACTTGTTTCAAGAAAACCAATCTAATGCATCTGTGGGTGAAGACCATGTCACACACACACACATATATATAGATATATATTTCATTTTAATTTGTCGATTTTAAAATAAATTTAAAAAATAAAAAGTATTATTTTAATATATTTATTAGCAAAAAAACCTATAAAAAATAATTGTTATTATACTTCCATACACTCTCTCCGTAACATTGCCGAAACATTTTCCGTGGCAACGCTGTAGTTCCCACCAAGTGGAATCAATGGCAGCATTTCGCTGTCTATTCGAGCAGGAAACCTGTTTAGATACAAGAATTCGTCTTTTTAAAGCTTTCTATTAACCTACTATGATATTTGTCCACAATTTCGCAAAACTAACACGCTTTGAGGGGAGATGATGGCAAACAGAGTAAATGGCAGCTATGGTAAATTGATAATAGCTCTATTCCAGAGAGAATTCTTCAAGCCATATTAGCACTTCATTCCTCTTCAATGCAACCGATATCAAAAAGAGAGAAACCATATCAGTGGTTGAGTTGAAAGTGGAAAACATGTCACTCGCTCATATTATAATAGTCTGCAACATTAGCATAAGAAACTCGCATCCACCATTGCCATGGAAGATCCGGTTAGAACCAACGAAGTGGATCAAATGAAGTGAAAAAAGAAGAGCAGGGCACATTGCAGAGCATATATAACAGAAAAACGAGAGAATACAGCGTGTAAAAGAGATAAGCAAGTTTATTTAGCCGGAGAGCAAAAAGGAAAAGTAATAATGAAGAAAAGAAAGGAAAGGGCAAAACTGTAGCAGGCCAAAGCAATTCTGTAGCAAAGATTTCGTAATCCAACTACTTTAAGGATATAAAGAATTGTCTGTCTGTCATCCATGGTGATAGACCATAAAGCTAAAACTGAACATGTTAGAGAATAATATAAATCATATTTTAGAGCCTCACTTACAAGTTTAAGATTTTAGGTAAGATAGTTTTTTAACATGGTACTAGAACTTTGTTGACCAAGCGGTCACGAGTTTGAATCTCACCATCCCCATTCTATTTGATAAAAACCAAGCACAAGGTAATGTGAGCCTATACAAGTTTCAAGCCCAAATAACTTTCACTTGAGATGGTGTGTTAGAGAATCATATAAATCATATTTTGGAGCCTCACTTACAAGTTTAAATTTTTAGATAAGATGATTCCTTAACAGAATAAAAACCTTAGTTTTAATTTTATGTCTCCACACTTTTGTGAGACTTATAACTGACTTAAATGTTGCCAAGGAATATTGGCATTAAATCAGGAACCATGAAAAAAATGCACCTTAACAATCTGGTTGAATATGACCACTAGCAAGTTCCAGTGAGGAAAGGGTTGTGTAGAGGGCTGAGAAGGGGGGTGACTTCCACCCATAGATTTGAAGTTGACAAGAAATCATGAAACAAAGAGGAACTCTGTAAATTCTAAGTGGAGGTTCTGTCAAATGTAGATTCAGGGGTTACACACAGCTTTCGAGAGATTACATCTAGAGTATAAAACAGTTTCAGGGTGCAGCCACCATAATTCTTGTGGTCTTTCGTCCTATTATTTAATTTTCATATTCATCTGCTTCAAGTAAATATGTCAAGGTAAAGAACCCCGTGCCACTAATGTTATTCCATTTTTTCTATTCACTCAGAAGAATCATTAGTTAATTATTAGCTTTGTGATGTCTGACCTCAGATTCCAAGAAAATAGGCAGGATTGAGGGGAACTAAAGAAATAGTTGAAACAAACTCAGAACAGCTTGGAACAATGCCATACCATTATGAATCTCCATGTTCGGCCAGGATCATTATAGCGAGCAAGCAAACAACCCATCTTAGGCTTGAGACCATCTTTAACAAGACATGATCGCAGTGCTTTTTCTTTCTGACAAACAATAACCTCAGTTGGTTTCCCACTGAATTTTTCTACGGCAGCAATGCCTCCTTCCACCTTTCTTATGCTAACTGTCTCTTGATTAGGATTTGGTAAGCTGTTCAAAAAGACCAAAATGTTGCTCGACCACTTAGTATTGATTACTACTGAATATAATAATGTATTCTCTTCATTCTGAAAATGTGTAATAAAAATCATTAATAATCAATGCTTGCCATCATCAGAATCCATTTCTAAAAGTTTTAGTTTTGAATTTTAAAGCCCAGAAGAACTGATGAGACTCGCCTGCTTAAATCTTTTTCCAGAGGAAGAACTACTTGGATGGATACTTTGGACAATCCAGCGTCATTTGCTTGAGTGAACACAGGAGTAGTCATTGGTATTTTCTCCATCCTGGAATTCTTTCCAAAAATATACCTACAACAATGACATCCATATTGGAAAAGTTATGAAAAAGGGATATATTATGTAACTGAAGTGGATCGTGATAGATACCCACCCAGTAACATCATTAAATCCAGATGACCCAGACAACTTATCTCCATTCGTTTCTACCACTATGAATGGGCTGTATTTCCGTACCTGCAGAATTATTTTGATGATAACCAGTGTTAACTTAACAGGGTATCCAAATTGCTGAAAATGAAAGTAACAGAATTCATGCCAGAATTGCCAATTTAACCTTTTCCTACTTAAATAATTTGATTTTCCTATTCTATTACCACATCAATCTTTCATTCAGTTGCTCCTCACACGCCTTGTAATCTTGATGCACGTATTACTGCCTTGAAATTAAACTATGACTTGCTGAGGATGTATCTGGCTGTCCTCTGAGATGATGTTGTGACTATTCTTTTTGGAACTTAATAGTATCCCATTGCATTTTCTTTTCTTAGGGTATGCATAATTCCGTCAAATTTTTACATGATGCAAAAAATATTACTAAAAGCATAATCCACAATCAAAGAAATGGTTTCTCCCAAAAAAAGGCAGACTGACCTCATAGTTTGCAGTCCTTTTCAGTATCTGATATTTGGGTGTTTCTAAGTCAGGAGTCTTGTAAATTCTCAACTGTAAGAATAAGACCTCAATAAGAACTGGGGCCGAAGCATGACTCTAATGGAAATTTAAACGTAAGGAATTCGTACCTGCTTAACTACATTCCACAAACCTTCAAGAGAAAAATAGTTATTATTCTCTATGGAATCCCAGAAGTCCTGCAAATTAAATAGGAAAAAAAATCACTAGTATTTTTGTCGGTGTCTCATAATTTATCATTTTTACACTAGCAAGAGAGGTGGACTTTACCGAATGGCTGTTAAACTTTCCAGTCTGTGGATTGATGCCCATAATAGAGGTTCCTGTGAACACTAATTCTGGCTTCCATGGTAAAAGCATGAACTTCATCACCATAGTCCACCTTGTAGTTATCTCATAAGTTCCTGTCTATAGCAACTGGATCAAATAACAAGCCAAATCCAGAGCCAGATGAACCTTTGCAAATTTCAGAATTGGAAATAAGATGGAAGTTGTCTTACCATCTTATTATTAAAATTAGTATTGTTTTCTACTGATTTCAAAATACGCTAAACACCTATTAGTATTCTAATTAAGTGCTTGAAACAGAAACCAAACCTCAGAAAAATTGTAGAAAGTGAGAAATGTAGTAACTAAAACCCAGCAGCTATAAATGAATCATTAGAGACTTCTGGTCTGTGAAGACAGTAAATTTGTTTTATCTATAAATGAATTTTCGATGGAGTCATCAGTTGCCCCGAGACATCATTTTATTTTCACAGCCATAAGTTTTCATCCCTAAATCCATCCCATACAGTACAGAATTTCTCTATGTAAAGAAAGGAAGACTGAGCTTTAAGATGATCAAAGTCTCTTATGACGAGTTAAATTTTCCAAAACAGTAAGGGTTATATGTATCAAGAAGACAAAGGATTCCAAAGCAGCTAGCTTGACTTGAAATATTTAGAGAAATTGTTATATAGTCAGGATGTCTTTGAGTAGCCCGTGAAGTTTGAAAATTTATAATAATTGAGAAAATCCGTTAGGGATCAAATACTCTGTTGGCAATTGCAAGCTCACTTTCTTCTGGTAGAACTGTTGGCAGCATCCCTATTGTGTATTATTTAACGAACAAGGCCAGAGGCTAAAGCTTGAACAATTCTTCTAACAAATGCTAAAGTCTCAACTGTCATAAAAAAAAAAAAAATGGCGCTTCACTCTAGAACTGATATGATGGTAGAAGTGCAAAGTGCAATATGTTGGAGCTATGCTTCTATGTACTGACACTGAAGACACTGGTGTGAGCTAGCAGTCTTCTCCTAATGTGTGTTTTTTCCACAAAAAAATGCATGGTAGCTGATCTGACTTAAAAGCACTGAAGAAAAACGGCTGAAGCAAGTTTTGGGGTCTTTTGAGCATTCCAAAGAGCTATTTTCATTGCATGGCTTCGCAAACCAAATCTTAACAACAACAACAATAATCCAGTAAGCAATTGCTATAATTAGAAATACAGACCTGTTTGACCCAATGCAAGAAGAACTGAGGCCTGAAGAGATTCTTCAAAAGAGCAATGTTAAAAAGATACCCACTTATACTATCATGCTTAGTGATGGGGTCCCTGAATTTTACACGCTCATCATACGCCGTCCGGTCAATTCCCTGATCATCGAAGAGATGTGGAAGATCATCATACAAGAAGTCCACCAGCTGTTTCACGTCCGCACCTGTTGATTGTGACTGTGGCTGGTTCTGGTCAACCAGGCTTAGCCTAAGGGGCCATTTCATGTTTCTCCGAGTTCTAATGGCTGAATTTCTTGATTGGCAACCGTAGCTCTGTCTCCCACAGGTTTGACTGGCGGCCGGTAGAGGGCGGAGGATTTGGAGGGAAAGTTGAGTGGTGGCCATTTGTTGCTCTCCTTGTGAGCTTTTTTGGATATACGTGACGTGGTTTGAACCGTGATACACTAATGACTGTTATATATATATACTATCTACTTGACCTATGCTTCCGCCTTGGGTCGTAATTTTATTTTTAAGGGACAAAAAATGTTATGCCGCTATTTTAATATATTTTTCTATATAAAAATAATTCAAGATATAAAAGTTTATACAAATATCTAATTAAATATATTAATAATTATCTATATAAATAAACAAAAAAATATTAATAATAACTAAAAAAGAAACCAAAAAGATTAAAGATTGATGCATATCAATATATTTAATCTTATAAAATAAAATAGTTTTTTTTTATATCTACTAATTTTATTTATTAAAATCAGTAAAAGATAATAGAAACATAAACAAATACGAAACTAATTGAATAAAATAATTAGAAAAACATATTATGCATAGTCGAATATATTATAAATATTATTTCAAAATAAATATTTTTATAAAATAAATTTCATATATATCAATAAGAAAATTTCAAAAATTAAATGAAAATAAAATATTTTTTTAATAAAATAATCAAATAAAAAAGACGTATAAAATTCATTTTCTTAGTCATAAGACCAAGATAAACATAAATAATTACAAAGCTAGTATTTTTTAAAAACACTAATGTAGAACAATAAAATTATAAAATAAAATGAGAAAAAAAGTAGTTGAACCATATTATTTTTTCAAACTTGTTAACTTTTTCATTAAATCAAAAATAGAAAAATCATGAAGCTCATACCATAACAATTCAATGTTGAAGGATAAAATAAAAAAAATCAATTACATAAAAAAAAATAAAAGAATGAGGGTGAAAATCAATATAAAAAATAAAATAGAGGGCATACAAAATTAAAATGTAGAGTTCTATATATATTTTTTAAAAAAATTAATAAAAGAAAAAAATAAATCAAAAGAATGAGTACTAAATAAAAAAACATATATCTATAGAACTCTACATTTTTAACAAATAAAGATTTAACAAAATAGCATGGCACCACCCACCCACCCACATATTAATGTAATTAAAAACAAATAAAACTTTAACAAAATAGCCAAGGAAAAAATTTAAGAAAAATGATCGAATTTAGATGATAAATTGTGATTTAATGAGAATTGAAAAAAAAATATAAAACTTTTATTTAAAAAAAACCCAAGGACAAGAATAGGCAATAAAAAACATGAAGATTGAAATTAAAAACTCAAAAGAAAGAAGGACAAACAACTAGTTTTTCTAGAAAATAGAAATGAATGAAGAAAACAAAGAAATAATCATTTGTCTCATGTAATATTATCACAGAAAGGACATGATAGCTCTTATAAAGACATAAAAAAGCATATGTTTGGCCACTAGATAGCATGGCACCACCTACCCACCCACCCACCCACCTACACATTGATGTGTGATAAGAATGTGCTAACAATCTTTTTAATATAAAAAATATATTTTTAAGTTAAAAATATAAGAATGCCCTCCATTCGCGTGAGAATGTTTTAAACAAACAATGTGACGGGACACAAATATCCTTAGATGCTTTTTTTTTTGTCTTTTTTAAGAATAAAAACATATTTTAACTTTAATCTAAGAAATGAAAAAACAAAAAAATTAATTGGTAACAACTCTAGTTTGTTTTTACCGTAGAGTTAAATAAGTATTTTATTGTAAAGTTCTTAAAAAGACCAACAAACCTTAGTTATTAGTTCTAGATTTTTTTTTTTAATCTTGGAGGTTAATTTGTTATTTAACTATGCTGAAAATTTAAAGAAAGACTTATATACCTTTAAACAATCTTGTAATGATCAACAAAGCTTTTAAAAAGACTAATTATTATAAACCTCATAAACATTAAATACAGTTCTTGTATGAATGATGTAGGTGATATTATCAATGGCTTAAATGTAGTTCTTGCATGAATGATATAAGTGATGTTATAAAGGGCTTAAATGTTTGAGATATCCTATTTTAATTCTTAAGCAATAGATTAATACATGGCTTGACCATGAATTAGAGATACTTCCATCTTGGTCTTTTTCTTAGCATCTACATTTGTCATAACAACCATATTTTTTAAAAATAAATATTCAAATGGAAGATCTGTATCTTCCTTTGACAATTCTTCCACGAGAAAATAATGTTGTGTAATAGCCTCATTTTCTAGCAAATGAACATTATACAAGTTACTAGATATGAATAAAATCTTTTTGATTTGGTACCAAATTCTAAAGTCAAGGTTGTATGATCTTTTGGGTGCGTTTTCCAATCCTCATATTCGAATGTGTTTTTCAATTCTCGACTATTAATTAAGATAATGCGTTTTCTAGCCCTATTTCTTCCTAATTTTTGTGTTTTGTGTTTTCCAACCCTCAATCCACCAACTCAATTGGTGCACTTTCCAACCTTCAACCATCAATTCATATAATTGGTTTCCAGCCTTTAACCATAGTAGATCATTGATAGCATGTTTTCTAGCCCTATCTTCCATTCCATGAAATCTTCATCATCCTCACTTGGGTAGGTCACCAATTACAATTAGACAATCTTCACCATTCTCACTTGGATAGGTCACCAATTATAACGAGATCATCTTCATTATATCTCTTTGGTAGGTCACCCTTACATTGAAACCATTTTTACCATTCTCAATTGGGTAGGTCGCCCATTACAGCAAGATCGTCTTGATGTTTCTTACCATCTTCATTATCTTCACTTAGAAAGGTCACTCATTATAATGAGACCATTTTCTTGTGTCTTACACAAAAATATCATCACCTTTTCATCCTTTGAGTGTCCTATTTAGGCCTCAATTCTTAGGTAATGCACTTTATAGCCCTATCTTATCATTCTCTTTTGAGTGCACTTTATAGCCCTTATTCTCACTTTCGGATGGATCGATCACTTCTTGGTTTGATAAACCAAGTCTTTTATAAGATTTTAGTCATAAATATTGTAAAGAGGAGGCAATTGCCATAATCCAATTTTGGGATATTCCCCCAAATCTACCTAAAACAAAACAAAAATAAGATAAAAAGGGCAAAATTTGAATAAATTGAAAGTTTAATGGTTAATTTAGGATTGAATTGCATAAATATAAAACCAAGGAAAAAAAAAAGGTGCGTAATTTTAAGGTTGCTGTTGAAATATTGGAATAGTCTTTTAAAAATTAACTCTAATGGACCCCTTATGTGGACTTAAATAAGGTCCATTCAAAACTGACCCAAAACCTTACGTTGGAAAGCCCATGACTTAATCCAAACGAGCTTTGAATCCTAGCTGGAAAAAAAGTCTTAATTAAGCCCAAACAAGTATTGAGTTGTCGCTAGCAAAATTAAATAAACCCATAAGGCTTTCTTTTTTATAGACTTCCATCAAGCCCATTAATCTCATGTTGTAGTATGATTCCTTTGGCTTCTTTGTTGTGCTCACTTCATGGTCCAAATAAGGTTGTATTGGACTCCTCCTCCACATGAATAAGATGTATTAGGGTCTCCTTTTAATACTTCAATGGTACTTGCAATTCTGACCTGGTTGAAACCTTCAAAACCAATTCATTCATTATCTTTGTCTTAAACTGCGTCATTGGACCATCTGGAATATGTAATGGGTCCTTGCTAGTCTTTCTGGGCTGGTCCGCATCATCCTTTGTTTCTTCTAAAACTGAATGAACAACGGCTAAAGTTGATGTTCTTACCAGTGCCAAAGGTAAATCTGAAACTCAGTCTAAACGTACTCGTGATGTTATATGTTTCAGGTGTCAAGGGCATGAACATTATGCTTCCGAGTGTCCAAACAAGATAATCATGAAGATTAGAGATGATAATGATATGGAATTTGAAAGTGACAGATCTGATTGTGAAGGCATGCAACCATTGGAGGATATTGATGAGGATGAGTTAGCATTACCGAATATGAGGTCCTTGGTTATAAGGCCCACACTTCAGGTTCAGGTCAAGGAAGATAAATTTAATCAACAAAGAGAATATCTTCCATACACGCTGTTATGTACAAAGCAAGGTGCGTGGTTTAATTATTGATAGTGGAAGTTGTGTTAATGTTTGCAGTAACACATTTATGAGTAAATTGAATTTGAGTATTGTTAAGCTTATGAAACCATATAGATTGTAATGACTGAATGATAGTGGATAAGTGAAAGTGACTAAACAGGTTGTGATTCCATTTTCGATTGGGAAATATGTTGATAAGGTTCTGTGCGATGTGGTACCAATGCAAGCAAGTGACATCTTGTTGGGGAGGGCTTAGCAATATGACAAGAAGGCAGTTCATGATGTGGTTAAAAATAAGTATACCATTGTAAAAAATAGTAAAACTATCACTCCTGTACCTTTTACACTCAAACAGGTGTATGATGATCAAATAAAGCTAAAACGTGAGTATGAGGCAATGAGGAGAGAAAATCAAGGTGAGGATCAGGAGGAGAGAAGACCATCAGACTCAACTAGAACCTAAACCACTACAACCCATTCAAACACTCATCCAAACACAAACAAACCAGACCTTTCAACAACAGCTAAAAAACACTCAAATTTGGTTGAGAGTAGAGGTAAGACAAGAGGAGAGAAGAAAGTCAGAAAGAGTGATGAGAATTGTGTGAAAAAACTAAAGAAACAACCTAATTTTTATGCTAGAGAGGGTGAGGTCAGATTTGTATATTTCACTAACAAGCTAATGATTTTACTTGTGTACAAGGAAACTTACTTTAACACTAATGATATTGATCATATTGTGCCTAGTGTTGTTATTTCTTTGTTGTAGGAGTTTAATAATGTGTTCCCCGACAATACTCCAAGTGGATTACCATCATTGCGGGGGATAGAGCATCAGATTGATTTCATATACAGAGCTTTAATTCCTAACCGACTAGCATATAAAAGCAATCTTCAAAGACAAGTTGATGAGCTGATGGAAAAGGGCTACATTCGTTAGAGTATGAGCCCGTGTATCATACCCGTGCTACTTGTTCCTCAGAAGGATGGAACATAGAGGATATGTGTTGATTGCAGAGCCATCAACAACATAACGGTAAAGTATAGACACCTTATTCTTAGACTTGATGACATGTTAGATGAGTTACACGGATCTTATATTTTCTCTAAAATTGACTTGAAAAGTGGGTACCATCATATTAGGATGAAAGAGGGTGATGAGTGGAAAACTGCATCTAAGACTAAGTATGATTTATATGAATGGTTAGTAATGCCGTTTGGACTTACAAATGCACCAAGTATGTTTATGCGTTTAATGAATCATGTGCTGCGTGCATTCATAGGTAAGTTTGTGGTTGTGTATTTTGATGACATTCTGATATATATCAACTTAACTGAGCATTTTGATCATTTGTGTAATGTGCTTGGTGTGTTGCATAGTGAGAAATTATATGCTAATCTTAAAAAGTGTGCCTTCTGCATGGAAAAAATTGTGTTTCTTGGCTACGTTGTAACTGCACAGGGTATCGAGATGGATGAGGAGAAAGTTAAGGTCATCTGAGAGTGGCCTACACCCAAATCAGTAAGTGAGGTAATAAGTTTTCATGAGCTAGCTAGTTTTTACAGGTGTTTTGTGAAAGATTTCAATACAATAATTGCACCATTGAATGAAGTTGTTAAAAAGTCAGTTGGGTTTAAATGGGGGGAGGAACAAGAGTTGACTTTTGTTTTTTTGAAAGACAAATTATGTTCTGCACCTATTTTGGCTTTAATTGACTTGACAAAAACATTTGAAATAGAGTGTGATGCATCTAGAATAGAAATAGGTGTTGTTTTGATGTGAGATCGAAGACTTATTGTGTATTTCAGTGAGAAGTTAAGTGGAGCGACCTTGAACTATCCCACTTACGACAAAGAACTCTATGCATTGATAAGAGCACTTGAAACATGAGAGTATTACTTGTGGCCAAAATAGTTTGTAATCCATTCGGATCATGAGTCCTTGAAACATCTGAAAGGACAAGGTAAGTTGAATAAGAGATATGTAAAATAGGTTGAATTCATTGAAACTTTTCCTTACATAATCAAGTATAAGCAAGGCAAAGAGAACATCGTAGCCGATGCACTTTCACATAGGTATGTTCTTTTACACACCATGAATACTAGATTGCTAGGCTTTGAATATGTGAAGGAATTGTATGGTAACGATTCTAACTTTACTAAGATTTATAATGCATGTGGAAATTCAGCTTTTGATAAGTTTTATTTGATGGATGGTTATTTGTTCAAAGAGAATAGATTGTGTGTTCTTGCTAGTTTTTTGCGTGAATTGCTTGTTCGTGAAGCACATAGGGGTGGTTTAATGGGTCACTTTGGGGTTGCAAAAACCTTGGATGTATTGCATGAACATTTTTATTGGCCAAAGATAAAAAGAGATGTGCAATAAATTTGTGAATAGTGCATCGCTTGTTAAAAGGCAAAATCTAGAGTATAACCACATGGTCTTTATACACCATTACCTGTGCCTACTGAACCTTGGGTAGCTATCTCTATAGACTTTGTTTTAGGTTTACCTAGGTCAAATAAAGGTAGAGACTCTGTTTTTTTGTGGTTGATAGGTTTTTTAAAATGACACATTTCATTGCATGCCATTAAACAGATGATGTATCTCATATCACAGACTTGTTCTTTAAGGAGATTGTATGTTTGCATGACATTCCTAAGAGTATAGTGTCAGATCGTGATGTTAAGTTCCTTAGCTACTTTTGGAAGACCTTATGGGCAAAGTTGGGAACCAAACTTTTATTTTTGACAACATGTCATCCTCAAACAAATGGACAAACTAAGGTAGTCAATAGAATATTATCTCAACTTTTACGTGTTGTAATTCAAAAGAATTTGAAAAGTTAGGAAGAATGTTTGCCTTTTGTTGAGTTTGCTTATAATATAACTGTTCATTTGACCAATGATTTTTCTCCTTTTGAAATTGTTTATGGTTTTAATCCACTAACTCCTATGGACTTAATTCCTTTACCTTGTGAAGAAAGGGTAAGTTTAGATGGAGAATAGAAGGAAAAGATGGTGAGACGACTCCATGAAGGAGTTCGAATGCAAATCGAGAAAAAGAATAGACTTTACGCTTCTAAAGCAAATAAGAGACGTAAACTTATTGTTTTCCAACCCAATGATTGGGTTTGGGTGCACATATGCAAGGATCGATTTCCTAACCAAAGAAAATAAAAATTACAGCCTCGTGGTGATGGTCCATTTCAAGTTTTGGAGAGAATAAATGAAAATGAATACAAAATTGATCTTCCAGGTGAGTATAGTGTTAGTGCTACCTTTAATGTTATTGATCTTACGTTGTTTGATATAAATATTAATTCGAGGTAGAATCCTTTCTAGAAGAGAGGGGATGATGCGGACCAGCTCAAAAACACTAGCAAAGACCTATTATATGTTCCAAATGGTCCAATGACACGGTCTAAGAAAATGCATTGAAAGAGGTAATGAATGTATTGGTTTTAAGGATTTCAACCAAGTCAGAATTGCAAGGACCATTGGAGTATCAAGAGGAGACCATAATATATCTTATTTATGTGGAGAAGGGGTCCAATACAACCTTATTTGGGCCATGAAGTGAGCACAACAAAGGAGCTAAAAGAATCCTACTACAACATGGGATTAATGGGCTTGATGAAAGACTATAAAAAAGAAAGCCTTATGGGCTTTATTTAATTTTATTAGCGACAACCCAAGGCTTGTTTGAACTTAATTAAGACTTTGTTTTCAGCTAGGATCTAAAGCTTGCTTGGATTAAGTCATAGGCTTTCCAAGCCTTATGGGCTTTATTTAATTATATTAGCGATAACCCAAGGCTTGTTTGGGCTTAATTAAGACTTTGTTTTCAGCTAGGATCTAAAGCTTGCTTAGATTAAGTCATAGGCTTTCCAACTTAGGGTTTTGGATCAATTTTGAATGGACCTCATTTAAGTCCACATAAGAGGTTCATTATGATTAGTTTTTAAAAGACTATTTAAACTCATGTCAACTAAATTTCGCCAGCCATTGATAAATTTTGATTATGAACTTTTCAATTTATGTGTGAAAGTGATTCTTGCATTCTTTAGTTCTTGAATGAATTGAATCTGACTTATCAAAGATTAACTGGCTTCGTGGCGTTATTATATTCCTTCCAATAGTGCTGGTGTCTTATGGTAGGTTTCCATTGTATCACACTCCTATCAGACCTATTTCGGCTTTTCGAAATCAGATCTCATTCTTCATTGTGGGTTGCGTGACTACGTGATCACGAGGTTCACATCAGAAACTCTATATATTGAGTTGAATCTAAGGCAAAAGAGGGGAAGAAAAGAAAAAACAATCCAAAAAACCCTATAAAAAAACCCTAATTTTTTCTTTCTATGAGGTTGTAGCCGCTAGCCCCCTCATTTAGGTAGTTGTAGCCCCCCTTTTTATGGATTCTTTCTTTTCCTTCTCTTGGTCAGTCACCCTTAGCAGACCTACTTGCTCCCCCACATAGGGCATACTGTCTGAACTCCTTTCCTCTTTTTCAATCAACTCTCTTCTCCAGCCATTGGTGGGCAGCTCCTCTGCACTAACAACCTATATTCTCTTTACCTTATGGCAGCACCATTTGCCTCCAGCCACCATTTGCTTTCCTTCTCCTTGTCGACCACACAGATTGGCCACCAAAGCAGCTCGCCTACCAGATCTGATCCCAAGTAGCCACACCTGCCTCTTGCAAACCGTTAATCAGCACCACTAGATCTCCAACTCTCCCTGTCAGTTTGGCTTGAAAGCAGCCAAGCTCATCCACACTAGTTGCACAAGTAGCCATTGCCCACAACTATTTCCACCATACACTGCAACACCCCACAACAAACCTATCACCAGTGAGATTTGAAGAAAAGGAAGCATTAATAATGTGAGCGTGTTATGTTTGTTGTGTTGTATTGGTTTTGTTTTGCAGGTCACCTTGAAGACCACCACTAGCGAGAGAAGGAAGGGAAGAGGCATGCCCACTCCCCCCTGTCCTATTGATCCATTAGTGACAGCGTGTGGTTCCACGTGCTGCTAGTGTTTCTACGCAACCTCCACTGTCAACAGTGTTTCCTTTTATAATTTTGATGATATGTATTTGTTTAAATTGTTGTCATGTTAATTTATTTTCCATAAATGGTATGTAATGTGTAAGATGTAACAAAAAAATAATGAAAAAAATATAAAAATTGCATTTCAAAAAGAAAAAGAAAAATAAAAAAATTTATTGTTTTCGTGCATACGACTAAATTTCAAGTTATTTCCAAGCATATTTTTCATAAAAATATACATTACATCTTTTTACATATTTTGAACGAAAATTGGATATCATTACTAGTTTATGATTATCTGTTGGAATTTGACCAAAATATAAAAAAATAGCAATTATTTTATTTTAGCTATTATGATGTAAAATTACATTGTAAATGACACTCACACATAGTTAGAAATAGGGTTTTCAAAATACAATGTAAAATTCTTTTGGTTAATCTTTCAACTTGCAATGAGGTAGAAATTCTCTTACGAAGAGAGATCTACGTTGAACCTTAGAAAAGACCAACGAATAAAAATTGACTTAGAAAAACTATTAAACAACAATGCAACTTGCATTAGATAGGTGCATTGGGGGTGATGTGTCTTCCCCTTGCACAACAAGTTTCTTTACCTAGACTCTCATAGAACAATAGGTTTCGTAGTGACCTTAATACTAGGTGACGACTCCTGATAATTATAGTCATAACTTTACAACTATAAAACAAATCTCTCCCTTTTCACACCGTGTCGTTCTCCCCTCTTCGGGGATGACGGAGCACAGAGTGTGAAAAAAACATCATCACGACAAAACTTTAAAATTTATGCAATTAAATTCCTGATTTGACCAAATCAACTTTCAAAAATTACAAATTAAACCCCAAACTTTAATTTTTATTAATTAAACCCTAAATTGGTAACTTCAAAAAAACATTGACCTCATATATCCAATTTTGAAGATTCATCCTTACAATTATTATTTTCTTCCAAATAGGGCCTTCAACAAACGAAAATGCATTGTCAGATTTTTCAAATGTATATTTTAATCTTTCTTTAATGGTTTTTGATAATTTTCTAAGTGTTCTGGTATACCGATATATGTTTTTTATTTCATCATTTTTAATACACACACACACACGAGTTGTTGTTATCTATTTTTGGGACCTCTCTCTCTCACACACATAAGCATGTACACACATGAATATGTATGTGTGTGTGTGTGTACATATATACATAACAAGTGAACAACCTTGCCTTCATGCATACATGTAAACTAATAAAAAAAACCCAATTCTTTTGTACTTAGACATTTCTAAGACTTATTTTTCATATAAAACTGTAAGAATAGATTATTCCTTTTAATATCTAGGGTAATGGTCCAAGTTTAGTCCATTTATCCTAGATACTAATAGTGATTAATAAAATATTTTTGGCATGATTTGTGAGAAAACAAGGATGCGTTTTTCAAGGGTTGGAATGTGACCCTGTAAGCTTTTTAATGTGACTTGAAACCTTGATGTGTTTCATAAACTAGTTATAAAACCCAATGTAAATATATGAATGAATATTGTTTGGAGCTAAAAGACCATTTTAATATAAATTGTTGAATAGATCAAAGTTCACACAGAGAAAATATATTGAAAAGCTATGGATAATGATTGAATGGCTAAGAATGTGAAAAGAAACAAAAAAAAAAGTTTAAAGGATTTAGGAAAATACATTAAAAAACATACATTAATCCAATAAACATTACTCAATTCTAAAACATCATTACAAAAATATCAAAATCAATAATAAAACAAGATGGAAGATTAAATGATTTGATCCACATTACTCAACACAGAAATATCAATCCAATAAAAATTATTCAATCCAAAACATCTCACCACAAAACTTTTCAAAATAATCAATAAAGCAACATATTTATTTAAGAGTTGTTAAGGGTTAAAAGTAAACCTCTCAGGATTAAGTAAAAAAGACTAAAAAAGATTAGGATAGTAGAGAAATACTACTAGACTAAGAGATATGATTGTTACAAAGTACTATAATTGTTTTTACCTTGACTACTAGATTTATTTTAAGCATCAAATCAATATATTTTAGTGAGAGTTTTATATCTTTTTTTTATGATTTTCAATGCATTTATCCTTGTTTTGATTATACCTCTACAACTTCAAGTAGAGGTTATAAACTATATTAAGGTACACAATTGAATTAGGAGTATTGGGCCTATATTTTAGTATTTTAGCAAGATAAATTACTTCTTAGAATAATGTATTCAACTCTAATTATGACCCAAAAACCAAATAATGGTTTGTGAAGTGGCTATATGTTTTTGTTGGTCAAATAGAAAGTGGAGGAGATGAGGTTATGGTTATTATTATTATTATTATTATTATTATTTATGGTAGCTTTTCTTTCTCTATAATTCACTCATCCATTTAAAGCCTATGTATTTTATTATTTTATTTATTTTATTTTTTTATTTACACTTCATCTCTTTGTTGGTCAAATAGAAAGTGGAGGAGATGAGGTTATGGTTATTATTATTATTATTATTATTTTTTATGGTAGCTTTTCTTTCTCTATAATTCACTCATCCATTTAAAGCCTATGTATTTTATTATTTTATTTTTTTTTATTTTTTTTATTTACACTTCATCTCACTCGACTTTTATTATTTTCTTCTTTATTTACTAATTCTCCAAGCAACTTTATTTTATCTGAGCCCTGATTTACATTAGCAGTATACGTTTCTCCAAGCGCGCACACACAGATGTAAAGGAGCGTGAGGAAAGGGGATCGCATGTTGCCTGTCTGCTCAGCTGACTGGTCAAATTACTTGTTTCCTAATCATCGCTTTTTACATTTGCAAATCCCGCGTTCTCCCTCTCTCATCTGCCTTGCTGTTTTTGTCGGTGATTACTAATATCTCTCTTTTATTTTCTTTGTATAATCAGAACATGGGAATCAGTTAGTTAGGACATCGGTTTCCATTGTTGAAGACTCTTTAACATTGTATCGCTTCGATCTGCGCTTGTCGAAAATAATTTGTCAGGCAGAGAAACAGAAGGGGAAGAAGAGGAGGAGGGCCAGAATGTCTTCGATTCGAGTGGATCCCACCAAGCAATTGGCGACGACTAGTCTTGTGGTGGGTTATGCACTTTGTTCAAGTTTGCTTGCTGTAATTAACAAGTTTGCAATTACGAAATTCAACTACCCTGGCCTTTTAACTGCATTGCAATACTTAACCTCTGCGTTGGGTGTCTGGGTTTTAGGCAAATTGGGGTTCTTGTATCATGATTCCTTCTCTTATGAAACTGCCAAGAAGTTCTTACCTGCTGCGATTGTTTTTTATTTAGCTATCTTCACCAATACCAATCTTTTGCGCCATGCCAATGTCGACACTTTCATTGTGTTCAGATCCTTAACACCCCTTTTGGTGGCTATAGCGGACACTCTGTTTAGAAAACAACCCATCCCATCCAAGCTCACCTTTGTTTCCTTGTTTGTTATATTGGGCGGTGCTGTTGGCTACGTGGCCACTGATTCTGCTTTTACTTTGACTGCGTACTCTTGGGCACTTGCGTATTTAGTCACTATTACTTCTGAGATGGTTTATATCAAACACATTGTCTCCAATATTGGACTCAACACCTGGGGTCTTGTGTTCTACAATAATTTGTTGTCATTGATGATGGCGCCGCTCTTCTGGATTCTTACTGGGGAGTATAGTGAGGTGTTTGCTTCCTGGGGATCAAAAGTTGGGAATTGGTTTGAATTCGATGCTTTTTTTGCCGTGTCGTTGTCGTGCGTTTTTGGTTTTCTTATTAGTTTCTTCGGATTTGCTGCACGGAAGGCAATATCGGCCACCGCATTTACTGTCACTGGGGTTGTCAATAAGTTTCTTACTGTTGTCATCAATGTGTTTATTTGGGACAAACATGCTAGCCCGGTTGGTTTGTTTTGTCTTATATTCACGCTTGCTGGAGGTGTTCTTTATCAGCAGTCAGTTACTGCAGCTGGCTCTGCTCCATTGCAGCGTGAGACTGTTTCTGAACAGACAGGTGGTGAAAATGATGGTGATGAAGAGAGTCAACTGATCAAAAAGACCGATGGTGATGGAGAGAATTAGAGAGGGATTAAAACTGGTAAACTTGCTTCTGTGTGTTTGCTCTTATTTTCATATGTTTTTAGTCTATTCAGCAATGATGATGATTTGAATAAAATTATTGGGATGTATGGAGGTTTTGCTTTTATTAGTAGCAATTCTGTTAGCTGTATGAGATATGCTAAAGATATTGCCCTTTTATAAGTGATCTCTTGTCTCTGTCTTATCTACGTTGCAGTTGATTGCTTACTTTATTGATCATTTTTTGGTGTTTCGGCATTATTCATTTCATGAAGAGGTGTTTTTTAATCCCAAGGTTGAGCTTTAAGTCCTTGAGTATAAATTTACTGCTCCTCAGCTCCCTTTAGAGCTGGGTTATGGCTCAAGAATGATAACATTAGAAATTTATTTATTTGCACTTTTAGGGTGACATCAATCTTTTCTTTGGATCACATTTAGACTTAGGACCTTTCACATGCCTCATATAATCAGGTTAAACTAAGATTAGTTAGTTACTTTGTATTTTTCGATTTATCTAGTGCCTTTTATTGAACAAATCACCAGATATATGTGAAATGTAGCCAAATTGGGTGTGAAGCAATTTAGGAGTCAACTGCTGGTCTGGACTCTTATGAGCTGCTAATATTTGACTTATCATAATTGATAATGAACTTCCTCTTCCCGTTTTCTGACTCCAGAAAAAAAGAGTTTCTCTGTCACATTACCTTTTGTTTGAGCATCTGTTAGCGGGATCAACAAAATATCTGGTAGTTCCGACAATAAGAAATACGACAGCCTGGCCATTGGCTCTTTTTTCCATGTTCAACTCTCTTCATTTTGTGTATTTCCGATGATTTTTTGTAATTATTGAATTTGATTGAATTGTATTGTCGTTAGCATGCATTACAAAGAGTGCCAGATGACATGGGGGCATTGTGGTCTGTTTCATGACAGGGTTTTAGGTGTGATACAAACCTGTACAGGCTGAACTTTATTTTGTGTTTCTTTTATCCTTGGTTAGGCATACAAAAGCTTTTGTAGTTTGATTTCTCATCTCTGATAAATTCAAAACTCCTGGCCTGTCATTCTTTGTTGCTTACCATGGGTAAACATTTGCTCGACACAAAATTGAACGAGCTTGGTTTCTTGATCAAAATTTGTCAAGTGTATATCAGTGGTTAAACTTAGATAGTATTCAATTGTCCATTTGGTTTACCAGGAAAAGGTGTGCTTTAGATTGCACCCTTGGCTCTTATGTTTGAAAAGGACTAGTTCCTAACATTTCTTATCTTGTCTGTTGTGAATAATTTCTATCCAGAACTGTGCCCAGTCTTTGTAGGGAATAGTGCGTGAAGATTAGTGCTTCCATCGACTCTAAAACAAGTTCTAGCCTTATGCTGCAGCGCAAATGCTTCTTTTGTAACCATGCATGTGCAATCTTATTTGGAGCTTAAGACAAGTTCTATAATTGGGTTTTCTGCATTTTTGCTCCAAAGCATCATCGTGTTTTTGAGGCATGAACCGCACTTTGAAATCTTCAAGTAGATTGGATCTAGTACTGAAAGAGCTATTCATTTGCGTGGATATAGTTCTCATTAGTGAAAATTTTTAGAACTCTATAGAATGCTTCTGCTTACGTTGACATCACCAGAAATCCCTGCACGAACAGGCTCCGTCCTTAAAATGGTGAAACCGGTTCCTGTCCCTCACTATTATTTCCCTATTGTATAGTTTGGAGACAAGTTTAGTTGCACTGTGGCAGTCACTGCATATGCGTAGGTTTTTCACAACTCGAATTGGAGTCCCGACGCTTGTACTTAAGAGGCCATAGGCAATTGCCAACTTCTCACTATGGAGGCTAAGCTCAGTCTCCTTTTCCTCTTCAGCAATGTCAAATAACACCTCTGATTTGTCAGGAGCATAACCAGCTTTCTTTAGTTTGCTAATCATGTCCGCCAACATTTCGTTAATCTCTGAGGATTGCTGGTGTGACGAATCCCCCTTCACAAATTCATGGACTACCCCATGAACCTCGATTTGGCTGCAACCTGGAGGTTTTTTCATACCTCTTTCTGCCATCAATTCCCTGGTTCTCTTTGCTTCGTCCCATTTCTTCGAAGATTTATAAATATTTGACAGAAGTACATACGTCCCTGAATGATATGGGTCTATATCCAAGAGTTGTTTAGCTGCTCTTTCAGCAGCCTCAAGATTTCCGTGGATTCTGCAGGCACCAAGAAGACCCCCCAAAACAAAATGATCAGGTGCCATTGGCATGCTCTGTATCAACTGCTCCGCTTCAGCTATACGACCAGCTCGGCCTAACATATCAACTAAGCCACCGTAGTGCTCGACGGTAGGCTGAATATCATAGGTATCAGACATAGATTTAAAATGTGCAATGCCTTCATCAACAAATCCAGCATGGCTACACGCAGCCAAAACCCCGACAAATGTGATTGCATCCGGCTTGACTCCCTCGATTTGCATCTCATAAAAATACTGTAAAGCGTTCTCCGCTTGCCCACACATTGCAAGACCTAGAATCAAAGCAGTCCAAGCCATTACATCTTTCTCAGGCATCCCATGAAACACTTGTATCGCAGTTTCTATGCTTCCACACTTGGCATACATGTCCACAAGAGCTGTTCCTAAAGCAACATCCACTTCAATTCTCTGCATCATGATGCAGGCATGGCACCATTTGCCCAGCTCAAGAGCACCCAGATGAGTGCACGCGAGCAACAGGCTCGCCATGGTCACCTTGTCTCCTTTAATGCCCCTGGTTTGCATCTCACGAAACAGCAGCAAAGCCTCCTCATAATTGCTATCCTCAACGTGCCCATTTATCATGATATTCCAAGAAAACAAGTTTTTTTCCAGCGCCTTGTCAAATAAATCCCTTGCTAGTTCCACACATCCACACTTGCAGTACACGTCCATTAGGGCCGTGCTTAGAACCACGTGGCACCCAAAACCATGCTCATCGATGTACTCATGAATCCTTTTCACCATTGCCACATCTCTCGTTCTTGCGCATGCAGCTAAGACATTAACCAAGGTAACCTCATTAGGCTTCACGTTTTCACTCTTTATTAGCCTATCGAAAAGCCTCACAGCTTCATTGGGCTGGTCCCACTGTGCATGGACCCCGATCATGGTTGCCCAGGAAACTACAGTCTTCTCCTCCATTTTATCAAACACCTTTCTAGCTGACTCCAAACAACCGCAATTCGAATACATATTCATCAAGGTGTTTTGGGCATATGCATCTGAAGCGAAACCAAACTTCGTAGAGTGACAATGTATCTGTTTTCCCTCGGATGAATTTCTGCAAGATTTGAACAACGAGGGAAAGGTGTATCTATCCGGTATCAAGCCCTGAACCATCATTTCTTGATAGAAAAGAAGTGCTTCTTGATGCAAGTTCTTATTGGTGCAGCCTCGAATTATAGAGTTGCAAGTATAGGAAGTGGGATTTGAGATCTGAGAGAAGACAAGACGAGCATACTGGAGATTTCCGGAGTCTTGGAGAGAGCAGAAGGCCACAATTTTGCTGGCTGTGAAGGGGTCGAAGAATAGGCCTGTCCTGAGCATTTGAGCATGGATTTGCTTGAGCTGGGACATGTTGGAGCATTTTTCTATGGAAACAATGCATAAGTGTGGTTGATTTGGGTCATTAATGCTGCTTGTGATCATAGCAAAAGGGGAGGCCGGGTTTCTTGGGAGAAGGGGGTTTTCTGAAGATAAGGGAGGTTTAATATGGTGGTGGAGAGTGAGAGGAGCAGCCATTACTCCTTGTTTGTTCGTTATTTTCGAATTACAAGTATCTAAAGCTCTCTTTTTTGGTCAAGTTTTGAGAGTTATTTGCCATCAAAACAGCAGGTGTGTTGCTCCATAGCCCGTCCATGCTCCCAATTCTCATATAAATCCAAATGTATTTGGGCCACTCGTCCACTACTCATGCATTTATCAGGAGGTGGGAAAAAAACAACAGCAGTTCTATGACTTAGAAAATGAGATTTTTTTCCCCGGCATGCTTAAAATATTAAGGGCTAGTGTCGCATGGCTCTTGCAACGGAGAGCAAGGAAAGAAGTGAGGGCATAAACAATTCAAATAGACGATCATTGGGTGCTATGCTGCAATTAATGATGTTCAATAACCAATTTTTAGCATCTCTCTCTCTCTTTTCTTCTTTCTTCCTCTTACTTTTTCTCACTGGTTGTAAGTAATCTGTCATTGATGGCATTACTATCAAGTATCAACTTGTATACTTGAAGAAATCCAAGTGGAGACCATTCCCATCAAGCTTGTTACGTGGTGGTTTCAGAAGCTATTTTTTTTATTTGAACTCGAGAATTGATACTTGAAACTGGACCTTAAGAAATTAAAGGGCTTGAAGACTCTCATGAGCAAGGAGCAAGGTGCAAGCATAAAATATGAAGAAGTGATAAGATAACGTGAAATTGGAAAACACAAGGTCTAATCATGAAACCAAGTTTGAAGAATTAAAGGATATTATTAACGGCGTATCCTACCAGCAAGCATCGATTTTGCAAACCATACAACGAACAACAAGGGAATCCAGTGTTAACAAGGATAAACCAGTTTTTCATGGACAGGACTGTCGACAAGACGTGTAAAAAATATGAAGATGGCTATAATTACTATAACATACATAAACCTAGATGTGATTTTCCTAATTTTGATGGTGAGATGTGCATAAGTGCTTTTATAAATGTAATTAGCATTTTGGAGTAAAAGTTAAGAATTTCGAGAAACTTAAGCTAGTTTCTTATTATATTAATGGCATAATTTTTTTTATGCTAGAAAATTCTACTATCTGGAAAGCATATTTTATGGGCTCAAATAAGTGAATAAAACTCTAACTATCTCGAGCTCTTACAAGGAGTGCACACCCTAACTCGAACTTGAGACTTGTTGTGCAGATTGCAAGTCCTTTGTCATCACGCCACATCCTGTCCCTTGGGGACGTATATCTCTTTACTAACACCAAATTTTCATAAGTTTTTGGAATTATAATATATCTTAAGGGGAATATATTGATACTTTATATGCAAGGTTTAAGGGCAAGATGAACCATTAAAAGAACTTATAGACCTTTGCTAGATGGGAAACTTAAATGCATATATAAAAGACTTTTACATACTATAGAACATGGCTGAGATTTCTAAAAACTAGGCCTTGGTGTTTTTTATAGAGGGGTAGGAGATAGAAATTAAAAATCTTATTAAGATGTTCAAGCTAAAAGCCTTGAAACAAGCCTATAACATCGCTCGGTTACAAGGAAACACACTCTTATAGATATAACCATTATAGCCTACCCAAATATCCATCCTAAGGAATAACCCAAACAAAACTCATCTCCTGACAAATTCATTATAGAAGTCAACCTTGAATAATCAACAACAACCCAAAACTACCATAGAATTGCTTATTACCCACTCCAATCCAAAACTATAATAGTAAGATACATGTTAAATCTATCAGGCCTTTAAAGAATAAGGAACTAAAGGAAAAAATGTGAAGAGTTTGTGTTTTTGGTGTGATTAGAATGTTCCTGTGAAAAATTATAAAAGTAAAAGGCTTAACTCCCTTTACACTATAGATTATTAAGAAAGGATCATAAAAAGTGAGATTAGATAAAATATTTTTATACCTAAAAAAGTTACTCCTCAAATTTCCATTAATGCTTTGGAGAGTATCATAGCTTTTCATATATTAAGGGTAACTAACAAGGTTAATACACAATCAATCTTCATCGTGATATACTCTATAAATGCACATAACTTTCTTAATTTTGAAGGTTCTAGCAAGTTCCAATGTAATCTTACTATTATAAACCATTGATAATGAAAGGTGCATATACAAAGGATGATTTTTGAAGTTGATATTTTTATTAAAAACCTATATAATTGTGATGTAGTTTTAGGAATTCAATTGTTGCCTATGTTAAGTGTCAGTGTATCAAATGATAAGAAATTATTACTGTCATTGAAATGGCGAGGTTAAAAGGTGTTGTTTAAAAGGAACAACCATGCTCAAACTGTTGGGTTTGAGCAATTCAATAACTCACTAGAATGTTCTTCACAACTAGCACAAGTTAGCTTATATAGTTTAAGAATCATCAAAGAGGTTGATTTCATAGTGTTTCATATCTACTACCTTAGCTTTTACTATGAAAGGTAATATTGTTTTAGACTATTTATTAAAATATTACTATAAGATGTCTAATGAGATCAATTACATCCCTTTAAACCATAGGCCTTGTCTTTTGTAACCATGCATGTGCAATCTTATTCGGAGCTTGAGAAAAGACAAGTTCTATAACTTATAAACGGAGATTTGTTTTTCGGCATGCTTAAAATTAAGGGTGAGTGTCGCATGGATCTTGCAATGGAGAGCAAGGAAAGAAGTTATGGCATAAATGATTCAAATAGATGATCATTGGGTGCTATGCTGCAATTAATGATGTTCAATAACTAAAAAATTTAGCATCTCTCTCTGTCATTTCTTTGTTTTCTTCTTTCTTCTTGTTACTTTTTCTCATTGGTTGTAAATAATTTTTTTCTCTCATTGGTTGTAAATAATTTTTCATTTCTGGCATTACTATCAACTTGTATTCTTGAAGAAATCCAAGTGGAGACCATTCCCATCAAGCTTGTTCTAAATGGTATAATGCTATTTTCTTTTTATTTGAACTCAAGAATTGATACATGAAATTGGACCCCAAGAAATTAAAAGGCTTGAAGACTCTTTTGAGTTCATGAGCAAGGATCAAGCATAAAAATACAAAAAAGTAATAAAACTATTAGATTGATATAGTGTGAAATAGGAAAACACAAGGTCTAATAATGAAACCAAGTATGAATAATGAAAAGATATTATTATCAGTCTATCATACCAGCAAGCATTCATTTTGCAAACCCTGCAACAAACAAGTGAATCTAATGTTACCAAAACTATCATACCAGCAAGCATTCATTTTGTAAACCCTGCAACAAACAAGTGAATCTAATGTTACCAAAAATAAATCAACATATCATGTACAAGACTCTATCAACAAGGCATGTACAGATTATGAAGGTGGTCATAATTACTATAACGTATATAAATCTAGACATGATTTTCCTAATTTTGATGGTGAAGACGTGCATAAGTACCTTTATAAATTTAATTATCATTTTGGGGTAGAAGAAGTTTAAGAACTTTGAGAAAATTAAACTAGCTTCTTATTATCGTAATGGCATGACTCTTTACTAACACCAAAATTTTATAAGTTTATGGAATTACAAGGTATCTTAAGAGGAATATATTGATTTTTTATGTGCAAGGTTTGGGGTTAAGAGGATCCATTAAAGGAACTATTTATAGACCTTAAATAGGTGAGAAATCTAGAGGCATATATAAAAGACTTTTACATACTATAGAACAAGATTGAGATTTCTTAAAAAACAAGCATTGATATTTTTTTTTATTGAGGGGTTGAAGATTGGAATTAAAAACCCAATTAAGATGTTCAATCTTAAGACCTTGAAACAAGCCTATAACCTTGCTCAGTTATAAGAAAACACACTCTTATAGATATAACCATTATTACCTGTCTAAATATTTATCCCAAGAAATAACCTAAATAAAACTCATCATAGAAGTTCACCTTGAATAATCACTAATAACTCAAAACTACCCTAAAATTACCTATTACCCACTCCAATCCAAAACTATAATAGTAAGATACATGTTAGACCTACTAGGCCTTTGAAGAATAAGGAACTAAAGGAAAAAAGTGAAGAGTTTGTGTTTTTGGTGTGATAAAAAGTTTGTTCATGAGGAGAAAATTATAAAAGTAAGAGGCGTAACTCTCTTTACTTTATAGATGATAAAGAAATGGTTATAAAAATAAGATTAGAGTTATAGATGATAAAGAAATGGTTATAAAAATAAGATTAGAGAATACATTTTTTTAACCCAAAAAAGTTACTCCTTAAATTTCCATTAATGTTTTAAAGAGTATTATAGGTTTTCATATATTAAGGGTAACTAACAAGGTTGATAAACAGTCATTCTTTATCATGATAGACTCTAGAAGTATACATAACATTTTTAATTTTGAAATTGCTAGAAAGTTACAATGTAACCTTATTGTTATTAAGCCACTAATAGTGGAAGTTACAAGTAGAGGAACAATGTGTCATATAACTATGTGCAAGGTTTTTAAGTTAAAAAAACAAAGAATACATTTTGAAGTTGGTATACTTTTAAGAAAGGTAATTTATGCTCTTAATAAACTTATTTTGAAAAACAAATTCCTTATTCTCTCAATGGTTGAGTTATTGTAGGAATTGATTAGTACAACAATATTTAAAAAAAAAATGGACTTGAGATATGGATATCACCATGTTAGAATAGCTTTATAAGATGTATTTAAAATTTCTTTTAAAACTCACAATAGCCATTATTAGTTTTTTAGTTATGTTATTGGGCTAACCAATGCTCAGGCCATATTTTAGAGCTAGATAAATGATTTTTAAAAAAACATTTTAAAACTTTTATCTTAGTGTTTTTTTTTGTGGATATTCTAATGCATAACCATTCTATATCAAAACACTTAAGAGCATTTAAAGATGGTGTTTGAATTACTAAATATTCACAACTTGATAACAAAAAAGAAGAAGTGCATTTTTAGTAGTATTTACTATTTAGGCTATCTCATTTCCAGGGAAAGAATGCTCGTTAATTCATAAAAGATTAAGGTTGCAGTTGATTGGCCTTTACCTACAACTATTAAACAATTAAAAGGAGTTTTAGAGCTCACTAGTTATCACAAAAGATTTATTAAGAGTTATGAAACCATTATAAACCTCAATCATAAAACCTTTAGCTCAATTATTAAAGAGTAATTGGTTTGAGTGGAATGAAATGCTACAATAGCTAAATAAAAATATACCTTAAAATTACAACCATTCAAACATAAAATAAAAACATAATCACTTTGATTCTTAATGTCTATAATCATTTATCACGCATGATAGCATATTAATATGCATAATAAATTATATTATATTCTTTAATTATAATTATTGACTTTATGTGTTGCTATAAAATAATATTTCTAACACTTAAAAATATTCAATAAAATCAAATTTGATAGTTTCCCATACAAAATAAATTTTATTTAACATAAATTTCATGAAAATCATTTTTAAAAAATTTAATAAGAAATTAATCACATTAAATAGATATCCTAAAATATTTTAGGATTAATTAAATAAAATTTTCCAGCTTAAAAACTCTAATTTTTTAGAGAAACTATTTTTTTCAAATATTAGTTAATTATACCATTTAACTAAATAAATCCCTAATCGTATTTGGATACCACAAAGCTCGAAAATTGTGTTAAAAAATTTAATTCATTTCTAATCCTCTTAGAATTTAGGAAAAGTAATTCTTTAATTAAATAATTTAAGGTATAAAATTCATTTTTATTTAATTAAAAAATCTAACTAAATACCAATCATATTAAGAAATCAATTTAATCTAGATTTTAATTTAAAAAAAAAATCAAAATTGTATTTATAGGGTTTGAAAATGGCATAAAAGGAAGGTAAAATGGTATTTCACATAAAACATTATATGGTCATAAAACAAAAGGAGAGAGTTGAAGGGGTAAAATACCATAAAATCCTAAAACCATCCTTTTCTCACCTTCTTCTTCTTTCATGTGCCAACAATATCATCTTAAATTATTCAATTTTTCATTCCCATTACTTGAACTCTACCTCTCCTAAAACCATCCATCAAATTTCAACAATCAATTCAACACTTGAAAGATAGAAATATATATAAAAAATTATATAGTTGTATATATGATATAGCGAAGTACAAAGGATGACCTTTTATAATCTATCTCATTTCTCACCAATCCTTTTCATAATGTTAATATTTTGATCTATAATTATTTGGGCACCTTGAAAGATGAAAAATTTAATTGAGAGCGTTTTAGAGAAAGAGATACGTAGATGAGAGAATTGATTATGAAAAACAAAAAGAGAGAAAAATAAATTTTTGAACTTTTTTTTTCTAGAGGTTGTATAAAGGTGTGAGATAAAGATCAGGTGTCAAAAAAATATAAATAGAGATGCTTTTAGAAAGGATTCACAAACCTAGAAATCCTTTAAAAATTACAATAATATGATTTAAAAGTATAATAGTGAGATGTCATTTCTACCGTAGAGAAATTAATAAAGTGAAAACTTTCTTTGATATTACTACAACTACTACTACTACTACTACTATAATAATAATAATCATAATAATTTTATAAAATACAATAATGATAAATAGATCAAGTGTAAAGAAACAAATCAAGATTTTTTTTTTTTAAAAAAAATGAATGCATGAAGATAAGAAGACAAAAATTGATAATAAATAGGTCAAGTGTAAAGAAAATAAAGTTTATATAAAAAACATTTTTTGCAAAAACAAAATCCATGAAAAATTTAAAAAAAACAAAAAACAAAATAATAAATGAATGAATATACAAATAAAAAAGAATGGTAGTAAATAAGTCAAGTGCGAATAAATAAAATTTAAAAAATCACAGAAACAAAATTTCATAAAATTTCATATTTACCATTCATGCAATGAATGCTAAAGTTTATAATGATGACAAAATGACGAATGAATGAAGATAACATATGAAAGAAAAACAATGATAAATATGTCAAAGTGATATATAGACCAATGGAGTGTTTGATACTGTGTTTTTGAAAAAAAAATTATTTTTTATTTTAAATTAAATTTTTTTGATGTTTTTAAATCATTTTTATATGGTCAAAAATAATTTAAAAAAATAATAAAAAAGAAATATCATTTCAACGTATTTTTAAACGAAAAATATCTTAAAAAATAATTTTAATTAGACTCTCAAACAAATACTAATGGTAAAAGGAATTCTTATATATATAGAAAAAAGAACAATATTTGAAAGAAAAAAAAAAGTTGCCCATTCTAGACATTGCTACAAGGACCATTATAGTGAAAGAATTAATAAAAAAATAAATACAGATTTCCTATTTTTACAGTTTATTGTACGATAAAAGTGAGGTTTTTTATTAATAATCACAAACCTTTATTTTATTAATTTTCAAGGCTTTCCCATAAGTTCATTCCCCGCTAAATGGCTTAAAAACTTAAAAAGATCCAATCCAATACGCCAGCCTTCCCTCTCTCTTCAAATAGCCACCATGACCCATCATCATCGTCACTCTGTTTAAAGGTTGTTTGTTATCAGAAAATATTTATAAAAAAATTATTTTTTAATTTTTTTAAATTTTAAAAAAATTAATATTTTTAGATTATTTTGATATGCTGATGTCAAAAATAATTTTTTAAAAATAAAAAAATATCATTTTGATACATTTCTAAACGAAAAGCACTTTCAAAAATAACCATAATCATACTCTCAAATAAATATTTAATATACTACCTCATGTATATATGTTTCTGAAAAAAAAATATATTTTAAATTAAATTTTATAGTGTTTTTAGATTATTTTCATATATTAATGTGAAAAAACTGTTTTATATATATATATATATATATATATATATATATATATTTGAATATATTTTTTAATAAAAAAATATTCTCAAAAATAAAATACATAAAATAACACTCCAAAATAGACACACACGATCTGACCTTTCGCCCCTTTTTTAATTTTATATACGCACCTCTCCATATATATATAAATGCCATCCACCTCACTCACCACCGTCGATTCCTCCTCCTCCTCCCCGTATTTATGGCTATATCGACCCGCATGCGATGCTTTGTCATGCATACCTGCATTGCTTATCAAATTAATGGCTCCAATTTTATTAATTAATAGTAATATAAAAAGGAAAATCATCACTAGCTTCCAAGTAGCAAGCAGGTCGGCTCCCCAAAAGAGGCCCACTCATCCGTCTCCATGTAAGACACTATGATTATAAAATCAAGTAGACGCTGGTAATGGATAAAAAGCAGGGAGCACGCAAGTAGCCTCTCTAGCTCATGATGGAGACCAATCACGAGAAATTATCAGCAAACACCGTTGGGTTTTGTCTCCTTCCTTCCGAAATCATACAGAACATACTCCTCCACCTGGCTTTGCCCGAAATCATCTGTCTAAAGTCAGTCAGCAGATTCATCGCCGATGTGATCTCCGATAAGAATTTTGAACGGGCGTATAACTCTCAGTCAAGGTCCTCCACCTGGCTCTTCGTCTACAAGAAGAGATGGAACCGCGATGCCATACTTCACGGCTTCAACGACCATTCCACTCGCTGGTTCAACTTCCGAGTTGACAGTTTACTGAAACCCGTAATTTGTCCAGGTGATCATATTTATTTTCTGACGGCAAGTTCCAACGTTTTTCTTTTTGTTTCCAACACTCGCAGGGAACTTCTTGCCCTCGATCTGGGTACGAAAGCGGTGAAAACAATCCCTCCAAGCCCACTTGGTCCACGTGGCACGTCTTCCTGGCGAAGGTCCGGGATGAAATTGGTCGCTACCGGGTCCGGTCATTTTCAGTTTCTTTTTGTGGATTTGGTGCACAACTCCCCGGTTTTGTTCGTGTACTCCTCAAAAACTGACACCTGGCAGTCTGTTGAAGCGAGGGAAGGGCTTGCTGAGATGCCACGTGTCTTCCAGAAAGAGGGAAGCCACGTGCTTCTCGATGCCACCAATGGACCTTATGAAAGCACGGTGACAGCCGTTGGATTGGAGTGTGGTGCTTATAATAATCACGCACCGATTGTTCTACGGCCGAAATTCAACCGGAGACCAACCGATGGACTCGACCGGCTACAGGTGTGCGGAGATGGGAACATGCTGATCGTAAAATCCAACGGCGTTGACGACGCGGGTGTGAGGATGTTAAGTGACATAGAGTTATGGGGGGGCTTGCGCTTGAATGGAAGCTGGCATGATTGGGAGCTTGTTTCAAAGGTTCCTCGCAAGATCAAGGAGCAGATCAGGAAACCATATCGAGCGATGAGAGGGTGCTTGGAAAGACGAGATGGGATTATCAGGGCTGTTTTACTGTCTAACTACGATGGCTTGTGGGACATAATTTGGCTATCTTATGATACGGGGAGGAGTCTTTGGACTTGGCTCCCGCTGCCGGATTGCAAGATGAAGGGTCTGAATATGGCCGGCATTGCCTTCTCCTCCGGCCTTACCTTGTCCTGATGATATTCAAAATAGGTTTCTCAGGCATATATGCATATGTTCCATGAGTTGGGCTGCAACTTGAATGAATATCAAGTGAACCATCCTTCTCCATTCATGTGTTGCGATTTGTATTTTATCTCTTCAATAATAATGCATTGAATGCATGTAGATTGACAAATGATTTAATATTTCTTAACTTGCAGATGCATTAAGAAGAAAAACATGGTCGGTATTATAGAGGAGTGATTCTTTATTTTCTATGTAATTAATTAATGGTCAATTTATCAGTCGATTTAAATAAGAGGTTAGCCAATATTCCTTTATTTATTCTAAATAGATAACTTATGAAAGCCAATGTTCATACCAAAATAAATATGATCAAGAATAATAGCTATTCATTTTGTGTTTTTAATCAAACCAATAGAGATAATTGAGACTGATTATTCACTAATGAGATGAGAATTCAAGTTATTGATCCTTAATGTTTTTTATTTTCATTTATATGAAAAATATGATAGTGGAGACATTAAGACCAAATAGTCCAATAAAGATCTTGCAGTTTTGATAAATCTTACAAGATATATGATAATTAATATATAAAGTAATAATATAAAAATAATATATAACATTAAGAATAAACAGCCTATTGTAAGGTTCAAGTATTTTTGGTAAAATCCAGACTTAATAATTATATTCAATACCATGAGCATGCTTTGTTTTTCTTGATTAATTAAATATTTTCTATTTTAAGTTTAAGTAACTAAAAAGTGAAAATAAAATAAAATGACAGGCAACACAATTACATTTCTAAATATTTTTTGTAGTTTTATTCATTTAAACCATATATCAAACTCAAATGAATATTACAAGAAAAGAAAGAATATTAAACATTTGATAGCAGAAAATTTCAAGTTATAGAATTTTTTATAGCTTAATTAAAACAAAAGATATTGCTAGTAAATATATAATGTGGTCTTGGTTGGTTAATTGTAACACTGCTTCTATTTATGTAAAACATGTTTATTTTTTTATATAAAATCTTTCTTTAATTTTAATATTGATTTATATTTGATTATCTTTCTTTAAATTAATGAATCTAGAGTAACGATAAAGTTCATGGTACATAAATGCTTGAAAAAAGAAATTATAAAGTTGTTATAATTATGAGATTTTTATTAAATCAAAGTATTGTTTCTAAATGTTTCTAGTCAATGTTTTATAAAAATTATATATTAATTAGAGTCATTGAGAGTGTTACATATCATGTTCTTTCCCTTATAAAAGAAAACAACTTGATACGAACAAAGTTCGGTTTGAGCGTTGTCTTAAAATGCCTACCGGCTAATTTTTCCATATCAAACATCTCTCAAACCATATATTGGATCAAACTAAAATTTTTCTAAGAGATACTAGACACTTGGAATCATATTTTAGTGAAATTTTAGGTCAATTGAATTTCATAAAAGTATTATATAAAGTCTTTGAAGTTGTTGCTATTGTCAATGTTTAAACAAATTCATCTAAAAAATGTTCTTTCATGTCTATATAAGTTAATTATGGAAACAAAATGGAGATTAAATGAGGCTTATTTAGGCTACAAAATTACTCATGGTCTTGGGATTTAAGGGTTCATAATATGGATTTTATTTATTAAAGAACGAGAGTCCAAACATTTCAAAGATTCTAAGTCCCACATGAATTTGCTATGACAACATCTAAGAGGATCTTTCTTTTGAGTTTATTTTTTTTATCAAAAAGAGTAAGAGGAGGCAATATAAGAAATAAAACTCTAGCAATAAAAATAAAGTTTATTATTGGAATTCCTACATTAAAAGTTTAAATCAAAACACCACTTAGAAAGAGCTTGAAGACCTCAGCTACATAAAGCCTATGTTTTTAGTATCTTATTTTAATTATTGATGTTGGAAAATTATTTTAATTTGGGTTTTAACTATTCTATTAGACATTGTTTAGAGGTTTATGTTATTAATGGACTTATGTTTATTGATCTCTAGTGTAGGCATATTGACTTGCACCTTAAAAAAGATACTATAAGGTTATTTAGAAGAGATTATATAATGTTTTTAAGCTGAATTTTTTTGTTAGTTTAGTAATAATAAACATAAGTTTCTTCATTTTGTTTGTTTATGGAAAACAACAATTCATTACACGGATAAGTATTATGTATCTGTCTTATCAAAAATTAATTCACTTTATGGTGTCATTCATATATTGTAAGAGCTTATTCCAATACCTTTGTTTTTAGATACAATGTTACCTTTGGAACAAAGTTCTATCAGACCTATTTTTCAATTTTATGGGTTGTATTTCAACTTTGTTAGGGTTATTTAACCACTTAATCAAGAGGTTCACATTACAAGTATTCTTATAAGATAAGGTATAAAGGATACTTGAAACTAACATGTAAATATTTGTAAAATGATATTTACATTAACTAATTTGAATGATAATTTCATATGAAGAGATCATCTATATCTATAGAAAGACTTACATGATAGGAGGAAGATTCTTCAAGCTAGGGATCATTGCAAGGGTGGTTTCAGGTCTAAAATGGGAAATGGCTTGAATATGTACCTTTGGTATGATTATTGGCTCCCTCATGACACTCGATTGATCGACCTTCTCTCCCAAAGGATCCTTTCCTCTTTGTCCCTGCTATGGACAACAAAGGTGGTAGATATTATTGGCAATGGAAGGTGGAATTTCCCTCAGGAGGCTCGTTTATCTCAGTCTCTATGGTCTAGGGTTAACTCCTAGCCCCAGGGCTCAATTCCTGATATGGTTATTTGGCATGGTAGTAGCTTTGGTTGGTTCACCATTGACTTGGCCTGGAACTTTCTTCGAACCAAATGGCCTGTTAATATTCTTCATAAGGTCTTATGGCACCCTCTTCATGGCTCTAAACACTCTTTTATGTTATGGCTTGTGGCTCAGGAAAGGCTGAGAACTTTTGAAAGATTGCAAAACGCTACCATAGTGATCAGATTTGCAAGCTGTGCAACAACCTCCTTGAATCTCATGATCATCTTTTCTTCAGGTGCAGGTTTTCCTCCCAAGTTTGGCATCTTATTTAGGAAAGAGCGCAAAAATAGTGGTACTCGCTCCCATGGAATAGCCTCTTAAAATGGATTTCCCGCAGGTACAAGGATGCTAGGACAATTAATGACTTAATAGGTCCCCTAATTTTTGCAACCTCTATCTACCATGTTTGGCAAGAGCGTAATAAGAGAACCTTCCAAAGCCATGCAAGGCAAGTGCCCAACATAGTGGATGACATATTTCAGCAGATCAATGATCTTCTAATGACTCATGGTGGGCCTTCCATCTCAGAGTAGATCCCGACCATCTGAAACCTTAGCCAATCTTCAGGTGTTTGATTTAGCCCTCAGGGCTAGGAGTTGCTCTTTGGGCTCTTGTTAGGACCCAAGCCAATTTCTTTTCTTCTTCTTCTTCCAGGTTGGCCCTCCCTTGTTTCTGGGCTGTTTTGTCTTTACGTTTTTTAAGTTCATGGGAAAGCATGTTTTCCCTTTTTGGTTGTTCTTAGCCGTTTCTGTAATTCCCGCTTTTCTTAATATATACCATTTTGTAAAAAAAAAAAAGACTTACATGATAGTTATATAAGTGATTCTTATATTTAAGATTACTAAGTTATCTTATATATGAGAGTTATACCTTGATCCAACTACATATTGTCCTAATCAATGGTGACAAATAAGTATATAATGAGTAAAACATAAACTATATAAAATAAGATATTTGAATAATTAAGAGAGAATTCATCATCATATGTGAATTAAAAAAAACTATTTCATCTATTCTCAAATAGTATTGATTGTGAAATTAATAGTCATTATGCAATGAGATTGGAAATATTTTTAAATCTTATATAAAGAATCAAGAATTATAGTGTAGAGAGCAAAAGTAATTTAACAAAGGAAGCATACTTAATGCTATAATGTTTAAATTGAGACATTATTGATTAAGATATTATAATTACATTGAGAAACTAGTCAATCAAAGGTTAAGTTAAACCATTTATAGTTTTTCTAATATGTAGAGAATCATGACATGTTGCTAAATATTGTATTTCATATTTAAAGATCAATCCATGATTGAATTGATAATAAATTAATTAATTCAATTTATTTAATTCTATTTTATTTAAGATATGATTTATATTGGAAAACCTAATAGGTGACACATATAAGACAATTGGTATAAAAGTAAAATGAAATGATTAACTAAGTTTAACTTGATTGTAAATAAGTTTTAGAAATTGTGGACAAAATGTAATTAATGAAAGATATTATAATTTTAGACATAGAAATAAATTCAAATGGGAAGTTGATTGAATAAGTTTATATAATCATCTTGAAATAATACATGTGATATTATTCAAAAAACAAATTGATATTTTTTTTTGTCATTTATTAGGTTTTTAGGTTTTTCTTTATAAATAGAATATTATACCTCTTATTTTTTGTACATTACAAATAATGAAGAATACTATGTTAGTTACAGAAACACATGAAACTCAAAAGAAAAAATCTAGCACTCAAAGGTATAATAATCCTTTTCTCCTTAAAATGATTTTGAAAATATTTAATTAGTGGTTTATATAGATTATCATTAGAGGTCAAATACTTTGATGACTTGTGGTTTGTGAAAACTTAACTTTGAAGTAATTATTCAAAGCTGAAAAAATATATTTTCATTTTAGATAATCTTTGTATAAACCCTAAACAAATTTAAATCTATTTAATAGGATTCGTAAATCTTTTGAAAAAAATTTAAATTTATCATTTTTAATACATATGTCTTTTAAAAACCAAATAGATAGATTCTATAACTATTAATATTAAGGATATTCTCTTGCAAAATTAGAAACTATAAATACATAGCTCAACACTGACCTCTCTTAGATCATGACCAATAAAAATGACTAGTGAATTTTGAAATAAAAAAATTGCTTTTGGTCCACATCAAAATATGAAGATGGATACAACATTAAAAAAACACATTTCTTACTTTAAACATTGCCTCATCCATGCAACATGCCTCCTCTTTTTTTAGATTGCATTGTCTATATGAATTCTTTGTTTATTTTTGTTTGGATTTTCCTTGTAGTTCATGAGATTAGGTCATTTTGGTTTTGAATTGCTTTTATATTTCTTAGCTTACAAACTTTATGATTTTTTTATATTTGAGTATATAAAGTTTATAAAATGTTTTTCTATTTAAGCATATATATAGTGTATAAACATTATAATCCTTTCTATTTGAGTGTATAAATCTTTATTTTTTTTCTTATCAATTTTTCTATTAGATTCTTTTAAGTACATGCACCTAATTGAAAAAATAAAAATAAAAAATGAAAAGTTCATTGCATATGTGGTTAACACATCATCATGTTGACATATCAATTTAATGGGCACATCATGATGTAGTGAGTAGAATCTAACTAAAATACTTGATTTAGAAAATTTGAAAGTTCATACACTCAAGTAGAAAAATAAAAATTAATATATTTTATCTAAAAATTAAATACTTCACACATGCAATATATATATATATATATATATATATATATATATATATATATATATATATTTTCTTTTAGCATTTGAGTTTTTCATTGAGCTTTTGTCTTAGTTTTTTTTCATCATGTAATGGAAACATATGATTTTTTTTATTCAAAAGATTCAAATTTAAAATTTAGGTTTGAAAGTTATAGGACATAAAGATTTCAAAAGCTAAAAAGAAATATTAGGTTTGAAAGTTATAAAAGCTAAAGATTTTAAAAGTTCAAAGAAAACTTGAGTTTTGCTACACTAATTATGCCTTGTCATTATATTTTAATTAGTGATTATAAAGCTGTTTTATTTATTATTATTAATATTACAACTTCATCATCAAATAAAAAAAAAAAATTCCTAGCTACTATCCTCACCCTTCTTTCCTTTATTTTCTCTTAAATTGCTTGGACAAAAAATATTGATCGAGACCTAAGGTATTGCAAAGTTTACAACACAAATTAGTAACTCATCCTTAATCACAATTCCAACACAATATTCATCCTTAGACGTGCTTAACTCAAGCAACCACCTTTTTTTTTTTTATCTTTTTAGACGATGCATCACCCTTGTCAATATATATCCATTCAAAATCAATAGTCTTTCATCACTTATAATCAAATATTCATAAAAAAGAAGAAGCAAAAAACCCCCAACCAAATCCGACATGCAAACCTATTTGTGAGTATAGTTGAAGTTGTTTTTGAAAGTGTTTTGTGTTAAGAAATGCATCAAAATAATATTTATTTATTTATTTTAAATTATTCTTGACATCAGCATATCAAAATGATCTAAAAACATTTTAAAAATATATAATTTAAAATAATAAATAAAAAAATATTTTTTTAAAATATTTTTAAAACACAATGATAAATGAGTGATTATCCTATAATTGAAGAGAGATAATACATTAAATTTAAAGAAGAAGTTGATGGTGGTTAATGAGAAGCCCATGTAATTGGAACACGAGGATAAGAACTTAGGTTTTGCCATGTTCATATGAAATTTGAGAACAAAGCCAATTAATTATTAAATTATGATGCAAATGAGCAACTATCTAGCAAAGACGATCATCATTTGATTTTCTTAAATATTATATATAAGAGTAATTTATTTATTTTGTTCAATTCAGAAATCTTAGTTGAATAATGATGTAAAATGATATTTTTTTAAAGAATATAGGCAAACAAAATAGGTAAATTATATATTTTTTTAATTAACCTTATATTTTAAAGAAAATAACATGTTTGTACATCAATTAGTACATGATGTTTTTTGATCATCTAGTAAGTAATTTTAAAGATAAGAAATTGAGACCAAGAAATTAGCTCCCTTTATAGTCTCAGGTTCGAATCTTGTGGTTTGTTAATATGATAATCACTAAAGAATTATATAATTATTAACTTTAAGATCCTTAAGATTAATCGAGGTATATGTAAACTGACTTAGATACTCATGTTAATAAAATAAAAATTAATCCATTAAATAATAATAATAATAATAAAAGAGAATACATTTTTGTTTCAAGACACAAAAAAAAAAAAAAAAAAAATCCTAAAGTAACAGTTTTTAAGGTTAGGAATAAATGGGCAGTGTACAATAGACGTCGAGGATTGTTTTTGTTCGGGGGCGTAAATGAGAATTGTAAGTATTAAATAGGTCATCACCTTCGTATTTTTTTTTCCCCTTGAAAAACCCCACTTTCCTTGAAAGGTAAAACAGAAAGGAAACAAGAATAGAAGGGGTATGCACAAAGAAATGAAAAAAGAAATTTGAGAAAGAGCGAGGAGGCAGAGAGTGATGATCATAAATAGAACACAGAGAGATAGAGGAAGTGGGTTAAGGTTAATTTTAATATATTTTTTTTTTATAAGATTTGTTGTTTTTTAGCTTTTAGGAGGGGGGGAGCGAACGGCTTCTGTTTCCTGCAGTCAGGTATGATTCCTTTTCTCGTACATGTTAGTTTTTGCTTTCTTGATGCACTTGGTAGTGTTCTTGTTTCTTCAATGATTTGGAAATAATCTGTCTCGATTTGATTCTTTTCCGTGGAAAATTTGGGTTCTTTGATTGCAAACAATCGTTTGCTTTAAAGGGAAGATGTATATGTGAGCCAGCCATTATATCAGGGTTAAGGAATTGTTTCAGCATAAACAATTATAAGGAAATAAGCTAAACCTGCAATGTGTTAATAATGAATATTCATGAAGGCAGTTCCACTAATCTCTATATCAAGCATTACATACATGTAATTTTGTGCTTCTTAATGATTAAATTATAACCCACGGCCTGAGGAGCAAATATATTCATGGGTTTTTGCTTGTAGTACATCACGTACTTTGTTTAGTACTCCCTATAATGCATGGTTATTCTTTAAGTTCTAATGCTCTGTAGTTTGGTTGTCTATACCTGGATTTTTTCCCCACTCTTGTCATAGTTGTACAGATTTGCTTTGTTTAGTACCTTTTAGTCAAGCAGTCAAAGGAACCTGGTAGTGCAATGTTCTCTGCAGGATTCCTTTCTATAGGATTCTTGAGTAGATCTTGTCCTAGAACAGATGTAATATTGCATAACTGGACTTTATTTCCTTGTAACGTAATTCCATATATACAGTGTATTAAGACATGAGGTCCTGCAGAATTTGATTCCTACAATTTGATGATAGAGGTCAATTTAAGAAACAGAAACCAAGTAGATGCGATTAGGCATCCAATAATCTGTCTTGCAACATATGTGGGCTATCCTATAATTTAAAAGGACAGTGTGAATAAAATGGTGTTGAGACTAGTAAATGTTTTGTTTTGGGCCAGCATTGGATAGGGTGAAGGATCATGGGAATAGACTTTTAGCAATTTGACTTCATGACACTTGAAATATTGAAAGTCAAGAAGGGTTTTTAGAATATAATATAGGTTTTAATTACAGGTACTGTATTAATGAATTTGATAGCAGTTTAGTGGTGTGGTAGTTGGGCATGATATTCCCACATCAAGAGACAACTACAAGTAGTGTTTATTTCTTTTCATAATTCATTAGAGGAGAATGAGTTCTATGAAGATACTTGACAAAACCATTACGAAAATCTGTATCGGGCTTAGCGTGTAGTTCTCTGTTATGTTGTTTGATCGTTTATGCCCCTAATCCATGCCTTCTGTTTTAAAAACAAAGTTGGGTTTAGCTAAGATTGGTTTTTGATGTTAGTGTATCATAATATCAAACCAAATTCTTTCTGCAATACCATGTATGGCTTTGAACCAGTTTGAGGAAAAAAAAGCTTTGAATGGCTGTTCCTGTTGAGAACTTATTGCAAGCTCTCTATCTTATAAACTTTCTGCGAGAATTACTATAGAATTCTAAAACTTGAACTAGCAAAGAAGAGTAGGTTAAAGTAATGGATTGATAATGCATACCTGAAGGATCAGCTACAGCTACAGCTACAGAGAGAAGGAAGACAATGACAATAGATGATGAAAGGTCAATTTATATAGGAGGACTCCCTTACAATGCCTCTGAGGATACCCTTCGCAGAGTCTTCAATCTCTATGGCTCCATTGTTGCTGTTAAGGTAATTAACATTCTTACTTATTCTACTTTAAATAAAGCAAATAAACCTTTTTTCGTAAAATAAAATAGAAGTCATTTTTTCTTTGCAACAAAAAAATACAAGTGAAATAGATGGTTTAAAACTTTAGAGAGTTGAGTTTGTTGATAATGCTTTCCAGATTATTAATAACAATGGGTCAAGGGGAAAATGCTATGGCTTTGTCACTTTCCGAAATCCTAGATCTGTTATTGATGCCATCAATGACATGAATGGCAAGGTAGACTTTCTCTCTCCAATTCTTCCTTTTTTTTTTAATGGAGTTTGAATTTTAGATGTTTTTTTAGCTTATGACACTATAAGGATTGTTTATAGACTATTGATCGTCGAGTTGTAAGAGTAAATGGAGTAACTAGCAGAGGTGGAAAATCAAATTTCACTGAAGAAGATATCCGATCTCATGCAGAGAGGGATAGGGAAAGAGGTCGTGATAGGGACTATGACCATGATAGAGACAAACACCAACAATGGCACGATGATAGGTCTAGAGAGCGTGATCGCTCTTGGGGCTATGATGAAGACAGTGAAAGGGGATATGAGCATACACGTCTTCATGATCGGGCAAGGGATGGTTTTTATGGCAGAGATCGAAGCCGAGAGAGAGAATTGGAGAATAATGAGCAAGAAAAAGAAAGCAAGAGTGATAAGAATAAGGAAAAGAGTCATGATCTTGATGGGGATCGAGATTGGGAGATGTGTGGAACCATTAGCAATCCTACAATTGTTGACAAGGCCTCATATCAAAACTCAAGGAAACTGAATGGGTACATTCTCTTTGTTTATGTTGCCTATTTGTCATGTCATTCATTGGTGCTTTGGTATCTGAACATATTTCATATGACGCACTTATGCAACAATTTTGTTTTGATGAATATCTCAACTCTTAAATTGGCTACCTCCTTTGTATTTTGACATGCCATATTCCACCAAAATGAAAAGAAAAACTTTGGAAAGTGACGTGGTGTGTATTGTGGTTAAAAGCTAGGGTTTTCAAGACCCAAGGTTACAAACCTAAGCTTTAAAGAAATTTAGAAAAAAAACTCTCTAGTATTTCATTAGAAGTCTTACAAAATAAACTAGACACCTTTATTTATATTACTCTTAAAATTCTTTATGAGAAATGATTTCTAATTAAAACTAAAACCCTTTATAGAAAACGATTCCTAATTAAAACTTATCTAATTAATAAAATCCGTCTAGTATTAGGATTCCTAAATACTAATTAAAAACAAATAATTAAAATCCAAAATTAACTAGGAAATTAATTAAAACAACTTCAAGTTTCATATTAGATGCTTCTGGGTATCTTCGCAAACTTCTCTTCAGGTCTGGTCTTATCTATCTGGTTCATAAATATAGTTGTAATATGCTCCACATCAGTAAGTTAGTACCATATTTGTGCTTGTTTACATATCCATTTATCTTATAAAGTGCTCTTGTTGTGTCTGATGTTGTGCTTGTAATGGGAATAAACATTGCAGCTCGAAGCAAAAGTAAATCTTTAACCAGATCAAGTTTATTGTCATAATTCAATCCATCTTCCCTCCTGCCACACACACACAAATGAGGGAAAGAGGAAAACTTGGTGCACCGATTGATAATCCAAATTCAGATTCTTAAAAACAAATTTTATGGTTCTGCTTTTGGGATTTTCTCTTGGTCACCGAGTCAGGATATTCTTTGCCTTCAGAGAGTTTAAATGAGGTTGTTACTTGCTAGACCATCACAATCCTTGGCAAAGCTTTGTTGGATGGAACAGTCACAAAGGAATGGTACTTTTGCGATTTTGTTTTTGATAAAAGTACTTGTGAAAATTTACAATACCTTGTCACTGAATAAGAAAGGTGGAAAGTGCAATAATAGCATGCGTTCTTGTGAAAGTGATACATGCAGGAGTGTTAGCTAGCAATTGCAGTTAATAGAATTTTAAGGCAAATATTGAGGCTGTTTTGATGGGTATTTCACTTTACTTTACACTTCATGTGCCAACTATGAGTTGTAAAGGTTGGTGTGGTAATGTCTCATGGATATTGACACTTGAAATTTGGCTTTTCAATAATATGCCCATGGTTGGTGAAAGTTCCATCTCATGGCCATGAACAAGTGCTACCAGTCCTAAAAAATATAATTTGTTATCTGTTATTGGATTGGTGCTGTCTTACAATTAATTTAATTCTAGTTCAAAATCAATAACCGAACCATTTGAAAAGTTCACTTCTGCTGAACATGTATTACTTATCAATTGCTTGATAAGGTCTGAATTCCTTTTCCTGTTGGGAACATGATGCTGTAAAGAGAGTGCTATATTTATTCTACTGTCACAATATTAATTGATTAGAATTATCTGTCTCAAATTTCCATTATGTTTTCCAGTTCCATATATAATGACCAGCATAAAAGGGAAATTTCATCAGGTTCAAGTGATGATTACCATGATGAGGTTAGCCTGGAACAATTTAATTTGTAAAACGAGTTATGCTCTTGTTTATTGTTGATTTTTTTTGACTGTTCAGTCATTACTGATTTCGTCTTATTATCAGGCAAATGAAAACTTGGAGAGATCAACTAAGAAGCATGATGAGCTTCAAAACAAGGTTTGCTTTCTCCTTTGAATTTTAGATGAGAGACTTGTGATTTTTTCATTTGATTTTCCTATATTTGTAAAGGCTTGAGCCACACATCCAATTGCGCAGATGATTTTAATGGATGGATTTAATGTGATTCATGCTGTTTATTTGGAAATAAATAAAAGCATTAAATAAAGACAAAAAGTTTACGTTATCTTCCTGTACTGCATATATCAGTCAATGGTATCACCTTATAAGTGGGAGTTGAAGTGTTGATTTTGTAGCTTCTTATTTGTTGTGGCCATCATCATGTAGTACTCTTGGTATTTCTCCGCTCCCTTCCCCCATACACATAAATTGGATCCCAAGGGAAATTATCATGGTTGGACCTGCTTTTAAGTGAGTGAAAAAGCAATATGCCTTGAGTACATAATAATTTCTCTCCCATGCATTATGTTTTGTTTAAGCAGTTGTGTTTTGTCTCATTTTATTATCTCCTGCATTTTGTTGTTCATAGGAAAAATCTAATCTATTGGCTAATCAGGTTTCTCATGTGGAGGAGAGGTTGGAAAATAAACAGCAATTTGTTTCAGATTTACAGAAAAAAGCTCTGGTATTTCTTTTATTTCAAGGCAAGCATTTATTAGCTTAGACAGTGTTCCATTTTCTGCTTTTTTCCCTGACTTGGAATTTGATAATCAATGCAGATATTAGAGGGTGCTTTGCTGACTGCAAAGAAGCTCTCCTCACAACGTAGGATGCAGTTGACCAAGGTAATTGCAACATTTACCCAATGGGTGGTTGAGTAGCACTTTTTGGGTCATTGCTTTTGTTTTAATGATTGTTTTCTCCTGCAGCTACAAAAATGTTTTCTGCAAACGAAAGAATACTCCAGCAGACTTAAAAGCTGTGAACAGGAACTTAAGGTTACTTTCCATATTCTTATGCATAACTAACCAAGCAATCTGGACTTAGGATCATTCAGATTCTTTTTTAGTTGTGTACCGAACATGGTATTAAACATAATGTGTGTGCTTTTGATTGACATGAGAAATGACTGCAAATTGTTCTGCACCAGTTCCACACTATTCTTATTGTAGGTCTTTGTAGTTTTTAGGTTATAGGCAATGCTGCTAGTACAGTAAGATACTCGTGGTACCATGTGCCTTGCATATTCCACATAATGCGGGGGTATAGTTTCTCATTTTATTTTATCTATTCCTGCGACTGACATCATATTAATTTAATATGACAGATTCATTTTGATAATTTTCTGTGCATTAGTAAAGGGCACGTATGCTGCATGACTTGAGAATATTTCATGAGATACATATATATTCCTTTACACATTATTTCTAGCTTTAAGAAGGGGCTTGCATATGCATTTGTGTGCTATAAAAGGTTGATAAGATGCTTTATTCTCATTTTAGTTGTAGCAATATATTCCTGCCAGCCCAAATGCCTTTTTGACTACTTTTACGAGCATTGAGATGTGTAGTCTGATATACTATCCTCAAGGTCCTTTAGTCTGATATAGATTTTTTAGGTCTTTACTAACCATCAGTAAATTTAAGTGACCTGGTTTTCATATTCTAATTCATTTATGCAACAATTATGTCCATAACTAATATGAATTAAATAATAGAAGCAAATAACTCAAACATGAGGTTACTTTGAATGTGAAATATAACAAGGAACTTAAGTGTCTTATACATTTTATGGAAGCAGCTAACTTTGAGGTTATGACATTTCATGTAATTTCCAACTTTTATGAGAATATAACATGACTACCCCATACCGTCTCTTTGCCTTGACTAATGGCTGTATCAAGTTAATTTATTGAGCTGTAGCAAGTGCTAGCCCGAAAGTAAATAGAAGAAAATTAAATCAAAGCTTGGATGTAATTCTATTGTTTGTCAATACTGTTTTAATTTGACATTGAGTAAAATAATGGTCTGAGCATACTTGAATTGGAAAACTCCTATTCCTATAATTTGACTTCGGATAGAAGAATGGTCTTTACATACTTGAATTGGAATATTCCAATTCCATTATCATGTACTATTGGGACCATGATTCAAAAGACATAAGGGGTAGTAATAGTATTCATGGTCACGGTGCATGATTATGAGTTCATTTTAAATTTCTGGAATGAATTTTACTGGTAATTTTTTTCAAGAAGTATGCTTGGACATGGATGTTAGATGGATGGCTTTGTACCTTGTACAAGGAGTTAATTATAATAATAGTATTTTTTAAAATATTATATGTTACGGATAAAAAAAATTGAGGATGCTTAGTATTATTGTCACCCATCATAAAATTCTTCCTTCTCAAAAATCCAACAAAACATGAAGGTAATCACCCCCCTATCATACTCTCATCCAAACTCCCCCTTAGATCTTTTTTCATTTTTTTTTTTTTTTGTCTTAGCTAGTTTATTACTAAAAGAGCCGAGTCTTTCAATATACATACTCATATTTTATTATAGATTTGGACATTACATATATTAATTTTTCCTTGGAGGATAAACTTAGTTAACTTGGTCTTAGGGATAGGGAAGTCTTTTCCTTATGACCTATTAAACATTACAAATTGAACTGGGTTAATCAGTCGTTATATTTTTGTTGCAAAGTGTAATTACTGAACAACCTATGAGGGGAAAAAAAAAATCTAATATAGGTTAAGGGGCATTTTGGATTTTTCATTTTATTGTGCAATAACTTAAATGCCCTTTAAAATTCTCTTGGTTTTGGATTTACGGATACTTTGTCATTTTATTCTCAATTTTGTGTAATTCTCAAGTGAGCACTGTGTGCGCCTTTTGGGTGACACATGGAGCGTTGTGGAAACTTCTAACAAGCAACGGTTGAGTGTTGGGCATGGAATCAAATTAGGTTCTCATTCTTTAGATTGGAATGCATTTGGTCTTATATCCTATGTTGCATTATTTTTTTGTTTCATCGTTGACTTTTTATTTTTATATTAAGTTGATCCTTATTTATTTATATATTAAGTTTGATTCTTATTTTTTATCGTTATTTATACCTTTTCCTATCCTTGATTGAAAATGATTTACAATTTTATCACTTACTATTTAATTTAATTTAATTTTTTCTTTAAAATTCAGTCCTCATTCTTTTCAAATCTATGTATTTTTTCTTTTCAATCTCTCTCTCTTTTTTTTTTTTTTATTGAATATGTTTTTTCAATTTTATCCCTAATTATTTTAGATGGTTGAGAATTTGATATTATTATTTTCTTGGATTTGCCTTTTGTACAATAATCTTATCTCATGATTCATGTCACAAGTTTTGAAGATTAGATTGTGTTGACTTCATTCTTCTTAGTTCATTTTTTAAAAAATATATATATTTTTTATTTCATTCCTTAATATGGAGTTAGTTGGAAATTGATATTTGTTATTTGTTTTTATCATATCATGGGTCATAGATTCAACAAGTTCAACAGGGTTGACTCAAACTTTGTTTTCTTTCATTTGTTTTTTTTTTCTTATATATATATATATATATTTCTTTTGTAATTTCACCACACACTATTCAGTTGGTTTGAGAATTGAGCTTAATAAATTATTCAATTTGCTTTTTACGGGGTTATTTTGGTCTCATGATTAGGTTATAGATTTGGTGTATTGGCTCGGACATATGCCAAGTCATTTTTTTTTTTTGTTTCAAAATTGTTTTATTTTTGATTTCCTCATTCAACAAGTTATTTGTTTGGAATTGAAATTCATTTCTTTTCTATGCAATTATATTGTTCTTATTTAATATTTACTTTGTAAACATATAACATTATTAAGATATTTTAAGAATATTGTAAAGATATATTTTCATAGTATTGGCAAATATTCATATTTTCCTTTAAATCATTGTTGGCTTATTTTTCACTTTATTCGTTTTCGAGACCTTCTTCCTTAATTATATTATTAAATCAACTGGAGTCAATGACTAGAAACTTAGTTTTTTCTTTTTTTAAGAACATTTACAACATCTTGATTTTTTTTTAAGTTGAAACAAAAATAGCCGCCCATGACATAGTGCGGGCCACCTATCTAGTTGAAAGCTATACAATTACTTTAATCTAAAATGTGGGATATTTATTGTGGAGCCAATACTATTCACACCTACACAAATCACTATGGTTATCTCTATTCATTTTTTGACAATTCAATTTGATTTTCAAAGTTTTATCTTAGGTGATTTGATTTTAATTTAAGATCAATTGGTTTTGATTTTCTAGTCAAGGGTAGAATTGAAAGAATATAGACTGAAATGAAAAAGACACCAAACATAGGCGGTGTGCCAGAAGTTTTGGAAAAGATACATTTTGGTCATTTAACTTTAAAAATAATACAAATTATATGTTTTTGTGCCTCATTTTTTTTTCAAATTTAATTTTGGTAAAAAAGTTTATTTTTGTTAGATTTTAATTACTCATTAAGAGGAGAGAGGTCATTGGATTCTAGCGATAGAAAAAAAATATCATCGACATTGGTTTAGGTCACTAAAATAATCAATGTTATTGTCAAATGGTTCAATTTATTACCTTTAAAGTTCATATTAAGAGTTTTTTAATATTTAAAGTTCATGAAAACATAGATTTGAGATCAATTTGATTTTTGATTTTAGGTTGTTTTTTATTTTTGAGATGATTTTTTTTAAGACCACGATTCCTAAAGTGTTTCGAGTTAACAAGGAGTTGAAAATGAATTTTTGGGTCGAAAAACTTAAGCCTTGATTTCTCGGTCACCTTAGTGGTTGAGATCTAGGTAAATCAGACAACGCGACTACAACGGAGGTCTTGAGCCCTAGATTAAAAAAAAGGGCCTAGTTGCGTGGGCTTGCCAAGGCAGACCCGTGCATGAGCCCTAATGAGATGGGTCAAACGGCCATTTTCTTTTTTCTTGTCATTTTTTTTTCTCCAAAAATACTTGGGCAAAGGTTGCCCGCCATTAGACCATGCATTTTTGTAAAACTACAATGTACCCAACATCATATAAGATGATTCTTGCAGTGTTTTGTGAAAAATGAATATAGAAAATGGAAAGCTCTTGGAAACTTTATCATTAATGTGGACTCGGTCAAGTTTTGGGGTTTACTAAGCTTAGCTCCATGTTTCCTGAAGAAGATTGAGTGGGGCACTTTCGTGTGATAATGAAAGTGGAATCACTGTGATGCAGAAAATATTAAGTAATAAATATATTTGTTTGTTTACCTTATTGTTTCACCCTTTTTTTTTTTTGTGCAGTCTGTCGTTGACGCAGCAATGATAGATAGTGAAACGGGTGATGATACTGCCTCAAGGGATGGAATCATAACTACTGTATAAGGCATGACTTTACAGATAAGTGATCAGCCCTGTAAACTTTGTTCAATAGATTGTATTGGCACAGCTTCGTCTTGTGAGATTCGTTTCTTTGTGATGCTTATATGTCTATGTATACTGTCTGTTAAGATCAACCGGTGGTGTTTAAGTTATCAATTTATCATCAAACTCTCCTTTCAGTCCACGTTGTTTTAAGTCTACAAATCGTTTGAAGTGTCATTTTCTTGGCTCATTCTTTCGCAGTTTGTCATTACAAATCGTTTGATCTTGGTTGCTGCGAGGTTTCACAAGATTGATGAAGTAGGGTAGTGTTTTGCGTTTGGCAGATTAGATTTTAAGAAATGAAACTCTTTTTAGCCTGTGCTAGAAAAGGGAGGGAGTGAACCCCAAAGCATTTTGTTTGCTTTAAACTGAAAACCACATTTTCCAAGACGATACCAAAGTCGAGGAAGATCTTGCCTCCTACATTTTGTTTGCTTTAAGAAAAGCCATAACTCATGGTGCGATTTCTAGAGCCTGTCGAGGATCAAGGCTGGAAAGCAACCAGGCAATCACTTTCGGTGTCTCTTTCGAATATCCCTTCAAAGTACATTGCTTAATTTATATGGCAACATCGCCAGCTTGATCCAAAGACCCTGCGGGTGACCAATGAGTCGGCCACTCCTGATAATAAGGGCTAGAAATAAACATTTTCAAAAGTTTTGAAAAATTAACTCAATTAATCGTTATATCTTAGAATCGTTCTTTAATTTGTTCTCATAAATTTAACTACTTTTATTATGTTTTTGAATAAAAAAACAATTTTTCTTTCATTATATAATTTATTCATCTGGATTAATTAAAATATCTTCACAAGAGAAACTCAAAGCTAACTTAATTTATTAGAAAAAGTAAAAAAAAAAAAAAAACCCATTTAGCACATGAGGATATTTTTATCAATTTATAAAATAATACTTGACAAAAAGAAGAAGAATGATATAAAATAAAAAGGATAAATTGGAAGCCATTGGATTCATGGGGATAAATTGAAGATAGATTCTAATATATAGGGATGAGTATCATTAACTCGGAAAAAAAAACCCAATCTTTTATGAGAGAATGAAAGCACAAAAATTTGGAAAGTAATTAATGCTTTGTTCCATATGAAGATGAAACTTCTAGCAAGTCTCAAAATTGATTACCATGATTATCAAAAAATAAAAATAAAAACATACCATGTCATGATGAGGTTTTCGTGTGTTCTTTAAGTATTATGGAAAATTACAAGATCTCATGAAATTATAGAAAAAAAAATAGAAGAGAGCAATTTCATCTAAACCTAAAAGATGTCCTAAAATTCAAAGTCTTCGTGGAATAAATTATTTGATGTTTAGATAGTGATTAATTAAGATGTTCAAATGATTTGTTCATCAACACTGAAATCAACAATGTTAGGAAGAGTTCAAATAAAAAATCAACTAGGAAATATAAGAAGTGATTAAAAAAAGGCATCTAAAAGTCGTGATGGATGAGAAGAGCCAGAAAACATGATTAACTATAGAACTGGTCATAAAGATGAGATACATATAATAAGTATCAAGGCACTAGGACTATAAATAACCAAATTTCTATCCAACACCTATAAAGAGATACATAAAAAGACATCTAAAAGTCTTGATGGATCAGAAGAGCTACAAAACATATCAACTATCGAACTGGTCACAAAGATGAGATACATATGACAGGTATCGAGGCACGAAAACTATAAATAACCAATTTTTTTATCCAACACCTATAAAGAGATACATAAAAAGGATAGAAAATGCCATGAAGCTTGGTTAATTTCCTGATAAGTTTTTGTCAATAAATGACAAAAAAATATAAGTGAAACCTCTCACACAATCTTTAAAAATATGGACGAACAAAAATAGTAACTTATATAATTTACTAATGAGCTTGACATGAAATAATTCAAAGTAATGAGATATGGTCTTGCCACAAGTGGATAACAGGTCAAGAACTTAAACTAAATTGATATTGGATGTGTAGGTATTTAAGCTAAAGATACGATAAACTACCATTATAGGGTGGATTATTAGATCAAGCAAATAATTTCTAATAGTAATGCCAGATAATGGCCTAAGTAGATAATAATCATATATAGCTCACTTTTAAGGTTGGTGACTTGTTGTAGGTAGGTGTTTACTTATGATAGATTTCTTAAAAGGGGATACAACAAGCTTTGAAAGATAGGTATTAGTCATTGTAAAATGCTATAAAAGATCAATGATAATGCATATTAACTTCATCTTCCAAGCCATTTGAAGACCTATAATGTTCTTTTTAATGTGCATCATTTATTTATTTGTCAAGTGGATGGCTAAAACTTGAGAACAAATTCTCTTAATATCTATCTATCTATCATATGGATAGTTATAAGCACAAGGAAAGGCTTATTGTTCTGAATGACATGTAACAAAAACTAGGATAATTGCTTATCTAATCATTGTATTTATCTTAAATCTTTCACAAGGTTATATGATCCTAGGTTTATATTGGGTTAATTCTTTATAATTAGTTGAGCTCCAGAAGACCTTTAAATTAGGCTCATAAGATGTTTTTCTTAATTATATTATTTTCTTGTATAAGTTCATAGTTTAGCCTTAATTTTGGAGTATTTTTGTTTCCCTTATCTAATTAAGGATTTAGATTTTCTGTGTAAGATTTATTTCAAACTTATTTAAAGGGTTGTAATTTTCTTAAGAAAAATTAAAAGAGAATATTTCAGCAATAAAACTACGCACAAGGTTGTGTTGAGATTATTTTTAAACAAAATTATATTTTTCTTTATATATAATAAATATTAATCTATAGTTTGGTTTGATCACTTAAACTCCATATTTCCATATAAATAAATATAAGCTTATTTTTTTTATTGGTTCATCATTGAACTAGTTAAATGTATAAAATTCTAGAGGAGTGTGAACATGTTATGATATTTAGAAATTTAAACAAGTTCAGTTTACATTTTGTATATGAATTTATTATGAATGTAAGTGAGTCAATTTATCAAGAACTTAGAGTGGAATGTGTATTTTCTTAAAATTAAATAGACTTAATATGAGTTTATGAAATACAACTTCCTTACAAATCCAATTTGATAGTCATTATTATTATGATATTATAAAAATTAAAATTACTGAGTTTTTTTTTTCTTGTCTTAGATTTTTGCTATTTGATTTTAAGATCTCTATCATTTAATTGCAATGACTTAATGTTTACACTTATTAAACCTAAATCAAGTTGAAGAAATGGTAGGCAATGCATTCTAAATGAAAGCTTCTTATTTACATACTAGTGGATGTAATCATTGTAATATATATATATGTTATCTTGACAAAGGTGCTACTATTGTAGTGCGTGTTGTAAAAATATTTTAAAAGGTCTTATCCCACATTAGAATGAACAACTTATCTTTTGTATACAAAAAATATACAAAGATCTTTTTATTACACATTGCAAAAACAAAACCTTCATCAAATGTTTATATAATAAACCTTGATATATGATAGTAACTAATAAAGAAAGGATAGTGGGCTCGTGCTTATAAGATTATCCGAGCAAAACGATAACCTCTGACTGCCCTTTGTACACGAGACAATATCTATATTTTATGTATTTTTTTTTGTCTCCAATACTAATTGAAACATTAATTTATTCAAAACTTTTAACAATTATTAAATATTCTAACTATATTTTATTAGCTTTTGTTTCTTCCTATTAATTGCATAATAATTTTTAGCTGGCTATTGCATAATGAGTGTTTGTAAATACCATGCACTACTATTGTTAAAGGACACAACTCAAGCTTATTTTTCTTATGCACTTGCAAGTGTAATGTCCTTTCTTTTTACTTTTATTCTAGCTATTGCTACTTTCGTCTCACATTGAGGAAGAGCTTGTTGGATCCTAAAAGATATACTAATATTGGGGAAATATCCTTAAGAATAATAGTACTAGTGCTGCCTTAAGTTTGTCTGTTTTGTTTCTATTCTCTGTATTGGTCTTACAACAATCTTAAGGATAATTTATTTTTTAACATGGATGAAAACATTTATGTTAAAAATGCCTATGCCTTTAACTTTTTTGCTGTTGCTATCTTCTCTCTAATTTTTGTTGTGTCGTTGGCCTAACCAATTCTTGATATTTCAAAGATTTAGGTCTTTTCTATAGAAAACTTTTGAAAGTGGTAGGAAAGGATTTTCAGTGTCCTTGACATGCATGAAGTAACTTGGGTTCTTACAAATCCTAAGACCAAAGACAATGATGAAACATGAACACATGAGAATAAGGTTTGTAGGCACTTCATTTTAAGAACTTTCTCAAATGAATTGTTTGATGTATATTAAAGCTATAAAGAAACGAAGGAGATATGGAGCAATATGGTGATAAAATTTGTTATATTGTAGAAGATGTGAGATTTTTTTTTTATCATGGGAAGTTTTACCAATGGGAGATGGTGGATAACAAAGAAATCAAAGCTTAAATTAACAAATATCGTAGACTGCTTGAGGACATGGAAGCTAAAAACATCATTTTAAGGAAGAAGGAAATGACCACCAATACAAAATTGGTATAAGGGAATTCACATAAAAAAGTATGAGAATAAATTTAATAAAAATAATTTGAAGTCCATTGGTAACAATAACAATATATTCAAACTCAGAACCAATAATTTTAAGAAAAAAGAAAATTATTTTATGTGTGACAAACCTAGTCAACATGCACCTCAATACCAAAATAGAAAGAGAAACAACAATCCTCCTAAAACTATTATCAACATGATTGAAGGAGAATGCATCATTATTATGGTTGTTTCTCAAGTCAATATGGTGTCCAATTAGAAAAATTGAGTGGTAGACTCCGGTGCTATTAGAAACATATATGCAAATAAAAAAAAATCTTCTCCACTTATATACCTTTTAAGAATGGAGAAAAAATAGTTTACCTTGGAGATTCAAGGACAACAAATATTCTTGTAAATGACACAATCCTTCTAAAATTTACTTTAGGCAAGACATTGACTTTGGATGAGGTGTTGTATGTCCCTAATATAAGACCAAATTTGGTCTCTATAGTTTAATTGAGAAAGTTTGGGATTAAAATATCATTTGAATTTGATAAAATTATAATGACAAACAACAATGCATTTATGGGGAAAGGTTATTGTAAACATGAACTTTTTGTACTAAATATTATTGATAATATGAATGAAAATGCATTTTCTTCTACGTACTTGCTTGACTCTATTGATCAATGACATGCTAGATCAGGACATAGTAGTTTATCTTATATTCAAAAAAATGAATTCTTTTGGTTTAATCTTTAGTTTAAATTTTTCATCAAAATAAATATGAAGGATGTGTTGAAGCTAAAATTATTAAGAAAATATGTACATATGTTAAAAGAGAAACTCAATTTCTTAGTTTAATACACATAAATTTAGGAGATTTAAAACAAACTATGATTAGAGGAGGCAAGAAATATCATATGATATTCATAGATGATTTTTCAAGATATACAAAACTCTATTTGCTTAAAAATAAAGTTGAAGCTTATAACATGTTTTTATATATAAAATAGAAGTAGAAGATTAACTAAATAGAAAAATCAAACAAGTTAGATATGATAGAAGAGGTGAATATGTTATAATGAATTATTATTATTATTATTATGAAAAGGAAGGTATAAAACATGAAGTTACTCTATTATATTCACATGAGTCAAATAAGATAACTAAAAGGAAAAATAGAACTCTAAAAGAAATGATAAATGTTATGCTAGTCAATGCTTTTACTTTATAAGGCGAAGCTATTTTATATATATGTTATTTACAAAATAGAATTTCTTATAAAAAAAATTGGTTTAACACCATACAAAATATGGAAAGGTTATTCTCCAAATCTAAAATATCTAAAAGTGTGGGAATGACTAGCTAAAGTTATGTTACCTAAACCAAAAAGAGAAAGATAGGCTAAAAAACTTATGATTGTATAGTACTTGATTATGTTGAAAATAGTGTTGCATGTAGGTTTTTAATTTAAAAAGTGATGTGTTAGAATGCAATACTATTATATAGATAAAAAAATATAAAATTCTTTGAACACATTTATCCAATAAATAAAAAGACTTCTCAAGCATTTGTCAATGATAATATAATTGAAAAACTCAATATGAGGAAGTGGGAAGGAGTAAGAGACGAAGAAAAGAAACTTCTTTTGGAAATTATTCTTTCACTTATTTAGTAGATAAGGATCCAATATCCTACTATGAAGCTATATCTTCCTTTGATTATTTTTTTTTGGAAAGAAGCCATTAAAATTGAAATTGATTCGCTTTTAAAAAATCAAACTTAAAAGGTTGTTGATTTATCTCCTGGTGCAAAACCTAGTGGTTACAAATGAATTTTTAAAAGAAAATATCTTCTTCATGGTTTTATAAATAGAAAGCAAGATTAATTGCATAAGGTTTCACTCAAAAACAAAATGTTGACTATTTTGATATTCTTTCATCTATAACTAGAATGTTTTCAATTTGAGTTCTAATTGCTTTAGCTTTTATTCATAATCTTTTTATACATTAGATGGATGTTAGAACTGCATTTATATATATATATATATATTACAACCTGAAGGTTTTTATTGTTCCTAATAAAAAAATAAAATTTGTAAATTGAAAAAATCTTTATATGACTTAAAACAAGCTCTTAAATAATGACATGAGAAATTTGATCAAGTGGTCTTAAGTGATGTTTTTTCTTCAGTTAGTGTGGATAAATATGTTTATACTAAGTCTATTGATAATAAATATGTGATCATTAGTTTATATATAAATGATATGCTTATTTCAGTTCTAGCATGAATGTGACACTTAATACTTAAAATTATAAAAAGAGACAATAGTATAATGTTAACACAAGAACATTATGTATATAAACTTTTCAAGATGTTTGGTCACTTCGATGAGACACCTGTGAGTACTTCTTATGATGCTAACTCTCAATTAAAGAAAATTATAAGTCATAATGTTGATTAACATGACTATGCTCATATTATTAGGAGTCTAATGCATTTAATGAAGTTCACTCGACCTGATATAGCATACACTGTATGTAGATTGAGTAAATATACATAAAATCCCAATCATGAGCATTAGGTGTCAATAATCTCACTTATGAAATATTTGAGAGGTACCATGAATTATGATATCTTATATATTGTATTTCTTGCTGTATTAAAATGATACAATGTTCATATTCAAATGAGATTCAATTCACTAATAACTATATCTTTATTCTAGGTGGTGGTGTAGTGTCTTGGAAATCTTCCAAACAAAGTTTAATTACTCAATCCACCATGAAATCCTAATTTATAGCATTAGAATCAATAGAAAATGAAGCTAATTAGTTGAGAATTTTTTTTAATTGAATAAAATCAACACTTGCTATATCTATACATTTGAAATTCCATTGTTAGGAATAAATATTTAAATGTTAAAAATTAACATATTCAATTTAATATACGATGTTGTAAACAAATGTTTATAGATAAAATTATTTCAATATATGAAGTCAGAAATGAATCTGGTCAATCCTTTAACTAAACCACTTGGTGAAATAGAACTAATACATGTGGTTTGTCTTTACTACTATCTCTTAATAAATCTTATATTGGGTTTAAAATGATCCATAAATATTGTTGAGGTTGTAGGCTCTGTACTTTTATTTTCCTCACTCATGCCTTTAATCATTAAAGGGTTTTTTAGTAATTATTTTGTTTTGTTTTATGTTATCCTATCAAACATAACAATGTATTAGTCTGAAAATCTTGATAAAACTTGTAGGAGAAAAGTAATGTTGCACATCTTTAGTGACACTTTCATTAAAACTATTAAGGTATGAGACTATACACCCATTTTCATAGAGCTTACTCAAAATATTTCATATATGCATTCAAAGAAAAAATAGATCTTTCTTTAACCAAAGCACAACCTAAGAACAAATGAGATAAAGTTAAAAAGAAATTGAGAGTATGGAAGAAATTGATATCTTCAACTAGAGTGGTGAACTAGGAACCATTTATACAACTAATGAATGATGGAAAGCAAAGATCTGGATTATATGTCATTATTTTAATCTTTTCCATTTAATTTGTGTTTTTGTATTATTTAATTAATTTTAAAGCTTAATTAACTACATTCAACCTTTATTTTATAGGAAATGAGAAGAGCAAAGAAGTTTAAGCATTCCAGAATTGAGCCTTTGTTGTGTGTCAATTATGACATAATATTTACTAATATTGTTGCAACATGACAATTATTTCTGGTTTTGTAAATGATGTGAGCAACATGGTTGTCGGCTATAATGTAAAAAATAATAGTAGCAACCATAATAGTGCCAAGGCATAGGGTTCATAGCTTTTACACCTTAATGAAGGATTTAAAATGGGATCATAATTATTCTCATGTTTGAAACATGTCAACAATGTTTTAATGGAAAACAATTACACATACACTTCTAAATATAGAAAAAGGTGTAACATTGAAGAGGTTATGCAAGAAGTCATATTATAGATGAAGTTAACTTTGGTGGTGAATTATATACCCTTTCTATTGCGTTGTTTTATATGAGAAGTAAGAGGGAGATGTGGACTATAATTCAAACCCTAGAATGGATAGGTTTTGACCCAATAAAATAGAAACTATCTCATAAAGAGAGATATATTTTGAGCTTTAAAAAAGACCAATGATTAAAAAATCCAACTTAGAAAAACAATCAGAGAACAATGAACTTACCTTAGGTAGGGTCCATTGAGGGTTATGCATCTTCCCTTTACACAACAAGTCCCCTTACTTGGACTCTCACAGACCATTAGGTTTTCTAATGACCTTAATACTAGATGATGAATCTTAAAAATTATAGTCATAAATTTAAAATTATAAAAAACCCTTTTCCTGCACGCCATCTCTCCTCTTTAAGATGGCAGCGTGCAAGGTGAACGAAAAGACAGTCATTGCGACAATGTCCACTACTATTAAAACTGAATTGTAGTGCATAATGTCAGTTTTTTCTTTGTTGATATCATCATAACTTGTTTGCTTAATGTTTCTCCATAACTATGAACTATGAGGATTGTCTTTGTATAATAGGTATAATAGGTAGTTACAATATGTTTTGTAGAATTGTTTCTTACAACATAAGGTTCTTAAATATTTAAATATGATTTATTAACCATACATTGATGTTAATTTTTCTTGGTTAAAATTAGTTTGTTTGTCCTAATAATCCATGATTTTCATTACTACTACTACTTGCTATTGGGGAAAAGAAACATGGCTTAATGATTTAGCAATAAATTTATTTGTTGTTTTTATTCTTTGTTGTTGGTAGTAATAGAATGTAGACAATATTTATTTATTTTTATTGTCATTGCAATGTCTTTTTCTAACTTTTTATGATGTTACTATAGTTGGATTTGTTTTGCTAGTGTGTTGCATTCTGTTAACCAAGTATTGCAAAACTTTGTAATTTGTATCGTTATTGCACTTTGAATATTGTTGTTAGGTGAGAACTTCAATTGGTAATGAGATAAGTTTGGTTGCTAGCTTTGAATTTTAGTTGGCTATGCTGAAAATCGAATATATATGTCTCTAGGGGGGCATGGTGTCATGGCAGAAGACTTGTGATCTATACAGCAATTCTCGAGTTCAATTTAGGATGTGCATTTCTATAAGAGCCTGGGATAATCAGGATTTAACTCACTCACCTGGCAATGCATGTTGAAATGTATATGCATATTTTGTTTTTGACAGACTCACCCTCCAAGGAGTGACAAGTGATCATAACAATTGCATAATAAACAAAAATTGTGAGAATGCATGTTGAAATTAATATGATTTTTTTTTTACAGACTCAACCTTCGAGGAGCGATACATGATCATAACAGTTGCATAATGAGTAAAACTATGGGAATGCATGTTGAAATGTATATGCATCGTTTTTTGGTGTTTTTTTTTTTACGGACTCGACCTTGCGAGGAGTGAACAATTGCATGATAAACAAAAACTATGGGAATGCATGTTGAAAGTATATGCACATTATCGTAACAATTGTATGATAAACAAAAACTATGGGAATGCATGATGAAATGTATATGCATATTTTTTTTTGACGGACTCGCCTTTCGACAAGTGAACAATTGCACGATAAACAAAAACTATGGGAATGCATTTTGAAATATATATGCATGTTTTTTTTTTACAGACTCGCCTTTCGAGGAGTGACACATTATCGTAAGAATTGTATGATAAATAAAAATTTGATTTCTACTTAAACCCTACAATGAAAATTTCCTACATGATGGCTATTGTGTCACCCAAAAACTCTTGAATTTAAGATGCTTTGAGAAGAGTTTGTCTTAATGCAAACCAAAATTGAGAGAGCATGCACCCTAATGATTGGTTCTAGTTCCTTTATGTGAGACATAGGGTAAGTTTACTACTTGGTCTCTAAAGAGGGTCTCTTGCTGTCCCAGTAATCACCTTCGTAAAGATATTTGATATGTCATGTATGATAGGATATAAAGATGCATGCTAAAATATAAATCATTCACAACAAAAAAAATCCACATATCATAAACAAACAAAATTATCAAGCCTAGTCCAAAGTCCCCAGTGGAGTCGCCATCTTGTTGCGAGAGCACGGCGTCGCGACGACCTTCCCCTTGAGCGGGGGAATTCAATGTCGGGTCTAAGTTTATTTTTGTGGAAAAAGAGAGTCGCCACTTAGTATTACGGTTACTAGGAAACCTAAAACTGGTCTTTCAGACATTCTAATGCAAGGGACTGGTTGCATAAAGGGAAGGTTTTAGCACCTCTATTACGCCCTACCTGAGGTAAGCTGCTTGATGTTTGATTTGCTTATGATTTGTTACGGTTTTGATTTTTCAAAGAATGGGTTGGTTAAAATGGTGATGGTGTATTATTCCTGCCATATATTTTGGATATTTTGGATATTAACCCCTTAGGATTTATTTATCCAAACACCGATGGTGAATAATAACAAATTATCCATGTCAAATATTTTGGATATTGACCCCTTATGATTTATTTATCCAAACACCAACAGTGAGTAATAATAAATTATCCCCGTCAAATATTTTGGATATTGACCCCTTATGATTTATTTATCCAAACATCGATAATGAATAATAAATCCAAAAAATAAGATTTTTATATTTTTGGAATATTGGCCAATACCCTTTGGATTTTACAAACATATTGTAAAATCTAAAAATACGATAAATGATTTTTTTCTTTGCAAAATCCATGCTAAAATAATTTTTTTTCAAAAATCCGAGATAATATATATTTTTGAAAGAAAAATAATTTTTAAAATATGCTAGTATATTAGCCGTATGCATGAAAACACTCTATTTGTTTGTGAAAAACACTTGTTATTTTGACCGACTCTCACATTTTCAGCTCAATATGAGTTGTTTTATTTTTGTGTTAGTAAATATGTGCAAACATAAAAAAAATGTGACAAAATTTCTAAGCACTAAGATTATTGAATCACCATTAATATACAGTTGTTTGACTCCTTTCCAAAGTAATCCTATAAAAAATAGCTTAAGAGAATAAATTTTAGAGAAGACAATAATTTTATGGATCAAAATTTCAAGTTATTAATAATTATAATGAGGAATTACATCATTTACCCAAAATTGAGTTATGACAAATATCATTGTTCTTAGTACATGGGTTATAAGATCCATTCTCTTGGCAGAATCATAAAAAAAAAAAAATTGAATTGTTAGAACAAACTCTTTAGTTATTGTTATAATGGGTTATGAATTGAGTGTCATGGTTGATGAGCATTTCTATATTTTTTGGATGGACTCTATTTGTTTGTGAAAAACACTTGTTATTTTGACCGACTCTCACAATTTCAGCTCAATATGAGTTGTTTTATTTTTGTGTTAGTAAATATATGCAAACATGAAAAAAATGTGACAAAATTTCTAAGCACTAAGATTATTGAATCACCATTAATATACAGTTGTTTGACTCCTTTCCAAAGTAATCTTATAAAAAAATAGCTTAAGAGAAGACAATAATATTATGGATCAAAATTTCAAGTTATTAATAATTATAATGAGGAATTACATCATATCATGTCAAAAAAACAAAAATTGATTGAAATTAAGGCGATGGAAGGTATGATATACACATGCTACATGTTTTATAAACTATTATATGATGATATTGTTTTGCTCTTATATTTTTATGGAACTATAATAGTCACTTTCAATTTATTATGTCATTAAACATGATAAATTATCTCTCTTTATAGATATGGACTATCAAAATATTTTATTTGTTAAACATCAACTTCAGCTATCGTTCTAACCATTCAAATAATTCAATTAATCTAATCATGAATAAAAATGATTTCTTCAAAACTTGCTTATTTTCATGCTATAATCACAAAAATTATTATAACCCAAACACAATTTTATGTTGTCTAATCATGGCTAACTAAAAAACAGCAAAATCAATACCGTCGCTCGTATTTTTTAATCAATTGGTAAAGAGTAAAGACACTCCAACCTTTCACTTTTTATTTTCCCAAGATTTCATGCGATTTTACAAAGAATACCTGTCGCTTTATAGAGATTTCATACTTGATTTTGACAAGACTGCCACCACAGAAGATGTTGCGATCTCTGTTCATGCACAGCTCTCAATTATCAGCTAATCACTACAAAATGAAAAGCTAATAATCCAATCTCCAAACTTTTTTCTTTCTGATTAATAGGACCATATTATTGTTATGATATAGAAGGAAAAGCACCAAACACTCTTTTCTCATCATGCCCTTTTTTACGGTAGCTCTCTAGATATTTGTCGATAAATATGGAATAGAATGAAACATAGCATACTACTAAGTAGCATATAGCTAGTTAGATCGAGATCATGTGCAAATAAAGCTAAAACCCTAACCCTAACCCTAACTCTAACCCTACACACCAGAAAGTTCTAAACCTTGAGAGTGATCTCACTTCCGTTGCTCTCTTCACCATCTTCTCTCAAAGCCGCCAACCCTTTTCTCTCTCCACCATCATTTTCACCACTCTCAACCTTCCAGCTGCTGCTCTCTGACTTGCCATCTTCGATGCTCTCAGACCTGTCCCTGGTGCCCCTGACATCCGACTCTGGGGAGCTATGGACCTGTGAAGTGGGTTTGTACAAGTGAAGTTGGTGGTAGAGGGTGTGGTGGTGAAGTGGTGGTGGAGGTGTCGCAGCCGCAGTGTAGAAGTCTTGGGACACAGGTGGCGCAGCGCAGAAGTGAGGTGGCGGTGCATGAGAAGCTGGGTGGGCGCCATAGAGGGTGGCCCCTCCAGTATGAGCTGCCGTAGCGTACTCAGGGGGGACCCATATGCCACCCAGGACCACAAGTTGTGGTGCTGGTGCTCCCGCTGCTTGTGGACCTGGACTGGGTCGCCTTGTATGAAGCCTATATTTCTGCTCACCATGTAAAAAAAAGACAGAGAATTATACATCGATGTCTGCAGTGTACTATTAACGCTAATATTTTCAAAGTATTATGTCAGGTCAAAAGAAATTGTACAGGCCTTTTTCGTGCATGCTGCCTGAGCCTCACAAATCATAATAGGAAAGACTATTTAAGAGAGAGAGAGAGACAGAAATATATACCTGCAGATGGCTTTTAACTTCATCATTGGTCAAACCGTCAACCTTCATGAGTTCCCTGATTTGTTTCGGGGTGGCTACTGTTTTCATGCATCACCAGAAAAGAAATCAGGTAATTAAATAACAGAGACAATAACATCTAATTAACCCACCAATGATATATATATATATATAATTATGACAATGATAAAGATTGGTAACACCAAGGTGACAAACATGGCTATCACTGTTAAGATTTTGGTTACCTTGAGAACCACCAAGCATATGAAGGGCATTGACAAATCTACGGTGTAAGTCAGGTGACCAGCATCTCCTTGCTTTTCTATGAGTCTGAGTGGTAGATGTAGTAGAAGCAGAAGCAGCAGTTGCAGTGTTCGTTGGATGGCCATCAGATGAAGAATTGTTACCAGCTCCTTTTGCTTGCTCAATCACAGCCCCACCATTTCCAATCTTATGACCAGAACTTTCTCTTTTTGGACAAGAAAATCCATTCTCAACTTCTGAACATTTGTTATGATCCAATTCCATGTGATTATCATGTGTTGAAGCAAGAGCTAGGGTTGGGCTTGGACACAAGTTTCTTTCTTTTGAGAACGGAAGAAAAGCTCCTCCATTTCTTTGTTTGGTATCTAAGGCCAGCTTAGAACTAACATTGAATCCAATATCAGTTTGTTTCGGGGCTGTCAATGTGGTCTGAGGTTTGGATTCGTTGCTGTCTTGGCTCCAAAGCTGTGCTGTTGTCATCCAATTTGACTTATCAGAAATGTTTGCTGTCTTCTCCAGGGCTTCAGATGGTGGTGTTTTGAGAGGAATGAATTCTTCAAGAACTGGTATGGGCACTTGATTTGCTCTATAGGCTTGTAGTTGCTGCCTTGACGTTTCCACAGCTGAGTTGAAAGATGGAAATTAGATATAGCCATTGATGAATTACAATCTTCTAAACTATGAGGTGTTACATTCTTTTAACAGATTAAATATGTCAAAATATGAGTGGATGTGTTCAGAGGGACGACGAACTCCAGAAATAATATAACAAACATAGAAGGCTAACTCAAATTTCTGTAAAATAAAACGGATAAAAAAGGACTAGAATTAAAATGCTTCCATATATATATATATATATATATATATATATATATATATATATAAAATCTTGAATCCATAGATAATTTCAGATCAGTAGTTATAACAAAAGCATCAAAACCTTTCAAGAAAAGAAAACCCAAGCGATGTTATATATATATATATATACCATTGGTTAGAAGTTGCATGCAAAGGGGCAGCTCGCGTTTGAAAACATCTATCTTTAGCCTTTCTTCTTCAAGGAGAGACAGAAACTCTTCAAGCTTTTGGGTCTGGTCATTCTGTTCTCCAAAAGATTTCAATAGCATAGAATAGCTGTGGGGCTTGCAATCCAGGCTGAGTTCTGATGGAGATGCCATGATTATTAATTTCTGTCCTTTCACGTACAGCAAGGAAACTCTCTCTACTCAGAAAACCTTGGGTTGCTGTTAACGTTCATGCCACAACAGGAATAGCATATGGAGGAGAACAAACAACAGCAAAAGAGGGTGGTGTTCGTCCTCTTGCTTTCTAGGTTTTGAGTTTTCAAGTGGGGGAGAGAGAGAGAGAGATAAAGGGAGAGGCTGTTGTTTGTGAGCACAAGGAGGATCGTCTTCTTTTTAGGGGTGAGTTCAAGAGGGAATAAAGTAGGGTTCGGGGAGAAAAGAAAAAGCTAGCAGGGGGAGGGGGGGCTAAAGGGAAATGGTAACTTCTTGCAAAGAGAGCAAAGTTAGAAAAAGCTAAAAATATGAGAGAGGTGGCTGAGGCTTTCTGGAACGGAAGAAGGAATCAGGGGTCTGACAGTAGAGGGGTCATGTGATTAGACCATGGTTTTTTAAACCTTTAATTGGCATATAACTTGCTAGCAAGGAGCTCTTTGTACGAATTCAAATCACCAATTAATATAAAAGATGATTCTTCTTCTTACTGTTATCCTCCTTTTTCTTTATCTCTTTCTTTTTCTTATTTTTTTTTCCTTTTTCCATTTTCCCATTTTGTTTTGAATTCTAGAGACTGTGCATGAGGACTAAGATTCTTCTCCTACCTTTAAAATCTAAAATACCTTATCATAATTAATACTGCCGGGTAGTCCTCGAAAGTTAATTTCCTAGATGGGTGTGTGCGTGTCTGTTCAATTTAACTTCCAAGGCCAAGTCCTTGAAAATGATTTTAATCTTAATTTGGATTTCCTGACGAGTAATAACAAATTTTAACTGCACTCATAGAGCGAACATGGAGTGAAATGTTTTTGAGATATCCCACGTACGTGGCAATCATCTGATGGGCTGGAAACCATTCCCAGCTCTTACCAAGTGATGACTTATAGTAGATGAAGCCGGTGATGAGGTAATTAATAATAATGTGAATTGGGTGTTCAATGTCTAAAGTTCGTGTAGTGGTGGTGCGGGCATGCAGAAGAAGTTCAAAAGGAATGAATGGGATTGATTCGATGGTTAGGATCATCTTGATCATGTCAGGTGAAACCTCCTCAGCACCAACAAGTTGGTAGATGTCAGCCACGTGTATGGCAAGAAGTACTTCACAGCATCCTGATCACCGAAGTAGGTGGTTCTGTGCATCTTTTTTTTTAACATTTAGGTCGTTTGTCAGTGTGGTAAGCCGAGTTAAAAGCTTTAATTTTATGCTTTTTAGTCCAAAACACCGCACTCACCGAAGCAGCATGCTTAGATTAACAAATCTAACACCATGCATGCAACTTTTTTCCTTTTGGTTTCAAAAGTTGCATAATTGCTCTCAATTTGAGTGCATTCAGCAGAGAAGAAAGAAGGGAATATCTAATCCAAAATGAAAAATTCAGGAATATAATATTTTCCTATAAGGAAGGAATATCTTAGTTCCAAATTCTACGACTCTAAATTAAGGGAAGGGAACACAACCCACGAAGCTTAAAGGGAAAATCCAACCCTAAAGAATAATAAAGCAGACCTGAGAGCAGGGAATCTTCTTCAGCTATACCTAACTTTAATGAAGTGGGTAGGAGGCTAAGAAGATTCTCATTAAATGTAGAATAGTTTTTTGTGGGGTTACCAACAATTCCTTAACACTAGTTGGATCCGGCTACGAATATTACGAGTCTCGAAAATGCGCAGTATTGCTAACCTCTTCCATCTTCCTAATAAATGGTTCCATGATTTTCTGTTTATCTATATATATATAAGAAAATCTAATAAAAAAAGATGGGCAATCTTTGTTTGTGTTAATAATATATACATATATACACACACACACATTGGAGATGGAACTAATCTAGCTGCTCATCTCATATGATGAAGTGTGACGATTCAAGTTGGCCAAATTTGACAGCAGAGAAAGAAAAGATGGGCATGGAGTCTTCAGAAAGAGATGCCTTTTCCATGATAGAAAAAGGTCAAAAATAATCTATTATCCTCAGCCTCCAGCGGTGTGAGAGAGCAGGGAGTGCATCGAATTCCCTTAATTGAGAGAGAATTAACGATGGATGGTCGCTTTCTAAAAGCAGTCTTCTGGTACAAGACTCCAACCCTCGCCTTTTGTGCAGATTTTCTTTGCCTTATCCCTCTCTCCCTCTGCCTTATGAGATTCTCCTCGTGAAACGTGTCGTGATATTCCTCCATATCGTCCTTATGAATATCCCTTTTGTCCGCTGCCAAAAATCAAAAATAACGAGCGAATATTCCGTCCCCGTCGTGTTTTTCACTTTCAGATTAAAGGTGTTCAATATCGACACTCGGTGGCTCCATTGTCAAAATTACAGACTATACTAGCTAGATTTTTATTATTGAAATCCATAATATTTCAAAGTTTCTTCTTCTTTTAATTCTCATCCATCAACTTTTGCTTTTTTAATTACTACCTTCTATAACTAATTTCATAACCAATTTATTACAAACAAAACAAAAATCTAGCTAGTATAATCTGTAATTCAATCCATATAGTTTATGAAATTATAGTTTTGGTTCCAAAATCTATTTTATTTCTTTTACTTTTATATTATTTCTTTTACTTTTATATCAGAAAGGAAAGACAAAACTTTTAAATATGGAGAGAGCGAGAGAGAGACATCAATTGACCAGATTTAAACTGCTAAAAAGTTAAATATGGAGAGAGAGAGAGAGAGAGATCAATTGATAATATTTCATCCACCTCTCTTATCCCTTTTTTTTTTTTTCTCAATCCATATGGTTTATGAAATTATAGTTTTGGTTCCAAAATCTATTTTATTTACTTTTATTTTTAATTTTATATCAGAGAGGAAAGACAAAGCTATTAAATATGGATAAAGAGAGAGTCATCAATTGACCATATTTCAATGACAAAAATGATCAATTTTAATGCAATCATATTATTCAATAAGTTTTATCCATATTTATCTAGTGTTTTTATCTATGCTTATATATAAAATGCCTCAATTTTTTTGTTTTATATTTTGAAAGTATTTTTTGGATGAAAATTTTTAAAAGGAGGAAATTGATGGATTTGATATTCAGTTGATGTTCTGTGTAGAGCTTGAGCTATAGAGATCAAAATGAAGTGATTCAAAGCTAATATTCATACCTTTCTGAAAATCTATGGCAAGAAAAACAAATAAATAAAGAGCATGAAAATCAAAGTTTTCAAAGTCAAATCTTGCATTCTTTCAATATTGACCTTCAATTATTACAATTTGAATATCTTGAGCTACAGAAGTCCATTTGACGCAAACTCAATTGTATTGGATTCTTGACTGAAAGACTTATAATTACACCAAATTTCAGCATGAGCTCATATGAGAGAGATATGAGTTTTTTAGGATAACATGTGAATTCTACCAGCATATAGGTTTTGATTTTATTTTTATTTTTTTCTATGATTTTTTATTAAAAAAAAAACAAATCAACAATGTTTGAATATTTTTTATTTTACAAATACAATTTAATCTAACCTATAATGTGACACAAGACAATGATATAACAAGGGTGTTTAGGAGTGTGGTTGTTGTTGCTTTTCAAAGTGCTTTTCGTGTCGAAATATATTAAAATGATGTTTTTTTTTAAAAAAAAATATTTTTGACATCAGAACATCAAAATGATCTAAAAATACCAAAACATGTTCATTTAAAATGGAAAAAAAGCCCAAAAGCAGCCAAACGCATGTTTGGCCGCAGTGCCAAACAGGCACAACAACTTATTCAATATATATTATTTTAGTGGATTGATGTAATTTGATAAAATCAATGTGATGATGTTTGTTTTTTTAGGTTGGGTCTTGTGATGGGTTTGATATTGAGCCATAAATTTATGTTATAAATTGAGTTAAAAATCCAAGTACATTCTTTAAAATAATTTCATATATAATATCTAACAATTAAACAACATTTTTAATATGTGAGTTAATAGTAGATATCGTGGGAGATATATTACATTCATAAGGGATATATTACATATATAATATCTAACAATTAAACAACATTTTTAATATGTGAGTTAATAGTAGATATCGTGGGAGATATATTACATTCATAAGTGATACCTTTCTATTATTTATACTCAAGGAATGTGCTTTTGTAGCTTGATTATTAAGAGCTTATGGATAATTCCTCGCCTCTATTTGTGGCATGTTTATTCATGATGACCCAAGATTTATTTATAGGAGTGAGGAGAAGACATTTCCTTTAGTAAAACTATTATTTGGATCATATTTTTTTCTTCATATAAGATAGATTAAGATTGAGGCACCATGTGTTTTGTACAATATGAAGATAAAATATCATCATAATAGTTAATTATATGCTAAAAGAGCCTAAGTACCCCATATAATTTTAGCTATATAGAAAAAAGACATCTTAGGTCTGAGTTAAGCACATTTTATTATCAATGTATCTAGACACGAAGATTTAGAGTGAGTTTGTCCCTTAATAGGTCAACTTTGAGTTATGGATTTTTATCATTTTATTTCAATCTATAAAGTTAAGCACATTGTTTTTCATGTTAATAATAACTAAGAGTATAAAATTGAATTTTGAATATGGATTGTTTTGTCTATAAACTAAGATACAAATCTACATTCTCATTGGAAAAGAAAAACCAAACTAAAAAAAAAAATCTAGTTTTTCCATTAAGGCATCCATAACTACCAATCAGCATAACTTAACTATATTGTCCAGAGTGGTTCTAGCCTGACCTCCCCTAGTTTCATAAGGATTTTTCTAAAACCATTTTGGTAACAATAAAATTTTTTCTCTTTTTTCCTTTTTCTTATTTGTTATTAACTTTTAAAGAGAGAGTATTTATTTTAGATTTTTTAGTTAATTACAAATTAACCCTATATTCACTTGTAATTTTAGCTTTGTCCCAAAAAGTTTCTATTGATATTTTTTTTTTATCTTTATTTAGTGTCACCTTTTTTATTTCATTTCCATTTTGTCATTGGCATAAAATTAATTATTTAAAATCTTATTTTAACCTATTTTATCTCTGGTTAAAATCTTAATATTTAAGAAACTCTTAATTGAGAGTTTACATTATCCCATCCTTTAAAAAAATCATCATTAAAATTTCAATTTACATACCTTATTTTAAAATAATTCAGGATACTTATTTTTCATCTGTTATTCTTTTTCCCAAGTTTTTTCTTGTACTTGAGAACATCTCCACAATACCTTCACTATTAGGATCTTTTTATTTCTTAGTTGTTTTTCACTATGATCCAAAATCCTTATTGGTTTTATCTTCATGGTCAAATCTTCTTTAAATTCTAATAAAACTTGTGGTAACACTTAAGTAGGGTCCATATTAGCCTTTTACAATAATGAAAAATGGTATACAATGTACATCTTAACCAAATATAGGGGAAAGGGCAATTTATATGTTATCAATCCAATTATCCTCACCATTTTGAAGAGACCAATATACCTTAGCACTAACTTTTCTAAGTAAATGCAACTAAAAAGAGATAGGAAAATAGTTCTTATGTTGAATATTCAAAGTGTGAATTGATATATACTTGTATTTTTTTGATCGATTATGAAAGGCTTGGTTGTGGATGTTGACTTTGTTCTTTTGATTGGCTTCGATAATTTAATTTGAGCTATTTCTTAGGTTTTTTATCAAAATTATTTTTGTTATACTCAAAACCCTTGTTCACATAGCATAAAACTAGGTTAGATTCTATTCATGGTAATGATCTTTACTCACATTACTATATATATTTTTGTAGAAGTCTAGGTTTTATTTTTGGTTTATTGTGATAGCCCATCAGTACAACTATCTCAAACAATCTTTTTTTTTATATAAGTTTAGTAACTAAAAGTAGTTATTGCTTTACTACTTCAAATTTCTCGTTATAATCTAAGTCCGTTGTTGAATTAGCATTTGAGACATCATTTATATGGATATTTAAGTTTCTTTTAAGGGATTTGTCTTTGTTCATTTCACATGCATGTTTTTATATCAAGCAATATCATATATAATATTATAAATGTCTAGGTATTTGGTTATAATGAGTTTACTATATAAGTGCTTTTTATAATTTTTGTGCATTTTATTTTTAGAGTCTTTCATTAAAAAGCATAACTCTTTATAGATTCTTTTATATCCTAGGCTATATTAGCCATGTCAGCCATTGTCACCTTTACCTTATATTTTGTAAACAGTGTTATGAAAACAAGTTTCCAACTCTTCTCAAATTCTGAGGAAGTGAAGGTGGAAACTTAAAGAACTAGTGGAAAGATATTTTAGTTATAAAAAACTAAATAACATTTAGTCTAATAAAGTGGTTTGTTGTACTATTACCATATTGATCGATGAAATTAGTTATATGTTCCATTATTGATTAGTTATCTTCTCTATAAAACTCTTTCAAATCATATATCTTTATTCTTATAAGAATTTGGTGCAACCTTCAACCTACTTGGGATTTTGGTGAGCATATATGAGCTTAGCTTTTGTCCAATATTAGCCTTATTTTCTTTAAGTATTGGCCTAGTCAAATCTTGTATGTTACTTATTAATTGAAATAAAGGCTTGTTACATACGAGTATTAAGGTTCCTCTATTGTAAAATAATTTATAAGACATTAAATTGTCTTATGGAAAGTTTATATGGTTGGTAATAAGATTGTTGTGCTATATAATTGGCCTATGACTACTTATGTACTTGTAGTGTATTAGGGGCAATTATGCATGGGCTTAGTTATGCTTATTATGGTGTCATATACATTGGCATATAATACCCTACATAGGGCATTGTTTTTATAAACACTTTTATCTATGTGATCGTGACTACATAATTTATGAGGACTTGATATCAATTGTATAGGCTTATAGAGTTTCAAATCTACTTTATCATAAATCTGATTTAATTGGTCAAACATAAGCTATATAGTTTTATTAACTCTCCAATATTTCTATTGTTTGTCATAAATGTTGTCTTCTATATCTTTATTTAGATAGCTCTCACATTAATATTAGAATAAATTTAATGGCTAATAAAGGATTCCTTCTTAGAATTCACCATGGTTATCTAGCTCGTAATCATCATAAATAGTTGTAATCTTTTAATAACATCATATAACCTATAGAAGAGAAATTATAGGGCTTCATTCAAAGAACAAATGCATTAATAACTCCATGACTATGACATCATTAGTAGGAATGGAAGGAACTTAAGAGACTATATAGAGACTTTAAGGTTTTTACCTTATATAGTTTTTTTATTGTAGGCCCCCACGCACCTTGTCTTTTTTTATGAGTGAGATTAGTTAGCCGGCCCAAATGCCTAAGTTATATTTGTAAAAGATCTTTATTTTATTTTATTCAATTATAAATTTAGATTCATTCAAATTAAATAATTTAAAATATATTTATTATGTTATTTTATTATATCTTCTTCAAGTTTTTCTTTTTTTTTCTTTAAGATCATAGCATTATTTTAATAATATCAACAACCACTCTTTTTTACAACCCTTCTTGATTTTTTTTTAAAATAAATTATTAGATTTTTTATTTTTATTATCTTATAATAAAATACAAAATTTATTCCAAGAATTTCCCCACATCAACACCTAAGTGGTATCTTTGTTTTTATATTTTTAACATATTCACATCAAAATTATGAAAATATTGTTTGACATTTATTAAAGTTTGCTTTTATGATTTTGATAAAATTTTGACAAGAGAAAATATTTGCGTCACAAGAGAAAATATTTTATTATGTATATATTTCTATGAGTTTTCCATATCAATTTTTACTCGTGGTAACAACCTTTTACATTTATTGGAATATATAATTATTTTAATTTAAGTTAAAATATTTCTTCAAACTCTATAAGAACATTGACAAGAACTGCATATTCTTATTTTGTACTAAGTTTTTTTTAATACATAACAAAGCACAAATACCTTAACTAGTTTTCACTAAACAACTAAGTATGCGTACTTGAAAGAGTACAAGACAGCTAACGAGAATCTTCAAGTGTACTCCTTAGGAAAAGATCTTCAACTACTTGACAAATAACTAGTTATAAAACTAGTACAAGGAATCCATGATAATTTCCTTCGGTCTACATTACTTCTCTCTCCTGTTTTTTCTTTCACTAAAAATGTAAAACTTTTTATATGATAACTAAAGATACCATGTTATGTTTTTCTTTGGTTTATATATATCATTCTTATGAACTATCCTAAATTGATTTTCAACTAATATCTTTTGTCTAAAATTGGTTTGGTTTCACGTTAAAGTATTCTTTACGTGATATTTTTTTTTTTGTAATTTTTATTAAATCGTTTATTTATTTGATATGGTTTTGATTATAATTTTGAAGGGATATATGTTTTTGTTGGGTTTGTCATCATTCATAGAGCAGATTCCTGTATCTCTAGCTCTTGATAACAATCTCTGGTAAAATTTTGTTAATTATTGTTGAGTCGTTGTATCAGATAATCTTATTCTACATCAAGATTTTCATCATTAACAGAGTCAGTGACCATGGTCTCGAAGAAAAAATATCTGCTCTGAGTATAATCCTTTCCTTCTTCTTGAATCTGATTGGGAATGTAATTGAAATTGTTTTTGAAAGTGTATTTCGTTCAGAATTATATTAAAATATTTTTTTTATTTTTTAAAAGTTATTTTTGACATTAGCATATCAAAATATCTAAAAACACTAAATTTTTTAATTTAAAATAAAAAAATCAATTATCTTTAAAAAAAAACTTTTAAAACATAATGCCATACACTATCTCTTGTGAGTCCTCCCTTGCATTTCAGAAATGCGACCCTAAAATAGCCCTCCCTTCCTTGCATTTCAGAAACGCGACCCTAAAATAGCCTCAAATATTAATTAAATGATTCAAACTGTCCTATAAAATCCACTGGAAAGAACCTGAATGGGTGCGAGAATGCCTTGAATCAACAAAACAAGATCTGCTACTCATTTCTTAATCCTTGAATCAGCTTACATACTTTCTCATAATTAAAGCTTAACCACCTATATATTGTGTGACAGCAGTTTGTAAGGAACTCTGTCGGAAGAAAGAATGGAGGGTTATCAGTGAATTGAATGAAGCTAGCTGTTGTAAAGGATCAAGTTCAGAGAGAACATCAGCTTGTTTACAGACAACATTAAAAAACACTTTGGGCAAATTACTGCAAATGAGCTTGCTCAGATGGCCACATGAATAAATATGTAATATGAAAGATTAAATACTTCCCATAAGAGTCCTAATGCGATCAAGACAATCCTACAAGTATTAATAATTTGTATTCTATACTAGTTGTTATGAAATAAGGTTAAAAAAAAACTAGAATGCTAACGAGAATAATATTTGTTTGAACAGTCCCAATTGGCCTGGAACTCTTGAAAAGATTCCTGGTGTAAGAGACACGGTTGATAGATTGATTAGGCAATAGTAGAGTTTACACTTTACATGCATCAAATTTTACTATTTATATGGGCTTGTGAAGCCCACAGAATAGTGTAGGTTCAAAGCCCGCATATAATTGAAAGAAGAAACCCTAGAAATTAGACTTGCACATAACCCTAGTAGCTTAACTAGAATTAATCCCCTATTATCTATTATATATATAATATTTTTTTATTAACATGGGTGTCAGGATCAACTTGCACAAATCTCGACCAATCCTACTAGCTCTAAAATTAATAATTATGTAAATTTCTAGTAGGTATCATATTAACAATTATAGGGTTTGAATCTAAAAACATAAAGAGAGCAAACCTCTTCGTCACAAGATTTTACCACTTAACCTTTTACTAGATAGTTTTCTATCATATATCTTGTGAGGAAGAAAAGAAGTAATATATGTAGGCTACTCTCTACCGGAAAGACCATTTTAAAAACCTTGGAGAGCAAGTATAAAAAGGATTAATTCACCAAATAGCATATAGAGTTTAACGTCAGGTAATATCATCTCATTCTGTATCCTACTTTATGCTTTTAGATCATTTGAAGGCCACGAGCATCTCTCATGAAGCCGGCTTCATAATAACTAGTCTAATATCTAAAATAAAAATATATATATATTTTGGTAAAGTAAGTATATAGAAAAGAAGAGAAAAAATAGAAAAATATATTCGTCTGAATCCAATTATTTATAATAATATGTTCAGTTGACAATGAACAGGACCCAGAATTCCAAATTCGAAATTCTATTCAACTTTGTTCAAAAGGAGAGGAAGGGAACAAGTAAAAATGAGCTTTATATAGGATGCATTATAGGCATTAATAAATATTCTTAAGCTTTTTTTTCCTTTTCTTTTTGGGCTAAAATATTCTTAAGCTTTACGGACAGCCAGTGATGGATACATTTACGGGCGTAATGTAAGGTTTCTCGGGAAGAATCACAAGCTTGGGTTTGTTGATGAGAGTATTCTCTAAATTCCTTTGTTAATTCATTAAGGATATTGATTCCTGACTTTGGCATTGCTCCAACTTTATTGTTATTTTTTCCATTGATAATTGCTAGCTCGGGCTTTGGATTCTTCATGCTTTATCTCTAGAGCATTTAGTTTTAACAAAACTACATGAGATGTACAAATGATTCAAGTGAGAGAACATAAGGAAATACTTCAAAGAAAAAACACATCACAATATATATATATATGATAACACTATTTTCTCATACAATTATCATATTTTATAAATATATTTTTTTCAAAAAAAAGGATATCAATATTAATCGACTAAAAATTCATTGGCAAATTATGAATTTCTAAAGTTTGGTTGACCTAATATAAATTATGAAGTTGAGTGCATCTTAATGCATGATTGGAGAATGAGATTAGAATCAGTTTGGTCAGTCTATACCTAAAAGATGATTAGTATATGAACAAACTCATGTAAAGTATTAACAAAGATTAGAATTTTAAGAAACCAATTGTTTTTAAGGTACAACATTGTTGAATTGTTATCACATGTCAAGCCAAAGATGAATTCTATCATTTTTCTTCGATATGCAAACACTAAGATTCATCATGTAGTAGTTAAGATTGGTAAATGAAGCAAGTTTAGGGGATACATAAAGTTTTTTTTACATGTAAGAGGTTTATTCGAGAAGAACTTTCTTCCTTAGTGACCATGGATTGTCATTAACTCATCTCATAAAAAAATAGGTTACACATAATTGATTTATTCTCTTTCTTTTGTTGTAAAGGATTTTATTTCATTATATAGAATCATCATTTTTTTTTCTTATTTTTAAATTATCATCTATCTTTGTTATGAAAAATAATAAAAAGATGGAACACTCATTTCAATTCAATTGATGGTTTTACATTTTGGGACTTTCCTTTTTAGCACCACCTTTCTTCATACATAAAATTTCTTATACGGATATCTTATATAATAAGGATAAGGATAATTTTCAAGGTTTATAGTTTGTTATGTTGGTAATAAACTGCTAACATATTTTAAAAAAAAAAACATTGAGAAAGTTATCTTTGGATTTTTTTTTCTTCTTTATCTTAATTTATCTTTTATATTAATTAAATTAATTAGATAATTACAAATAAGATCTTGATAAACTTCTATCTTAAACAAATTATCTTTTTGTCGATCATGAATTGATTTTCATTAATCTAACCCAACAAAATAACATTTATAATCTCCCCATTTAGCTTAATTTGTGACAAAAAAATAGTAAACATGAAGTTTAAACCAAACAAAAAATCATGCATATATAATCAATTAGCATGTGAAAAATTGCTAGTGTTCTTAATAGTCCATAACATGCTCAAAAAGTACTTTCACACAAAATATAAACACAATATTCAAATAATAGTGCATATGCTTGAAGTTCAAATTGAAAATATAGCATACAATCATAACATAAAAATTCTTATGCTTATCCTTATAATTACAAACCATTAATATCAATCTAGAACTTAAAATCAACAAGAATAAATCAATGTCCATTACATACAACTGTAACCATCCGTCTCATCCAATCCATCAACCCAGTTGTCTCCCCTCTTGATTTGGCACTAATCAAGGTTTTTAATGTCTTCATTTCTCACAACTATATGATTGATTCAAACCCTAATTGTGCAAGCCTATCTATAAAATGTAGAACATCATATTGGATATAAAAAAAAAAGCAACTTGTTAACTTCTTTAGCCTTTTAATCCCACCTTCTTGTAAAATTATCAAATGTTTTTGGTTCAAAACTTTAATTGCTCTATAACTATTGGAAGTAATGGACTGGTTAAGATGAGGTTGACTCATAGAAAAACTTATTATTTGCTAACCATAGCTTCAAATTTCATAGCAGTTACAACATAAATTGTGCCAAACATTTTCATTGTGGGTTCAATATTGCGTATAGCCAGATTAGCTACTCTAGTAATCAGCCCTCATAGGAAAGATATGACTCATTATTGGAAAATGCTTTTAAAATCATATCTATAAAATGTGTAGCCAAATCAATGGGTAAATCACATAAAATTGCATACATGAATTGGGTGTTTTTAATTGTCAGTTTGTATGTCTAGTAATCAGCCATAAGTTTGTTAAGACAATTTTTTCTATCGCTTTATAGGGTGCCATCATTGACTTTATAGGTAACCTGTATGAATTGGCAGTCCATTTAGGTCTTTTACGTCGTATAAAATGATCACTCATTTGGATTTTTAATGGTGTTCCAATTCCTTTGTAATGAAAACTTGAGTTAATGAACTTACACAACCCATAAAAGTCTCTAATGATAGAGCAAGACAAGGTAAGGGTTTAACCTCTTACTTTGGAAATGATTGATTTTTCATCTAAATCAAAAAATTCACAATTAGCATAAAGTTACCTCATAATTTCCATATAAAGAGCAAATGCCCTATTAGTTATTTTTTCACTTTTTTTCTCTAAAAATCTCTTCAATGAAAACAAATGCAATATTAGATAAATCACGTATGGATTCCTCATATTCTATTAATGCATGCTTCCTTGAAAAGTTCATCTTATATGTCTTTTCTTCCTCAAGTGATATGAAATGCTCCATCTTGGTTGAATGAGCTCCAAGTTTTCCTGAACTAGTCATTCCCTTACATTTTTCATTAGTCTTTTGAATCTTGGAAGGTTGAATAGGGGCTTTGTTAGGAGATGATGTCTCCTACTTTTATTTATATAATGAGCTTGATGAATATGGTTTAGGTTTTTTTTACACTTTCATCTTATATAAGCCTTGTATATAATAGCAAAACATTCATCAATAAGAATTTTAAAAAACTTCAAGATTTATGCTTTTTAACCTTGCAAAAATCAAATCAACATGTTCTTTTGTTAGATCAAGATTCAAACTACTTACAATTATTTTAGAATGATTTAAAATTTAACATTGAAGAAAAGACTTTGAATGAGTGTTCAAGAGATATCTAGGATATCAAAAGAAAAAAAATGAATGGTTTTGCCTTAGAAATTAAAAAAGCATAAAGTTTCCAAAGCAAATTTAAAATCTCTTTAATGGAAGCAAATACAATATTAGATATATCACTTATGGATTCCTCATTTTATCCTCATATATTCTTCCTTGAAAAGTTCATCTTTTATGTCTTTTCTTCCTCAAGTGAGGTGAAATGCTCCATCTTAGTTAAATGTGTTCCAAGTTTTGATGAACTAGTCACTCCTTAATCTTTCTCATCAGTCTTTTGAATCTTGGAAGGTTGAATAGGGATTTTGTCAGGATATGAGGTCTCTTGCTCTTGTTTATCCAATAAGCTTGATGAATATGATTTAGATCTATTTTATGATTTCATCTTATGTAGGCCTTATATATATTAAAACAATATTCATCAATAAGGATTTCAAGAAACTTCAACATTTGTGATTTTTACCCTTACGTAATATCAAATCAACATGTTCTTTTGTTACATTAAGATTCAAACTTCTTACTATTTTTTCAGGATGATTTAGAATGCAAGATCAAAGAAAATATTTTGAATGAGTGATTGAGAGATATCTGGTATATTAAGAGAGAAAATAGATGAAAGGTTTTACCTTATGAATTGAAAAAAGAAGAGCTTTTAAACTAAGGTGACACAAAAAGAGAATTGATATGGCTCTTGAATGCTGTGAAAAAAAAATCATAATGTAAAAGAGGCTTTGTTATATCAAATCACAGTTCTTTCCTTTTTATTGATAAGTCTTATTAGGCAAAGGAATAGAGTTTAATAAGGTAGCTCATTTTTTATACTAAAAACACTTCCAATTGAAATTTTAAAACAAGATACTTACCCCAATGGTTAATCTTTATTCATGAAAGCATATTCTTTTATCTTACCAAATAAAGACATGAGTGTGTTAGTAAGATAAACATAGCATTCTAATTTTAAAAAACATTTTTTAATCATTTTTATTCATTGATAAATATGTTAGTAAGGTGTCAACAATATGCCTTGAAAGTCAAACTTCATGTTAAAGCCTAGATACATAAACATTTATTATTCTTGACATAAAATTTAATTAACTCAACAACTATTTTATGAAATTCGCAATGAAAGAACAATTGAACTTTTCTTTAAGGAATTGTATAGCAAAGATCATTCATTATGAGATTCCTCGTCTATTTGCAGAATGCTGTGAGCAATTGACTTCCTCTTCAGGGATTTGTTAGAAGGGAATCTATCTTAATATTTTGTAGTAGGTTTAATTAGTGTTAATCAATTCAAGTCACAATCTCCACATTATTGTTAGCATATCTACATTCAAAAATATTTTTTTATTTACCCTTTAAAATTCAAACACTCATTAAGTTCATATGTTGCTGACAGTTTTTATAATTATTTGTATATAGTTATTTTTTTCTCAAGTGCTTCACCTTTCTTAAGAGATTTAGATATGTTGCTTCACTTTTGACAGATTCAAAGTTTATGCTAAATTGTTCTTATCATTCTCCATGTATATTTAATTTTTGAGTAATTTATTGTTCAATTTCTTGACTTGCATAACTTTTTCATATTAAGCATTATAAGTTTCTTACGAGCTTAGTTCATGATTGGAGATAACTAAAGTAACATATGAATCATTATAATTACTAATAATCTAATCTATGTCAAAACCACATGATATCTCAATAATTTTTTGCAAGTTAGTATATATATTAAGGTAAAAAACAACAAATCAAATTGATTATCGGGTTATGAATTATTTTCAAACTAATCACTCAAGGTAACATTAACTTTTTAATTTCTTTTCAAATTAGAACATTCTTTTCTTAAATGACCATATCATGAACATTCAAAACACTTAACTTTTTCCCTATATCCAATCTTAATTTTATTTTTATTTTTTAATTCATATATTTTGATACAATCATTAGCCTTTTTGCCTTTATCAATTTTCCTTTTTTAAAACATGAATTTTTAAATTTCTTAGCTATAAGAATTATAATTTCATTATTAAGAAATTATTAGAAAAACAATCTTGTTTATTCATATAAATTTTCACTATAAGGGATTTAACGTCCCTTTGAATATGCAATGTAGATTCATATGTTTGTAAGGAACTCGCCAGTTCTTCAGCATTTATAATATTAAGATCTTTGTTTTCTTAAATTGTTGTTACCTTTGATTGAAACATTTCAGGTAAAGACCTTAGGATCTCTTTTATAATTTGTGCATCCTCTATTTTATCTCCTAAATTAAGCCTAGAATTCACAATGTCATTTTAAGTTTATCATAAAACTCATAAAAAGATTAATCTTTCAGTTTTTCAATTTCCTCAAACTTCGAAGTTAACATTTGGTTTGAAATTTTTCACCATTTTAATTCCCTCATGAGTAAATTTAAGAATATTTTAAGCTTTCTTATTTATGTCATATATATAAAAACATCCATAAATATAATGTTCGAGCCTTTGTTATTCCAATTACAATTAGCATCATCATATTTGGTTCATTCAACAAAAATAGTTTCAGGTTTGATCCACCCTAACTCTAGCGAGTGTCATCCTTTCTAATCTAGTGATTATATAAAGGCTATAATTTTGGCCCTCTAGTAAGTATAGTTCTCATCATTGAATTATGGTGCTAAACTCAGTGTTGTCATCTTAAATTAGAAAAAATAGATCTCACTTATATAAAATGAATCTATTTTGATACCACTTGAAAGTATATTTTCCAATTTGTTACTTGTTAACGAATGATCTAATAATATTTTGCAAACACTTATTAGTAACCAAATAAATAAACTTATAATCACAAGATATTTCATTATAGAAGGAATACCTTTTGAAAAAACACTTTAAAAGATAATAAATAAAAACTCTAGGTGGTCAAACCAAAGATTAAAAAAAATTAATTAGCTTAAAGAATTACAAAAAGAGTATTTTTACAAACCTTTTATGTTTATACTACCTTACTTGTTGAAACAATGAACCATGTTATGTCTTGTACTGTAAAAGTTTTTGTTACACCTAATGATTTTTAAATTGTTGTCATCCTAACTAGAACATTTAGTGGTTAATAGTTCATAGAGAAATTTCCTCTAGGAATATGCAAGTTCTCAAGCTCTTTAAGGATTAATTATTCTCGAGAATTACCTATAAACTCCTCGTGTGTAAAAGGTATATGGTGCATAACTCTATGTAAACTTTTTATTTAGTTGATAGACTTGCTTCAAAGTAAATAATACTTTTACATTCTAGAAATCTCCTCTAAAATACCATTTGTTTTCAAAATTAACTTTCCTTGTATGTGTGTACCAGAAGATTGGCAAATATGAATAAACATATCGATGAAATATATTCATTTGTAAATTACAGTTATTTTTTTCAATTTAATATATACCTCGTAATAATCATTGATTGAACTATCTCAAGTTTCACAACAAGTGTCAATGAAAATCCGAGGAGATTTGATACTCAGAGGTTAAATTAGTAAAGATTATTGACTGAGACAAGATGAAATTACATAATAAAGTTGTGCCCCTGGTAAGAATGATGTGGAGAAACTCTCAAGTAGAAGAAGAGACTTGAAAAAGAGAATCGAAAATGAAAAGAAAGTATTTAAATATTTTTTGGAAGAAAGTAATTCCTAATTTTGCTGATAAAATATTAAAAATGATAGTGAAAATTAACACAATTCTAAATTTTTAAATAATAAATTAATAGAAAAACTTATTATTAAAGGTGAAAATTTCTAGTTAGGTAGTGTAAAAACTTGGAAAAAATAAAAATAAATTAGTACATGAAAACAGCAACAATCAAATATTTAACAGATATAACACTTTAGACATTAAATAAGTGGAATTTTGGTAAATTAAAGGGAAAATCCTTCTCTCCTCGTAAAAAGATAGTATAAATAGAAACTTAAGAAGAAACCCTAAAATTTTAATCATCCGCCTCTCGCCTCTCGCTTGCCTCCTCTATCTCTCTACTCTTTCTGTCTCGCGACTCTCGCCTCTCACCTCCCTCTGCAACTAAAATCTCCCTCTCGCCTATCAGTAAGGTTCCTCTTTATCATCATCCACATTCGATACGGTTTCCGTTTACAAGAGGTAAGTAAATTCATCCTCTGTTTTATTTCATGTTATCTCTTAAAGATCATCTATGCTTCCTTTTCTAATTGAACTGAATCATATATTAAATGGGTAATCCTTGAGTTTCTGTTTCTAGGCATAATGCATCCTTGAGTTTCTGTTTTTGGGCATAATGCACGGGATAGTGTTGAAATTGATCATGGGTAATTCATGTTTAGTTAAGCTCTGTGGAAATTTAATTGCTAATGGTTTTTAATAGTTCGTATTTGCTTCTGTTTATGATTATATGTTGATGTGTTTAAGTAGTAATTAATTGATGTTGCTGGTTCATTCCATGGTCGTTTACTCCTTTCTGCTGTCCTATTTAAATCCAACTTTCATTTGAAAAACATGAACTGTAATCAATGCCGGTCCAGTCCTAATAGGGAGAGAGCTTTCTTTGACTTGTTAGCAACGAGACGTTAAAGATAAAAACAGAAGGATTCTAATTACATTCAGTAACGGTACAAGAGGGGAGTTGGCTAATAAATCAAAATTATTCGAGAGCTCGCAATCAAGCGTGTTCATAGATATTCTGGCATAATATATTCAATTGGGAATTTATATTTTGCGCATATGCTCATGATAAAATGCAAATGCAACACAAAGTTGAAACAAAATAGTAGCCATGAGCTCAGGCTAAGAACAAAGCTTTACATTGCTCCACCGTATCATCAGGGTTGTATATGCAGATAAATTAGTCATTGAATGGAAACCATTCGGTACAGCTGCATACTTTAATAAAAATGGGAAATAAGATCATCCATTTAGATTAATTGCATCTGAAAGGATTTTTTTTTGTTTTACATGACATTTCCATGTATCGCGGTGACAAAAAAATACAGCTAATTGTTTGTATGCACTATGCAACAATGATAGCTGAAGCAAGCATTCCTTTAGACCATTCTTTAATTCCCTACTCCCACGTGAATAATAATCAATTAATCATAATGTAAAATATGTAGTTAACTTATATTTTAAGCTGTTTTTTTTTATTCTGATGCTGTGTCATATTGAAAATGAAAATGAGATACTAGTATATAGGTTGAAGATGAAATCTTTTGTTGACTTGTATGACCCACAGTATATGATTAACATGTTTAAATTATTATGAATATATGCTGCAAATATATTATGAATTATAAAAATATATATTATTATTAACATGTGTTGATCTTTTGCATTTGGTAATTACAGAAGGAGAGCCGTCAAAACCAAAATGTTTCATCGACCGACACTACCCCCATATCAATGTTTAATGCCTTCACTTCAAACACCCAACCTACATCAACCACTGCAGGATCTGTCACAAATCATAAAGGTAAACAACATGAAGCCCTTACATTAAAAAAAAGAAATGTTGATGATAGAAAAAAGTCTCAAATTTGGGATCATTTTACAAGACTTGATGGTGATCCTAAAAGTCCTAAAGCTGAATGTAATTATTGTAAAAAGAGTTATGCATGTCATACTATTCTGAATGGAACAAGTAATATGTGGAGTCATTTGAAAGTATGCAAAAAATTCCCTTTTGTAATTGATAAGAAACAAAAACTTTTGGTATTAGAACCTAAGAAAGAGAGTGATGAATCAAAAGACAAAAATATGGGCACTTTAAAGGCATTAGTTTATAATTATGAAGAATGTAGACTAGCACTATCAAAAATGATTATAATTGATGAGTTGCCTTTTAATTTTGTGGAGGGTAGGGGATTTAGATTATTTTTGAGGACAATACAACCTAGATTTGATAGTCCTTCTCGTTTTACTATTATGAAAGATTGTTTGAAAATTTATGTTGACGAGAAGGAAAAATTGAAGATAGCATTTAGGGGTCAACGATTATGTTTGACAACAGATACATGGACATCAATCCAAAACATTAATTATATGTCCTTAACGGCTCATTGGATTGATAGTGAGTGGAAATTGCATAAAAGAATTCTCAATTTCTGTCAAGTTTCAAATCATACAGGTGAGATAATTGGTCAAGTGATTGAGAATTGTTTGTTAGAATGGGGGATTGATAAACTTTTAACTGAAGCTCTAATAATGTGACAATTACATATTTGAAAAATGTGATGATAGATTGGTCATTTAATATATTGTTAAATGATTATTTGCATGTCAGATGTTGTGCACATATTGTGAACCTTATTGTGAGTGATGGTTTGAAAGAGATTAATTCTTCAGTTGTGAAGATTAGAAATGCAATAAGGTTTGTGAGATCTTCACCTGCGAGGTTGCTTGCATTTAAAAAGTGTGCAGAAAAATTGCATATAGAGTGTAAGAAGTCATTATGTTTAGATGTTACAACTCGATGGAATTCAACTTATCTTATGTTGGATGCAGCTGAAAATTTTGAAAAGGTGTTTGTGAGGTTAGGTGAGAGTGAACCTAGGTATATGGGTTATTTTTTAGAGGTTGATCAAAAAGGAAATAAAAAAAACATAGGACCACCTGATTTGGAGGATTGGGAAAATAGTAGAATTTTGGTCAAGTTTTTAAAGATCTTTTACACAGTTACATTAAAGTTTTCTGGCTCATTACATGTGACATCAAATTCTTTCTTCAATGAACTGATTTACATGCATACAAACTTGTTGCTATTGTGTAAAAGTAGAGATAATGTTTTAAGTGGAATGGCGATGAGACTGATATTGAAGTTTTAGAAGTATTGGGGTTATGATGCAAATCAAAATTTTATATTGTATGTGGCTAATGTTTAGATCCACGTTTTAAGTTGAAATATGTTAAATTTTGTTTTAGTGATTTGTATGATTATAACAAAGCACAATCTTTAACAAAAAAAGGTGAAACATCATTTGGTAAGCTATTACAAGTTTTATTTAAGAGCTGATGAAGTGGAGGATGATAATAGACATATTCATGATGTTAATGATATGGATTGCAATGACATGGAGGTAGGTGTTAATACTTTCGCTCAATTCAAAAGACATTTACAAGAGGACGATAGTGTAGAAAATAAAAATGAAGTTGAGAGGTATTTGATTAATGGTTGTGAGGATCCTGACAATTATAAATTAGATATTTTAGGCTGGTGGAAGGGTAATGCTTCGAACTATAAAATACTTTCGAAGGTTACACAACATGTTTTAGCTATTCCTATATCCACAGTGGCTTCTGAATCAGCTTTTAACACAGGTGGTCGTATACTCGACCAATTCCGAAGTTCTTTATCTCCAGCAACTGTTCAGGCACTTATTTGTTGTCAAAATTGGTTGCATCATGGATCAATCCCGATCGACATTACAACCTTGATGAATGATTATGAAAAATATGAAAATCTTGAATCAGGTTATTTTTCGTATACACTTGTATTTTTATTTTATTAATTATTAATCAATTTTTTTTTCAATCTAACATTTCTACTTTTTTTTTTTTTTTGTAGAATTTGGTGGACAGTTAAATCTAGCAACAGATGATAATTAATTCAAAACTGGGTGTATTTCTTGAAGTTTTTTTTATGTTAATGTTGCTATTTGTTTATTAGCCCTTTGAAGGCATTTCTTGTAATTTAAATTTAAATTTGTTTATTTGTGTAGTTTTAATTATTTTGTCTCATGCTAAATTAAACAAAATAAAAGTATTAGAAGGGGAAAAAAACTTAATAAACACTATATTAACAATTTAATACACTAATATTTGGATTAATTGCAAAAAAAATTAAAAAACCTTTTGTTCTTATAAGAAAATCAGATTTTCTGCAAGCCAATCAAATAATTTATTAGAAAGCCCAACAAAAAACCTATCAGATGGCCCAAAAATCAATTTCGGTTTTTTCAATTTTTACTCATAAAAACCGAACCGAACCGAACCGAAAATGGTCGGTTTTTAATGGGTCCGGTTCGGTTCCAATTTTTTTAAAAAAAATCGATTTGGTTTTTTTTTTTTTATAAAAACCGAACCGAACCGAAAATATTCACCCCTATTTAACAGATATAACACTTTAGACATTAAATAAGTGGAATTTTGGTAAATTAAAGGGAAAATCCTTCTCTCCTCGTAAAAAGAGATCGACAGCTTTTGAGAGAAAGAAATACTTCTTCTCCTTCGATTCTTCATTAAGCTGATAATGTGGCTGAAAATGTATGATTTGTAAGAATTTGAGAGCTCTAAATGTTTTAATTTCACGTCCTTGTCAGAGTCAGAAACGTCCTCAGAGAGCATCAGAGTGATGCTCTCTTGCTGGACCTGGCAGGCTCAGTTTGCTTGGCTTTGAACACATGTCGAAAGCGAGTATATTGTGGCACAAAAACCAAGGGGGGTGGGGGCAATTCTTTTGTGGCTGTGATCCATTTCCATCAACAAACGATAAAAACAAATGTTGTCCGAATAGAAATACAAGTAGAGGGCTTCGTTTGATTCTTCTTGAAATAGAAAAACAGTCTTCAATCATGATTTTCATACTATAGGGAGATTAATTCAAGAATATTCAATCAAATAGAAATACACTGAGGTGGATTTACAGGCTCGATGGGAGTTTGCAGCAAGAAATATTATGATTTCTGCATGTATTTAGATGGACTAAACTCTATTAATCTCTGTTTGATATTGGAAACTACTGCTGGTGATTCTCTCCCTGTGTGATTGAAAATTAGGTTCCTGGCAATCAAGATTACTTCTCAGGTCCACAGTCTTCCCTTGGAATGATCAGATAGAACACATGGAACTGCTGTTTGGTGACCACCTCTGAGTGGTGCGGAAAGCATATGCAGAGATGGATAGTTTTAGCAACCTGATTCAAAGATTCTTTCATCTTTCAGGTAAAAAGGAAAAACCAGGAACCTAACGACACCGTCCTTATGCTTATCAAATTATATACACCAGCCAATTATGTGGCCCGCTGCAGGGGCATCAAAATTCGTCTTATGCCGGGCTCAACCATGTTATATCCTACGAGCTTCACTGCAAAACCCTACTCGAATATTGTATAAGAAAGGTATAAATTTCATTTGACTTTTCATTATGTCTGATGATTTTATATCAATACTGTTTTTATTATTAATAATATTTTTTATTTTTTTTCTATATCATTTGTTTAGTAAAAACCAAAACATCCATAGAGCATGCCTACAAATTCAAAATGATTTAAAACAAGGATAAGCAATGATACTTCTATAACTAAAATCCTTCAATCCCACTATCATGCTCCTTAAAAACAAATCATCATACCATTTATTTTTATGAAATTTCGGTTGACTTGATGTGATCAAGTCGAGTTGGTAGGTCTATAGAAAACCTAGAATATGGCTAAAATATAGCTTGATCTAAAAAAAAAATTAGCATGACATCTTTTTTCTTTCAATATTAGAGAGGTTTTCGATCCACGTCAACCTATTAAGCTTGCGATCCAAATCATTGATCAGAATGAGTTTGTTTTTCTGAAACTATTCTTGATTTAAATTAACATGACATCTTTTTTCTTTTAATATTAAAGAGGTTTTCGATCCACGTCAACCTATTAAGCTTGCGATCTAAATAATTGATCAGAATGAGTTTGTTTTTCTGAAACTATTCTTGATTTAAATTAACTTGACATCTTTTTTTTTAATATTAAAGAGGTTTTCAATCCACATCAACCTATTAAGCTTGCAATCCAAATCATTGATCAAATAGGACTTAGATTCATAGTTCAAGAGGATAGAGAAATGGAGAGTGAAAGATAGAAGTCACTTCACCATTGTATATTAACATGTTTATATGATTAACTTGTTTAAATTATTATGAATATATGCTGCAAATATATTATGAATTCTAAAAATATATATTATTAACATATTTTGATCTTTTTAATTTGATAATTTTGAAGTTCTTTATTTCCAACAACTGTTCAAGTACTTATTTTATTTGTTGTCAGAATTGGTTGTATCATGTCATCATGGATCAATCCCAATCGATATTACAACCTCAATGAATGATTATGAAAAATATGAAATTCTTGAATCAAGTTATTTTTCTTATACATTTGTAATTTTATTTTATTATTCATTAATCAACTTATTTTCAATCTAACATTTCTTGAAGTTATTATTTTCTATTATTACTTTTATTGTACTTTCTTGAAGTTTTTTATGTTAATGTTGCATTTTATTTATTTTGAGGCCCTTTGAAGGTATTTTCTATAATTTAAATTTAAATTTATTCACTTGTATAGTTTTAATTATTTCACCTCATGCTAAATTAAACAAAACAAAAGTATTAGAAAGTATATAAAAAAAAAAAAGCTTAATAAACACTATATTAACAATTTAATACATTCATATTTGTATTAATGGCAAAAAAAAAATTAAAAATACTTTTGGATTTTACAAGAAAAACAGTTTTTTTTTATATTAATTACAAGCCCATCAGAAAATTCATCAAACGGCCCGTCAGATGGCTCAGAAAATAATTTCGATTTTTCCAATTATTTAATCATAAAAATCAAACCAAACCAAACCGAAAATGGTCAGTTTTTAATAGGTTTGGTTTAGTTTCAGTTTTTTAAAAAAAATGCAATTTTCGATTTGGTTACTTGTTTTGATAAAAAATAAACCGAACCGAAAATATTCGCCCTTAGAATCATATGTTAAGGTTGGGCTTTGATTCTACCAGCAAATTGCGAAAACAACTTCAGTTGTGGAAACTTCTAATAAATTTTCAATTTGACCCAATAATTGAATTAAAAACTATTATTGTTAACATAAAATTACGCAGTATCATAATCATCTCAAAATCAACTTTAGTTCTTCTAAATAAGATTAAAAAATGTTTTTTCTTAGTAGAAGATGAAAACTCCTAAGATATTCTACCATTAAATACAATTAGCTCTTATTTCCTTCTATATCTAGGATAAATAAGGATCCCTTGTAATAAAAGGATTTTAGAGCATTAAATAAATCTTTGTCACACTGAAAACTATATTGTCATCCATTAAAGATCTTTATAGAACTTGAAAATGTTAAAAATAGTTGTTGAATATTCTTAAGTTATTAGAAAAGAATCTAATCCAAATAGAAAATCCACAAGTCAAAGGACAATGAATAACAAAATTTATATTTAATCCAAGTTAGAATGTTATGTCAGGAGATTCCTTCTAAATTCTCAACATAATTCAACGTCGAATTAAGAGTTATGTCTATTAACGTGAAATTGAATAGTACATAAATTATGTTAAAACCAGCTTTTCTCCAATCCTTACTTGAATAAAAAATTTCCCTCTATCTTAAAAGAAAGATTCATCCTCAAATCTTTCATGATGTTTCATAAGTCTTGATGCGAACCGGGCTAGAAACACTAGCAAGGAGCAAGGATTAAGGGGCTAAATGGAAAGTTATACATAAGACTGATGGGTTTTATTTAATTTTGTTAGCTATAGAGCAAAGCTTGTTTGGGATTAATTATGACTTTGTTTTTAGCTAGGATCCAAGACTTGTTTGGATTAAGTCATGGGCTTTTTAATTTGGGATTTTGGGTCAGTTTTGAGTAGACCACATTTAAGTCCACATAAGAGGTCCATTAGGGTTAGTTTTTAAAAGACTATTTAAACTTATGTTTGCTAAATTTCGGCAGCCATTGATGAGTACCTGATGCGAACCTCGTGATCACATGGTCACACAACACACAACGAAGAATGAGATCTTATCCCGGAAAAGCTGAAATAGGTCCGATAAGAGTGTGACACAATGGAAACCTGCCCCAAGGCACCAGCACTATTGGAAGGAGTAGAATGACGCCACGAAGCCAGTTAATCTTCGATAAGTCGGATTCAGTTCGTTCAAGAACTAAAGAATACAAGAATCACTCTCACACATAAACTGAAAAGTTCAGAATTAAAATTCATCAATGGCTATAGAAATTTAGCAAACATGAGTTTAAATAGTCTTTTAAAAACTAACCCTAATGGACTCCTTATGTGGACTTAAATGAGGTCCACTCAAAACTCACCCAAAACCCTAAGTTAGAAAGCCCATGACTTAATCCAAACAAGCCTTGGATCCTAGCTGAAAACAAGGTCTTAATTAAGCCCAAACAAGCCTTGGACTGTAGGTAAAAAAATTAAACAAAGCCTATCAGTCTTATTTATAGCCTTCCATCCATCCCCTTAATCCTTGTTGGTATTTCTATGTCAGTTCACATCACCCCCTCTCGAAAGGATCCGACCTCGAATCAAAACCGTTATGTTATTAATGGCTCGACAATCAACACACATCCTCCACGTTCCATCCTTCTTAAGCATGAGTAGCAAGGGTACAGCACACAGGCTTATACTCTCACGAATATATCCCTTATTTATTCGCTCATAAACTTGTCTTTGAAGCTCTTTTCTCTCCTCGGGATTGCTTCTATAGGCTGTTCAGTTAGGAATTGAAGCTTCAGGTATGAAATCAAGTTGCTCTATCCCTTGTAAAGGTAGTAATCCGCTAAGAGTATTGTCGGGGAGTACATTATTAAACTCCTGCAATAAGGAAATAGCAGCATTAGGCATAATATGATCAAGATCATTAGTATTAAAGTAAGCCTCTTTGTACAGAAGAAAAATCATTAGCTTGTTTGTGAAACATGCAGATCTGACCTCACCCTCTCTAGGATAAAAATTAGGTTATTTCTTTAGTTTTTCCACATAGTTCCCATCACTCTTCCTAACTTTCTTCTCTCCTCTTGTCTTGCCTCCACTCTGGACGAGATTTGGGTGTTTTTGAGTTGTGGTTGAATGGTTTGGTTTGTTTGTGTTGGGATCGATGTCTAAATGAGTTGTAGTGGTTTGTGTTCTGGTCGAATCTGATGGTCTTCTCTCCCCATGTATCTCACCTTGATTTTCACTCCTCATCGCCTCATACTCACTTTTCAACTTTATTTGATCATCATACACTTGTTTGGGTGTAAGAGGTACAAGAGTGATAGTTTTACTATCTTTTACAATGGTATACCTCTTTTTAACCCCATCATAAATTACATTCTTGTCATATTATCATGGTCTCCCCAACAAGATGTGAGTTGCTTGCATTGGTACCATATCGCACAGAACTTCATTAACATATTTCCCAATCGAAAATGGAACCACAACCTGTTTACTCACTTTCACTTCTCCACTATCATTCAGTCATTGCAATCTATATGGTTTTGAATGCTTAACAGTACTCAAATTCAGTTTACTTACAATGGTGGTACTGCAAACATTAACGTGACTTCCACTATCAATAATTAAACCACACACTTTGCTTTGTACATAACAGCGCGTATGGAAGATATTCTCTCTTTGCTGATTAGATTCATCTTTCTTAACCTGAACCTGAAGTGTGTGCCTTATAACCAAGGACTCCGCAACTGGTAATGCTAACCCATCCCCCTTACTATCCTCCAAAGATGGCATACCTTCACAATAAGATTTATCACTTTCAGATTCTATATCACCATCATAGTCATCTTCACCCATAACTGCATTTTCATCAACAACCTCTTTAAAATCAAATCTGGTATTTTGTACAGCCTTATGGATCGTATTTCCTCTGCAATCAGGACCAATATTTTATTTCCTTATCGATTTCAAATCATTAATCAGATCCATGTTCATCCTAGATGACAACTGGAGTTACTGACATAAGGCTCACAACTGGAAAGCAACGTTAGTGTTTTGTGTCGCTAATTCATTGTTTTCTGACATTCTTTGAATCTACAAAATTTGGTTAGTAGCTCAAAATATATCCTCACAACTCTAGTGTATCAAACACAAAAAAAAAATATCAAGGCTTTTCACTTGAATAAACTCACTACGCCTTTTACCTCTCAACTTGTTTTCTTTTGGTTCTTTCGGAACTAAAATCAACAAATCAAAGTCATTATTCTTCGCACTGCACTCTAATTATGATTTTTAGACTCAAGAAGCAATAAAAATACTAAAAACAAAGCAAAACAAAACAAAACTACGATTATGATTTCGCGAGTAGCAATGCAAATTCGTATGAATTATGGACGATACGAAGACACGAAATAAAGCAGAAGCAAATACTAGCAAAAACAATTACTTGACTCATAGATAACCCAAAATAGAATATAAAAAATGAATTGGACAAAACTAAACAGTAAGGATCACTTTTTGAGAATTGAGCAGAATCTAAACTCTTACGTAATTTTTACGTAACAGAATTAAAACCCAGACCAAATGACCTCAAAATAACCTCAAATTCAATATTTAGTATTTTAATACAAAACTAAAATCAACACTCAAATTATAGGTCATTCTCGTACTTTTAGGTACTCAACCCTTTGTGTGCTCAAATTTCGGCAAAAACGAACCTCCAATTGAAAACTCTAGTATACGATATCACAATGAACCCATATTTAACATATCATGTGATATCAACCCCAGGACACAGAATGTAAAGTTTCAATTGATTCTAAAGTGTTTTTCTAGGGGTTCACTAAGATAGTGTTTCTGCGGCATAAATGAATCTCGAAATAAAAACCTCAAGAAATCAATATTAGAATAAGCTCAAATTTGATATATGATTCTATCTCAACTCCAATAGATGGAATATTGATTTTTAATAGATTTCGAGGTGGTTTTCTTATGTTTCCCTCGAGTTGTGTTTTCTACGGCAAAACTTCATCGAATGCCTCTATCTCTCTTTCTTCTTGTTTTTTTTTCTCTTTTTAAAAAAAAATTCACTGAATCTCATTTTTTCTTTCTTTTTTTTCTTCTTTTCTTAATTTACTGAAACGATGAGACAGCAAAGGATGAAATATAAGCTTTTTTTTTTATTAGATGACACAGACACAAAGAACAAGGAGATGGACATAAACATTGAAAAACTTTATGGAACACTAAAAAAAATAAAAATAACATAATGATATAACCTAGTTTCAGAGCCTAGTTTTGATACCACCTGATGCGAACCTCATGATCACGTGGTCACGCAACCCACAACGAAGAATGAAATCTCATCCTGGAAAAGCTGAAATAGGTCTGATAGGAGTGTGACACGATGGAAATCTATCCCATGGCACCAGCACTATTGGAAGGAGTAGAATGACACCACGAAGCCAGTTAATCTTCGATAAGTCGGATTCAATTCGTTCAAGAACTAAAGAATACAAGAATCACTCTCACACATAAACTAAAAAGTTCAGAATTAAAATTCATCAATGGCTGCAGAAATTTAGCAAACATGAGTTTAAATAGTCTTTTAAAAACTAACCTTAATAGACCCCTTATGTGGACTTAAATGAGCTTCACTCAAAACTAACTCAAAATCCTAAGTTAGAAAGTCCATGACTTAATCCAAACAAGTCTTGCATCCTAGCTGAAAACAAAGTCTTAATTAAGCCCATACAAGCCCTGGGCTGTAGGTAACAAAATTAAATAAAGCTCATCAGTCTTATTTATAGCCTTCCATCCAGGCCCTTAATCCTTGTTGGTTTTTCTGGGCTGATTGGCATCAAGCCTCTTGTTTAAGTTTTTGAAAATCTTTTCTAGCCAAAATTTGTCTCCAACAACATTGTATAATAGTAGTAGCCTAATCTTTCATTCTTTCCTTTCTAACATTGTTTTCCCTCTTATCAACCCTCTTATGCAAAACATCAATTTAACCGTCACGTCTTACTCTCCTCTTCATCCTCTCCTCCAAATTCCCAGACATCAAAACACTTAACTAATATCTATTTATTTATTTATTTTTACATATACACACACTCAATCAAGTAAAAGAAAAAAATATCCAAGCCCTTAAATTCAAACAAATTGTTTTGAATCAAATCGAATTCAATGCTTACATTTTGTTTGGCATTGTGTTTCAAAGTATTTTGAAAAAAAAATTAAAAAATATTTTTATTTTACATTTTAAATTATATTTTTTAGTGTTTATAAATCATTTTCATATATTGATGTAAAAAATAATTTAAAAAACATCAATTTAATATATTTTAAATGTAAAATATTATTAAAAACAACCTCAACTACAATTAGTAACGTTCTTGTAAAGTTACAAATAGGAGCTTTGAAGGCAAGAAATATTTGCCTTGAGCTTCACTCCTAGATTTGATACTCCAATATTCAGCTAACTGCTTTGGTCATTCTATTTGGTGTTTTCTTTTTGGTAGATGAGCCTCTTCGAGAAATTTAGATTTCCTTCGACGTCACTCTTCTCTCATGCAGTATGATTTTCCTGGTATGGCCACCAAAAATGGATGCCATCACATAGAACAACCAAAACCCTTGGTGTAGAATTTTGGATCGAGGATGATGAGTTGAAATTCATTTTCTTAGGTGTTTTAGATTTAGATTTCGAACGAGTTCATCAAACTTATATGAATATATTAAAATTATTTTTTATTTATAAATATATTAAAATAATATTATCTTTGAAACGTAATATCAAATACCCGAACATCAAGCTCATGACCAAGTCAAGGAAAGCAAATTTACGCAAAGGTAAAACTGAGATGAACTACGACCTGGAAAAGTATTGGTTGAACACATGATAACTCAAGCTCTCAGTACTGACCATCCATCAGGTAAACATATATGAAAAAGAAAAATAAGACTAATTTCTTATATAAATGATAAATTAACCGAAAATGAGAGCTTATAGACCCATTTAATATTGCCTTTTAAAAGTATTTTTCAAAAAATTTAAAATTTTCTATTTTATAATTTATAATTTGAATTAAAAAAAAAACAATATTTTTAGATTATTTTCAAGTGATAATATTAAAAATAATTAGAAAAAAATAAAATATATATTATTTTAAAATAAAAATCATTTTAAAAAATAAATCTTCACGCGGTTAGGTTAGCTGGCAGCCAGTGACCTTTATCTACCAGGGACCATGATAATTGATGGACGCTGCTCCCTTGCAATGCTAGTAACGTTCTTGTAAAGTAGAAAAAAGGCTTGCAATCATCCTTTTCAGCGTCGCTTGTCATTTTCTCAGACCCTTGCTTTTTGCCACCTGTCCATTATGTTTCTCTCCCCTGTCCAAAACTTAGACGCTTGACGTGAGGTGTCAGGAAAAGTTTCATAATCCATGGAGGCCATGCATCTCATCCATAAAAATAAGAGATTAAGCATGTTTGGGAGAGTTATTGTGTTAGTTTTTTAAAATGTTTTTTATATTGAAATATATTAAAATAATATTTTTTTTATTTTTTAAAAATTATTTTTGATATCAGCACATCAAAATAATCTAAAACAATAAAAAAATATATTTTTATTGAAAGAAAAAAAAAAGTAGTGCACCGCAGCAAACCTGCGGTGCAAAAGCTGCCCCAAACAGCTTCTAAGTAAGTTGTGGTTTGACTGACACAGCAGATTAACGTACGAAACAATGTCTAAAGGACGAGATAAAAAAAAAAAGTTATGTTTAGTAGGGTTGTTGTAGGTTTATATGATCAATTAACTATAATGTTGTTGCCAGTAAATAAGATTTGATATGAAAAATACATTTCATGCTAGAATATTTAAATTATAATATTTTTTATGAATGATAATAATCACACTGAAAAATCGGTTATTGAAAAGTTAAGTCATTGGTAGTTCGTGTAAATTATCGTTAAAGACTAAATAATTATATGATTTTTTTTATTTTTGACAACCCGATCTTGAAGCATACATTTAAAGCATGTTTGGCAGTGCGTTTGCACCTGTGGTTTGCTGCGGTTCATCTTTTTTTTTTCATTTTAAAAACCGGTGGTTTGATGTTTTAGATCATTTTGATACATTTCGGCACGAAAAGCACTTTGAAAAGCAACAGTAACGGCACTCCCAAACACCCCCTTAGAGTAAGAAAGAAGTTCAAATATTTAATTGACTTTCACATAAACTATAAACAACATTATATATATCTAATAGGATCTTTATGACTCTCGTATAATTTTTAAATTTATTAATTTTACTACATGTATGAATTTCAAGAATCCAATAATGGTATCGGAGTCTTGTTAGACAATTAAAGCATTTTCATAATCTATAAAAGTTATATGATCATGTTTGATTAACAAGTGAACACATTGTTTAAAGAGCATGAATTGTTTCAATGTTATGACCATTCGTTCTTGAAAGATAATCATATTTACTGGTGCTGTCTAAAAGGTGATATATTTTATGACTAATTGCTTTAAAGATTGCTAGCAAATTAATACAGAGAATATGGTCGTGCTTAGGAATATATTTTAACCATGGTGCTTGGATTGTTTGGTGAGGAATAAATTTGATAAGGTTAAAAAAAAAATGATCAATTGGTTGTGTTATCTTGGGTAAAACAGGGGTGACACGGGTAATTTCAGTAATATTTGTTGTAAAAGTTATAAAATATTAAAAATTATTTAAAAAATGTATCCTATATTAGAAAATAAAACTAACATTTTAAGTACAAAGAGAATATATAAGATTTATTATCCCACATTGAAAAAAAAAAAAACTTCATCAGATATTTATATAATAAAACTTGAGATGAGATAATTTCATCAAGTGTTCATATAATAAAACTTAAAATATAGCAGTGATCAATAAAGGAAGCCCAAAAATGCTACACCCTATATCCTCATTTTCTCTAAACTACTACTTGGATCTTTCATCTTTTGGTTTATTAGTTCCAATAACAAGACAAGTTATACTTTTCAAGTCAGGAAGCTTAATATTAAGTTTACGAGTAAGAAAATCCCTCTTTATTTGTTGCAATGTTTTAGTCTCTTATTGGAATTGTGGTGGGGTACACGCTACATTTTATCATCCATTTCTTCCTGAAAAATATCATGACTTTGAGTCAAGTTTTCATCTTTGCAAGGCTTACCCACTATGATATTATAAGGTAACAACCTAAGGAAAGGGTCTTTCGTTGCTCGATTGAAACACCTTAATAGGTTGAACCAAAACCTACAAAGTAGAAAAGAATTGATTTGGGTGAAGCCTTATCATTCTACAAATCTCAACAAACTAGACTCTATGTGAAAGTCTAGTTATTTTCACAAGTTTAGCCCAGGTTAATTACCAATGAAACACGTAAACATAACCTTAAGTAATGTGTTTGTGAAACTAAATTATCATGTAGTGTGCACAAGAGCATAAATCTATATCATAATACATTCATAAAAAATAAAGGAAAATATATATTAAAAAATTAGGTAAAATCTAAACATAAAAGAATGAACAAACATAATTAGGCAAAGTACATTCATCAACAACGTAGGCATATAAAGCTTAGACCTGATAGTCAAGATTATCCTTGAAAAAATTGTTATTTTATCATATCTAACATCATGATAAAATTAAATATGAAACTTAAAGATAGATTAGGAGTTGTCACCTAGTTTATAATAATTAAGAACCCTAGCTACTCTTAATAGATTCTTAAGTAAGAGGTTGGTTATACTAAATAAAAGAATCATCACCCTAAATATCTTATACAAGATAAGTTGTTTATATTTCTTTAATTTGTATTGACGCACCTATAAGGTCTTTCTAGTTGTTTACCTAAATTCAATATGAATTTAAATAAAATAATTTGTGATAGGGCCTAGTCTTAAAGCTCCATTCTCACTTCTAAAACATAGATGTTAGACCCAAGAGGACGATAGTGAATAATGAATTGGGCTTTTAAGCCTATTTCCTTTGTTATATCCCAAGTTAAACTTGTAAGCCATCACTCACAATCAAATGATTTTTTGAGGTCATGTTGATCAAGTCCAAATTAAATCCCAAAAAAATATATAAAAAATATCCTAGCATGCATTTTAATCAAAATAAAATGAAGTAAAAAAAAGGTAAATAAAAATAAATGAACAAAAAAAAATTGGAACTAGATATAAAATAAAGATCATGCTACTTCTTTTTATTATTATTTTAAAAAAAAATATTATCCCCTTTAAGGTGAATCTTTTGGTTGGATAATTAATCATTATTTAATACAAAAACTAAGTTGAAAAGATATTGTCAAAACACCCATTTAAAGATTCTAAAGAATAATTTCAGGCACAAATACAAAATCAAAAACTATTTTTTTACAAAAACTTTCCTATGATTTTTTAAAATAAAAATAAAATAAATATATTCATAAAAAAATATTTGTTCATAGATTTAACCATACGGTGCAAGCATCTAACAAAACATGGTAGATATTAGTTTATTTAAACTAGATGATAACTAAGAGCCTATTTGTTTTTACATCAGAATTTAATATATTTTTTATTTTTAATAAGAAAATCCTATTGTAATTTATTGTACATTTTTTTTTTAAATAAATCATATTGTAATTTATTGTACATTTTTTTTTTTTTGTAATTGCATGAATCTTAATCTAGTATGCAAATATCAGTTTATTTCTTTAAGAACTCTTGCTTTGAATAAGATTGAGAACATGTTTATGGTTGAGATTGATTTTCTTTATATGGATTCTCACTGCAAATGATATCTTTTTCTCTGTCAATCATAATTTTTAGGTTTGTTTTTTTCCGTGACAATCCTAAAAAAGCATATATAAACTAAATTATAATTATGCTGGTTCAGTTTATTTTTTTAATTGACATAAGTTTAAAAAAATATTTATAATTTTCATTTCTTCATTTTAATTTTTTTTCAATATTAATCTAATGGAATATAAACAAATAAATGAAATTATATATCTCATAATTAATTAAAGAATTACATTTTAAAAAAACTAGAAAGGGTCAAACTTGGCCAGAGCAAGCATCGGAGATAACGAGCTACGAATCAATCCCTGGCATGCCTACTGGTTTGGACAAAAGCTAGGAGAGAAATACTGTCGAAACGTCGTTAACATTGATGACGTGGCATCTAACATTATAGTCCCCATGATCCTCGTTGATTCCTGGAGAGACGCGTTAAATTTGAAAGAAGTTTTTGTCCTGCAAAATTGTACTCTTCGCTTGGTTTCAAACTACAAAAAGGACATGAAAACGCCTTCCTTGACTTGCTAAATTTTTATTTTTTCGAGTAATATTTTATAATAATTATATATTTAGATTTGAATTTGAAATTTATTATAGAATAATATAAATTATATTTTGAAATTTTATCTGTTAATTTAAATTTTTAGGTGAGATGGTTTTTTAACACGGCATCAGAGCCTTGTTGACCTAGCGATAACGAGTTTGAATCTCATCACCTCATTCTATTTGATAAAAAAAAAAAAAAAAAACAAGGTAATGTAGGTTTACACAAGTTTCAAGTCCAAAGTGTTTTCACTTGAGAAAGTATGTTAAAAAATAATATAAATTATATTCTGAAGCCTCATCTATTAACTTAAGTTTTTAGATGAGATGATTCCTTAATAAACAGAACACAAATATAATCTTAATACGTTGAGACTATTTTTGAAAGTATTTTTATTCAAAAATATATTAAAATGATAATTTTTAATTTAAAAAAAATATACATAAAATAATTTAAAAATATAAAAAATTTAACTTAAAATAAAAAATTTTAAATTTTATTCAAAATATTTTTGAAACAGAACGAAGAAAACGCTCTCAAATAATTTTTAAAGCTTCTAATAGAATTTTGAATTTATGCATCCCTTTGAAATTATATAATTCCACGTCTACATATTCCTTGCGATGTGGGCCCTCGTTGAATAGTATATTTTGAGCAAATTGTCGTTTTTATAGGCTTAGCTTTCTTACGATGATGATTGATAGTCGTTTTACGAGTTGAATGATTCCTTTAAAAATGCAGCCATCTAAATTGTTGATCCTTCAGTTCGGACACGCCAATGGATTTGTTGACTGACGCGTCCTTCGAATCCTCATGGTCGACCTCTGATATCTTCTCATACCGTGTTTCGCATTTCATTTTAAAAATAATTTTGAAAAAAATAAAAAAATATTTTTTTTTTATTTTTTATATCAAATTAATAAAATAGTAGTTTTAGATTATTTTTGTGGGTGAATATCAAATAATTTTTAAAAATAATATTTTAATATATTTTTAAATAAAAATATTTCTAAAAATAACGTCAGTCACATTTTCAAACAACCTTAATCATATTTTCAAATATCATGGCTATATAATATTAAGAAAGATTGGTAGAATATAGGATGTTCACTCCAAATATTCACCATGCTTTAAGACATGTCAATCACTTTAGTAAATAAATTCAATTTAAAAATCCTTTCCTAAATTCCCTAATTATTTTTTAGAAAAACACAAGAAATATTGTGAGGAACTCCTTGAGCTCTCAAGGACCTTCTTAACCATATCATCCCTAATAAAATTGCATATGTTTAATCATTTCTAAAGCTACAAACATTGTATTTCCAATGTTAATGTTGAAATCTTAAGCAACTCTGAAAAGAACGAATGTTTAAGAAAGGCATAGTTATGCCTCTCATGGAGTGTCATTCTATTTATCTCTAGATTCCAAATCTTCTCTCTTAGGTAGAATATTGTTGTGACATATGGAATACCTATATATTTCATACTATGAGAGGTTTAATATGATTTTCTAGTTATAATAATATGGTTATATTAAAATCAATATAATTTTTATCTATAGAAAAGTAGTGACTAACTCTAAACTTTGTCAGGTCAATCATTCCTAGTCTACTAAAATTGATAGATTCATTTTCTACAAAGAAATCCTTTTAATTTAAATATATTCACCATTGTTCTATCCTTAGAAAAAGGTTTTAGTATTCTTAATTTTCATTAATCACTTTAAATTTCTTGACTTATACTAATTGTCTATGATATTCTTCAAACACCTTTTACCAACATAAATCATCCATTAAATCACCTATTAAGACCTTTTTTAAGTAGCTAACTAGGCATTTTGTACTTCCTTAATGGTTAATAACAAGTATATATAGATATAGCCTTATTTTAAAAAATCTCATAAGGTATTTTTCTTCTCAATTATAGGTTAAGTTAATCATAGAAAAGGTGGTAGGTCAATTGATTGATAGGAAATTACTTATCAACTAGCGGGGTAAAAGGTACTTCATAAGTGATCATTCTTGAATTAGATCCTTCTCATTTGAAAGTTTGGGTGTTTTTTTATACACAGGTTTGTTTCTTTTCTATATGAGATACAAGTTTCATATGTTTTTAGATTCTTCAAAACATGTCAACAAAAAGTTCTTTAATATCAATTTCTTATTCACTCATTATTTATTGAAATTATGTTAATATTTCATGTTAAAAGCTCATGTTTAAGATTAAATCACAATAAAGATTAACCTTAAAGGTAAGTGTACCCCACTTTTCATTTGGCCTTAAATGTGCCAATTAACCATATTTTAAACAAATTTCCAACAAGAATTTAATTGACAACATCAATTTTTAAAATTACAAATGTGTTTAGTTAGTGCTGTTATCACAAATCTTATATGCACTCCCCACCCCACTCCACACACACACACACACACACAATATTATGTTCATAGAATATGATAATAACTAGATAATTGGTCCATACTAGACTACAAATCAAACTAATAAAATTTAAACATGAGAAACAATGTCTAGATGACAAGAAATGCTTTGATAATTTCTTTAAACATAGCTCCATGAGTCAACCTTATAACCTCCCGTCTTTATTCTTTGTTTAACTTAAGCTTCAAATTAAGTTGTCTAGCAATTACCCATATATGACCCAGTAAACTTGACTTGTCTAAAGACATCTTAGATGACTAGTAAAAATATTGTTTAATATTACGAAAATAATATCTAAAAAAATATTAAGACAATAACATATTAAATCAACTCGAATTTATACAGGTTAATTCGCATAACTCATGATTTAGGTCATTGGGTTTATAACTTGTTTGTGAAACTATTTTTATTTAATTATATGACAAAACAATTCATGCTTAAAAATCAAGTACCGACCCAATAAGAGAATGTTAGTATAAGACCATAATAGCCTTATATAAGACAAATCAAAACAAAATACGAAACCTAATAATTACTATATTTCATTGAGAAACAAAAATATGCTATTTATGCTTTATAAAATAAATTAGTAACCAATTAATAATTCAAAAAAATTGTTACCACTAATTACATATCAAAACAAAAGGCTAATATTTATGGTAAAAGTAAAAGATAGAAACACCTGTAAATATTTTATATCTATTGTTTTTTAGACATCAGATATATTTTTATTTTTTATTAAGCGAGAGACAGGTTGCTTGCAATGGCAAGCGACCTATTGCATTTTACGTTTATGCCTAGAATTTAGTCACCAATATGGTGGCTGAAAAAACAGGTGGAGATTTTTTCTTAAAAAATCTATATTCAACTTATTTTCACCAAAAAAACACTTTGAAATCACCATAAAATTTTCATAAAACACTTAATAATCATAAAACACTCCAAAATCACTAAAAAAAAGAAAATCAATTGAATCAATAAAAGTTTAAAGAAACTTGATCTACTTTTTACAGGTATATTTATAGGGGGGAAATCACCATTGACACTAAGAATTGTGAGTTTCATATTCTAAAACTAGTCATTCATCAACTTTCTATCTTCTCGCAAACTTAGGAACTAAAATATTAAGAAAATGAGGTTTTGAACCAAAATTAAAATTACAATAACTAAAGCGATGCATGGTAAAAAAAAAAAAGTAAATGGACTAAAAAAATCTTTTCTAGTGAATTTAAAATTGACCATGAGATCCTTCGTTGTTTTATATTTTGATCTTATGCTAAATAATTGATTTTCTTTCTTTAATAATAAATAAAAGGTTGTGATTAAAAAACTTCAACAAAAATGAAAAAAAATAAAACTTTGGTTATCATTGATCACTACAATATTTTAACTAAGAGAGGAAAACAAAGAAAGAAAACAAAAAAAACCATATTGAGATGAATTTTTTTTTTTAAAAAAAAGGTTAACATAATTAATTTAAAATATTGGTGAATTAATATAGTAGAAAAACAAATTGTGAAATAACACATTTTATACATGTTATAATTAGAAATCATGATTTTTATAACTTGATACTATTTAGAATAACAACATTACAAAACAAAATTGTAATTCACCACTATTACAAATAGAAACACATCAGAACTCCAATCACACTACCACTAGTTTTGTCAAAACAATCTTGATAAAATAAATCCAACAGCATCAAAAATAATATCATCAACTATGACTTGAATGATCCCCATTTATCATCCAAAAATAGAGAGTGAAAATATGACCAACTTAAATCATTATTGATGATATTTTTTGGAACTGCCTAGTAAGTCATTACCCATAATTTTTTCACCAAAATGGTTGCTAGAAAATTAGGTGGAGCGTTTTTTCCAAAAAAAAACTTTTCAATTTCTTTTTGCTAAAAACACCTTAAAGTTTTCATTAAAAAAACAACTAATAATACTAAAACACTTAAAATCACTTAAAACAACTAATTATTAATTTTTGCATAAAAAGGTTGTGATTAAAAAAGGAATGAAAATGAAAAAAAATGATTATTTTTTATTGCTATAGTATTTTAACTAAGAGAGTAAAACCAAAGTTGTCAATTCTGTTTTAGTTGGTGATTTGTTTTTTCATTAGAATAAAATGTTTTGGTTTCTAAACATTTTTGAACTCCGTTTCAGGATCATATTGTTTATGTGTGTGTGTGTAAAACTAGTTCAAATTCAAAAATAAAATTATTTAAAATTGTACAATTTAAATTTCAAACATGAGTAAAAAAAATAAGAGTTGAACTGATATAACTCAACCAACTTGATGAGTTCACAGATAACATAAAAAATTGATAAAAATAAAGATAAATTAAGAAGAAAAAATCAAGTTAACATCTTAAAAAAATATTGAAACAACGATATATTAAATCAACTCAGAGTCAACTTAGGTTAACCTTTTAAATGTGTGACCTTTATTATAAAATCATGATAACTTTAAATAAAATAAATCAAATTATAAAGTTCAATTCATAACAACTCGTTGTTGAATAATAAAAATAAGAAAAAAATAATATAAAAAAACATATAATAAAATAATTTTTCTGAATAAAATTATGAACATGTATAATATTACGAGAATATCATCAATCTTACAAGGTCATTATATTCTCTGATTGCTATGAAATTTTAATATAATATATAAATATATCAAGAGATTCCTCGTAAAATTTAATCTTAATCTAACAATCAGATTAAGAGATAGAATTAATATTGTAAAATTATTCATTATTTTAAAAAATACTATTTGACTGAAACGGAACGAGCAAAACAAAACTGAAACATTCAGGTCAAAATTTGAGCGGAATTTTCAAAATGGTCTGAAATTTTAAATGAGATAAAAATATATTATTTTATCTTATTTTTTAACTAATATAAAATATTTCGACCAAAACCAGCCAAAACAAATCGAGATTATCAATATCAAGTAAAACAAAGAAAGAAGACACAAAAATCCCTATGGAGGTAAATATTTTTTAAAAATAGTAAAGTTCATTAAAGATACTGGAGGTGTAATATAGTTGAAAAAAATATGTGAAATATCACAGTTATAAATGTGAGGATCATAAAATATACGGAGGGAGGTGGGTGATAGAACCGGTGAGGCGGAGGTACGGAGGCTGTGGTTGCGTGGATCAGTAGACAGTGAGAAAGAGTAAAAAGCAGGCCAGCCTGTTCCCCACCCCGGTTCCGTTGATCATTGACTTCCTAAACGGACAAATCTTACACCACCTAGCTCCCATTCCGAACACACATGGTATCACTCACCACGTGGCAATATGGTATCCATCATTGGTCCATCCCACAACATGATGGTCCTACCGACAAACGTGGTGGGACCGAGCTCATACATTATCAACATGAGCCACGGTGTCGGTTGGACTTTACACATTATTTATGAGCCTAATCGAAGGAAAATCATGCGGTATGCACATGTGGGGTCTTACGGAGCAGAGCGTGTCTTGGAGTTCTGAGTTTTAAAAATAATTATTTTTAAATAGCTTTAACTTAGTTACTTCAAGCTAGCTACTGAGATGGAGTTTGGTGTGCATAAAATTAAATAAATAATAAAAATAAAAACACCATGATCAGGAGAGCAGGGCGTCGAGAGCTAACAGAGGACGAACTGGTGAGAACTTTGGAGGAAAGAATTTAATAAAACCCAGCTAAATCCATCAAATGGTGAAATTCCAATCAGTTCATGAAATCCCCGTCCCTCCAAAACAATGCAGACTATAAATCGCCCCACCTTCGGCAATCGTTGCAAATGGAAAAAAAAAAATTAAAATAATAAACCCAAAAAATGAAAGGAGAAAAAAAGAAAAAAAAACATGTAGCACCGCCCTAAACCGTCGTCCTATACCAAATGTGCACCCTACCACTGATACTTACGCAGAGTGCACATTCTGCCCTTCAGCACATGCATTTTCTTTGACGGAGAATTTCTATGGCGTGACAGTGCTAGGTGGCGTCCTGGACTCTGGTGGTGGAGTATGACCGTCGGATCCTTTAGATGGATCATCGGATGATTGCCGTAATCCATCGTCCGTCTCTCCCCTGTTCATATCCTCAATCATCCTCACAACCTCTTGCATTGCTGGTCTTTGATCAGGAACAGTTGAAACACAAGCCATTGCTATTTGCAACAACTGCACCATCTCCTCCTCGATGTTATGGTACCTCATCAACTCCACGTCAAAAACCTCAGCGGTCCATTCCTCACGAACCACCGACTGGACCCATCTGGGCAAATCAATACCTTCTTCGCCTAACGAGGCTTGATTGGGTGCTTTTCCTGTTAGGAGCTCGAGTAGCAACACACCGAAACTGTACACATCGGATTTGAAGGTAACTTTGCGGGTTTCTACCACCTCGGGTGCACGATAGCCTGCTACTCGGCTAGGTGGCGTCGAGGTACCAAAGAGCGGGTTGAGCCCGAAATCTGAAACGCAGGCGTCCTGGTCAGGTCGGAGTAGAATGTTAGACGATTTGATGTTGCCATGAATCACCTTGCCCGCAACGTGGAGGTGGGCTAGACCTCTTGCTGTGCTCATTGCTATTCTCATCCGGTTATCCCAGTCCAGGGGAGTGCGGCCTGACCCTCTGCTACCTGAAAATAAAGACAAGCTTGCTAGTTCCAGTGACCCGGTAAAAGTATTGTTCTTAACAGAGAAAATAATATTCTACCCTAACACCATGCAACGTATAATGCCACTCGCAAAAATCCCAGCACAAAATGGAAAAGCAATTACACAAATTGCAAGGCGTTACACGACATCCGCGGATTCCTCTTTTTCTGTGGGCAAAGAAAATGGGGAGAGCATGAATTGTCCAAACCACCCTTAATGCTAAAATGATCGAGGGCCACAGATAAAGTCCCAGTCCCACGAAAAAAGAAGATAAAAAAATAAGAAGCAAAAGTGACTACAACTATACAGCCAGCCCATGTGACTGGAGTACTGGAAAAGTTATAAGAATTCATGAATAGGCGTGCCAGACTCCATTGATAAAAGATACTCCTACACTATAAAGAACATAATATTCCATTATTATTATTATTATTATTATTATTTTATTTTATATACAGCACATCATAAAATCTAAATTGTGATGAAAATAAAACTTCAGTTCTTGTATGATGGGCAGTAAACTCCTCAGCATTCATTTAATTAGCTAATTATATATATATATATATATATATATATATATGCCTCGTCACCGCAATGATGTCGGTCGGTAGCTCCGTTGTTAATCATGGGCGTCGCGAAATCATAATTGTGTGTAGCCTTGAAAAAAGAAAAAAAAGAAAAAAGAAGGCAAGCGGACAAAACGACAACCATGACGCGCGCGCCAGCCTGCGTAGTTCGCACTCTAGGAATGTTGGTTTTTATTTTATTTCATTTCTTCTCTCTCCTTTTACCCTTTTCTTCTTCCCATTTAACGGAAGAGAGGGAGAGACTTAACCATCTGTCATTAGCCGCAGCTTACAGGATTTGCCCCGTAATTAAATGAGATTATAAGGAGGGAGCGAGGATCTGCTCAATACATTTGTTCCCTTAAATGATCTTTTATCCAAAGAAGAAAAAAAAGTAATTCAATGACAGCAAGAGCAAGCAATTTAGTCAAGCCAGTTGCATAGAATTTTGACGGAGCTTTAAATGAGAACAAAATCTCCATTTTGAAAGGAAAATGTGGTCAAAATTTTGAATAAAAGTATCGGATAAAGAACAGTAGATAAGAAAAGGGAAAAGGAATAATGAAGAAACTGGACTGAGATTAGAAGTGAGGAAATCAGAAACCATACCGTGAAGAAGAGCAGACAAGCTACCGGCAGGCATGAAATCAGAAACAAGCAACTTCTCATCTTTTGAGTAATAGTAAGCTCTTAATGGAACCACATTATCATGCTTGATCTTCCCCAAAGCCTCCATTTGAGACTCGAACTCTCTTTTAGTGACCACCACATCTTTCAACCTCTTCACCACCACGGTAGTCCCTTCCTCCAACACAGCCTTATATGAAGTCCCTACACTTCCTTTCCCAAGCACCTCCGCGGATGCCCTCAATAAATCCTCCAAATCGAAGCTGTAAATCCCTCCTTCGAAAAACACCAGCTTGTTCTTCTCAGCCTCCGCTGACCCACCAGTAATATCATCCTTTGAAGATGATGTCCCTGCCTCCACTGCCACAGCGCGTGCCGCCGCTGTTGGCTTCGGAGTTTTCGCGGGCCGACTCCGTTGTTTCCTCCGGAGACATAAAATCAAAAAGAACAGCAATAATAGAGCAACTAAAGCAGAGCCCACTGCGATTAAGACAATGGCAATCGTGGAAAGTTTCCTGGACTTTTTGTGCGATGATGGAAGCCCAGGTGTTATTTCTGATGGGGATGGAGCTGGGGATGGGAAAAATGGGTTGCAAGACGGTAAGGGGCTACCACAGAGTTGTAAATTTCCAGAAAAAGAGGATGCAGGGAACTTGGCTAGAACTTGAGGGATTGAGCCGTTTAGATTGTTGTTGGAAACATTAAAATTTGTCAAATTTGACGGGTTTAAACTTGGCAAGCTACCCGCGAATCGGTTGTTCTGCAAAAAAAGCCCTGTCAAGTGGCTCAAATTGTTGACAGAAAATGGGATTGAACCGGTGAAGTTGTTTGACGAGAGATCAAGACGAGACAACCGAGTTAATCGAGTCAAGCTCGAAGGAAAATCACCCGTAAACACATTGTTTTGGAGATAAAGGCTTCGGAGGAGGGTAAAATTAGAGAAGTCTGAGGGGATCTCACCGGAGAGACGGTTGGAGCGAAGACTCAGGACTCGGAGTTGACTAAGCCTGCCAAGCGTGTTTGGCGGAATGGAGCCTATGAGCCCAACACCGGGAAGCCGGAGACTATACACGAAAGATTGGTTAGCATCGCACTCGATCCCGAACCAGGTACAGACAGAGGCAGAAGCGTTCCATTGAAGGCGATTCTCGTGAGGAACGAGATTAAAAAAGGCAAGGAGGGCTTGCTTGTCTTGGACAGGCTCAGAGTCAACTCGGCCATGACTCAGTAACAGCAGAAAAGCTACTAGGATGACAGTAAGAGAGTCAAAAATTAATGACATCTGATTGATGGTACGCTTCTCAGGAAGTCTTCGAAAAACAACGAGCTAATAACGTTCAGCTCTCAAACAGTCAAGTGTGGTTTCTGGTCTCGGTTTTTGCTTGTTTTCCGGTGAGATTCCATGAGAGAAGGATAGAGAAGGAGAGAGTATAGAGAGTACTGCTGTGTAGAGTACGTGGTGAGAGAGAGAGGGGAGAGGAGGTTGGGTTTTGTAGAAAGTATCACGAGGTTAAAGCTTAGGGCAGGCAACATGAGTGAAAAAATAAAGCGGAGTGAAATAACAGAAGCTAGTCTTTGCTTGCCGGCTTTATGAGCGTCTTTGTCAATGCCACATGTTCTTTTTTTATTTTATTTTAAAAAAATATTAATGTTTATTTTAATTTAATTTTTTAATCATTTAAAAATACTATTATTTTAATGTACTAAGAAAATACTTTTAAAATAATCACTATTATAATACTTGACAGGCTACAAAACTCACCCCGTGTTTTGTTTTTTCTATTTTCTATGTTGTTTTTATTTACAACATTATCAAAACAATAGAATATGATTCTAGTAAAACTTGTCATTTCTGTTTAACTGAAAAATAATAAAATTTGTTATAAGTCAAAATCAAAACATTTAAAAAAAATATTTACTTTTTATTCCTTCAGGTCTTTCTTGTCCTGAAACTATTACAGTACTTGAAACTATTACAATACTTTATATATGCAACATATAAAAATCTAATAATGCTGAGTATTTCTTAGATTTCGTGGTTATAGTTGTTTTTTAAAATATTTTTTATTTAAAAATATATTAATTTTTTTTTTACTTTTTAAAAATTATTTTTATATTAACATATCAAAATATTCTAAAAACATCAAAATATTTAATTTAAAATAAAAAAATCATTTTTTTCATAAGCACTCTCAAACACCTCTAAATAGAAAAATAAACAAGCAATATTATTCCCTTTAAATAATAATAAAATAATAAAGCATAGTAATACATAATAGTAAAATGAAAAGGAATAAATTAACTAAGAAATATATATATAGCTTTTGCATTAGTCTCCGAGCCTTTAACATATGCATGCAAGGTGCTTCATCATAAATCTCTAGTGCCTGTTTGGCTGCTGCTAAAACTGTATTTGGCTGTGGTTGGTTTTTTTTATTTTAAATTAATATATTTTGATATTTTTAGATTATTTTGATGTGCTGATATTAAAAATAATTTTTAAAAAATAAAAAAAATATTATTTTGATGTATTTTGACACAAAAAAACACTTTAAAAAGTAACTGCAACCATATTTCCAAACACCTCTTAATATAATATATTTATACGGGATGTTTTATCATGGATCTCTAATATAATATCTTGGCCCATAAAAAATTTCACCATTAAGATTTTTAATAGCGATAAATATCCTCGAGGAAGAATATCATCATCTCCTCTTACATGAGCATGTCATGTTCTTTGACCTCTATGGAAATCACTGAGCTCTAATATTCATCCCTAATGGCCTCCAACCAAAATTAGGAATTGATTAGTTTTAATATCAAATAATAATATAGATGAAAATAAAATTATAACAATGTTTATTACATGTCAAAACCTTTAAAAAAGCATAATAACATAAAAAAGAAAAAGTATAGATATTTTAAAATTAAATTAACTAAGCAAAGTATATATTTCCTCACAATCTCATACATTATGAGTTATGATCTTGTGTTGTGAGGAACCCTTTAAGTATTTTTATTTGATTATATGAAAACAAATTTAATATAAAGAGTAATGATTTAAATTTAATGACTTCTTACGATGTTTCTGTTTTGTCTAAAAATTATTTTTATTCTATGATATTTATTTAATAAAAATAAAAATCAATCATAGCAAATATCAAATAAATTGGATGATTTGAAACAAGGGTTAATAAAATAGTATTTATCTAATTAAAACTCTTTTATCTTATCAACATGCTTTATTTTTCCAGTTATTTCAATTATATTTATTTTATGGAAAAATATATTATGATCATAAAATCAAAATTTTATTATGATAAAATAATATTTTAATGTAAATTTATTAAATATATAAACATAATACATCGTTTGTGCATTGTCACGATGAATTTTCCTTACAATGTTATTAAACTTGATGCAACCCCCTATATTGTTAGGTTTATGTTTTAATTTGGAACTCGAGTTAGGTGAGAGGTTTCATTAAGTTCCAAATTAAAATAATATCATAAATCTTTTTTTAATTTATTTATTTTAATTAAAAAGAGTAAAAAGAAAAATATACAAGTCAAAAAACAACTAGGTGTTTAGCTCTATGGCCAATGCTTCGGGCTTATTAAAAATATGGTCAATGTAGCATTCATGTTATACATATTATATGGATACAAGAGATACATGATATATATATACACACTAGCCAAATGCCCTCGCGCCTTGTCACGGGCGACACCATATTTTTATCAATGTAAAAAATATTAATTATGTGTATTTTTTTATAGTATTATAAATTTAATCAAAATAATAAATTTATGCAGAAATCCTGTGAAGTGCAACTTTTCTATAAAATATCTGAATTTTAAATCGCTATAAATTTATCTATTTAGCAGTTTTCAACGAAATAACCAGTATTAATTTATCATCATCATCAAAAAAACAAGAAGATTCGGATATTTGAATTATTAAATTCATTGCATTAAGACTAGTTCATTTTACAATTCAATTTAAACCAAACAAAAATAAAATATAAATTGTGAAAATACCTATAATAATCAAATAACAAAAATAAATAGTTAATTTTCTATCAACAAAAAGTCAAAAATATAAATTGAAAATTCATCCCCACGTTGTTTTTATTATCATTGCTATAACAATTAAAATTATTATCAAAATAATTAAAATAAATAAATTCCCTGAAAAAATATTAAAAAAATAAACAAAAGATTTTTATAAAAAACAATTAAAAAAATCATAAAAATTTTCATTATCATTGCGCAAATAGTAAAATCATAAAAATTATCTAATCCAAATAACAAATAAAAATAGAGAAAACACAAAAAAAAAAAATATGAATAAAGGGGAAAAGGGAATAATATTAATTTTAAAATAATTACCAACATAAATTAAAATTTCAGACCTGAATCAATTAAAAATAAAACCTCAATAAAAAAACAAAAACTAAAAGCATAAATGCATAGAGACGAATAAAGAATAAACATTATTCAAGAATTAAAAAAAAAAGCTAAATAAATTAATACCAAATAAAAATCTACAATAATCAAATAACAAATATAAATAGCTAATTTTCTATCGATAAAAAAATGAAAACATAAATTGGAAATTCATCCTCACGTTGTTGTCGTTATCATTGCTATAACAATTAAAATTATCATCAACATTACTGTCAAAATAATCAAAATAATTAAATTGACCTGAACAATCATTAAAAAAAAGAAAAATATTTTTATAAGAAAACAATAAAAAATTAATCACTAAAATTATCATTATTATTGCACAAATAATAAAATCATAAAAATCATCTAATCCAAAGAGCAAATAAAAATAACAGAAAAAAAAACATAAATAAAGGGAAAAAAAAAGCAATATTAATTTAAACACTATAACAATAGCAACATCGAAGTCTTAACATTTAAAATTATTATTGCTATTACTATCAAAACAATAAAAATTATTAAATTATAAGGAAGAAAAAAAATTAAAAAGCATAAACAAAATAATAAGCAAGAAAAACAATTACAATATTATTATTATTATTATTATTATTATTATTATTATAAATAAATGAAAGACTAAAAAAAATTATAAAAACTACAACAAAAGGTCAAATAAAAAATACAATAAAAACTAAAAATTATCAAATTATTCTGAGGAAAAATAACAAAAGAGCAAGTAAAAAAAATTAAATTATTATTATTATTATTATTATTATTATTATTATTATGTGTTAATAATGAAAGAAGAAGAAAAATGAAAGACTAAAAAAAATCCTAAAAACTTCAACAAAAGATTAAACAAAAGAATTACAAAAAAAATCATTGTTATCACTGTTAAAAAAATAAAAATTATTAAATTATCCTGAGAAAGAAAACTAAAAAATATTAACAAAAGAGTAAGGAAGAAAAACAATTAAATTATTATTATTATTATTATTATTATTATTATTATTATTATTAGTATTGTGTTAATAATGAAAAAAATGAAAGACTAAAAAAATCATAAAAACTTTAACAAAATTAAAATCATAAAAAAATCAAGGGATTAAAATAAAAAAAATTAAAAGTATGAGGTCCGAAAGGAAAATCAAATATAAGGGAATTAAAATTCAAAATTAAAAGTATAAGGGTCGAAATGAAAATCAAATATATTATCAATTTCAATAAAAGGATAAAATTAAAAGAATTGAAACTGATGTACCAAATAAATTCATATTTTTCAACCTAATCCGGAAATTAAAATAAGGAGGATCGAAGTGAAATATTAACATTGAATTAATTTCAATCGAAGGACCCAATCGAACTAAATCAAAACTTATATAACAAAAATCAGGACCATACACAAAATTCAAAGTCCAGGGACCTATGTGAAAAAGACAGGAAATAAGGGGAATCTCCTGCACCTTTACGTGCAAGAGAGAGAGAAAGGTGGCCGACGGCTTTAACCGGCCACCACCGCGTCCATGGACGTATTTTGCCAAAACGAGCCGCACCGGGAGGAAGCCTATGTAGAGACGCATCGGTAGAGAGGCCGATAGCCCATCTCCAGTCACCTTATGGCACCTCATGCGCCGCCTAAACAAGACGTGAGGCGGGAAACCGTCGATCGCGTGCTTTGCACACGCTGACAATATACCGAAAGAAATCATAAAAAATATGGTAAATTAATATTCTACCCCTGTTCCGAGTACATTATTTTTGTCTTATTAGGGGCTATATCTGAATTTAACCAAATCCAAAAAAACAAAAAAAAAATAGACGGGCAGCGAACCGAACCGGGTCGGACTGATGTGCGAAATGACCGCGGAGCCCCTAAGTCCAAGCGACATTTTTTGTCGTTTTCGGGGGGAAGAATTGTTAATACATAGTTCATTAACGGGGAAAAAAAAACAAACGTACGCGCGCGATGCACCAAATCAAATATCCATTCCACAGTGCATCACCTCACAATGTACAGTGTAGGAACAGGAAAAAAGCCACACCGTTTATTTTATAGTTAATATAGAAAGAGAGAGATACTTGCATTAATACTTATTCAATAACATTACCTATAATTATTCACATATATTTTCAAACCAACAATCACCAAAAAAATTATAATATAATTTTGCAATTATAAGACTTAAAATAGTATACCATCACAATCTCATATTTATAATGAAAAAAAAAAATTCATTGTCATCAATATAACTTTATCATTAAAAAAAATATGACTCCTTACATATCCAACATTTATGTATATTAAATTCTTTCTAGAACTACCATAAATATCATAAAATATAGAAATCCTATAGCTAAAAGAAGCTCCATTTAAAGTTTTATGGAACATATGAAAAACTTGTAAAAAATAAACATACTAATAATTTAGAATAAAAATTATATTATTACATCATGACATTTACTAATCATGCATGTATTTAAATTTACTTTCATAATTTTCAAAAATATCATTGTCATATTTTTTTACCATAAATATTTTCTTCATCAACCACTTGTAATGGTATTACAATAACCTGAGCATTTTACTCCAGCAATTAACACAACCCCCAATCTTTAAGCTAACTTTCTCTTATAGTATTGGACTCAAAATGATGATTTTCACACAAGAATACCAAAAACATAAACTTAAAAATAAAGATTATTATTTATGACCTCTCGTAAACCTTTTTTATATGTTAATTTATATAAACAACAATCAATCCTTCATTTCACCTAGCTTTCATGCGTAAGATATATAATATTTTTATAGTCTTTACTCACGCATCTGACTATAAATTGCTTATTATCTCTACACTTATGGTTGATACATTAATTTTATGATCAAAACTTTATTTTCTCATGTCTAACTTGATGTTAGTAAATTTATAGTGTCATTATTGTGGTTGACTCTCATGCATAAAATGCATCTATCTTCCGCTCTAAGGGACCTTGACTCTAGCTACACATGTATATGATGGACTATTATGCATATAAACCATGTGTACTTGTTTTCTCAATTCAAATTTCTTAAGTTAAGCCCTACTAATAGGGTTGGTTTTTCATACAACAACTCAAACATTTTATAAATAACATTTTATCAATGTAAGCCTCACTTATATGGTCAACTTAATAAACACAACACATGTCTAAAACTAATTTCAACATCGAGACTTCATATGTCTTCATCTTTCCATAACATATATGTACAAATTGCTATTCTTGATACTAAAAACAAAGACTTAAATAAATTGCTGTAAATTAAAAAGATTGAGATGACAAACACCTTTTTGTTCCTAGTATTCTTATTCTGCTTTCCTAAGATCCCGCGACAAATGTCTCTCATGCATCACCTAAAGTTTCAAATCAAATTCATTTTTCAAATAACAAGAATGAACTTGTCAATATTATTTTTAATAAATTTGATTACTTTTTACTCATTAATACACATATTTTTACATTATCACACATTAAACTTACAGTTGTAAACTCTAAACATTCAAATATAAGCAATAATATCATGTAAGCTTATTTTATGCATACAAACATATTATGTTTCTTTTTTCACATAATTATCACCCATTTTCCTTAAACAACCCAAAAAAAAGAAATCAAAGAAATCCAAAATACAAAATTGAACTACCCATAAAAATAACCAAAAAGGTCTCATTATTTTTTAAATCGATCTAGTTTTTTCTCAAAATGGTTTCTCCAATAATACACACTCAAATACTACAAATTCTAATATTAAAGGATTCAGGAACCTCACCTTTCCTTCTAGTTTTTAGGCATAAATTATTTTTATTATATTTTTATATTTATTCCACCATAGCCGTGCTTAAATCTCAACAAGAAATAACCATTGACGTGGTCAAACTTATCTCCATAAGGTGTAGGGTTTTCTTCCATCAAATAAATATAAGTTTCCTTAATTAAACCTTATACTAATGTAAGTTAGACATGTTTTCACAATAAACCTAATTTCCTCAAATCTTTCTCCAATAACTCTATTTTAAAGATTTGGGGATTTCATCTTTTATTAAATAAAATGTGTCCATACTAATAATTTACCTCTTTTTATTGTTTGTTCTTCCTTAATCATACAAAATCCCATGAAAAATAACCTTACCCATATATTTCAAAGTTGGTTGAACTTTTCTAGGGTTTTTACCCAAAATATTTCTGTAAAATTCTTGTTTATTTCTACCAATTAAGCATTATCTTGAGGTTATATTATGTAATCTTTGTAAAGAACACATTTTCTTAATTTTCATAAACCCCAATTCTCACAAGAATTAGAGATTTTGCTTACAACCTCATAATTTAACATCAACTTATATTATTTGTTGTAGTTGTTGTTATAATATTTAAGTTTTGTATTTCCTAATTGCATCACTCCCATCCCAAGTCCATTCTAGTATTTGGCTTTAATCTTTTTTTGTTTAGACAATTTTGATCCTTTTCTTATTTATTTTTTTTACAAAATGATCTGAGATTTTACAGGAAAACATATAGGCTTACAAGGCTAGACCCATTTATTTGGATATATTTTTATTTAAAATAAAAATAAAAAAAATAACAAATAATAAAATTGTTCTACCTTAACTCTTTTTGGTAGCCGGAAAGGCATGGCTTGACTCCTTGGATTGAAAACAAACCCTATATAAATCTCAATAAACTATATCTAACCTTAAAATATATTTTTAATCAATGAAAAAATTAAAAAAAAATCATCATGAATCTAAAAACATTCTTAAGTCCCAATCTACTTTTTTTTAACAAGATAATAAATAAAAATACCCAAATAAAATTAAAATCTAACTTTCTTGGTTACGGAATTATGGACAACCGATAACATTATTTCTCTCTCTCATCTCAAAATCTAGAGATTAAAACACAAAACAAATAAAGTATATGAATGAAATGTTGGAAATTTAATAAACAGGGATTAAAATAAAAAATAAAAAAATTTAGGGACTAATATTTTGAAAAGCATACCTCATGTACAATAAAAAGGCAACATTTTTGTTTCTTTGTCAAATTTGGTTAATATAGTATATATTTGTATTAAATATTAAAATTGAATTCTATTTTACTAAACCAAGCATTAACTTAATATTAAGTCGTTTTTTTTAATTGGTTAGAAATTAAAAGCAGGATAATAAAAAGAGAGTTATTAGTATTAAATCCTAGCCTACAACTTTGGTTATTGAATAGAAAATTCCTTAATGATAAAAATAAAATATAAAAAACAAGGGTAGAGAATTGGACATCTCCCCTTACAAGAGAAAGAAAAATTGTTCTGCATGCATAGGTATACTCTAAATCTTTGTTTCTAAACTTTTTTTAAGGTCTAAAAATGCTAAGCGACCTAGATCCACACATCTAACTTAGAGTGTGTTTGACATGATTGTTGCTGTTATGGTTGAGGTTAAAAAAAAATAGTTTCATGAAAAGCGTTTTTAGCTGCGGTTTAAAACTGAAATTGAAGTGTTTGGCTAAAACTGTGATTGAGTTAGAGGTTTAATGAAAATCAGTTTCGAGTGTTTGGTTGTCATGCTTTTTATATTGCTGATAACCTGTGAAATTACTTTAAAGGACACACACACACACATATTTAAATATTATAAATTTAATTATCATAATAATAAAATATAATTAATAATTCAAGTAAACTAGATACTCATTTTTATTCTCCTATCAAACTATTGACAATTCAATCACGAACTAAATTTATACGTCAAAGCCTCTACGATCCCTTGCTATTTGATCGATAAACAATATCTAGTAAAATATAATCAGGAACAACATCTGTGATCCATAAATAGTGTTGTTTTAGGATCTCTATCTACATGTTATAGATAAATAATTTCAAGATAAAATCCAGTTGCAAGTTTCTGATCCATAATCAATCAAAAAGTAACGAGGTTGTGGAGTAAAATGAAGTTACCCACCTTTTCCTTTTATCAGGGTTGATCTTTATCTACACAATTTTTAGTTTTTTTTAAATATGATTTCTATATTTTAAAAAAAATGGATTGGGTCTGTCCCAAATTAAATGGGGCGGCCTAACTCTGCTAGACTTGGGATGGGCTGAGCGTAGGTCCCACCCAGCCCAGCCCAGCTAAGAGTTCAAATAAAAGAGCACAAAACGGTGCACTGCACCTTTCGTTTCAAATTATTAACGATGCTACTGTTCACATAACACGTGAACAGTAACATAGCCGACTGTGATGAGACGGTCAACGGCCGATACTGACGGGTAGAGGAGACCAAGGTGGTTTTTCTTATGGTGGTGGCCTATGGTGGTCAGGAGAAGCTTTGGAAGGTCGTGCTCTGCTGCTACTGCTGTTGATTACACCGAAGCTGGGGGAGACGACTATGCCTAAGGAGGAGCTGTTGTTGCTCTCCAGTGAAGAGAAGAGGTTGATGGTACCAAAGGAAGAGTTGTTGGTGCTCTTCGATGATAGCTGTTGTTGGAGGAGATAGAGGGTTGCATCCATGGCTTCTAGTGAGAGAAACTTGTGGCCGAAATGGTGAGGGTATTCCTGGTGGTCCTGTTGGGGCCAAGGGTGGCAGGGTGATCGGTATTTATGCTATAATTTTTTTACTCATAGCCATCGTGCTCTTCCTCTGTTATGTGCCAAATTTTTTCTAGCTTGTTTTTGCTAATGAAACGCAGGCAATGCACGAAACAAAACGTAACCAAAAGTATCAATTTTCTACTTCTCATAAAAGGTGGTTCGACTGTGATTTTGATGGGTCCCACTGCAATTAAAATTGTGATTTTCTGATTACCAAACAGGTGCAAACTACATTTTCCTTAAAACATAGTTTGCACTGCGTTGCCAAACAACATCTTAGACTATTTATTTGGGATTTGTTTTTTCTATGAAATATTTTGTTTATGGTAAATTAAGTTTTTCAGGTAATTTAGTTTTACGTGAAAATCATTTTTTTTATTATAAATAATATAGGTTTGTTAGTTTAGCATCTTTATTCTTCCTTATTTTTTTAATTATCACATTATATATATGTTATATATTTTCAATGTTCAAGGAATGATATTATTAGTTCATGTACAAATTATTAACAAATGTCATAGATTCAATAGAATTAATTGCAAATAGTAATAAAAAATCTAAATGAAAAATCACATAAAAAAGAAAGAATAAAAGGGCAAACAAGGTATTAATCCATTTTTGTTGTTTAACTAAACAAATTGATAGAAGGATACAAAGTTTAAAAAAGATAGTTATAAACATAAAACAAATCTATAATGATTAGCACAGAATTGTTAAAGTTATTATATAATATTAAAATTTTTGGGCTTGTGAGATTTTTTGAACTAATCATTTATAATGTTTATTATAAAATTAAACAAAAAAGTTTTTTTTTTAATAATTGTGTATTTAATAAGTGTAAAATGCTATTCATTTAATTATATTCAACAAAAAATGATGATTATTATGGTTGTATCTCATTAAATAGGGTTATATAGAAAACACCGCTTAGTTTGATTCATTACTAATAAATTAAAACACATTGATGTTTTATTATTAAAAAAATATTACAGTTAACATTGTTCATCAACACTTATATACATTGTTATTCATAACATGTTTTTAGGTCCTTGGATTTTTATATTTAGCAATAAAGTTATCAAACTTGATTTCATCGCCATTTCATCCTTAGAAGCTATATTAACATAATCTTATATGTTGATAGTTTTTATGTTTTAGATGATCTTGTATATGCGAACTATCAAAGAATATTCTAATATCAAATTATATATTGGTAGTATAAATATAATTTTAGATAATAGTCAAAAAAAAAATTGACATAACAAATAGTAAAATCAACACAAAAATCATAGATATTTTTTTTAAAAAAAAATAATGGATGACATTTGTTCTTTTTCCTTTTAAACAAAAAACACACACACATGCCTGAATTTTAAGCCCAAACACTGTAAGCCTTTTTTCTTTTAGATTAGGCCTAGCACGCCTAATTTTTTTTCTAATTTAATATTTAATTAAAATTCTCTCTTATTTTTTTTTAATATTATTTACTTTATATTTCCTTAGATAATGGCTAGTATTTCAAATTATTTCAATAATTTCAAAATATCCCTGAGAAATTATTATAATTTATCTTTAAAATTCTTTTCAATAAAATTTTGGATCGATTGATAAATTATATTTGCATAATGTATTTATAAAAAGAATTATGTACTCTAGAGACTATATTAGCGTCAAAGCTAAATAAAAGAAAATGTATAGGATGAAAAATACATTTAAGGAAAAATATTTGAATATTCATCTATCTTTTGCTTCTTACAAGAAAAGTAAAGTTTATGTTTTAATATTTAATTATATTCACAACTATTTCTATGATTTATCAATTCATTTCATTAAAAATAAATATCATGCTTTTATTTTTTGAATTAAAAATCTTGATATCAATAAACACAAAGAACATTGATGTTTTTCTTTTAATTTAAACATTAATTTGAAATCTTAAACACAATGTAGGATTAGTTGACATTTATTGGTAAAAAAATACTTAAATTGTCTGAAATTGACCATTTAATCTCTATTTACTTTTAGTTGTGGTGAAGGATACAAATATAGCCCATGAGCTAAATTATTATTCATGAGCTCAAAAGCTTTGTATGATGTATCTACATGGTAATTTTCTTTTGATATTTAGATCCATTTATTTAGGATAGTCTTACAAGACCACTAATACATGAAAAAAATATACAATAATATTAATTTTTGAATTGAGTCTAATACATGCATGATGTTTTATACACACACATTTCCATAAATACCTTTTTAAGAGCATAAAATAGGAATAACTCATCTTCTAAGATTTCATGTCTTTAAACAACACAAAACTCAATTTAAGTCTAACACAATACAAGTTTAGTACAAGATTTAAGTCTAAAGAATACTCATTTATAGTAATTGGCTTTGCCAGGGGAACTAAATAAAAAGTCGGTTCATTCTTGTTTCACAAAAGCTCTTTTCATGGTTGATGAAACCCCGATATAACAACAACTATGCTAGCGACAATGTCTATAACCACACCAATGACATGTGATGCTAGTGGTTAACCCAACGAATATGCCCACGGGGCTACACCAATGATTATGTCCATGTGGTTATGCTAGCAGTTATATCTATGACTACACCTGTATGACTATACCAATGGCTACATCCATGACTACAGTCACGATTATGTCTATGACTACACCAACGACTACACTTTATGGTTGTGCCCCATACTACGCCCACAAATAATTTTTATGGTGGCTTGTTTCTCAAAAAAAATAACATTATCTATTGTAAATATTTTCTTCTCTACTCTTGCTAAATCAAGTCTTTCAAACATATATGTTTGCAAGGCTTGTGGGCTCTAATGATATATGAATAAACTACACAATAATATTAATTTTTGGACCGAGTTTGAGTCAAACGTATATAATGTTTTATACAATATACACATCTCTTTGAATATCTAGAATTTTATATAAAATATATTAAAACTTATATATTTATTAAGGAATTCTATCTATATAGATTTTTAAAAGAAAACATAAGAGAGCTGGAGTTGATTTATCTAGAGCTATGCTTGTATACTTCAATAATAGTTCAAATTGTTTTTCTAAGTAATTTTTGTTCAGAAATACATTAAAAAATAAAAAAATGACATGAACATTTCAAAATAATTTAAAAACACTAAAATAATTTAATACAAAACAAATCACAAAATAATTTTTTTTATAAAAAGAATGCAAAACATAGAGTTCATGAATGGGATGGGAGAACACAGATCTAAGCATATAACAAGCCTCGACAATATCAAGTCATCGAAAGCGTATCCAATCTCCCACCATATAATTTTTACCAGCTCATCAACAAAAGACATCACATCTCGACCTGGTCAACACGCTCATAGTTCCTAACCATCCCCATTGAACCACCATGCTGTGAAGGGGGAGATGTAACAGTCCACATCCTGAAGAATGTTATTGACACGTGGCAATACAGCACGACTCCATAGGTAAGATACAACAGGACACAGCTGGCCGGAGAGTGCTGGGTCTTGATTTTATCCTCACTGGGGCCTGAACAACATGATGAAGAGGGCAATGGGCAATGGGCAATGGGCAATTGGCATTTAGCCTTTTCAACTTTTAGGTAGCTTTACAATATTTGGTGATTTATTTAATATTTTATTGAGATTCCTGTTTTTTTCTGGTTTAAATGTCTCTTCATTATTCCATTTGGCTATGTGATTCATGGTTTATTATAAAGAATCATGATGCCTACAAGTGGCACTATCAAGCCGATTATTAATTCACATTTTCGTCTTTATATACAAGATAGCTATTTTTTGTTTCAATCATGCAATATATATTTGTTTACTCCATCATTATATTAGTGTTACATACCCCTTTGATGTGATTTCATCAAGAACTCATAAATATTTAATTGGATAAATTTCTTTAATATAATAAAGTATTTATATGATAATAACTTCCGTCAATGAGAGGTAACTCAACCAACACCTGACTTCATTTATGAGATTACAATAATTCTGCTAAGAAAATAATTTTTTAAAGAAAACTCAATGTTCAATAAACTAATATTAAATGATAAAATAAAAATATCTAATAATTATCATTACTACTACTACTATTATTATTATCATTGTTATTATTATCATAACTGTTATTATTACTACTTTTGTTATTGTTATAATAAACTGTTATTATTTCTACTATTACTAGTATTAGTATTATTAGTTTAATTACTACTACTAGTATTACCATTGCCACAATTATTATATTATTGGAAAAAAAAATTAAATTTGATTTGAAGAATAAAATTAAAAATCATAAAATTTTTGATAAAAATATCAAGAAAATAGATATAAGAAATCAAAAGAAATAACGAATTGAAAAATATTATATATGACAAATAGAACAACACTTTAACAAAAGAAAAAAAATTCAAAACCAAAAGAAATGAATTCAAAACACTAATGAAAGAAAGGACTAAAGTTAATTCTTCCAAGTAATAGAGAGTAATGAAAGCAGAGAAAAAAAAAGCTCATTAATAATAATTCAATCACTATATATTTACACGTATCACCTAAGAAAATAGCAAACATTAAAAAATTAAATGGGATGACAAACATATATTTTCCACAACTGGAAGGAGCTACATGCACCATCTAAAATGTGTTACACCTCCCATTATATAGCATGCTTGCACAAGCTATAACTTCTTAATTTAATCAATATTAATTAATAATAAAATGATAATATTACCCTTGATTAAACCAATAATTAAAAAAAAATCCAAGTTAAAAGACCACATTACCTTTGACTCCATGACTTAAGGTTTTTGGCCAAAAAAATTTATTTATTATTTAACTATATATAAAAAAAATCAATTTACTTGTGTCGATTAATATTTCTTGACTTTAGAGGTATTATTTTCCTTTTACTATTCATCAAAATAGTTCTATTGAGATGCTTTTTGGCCTTCCAATTGCATGAGAAGATAGATCTCATGTCAAGAAGTTTTTTAGATTTAAGTTAATTATGTATTTTTAGATTGCTTAAATGGTACTTAGATACTAGAGATAGGTATTTTGAAGTTCTAATAGTTAGCTAAAAAAGGGTTAAAATGATTTTTTTTACTAAAATTATTGACTTCTCGAGCTTTTAACCACTAATGGTGGTCGAGATTTGCAACAGTAGGCCCATACATGTGGGTTGCCCAAAGCTTGTGCAACTGGGTTTTTTTTCTTTTCCTTTATTTATTTTATTTTTCATTTAATTTTTTCAATTAAATATTTAATGATTTTTATTGGTATTGTTTTTTATTTTATCATCTACAATTTATTAATTTTTAAATGGGAATATCATCTAATATTTATTAATTTTTAAATGGGCAATAAAACTTGTTTTGGTTTGATATTTGTGGGTTTATTACGGTCTCAAACAAATATTTTATATTTGACTGGTTCTCAATTTTTTGATTATTTATTTTTGCTATCATATAATTAAATAAAAATTATAAAAAGTATTGGGTATGATTGGTTAACTTTAGTTGATTAGGGATTGAGATTCATAATTTATTTATATTATCTTTTTATATAGTAATCAAAATCTCAAATAAACATCTTAACATCAAGTTGATGATCTATTTTATGAACAATTTTTTTTATCATATGATTAAATAAAAATATATTTAAAAAAAAATTAAATACAATGGAATCCATTACTCGAGTCACGGGTTGTAAGTAAATCTTGAAACCTGGAGTGATTAAATGAGTTGTTATCTCTCTCTCTCTCTCTCTATATATATATATATATATATGTTTTGAAAAAACTATGTCATCTTAAAATTTATATTTAAACCCAAGCTATATTGATTTTCATTTGAACCGACAATATTAATTGTGTCATATGAGAGTAATTTCCAAACTATTTAATTTTAAACATTTACTAGGCAGTGAGATTTCAGAATTAATACTAACTGTCAAAAACATCTCCCATGACCTAACCATTGTTTTAGGTCCATTTCTTTAGGTGTGGCAAATGGCTTAGCCTGAACCAATTATCTAGTTTTAACTATATGACAACTCTTTAATGAGTTGATAACCAATTATATAATTGTTATACCTATAAACATAATCTCACAACATGTTTACTTTGCTGCAAGTTGTCATGGACACAATTTATTTTTATTTTTTCATTGATGCTATATTATTTTGTTTGTATTAAGGTTGTCAATTTTATTATATTTTGGTCATGCTGATCGATATATCTCATATCATTATATAAAATAAAACAAAGTTGAAGAAAATTTATCTTAGGATTTTAGATCATTTACGATTTCTCATCCAAAAACTGATTGAGATGTTTTGAGTTTATTTCATTCATTTTGTTAGGATATTTTTTGTTTTTACAAAATTAGAGTTTGATGTTTGTGATTGTTTCTCGACGGGGACATATAAGGACAACAAATTGAGCTACTTTTATTATTAAACTTATGAACAAATAAACATGTTGAGTGTGATGATGATAATGATAAGAAAAGACGATGAAACAATGGTGGGATTGAATAAAATATCAATAACCATTAAGTATGCAACAACTTGGTATTTGAATTTAGTCCAAAAATTAAAAGACATGGTAACCTATCTATACAATGTTTAAACAAAAGTATTGTTTCTTTCTGATTGGTATGATGATATTAGTAGTTTTTAAAATGTGTTTTACTTGAAAATATTTTAAAATAATCAATATTTTTTTAACATATTTTGGACATCAACAAATCAAAATGATTTGAGAAATACAATTATTTTTTAAAATAAAGAAAAAAAATAAACATTTTCATTTTTTAAATGCTTTTAAACTAAAAAAATTAAAAGGTTTAAACTTAAACTTATCCTATTTTTCAATAATATTGTATCAAATCAAATGAAAAGATTGGAATTATCTTTCCAAATTTTTTTTCCTCCCCTTTCTTACAATGGTAATTAGTTGAATCAAAGTTGTAAATATCATTTTGGTTATTGTTTTGTTTTTTTAATTAAAATAGAATGTTTTTTAGGGTGTTTCGGCCCATTGTTTCAGGGTTTTAATGTATATATATATAATTAAATATATTAATTCAAAAAAATTATTTCAAACCCAAAAATAAAATTATTTAGAATTTTGCACTTTAATCTAAAAAACACAATAAAATAATTTTTCTGAATAAAATTATGAACATGTATAATATTACAAGAATGTTATCATCATCAATCTCGCAAGGTCATTATATTATTTGATGGCTCTGAAATTTTAACATAATATATATAAATATATCAAGAAACTCTTTGTAAAATTTTATTTTAATCTAACAATCGGATTAAGAAATAAGATTGATCTTATAAAATTATTTATTATTTAAAAAAACACTATTTGACTAGAATGGAACAGGCGAAATGAAACTGGTATATTTTGTCCGATATTTAGCTGAAAAATATGAAATGGAATGAAATTTAAATCAAGATAAAAACAACATTGTTTTGTCTTAATTTTTAATTGATACAAAATATTTTGATAAAAAAAAAACTTTTAAAATGCATTAGTAAACAAACACTTAATAGAAGAGGCTGTCAATTTGTATGTCGTTTGTTCAAATATTTTTGAGTCTCAATTAGAAAAATTGCACCCTTTATTTTTTAAAGTCTCCTCCAAATAAAATATAGTATCTGATAAAAAAATATTTTTATATTTAATTTATAAAAATAGAACATTTAAATATTATGAAATCAAAATTTATTGTTTTATTGATAATAATATGACCCGACCGAAACAAAATTAAAGCCGACAAAAACAAACATCAGGGGAGGACTTCGGTGTGGTTTGTGTGGTTCATTGGTTTCCACGACTCCCATATTTTCATATATCAACCGGTAACCCCGAGTCCCCAACCACTCACTTCATTTCAGAAACCTCTTTAAAACCCATCTCTCCATCACCCTCAATGGCCTCTATGTCCAGATTGGTTCTCCAAGATTGCAACTTAATGCCATGTCAAGCTATCTACAAGCCAAGCTCTTGTTTCTCATCCAGGAGGCTGAAAACTCATCTCGGTATGCTTCATTACATTCGTTGCTGGTTTTTTTGCTTTAGCTACAAGTTATTGGCTACCAAGGATTGCTTGCTTTGTTTTTGGGTACATGGGTTTGATTTGTTTATCCAATTCCAAACATTTATATGTGCTTTTACCAACATTTCTGTTGTTAATACGAATAATAAGATCCAAGAGGTGGGATTTCTGTGCCCGAGAATGGAAGAATTTGGACAACTCAAAACAAGCCGAGGAGTCCAACTGTGGCCCTCACAGACCTTTCATCTTCTTCAATCATTCACTCTTCAAGGTATCTTTTGTAACGGAGTGCTCCATCACTTGGTGTTATTGTGAATTCATATTTCAACAATTTGGTCCTATAGTAGAAGCACTAGTGGCAGATGACTAATATACGAGGGTCATACTTGTAACATTCCCCCTAGCTACTTCTAGAAATATAGGTGTCATGCTGTTATCATTATAAACAATGAATAATAGAATAGAAAACAATGGTAATATGGGTGTTTGGGGTTCGATGTAACCTGTATTTCACGAAATCTTGAATTACTTCTTTCCGGTATAACTCGCTTTCTATCAAATTTTGAATTGTTTTAAATTACTTTTTAATATTTTTAGATTATATTCTGATTTAAAAATAAAAAATATATTATTTTGATATATTTTTAAAGAAACAACCGTTATTATACCATTGAAATTGCTTTTCAAAGTTATTTTTGCTCAAAAATGAATTAAAATAATATTTTTTTAAAATTTATTTTTAACACAAAACATGAAACTAATCTGAAATCATAAAAAAATTAATTTCAAGCAAAACATAAAAAATTTAGCCAACTTGGATGACAAAAATTTCAGATGAAAATGAATGAGTCAAGCTATTATTTCAGATTGCTTGGTCCAATGTAACGGAAAATAAAGTGACTCTTCAGGGCATGAATGTTTGCTTCTATATTTTCATTCTAAGATATAACATGCTGGCTGCTTCATATAGGAACCCCCAAGTTTTGTGTAGAGTTGCTACAAATACACCTGGTGACGTTCCTGGCAGCAGCACACCTGGTGGGATGAGCCAGTATGAAAGGATAATTGAAACTCTGACTACTCTTTTCCCTTTGTGGGTGTGTTACATGTTAAATTTAAGACCTTTTTTTTTTAGCTGGATATAACTGAGAAAACATGGTTTTGCAGTTTTAAATGTTCATCTCTTAACCACTGCTTTTGCATACTAAAATTATAATTGTTTGAACAGGTCATATTGGGCACCATCCTCGGTATTTACAAGCCAGCTGCGGTACACAGAAGTCCTCTTCTGTTATTTTGAAGAAGAAGATTGATTGTCACTTAACAACTGAATGTTGCTGTCTTCCTGCAGGTTACATGGTTGGAGACAGACCTCTTTACCCTTGGACTTGGCTTCCTCATGCTTTCAATGGGACTGACTCTGACATTTGAAGATTTTAGACGATGTTTAAAAAACCCATGGACTGTAAGAGAACTCATTTTTATCATCTTAAAAATTGAAAACGAATAAATGTTGATCCATTTCTTTTCATTTTCATGCTTAAATTATATGTTTAATTGTTGTAGGTTGGTGTAGGGTTTCTTGCTCAGTACTTGATCAAACCTCTGCTAGGCTTTGCGATAGCAACGGTATTGCTTCAACATTTTCTTAGCTTATGAGATCTTCTTTGATTTTGAGTGTTTTTTCTCCTTGTTCTTGAATTTTATCTTCAGCATAAATATTTGTCTGTTGAAAATAGTGCAATATTTAGCCAACCATATAACAATAATATTGATACACTCCACATAACTAATCAGGGATAGATATTCTCTAACCTAGATGCTTTTAGGGGACCCTAAAGTGGTTAAAAATTGTTACATGGATCGGTATTGTCTGGAATTCTTCGGTCATCGAAGGCATTGGTTATTCATATTCTTTCCATTTCTTATCTAGGCAAGATTTTATGATCATGATAGATAGAATAATAGTTTGCACTTTCTTTTTGACTGCTTAAATTTTGTTCTCTTGAAGTAAATCCCAAGTTTGTACACAATCATTTTCTTTGGAAGGCATACCAAGCACCATGCATATAATGTGCTTCAGCTTTAGTTACAGTGCTCTTTTCACTAAAGGGTGGAGTGGTACAATAGACTATTAGCTTTAATATCTTGATTGATAGACAATTACTTGGTTTAGAGAGCTTGATCTAAGGAGATTGATTGATATATAATTACTTGATTTAGAGAGCTTGAACTATGGGATTGATTGGTAGACAATTGTGAATATGGTCTAGGAGTGATTGTAGAATGTAATTATGCTGATACTTCACTATTTAAAGAGAAGAGAGGTATTCATACTATTTTGACACGATATTGGAGCCAAAATTCTATTTTTTGCTTAACTCTCCGGGTTAGTATTTTTTTGGGTTTAATCGTGAGATATTCTGCTTGAGCTTCTCTCTTGAGATTTTTTCTTGGTTTGGGGTTATAAGCAATTTCTAGGTTTAGAGAGACTCTTTTGACATCAAGGTGTATTTTTCCAGTAGTTTTGGTCTTTTCTTCTGATTTATCACGAAAATAATTACTCCATTTGAAAGTTTCATTTCAAGATGTTTCTGAAGGGCACAAAATTACTGGGTCACTTAGATGATAATCTAAAGCCTCCATTGATCCCTAGGAGATTGATTCTTGGAAGAACAAGGATGATCATGTTATCTCTTGGTTAATGGGTTTTATTGAACCACATATGATGGATGATTTCGATAATTCACTGCAACTATGGAAGTGTGTACTTATTTTTAGAGCATTTATTCTAGAAATAATGCTGCTAAAAATTTTCATTCAGAGTTCAAAATTATCAACTATCATCCAGAATTCTGTCATGGATTTCTTAACTTATGGAGTGAATATATTGGGATAATTTATTTTGTTGTCCACAAGGAGGCCTTAGTGGCCCTACAAGTTGTTTATCTCAAGATTTGAAGATATGGGTTTCTAATGAAACCAAGACCATGATTTGAGACTGCAAATTGCCAGTTTCATCAAGTGAAATCTTGTTCCATCTTTAGAGGTTTGTTTGGAGGAATTATTATGTGAAGAACAACACTTAGTCACTCAGCATGGCCTTAATTCAAAAACCATGATGTATGAGATGTTAATGTGGCATATGCTAATAAAACAAAGATTCAGGTACAAGACACAACGCTACAATTACAAAGAGTTTGGACATATTGAAAACATTGCCCGGACATATTAGAAAACATTGCATCAAGATATTTTGTAATTATTGCAAAAAGGAGGGGCACATCATTAAAGATTGTTGAGTGCGGCCTCAAAACCGACATGCTCTAGCTCCTTATTATGCTATCCAATCCAATTTTGTGGTTGCTTCTTTGGTTCCTTATCCAAATCAGCAATATGTAAGTAGTTCATCTACTCTCACACCCAACTGAAAATGGTCTAATAGATGATTGGTTTTGCCTTCTCTAACTTTGACATTAAAGGCAAAGGGAATCTATTTAATTCTTCTTTATTTACTTCCTGGATGGTTGATTATGCAAAATCTAATCATATGAGAAATAACACATATGCTGTACTTACGGTAAGATTTACAATATGATGGTGAGCAGCATATTCATATAGTCAATGACAATGATCTTTCTTTCATTGATATTGGAACTTTTAAGTTTTCATTTAATAATATTTTTGTGTTTAGTTTTATCTGCCAATTTAATTTCGGTTGCTCATTTGGTAGATAGTAATTGTAAAGTTCACCTTGATAGTGATGATTGTCATTGTAGAATTAAGCATAACAGAAAGTGACAAAAATGGGATGTCTCTTTCCTTTTTAGTTTTTCATTCTTCGACTTGTTTCTTTCAGTTGTAGTTTGGTGATTAATAGTAGTTATGTATGACATATGAAATCGAAATATCTCAACAATGTTTTGACTTATCTTATGAAACTTGATTATTTGGGCGATAAAGTTTTGTTTTCATCTTTCATTGTCTTTTTTATCATGGTTCATATAAACTTGGTATAAACAAGTCTACCCATTCCTTCACATGGTATTCGGGTTTCTGCTTGTTTTGAGATCATCATATTAACGTATGGGGCATTAATCCTATTATTTTACATGCTTAATATAAGTGTTTTGTGAAGTTTATTGGTGATATAGCCACATCATGACGAATGTGCAACAAGACTCAATGAATTTTGAAAATGGTGGAAAGAAAATATGGAGTCATCATCTAGTAATTAAAGAAAAATAGAAATTCTAAAATAGACACTGGTTTTAGAAATTCAGGTAATTTTTTAGTTTTGCTTAAGAGAAGATAGATACCACCCTTACCGCACCTTTTGAATAATAGGTTACATTTTTTGTGTTTTTCAAAATATATTTCATGCTATTATATTCTAAGGCCCCGTTTGTTTGCTGGAAAGTGAATTTCGGGGAAAATGAATTCCTAGAAAGTGAATTCCTAGAAAGTGAATTGCGATGTTTGGCAGTGTTATGGAAAATGAACTGGAAAACACTTTCCAGTGTTTGTTTATGTTATGGAAAATGATCTGGAAAATAATTTATTAATAAATTAATTTTTTTTTCAAGTTTATTAAAATAATGAGGAACAAATCTTATAAATTAAAAAGTTGAATGAGAATGAAATTGAAAAAAAATATAATTTTATAAATTATCTCAAATAAAATAAATAATAATCAAAATAATAGAGATCAAATGTAATTTTTTTTTAAAAAAAATAAAAGGTGAATAAATTAAAATAATAATAATTAACATTTCATAAATTATTTCAAATAAAATAAATAACAATAAAAAAAATGAGGATCAAATTTGATAGATAAAAAATTTCAATAAAAAAATGATAAGAAAAAAGCAAATAACAATTATAAAAATAAGAACCAAAATTAATATAAAAATTAAATTTTAAGAGATGGAATTGAAAAATAAATATTCAAAACAAATTATATATAGCAATCAAAAGTTTGAGGATCAAATTTGATATAATCAGCAAATAATAATATTTTTAAATTTTTCACAACTTCCGGAAAGTGTTTTCTGCCTAAATTTTCCGGAAAACACTTTCCTGAAAACCAAGCCAAATTCTTCTTTGACTGGAAAGTGTTTTCCGTTGACCGGAAAGTGTTTTTTGTTGACCAACTTTCCAGAAGACAAATAAACACAGGAAAGTTTGGAAAGTGGTTTCCTGGAAAGTGAATTCCGGGAAATAAACGGGGCCTAAGCTTGTTAGTAATTTATTTTAAAAGTTGATGCTGATACTTAAAAATAGAAGACTTGAAAAATACATTGACATTAATCCTTAAAAAGAGATCTCATCTAAATTAACGTTGTAAAGAAATTTTTTTGTGTTAATCTCTAACAGTACAAGATTTCATTGATTTTTGAATTGAGTGAGAAATTTTAATATTAATTCATAAAAATAAGAGATTTCATCGAAATGAGAACTTTAATGTAGATATTGAATGTAATTCCTAAAAATAAAAGATTTTGCAAATAATTTTTTTTAAAGAAAATCTTGACCTTAATCCCTAAAAATAAGAGATTTTAATTTTTTATGAAAGTCTATATTAATCCCTAAAAATAAGAGTTTTGTTGAAATGAGGATCATTGCTGTTAATCCCTAGATTAGAGGATTTTGCTGATAAAAACTTCACTAAGGATTTAATTTTGAGAATGATTAAGATTAATTCTAAAGCAACAAAAAACTAATCAAGCTAGTTTTTTAATCAACAACTTAACTAAACAAATTAAACCCTAAAATAAGAGGTTCCAATCTTCTGGCTTAAAATCTGGACAAATAGCAATTGTAGACAACATTTAAGAGACCTTTCCTGTTTTTAGAGAGTATAAAGTTTCAGTCAATATTGTAGTTGGGTTAATTTTGAGGGTGACTACACTTTTGAATACATTGACAACCTCAAAATTGATTATCCCTTCAGCTAATAGGAAAAGAACCAAAGCATATATACCTAAGGTGAGAAATCTCAACTGAACCTTATTGGCCTTATCTCACAACCTCTTCTTAAACATGACCTCTAAAGCATTTGAAAACCAACCCTGACTATTCCTTCACTTAATCATCTAATCTTCCACTTCCAAGAAAAATTGGAGGGAGCTAGTTACCTAGGCGTGTGTAGAATCACGCATCTTCTAACAAAAGGAATTGTATTCTCAAGGGTCAATTGTTATTCTTTCCTATCAAGACTTCTTTACTATTGATGGTTTTTAGTGATGCGGATTGAGCTGGTAATTTTGATGCTTGTCGTTTAGTTATTGGTTGATTCATGTTTCTTGGTGATGCTCTTATTTCTTGGTAGAGTTTGAAGCAGGATCGAGTTTCTAAATCTCCAACCAAGTCTGAATATCATGCTGTCATCTAATTGCTCTGAGATTGTTTGGCTTCGACTCAATTGGGTGAAATGGGTATTCTACGAATTTGGTCTTTCATGAGTGAGTCAAGCACATTAAAGTAGAATGTTATTTTATTCATAAAATACTTGATCGACATATGATACTCCTATACATTTCCATTGACTCCCAACTAATGTGTTTACAAAAGCTCTATTTTGTCATCAGCATCAATTCATGGTTAACAAAGTGATGCTTCATGATCCACCAGCATCAATTTGAGGGGGATGTTAGCTATAATACCTTGATTGATTGCAATGTAATTGATTGATTTACAGAGCTTGATCTAGGAAGATGGATTGTTATTTAATTACTTGATTTAGGGAGCTCAATCTAAAGAGATTGATTAATAGGCTATTGTAATTGTGGTCTAGGAGTGGTTTTAGGAAATAATTATGTTGACAGTTCACTATTTAAAGAGAAGAGATCTTTCATGGATAGACATTCAAACCATTTTGACAGAATATAGAGCATTTTTTTATTATAAAAAAGGTTCGATAATAACTTTTGTTGTCAATTATTATTATCCTTTGTTCAGGATGCTTATGTGAAACTGCCATATACAACCTTTTCAATTTTAATATGTTGAAGCAATTTGTTGACATTATTATGCATCTTTAAAATTATAATTGTTGACCACTATCCATGTGTATTTCAGACTTTGAAATTGTCAGCACCTCTTGCAACTGGTCTTATTTTGGTATCTTGTTGCCCTGGAGGTCAGGCATCCAATGTTGCAACCTATATATCGAAGGGGAATGTTGCACTATCAGTTCTTATGACAACGTAAGAGTGATTCATATTCATCCCAACAATTCTGTTGGGTTGAACAACTCTGGCATTGTTTTCAATGAATTACGGTTTGTCTTACCTGCCCTGTGCTATTTGTTATTTTATATCACTTTCTATTCTTCGCATATGGGGTAAGGCTCATATGAGTAGTTCCCTTTCATTTCTTCTGCTAGAATATTATATTGCAATTGGATTTGACAAAGAATCAAATTAATGTAGCATTTCACAATAATGGCAAATGTTATTAATTTCATTTATAGGAGGCTTCTCAAATTATTTTCTTCTAGGTAACTATAATCAAGACTATAATATGATGATTTCTCTTATCACGAGAGAGAATTTGGGTGTAAGTTATAGATGATTGTCTGCCACTTATTCATTGCTCTAGCGTCTATATATTGATTCCTTTGAAAGCATACTCAAGCAAGCTAAGAACAAAATTATCTTGTGAGTGTTCGTAAGGCTTATATTAGTAGTTCCCTTTCATTTCTTCTACTAGAATATTATATTGCAGTTGAATTTGACAAAGAATCAAATTAATGCAACATTTCACAATAATGGCAAATGTTATTAATTTCTTTTATAGGAGGCTTCTCAAATTATTTTCTTCTAGGTAACTATAATCAAGACTATAATATGATGATTTCTCTTATCTCGAGAGAGAATTTGGGTGTAAGTTATAGATGATTGTCTGCCACTTGTTCATTGCTCTAGCTTCTATATATTGATTCCTTTGAAAGCATACTCAAGCAAGCTAAGAACAAAATTATCTTGTGAGTGTTCGTTTAGGTGACATAAATGCTAAGGTTGAAGAAGAAACCCTTATTCACCTTTTATTATTTTATCAAAATTTATTTCTCTTAGCATGTTTTACAGGTGCATGGGTGATATAATTTCCACTATCCCTTTTAAAACGAGTGACTGCAGCTTATAATGACTTATAATAACTTAAAGTTGAACATAGAATACTTGTTAAAAGTTGAATTCCATTGTACTCTTGTTTCCTAATTTCGGTGGAATTTATCAGATGTTCAACTATTGGAGCCATTATCATGACACCTCTCCTTACTAAGCTTCTTGCTGGCCAGCTTGTTCCAGTTGATGCTGCAGTAAGTCTGACAGCCTACAAAATTGCCTGCCTTGAGCTTGTGCAAATGATACATCTATAGGGATTGTAGATCCAAGAGCATACATTGAGTGCTTATATTCTTAAGGATCATAGTTTCACATCCATTGACAAAATGTGGTGAAGTATTCATTCAACAAATTCAGATGAACATAAATGTAAGAAATAATTAGGTAGAACCAGCTAAAAAATAACTTAGGTTGTCCAGTGAGTTACTAGGAAGGTTTGAAAAAGGTATTGGCATTAACCACAAATGTAACTTTCATGTTTGGCCTATCAACTTACAATGATAACCTTCATTTTCTACTATTTTTCAGGGCCTGGCTATCAGCACTTTTCAGGTTGTTTTGATGCCAACTATTGTTGGAGGTATCTTGAATGTCTTAAAACGTTTTATGAATTGGAGTTAGCTAGACTAAAGTTTGACATTTCTCCAGTGGCTTGCCACTGAGAGATTTGCATAGACATAATGAAGTAACCAAAGTCCTTATTCATGTGACAGTTCTTTCAAATGAATTCTTCCCTAAATTCACTTCAAAAATAGTCACTGTTACACCTTTGATTGGGGTTATTCTCACAACCCTACTATGCGCAAGCCCTGTAAGTTTCTAAATCAGTTACTGAATCTTTGACATTTTGTTAAATCGAATTCCAAGATTGTGGCAGTTTTGCTTTTATTAAATAAATCAAATGTTAATATTTTACTATTTCTTAGATTGGTCAAGTATCAGATGTCTTGAAAGCCCAAGGAGGACAACTGATAATGCCAGTGGCTCTCCTACATGTCGCTGCATTTGCTATTGGTTACTGGATGTCAAGAATGTCATTTGGTGAATCCACTTCCCGTACCATATCCATAGAATGCGGGATGCAGGTAAATATGAAAAAAACGAGTTTCCTTGTGTTGTCTTCTCGGTAGCTATTATCATAGTATTTGATTGCATGCGATGCTTATAATTTAAAGCATGAGTTAAATAGTAATCAAAACATTAGAAAATTATGTTAGGCTACAAGCTCTGTACCACTTTCAACTCCTTACTTTACTAGATGGTCCTAAGTGTAGAAAACTGACAGCTCTAAAAGTTCTGCTTAGGATCTGGATTGAAATCAAGATGGACCTATATTTCCATGGACCAAAAGCACCACTTTGAATCTTGGCAATAGCATTTGAAGAGTCTAATTCAATATGAGGTTCAAGTTTGCACGCAAAGACCCACTAGAACTAACCTATAAGTTTATAGGATTTCACGGAGCTCTGCCTCTGCCTCACTGGAGTCCATAACACCAACCAAACAAGAGAAAATACATAAAAAATCACCACTGCAGTTTCTAAGAGAACCTATCCCTGGTTGATCCAGCTTTTATTATCACAAAAGGGTCCATCTCGTTTTCCAAATCCATCTAGGCCCGTCCCATAAACCCATCTGAGATACTAGCTGGAATTGATTAGAAGAGACATAGAATAGTCTCGGAAAAGCAGCATTATAAGTAAATTGCCCAACCTATGTATCAAACCAGAACCTGGTTGCACTGTGCCATAACCTACACACATACAAATCCTGTGGATAATAACATTCAGAAGCATGATCATCGCCATAATAAGTTAAAGCGATACCTTTTCAAATATAAGAGAGAGACCGGTATTATTAAAGGTTGACAATGTTAAGTTACAAGCTAGATTTTAATTGGAGTGAATTTGTCGGACATTTCTAGTTTCCATATCCATTCAAACAATAAGGCTTTATTCTTTGAAAGAATTGAGCCAATTATCCATCTTCCATCTTTTTTGGAGTACAACATTCTAGGCCACCATGCAGATTTTGCATTTATTTTCATTTTCACTCCAAATAAACCTATGCTGTAAAAAGCAATCTTGCAATCATCTAGCAAAAAAAGTGATAATAAAGGGGCAAAATAGAGAACACATATGTAAGTAGACATAACTTGCCTCCAAAGGATAAAAGCTTCCCTTTTTAACTAAATACTTTTAACTGGACTCCTAGTCGTTATTTTGTTAGTATATTCCCTAAAAGTAAGCCCACATACTAGGAAGATTATCCACTACGCTAAATTATTATAATTAATCAGCAATATTGACAGGAAGAAGAAAAGGAAGATGATAGGGATTGAGAGAAGAGAGCACCATAGAGAAAGATAGACAAAAATTGATAATTCATTATTTTATTCATGTTTCCTCCTTACTGACAGTTATTACATATATTCCCAGAGAATAGACTAAGAACATACAACAGATTAATATGTTAGAGCTGATATGTGGCGTTCCTTATAACATAATGGAAATAAAGACTTTAAGTAAACGGTGCGTTTTGGAAACAAGTTAAAGACTTTAAGTAAACGATTTGTTTTGTAACAGTGACAACCTTACAATGACTTCCAACTGGCATTTCATTCATTTTTCAAGGATTAGCACCCTTCATTTTTGTATAATATGCACTTCTTCCCACTTGCTCCCTTCATCCTTGTATAGTTTGTGACGCTGACCAAAATATCAAGGAAATTAACACCCACATACCTAAATATCACATTCCCAGTTAAGAGATTCACCTTCCCCGGAGGAATTCATACTTTATAGAATCATTCATTCCTTGATGAATCAAATACAAGAATCTCAAACCTTCCCTGGAATCTTGAAAACCCCCTTGACGAACCCTCAATATGAAAAATAGAAAGAAGAAAAGCCAGTTGCATTTTAGGGACATCTTATTGTTGGAGCAATGTGTTTCCTATGAAGTCCATTTTTTTGTCAAGGAGCCCACCCCTTTGTGTATCACTTGTGCATTGCCATTATAACGAATATTGCACCTGAAGTTGGATGTTTATACATACATTATAGTAGGTCCTCTGAAGAGTGATGCTTTATTGTATTAGGAATGGTGAAGTGGCTGTTAAACGTCAATGAGCAAGTAGTAAAGTCATGGGCAACCACATCTAAGTCATAAGAGATTTGGCACTATTTCACTCTGATACTTGATGTTTAAAATATTTACGTGTGACCCATATGGTTTTTAAATGATGCTAATTATAATCCTTGAAAAGATAACTGAAGTTCATGGAGTCCTTTTTCCAACTTTGCTTTCACTCTTTTATGTATATTCTCTCATTTTTCTTGTGAAATTTTGCAGAATTTGGACAAAATATGATTTCCCATAAAATTCTCAAAAACAAAAAAGAAAAAAACAGATTAACTGAAAAGGGTTTATTATCAGCTTCCTATGCTTGTTGTCAGATTATTTATTATGTTCAACATTTTTATGTTGTCATGTATGATGATTGACAAATTGAGTTGTTGAAGATTCATACTTTAATTGGCTGGTGAGTTTTGTTAGTATCTAATTAGGACATATGAATACCATACCAGTTTAAACTATAAACACGTTCATTTTCACAACATAACAAAGAGCTTCTAATATCTCTAGGTGTGTATTGGCTTGTTAGCTGATTTAGTTTTTTTCAATTTGTAATCATTTTTCCCCATGTATGTGCAGAGCTCCGCACTTGGCTTTTTGCTTGCACAGAAACATTTCACGAACCCCCTGGTGGCTGTACCCTCAGCTGTTAGTGTTGTTTGCATGGCGGTAAGACTTTTACTTAAATATCTCGCAGTTCTGGATAAGCTTTATTTTTTTCTGCAATTCCTTTGTTTCATAAGAACACCTTTAACTTCGATGCAACTTGCATGGAATTGAGCCTTTGCCGTTATTGTTGTTTCACTTGTCTCATTTCTTGCCCCAATCTACCTTATAGCTTGGTGGGAGTGGTTTGGCAGTATTTTGGAGGAACAGGCCAATTCCAGTTGATGACAAAGATGACTTCAAGGAATGACAGGTTTTGGGCCAGTTGGCTACTAATAGATTGCCCTCTAGTTGTTGTTGCCTTCGCCTCTCTTGTTTCTGCCTTCAATAATTTGAAATCAGTTTTCAAGGTGAATTACAAGTTTTGTAGAATGAGAGAGCACTGAGAATTTTATTTCATGGGCGTGTGACCCTCATCTTTTACGAATATCATTAGAATAAATTTTGAAGATCACCCTCTGCTTTCTTCTCTCTTTTACTTCCCGATTCTCATTTTAATAAATCATCTAATAAAATATAACCTCAGAAAGCTTAAGCTACGTAGCAGGAAAAGCTCTTCCTTCTTTGAAATTCATTCTCTTTGGTTCTTTTACAAAACTTTGTCATTTAAGATCTCTCATGATTTGGTAAGATGTTTTAATGGTATGCCTTGTCATCTTGTTAAACATCATCGTTTATCGACTAAGTTGCCATAAGATGTATATATTAATCCTACAAGTTTATGACCACAATGGATACGATTAGATACTAATAAAATATTTGGTATTACGAACAATATGTTTAGGTGAGGTACCTTTACATAAAATAAAAAATTTGTTAATGAAATATAAATGAATTAATTCAACTTTAAAGGCTTTGCAAAATGAAATTAAATGCTATAGTATTTTAATTGTTATTACTTTCACTTAGAATTCAAGAATTAAAAAAAAGTAAACCAACCCAAGAAGTCAAACATAGCAACTCATGATGTTTATCATTGGATGATGACTATAATATTAGAGTTTGTGAATGCAGGAGACTATCTTGCTTAGTAATTACGATGGGACTGAAATCTATAGGGATGGAACTATCAACCTTGATTGCCTTGTTAAAGCAGGTTCCCATAATGTAAGATGAGATGATCTTTTTATCCAAGATTGAACGTGTTGGAAAAGGGATCATATTTATGTTGGAGTTGTTAATTCAATGCTCCATCAAATGCATTAGCTTTTCAATGTAATCTTTTTATAATGTTAGGCACATATCTAAAGTATGTCATTGTAAAGAGCATATGCTATATAAACTTTTATCTGTTGTACATTTTCACAAGTTAAAGAACGCACAAAAAAAATAAGATAATTAATTTTATTCTAAAGGTTATAAATATTTACTTCATTTACTCGTTTATTTGAGGAGTCGCAACGTGTGCCAATTTGTTTTGAGGTGGTTGTCATGTTTGAGATCAATTGACATATAGCCTCGGGTGTCTTATCTACCAATAGCTCTCCATTTAATGCATTAATGATACTACAGTCAATATGCATCAATCCTTCATAGAAATATTGAATGAGCAATTGATCAGGTATGATGATGAGGGCATTGAATGCATAATTGCTCAAATCTTTCCCAATATTCTAAGAGTATTTCTCCATGAGATTGTTGAGTCCCACATATTTCTTTTCTTATGTTGGCAACATGAGATGCTAGGAAATACTTCTTAAGAAAAACTTATTCATGGCATACCATTCAGTTTAACTTATTCTTCGACAACTCCATTCGGTTTCATGCCAACATAAATCATATGGAACTCCATGAGATGAGTATAAGGGTCTTCTCTTGCGAATACCCTTGAATATTGGTAGCAAATGTATAAAACCAGATTTGAGCTTGAAGTTGACATTATTGTTTATGTTTATCCATAATGCTGATTTTTCATGTTAAGAGCAACAACCTCTTTGAGTGTTTGTTGTCATGCAATAACCATGATGTTGACACAAGATTACTTTCATAACTTGTATAAAATATTTTTTATTTTGAGATCCACTTACACTTGATTGTGATTAGTAGAATGAGTTACAAATATAAATTGCCAAGAAAACTCAAAAGAAACTAACCACACAAAAGATTGAAAACAATGCAAATTTTACAAAAATCTTACGTTAGAAAACTATAACTGCCTAAAAACCCTAGAAAACTTGCAATTTCAAGTTGAGTTGATAATTAATGGAAAAATAAAAACATTAAATTAATACAATTGTGCTATTTTAAGAGAAGCTTGACTAAAAAAATGAGAGGCTAGACTAGAAGCTCTTCCACTTGTTGTGATGTTGTGATCACATAAATTAATCAGCCTACTTAAAACATAATACATAAGATAGTATACACCAAGTAAGGTGTCAATCCCATGAGAAACATTAAAGTTGTATTTGTATGCTATATGATATGCAATTTAGAGGGGTTGAAGGTTGTTTACGCTAAGGCGAAAGAAAACAAAAAACTATCAAATGAAAATTAAATAAAACCAAAATTTATCAAGAAAACAATTCTTGGTTGCAAGTAAACATGCATCTACAGAAATCAGAACTGGTCATGGAAACAAGATATTAATCTATATTTTGAATATTTATCTCTTCTTAATATTAGATAGTTAATGAATTTGATGTATAACTCACCCTAATCATCAAACACCATAATATTTGCACTAATAATTTAATTCAATGGTAGCCTTAAGAACTAGATAAATTGATTAATCAAGAAAACATAGTTGTTCATAGTCTGGTTTGATTTGATTGAATGTTCTTCTCAAGATTAATAACATATGTCTATCATGATTATTAAACTTAGTTGCTTCACAAGTTCATATACCACAAATTTGATTTTGATATCAAACTTAGCAATTGAATGTCTATAAACTTAAAGTTCGCTCTAACAATTAAAATAAACAATCATAATAAAAATAAACATATGAGAACAAACATATTCATCATATAGACTGAAAAAAAAGATAAAATAGATCTCATAATTTTTGAAATCCAAAGGTTTTTATGTCTTTGCAACAAAAAAAGAGAATTTGGTCTTGCATGTTTGTTGAACAACTAATAAAAAAAAAAGAAAAAAACATGATTTCAGGTTTGTGGAAGAGATGAGACTTTTTTTTTTATCTTTTTCTACTCACCCTTCTTCTTTTTTTTCTCTTTCTTTTTATATCCTAAAAAACCCTAGTTTCTATTTTAGAAAATATTTCTCCTTTAAATTGATAATTTTACATTTAAACACTTCAATAACTATTTTTTGAAAAGGGAGAATGCCTTGCATGGAATCTTTAAGATTTGACTTAGAGGAGCTAAATTGTTGAAATAAAAAGTTTGATGCCAGTTTAGATGCTTCAGAATGCAATTTGGACATGTTTCTTCATGAAACTTATTTGTTGGCAAAATTCAGTTTTGAAAAACCATAGCTCCATCATATGATATCTTTTTGGGATGAAAGTATGAGCGTTGACATGACTTGGAGTCAGGAATCCAAATGAATTTTTCAGCAATGGGACTTCTATAGATTAAGATATTCAAGTCGAAATGGTCGAAGGTCAACACTGGCATAATGGAATATTTGACTTTGAAGGTTGCGATTTTCATGTTCTTTCTTATTTTTTTCTTGCTTTAGATTTCCAGAAAGGTATGAATGGTAGCTTTGTAATGCCACTAGAATCACTTCATTTCGACCTTTAAAGCTCACACTTTGCACAAAACATTAACTAACAATCAAATTTGTCATTCACCTCTTTTTTACTTCTTTTTGTATCTTTCATCCAAAAAATATTTGACAAAATATAAAACTAATAATATCAAGGTATTTTATATATAAAACATAGGCAAAATACTAGTTAAATAGGAATGGAATTATCGAATAATATTATTGCATTAAAACCACCACTGCCACCTTTCTTAACATATTTGCCAACTTCTCCACCACCACTCTATAGTAATACAATAACCTTTTTCAATGTATAACCTTTTGTCATAATGAGCAACAATAGATGACATTTCGTTTCCTGAAATATAAACAATGCAAAATTACATTAGGTTTGACAATGTTTAAAACTTACCTAATGATATTAAACAATGATTTAACACATGTTATAATAAGGTTCAACTTCAATTGAATAAAATACAATCACAAATTATTCAATTAGGGTTTAATGTACAATAATTAGTCACTATACTTTTGGGATTTTTTAAGTTTTGGGGTCAAACTTACCTAATCAAGTTAAAATATGGTAAAACAAATATTATCTAATAATCACATATAAGTTAATGATTTTTAAACACAAAATTTTAAAATGAGGGTTTCATGAATATTGATCTTCTAGCCTAAAATTTGAGGGTTTTTTTCTTAATGATTTTTAACAACACATGATAAATTGTGTTAAAAAATGACTAAAATAAGTTGAAATTTATATATATAATTATTACCCAACAAAAAAATGAGTTAATTATGGTTTATTCAAGATTCAATATGTACTAGTCTAATTCCTAAACATGTTTGGTTTAGATGGTTAAATCAAGAGAGAATAAAACATAATTTAATCCAAATTTATAGCATTTAAATAAAATGCACAACATACAAATTTCAATATATTGATGTAAAAACATAAAAAGAGACAACTTGTTCTTCTTTAACCACAAGATTCTAAGCAACTTAATTAAACCAACCATTTTTATTTGGGGTTTTGGTAGGGGGAGTATGGTGTCGTTTTTTTATATTCACAAAATATTAAATATAAGGGTAAAATGAGAAGAGCATCATTAAACATGGTTTAAAAGTTTAATTTGAATGAAGATGTAGAGTGAAATTTTTCAAGACATGGAGGCAAAGAAAAAAATTGATCAAATTATAAGAGGCCCTATGCATTTATCCCTTGCAAAAGATTTTTATAGGAGTTTGACCAATCTAAACTCAAAAATGGATTTTTAAATGAAAATCCTCATCTCTTATTTATGTATTTTTTTATTCGTTCTAACAGCAAAAAATCTTTTTTTTATCAACAATATTGTTTTTTTTTTAATAAAAATCTAAAATAATTCAAATAAATATTCACAAGAATCTCAATAATTTAAACAAAAGAATGGAAAAAAATATTTATGGAACCAAAACTCTCATTTTCTTATTAACTTGATTTTTATGAAAATATATGTTTTTATTCATGGCTTTTTTTCTTAAGCAAAGAATAATCACAATATTAAATGCAATTTTACAAACAAACAAACAATGCCTTCAACTATTTTTAATGTAACTATACGAAAAAATAAAAAAATAAAGTCATGAAAACTCTATAAAAAATAAAATGCAATTCTTAATATTAAGCTCATGTATAGTTATTAAAAAAATAATATTGAATATAAGCACAAAAGTATGAAATAAAGGGACAATTTGTGAAATAGAAGTGTAATTATTGATTTAAAAGAAAATAATTTTAAATCTAAAATAAAAATATAGGCCTAGAAGGCCATAGCCCTGCACTGCCCGCACGAGTTTGCACCATTAATATTTTTTTGAATAATATTTGAATGCAGAAAAAAAATATAGCTTTACACGAAAATTAGGGATTTTGCAAGATAAAAACAAATAAATCATTCCATCAAGAGATATACAGAGTTGAGGGGGTTGCTATGAATTGGGTATCAACATATACGGATATTCTTATTTGTATTATTGGATTTGAATCTAGTCTTCTGCTTCTGCTGTTTTATTTAAATCTAGTCGTCTAGGAGCATTCTACTTCCCCCGCCCGCCCAAATCTTGTGTTCTTCTTTTAGCTGCATGAACACTAACACTTGCAAGCAACAACTGGGTGCAACTACAGGATTTTGATCACTTACAAACGTAGTTACCTCGTTATCTCCGTTGGAAATTGAAGGCTTTTATTGCAAATGCGAAAATCACTCCAAAAAGCACGCAAAAACCAACCACCATAAACCCAGCTACACCTAAAAAATCACGCCTATATCCAAACACTTCGTGAAGGACTTGCTTCACAGGCAACAAGCGATCCCCTTCGGAAAGCTTCATTAATTGATTATCATCGCCATACTGGGAAGTCAGAAGACCGTAAAGACTCCAGGCTATTGGGTTTGCCCAGTAATACCAGCTCCACCATATGGGAATTCTCTGTTTGCAACAAATAAATCAACAGATTTAGAAAAACAGAGCTTTTAATAGATACATAGGGTGGGCGAGAAATGTCAGGTCAATGAAGACATCATAGCAGATAGTTCAGTTTTTTTTTTTTTTTTGTCATGATATTCAGGTTCAAATTGATGCTGGAAAATCACTTGTATTAGCTGATAGCATACATTCGTAAATGAGCCATCAATCAAACAACTCAAAGATGCTCAATGGAAGGGCAGGCTCAGATATTCAGCAGTCGTCATCCTACGAATATATGACATTTCCATCAATGAGATGTGAGTGGTTGTAACAATCAAGAGGCAGTGTACATGGTACATTCTACCCTATCAGGTGACCTCTCAGAAATGGACAAAAAATGCTATGACTGAAATCAGTAACATAATTGCAAGTTCTTTCCCAGTTTAGCCTGTCTCTCTAAATACAAGGATCAGGTAGGGAATCGAGCTAGACACGCAATTTGAAAAGCTTTGAATAGCAATTAGTTCTTTACCTTGTGAGGAATCATAAAGCCACTGAAAAGGTTCCAAAGCATATAAAATGGAGCGGCAATGATGGCAGCCACGTTGTGATTTGGTGTGAGTGCTGTTGTCATCATTCCATAAAAGGTGAAGTATAGCATGGTAAAATACATGAAGTAAGAGTACCAAATAAACTTCAATGCAGTCCAGTCAAATGATGCCATGGAGTAGAAAATTGTGCAGTATATAATCGTCTGTCCAAACACGTAAGGGAATTCAATAATAACCTGTGCACAGGAAAGATATTCAGTGGTCGATTTTGGACAGTCAAGAGGTATTTTTACTTGGAAAGGTGGAAACAAGGCCAATAACAAAACCTGAGCAAAGGCGAATGGTAAAGCTGAGTACATTCCTGCAGCTCTCTCTCGATATGAAACAAATCTTTCAACAGAAACAACAGGTTGAACAGCTGTTGCATTGGTTATTCCAATAAATAGGACTGCTGCGTACATGGATCCCATTGCATTGAATAATTCTTTTACGTTCTCCCTGGAAGAAAAGTATTAAAATGTTAAAATATGTACATCGTATTTAAATTCTAGACCAAGGAAATATGAAAAAATTGATAATGAGAAAACAGTAGAAAGACAGAAACAACAGTTCAAAATTGTTTATCCATGAAAAAGCGCAAGATCCCTCCTCTTTCTCACAATTAATAGAGATTCTTTTCATCATGATCATAGGTCACCAATTACGCTTTGCATAACCTGTCTTATATTGTCGTTGCTTACGATTACAGCACGTGTAAACCCAAACCCACATCATATAGTATTGTGCATATTTCTGTGTAAATCATCCTTCCACATTGCTTAATAAAATTGCTCTGATTTCTGGGCTGTAGCCATTTAAATTTCATGTCATTGAAACTAGCTACAGCAATCAAGTGGAAAACAAAGGTGCAGATAAAGGGGAAGGACAAAAAAAAATTCAACTTTCTTCCAAGCTTCTGGGAGTTTATGCTAATTGTGGTAAAATTCCCAATATGGACCTGGTAGAAGAATATGTACTTGATTGATTTTACATCATCATCCTCTTCAGCAAATTGATAATTAGAAAATGTTCAGGTACGAAAAGTAGTAAATTATGCAGTTGCAATACCAAAAGTAACCAAGCATGATTGCACCATATCATTCAATGTGCAAAAATTACATAAAATTATGAGAGATTTAACAAAGTTTAAGTAGAAAACCTTTTGGAACCAAATCTCCAACATATTGTCCCAAGCATAAATGAGATTATCACAGTATAGAAGAAGCGGACTGCAGTGTATTGTGGGTTTCGCCAGTAAGAAAGATTTTGCTTCCAAAGGCAGGCTAATAACTGGTCAAAAAATGACTGAGAGTATTTGCTTGGAAAGTTCAAGTCTTTCGCACTACTGCTTGGCTTGCTTAAATTTTCAACCAACTCCTTATTACGTCTGAAACAAAAGAAATCAAAATTTCATGAACTAGGAAGCAGGAGAGAAGGAATAGGGATCCATCAAATTGAATCAAAACTAAAATATTCTGAGAACTGTACGTACTGATGTAGATTTGATCTTCGGTAAATTTCAGCAAAGTCCACACCAAGACGGTTTTCTTCAGCTGAAGAAGTAACATCGAGCATCCAGGTAGCAGGGTTGTATCCAGGCCTAATCTTTGGCACTCCTTCAACTGCCTACAAAACAATTGTGTGTAGCATATGAATGAATACAGCTGAGTTCATATTTGATATATAGCACAAACAAACCATATTTCATGTATGTTAGAGGAATGAAAATGTGTAATCTGACCTCAAAATACTTGATGAGCTCACAAGACTTGGGACCAAGAGGACCAGCATATATTAGCTCTCCTCCACGCTTCATAAACAAAAGCTGTGAAGAAAGACATGGTTGATCAGCACATTGACATATATTACGAACAATATAACCTGAAATGCCTCTAGTCTTTTCACCAATCTAATTGAAGCATGGTCAGATCTTTAAGAAAGTGAAGCATTTACCAGCTCTATCCAGGCTATTTGTATGTCATATGTGGCACCGGATCAATGCAGTTTATATATTTTCCAATTAAAAAGAAAACGAATACCTCATCAAAGGACTCAAAAATATCTATGCTTGGCTGATGGATTGTGCAAACAATTGTCCGTCCAGTGTTTACTATATTCCTCACAGTTCTCATCACAATGGCTGCAGCTCTTGCATCCAACCCTGAGGTGGGCTCGTCCATGAACACTATGGATGGGTTAGCAACCAGTTCAACAGCAATTGTTAACCTTTTCCGTTGTTCTGTGGATAAACCATTGACTCCAGGTAGACCAACCAATGCTCCTCTTAATGGAGTAAGCTCCACAAGTTCCATAACCTCCTCGACAAATGCCTGAAAAGTTCAACCCTCACAATGTTATGTTTTACCGAACACATCAAATAACACAAAAATGTTTATAATTACCTGCTGTGTATCCATTTTAACTACTGAAGGTAACCGAAGCCATGCCGAGAAAAGAAGCGATTCAAGAACAGTTAAACATGGAGAATGAATATCATTTTGCTCACAGTAACCAGAAATCCTTGCAAAGGTCTCTTGCTTTTTGGGATAACCAGATATATTTATGTTCCCTTCTATGATCCCTCCAGTTTTCCTACCAGCTAAAACATCCATGAGGGTGGTTTTTCCAGCACCACTGACTCCAACCAATGCGGTAAGCACGCCAGGCCTAAATGCGCCAGTAACATTAACCAACAACTGCAATCTGTCTTCTACTATCCCTTGTTGCTTCAACTCCTGGAAAGATATAAGGATGAGATATTTTCTTTTCCAAAATATTCCAGAAAACTTTTTACATACACAGGAGGAATTTACACACCACAGGGATGTCCACAAAGTAATTGATATTGCTGAAAGACATGGAAAGAGGCTGAAACGGCAGAACCATACCTCTCTGCTTGAAATATTTTCCTGCCAGAAGTTACAATTAATAAACACTTAAAACATTTAGTTGTGGCTAATATTTACTATAAATTAGAAGAAAAGAAATTCAGAGTAAAGTTATTAACCATTCAGTGAGCCAGAATGCTGCAAGTATTCCCTCAGTTCAATAACAACATTTTCTCCTTTCCTTCTATTGTCTCTCTCTTGCAGCTCCTCCTTGGAAACTACAGCTTGTTGCTTCCCCAAAGCTGTTAAACAATAACAAAGACCTTGGTGTGATTACATCTCTACTTGTTTGTTTGGACAATCAGCGCAAAGAAAACATAGGATTCAAAAACTGTTCTCTAAATAGTGATGGCTTACGATTGAGGTATGCTAGGAAGAATGTGAACAGAAGATTGAATAGAACTGTATATCCAAAGAGAGCAGCAATTCCAATCCAATACCAGTAGCTCTCTGGAAATAAACTGCGTGATCTCAGTATTGCCTCACCTAATGAAAAGTTTGTGTTGTTCCCAGCTCTCTACAACAGCAAACAAGAAAGAATAATGAGTTTACATATTCAAAGCTTGACTGCTCACTTAATTAACAGACATAAAATAGATGAATAGGATGCTAAACCAAAGCCGATTATATTTTTGATTTAGGAGCTCCATAGGTTAAAGAGGGGTAACCTCAAGGTTTTCCTTTCAACCAATAGAACACATATTTGAAGCATAGCCAAATGAAATTGACAGGAAAAGATTCATATATATTCACATAGTTTATGCTCTGACTGCAGTCAATGGCTCGTCATGGTTCATTGTTTTATTTGTCGATGCGTAATTATCATGCTGAACTAAATAATATTGCATTTAACATGACTTGAACATTACAGTGGGTCGTAATAAATAAATAAAAAAAAAAACACCCTTTAAAGGTATGTTTGTCAGGATGGACTGGAAAAGGATGAATGAGGGGGTAGGGAATGGGTATTCGCTTTGGCAAGAAGGATAGACATGCAAAAAAGGACTCGAAGGATCCATGTCACTTCCAGTCCTTCCTTACTGCTAATTTTCAATCATCCCAATTATTTCCGTTCTTCCCCTACTTGGTAATTTTATATGTTCTCGATTGGATGGGTTGACTAATCCTTCACCCCCCCTAGTTCACAAAAAAAACTAGATGAATGAGTGACCATCCATCCTTTCTCCTCTCCATCCATCCACTTTACCCCATTCATCCCTCAACCTATCCATTCCTCCTAAAATGCATTCCCTCATGTTAGAATTGTTAGCTTAAAGCACAATACTTCCATTCAAACAATATGCTTTGTAACACTGGTAACAAAAATAAACATCCATGTTTCTTCGAGTCAACGAACCTTAAGTCCAAATCAAAATCAATAATTAAACTGTTTGAACATTCATTTATAAGTAACTTAACAATTTAAGGAAAATAGAATCTGAGAAAAACAAATTAGTGACCTGCAATTTTACTGAGTAAAAGCCATTGTAACTAGATGATTTATAAAGAAGATGAAAGCAGATGATCATAAAATAACAACCTTATCCCAAGAATGCCCAAGGAATTCATTCACTGAAGCTGCATTTTGAGCATACATCAAAGGAGAAACCCAGAAACCCCATATCCACCAGCTTGGGATATGATCTGTCACAGCAAACTAAAAGAGTAAATAACATGAAATGAAAATAAACATAGTTCCTGCAAAATATTGATTACCTCTGGAAATGATGTATCCTCCAAGAGCCATTACAACCAACATGGCAAAAGATCCGAAGGTGTTGGCAACTATCATATGGCGGCCCAAGGATCCAATTACACGAAAGAGAGCTATAGACATTTGATGCAGAAAGAAATACAACAAAAACTGTCTAGAAAATCTGCAAAATGCAGCACTAAAATTACAAACTACTTCCAAAAACTAGATCAGATTAACAAATTAAAATAACGTAATACATTCCATGCAAACATCAAAATTGGAAGAAAAATCCATGAAAATTTTAATATACCTGATAATATTAGGATCATATCCAATCACAAAGTATGTGACTGCAACCCAGAGGCCAGCTTCCATGAGTGAAGTTGGAATACTTAAGACCCAAGAAGGAAGTGTGTATGCCCAGCTTGGGTAGAAGCGCAAATCCCTATGCTTGTAGAGCACTGGAAGCTTGGCTACCAACATTGAAACCTCCGTAAAGCCATTAAAAAGAATAATGACCATGGAGAAGTATATAGCCCCAGAAAATAAACCTCCATCATATATCGTGTCACGATGCATGGTTGTGCGGAAAAAAACGCTCATTGTAATCAATGCGACAAGAAGAAGCTGCAAAATAATTCTTAGAAATTGTATAAACTAGTGGTACAAAGATAAAATCATAACCACATCCGTCTTCATGATCATTAAAACGGAAAACTTAAATTAAGAGTGTGTGGAAGAATAATAATAATAACAATAACAATAAATTAGTCCCATAAAAAAAGGGAGTGATTATTAACAACCTCTCATCATCAATAAGCTATTAATTATTTCTTCTATCTAGCCCAAAGAAAATAATTCATTTCGTTTATCACCAAAAAAGTATTTTATTATTTCAGCAAAAAGTCAATAGCATTACCTGAATAAATTTGAATACATAGATAAATGAATTCCGTTTCATTAGAAGCTTCTGCCAGTTAAAGCAGATCTTCAAAAGTTCACTCTGTTTTACACCGAACTTAGAAGTTGACAATGCTGCTGGATGATTGTAACGTTTGTCAAAAGGAACTGCCAGTTCCTCGGACAAGCTTCGACCAACATGATAAGAGTTGAAAGCTTCAACAAACTTCCCTGGAGGTATGTACCGATAAGGACGATTAGGAACAGACCAGTACTGCTCTTGGTCCTTCTTTGAAATAACCTGTATAATGAATTGCAATAAGACAAATTTAACAATAATGAAGAATAAACTCACACCCATGCTCTGTAGTACTTACTTCTTGCAAGAAGTCTGCCACGTTCTTTCTCTTAGGGCACCTAAATCCCATAGATGAAAAGAAATCTAGAGCTGCATCACGGGGTCCCTGGTAAACAATGTGACCCTCACATAACAGCATAACATCATCAAATAGTTCGTAAGTCTCGGGAGCAGGTTGCAGCAAGGAAATGACAGTGGTACCATCAAGTGCACGGGTTGAATGCCTTAAATATCTGATGATTTGATATGTAGTAGAGCTATCGAGCCCGTTAGATATTTCATCCATGAACAGCACTCTAGCCGGACCAACTAGTAATTCACCTGAAAGTCAAACACGGAAGCATATATAGCATTCAGGCACACTCGAATCCACATGCATAAATAAATTGATAAACAGAGGTCAATATATGGACCTGTTGTAAGTCGCTTCTTCTGCCCCCCTGAGATCCCTTTAAGCATTTCATCACCAACCATTGTGTCAGCACATATGTCCAAACCTAAAATCTTTGTGAAATATATTTTGGTACTTCAGAAAAGTTTTTAGGGATGATTATAAACAACTACTTGCAAGATAAATTTGTTCCATACATGTTAAACAATGTCCCATGCTTTGTTTAAGAGGCATTTATCCTTTTTAACCACCTCATTGCTAATAACTTATACACAAACTAGTATCGGTATGGATGGTTGATCCTTAGCAAATAAAATTACATGTCAAAAGTTCCAGTAATCAACATTTCAGTAGGAAAATAGCAGAAAGATTGATTTCAATTGCTTATTCCCAATCCGAACTAAACTTCAGGTAAAAACAAGAATGCTATGTTAAGAGCATTTTAGAACAACAGGCTAACATTTTTTTTTCTTCTATTTTCTTGATTATGAGGGCTGAGTGGCATAAATAAGACCTGAAACATCGCATACTCCAACTGGTATGAACAGGCCACTGACAGAAGAATGCAGGATAACTTTGACACGAATTGAATTCAGAAAATAATATTGTTGTTGGAGCTTCAAAACAATTAGAAAAACCCAGAAGCAGTCCAAAAGAAGCCCTGTACAGACTTGTTGGAAGATGTTCTCTTTTTAAATGAACTCAGTTTATCAGTAAGTTAAATCCATGCTCGAAAGAAAAGTTTCACATTACTTTTCAACACTATTATTTATATGCCACTTTGAGACTGTAAATTTCTGCACAAAGCATGCACAAGAAAAAAATTCAGCAGTCTATATTATTACCCTTTCAAGCATCTAAAATAGCCAAACTCATTGACTACATTTCTATGCTAGAGAGTAAATCTTCTTTAAACTATGGTTCTCAAGAATATTATTGAAGAAGCTTTAAAAATACACAAAATTTTCTTCCAAAACTCTCATTAACAGGATGGGCTGAATTTTTCAAAATAAAAGATTAGTGATCTTATAAAGACCAAGGACATTTTAGAGAATATAACTGCATCATGATTAATGTATACAAAAACACTAAACAAGATCTAGTGAGTACCTTCATTATGTACTCCACCACTAGGTTAGTCTCCTGTCCCCCCAAAGCTAATGACTGGATAGAGAGATATAGTGAAGATCCAACCCAATCAGCAACAAATTATTGGGCAAGAAAAACTGGATGGAACAATTTTACAAATTACAAGTACCTTCATAAATATATCAAGATCTTCATCAGGCTTTATCCCTGCGAACTTCTCTCTTCTGGCGAGCTCCAAAAGCATATCTGACACAAGCGTTTTCATCACCATCTAGGTAACTGGGCACTGAGGTCTTAGCTCAGATATTCATACACAGGTGCAGGTGTGAACTTTTGGGATAGATCCTAGATGACAATCGCTAAGGGGAATCGGGAGAAGAAAGGGGAGACAAATAAAGCAGCACAGCCATAGATATGGTATTTTATATCTTACCATATTTGGAACCGACACCTTGGCAGCATCCTGCAAACTCTAGAGTTTCTTTTACAGTCATCTCAGCCACATGCCAATCATGCTGACTGACATATGCCGAAGTCCTCGGAGCAACAAACTCATTTAGACTGTGTCCATTATACGTAACTTTCCCAGACATCTTCAATTGCAATTCAGAGTAAATAAGCAACAAGACAAGAAGACAGATATCCACATTAATGGAACCACAGATATACTTTCAATCATATGTAACCGGAAAACACATCATCACATGATTCCATAGCTAAAAGAGAAAATGATTCTCCATGTATAGTTGCCTAGGCCCTCAAAATTTGGTGCATCTTCATCATGCAGCAAAGCTACATTGATGACATGATACATTGACATTACGGGAGTCCAAAATGGTTCAACGTGCTTACACTAGCACTTCTATTGACTATATACTTTTTTTTTTCAACGTTGGACTACACCTACCTTTTTTTATAAAAAAATAATCAAATGTTTTTGTCAACCTTCTATAAAAAAAATTATTATTTGATGATGTATCATGTTCCTATAAATTATCATTATTACTCACCTTTCATAATGAATTTTAATTTATTTAATTTTAATACACTGATTTTTTTATTGTTTCAATTAAATACTTTCTAAAAAAGTACTTGATTTTAATAATAAAAAAGGGGGCATCAAACCAAAAAATAAAATTTATATACTTGATTGACATAAAATAAAAGTTGATAACAATTTAATTTAATAGGTAAGAAAATTTCATATACTCCACTGAAAAAAGTATAAATTAAACTAGTATATAATTATTTCATATATTATTACAAGAAACCTGTCATGTCAACAAGGCAGAGATTCGGGCATGGGAGAGTTGCAGCCGAAGTGACTGTTTAAGAGTTTCATGCAGATTGTATTTAAAAATATATTAAAATAATATTTATTTTTTTTTTAAATTATTACATGTAAAAAAATTAAAAACAGTTAAGAAATTTGCTAAGAAACAAATAATTTTCTTTTTTTTTTTAAATGCAGTCAAACAAGTCTACCTATTTAAATTACTTGTAAGATGAGCAAAATCCTAGTACCTGCAAATCATTTCCAAGACGTCCAGCAAGAGCTAAGAGTAGCGTTGTCTTTCCAGAACTTGGAGGTCCCAACAAGAGGGTCAACCTACAAAAGAACAATTACACCTAAGACCAGAGAAAAAATAACCACCCGATCCTACTACTCATATAAACTCAAAACTTGAATACCTAGAAGGCCTGATAATCCCACTAACATCATCCAGAATGGTTAACTTGCTCCTGTCTCCTCTATATATCCGCAAACGCCTTAAAAGCGCCTTTTGATCCAAACGTAGATACAAATAGATTAAATGAAATTTCAAAGACATAACCAGAGAACGAGATCTCTGGTCTTAATTAAGAATATGGTATACGAACAAGCTTTTTCAGCAGGATCATTATACCTCGGTCATGTTGACAACAAAGTTGGGGATGGTTGGGAGTGCCCTACTTCCCACATGGACAAAAGATTCGACAGTCACATTCTGAACACGAACCTCAATCTTCGGAAATTCCAAACGTACTCTGTGATGTTCATAACAAATCGAAAATAGCTAGAGTCAACCCAAAAAAATAAGATAATCTATGTTGAAATGAAGGATTAGATTATAAGACTAGAAAAAAAAAATTAAAAGACCAGCGAGAAAGAAATGTGGAAACTGAAAAGTAATATATATTTTTTTATAAAAAATAAATCCATGCAGTGGAACGTAGTTAAAATCCGACTCGTATGAATTAGGTTCGGTGGATACGCTTTTAGCGTACTTAAGGTCTTGTAAGTTTGTTTCAACTCCCACAAGACCATTTCCAAAACTGATCAACTAATTACCGAATCCTACAACTCAACAAAAATAAATAAAATGTAAGAAAGAAATCTTTTTTACTGATGTTTTCTAAAACTCTAACAAGGGATGAAGATTTTACGTACGCGTCAAATCGCTTTCGCATCCGGTCAAAGAAGCGCTCGGGGTCGTCATCGACAGAGCTGACCAAGCGCTCAAGCACCAGCTTCTGCTCTTGTACCTCAAGTTCACTTAGATCCATCTCCTTATGATCACCAACAACATTCTTGAAAATGCCCCTCCGTACTCGAGCATAAGTGGGCAGGCGCTCAAGCGCCGCCCATCGCAGCGCCTCCTCGTCCTCTCCCCCCTCCCTATACGACGGCGTTCTCGTAAACGCACTTTCAGCCGAGTTCCACATTTTACTTGTAAAACCAGACACAAAAAACAGGTGGCTTCTAGATCCAAAACAAACCGATACAAGCAGAACCCTATAGTTCACATTAAGGGGGGAGAGAGAGAGACGAAGTGAGCTGTGCCTTATTGTGTCAGAGTGTGTGTGACAATGTGAACTACTTGTAGTCCACAAGTTTGGTAGTTGAGCTCCGCATTAATGGTTTGCTCTCTCTCCCTTCCTCATTCTCTCTCCAGTGAGAGTCGCTATGTCCTGCGTGGACGTTAAAATGGTTCAGAGATGGCTCATTAATAGCCGCGGGAAAGACAAACTCGAAGGAGTTAATTCTAACTTGTACTCACTCGTTCATGTAACTATTTACCCATTCCCCTTCTTTACCATACACGTGTTTGCTTGAATATTTATTTTTAGATAATTATCACGTGCTTTCTGTTTACATTATTCATCTATATATTACATATATTTCTATTGACATTTAATAAATTTATTTAATTTTAATAAAATGTTTATTTGATTCGGCTAATTTTTTATACTCAATATTTAAATATTTTCTTTATAAAAATGGATATTAATTATTAATTAAAATATTTACTTTTATGATTTAGTTTATATGTAGAATAATCATATTTTTATTAAAGTTAAAAATTATGGACATATATACATAGAGATATCACTAGTATTTAAAAAATGATAATTTTCGAATAAGCATATGTAGGAATTGAAACAACATTTCTTCATGTTTTTATATAGATAAAGTCATATTTTTCCTTTAAATAAAAAAAAGGAATGAAAGCTTCGTTTTTTATGTGAATATATTTTTTAATTAAGTAATAAAATATATTGCTTGGTATTTTTGTTTTAAGATAAAATTAGTTTGATTATAGAGTAGAAATAAAAATAGTAATAAATAATAAAATATTTTTATTATTAACATTTTATAAATACCCATAATTAATAAAAAAAACTCTTGAAAATTTGAGAGAAAAATATTTTTTTTAATCATTATTAAATTTTGAGTCTACCATTTATATTTTAACATTATAAAACTGAGATGTATTTTTATACTGCAATTTCTATTAGTGTTACAATATTTATAAGCTGTTTTATTTAAATAATTTAATTAATAAAATTGAGATGTATTTTTATACTGCAATTTCTATTATTGTTACAATATTTATAAGCTGTTTTATTTAAAGAATATAATTAAGTGAAAAGAGGCGTGAGAGATGTGCCCGTTTGGCACGTGGTAAAACCGGCGTTTTGACTTTTTTTTTTTTTTCATTTTAAAAATTAGTGGTTTAGTGTTTTAGATCATTTTAATGTGTTGATGTCAAAAATAATTTTTAAAAAATAAAAAAATATTATTTTAATATATTTCGGCATGAAAAACACTTTCAAAAGTTACCGCAACCGCCCTCCCAAACAGTCACTAAAAACAGAGCTAGAAAGATAAGGGGAGGTATGGGGTGTTGAGATTTCTTATGAAAAAAAATTAATTTAAAGTAAAAAATTAAAACTAAAATTTTAAATTAAAAATTTGATGTTTTTAGATCATTTTGATATGCTGATGTAAAAAATAATTTTTTAAAAAATAAAAAATATATATTATTTTAATATATTTCTAAATAAAAATTATTTTCAAAAAGTTATTCTTAACAATTTGAACAAGTGGTCAAAATCAAAAGGATGAAGCTTTAGAAGTTGCGTTGTGTAAGAGCAGGTGAGATTTAAAGGAGAATTTTGATTATAAATATGTCAAAATGTTCAAAAAATCTCAAGCATACCAAAGATCCATAATCCCGTCAAATACGGTGAGGTTGGTATTTATTGTGGAAACAAAATGTTCTTTACTATTGGAATCGCACAACATTAGTCATATTTAGATGGTCAAATTTAAACTAAAAAACAAAAAGAAATGAGTATTATAAAATAAATTAAAATAGGTGTGTGTTTTATTGTAGCATGTGAGTAAAATCACTATAGATTATAATAGTATTTTTGAGTTGGTTCAGTTTTTCGATTCGATTTGGTTGGATCACTGGTTTATTGATTTTTTATTTCTTTGCATAGTAAAATAATCATTCTATCATTCAAAAAAGACAAAAAACAACAATTATCAAGAGGGGTTCCACGGTAATTTCATATTCCATTGCATAGTAAAATAATCATTTTATCTTAATATAAGACAAAAACCATGGCTTACCTGCAGGAGTGTTTCAGATATTTTATTTTTTAAAATATTTAAATACTAATATGCCTCCAATAAGACAAAATAGAAGTGTTGACTGTAAAGGTGCTCTGATAATTTACTTTTTATAATTATTTTCTATCAAATACTATGAGCACGTGCACTTCTGACACACGTGTCAACAATATTCGGCATTACATCCTCTTTAGGTTGTGCGTGAAGCATTGTCCGATGATGAAAAATATTCATCCGGCATCTCAACCTATTTGTCGCCGTGTCCTCTTCCTCATGGTATGACACGTGACCGTGCAAGGTGGCCAACAACGTAACAGTAGGTGGATGAACTTTTTTTCCCTTTTTTCTCTCCTTCACCCTAGCTATACAGCAGCTCCCCGGTTTTATAATTGTTTCATTTCAGTCCCTTCTCTTTTAATTGTATTGTATGATTCTATTTATGTTATGTTAGCTTTGATTTGTTTCAATCGTGTCCTTCAATTAAAATTAATTATATGTTACATTTTCATTTCAATCTTTATTCTTTTAATTTTGGATTTGGATTTGGTTTTAAATCCTTTAATATTTTCAGTACAAAAAATTTGATTTTCAATTTTGTTCTTTGATTGAAATTGATAATATATTTGGTATTCATTTAGTCCCTTATAATTTTAATTTTTAATTTTAATTCATTTATTGTTTATATATTTTTTTTAAATAGTATCTATTTTTGTATATGTTTATATATATTTGCTTTTAATTTTGGTTTTTAATTTTTATCATTTTCTCTTTTATTGAGGTAGCATTTTTTTGGGAAAAAAATTTCTTAAACTTTAGTTTGTGTTTGTGATCATTTGAAAATCGATATTTCTGTTTTTTTTTTTTTTGTTCTTTCTTCTAGTTTTTATTATTATTTTCAAGTCAAATGATTTTTTTAGCTAATACTTTTTATTTTTATATTTTCTCTTTTGTTAATTTTTTTGGGCTTTTTTTATTCTTTAATTGAATTTCCCCCATTATTCACGCAATAATAATAATAATAATAATTTTAGTTTTTTTTCTTGCTTCCTCTTTTGTTAATACTTTTGAGTTTTTTTTCTTAAGGGTAATTTAATAATTTTTATTATTTTAGCAATAATAATAATGATATTTTTAGATGTTAAGTCTTCAATGTTGCTATTTTTATAATAAAGTTTGTTGATGTGTTTGAATATATCAAACCTTGCATGTATAGATATTATATTTTATTTTTAAACTAGCAAAACTTATTAATTTTTTCAATCATAATAATTATAAAAATTATTTACTCAGCCTGCAACATAATATAAATAATTTGACTAGATTTAAGCTAAAATACTTCAACTTGATATCAAATATTAAAGGAATAATAGTAGAACCTTTCTTTCGTTAGTCTCCAAGTTTACCAAGTCAATCTCCCTGATGAATCTCATTGACTAGGCTTGGACACTTAATATACCATAATTCCATGTCCATCCTTGCCTTGTGCTGAGAGAAGTCTCTTAATTTGTCCATTCTTGCCTTGTGTCCATTCTTGGATATGATTTAACCTTGCATTATGTGTGTATATAATGGAAAGCTTGATTTTACTTCTAACCTACTTTTATCTAATTTTGTTTCAAGTATTACCAAACATTCTTAGCATTTCATCCGTCAACTTTTTCTAATATCTTCACAACTCAGTGCTGACTGATGCTCCAACTTTCAACGTATAATCGTGATCGTGAAGCCATAGCCTATATTTTTACGGAGGACGGTGAAACTACTGCGTTCCTTTCCTGATTTTTGGCCAACCACCACGATCTGAGTAAGAATTTCTGGAGTCTCAACTGTCAACTCGTCACTGTGAAGCACGAGAAGGGGGAGAACATGAGGAAACAGTTTATTATTATTTTTATGGAGGACAATGAGGCTAGGAAACAGATATGTTTTCTTTCCTTGGCTTTGGTCAACCACCACCATCTACATAAGAACATCCCTTCGTTAGCAAACTGGCTATGTTCGTGAATTGGTTGGCTTGAGCTGGCATATTAATTGCTGCATTATCACAGGGTCCCACTAAAATTTGTTCGCAGAAGAAGCTGCAAAACCAGAATGAGAGAACAGAGATTTCGTAGCTGCTGCTTGGACCAGGTTTTGAGGCTCTTTTTTTCTCTCCAGGAATTGGCCATCTTCCCATCGCTGTTTGCATCAGACAGATAAACGTCAGCTACAAGATTTTACTTACCGTGGACTATGTTTCGTTGTCTTCGCGCGCAACCCTAAAAAAATGCTCTAAATAACCGACACAAAGTTGTTGGTACTTCTGTTTAATTGATTGAAACAAAGTGATTTTGAAAGACAAGTTAGAGGAACCTCATTCTCATCTTTTGAGGTTTACTGATAACCAGAGAATGTGAGCCTCTGCATGTTTATGATTATAAGTGAGTTATCTTTCCTCCTGTTCATGGGAGTTCATGTACTTGTAATAATTTATTTTTGAGCTATTTTTTTTTTATATAAAAGGCTTACATGGTGTAGAATTTAAGCAAAAAATCTTACAAAGCCAAGAGCTCGATCTTAGCTCTGTTCCACTAAAAACAAAAGAAACATGAAGATTCTAGGTTAATATATATCAGTATTGGACAAATTTATATAAAAATTAAGTTAAGTTATATAATTAGATTTTTAATAGGTCAGTTTGATTTAATTATGGACCAAATTAAATTTTAATTATGTTTAAGAATTAATTTGAGTCCAATTAAATGATTTAATTAGGTGCAACGATTTTTATTATACTTTAAATTGATTAAATTAATTTTATTAGGGACTTAATAAATTTATGAGATTAAAAATATTACGATTTTAGGAAACCAAACAAATTTTACCAAAGTCGACAGGTTGAAATTACAAGCAAAATTACAAGAAAATCAAAGTTTTGTAATCAGTTAAGGGCAAAGATAAAGAATTTGAATCCAAAGACCAATTTATAAAAGACGTCAAACAACAGGGACCTAACTAATTGTAATCAAGGGTGAAATTGAAGATAAGTGAAAGTTTAATAGTTGATTAAGGTTCAAATTGTATAAATCTAAAATCAAGGAGTAAAGTAAAAGGATATATAAATTTAGAGCTACCATTGAATTTTTTAAGGATGAAATTATATAAAATTAAAAATTTAAAACTACCATTAAATTTCTTAAAAGCAAGGTTTAATTATAAGATGTTTATTGGTTGAATCAAAGACTAAAATTTTATTCTGGTAAGAACAAAGACTACTTTCCCATCGTCTACAAATACGGGTTGATCTGATGCTATGGTCATTAAGCAATCACAACTCAAAGTTGCCAAAAAATAGTTATTACTCCAGTTTTTCAGCCTCTCTTTTTTGGGTAGCCTCCTTTCCCTTTTTTTATTTTTATTCATAAACTTATAATGAGAAATGTTTAGTGACACTAATTTCTAATGATTTCTAATAAAGTTTAGCGGAAAGTATTTACAATATGTGAAATATAATAAATTATTTTATCGTGTAAAAAAAGAGAGAGGATCAATTTGTCCTGATAAATTTAACAATACTCCGTAAATTAAAAAAACAAACAAATATAGTATCACTCCAAGGCATATTGATATATTTTTTAATAAAATAAAATAATCATTAACTATTTCAGTCCAAGTGACACTCTTCATGGCCCACATTGTTTCCCCTTCAGTCTCTGTCATACACACACACTCGGTATGTATATATTATCCCATATACTAAAACACATCAGAGTCGGTTACTGTAGACTTGATATTTTCAAATTATACTTCACACGCGTACATGTGCTTTTTTTTTGTTTAATCCAGTTTTGAACAGTGTATTAACGATTTTAGCCCTCGAAAACGACAAAAAAACATTGCCAGAACCAAGGGCTCCTTCGTCATTGCGCGCTTCAGACCGGACCGGTCTGGTCCGGTCTGCCGGTTTTCTTCTTATTTTATTATTTTTTGAAATTGACTAAATACATTTTGCCCCTAATAAGACAAAAACAGTTAATTCGGAACAGGGGCATGACGGTAATTGACCTATTTTTTTATTATTTATTCTCGCGGCTGTCAGTGCGTGTTGAGCACGCGCCAGCCCGTTTTCCGCCCCACGCCCTGTGTAGGTGGCACGTGAGGTTTCATAAGGAGGCCGGAGAAGAGCTACCGGCGTCCAGATCGATGCGCCTCCGCATGGGCTTCCTCCCGCGGCGGAGCGTGTCGCCACACGATGTACGAGGACACGTCGGTTGCCGGTTAAAGACGCCGACGATGCTTCTCTCTCTCCTGCACGTAGAAGTGTAGGAGAGTCCCCCGAGTTTTCTACTTTTACACCTTGGTCCCTTTAGTTTGAATTTCGTTTTTCCCCCTCATTTCTGGTATATAAGTTTTAATTTTGTTCGATTGGGTCCTCCGATTGGAATTGATTCAATGTCAATTTTTCAATTTGGTCCCCTTCTTTTAATTTCCGGATTGGATTGAAAAAGATTAATTCATTCGGTACAATAGTTTTAATTTCTTCAGTTTAGTCCTTTAATTAAAATTGATAATATATTTTATTTTCATTTCAGCCCTTATACTTTTAATTTTTTATTTTAATCCCTTTATATTTAATATTCATTTCAACCCTATGACTTTTAATTTTTTATTTTAATCCTTTTTTTTTTCTTTTTATTTCTAGAATAATCCTTACTTTTATCCATGTACATAAAAGTGTGCTTAGCTTTGATTTTTTATTTTTTTTATTTTCTTATTTGTTGTGGTCATTTTTTTTTGCAAAAAAAATAGTTCTTAAATTTTATTTTGTATATATGATCATTTGGAAATTGATATTTGTATTTTTTTTTCTCTATTTGTTCTTCTTTTTTAGCTTTTTATTTGTTTTTTATATTTATTTTTACGTCATATGACTTTATTTACCTCATAATTTTTATTTTAGTTTTTTTTATATGTTGTTAAAGTTTTTATGATTTTTTTTATTATTAACATAATAATAATAATAATAATAATAACAACAACAATTTAATGTTTTTTTCTTCCTTATTCTTTTGTTAATATTTTTTTGGTTTTTTTCCTCTCGGGATAATTTGCTAATTTTTATTCTTTTAACAGTTATAATAATTACTATTTTATTTTTTTATGTTTTGTTAAAATTTTTAGGATTTTTTTAGTCTTTCATTTTCTTTTCCTTTCATTATTAACACACACAAAAATAATAATAATAATAATAATAATAATAATAATAATTTAATTGTTTTCCTATCTTACTCCTTTGTTAATGTTTTTTAGGTTTTTTTTCATTATAATTTGATAATTTTTATTTTTTTAACAACAATAACAATTATATTTTTTATTTTTATTTTATTTTTTTGCTTGATCTTTTGTTGAAGTTTTTGCGATTTTTTTAGTTTTTCATTTATTTATTTATTCTTTCATAATAATAATGTTTTAATTGTTTTTTTACTTACCATTTTGTTTATATTTTTTTTTCCTGGGTATAATTTCCGGATTGTATTGAAAAAGATGAATTTATTCGGTACAATAGTTTTAATTTCTTCATTTTTATCATTTGATTAAAATTGATAATATTTTTTTTTTCATTTCGGCCCTTATACTTTTAATTTTGAATTTTAATCCCTTTATATTTAATGTTCATTTCAGCCATATTATTTTTAATTTTAATCTTTTTATTTCTTTTTATTTCTAGAATAATCCTTACTTTTATCCATGTATATATAAGTTTGCTTAGCTTTGATTTTTAATTTTTGTTATTTTCTTCTTTGTTAGGGTGGTATTTTTTTCCAAAAAAATTAGTTCTTAAATTTTATTTTATATTTATGATCATTTGAAAATTGATATTTGAATTATTTTTTTCTCTATTTGTTCTTTTTCTTAGCTTTTTATTTGTCTTTTATATTTATTTTTACGTCATATGACTTTTTTTACCTCATAATTTTTATTTTAGTTTTTTTATTTGATCTTTTGTTAAAACTTTTATGATTTTTTTAGTCTTTGATTTTTTTTTCTTATTAACATAATAATAATGATGATGATGATGATGATGATGATGATTTAATATTTTTTTCTTACTTACTCTTTTATTAATGTTTTTAAAGTTTTTTTCCTCTCGAGATAATTTTATAATTTTTATGACTATTTTTTTGGTGTTTTGTTAAAATTCTTAGGATTATTTTTTTCTTTCATTTTTTTTCCTTTAATTATTAACACAGACATAAAAAAAAAAATTTAATTATTTTTCTATCTTACTCATTTGTTAATGTTTTTTAGATTTTTTTTCTCCTGACAATTTGATATTTTTTATTGTTTTAACTGTAATAATAATAATAATTTTTATTTTTATTTTATTTTTTTGTTTGATCATTTATTGAAGTTTTTAACATTTTTTTAGTTTTTCATTTATTTATTTATTTATTCTCTCATAATAATAATGTTGATAATTTTTTTAGTTTTTCTCGTTATAAGTTGATAATTTTTATTATTTTGATAGTAATAGCAATAATAAATTTTAGATGGTAAGACTCCGATTTTGCTATTGTTATAATAGGACATGTTAATCTATTTCTGTAAATTAAAGTTTGCATGTATAAATATTATATTTTAATTTTGATCAAGCAAATCTTATAAAAATTATTTTCTTAGCCCGCAATGTGTAATGAACAATTTTTTTTTAATTTTCAAATGATTTTTTCCAGCTAATAATTTTTATTTTTGTTTTATCATATATTATATTTTTTATATGCACTTTTATTAAAGTTTTTTTGCTTTTTTTAGTCTTTCATTTATTTTTTTCCATTATTAGAGCAATAATAATATTAATAATCATCATAATAATAATTTTAGTTTTTGTTTTTATTTCATTTTCTATTTTTTTTCTCGGGCTAATTTAATAATTTTTATTATTTGGGCGATGACAATGATGATAATTTTAGATATTAAAACCTTGATTTTATTTTTATTATAATAAAGTATGCTCATCTATTCCATTATATCAAACTTTTAATCTCAACAGTTATAAAAATTATATATACAACCCGCGATGTAGTGCAAACCGACAACATCACAAAGATTAATGTAAATGTTTGGAAAAAACTATGTTTGCCAACTTTTTCTTTAAAAAAACTTTCTAGACAGTTACTTATTTTCGTCTCTTTTATGTCAAAACTTAGATATTGTTGTTACGGTGATGTGTATTGATGTGTTGTATCATATGAAACTTTACATATGTATATGTTATATTTCATTTTTAAATTAGTTAAATCAATAAATTACTTCAGATACAACAATTATCAAAATTGTTTGCTTAGCTCGCAACATAGTGCAATCTATTTTTTTATTTTTCAAGTCAAATGATATTTTTTCCTGTTAATAATTTTGTTTTGTTTTGTCATTTATTTTACTTATTTTATTTGTTCTTTCTGTTATTTATTTTATTGTTTTATTATTATTATTTTCAAGTCAAATGATATTTTTTCCTAATAATTTTTATTTTATTTTTTTGTTGAATATTTTGTTAAAGTTATTATCATTTTCTTTTGTCTTTCCTTCTTTTTTCATTACTAACACAATAATAATAATAATAAGAAGAAGAAGAAGAAGAAGAAGAAGAAGGGAGAAAAATTAGTTATTTTTCTTACGTACTCTTTTATTAATGTTTTTCAATTTTTTTTTCCTTGGGATAATTTAATGTTTTTTATTGTTTTGCCAGTAACTGCAATGATATTTTTTTATGTTAAAACTTCGATGTTCCTATTTTTAGAATGTGGTGTGGTGATCTTTTTTATTATATTAAATTTTACATATTTAAATATTATATTTTTATTTTGGACCAACGTATCCTATTAATTTCTTTCATCCCGACAATTATAATTATTTTTTACTCGGCTCGCAACATAGTGTGGTAATTTTTTTTTTATTTTTAGTACAAGTAATTTTTTCCCCAGTCAATAATTTTTATTTTTTTTTCATTTATTTTATTTTTACATTTGCTCTTTTGTTAATGTTTTTAGGCTTTTTTTAAGCTTTTAATTTAATTTCGTTTTCTCCCCGTTATTAAAGCAATAATAATATTAGTATTAATAATAATAATAATAATAATAATAATAATAATAATTTTAGTTTTTGTTCTTACGTGTTTTTTTATTAATTTTTTTTATTTCCCTCTCATATTTGTTAAATAATGTTTATTGTTTTAACAGTGATAATGATGATAATTTAAGATATTAAAAATTCGATGTTACTGTTATTATAATAGAGGATGTTAATCTTTTTTATTATATCAAATTTTATATTTTGAAATATTATATTTTAATCTTAATAATTATAAAGATTATTTGTTCCGTCCGCACTACGCTCTCAACGTAGTGCGGGCATTTGACTAGTTACCTAATAGCTAAAACAAAACAGCCCGGTTACTGTAGCTAACACTGTTCATGCACACACAAAGCACTGTGGAGTGGACATTTGCTCCTGTGCTTCGCGCGTGTATGTGCTCTTTTTTTCTTTCCACAGCCCTTCTTTTTCTAATTTGTATGGTGGAAATACACTTAAAACCAATTATGGCCGAGTGGTTCTCCTGCGCGCTGAAATTCAGGACGCAGGAGTTCGAACTGCAGCGCCCTCAAAGCTGATTTTGTGTTTTTTTTTTTTGTTAAATCTGTTTTCCTCTCCGACAAAAAAAATAATTTGTTTTTTTGTTTTTTTTATTATAAAATCAGTTTGATTTTTTTTTAATTCAAAAATCCTAATTTTAGAAAATTACTCTAGGAAATTTTCTTTTTGATTTTTTTTTATCTAAAATTAGGTTTTTTTTTCTTTTAAAATCTTAATTTTATAAAATTATTGTCTACAAAAATTGCTTTCTGTTTTTTTTTTATTACCGTGTTTTTTTAAATAGTAATTTTCACAATTCAATCATGCATGAAAAAGTTTTTTTTTTTTTTTTTAACCGGATTTTTTATTTGTTTTTTTTAAACCAGAGTATCCGTTGTAGCTTATGAGCACTGACTAATCTTTGGATCTATTTTTTGAGTTATTTTTTCCCTATTTTTTTTATTACCACTTATACATTTTTTTTCATGATCGGGATGTATGGGTTAATTTATGCGCACCATTATTTTTTTCTCAATACTGTTTAAAAAGATGCTTTCCCTTTACACTTTTTTATAACCGGATAATTTTTTTTAATAAACGGAGACGATTTTTTTTAAAATAATTATAGAACTAGGGTGTCCAGGTCAGTTTTTTTTCTTTTAGCTGGGTTTCTTTTGTTGTGTTTTTTTAACAAGGGTATCCGTGACAGCTTGCGTTCACCACAACTAATCTCCGGATCATTTTTTTTTTACATTTTTTCTCTTCTTTTTTTTCCACTTATACATTTTTCTTTTTTTTCCCATGACCAGGATGTCTGTATTAATTTACACGCACCATAATTTTTTTCTCATTACTGTTTGAAAAGGTTATTTCTTTTTTAAAAAACCAGACTTCTTTTTTTTAACAACGGGATGTCGGGGCTAGCTTATACGTAACACGATTAATTTCTTGACCTGCTTTTTTAATACATTTTTTTCATGTTTTTTTTTCCATTTATATAGTTTTTTTGGTTTTTTTTATAATCTGAGTGTCCAGACCAGTTTACGAGCACCACCATTTTTTTCCCACTTCTAATTTTTTTTTTTTATCTATGGATCCATTTTTTTACACATTTTTTTCCTATTTTTTTCTCATTTATACAATTGTTTTTAATTATGGTGTTCGAGCCAACTTACGTGCACATCAATTTTTTTTCCACACATACAGTTTTTTTTATAATCAGGTTGTCCAAGACAGCTTATGCACACCATTAATGATCCCCGGAACCACTTTTTCTTTGACATTTTTTTTCACACTTATAAGTTTTCTTTTATATAATTGGGGTGTATGAGTCAGCTTACGGTCACCACGACTATTATTTTATAGAATGGCTATAGCACATCACAATTTCAAATAGTAATAAACAGTTATTTCAACTATGGCTTTCACTTTTCAATACTATATGAAAAAAATATTCTTTTTTTATATATTGTTTACATAATTCTTATTTCTGTCCATGTTTATATGTACATGCTCTTAGTTTTTGTTTCTATTTTTTTTATTCCACTATTATTAATATTTTTTTCAATATTTAAATTTTAATTTGTGTTGGTTATCATTGAAAAAATAATATTTGTTATTATTTCTCTTTTTTTAATTTTTCAAGTTAAATAACTTCTTTAAATTGAATAATATTTTTTTTATATTGTTAGGTATTGAATTTTCATTATTTTTAAGTTTTATTTTCTTTTAAATATATCATAATAATTATATCTTTTGATATTTATTTAATATTAGAGCTTCAATATAAATTATCACTTTTTGGTAGAAAAAAACCCGTTTTTAGCATATTTTATCAATTATAATTTTACTAATTAAATATTAAAATAACAAGATACGACACGCATAAAATCAATCAATTTTCAACATAGATAAAAAAGCTCAACACATCGCGCGGGCAAATTCGCTCGCTATGAGCTAAAACAAAATGGTTTTTTCAACAATGTTTGGTACTGTTCATCTACACTTGGTTGCACTACGGGTTGGAATAATGAAATTAACAAATAATATAAGTATAATTTGTATACTAATACGGAACAAAGAGATGGCTTCGTCCAAGTGGTTATGCGGCGTGCGTTTGTAGAGAAGACCGGAGTTCGGATCTCCAAGGCGACGAAAGTGGTTTTGGGTTTTCAATATCATATCATTTGCATAATATATAATTTCTATATTAAATAATTCAAAGAAATTGCTTTGGCCGATTGGTTCAGAACCGTGCCGAACACGGGGAGGTAGGGAGTTCGAATTCCAGGGGGGGCGAAAAACTTATTTCTTTGTTTTTCTTTTCTTCTTTTTAAATATATATTTTTCCCACCGTGGTGTCCCAGACAGCTTATGCGTACCACAATTAATCTCCGAATTCACTTATTTTTACATTTTTTTATTGTTTTTCTTTCTTCACTTATACATTTTTTTTTGTAACCGGAGTGTCTATGCTGGCTTATGCGCATCACCTTTTTTTCTCCAAAATTAATAGTGATTTTCATTGTTTATCACTATTTGAAAATGTGCTTTCTCTTGGCTTTCTTTTTTTGTTTGTTTTTTTTCTTAATTTTTTTAATATTGTTAGGTGTTAAAATTTCTAATTATTACAGATAACACATTAATTTACTATCAGTATTCTAAAATATGTTTAATATAAAAATATATAGAATAAATCTTAAAAAATAATAATTTCTTTTTTCAAACAATAATTACGGTGTCATCGATAGTATGACCAACAATAATTAGAATATTAATTATGTATAACAATATTTATAATAACAACTATAAAAATTATGATAAAAATTCATTGGTCAATGTTATTTTTGTGAAAAATAACTTCCACATCTTTTTTTATGTACGATATTTTAGATCATATCATAAAAAAAAATATATGAAACCACACATAGACAAGGCATGTAGAAAATTGTGTCAAATTATCTACAATAATAAAATAAAAAATTATCTTGCATTTCACCACAGGCGGCACTAAATTTTTTAACATTTTACAATTTGTTAATGGTCCTAAATTTTTATATATATTATTTTTGGGACTTTTTTCTTAGAAAAAAATAGGATAGACTAATTATATATTGTGATATTTTTTCATATTAACGTCTTGAAATATATATAAAAAATTTAATATGACTTTTCTTTAAAAATCTCACATTAATTTAATTTCAATACTCTATTTTTTTAATATAATAATATGAAGAAAAAAAAACTAGAAAAAAATCTTTGATAAATTTTAGTAGTTGTATTTTTGTTATTTGTCAAATTGTTTGTTGCATTAAACAAATTACTCATTTGTGATACAATTCAATGATTTTAATTTTACTGTTTTTTTATTAAAGAATTCATGAAATAAATAAAACATACACAACAATTAATCAGTAAGTTAAACAGAGGATGTGGCTCATTTCAACATAATTTCTTCAATTAAAATTGTACGATCTATTAATTAAATAATTATCAAAATAATTTAACAATAACAACATTCAATGACTTTTAGGCAGGAAAAAAAACTCATTTCTAACAGATTTTATTAATTTTAATTTTACTAATTAAATATTAAAATAACCAATTATAACACATATAAAATCAATCAATTTTACACATAAATAAAAGCCCAGCGCAACGCGCGGGCAAGTTCACTCGTATATACATAGAGAGAGAGAGAGAGTGAACACACACACACAGATTTTGAAATTTTGAATTAGCTTGTGAAGCGACGGCAGAATTAACATGATTGTAAAATCAGATTGATTTGATTTGATTTTATAATTTTAATTGATTTTGATTAAAATTAATTTTTTTATTTAAGTTGATAAGGTTTGATAAATTAATTTTTAAATTTATATGATTTTACGAGTCAACTTGTAATTTTAACAATTATAATGACACAATTTTCTTCCCTTAATGATCTTTTCTCCACCTTTGTTTTTGTTTTCACAACATTTTGAATTCACCATCCTTATTCAAAAGGATTTACTAGTATTTTTTTTTCTTTCCTTCCTTGCGTGTTTGTTGTTTTAGTTATGTAATAATTTATTTTTGAGCTTTTTTTATAACCGGGTGTCCGGGTCAACTTACAAGCACCACATATAATCCTCAGACTTATTGAACATCCTGCAAATCCAGTGAGTATGTAAGGCATCGCGGGGGTAACAGACGTGCATGGTGAGACTTGAACCCTAATATAGAATAAGAAAATAAGTTCCTTCAATCGTTAAAACAAGACCCCGCTTGTGAGTTTTTTTTTTTTTTTAATTAAAGGCTGATGAGGTGTAGAAATTAAGCCAAAAATCTTGACCAAGCCAAGAGCTATATCTTAGCTCTATTCTACTAAAAAACCAAAAGAAACATAAAGATTCTGGACCTGGACAAATTTGCATAAAAATTAAGTTTAATTAATAGGTCAATTTGATTAATTATAGACTAAATTAAATTTTAATTATGTTTAAGAATTAATTTGGATCCAATTTGATTCATTTTATTTTTATGTTAAATTTGATTCTTATTTTTTAATTGCTTATTATTGTTTTTTATTTTTTTTAAATTTTATTTTTCAATATTGGACGATAAAAGATTGTACTTTATAATTATTTTTGATGTTGTAATCATGATCTCATGATCCAAATCACATATATAAAAAAATATTATCTTGGATTGACAATGATCCTTTTTAATCTATTTTTTTTTATTTCACGCTGATTTTTTTTTTTTTTTAATATTGAGTTCATCAAATTAAATCTTATTTTATATGTTTTCTATGAGGAAAGTTCAACCTAATGCTTGAATCATAACTTAACTATGCCAACTTAGATTAAAAAGCATTGTCTCTTAAATTTCAATCATGAATTTTTTTTGTCATTTTGTTCTTTAACAGAACATTATTTTTAAATTCAATTTCATATTTTTTCTTTTTTTTACTAAGCATTGTTTTTCTACTGGCCATCGTTAGTATTTGTTCTTTTTAGATTTAATATAATTATTATGGTTGTGTTTTTTTTCTTTAATATATATATATATATATAAGTAAATAATTAAACCATTTCACCATAGCAGTTGTAAGGAAATTACTTTTAGGTCTTTTACTTGGACCACAAGTCCTTTCCTTTCCCGAAATTGTGGTCATTATAGGAATTCCGTTTTCATAGGATACATGCTATTTTCTACAAAATCGGTTTTAATTAAGGAGTTATATTTCATATCAATCACTACCTTGATGGACGGTTGAGATTGAATTAAAGAAAACCCTAATTGGAATTTCGGTCCTCTCTCCACCTATAAATATAGGCTTTTGTCCATCACAAAAGCTAGTCACGATTTTCAACATATTAGGGTTTATAGGCGAGGAGAGAGAAACCAAAGCTCTTCACTAAAGTTTTTCTTCAACCAAAATTCAACATCGATCAGCATCAGGATTCACCAATCAACATCGGAATTTACCAATCAGTAACAGGATTCGGCAGCAGGATCAAGAACCTCCTCGTACCATGATGAACGGAGATAATTCTTAATCCTTTTTAAATTGAAATCTTATTGTGATCATCATGCAGTTCAAGATCTTAGGGTTTATGTTAAAAACGATTTAACAGCAGTAAGGTTTACAACTCAAATCTCACGAATTATTTTTGTTTTAAAACAAGCTAATAGTAACTGAACAACATTTTTAAAGTTATAAGAAAATCTAACCAGCCAGCTAGAAAACACGAGCCACCTCCTTTATATCAAGCTTAAAGTTCTTGGAACTTTTGAGCTGGCTAGTCATGAGAGCATCTCCGACCCAGACGCAAAGTCATTTTTAGTAATTATATATATTTTACTTTTCCAACCTATTTACTATATCAATAGTTACATTGATATTTTATTTTTTAAGATACTATTTTTACATGTTTTTTTTTGTAAAAAAAAATAAAAAATAAAAAATATTGTTTAAGATTCGGAGAAATAGTTAGCAGGCAAATATAGGTAGAGAAAGGTGTAAATGTTTAATTTAGAGCTTGTGTGTGATGTTGTGTTATACATGATTTTATGATAAAAATAATTATTTTTTTTAAATTATTCTCACATATGATTTTAAAAATATATTTTTCATGAATAAGTAAAATATTATTTTAATATATATTTTAGATGAAAATATTCTTAAAAACCATTATTATTACAATATCAAATATTATCTAAACCACCACGAAATTATTTTAATGGATTTACTGAGTCTTTAAATTATAAAAGAATATTTAGTATTGGGTTAGTTTTTATTTTTTACTCAATTATATATATAAAAAATTTGATATGCTAAATAGTATTTGTTTTTACATGTAATTTTATATAAACTATAATATTATATTTTTTTTATTTATTAAGTTAATTTATTTATATTTAAAAATTCATGATATTTTTTCAACAAGATATATTTTTTTAAAAAATATAATTAAAAATTATATAATACCGTGAGGTAGCATTTTAAATAATATAAAAAAATGAAAAAATTATAATATTGTTTGCTCTTGTAAAAATTGCTTTATATTATTGGTTGGTATATATTAAAATATATTTATCTCTTCTAAATAGTTTTTATCATTTAAATACATATAAGAAAAAAAAACTATAATTATACCATTCAACAAGCTATTTTATCAATTTGATTTTTCAAAATAACATTTTGCATTGAATTTGATCTAAGGCCACTATGAGAATTGATAGTTTGGAAATGAGTCTAAAGATTTATTATTTGTAATTGATGATGATTTTTTTTTGTTAAAATTTGAATTTAGCTATCTATTTATTTATTTTAAAAAAATAGTTTTTTAGCTTGTTTTAATATACTGTATAAAAAATAAAAAAATATATTATCTGAAGGTATTTTCAAAAAAAAAAAGAACCTGCCACAATTACAAATATTTATTAAGTTGAAAGAGACAGATCAAAAGGGGCCATCGGCTTGATTTAATTTTAATCTAAGCTGCTGCAATATTTGAAGGGGATGTTTGTAAGGGGTGCTACAATATTTTTAACTGCAGTCCATGCGGTGGCTGTTTGTAATTCTCTGTGGCCACTGTGCAAGGCACGCTAAACTTCAAAGGGTGTTTCAGAATGTAGTTGTGATTGTTTTTCAAAGTGTTTTTTATTTAAAAATATATTAAAATAATATTTTTTATTTTTTAAAAGTTATTTTTAACATCAGCATATCAAAATATCTAAAAACACTAAAAAAATTCATTTAAAATTAAAAAAAAAGCTTTTAAATTTCAGCCAAATATCACAGTGCCAAACAGGCAAAATATTTCATTGTCTGTCCTGCTTCAGGTCCCATCTACTCGAATTACCCGTACTACATTGTAAATAGAATAGATAATTTTTATAATAGTTAGAATTAAAATAATTAATAGGATTTTTTTAGTTTAAAAATAAAATATAACACACACATATATATGTAAAATTTTATATAATAAAACATATCAACACACCCTATTATAACAACAACATTATTGAATTATTAATATCTAGAAATATCATTATTATCATTGATAAATCATTAAAATTTATTAAATAACCCTGAGAAAAAAAAACTAAAAAACAATAACAAAAAAGAAAGTAAGAAAAAAAACTACAATTATTATTATCATTATCATTATCATTATTGCATTAATATTTTAAAAAAATCAAAAACTAAAAAAAGCCTTAAAACTTTAACATATGAGCAGACAAAAAATTAAATAAATGATAAAACATTAAAAAAATCATTAGTTGAGAAAAAATTACTTGACTTGAAAATAATAATAAAAACTAATAAACAAACTAAAAGAAAGAACAAAGAGAAGAAAAAAATATCAATTTTCAAATGATCACAAACACAAACTAAAATTTAAGAATTAAATATTTTTTTAAAAATAACACCTCAATAAATAAAAAAATAAAAAAAACCTAAGTTAAGAGTACACATATATAAACATGAAAAAAAAATAATGTCTATTTTATAAATAGAAAAAAATAAAGAAATTAAAATTAAAAATTAAAAGTATAGAGACCAGAATAAAAACCAAATATATTATCAATTTCAATCATAGGAAAAAAAATGAAAAAAATCAAAACCTCTGTACCGATTATATTAAGGGATTTAAAAATCAATCCGGAAATTAAAGAATGAGAACCAAATTGAAATCTAAATATATAATTAATTGCAATCGAAGGATCCAATCGAATCAAATAAAAAATTATATATCAAAATCAAAACCATGAAAAACAATTAAAAGTTCAAAGACTGAAATGAAATCACCATAAAACCGGGGGTCTACCTTATATTTTGGGACACGACGCGTCACACCATGAGAAAAAGGACACGGCGGTACATCGGGTGAGACTTCGGATGGGCATTTTAAGACACTATAATCCATCGCCTGAAGCAGGCGTGAGGCCGATTACTATTGAATGCATGTAGAACACGCATGCACTGTCTTCGAAAGATAATAATAAATTTTTTTGATCAATTATTAGAACACCTCCACATATAAATTCTTAATTTTGTCTTATTAGGGGTAGATTAACATTTAACCATTTTAAAAAAATGAAAAATTCATGTGCCACCCCTTCCGCCAGAATTGTTTTATGTCTTATTAGAGGCATATTAATATTTAGTTATTTTCAAAAAATATAAAATGCTCATGGAGTTCCTCCCGGTTACACCTGTTTTTTTTGTCTTTTTCGAGGGACGGAAACATTATTTCACTGCGCAAATAAATATAAAAAAATAAATAGACCGGTGACCTGATCGACTCGAAAACCGAACCACCCAAAAAACACAGCATTACAATCCACAATGTTTTATCTCATAATCTACATTATTTTTCTAATATCTTTTAATTTATTTTATATTAACTACTCCTTCCATTTTCATCGTTTGACTTCTATAATTTTTTTTATTTATAATTTTGCTTTTATTGTATAGGCCAAAACTTTCTCCCCTTAATGATATTTTCTCTCTTTTTTTCCTTTTCAATATTTCATACCTCAATCTTTTATTTTATTTTCTTTTTTTCTAATTACACTTTTTTTTATTTACTCTTCTCTCTTCTTCTTCTTTTTTTTTTTATCAAATAGTTGTTGTTTACAACTAAATATTATTGAAAGGGTACAATGGTCAGTGACTTATCTTACGCCTTTAGAATATTATCCTTTGCGTTTTCTAGTTGTTTTTTCCACATGGACTCCCTGATATTTTTTTTCTTTCCAATTATTTCTCTTAACTCACCACTAAGTACTCCATTTCTTTATCATGCACATACCCTATATGATGTCTATCTCTATCAATGTTTTTGAAGTCCTAATTACTGAATTCACGTTATTCATTGAGATCATTGGAGTGCCACACGCACCAACATTTACTCTATTTTTTAATCTAAAAATATAAAAAATATCTTAATTTTAAATAAAAAATATATTTTTTTTTTCAAAACCTACTTTTCCGAATCCAATTGAATAAACTAAGCAAAATAAAGGAAATGAAGAGAAAGGAAATAAAACTTAATATTTTTTCCCCTTTCATTTCCTTCCTTCGTATTCCTATTTTTTAGCACCCCAAACAAAGGAAATTGACTCAATTTCATCCCCATTACCCTTACTTTTCGTCTTATGTTTATAATTTTAATTTTTTGGAAAGTTTCAAAAATACACCTCGACTTTACGGGCAATCTCAACTTTACCCCAAAACAATTTTTTCATATCAATTTCACCCGTAAACTTTCAAAAACTCTCAATTAAGGACTCCTCCCATCTATCTATTTTTAAGCCTTTGATTTCAAATAGTATTCAATTAAAAGAAAGAAAACCGTCAAACCTGGGCAGCAAAACCAAAACTGCATGTGCAGAGCCAAAGGCACTAACAATGGATAGACTGGCAGAGACCTCGAGCAAGGCGGCAGAGGCAGTGCTAGAAATCCTAAGAACCAGAGGCTGGTCTCTCGGCGACATCGATCAACTAAACGCCTTAATCATAATTCACTCTGCTTTGTCTGATGACGGCGACCCTTGCACAGTCGCAAACTCCGTCGAGTCCGAGCTCCTCAGCATGGATCTCAGATCCATCGGACTCAAGTCCCTGCCCGACCCGAACCTCCTCAATAAAACCTCCTATCTTCAAGGCCCCAAAATCCTTCAGGTTATTTGTTTATTTCCTCGCTTTATTCTTGTCAAATCTCAAATCATTTTCTTAATTCGTTCCTCCTCTCTCTTATTATATATATAATACTAATAATAAAAAAAAACACAGATATCTGCAGTGAGAGATATTTCTGTTAGTAGCATAGAAGGGTTTTCGAATTCAAGCAACCGGCGGCTGTTAAAACTCCGTCTCACTGATGGGCACAACGAGATAACTGCAATCGAATATTCTCATGTTCCTTCAATCCCAAATGATATAGTTCCTGGCTCTAAGGTGATCTACCATTTTATTTTTTATTTTCTTTAGCATTTCTTAATGTCTAATTCATTCAATGCTCTTGGCAGGTTCGGTTGGAAAATAAAGCTCCAGTACATAATTGTATTGTATGTTTGAATCCTAAAGTTATAACTGTAATAGGAGGCATTGTCCAATCACTTCATGAAGAATGGAAAATGAACCAAAAATATTCTGGTATTTCACGTTCATCATTAAGGTTATCACAGGAAACTGATAATGGTGGCCCTCCTCGTTTCGAAAAGTTGCAAATCCGAGCACCCTCTCGTGGGTCTTCTCAGAAAGCCATACTATTGGGTTAGTCTTCTTCATGTTATTTGCAGCTTGATTTTGACTGTAACAAGATCCTCTTAGTATTATTAGTGCGGTATAACGTTATGCTTTCCTGCTCTGTGATTTTGTTCTAGTGCTAGTTGATGGCTACCTAGGTTTTGCTAACACTTTATTTTAAACTTTCAATTCGGCTATCTTGTGTAGATGCTCTAAGGCCTTTTATGTTTTGTCCTTTAAATTATGACAGGGGGGCATAGAGGGCTGTTTTTCCATGCACAACCCCGTTTCAACTTCTTTTCCTTTCTTTTGTTGAATGCAATTAATTGTCTTAAACAGTAAGCCAAATCGATAACCACATTGAACCATCAAAGTTCACTAGTTCTACCTTACTGAGGCATTCAGAATTTGAACCTGAAACCTAATTGGAGTAATCTTATTTACTACGTTAAAGAACTTCCTAGAGTTCACCATTGCAAATCTGAAAACTGCAAAACATTTTGTGCAGTTCTGAATTTGATGACGTTCTTCTGCTCTGATTTTGTGACATCCCTGCATTGGTTTTGGCAGTGGGAAAATGAACCTTTGTGAACCTAATCATCAAGTTGTATAATCTTTTATTACCTTCACAGCAGTTTAACTCTACCCTTTTCACATTTTGATAGGAACTATAGCTTTTAATGCCTTGCAAATTTTTTGGATATATGACAATGTAAACAATTTCTAGATGAGTTGATCATAGATTTAGAAGATGCATTGATGATGCAGAAGGGAATGGAACTATACGAAACATTTTAGAGTAAAAAATATGTCAATCTAGAAAATTGAAAAGAAAAGAAAACAAGAATTCTAGGCTCTCAAAGTCAGAGAAATAGAATAATCTGTGTTTTCAAAATGAATTTCCCTGTTCATTATTGTATTCGTGATGTGCATGTTAAGTAGGCTCAGTGTCAAGTGCAAGTGCATGGATTTTAGTCTTGGAAGTAGATCTTATGCTTAAATACTAAAGGTTAATCTACAGATCTTATTTGAGTTGGACAAGCACTTTGCACTGACCTGTGTGATTCTATATTTGATAGTTTTTGTTGCTTTCCAATTTCTTATGAAGAGAAGGCAAAAATTCCAGATCACTCTAAGTCAACCTCCAACAGCACCGTGCAGATTAGCACAGAAACTTCTGGAAACACCAAAGTTCTACCTCTTGATGCTCAAAGAAAAGCAGATAGTGTTGATGGCAAATTGAGAGGAGCTTCACTCAGAGCAAGTTACAAAGAAAATCCTAGAAACTTTCAGTGGAAATCGAAGGAAGGTGCTTGTTTATTTCTCTTTTCTTTTCAAGTTTACCTATTTTGTGCAAGATATTGTATGATTCAATTTTGTTTTGGAATAGTAGAGAAATGACCTTCACTACATGTGAATGGTAATGGAAAGGAAAAAGAACTAGAACCTTTATTTTTGTATCATTGGACACTGCAGGATTATCACTTGATAATTACAATGAAAGAGAGGTGACCAAATTTGTTTCATTTAGCATGCAGGCATAGATCACTACTCAGATGATATTGCATGGTTTTTATATGCAAAATACATGAAGGGGAGTCGATAAAAAAAACAGAGAGAGGGGGGGGGGGGAAGTTGTGATCTGTTATCGACTGTATATTGCAATTTCAATCACTAATGAACTAATTGGAATTATTGGTAGATTACCATGGGTCTTCCTCCAAGAGCAATGTGCCTACTGCTGCAAAAACTTCCGCAAATTCTGAACAAAGGCCAACGGATTCAGAGCAGAAAGTAGATGATGACAAGGCAAAAATAGTCTCCTTTAATGAAAGTCTTGAACAAAAGCCAAATGACTCTTCTGCAAGACAGAAGGAAGGTGCGAGTTCAGTTTTATTGCATTTGCAACTGTATTCTTGTTGTTTTGTAATGGCATAGATGGGTGAATTTTATTTTTCTAGTGAGAAAGAGAAGTACTGTAATCCTCTCTTTTGTGTCAGTGAAACATGAGGAACGATGTTTCGAAGCATACAGTGAAGGAGAAACTAGATAGATAATCATTTAAAACAGAAGGACTGAGTTAAAAAAAAACAGAAAAGAAAGAAAGGGCGAGATAGATTCATCATGATGTATAGAATCAGATATGATACAGCACTTCTGAACTGTTCATTTTTGAATTTCCTTTGTTTCTTTATCTTGTTGTGTTAACGCTTAACATCTATGTTTGTGGCAGTAATTGAAACAGTTCCTGTTCAAAATCAAGCAGCTTCTCAAAAGTTACTTCTGAAAATGAATCACCGCCCAAATCAAGGTGCTTGGCAACCAAAAAGCCAGAAATACAGGGGGAAGAATAAACAAGAAGAGTCACAAGTTTTCACTCTAGAGGAGTGGGAAAAGAGTAATGCAGGGCCAAAGCGTCTGACAAACAATGACCTTCCGGATACTAGTTGTGATGAGGATCTTGCATCAAAGCTTCAAGACCAACTTGACGTGGAAGATTTTCATGTTAACATCCTTTCATTTTCATTTTTATTTTTAGATTTTCTGCTGCTGCTATTGTTTTGGTCCTCAAATCATTCCATTCGTTGCTGTTACAGGTACATAGGAGAACAAATAACACGGTGGTGGAGGACATTAGATTGAGCATGTTTAATTATGAAAGAGATGGCAACAGGGTTCATGAAATGGAACATGGAGGAAGAGGAAGGGGGGGAGGGAGGGGGAGGGGGAGGGCGAGGGGGAGAAGAAGATATAGTTGAATTCAGTGGAACCTTGTTATGTTTGCTTACGATTTAGAAGCTTGGAACTTGCAAAACTTAAACGGGGTTTTTAACCTCGTCCCATAGCTAGCCGTTGTTGATAACTGGAAAAGAATAGAGCTCTTGTGAGTGGGGTGCCATAGTGAAGAAGATGATTTCCCTAGACAGTGGGATCTAGCGTCCTTTCTATAATGGGTACATGTTTGCTTTCATTTTACATATTTTGGTGCTTTCTTTAATTAGTATCACTCAAAATTGATTAACGTCTTTTTTTGTTAGTCTGCTGTGGTTTTGTTTTAATTCATTTATTATTGTTCTCAGTTTTTTTTTAATTAAATAAAAACAACTTATTTGTTTAAAATTGAGTTCATCACCTAAATTTCATAACTTTTTTTTATATATAAAAAAACGTTTATAATATTTAAATATTATTTTTTGCAAAATAAAATAAAGTAATGGTTTGGGTTCATTGAAAAACACACACCATGATTTGTGGTCTGTTTGATATTATGTTTTAAAAATATTTTCAAAAAAAAAATGAATTTTTTTTATTTTTATTTTTTATTTCTAGATTATTGATTATTTTATTGTGCTGATGTTTTTTAAAACATAAAAAATATTTTGATGTATTTTTTAATGAATATCAGTTAAAAAATAATTTCAATCATACTCTTAAATAGATATTTTGAGATTTTTAAAATTATTTTTTATTTATAAATTTATTAAAATAATATATAATTTTATATTTTTAAGTTATTTTTGGACACCAGCATTTTTATATATCAAATAATCTTAAAACATAAAAAATATAAACAAATACAAAAAATAATATAAATTTTAATAAAAACAAGTTAAACCATCTAATGAAACGCACCCTTAATTCTTGTATAATAAACTGCAAGATTTGTACAGCACACATTTGTACACTCAAGAAGTTTGTAATGAATAAAAATACACTAATTATTTTCTACATGGTTAAATCTGCTAGGTATTCTAACCCTATCATTTACCCAAAAAAATACGAATTGGAATATTTCATCAAATTAATACATAATATTATAGTATTTATTATCAGTGAGTAATATTTGGATTACATTGTAATCGCCGTAAACAGAAACTCAAATCTATAATAATATATTCTTTTTAATACATGCCCACCAAACCCAATTAAGTATAACATAGTGTATATTTAGTTTCTCAAGGATGGCACCCTAGGGTGTTTTTTTATTCTTTTTAATACATTAGGTAGCCCACCAAACCTAATTAAGTATAACATAGTGTATATTTAGTTTCTCAAGAATGGCACCCTAGGGTGTTTATTTTTTTTTTAATGCGTTAGGTAGCCCACCAGACCCAAATTTTTTTTTAAGTGTTTTAGTTGTTTTCTGGATGCGAGTAAATTCTACTCTTTAGAAAATATATTTTCTAGATTCAATGAGTAAAATTTTGATTGTTCAAGACTCTTACAAGAGGTACACATTTTGATTTGAACTCGAAACGTGCTGTGCAAATGATAAGTTTTTTGCCATTACGCCATATTCCTTGGGAATTTTTTAGTTTTTATGTATTTATCTTCAATTTCAATTAAACTATATAAATTAAAATCTATTGAATTTGAAACGTAGGTTAGGTACATTTCATGGGACAATGCATGAGCAATAAGTTATTCTAATATTTGTAATATAATTGTGTCAAAATTATTAAATATTATTTTTGTTAATTAAAACTAGTTAGGATAAGATGTTGTCTAAATAAAAAAAGATCTAGTAAAAAAAGAGCATGATAATAAGATAAAAGGATTTTAATTAAAGATAGATACTCTTTTATCATTGCAAATCATCCAAATATTTTTTATATTTATATTTAATTTTTTTAATAAAAAATATTAAAGAACAGAAAGAAAGAATTGTACGAGTAAATTATTATTTTTCAAAGTTTTATAAATTATTATTTTTCTAAAAAAGTTATTGCCATCTAAATTCTTTTAAAAAACTCTTGTTGTACAAGATCAAATATATTAATTTATATTTATTTCCCAACATTTCTACTTAATATTAACAATTTCCTTTTAAATTTATTGATATATATATTTTATTTATTTATTTTATTAAATATACATTTTAAGTCTTTAATTATTTTTTATATTATAAAATATGTTAACAATATCAACACATTTTCTTGCATTAATTATTATTATTATTATTTTAAACATACGGTTCTACCAAGCTGTCCTGGCTACAATACGATACGTTGACCCATCCGGACATCCTCTCTCTCCTGCACAAAAAAAAAAAAAAACTGAAGGAAAGCCTCCCCTCGAAAAGAAATGGAAAAATTAGTAATCCAACCGTCAATAGCGGTGCTAATCTCTCTTGTAATCGCCATTAAAGCTTACAAAAGAAAATCTCTCGACGTAACAGGAGCGGTGGCTGGGTTCATTGTTATGACCCTTCATCTTGCTATCAGTTACAGATTTGGAGTTGTATTGCTCGTCTTCTTTTTCACTTCATCCAAGCTTACCAAGGTTGGAGAAGACAAGAAGAGAAGCATTGATGCCGAGTTCAAGGAGGGCGGGCAAAGAAACTGGTATCTATTTTTATTTATTTGTTTATTTTGGCTTCCAAAAATACAATTAATTGATTTTTATGGGTAACTTTTAGGATACAAGTGCTATCTAATAGTGGTATAGCTTCCGTTTTGGCTGTGGCTGTTTGGAGATTGTCCGGTTGGGAGGACAAGTGCTTGGATAGTAAAGAATCGGCCGTCATCACCTCTCTTATTGGAGGGATCATCGGTCACTATTCATGCTGTAATGGAGACACTTGGTCTTCGGAGCTTGGTGTGCTCAGCGATGCGCAACCTCGCTTGATCACGACCTTTAAGGTGGAGGGATATCTTCTTTTCTTCACACACACACGCACCCCACCAGTCAAGTTAATGTCCTTTCACAATTCAAGACTAATGAGACAATGAGAATGCTTATATGTATACTGGGTAGGATCAAAAGCATTGAGATATGAATATGCAGTGAAAATAATATATAGGACCGCAAGATTGATGAATAAGCTAAAGTAAAATCAAAGATGGTTAAAGTACACGATTGTGTCGTTTGGTTCTGCAACCCCAATGTTTATTAACTGCGTTTGCTTCAATTTTATCTAGCTTGAATAAAATGATGCATGTGCCTTGTGGCACTATCATTCAATAAGATTGTTGCACATGCTTAATTCAAAGTAGAGTTAATATTTCTAGAAAGGATGTGCAAATTTCTTTTTCTAGTTGTGCATTGAGTAAGAGCACGACTTTTCCATTCCCCACCCCATGACTGGAACTAGTGCTTGCATTGAGTTAGTACATTATGATGCCTGGGGTATGGCACCTTGTATTCCCCGTGTTGGTGCACTAAGTGTTATATTACTTTCATTGAGCATTATACACATTTACTTGGATTTATTTCTTGCGTTGTAAATTTGAAGTAATTGATGTCTTTCAGTAATTTGTAAATCTTATTACCACTCGGTTCTCTAAAATTATCAAGGCATTGCGTCATGATTCAGGGGGGAATACATGTCCGCTGATTTTCAAAAACTTCTTCGTGATAAAATATTTCATGAAAAATCTTGTCCTTACACCCCCCAATAAAATGGTTTTGTTGAAAAAAAATCATCATATTTTATAAATTGTTCATGCGTTGTTAATTGACTCATCTGTTCTTTCTGGGTTGAGACTTTACAAACTATCGTGTATCTTACTAATCTTCAAAATTCCATGACCTTAGGCGATAGATCCCTTTCTTAAATTATATGGAAAATCTTCAGATCATGTTTTACTACACATACATTTGGGTGTGTTTGTTATGCTCATCTTCCTCCTTATGAACTAACCAAGTTTTCTCCTTAAACAGCACAATGTGTTTTCCTAAGATATGCCTCAAGTCAAAAGTGTTTCTTGTGTTATGATCTTGATAAAAAGGAAATGCCTGTTTCTCATAATGTTATGTTTAAAAAGAATGTGTTTCACTTTTAGTGTCATTCTCCTTCTCTTCCTCCTCTTCTACATCCTCCTCTATTCTACCTTTATTTGAATCACTCAAGGCCATTCTTGAATGTTTTAAACCTAAGTTTGTTTATCAACAATGATAGTCTACTCAAGTCCAGTTCATGTTTGCTGTTCCTCTCACCATTCAAGTCCTCCAGATCACTATGCGAATCCTCCCTCTACTTTCCTTTCTTTTTTAAATATTTTCCATGTCCCTAATTCTTTTAACCAAGTAGTAGTACACCCATGCTGGCAGAAGGCTATGGATGAAGAACTGGAAGCTCTTACTGAAGATCATATTTGGGATCTTATGCCATGTCCATCTAATATTAAAACTATTGAGGGCAAGTGGGTGTATAGTGTTAAACTTAATCCTAATGGTTCCTTGAACAAGTGCAAAACTTGTTTAGCAAATGGATGTTAAGAAATAATTTTTTTTATGGTGATTTAGATGAAACTATCTTAATGACCACCTCCAGGATAATCTTTGGCTAGCTCCAATTACTTTTTTGGATTAAATAAATCACTTCATGGTCTAAAACAAGTCCCATGTGCATGGTTTGCCAAGTTTAAAAGCACACTTCTTGCAGCAGACTTTAAACAGAGTGCTTATTATCCATTTATTTTCTCTCATCAAACCGCTGTGACTGTTCTTTGTAGTCTATGCTGATGACATTTTAGTTACAAGTGATGATATCTTCAAACAAATTCACTATTTGAAGACAGCCTTACATCAGCCTTTCCATATCTTTGTCCATTGATATCTTTTCTAAAGCTTGAGGCCCCTCATTCTGAATCTGGTATTTTTGTCGATCAACTTAAATACACTCAAGATCAACAAGATCTTGTCGAAGTTTGAGATTTTGGCACATTTGATACTCCTATGGAGCTCAATGTTAAATTTTGTTTTGACGACAGGGGATCTTTTTGATGATACGACTCATTTTTCAGGCAATTGTTGGGAGTCTCAGCTACTTGACTATCACTCGATTTGATATAGTAGTTGCAGATCAAATTATTAAGTAGCTTGTGACTTAGCCATGTCATCTTCATCTAGCTGCTGCTTACTATAATGTTCAGTATATTCTTTAAAAAAAAAGACTTTCTTTCCTGTGATCTTAAGTTGACTGTTTATGCTGATGTAGATTGAGGTGGTTGTCCTTACTCCTGTCGTTCTTCAATTGGATGGTGTTTATTTTTTATAACGAAGCCCTAGTTTCTTGAAAATCTATGAAACAAGATCGTGTTTTAAAATCATGTACTGATGCGAGCTGTCTTATGCTTGTTTTCGAAGATTACCTGGCTTTGAGGTCTACTTAATGAACTTGAGTTTTCTCTGCTTGATCCGACTCCTCGTTTTGCTGACAACACTAATGCTATCAATATAGTGGCCAATCCAGCGAAGAACAACATCGATTTGAGGGGGTGGTACCAATGGATTCAATCATATTTGTGCTATAAATTAGGGATTGTCATTTGTAATAGATATATAATTGATGACTTAATTAACTAGCATAAGGGATTGGTTAGTCAATTACAGGATTTGATTGACTCTTGGATAGCTATAAATAGGTATTTATGTCACAACAAACAACTTGGCAGATAGAAAATATATTAGTTTCTTCCAAATTATCGCAAGGACAATGTTAAAGAGATATCAATGCAGGATTTAGTGTTTCTGAGAGTTGTTGAAATTCACTATCAAAAAGGTCTTCTTTGTTAGAATAACAACCTTCTTCTGTCCACAAACTGTACCTTCTCTAGATCTTGCAACAAGATGTTACACATATTACAGTGGAGCAAGTACTTTTCACAAGGTTTCACACCTCTCATCTACTAAGCAATTATAATAGTCAGAATAGATGAACTCATATTAGCTTTGATGAAAAAGAGTATCTCAGAGTGGTTCTGCCTCCCTGCCTAAATATAAGAAGAGTTTTTTATAGATGGCTTCAGAGAAAATTAGCTGTTTGTAATTTCGTTTATTAACGCTGCTTATATTCTTCATTTGGTTTCTTGCCTTCATAGGACCCTTGGCTTTCTGTGAGACTAGATACGTTAACACTGATAAATAAGGCAAAAAAAATAACCTCCTTAACTGCATGATTCCCTCTTTGATAGAGTGTCTTCTGCATCAACAGCTAGCTTTTCTTTTAGAGTCGTGTTAAATGAAAGAATCCCATAAGATCAAGCTTTTGTATTTGGTTGAACGCCAATTGCTTTCCTAGGTTTGAATCTGTCAAACACCAACTGCTTTCCCAGGCTTGAATCTTTCCTTGACGTTATCTTCCTGAGTCCTGTTAGACTTGATCTTTACCTGGCAGCTACAAAGAACCCCATTCCATTGCAATGCCAAAAATAAATTCAGCCTGATCTATATATGGTTGAGTAGGTAAGTTTGGTTAGCTTGATTGTTTGAGTTTGCTCGAGGAAAATGCAAGAGAGACCAGCCTTGTCATCAACATAGTTCCTTGTACAAAAGATGGCTCTTTGAATGTAAGCAACAGTCTTGTGCTTGACTTGCTTTTTCCTGTCTGTTGTATTCTGATCCAGTATGAATGAGCGATCTTGACTTTCAAGCTTATGAGATAATCCTTGGATTCATTTGACCATCTTAGTTCACCTGTAAGAAGAAATGAAGTCCTGCAAACAAAACATGTTCCTAGTGCTTGGAACTAAATCAGTATGAATATAATTGCTTCTTGTCATCACCAAAACTGGTTCAACAGCTTGTACGGACACACGGTGGCATGTGTTATCCAATAAATATGCTGGTCATCCATATGTAGAGTTGCGTTCACTGCTTCCTTATTCAGTGAATGATGCATCACAAGCTATATATTTTTAAAATGATATTCTTTGCTTGAGTGAGATAGAATAAGTGGCATTGATGCTTCAGATAATTTGCGTCATCATATGATATGCAGACTCGATGGAATCGAATTTGTAAATTTTGGAGACTGGATCCTGACTAGGTTCCTATATAATTGATTATCAGCCTGTTCGGAGGGGTACAAATGGTGGTGTCACATTAGCAGGTCTTCTAGCAGCTGCAGCAGCTGGGAGTGTTATTGGGCTTGCATTCGTGCTCATAGGATTTTTCACCACGAAATGTGTGTTTGATGTAGCACTTAAGCAGCTCCTAGTTATACCTGTTGCTGCACTGGCTGGGTTATGTGGGAGTCTGATAGATTCTCTTTTGGGAGCTACCTTGCAATTCAGTGGATTCTGCACTGTTCGGAATAAAGTAAGCTGCAGCTTCTACTATTTATCATTGCGGGCCTCTGGTACTGGCATAATGATGCCATAACCTTTTGCATTTAAATGATGCATAACATTTGACTTTGTCTTACGCAGGTTGTTGGAAAACCTGGACCAACAGTGAAGAAAATCTCAGGACTTTACATTCTCGACAACAATGCTGTGAACCTTGTTTCTGTACTGTCGACCACATTGCTGACTTCCATTGGCTGCGCATACATTTTTTGAACAATTTCGAGATTGCCAGCATCAAATTGTTGATTTGCAAATGAATAATGAGCCATTTAAGTTGCAATTATAGCCATTCTGATGAATGGAGACTCGCTTTTTACGATCTGGCAGCATGTCATAGTGATTACTGGATGAAAGGAGTATGTCTGTGAGACGAGTCAATCCTTTACAATATATCCGTGTCTGTGAGACGAGTCAATCCTTTACAATATACCAGTGGCCACCTAATGGAGCATGCATTTTTAATATATCCAATTCATTCTTTGTGTTTTTTTAGCTGTCATGCTTCCAGGAGGCCGAACCTGAGGCATGATCAGATTGTGGCACACAAATTACAGAGATTTCAGATGCAGGAGCACAGGAATTGAAGAGCTTTGATTTTATTAATAAATGGAGAAAGGAGGATATAGATGATGGGTGTGCATTTCTTCCCCTAATTTTTTCTTGTTAAAAAGCATCAGATAAAAAATAATCATCTTTCTAATTGCAGCCGCAGCAGAGAGCATTCAAGCAAGCAACAGACCGCGGTGAATAAACTGCAATTAACTGATAAATAAAGTTATAAACAGAAGGCGAAAAGAATCCTGCATGGTTCTAGGCCGTAGGGAGAAATATGGGAATTAAAATTGGAAATTTTGTTGTAACTTTGAATTCAATGATGTCGTGTTTTGTTAAAATAAAAAAGACTTAAAATTACATGGGATTATATTTTATAATGTTTTATATTAAATTAATTTTCAGGTTCATCTCAATAGCAAATAGAATGTTAGCTAACTTTAGGATGTCTTTTGTTTGTGATATGGTTTGGTTTGCATGTGTACACTTTTAGGCAGTGAAATTTTGTTGTAATTAAAAAACTTAGAAACTAAGGTATTTTAATTTAACTTGGAAAAGAGTCCATGAGATATTATTTGGTCTAGCTTGTTTTATTTCTTTAAATTCTAATCCATGTATTTAATTATCTTATTGAATACACACACATTTAATTAATTGTTTCTGTAAATATGGAGTATATTGATACGATCTTTGAAATATGGAGATAAATTTGAAATCTTAAATTTTTCAATAGAATAAGAATTTGAAATGATTGTGCTATGTATAATTAAACGATGATTTTGTGTTTGACTATAAATATATGAGAAAGTCCACTGATTTTTAGGTTAAATAAATAAATCACCCTAATTTTAAAATTGAATTATGATATTCTCATTTGTAAGTTTAACCAAAATATTGGAGGTTATTACAATAAAAAGTAGTTGACCAAAAAATTTTGTTTTTACATCTTACAATACAATTGAAATATGATTATACCTTTAAAAAAGATAAAAATCAAGGCATGTACCTAGGGGTATTGTGTACTTTCATAATATATATTTTTGTGATTCTTAAGTTCATGAAGGATATCATGGTATTTGGATTTGAAAAATTATATTTTTATTTGAAAAGGCTATGGACGAGTGTTATTCACTCTCCAACAAGTGTGTTGTTGTCGTTGTGTGGGTGGTGCGTGAGGCTATCTGGTGGCTAAAACTGACCCTTCCACAATGTTCTTTGATGCGTTGTTTGTCTTTTTTTATTTTATGGATTGTGCGTGGTGATGGATCATAATTGGGTTGTTATTGGTGAGGTTTTTTCTTACTTTTTTTCTCCTTCCAATGAAAGTGCATGCTTGTTCTCTTGTCTTTTTTTATTGATTATTTTCATCCTTGGTTCTATTTTAATTTTTTTAAAATGTATTCATTTTAGTCATTGAATTATAATTTGTCATGTATTTTGTTTTCCAATTTTCTAACCTTGACTCTCTTGTTAAAACCTTGTTGGTTTTTAATTTTATCATTCAATCAAAGTTAATATAGTTTGTTGTTTTTAGTCTAATCCTCGAACTTTTGATTTGTTTTTCTTTTGTTAAAGTTTATTTGTTTTTAATTAATCACTCCAATTTATTTATTTTTATGCGATGAACTAAACTAAAAGAGGTGAGTCTTTTCCTATTCACCCACCTTTTCATGGATTCACTAGCAAGCTTTGATTCCTATAGTTTTTTTGTTTTAACATGGTCTTTGTAGTTTAGTTTTTTACATTTTGGTCATAGAATCTCATTTTTTCTCAAATTGTAGTCCTTGAGTATTCCAAAAGTTTTAATTAGATTTCAATAAAAAAATCTATTAAGTCCCTAAAGTTTTTTTATCTTCTGAAGTTTTGGTCCTTGGATGCTTAAAAAGTTCAATTTAGTCCTTGAAGTTTTTGTAAAAGTCCAATTTGGTCATTATAGATTTAATTGTATATTATTACTTAAAATGTTAGATTTTCACATTTTAGTTATAAAACCTTATTCTTTTTCACTTTTAGTTCCATTAGTATCAAAGAAGTAGAGAGAGATATGTTGAAAATGAAAAAAAAAGAGATATTTCAACAAGCCATATTTCAGCCACAAAAAAAAATTAAAGTTCTCATAAAATAAAATGAAAATCAGAAAGTAGGTTTTCAATAAAAGAAATACATTTTTTTTCACGTGAATTTAATTTTCTAGAATTTTTATGAATATTTAATTTAATTACTTTAAAAAAATCACATTGTTAATAAACAAAGACAAGTTTCATAAAAACAGGAAAACATATACATAAATAAGAATAAAAGATTTTAACTTAAGAAAAATATAGTTGTTAGGAATGCTTTCTACTCGAGCTGTGTTTTCCTCTTGTTAAATAGCTTAGTTAACTGGATGGAGAGGCTGTCATATACTTCTTTTATAGTTTTTCGAGTTATATAATTACTAATATGATGATTATTGAGGATTTATATAATTATTATCTTTAAAAATTTATAAAATTAATTGAACGGGTATGGATATGAAAATAAATAATAATAATAAAAAACGAAGGCCAACATAGTGACTGCTTAGACATCGCTTATTAACTTTCTTGGATACCGACACTTGTGAAAATGATAACACTAGTTCTTGAGTGATTATTAATTGCTATACACACACACACACACACACACACACACACACACACACTAGCCAAATGCCCCCGCGCCTTGTTGCGGGCGACACCATATTTTTTTCAATGTAAAAAATATTAACCATGTGTATTTTTTCATTGTATTATAAATTTAGCTAAAATAATAAATTTATACAGAAATCCTGTGAAGTGCAAGTTTTCTATAAAATATATGAATTTTAAATCGCTATAAATTTATCTTTTTAGCAGTTTTCAACGAAATAACTAGCATTAATTTATCATCATCATCAAAAAAGCAAGAAGATTCAGATGTTTGAATTATTAAATTCATTGCATTACAATTAGTTCATTTTATAATTCAATTTAAATCAAACAAAAATAAAATATAAATTTTGAAAATACCTGTAATAATCAAATAACAAAAATAAATAGTTAATTTTCTATTAATAAAAAGTCAAAAATATAAATTAAAAATTCATCTCTACGTTATTTTCATTATCATTGTTATAACAATTAAAATTATTATCAATATTATTATAAAAAAATAAAAATACATAAATTCCCTTAAAAATCATTAAAAAAATAAACAAATTTTTTTTTTATAAAAAACCAATTGAAAAAATCATAAAAATTATCATTACCATTGCGCAAATAGTAAAATCATAAAAATTATCTGATCAAAATAACACATAAAAATAAAAAAAACATAAAAAAACAAATGAATAAAGGGAAAAAGGGAGCAATATTAATTTTAAAATGATTACTAACATAAATTAAAATTTCAGGATTGAACCGATTAAAAATAAAACCTTAATTAAAAAACAAAAACTAAAAGTATAGACGCATAGATACGAATAAAAATTAAACATTATCCAATAATAAAAAAAACTAAATAAATTAATATCAAATAAAAATATGCAATAATCAAACAAAAAATATAAATAGTTAATTTTCTATCGATAAAAAAATAAAAACATTTATTGAAAATTCATCATCATATTATTGTCATTATCATTGTTATAATAGTTAAAATTATTATCAATATTACTATCAAAACAATTAAAATAATTAAATTGACTTGAAAAATCATTAAAAAAAGAAAAATATTTTTATAAGAAAACAATAAAAAATTAATCACTAAAATTATCGTTATTATTGAGCAAATAGTAACATCATAAAAATCATCTAATCCAAAAAGAAAATAAAAATAACAATAAATAAATAAATAAAGGGAAAAAGAGTGCAATATTTATTATTGCTATTACTATCAAAACAATAAAAATGAACAAATTATACCGAGAAAAAAAACATAAACAAAATAGTAAGTAAGAAAAATAATTAAATTATTATTATTATTATTATTATTATTATTATTATTATTATGAAAGAATAAATAAACAACAAAAGATCAAACAAAAAAATAAAATAAAAATAAAAATTATCATTGTTATTATTATCAAAACAATAAAAATGATCAAATTATCATAAGGGAAAAAAACCTAAAATACATTAACAAAAGAGTAAGCAAGAGAAACAATTAACTTATTATTATTATTATTATTATTATTATTATTATTATTATTATTATTATATATATTACTATTATTTTTTTTAATTTTTTTATTTTTGTGTTAATAATGAAAGAAAAAAGAAAATGAAAGACTAAAAATCTACTAAAAACTTCAACAAAAGATCAAACAAAAAAATAAAATAAAAATAAAAATCATCATTGTTATTACTGTCAAAACAATAAAAATTATCAAATTATCCCGAGAAAAAAACCCTAAAAAACATTAATAAAAGAGTAAGCAAGAAAAATAAATAAATTATTATTATTATTATATTATTATTATTATTATTATTATTATTATACATTAAAAAAGAAACAAAAGATGTTTATAAAAAAAATTAAAAAAATCACAAAAATGATTACTATTATTGCGTAAATAGTAAAATCATAAAAATCATCTAATCCAAAAAACAAATAAAAATAAGAGAAAACATAAAAAAAAAAGTGAATAAAGAGAAAAAGAGAGTAATATTAGTTTTAAAATGATTATCAACATAAATTAAAATTTCAGGCCTGAACCGATTAAAAATAAAACACCAATAAAAAAAAACTAAAAGTATAGATGCATAGAGACGAATAAAGAATAAACATTAACCAAGAATTAAAAAAAATAAATTAATATCAAATAAAAATATGCAATAATCAAATAATAAATATAAATGGTTAATTTTCTATCGATAAAAAAACAAAAACGTAAATTAAAACTCCATCCTAACGTTATTGTCGTTATCATTGTTATAACATTTAAAATTATTATGAAATTACTTTCAAAACAATCAAAATAATTAAATTGACCTGAATAATCATTAAATTTTTTTTTTATAAGAAAACAATAAAAAATTAATCACTAAAATTATCATTATTATTGCGCAAATAGTAAAATCATAAAAATCATCTAATCCAAAGAGCATATAAAAATAACAGAAAGTAAAAAATTAAAGGGAAAAAAAAGTAATATTAATTTAAAATATTATAACAATAGCAACATCAAAGTCTTAATATCTAAAATTATTATTGCTATTGCTACCAAAACAATAAAAATTATTAAATTATACCGAGGAAAAAAAATAAAAAGCATAAACAAAATAGTAAGTAAGAAAAACAGTTAACATATTATTATTATCATTATTATTATTATGAAAGAATATATAAATAAATGAAGGACTAAAAAAATTGTAAAAACTACAGCAAAAGATCAAACAAAAAAATACAATAAAAACTAAAAATTATGATTGTTATTACTGTCAAAACAATAAAAATTATCAAATTATTCCGAGAAAAAAAATCTCAAAAACATTAACAAAAGAGTAAGCAAGAAAAACAATTAAATTATTATTATTATTATTATTTGTTTTATTTTATTGTTAATAATGAAAGAAAAAAATGAAAGACTAAAAAAATCCTAAAAAATTCAACATAAGATCAAACAAAAGAATAAAACAAAAACAAAAACTATCATTGTTATCACTGCCAAAACAATAAAAATTATCGAATTATCCCTAGAAAAAAACTAAAAAACATTAACAAAAGAGTAAGCAAGAAAAATAATTAAATTATTATTATTATTATTATTGTGTTAATAATAAAAAAAATAAAATAAATGAAAGACTAAAAAAATTATAAAAACTTTAACAAAATTAAAACCATAAAAAAGAAATAAAGGGATTAAAAAAAATTAAAAATATAAGGGCTGAAAGGAAAATCAAATATAAAGGGATTAAAATCCAAAATTAAAAGTATAAGGGCTGAAATGAAAATCAAATATATTAGCAATTTCAATCGAAATACAAAATTGAAAAAATTGAAACTGCTGTACCGAATAAATTAATATTTTTCAACCCAATCTGGAAATTAAAAGAAGGAGAACCGAAGTGAAACATTAACATTGAATTAATTTCAATCGAAAGACCCAATCAAACTAAATCAAAACTTATATAAAAAAATCAGGACCATACATAAAATTTAAAGTCTAGGGACCGAAGTGAAAAAGACAAAAAAACCAGGGGACTCTCCTTCACTTTTACGTGCAGGAGAGAGAGAAAGGTGGCCAGCGGCTTTAACCGGCCACCGCTGCGTCCATGCCCGTCTGTTGCCGAAACGCGCCGTATCGGGAGGAAGACCATGCGGAGGCACGTCGGGAGAGACTACGGTAGCCCATCTCCGGTCATCTTATTACACCTCACGCGCCGCCTAAACAGGGCTTGAGGAAGAAATCGTCGGTCGCGTGCTCTGCACGCGCTGACAATATACAAAAAGAAATAATAAAAAAATATGGTGAATTACTGGGCTACCACTGTGCCGAATTCATCATTTTTGTCTTATTAGAGGCTATATCCGTATTTAGCCAATTCTGAAAAATAAAATAAAAAATTAGAAGTGCGGCGAGCAGGATTGGAACGAGGTGCGAAATGACCGCGGAGCCCCTCAGTCCAAGCGGTGTGTTTTGTCGTTTAAGGGGGGGCATAATTGTTAATACACTGTTTATAAACGGGAAAAAAAAGATAGATATATGCGCGCGAAACACCGAATCAAATATCCAGTCCACAGTAACTTACCTCACAATGCACAGTGCATACATAGTAGAAACACCACGTCAATTATTTTTTAGGTAATATGAAAATATTATAAATGGTGGTGGCGGCCACCCATATGTTGACTGTACATCGGAACAAGAGTTTTCTTCTTTTTATTTAATCTAGAAAATATGTTTAGGTATTAATACAGCTATTAAGGGAATACTTTTTTTTTTTAACTATATATACAGATACATAAATTGATATGATGTAACTCGATGATTTTAGCGAGCTAAAAAGTAATTTAAATGACCACTAAAAATATTATTTGACTTAGTATAAATATTATAATTGTTTTATAAATATTAAGATAAGAATATATTGTATCAATTTAGATTAACTTGAGTGAACTTATCAATTCATATACCGAATTATGAGATATTATGACCTTAACGGGTCTAAACATAAATAAGATGACGGGTCAAAAAATAGATTAAATCAAAATGATTTTTAGAATGAGATTCTTTATATACATATTTAAATGACAACAAATTTTGATTGATTTATGTCAACTTTAGTGAACTTATTAATTTGTATAATGTCACGTAAAATTATAATAAGTTTATAAAAAATAGTCAAAAACATATTATAAATCTCGAATTCTAATAAATTTAATATTAAAAAATAAGATTAATAAAAAAAACAATTCAAATGAATTTCAAGTTACAAGACTTTGGATATTCCAAACCCATCGGTTGATGGAGAGGGATACAATAAATTATCCTTGTCCATGGACTCTACCCTGGCAGCAGACCGAGGAGCTTTATGCAACATATGGGTCCAAACTGTGTATGACCCACCACAAACTTATTTCGGTGCAGGCTTAATAATTGTGCAGTTTTGTCGGGTGGAGAACAGTTTTTTTTTTTTTTCTTATTTTTTTATTCCATGGTCAATAGTATGTCGGTTGTAATAATTTAGGTTAAAGTTTACTTTTACACGCATTCAAAACTTTATTTATTTATTTTTTACCCCCTGAATTTTCAAGAACATAGGTAAATAGGTAATGCATATATATATATATATATATATATATATATATATATATATATATATATATATAACTGGGGTATTCGAGATAGTTTACGAGCACCACAACTAATCTCTAGATTCATTGAATATTTTACAAGCCCAATAAACAAGTAAGATATCGCGGGGATGACAAACATGCATAGTAAGACATGGATCCTAGTACAGAGAAAGGAAACAAGTCTCTTTCATCGCCTGCTACCCTACCGTAGGGGTTATAGACGTGCATACTAACAGTAATGCATAATTATTTGAGAGTATAATTCATATTGTTTTATAAAGTAATTTTAATTTAAAAATATATTAATATAATACTTTTATTATTTTTTTAATTTTTTTTAAATACAATTATAAACAGAAACAATTCGTGATGAAAGTATATGCGAAGGTAAACTCCGAGGCCCTGTTCGAAGTAAAAAGCCGATAGAATCAACGACACAAGGACACAACAAGAACAAGAGGCGTGTTGGTAGTGATAAAGCGAGGAGGTTTCTCTCTTTTATTTTTGTTTTAACAGGGAGAGGTTAAACATATGCTAAACTTGGAGAAATTAAATTTTCATAATGTGTATTTATCTATTTATAAATTAAGGTGTGACATCTGACTGATTTTAAAATTACTCTTGCCTTTGAATAAAATTTTTTTACCAACATAATAAAAAGTATGCCCTAAAATATCCAATGAGATATGATTGTGTGATTCAAAATTCATTAGGAACTAACAATAATGCCTTGTGTGCTCCAATATTTTAAAGAAAGGAATCCTTTTCTTAATGAACAATACAAATGAAGGCTTGTAGAGATAATAGAGAATTGAAAGGCTAACCATATACTATAGTTGTTAGTTGTCTGAATATGCCCTAATTTAGGATTTTTTTGATGAACTAGGAGAAAGATGAGTGGAGACTAGAGAGATTAGAAAATAGAAAAATAGTTCTTACTTTAATTAATTTGCAAGATGGGAAAAAATAGTTATGCAGAACTGATACTTATGGTTCATGTTGTTTTCAAGTATTGTTTCTAAATGTTTATGGTCAATGTTCTATTAAAACAAAACATTAATTATAGTTGTACATTAATTATAGTTGTTTAGACCGATAGGTATTATAGAATTTATGCAAACTAGACGTGGAAAAAAGTGTTACATTACTTCATCGATTAAGCACAATATTTTTACACATATTTCTTAGAAACAAGAGACAAAGCTTTAGAAACATTCAAGCATTAACAATAATAAAGTTAAGAATCAACTCTATAAAAAGAATAAAGACAATAAAAAATGAGAGAGGTGGAGAATACAAGACACCTTTTGGTTATTTTTATTAGAACAATGACATTATAAAACATAAGAGCCAAACTCTAAATGAAACTATGAATATCATGTTGGCAAGTTTAAAATCATCTAAAAACGTGTAGAGGGGTAATTTTAGCCGCCAACTATATACTTAACAAAGTACTATATAAAATGTTAAAAAAGACATCATATAAGTTTTAGAAAGGTAGAATATTTTTCCACGAATACTTCAAAGTGTGAGAGGCATTTGTAAAAGTAACGATACTTGATCTAAAAAGGTTAATGTAAAACCTAATATTATAAACTATGTATTAATTAGATATGATTACATTAGTAATGCATATTTATTTCTCTTGCACAATCTAGGTATTGAGCATATTCACTCAAATACAATATTAAAGTAAAAGAATGCTACGCTATACACAATTCATTAACTAATGCTTTGAGATGCTTGCAAGTCTTGAGTTAAAATAAAATTTAGATATGTTTATCTTACAAAAACCTAATAAACTCAGTGATTTTAATTATTTTCTCCGGACCCACAAAAAATATCTAGAATCAATTGTGTTTTCTTGAATAAAAAAAACTTTCTACGACCAGTTGCCATTTTAAATGTTCATTACTTGAAAGTTTACGAGGGAAAAAAAGGAAGAAAATCAAGATTCCGGCCAACACTTGGCGGTAGGTTTCGCTCTAGCTACAATTGGTGATGGCAACAGGGTCCCCATTTCGAGTTCGACAGCTCGGAAGCAAAAACACACAGCTCATCAATTAAAGAATAAAATATGGGAGCCCTTCGATAATGATAGAAGAGGGATCATTACACATGCATAATTGAACGCCACGGTGCTCTTCCAATCCAATGTGCCAAACAAACTTTCAAGAGGCAGCTGTATTACCACTTAATAACTAACTATAATACATCACCTTAGCACAGACCAATCCCAAACTCCTCCCTCTTGCAATAATGCAATGAGAGCTGCTAATACATGCACTTTTTTTAGTTTCCCATATGGCATCGCTCAAACACCTAGCAGGTAACAGAGCACGAGACAGGTTTTACCGAGGCTAAAATATTATCAGCTCTAGGTTGTAAATCTGCAGCATTTTCCAGGCGCTCCCAAGTCAATCTCCGTTTCTCAGCTTCCACACTTGACAAAGAGTCTTGCTCCTCCAACTTGCGTTGGCAGGCTAGCACTAGTTCTTCATCCATCTCACAGAACATCTTCCTAATATGCTGTGTCTGAATAAGAACTGATTGGTTCCAGTGATTCAGGGTGTTCTGCTCGAGAGCTGAGAAGACAAGAGGCACAATAACATGACGGTTATGTGCTATAAGATTAAGGACCCGTTCATTGTTCCATAGCAAGTGAGCTCGTTCAGCCACCTGGAAAGGTGAAAGTAAGCTCTCATTATTGTTCTCTGTGCACAAATACATAACATGTCTTAAGAACATCTTCTCAGATTTGAAAATTCCTCATTGAGTATAGGATAGGACAATGGATAACGTCCAAGAAAATGCTAATGACTAGGAGTTCATCCCATTCTCGTAATGAAAATAACCTATCACCAGTTAAAGTACAGAAAATTTGGAAGCCTTTTCAATAAGCTGTTCAGGATAAGGATATCCTTTATCCTGTTGAAACATGCAAGACTTGTTAAGTAACAACTACCAGGATAACCTGTCATTTTTCTTCCTATTATTTTATGATGGAGCTATTTTCACATTTTATCGGAGAGCCTGTCTTAGTAAAAGGAAAAGAGTGGCAGAGCTTTAAAGACCTTTCTGATGACAGATGCAATTATCCAACTGACACTGAATCATGCGGTGACAAGGAAAATGCAAAAACACAAATAAACAATTCTTTGCAAACTCCATTCATTGGATCAATCAAAGTACATGATAATGCATTAAGGAATTGAAAAACCACTAAATAGGAAAGATAAATAGAATTCTAATAAACACTACTCAAATAAGTACTAAAATCCTTTAGAAATAATATAAGCCATGAATAAATAACTAAATAACGATTTTTAATCCTACAAACCCTTCCTCATTTCTCATTGTGCTAAAGAGTGAATGTCTGAGTCCTTTTCAAGGCATAATAATGAGAATGTTCACTGACTGAATTATTCAATAAGGTCATCAGTTCGAAGATTTGTCACCACAAAAGTTGTACTTCTATGATGGGGCCAGGGCACAATGCCCATCAGTTGAATGGATTTCATAAGCTTCTTTACCTAATGCAAGTTACCAAGAATACAGTTCTACACTATCGAGAACAAGAGGCTAAGAAACAAATAGTATCACATGAAATTATAACTGATCGGGGAAATATGGCTTGAAAATTGAGTCAAAAGATTTAATGAACACAGTTCATTTAATGCGGTCTTTACCTGATAATGGGAGCTAATGAGGCAGCATCTTATTCGCCGAAATAGTGGGACCATGATCTTTTGAAACTCATCCATACCGGTCATCTCTAATATTTCTTCTAGCTCGCTTATAAACATCAATTCCTTCTGGCTGTTGGTCACAGGCCAATACTTCAACAGTCCCTTAATCACAGGACTAGTCAACCTTGGATCCTTGTCTATAAACTGTACGACACAATATGTTAGTTGCTGGTGATAAATACCCACTGATTTTGGTTTGTGCAGAGGAATCAAAGCCCTCCAGAGAAAAATTTTGTGTTCCTCTTTCAATGGCAATGCAAACCCACTAATAACACTCCCAAAAATTTCCAACAGCTCAGCAATTCCATTATGACGTTCAGTTTCAAAGACAAAATGATAGATGATATTGCTAACAGCTTTTCGGATAAAAGGCCGGTGTACCATGAACTTCCCGTAAATCCTATGAAGAATGGTTTTCAAACAGTCTCTTTCTCTTGGATCCACAGAATCAAAAAGCTCAAGTAATCTCAAAATGAAAGCATGATCAACATACTTCTTAGCAGCCTTGGCATCAACAGAACTAACAAACCTAAGGAGTAGATCATACACACTTTGCAAATGTGACCAAGCAGGATCAAACATTGGTTCTTCATCTTCTGTTTCCCCACCTGTGTTACCAGTACGATACTTGGGTGGAAAAACCCTAAACAGGTTATTTGCACACATCTTACAAATTGCAGCAATTGCAGGTTCGGTAAACTTAGCAGATCCTGATGAAACAAAATCAACAAGATCAATAAGCACTTGTTGTTTAAGATCTTGCTGAACAGCATTTTTATCTGGATCACTGCAATCAGAAACCTCACAACAAAGGTTTAATTTACTGACAAAAAGGTTTTGCTTCTGCAGGTTTGAAACATCTTTGAAGGATAGATGAGGATCCACTGCCTCCATTCCAGCCATTATGCTTGCAGGAAATACTGCTGAAGACACCCGTTTGACAACATTCAACCGACTAGAAAAAGAACTCCCACCATTTGTAGATGGACCCGAGCAGGTAGAATCATTTCCACAATCTATCCTAGTAGAATCTAAAGGATCAGATTTGGGGAACTTGCGGGGAATTTTGCTTAGGATTTGCTTGAGCATGGCAGTAATACAGCAATTTTCAGCACACAAAACCCTGGATTGCAGTTAAAAAGCAATTTCTTAGAATATTACAAAGATGAAAATAAAAAAAGAGAGGGGAAAGGGCAAGGATAAGCTCTTTGCTTCTTAAATCAGCTACAAAATAATCCACAAGCAGTAAATGATTATATGTATTAACAAGTCTTTAAGAAAATACACCTAAAAATCTTAACGCCTCCAAAGCTATTACAAGTAATATATTAATCTCTAAAGAAAATTTTCATCACTTGAACTGCCACTATAAAACCCTTGAAAGAAAATCCTGATCAAGTTTAATACCAAAGAAAAAAAACATGTAATTTTCATAATCACCAAATACAGTCCAGCGGTAAGGCCTGGGGTTGCCAAAGGCAATACCCAGGTTCGAGCCCTGCATATTCAACTCCCCTCTTAAGAGCCTGGGACAGCCGGGGTTTACCCACACTCTGGGCCCACAAAGTGCGCTTTCCGGGATGTGGGGTTTCCCCCGAATCCAAAAAAAAGTTTGATGAAGTAAACTAAAATCAGGGATTATGCAGTATTTTTTCTATTATTTGGTATTTCTAAATTGGTTTACTACCGTTCCCAATTTTTACTTCAGTGTAAGGACTTTCTTAGGGTTTGGTGAGCATTTTGTATTTTGTTGCTTTTATAGAAGGGAAACAGAAAAGAGGGTAGGTGAGCCTATCCCCATTGTTATATTTCCCAAGAGCTACACTACGATTGACGCCAAAGACAATTTTGTTTTTTGTTGCGAAGGAGAGGAGAGGTTCAAACACAGGAGCTGTTGGGGAGAGCGGAGACACTAGTGCAGTTTAGCTACAACTCATCATCATGCCAAAAACATTCCAAGTAGCAATGGACCCGTTCAACAGAAATTGCAAACTAACAAGAAAACCCAAGATTAAGACTCCATTTTGCATTCTATATCCCAAGAAGTTGGAAAAATTAACAATTCTGTTTTGTTTGGAGCACAAAATTCTAGGTGCATTATTGATAAATTGCATACCTAAAACATTGAAAATAATATTCTGTGTTGCTATTTCGTTGAAAACATATCTCCACTTGGCCCATCTTTTCCAAATATTTCAAATCCAGCTCTGTGAATTATCACAGAACCATAAATGATGAGATCTCTCCCAAAACCATTACAGCATCTCCCTATCCCTTACAATTAATATTTAGCTTCAGCAACAAAGTTAGCAACCCCAAAACTGTCCCAGCCAGCTACATTAATTTATGAGCATGCTTTTTTACAGTATCGTCACTCAGAAAGCCATTGCAAACACCCTAGCATGGAAAAAAAGAAAAGAAAAGGAAAACCCACAGATCAACCCTGCTAGCAATCATTTTACACCAAAAACATTAATGGAGGAACTCAACAAACTAATGATCACAAGGGACATTTACATAGCAAACATTATATCAAAGAGTAACAAAAAAAACAAATAAAGTAGTAAACTAGTCCACAGCAGAAAATCAGAGGATATATAAAGTCACAGATCTGGGAAAATTATGATAACAAGGTAAGTGAATGATCAATGATCTACCCATAGCTCAGATCTTCATTACAACCACTTTATATATAAAAGAGCTTTACATAACTACCAATATAGTGTAGCATTTCCATATTTAACCAAAATAACTTTGAACTTGAGGCAGTAGTGAGAAGGAAAAGGAACCTGGAAACGAGCGAGACTTGGAGAGAAGAGAGAGAGGTTCCAGCAAGCAGAGAAATGAAGAAATGTTGCTATAAGAGAGAGGGGGGAAGCGATTTACTGTTAACAACTTTTTTAAAGAAGGGAGAAAGCAAACTACTTTTTAGTGAATGGAGAAGAGGGATAATTTTTGATTATGAGTCATTGAGATCTCCATGAATTATGATACAAAAGAAAAGAAAAAAACCCTCGATTGAAGAGAACAAGAGGTGTGGCATTTTCGGTGCAATTGCAAGTACCTGCCCACCAGTCACCACCCACACTGTACTGAAAAATCTTTTCATTAATTTATTACCACTACTGTGATTGTAGTTTAAGGAAAAAAAAAAGAGGAAAGAAAACAAATGAATGTCGAGGCTCTGCTGGTGCTGGGTCCTACTTTTTGTCCCAATAATATACAGAATATTAATCATGTAATATGGGAATACTATGTTTCATGTAATAATACACAGGATACTAATCTGCTGGTGCTAGGCTCTTCTGGATCTTATTCCTATATGAAATCTTCTTTTCTTTTTGGGAATTTAGAAAACTCACTACCTTAACCTGTTGAATCTGATTTAACTTGGCACGTTCAATAGTCAGTCAGATGGCGATGATGATGTCCGATTTTAATTTGTCATGTTCAATCGTCACATGATTTTGTCTTGTGACAACATGCATATGGATAGAGCATGTTTCTTTTCTTTTTTCTTGTTTCCAATGTCAAATATGTTCGACCCATAATTGTTGCCAATCCTAATTTGAGCTAGTGAGTTAATAAAAAAAACCCGTAACTCAAAGCCTAACTTTGATCATGTTACTTAGAGTTTGAGTTTGTTTGATATTGTTGTTTATATTATAGTTAAGGTTATAAAAAATAGTTTAATAAAAAACATTCTTAGTTGTGGTTCATAATTGAAATTGAAGTTTTTGGTTAAAATTGTGATTAAGTTTGAAGTTTAATGAAAAATAATTTTGTATGTTTGGTTACTATAATTTTCATATTGTTGTCCACTTGTGAAATTACTCTAAATGACACACACACACACACTTTATGTTTTAAATACTGTAGATTTAATAATCATAATAATAAAGTGTAATTAATAATTCAAGTAAATCAAACATTTGTTTTTATTCTCATATCAAACTACTTACAATTCCATCATGAACTAAATCCATATCTGAAGGACCTTTGCGATCCCTGACTATTTAATCGAGAAACAATATCTAGTAAAATATTATCAGAAACAACATCTGCGATTTAATAATCATAATAATAAAGTGTAAATTAATAATTCAAGTAAATCAAACATTTGTTTTTTATTCTCATATCAAACTACTTGCAATTCCATCATAAATTAAATCCATATCTGAAGGACCTTTGCGATCCCTGACTATTTAATCGAGAAACAATATCTAGTAAAATATCATCAGAAACAACATCTGCGATCCATACTGAGCTTCAAGATTTCTATCTACATGTTGTAAACATGTAATTCCAAGCCCAACACCACTTGTAAGTTTCTGAATTTCATCCAGGACTCCATCGATCTTCTCAACTTTCTAATCCATAATCAATCGAAAAGAAAAAGGGTTATGAAGTTAAATAAAGTTACGCGTCTTTTCTTTTCATCAGGGTTAATCCCTATCTACACATTTTTTATTTTTTAAAATATTTTTTTTTATATATTTTTTAAAAAAATTATGCTGGGCCTGACCCAACTAAATGGGTCGGCCCCACTCTACTGGAATTGGGCTGGGCCGAGAGGTGGTCTAACCCAAGAGCTAAAAAACAGGAAAAATAGATTGTTGCACTGTTCATGTATTGTGCGAATAGTTCAGGTGTTGTAGGTGAAGATGAAAGGTTGTCGGTGTCGAAAGAGTAATTAATTGCTGTTAATTGCTGCTGTTAGAGGAGAGAGAGGGCTGCTAGCGTGAATGTTTTTAGTCTGAGAGAATTGTCAACTGAGAGAGAGAATGAATTGTAACTGCGGCGGTCCTACCAGTGCCAAGGGTGGTTATTGGTCGATGGTTATGCTATAAATTTCTTACTTTGTGTCATCCTCTTTTTCCCTTTTGTTCTGTTTTTTTTTTTTTTTTGCAAAAATCATTGTTCTCCCATCATGTATGGGAATGAAGTTGAGGGTAGTGAGTAATGTGTGTATGTGTGTGTTTTAGGTGAAAAACATCAAAATGATGTTTTTCCATAAAATGAGGTTTAAACCTCAGTTTTGTGGGTTCCATAGTTATAAAAACTATGGGGTAAAATTTACCAAACATGTTTGGCTCTACTATTGGCCTCAACAGTAGAAGCCACCGCGGTGCTAAACACCTACTTAGTTAACTTGAAAAAACTCAATTAACTGGGTTATGTTTTTAGTGACCTCCTCAATCTCGACCATGTAAACTATAAATGAAAATCTTGTTCTTCTTAAAAAACCTAATATCTCTCTCATAAGAATGTTTTCTAACATCATTCTCATTTACTCCAATAGTGTTTTCTCATTCATAGTTTCTTTCCTTGTTAACTCATGAGAGCTTATAATTTGTTCTTCATATCTCTTAGAAGCTCTAACTTAACAACAACAACAAATGAAATCCCAATACGAGCTTGAATTTTTTTAAATATCATGACTTCAAGAAAACCCACATCATAAAATTAATCAATAATAACCCATTAACCTTAAATGCAAATTTGAAAATAATCTTAAACCAATAATAACCATTAACTTTATTAGGCTAAATCCTAACTATTTTATGATCTAAATTTATAATGTCATATCTTTTTTTCATCTTTAACACATGAGAATATATTTGATAATGTAATTTATATTCCCAAATTTTAAGGTCTAAAAAAGACAAAATATTAAGCAATTTAAAAGACAAAATAAAAGGAAATAAAATGTCCTTATTAAGTTCCATCCTCTCTTTAAAACTAGAAACATATTTGCCAAGAAAAATGTTTATTAACTAGAGATTTCTAAACCAACTTTGTACTTTAATAGGGGTTATTGAAGGGTTTTTTTTTGTCGGTTAATGGTTTGACTAAGGGTTTTCAATTAGATAGTGAAATGGTATATGTTTTCCAAGTTTCTTCTCTCCTTATCCATGACTTTTGGCATGTATTTTTAAAGGGATATGAAGAACATAAAAGGTTATGAGCTACATGATCCTAACCTTTTGATGTCAAAGAATCAATCTTAATCATCGATGAAGGTTAGAGATCAACCTTTTGTAGCATTTGATAGCTAACAAGGAAAGTACACTAGTTATTTTTTTAGTTTCTAGTCAGCATTACTAATTAGGTTGTGATTTTTTGGCCTTTTATAGAAACACCTTTAGAGCTTCAAGAGAGCCCTTGTTTGTTCTAGGTAAGATTACAAAATACAAGGTGTGAATGGATATATTTATTTTCTTTGTTTAGGGAAAATATAAGAAAGAAACAACCTCATAAGGTGTCTAACAAATGATGCGATCCAAGCTCTAAAAGATCCATTGAAGGTTCCTGTTAGTCCAATTACATGACTTAAAGCTAAAATGTGTAAATAGGTTTTTAATGGATTTGTTCAAGGTACATAGGCTAAGATGAACTTCAAAAGGATATTAAATAATGAGGAGCAAGTCGTGATTAATTTTATTCATGTTAAAGAGAGTGTTGTTGGTAGAACCAACACTATTACACAAGAATTCAGAAAATAAAACTATATTAAGTCAGTTTGACCTTTTGATACCTTTTTTTTTTTTTTTATCATGAATGGAGATATAAGTTGAATGTTAATGTGATTCAGGTTGGGATGGAAACTAAACTTCCATACATTTTCATTGGTAAATGACACGCCTTCTAATTCATTAAGACAAGATAAAACCATATATTTGAAGTTGGATTTTGCTATTATGAGATAGAATGCGAAAATAACTGTACTTGTTTTATTAAATTAGTTGAGCTATTAAACTTTTTTTATTTTATGAGGAAACACCTTTTGGGTTTTAGACTTGTTTATTTTATTTATTTTAATTGCTTTGAGCTACTTTTAACATGACTTGATTATTATTTAAATTGGCTTTATAAGTGCTCCATTAGAAAAACTAGGGTTTTTGTTTTTATTTCTTAGGGGTATATATACTCTTAAGAATAATTTTTAGAGCATTTTTTTTTGCTAATAATATTTTGATTTTTGCCTACCTTGGTTGCTTATTTAGTTCTTAATTGAACTTTTAACTCTTCAAAGAATTGACCAAATTTGTCATGAATTTCTACTCTTTTTACTCATCTTCGGGTGTAAATATTGTGATTAGATTGATTTATAGTTTTGTTGCCTTGGAGCAAGTCTTCTATTGTCATAAGCTCATTCTCTTTCTAGCAATTTGGATTAAATAAATCTTGGGTTTACAAATTCTATTAGGATTTTCATCAATAGAACCAAGCATTTTCAAGACCTTTAGGGAAAAGATCAATAATGGCTAGACATCAAGTTTTTACTTGTTTTTATAATTTTTTTCAATGATTTAACAAAACATTATTTTGAACCAAAACCAATTGTTTTGGCCAAAACACATCATTTCATTTAATTAAAACAATGTTATTTGGATAAGCCTAGATTAATTATAAGGTTTAGGATTTCTTTTTAATGTTAGCTTTTGATGTTTTGATTTTATTCAATTAAACCCTCAATTGAGTCTGATTTTGGAATCAATTTAATTTTACCGTTTTGAAGTTTCAAAAGTGACCTATGATTTTAATGAGTTTTTCAAGTTGGTCCCTAATCTTAGATATTTTTTTAATTTTGCCATCAATAAACCTTCAAACTTCTAATTTATTCAATTTCAACTATATTTAACCAAATTTGGTCCCTGAACATACATGCATTTTATAGAGAGGTTCTTAGTCTTGAATATCTTCAATTTGGTCTTGAATTGACCCGTAAACTTTGATTTTCTTAAAATTCTACCCTATATTTCATCCAATTGAGTTTGTAAAAATTATATTTACTCTTCTAAAATTTAATTCTTCTTAATTAAGTATAAATCAAACTTTCAAACTTTTTTCCTCTCTAATTAAGTGTTTAATAAAATTTAATAGATCTTTTATCAGGATTATGATTAAATGAAATTGACTTTTAGACTTGAGTTTGCATTATTCCTCATGGTAATGTCTGTAAAGGTATAATTAAGTTTCTAATTTTTGCTCAAGATCTAGTTTGATTCTTCCATTCATTTAATTCCCTATTTAACCAGTTCTTTTCCCAATTTTTACATTTTTTAAAGAAAAAAATGATTCTTAGGGAAATATTTATTTACATCAATGGATCATCGAAAAATAAATTTTTTTAGGAAATAAAATCTCTACATCCAAATGGAATATAAGGTAAATAGAAATTTTATAAAGTGGTTTTAGAAAGGAATTTATAACCCTTTTAACTACTGTAATGGACTTTTTTCTTATCCTTCTTATACTTTTGATAATTCCATCAATATATATTTCATAATATATTTTAATGAGAATTGCTTATTTTCATCTTAGTAATTAGTTTTTGATAAAAAAAAAAACATGGCTCTGATTTTTTCTATGCAATCAATTAATTAAAATATTCATTGAACCTATAATTCTATATAACCAAACACGTATGAAAAACTACCTTAAGCTATTTTACATGGAAAAAAACTTTTGAGTTGATTTTTTTTTTGAAAAAAATGTTCCTTGAAATTGAGTAATAATTACACAACTTGAATTTTTATACAAAAGAAACATAAACTTAAGCTAATACAAACATATTGGCATTGTGGTGTTTGTCATGATGATTAATCAAACAAAGTTTAAACACAATGTTCTAAGTACGAACAACATATATCTAAAGCAATTTTATGCTTGTGATCTCTAGATTGATACTATACAGTTCTTTATAGGTATTATATTTCAACATTGTCTTCATATGAGGTAATATTTCTTTAAAAATAGATTATTTATTAGTAGATAATACATTTTCCATCATAATTTGCTACATGATGTTATTATATTCTTAGAACTTTAGCATTAACATATGGATGCTTCTTCTTAAAGGACTATTTTTTTTTTTTGTATTTATGGTTTTTATGGTTAATTAGAAGTATGATCTTTTATACCAAATTACCATTGAGAGATTCTTTGATCAAACATGTTTTTTTTTTATGCTCTTTTAGCCTTATTCTTATATGTTAATAAGTTATTTAATACATTATGTTTAACCTTATCTAGGTCCCACAACTTAATTGCATAACTAGTTTATATTTTAAATTTTATATGTTACATTATGTAGTTGAGTGATTGTAGTATGAGCTATATAAGTAATATGGAATTGTGGCCATATATTGGGGTGAATTATGAGATTCCTAAAACATACCTCTATGAATTCCTATATGCCTATTATGTTATTAATATAGCATCATGCCAAGTTTTAGGAGTGTTTTTAAATAATTTTGGAATATTAAGAGCAAAAGTTTTGTTGATTAATTTTGCTTTCTTATTAGCTTACATATAATTTGGTGTAGAATGGACTATATTAAATCCATACTCCTGTGTGATTTGCTTCTCATCTTTCCTAATAAATATTAAGCATTGGTATATAGTAATAGTTTATAAAGCCTAAACCTATGAATAATTATTTCCCAAATGAATATTTTTATTATTTTTTATTGATCAATTGATGACTAATAACTTTAATCCTTTTAGTGATATAATCCATAACTAGAGAATATAGTTATTTACTTTTCATGAAAATGGTTATATTTTTCTGATATTTTCCATTACACATCTTCTAAATGACTAAGTTTTAACCATTGCATTAAGCTTATTTGATGGTACATGTTGCATATGGCCCAATTATTGGTATTATTAAAACCTATTTACAAATGATACCCTTGGTTATATACCATGCCAATAAAAGTCATGGTTCATGATTAATTATCCTATTTCATTTATAGATTGGTGGGCTTCATATATTTCTTTAGGAACCTTAAACATGACCAATAACGCCTTTTCTAGTCCTAAGCATTTGAATAAAATTTAGGACTTATATCTACTGTATAATATATTTGTTAGGAGTAAATTGGCAACCTTTCATTTGAAAGACCTTAAAAGTTTTTATAAGAAGTCATATCAAGATTTTTAATTTTCTTTATCCAATTCTTCCATGGATCAAGAGCATTAGTATTGTTAAAACCCTATACTTGTACTTGGTAGAAAATATAAGCAATATTATTGTTATTTTTATCTTAAATATTTTTCTTACTATGAAATATACATCTCTTTATTCATCATGATAATCTATTTGAACTGTGATAATTCAATTTTAGGTTATTTCCCCAAATCTACCTAAAAATAGCGAAAATAAAATAAAAAGGGGTTGGTGTCGGCAGGAAAATCAAGGTGAAATTTTGGACGTTTTCAAGAGCTCGATCGTACCTCTTTTGTGCCCACAAATAAAGGAAAATACACATTAAGGCTAAAGTAATGTATTATTGGATAAATATGCATAGAAATTAAGCCGAAAGATATAATTGTATTTTTATGGGCTAGTTGGATTTAATCGTTGACCAATTTAAAAGTATAATTATTTGATCGTACCTCTTTTGTACTTGAAAATGAAGAAAAGCGACGAGTCATGGCTAAAGTAATTTATTATTGGATAAATCCATGTAAAAATTAAGTCAAAAGATATAATTATATTTTTATGGGCAAATTTGATTTAATCGTTGACCAATTGAAAATTGTAATTATGTTTGAGAATTAATTTAGGATCCAATTGAAGGATTTAATTAAGTACAAGGAACTAATTATACTTTAAATTGGCAAATTAATTTTATTAAAGTCTTAATCGATGAAAAATCAAATTCTTGAGTTTAATACGGGTTTGATTAAGAAGATTGGATTTTTTAGAGACCTAATTGAATTTTTTCCATGCCAATCATGCAAAGTCAGGGGACAAATTGAACGAATTGAGTTTCTAATAGTCAATTTAAGGTTAAATCGCACCAATCAGAAACTAATGATTAAAATAAAAAAGGTGCGCAAAGCTAAGGATGCTCTCGAAATTCTAATGGGGATACAATGACATAAAATTAAAAGTTCAAAATCAATTGAGGATGCAATTAGAGCAATTATAAATCGAGGGACCAAATTGTATTTTAAACTTCCCAAATCATTTGCAAACTTGCAGGTGTGCCTTCACTTTTCAATCACCTGAACAGTGTCAGGCACATCACTGCAGCAATACACGTTACTGGGCAATTTAGAGGCAGCAACCCTTCGCTGCATGCCATGGGCAGCCGAAAGGTTGCCTTCCCTAATATAAGAACTACATGCAAAGACAAAAAAAAAAAAGGAAGGAGAACAGACGAGAAAAGAGAGAAAAAAGGTGATAATAGAGAAGAGAAGATTTACGTAGAAAAGAGGTAGAAATTACAGTAGATTGGATACAGAGGAGAAAAATGGAGGAGACATTGAAAAAGCAGAGGCAACAACCCTTCGCTGCATGCGATAGGCAGCCAAAGGGTTGCCTTCCCTGCTATAAGAACTGCATGCAGAGACAGAAAAAAAGAGGGAGAACAGACGAGAAAAGAGAGCAAAAATGTGATAACAGAGAAGAAAAGATTTACATAGAAAAGAGGTAGAGATCGGAGTAGATTGGAGACGGAGGAGACATTGAAAAACTAGAGTATTTTAACAGAACAGGGGAGAAGAGATAGAAACAGAAGGAAAATTGCAAAGAAAAAAAGCCATCGTGAAAATACTTGCAGGCGAGACAACCACCATCGACAGCCATCTCCTTCCCCAGCTCTGGTGTGAGCTCTCTTTTTTTCCTCTTGTCTCTCTCGGTCAGTTATCCCCCTCTCTCTCTAAAAAAACCAGCAACCACCACTCCCTCTCTCTCTCTCTCTTTTGGTCAGCAACTCCAGCCTCACAACTCCGACCACCTAGCACCACCTCGTCATCACCAGCAGCTCCATCTCCAGCAATGACAACCAACTTCGGTGAAGAAGCAACGACAAATGATAGTAGCAGCAGCATAGGCCAGCCCCTTCCAATGCCCACTCTGGCCATCACAGGACACCATTTCTGACGCTACCATGACAGGAAAACCATCTCCACCTCCTTTACCCAACGGTATTAACAGGTACACCATTTATCACACTCGAAAATCCTCCATGTTACTATAGCTTTTGTTTTTGCATGTATGAGAGTGAATTAATTCACTCCCCGCCCACCATCCATTGCATGTGGACAGTGGGCTGAGCTTTGTGCCCGACCTGACCAATTTAAGAAGGAAGGCCTCTAGCTCGTTTGGGATGGAAGCCCAGCCAAAGATGAGTGGGCTGACAGCCCATATGCTGGCACCAGCCCATTAAGGAAAAAAAATAAAAAAAAAATACAAAGTTTGCAAAAATATTTTTGTTAAAAAAGATAAAAATATGTTTTTTTTCGTGCATATGGTCAATATGCTAACATATTTTGAAAATTCTTTTTTTTTTTAAAAAAAAATACTATTTCAGAATTTTAAAGAAAAATGATTTTTAGCATGGATTTCGTAAACAAAAAAATTATTTTATCACATTTTTGGATTTTACAACATGTTTGTAAAATCCAAAGGGTATTGGCCAATATTCCAAAAATATCAAAATCTTATTTTTAGAGATTCATATTATTCACTATTGATATTTGGATAAATAAATTATAAAAGGGTTAATATCCAAAGTATTGATGGGGATAATTCGTTATTATTTACTGTTAATATTTGGATAAATAAATCATAAAGGAGTTATTATCCAAAATATTAGCAGGGATAATTCGTTATTATTTACCTTAGATATTTGGATAAAGAAACCTTAAAGTGATAAATATCCAAAATATTTTTACGAGAATAATATGTCATCATCATATGGCAAACTAAAACACCAAGTAACTTACCTTAGGTAAGGCGTACTAGGGGTGCTAAAACCTTCCCTTTACGTAACCAGTCCCTTATATTAGAATCTTTGAAAGACCAGTTTTAGATTTTCTAGTAACCATAATACTAGGTGACGACTTTTTTTTATGAAAATAAAGATAAAACTCCGACATGAATTCTCCGGCTCGTGGGGAGAGTCGCTGCGACGCTGCACTCTCGTGGAGGGTGCGACATGGACCATAACTTTGACTAAACAATTAATAATCTTCATACGGAGAATGTCATGATTATTAAAAAAATAAGATAAGAACCATTTTATGGTTTGTGACCATAATTAGGTTTATAATTAGGATGAGGTGTTTAAACTTATATTCTTCAGATATAGCTGATAATAAATAATGAATTCCTAGATATTATATTTATTTTGATTATTTGTGCAATGAAGGTCAAGATAAAAGGATTAGGTCATTTTATGACTTATATTAGATATATGAACATCGTTGCACCAACCTTATTCTTAGTTTATAATCTATCAAACCATAACTTCCATATAATAGGCTCTACAATTATAACATTGATATCTTGTTCCAATTCATGGTCAATATGTAATGCATGGGTGAAAAGCTAAGAAATTTGTCAAAGCTTCGTATTTAGTTTTTTATTTATTTATAACATACAATATATTTTCCATTATGAACTCTTAAAATGGATTTCAATAACATATATTTCATTAAATATATTTCATATATTACATAAATGTTAATTGATAACATATACTAGTGTATCTTAAGTCAAGTGAAAATGAAAACAAATATAATTGATCTATTTATGCATATATTCCTTTAACCTCTATGAGCACATGCTTAAGGTAATACACAACTATTAATGGCTGGAGTCTTTTTCTTATGCTAAAATGATTTAAGTTGATCCTTCAACTTCTAAAATTTATAACTTTAAAGGCTTTCATAGGGTTAATACTAAAGGTTTAACTAAATAATTTCTTATGTATCTAAAAAGAACTATATTGCTATTCAATCCATTGAAACTCATTAGATATTTTTTTTTAATAACTTAGTAAAAGGTTTGGTATCCTATAGTGTTTGCAATGAACCTCATTATAAAATTAATCTTGCTAATAAGGTTTTCTAATTCTTTTTTTTTATTCAAAAGCGGTCATGTTGTCATGAGTTCTCATGCTTTCTTACTAATGCTCTAAAAACATAGAAAATTACTTGCTTTCACACTAAAGGCATATTTAAAAGGGTTAGTTTTTAGGTTGTGCATCATCAATTATTTAAAGTTAACATTTAGTTCAATTAGGTGAGTGAATTTTGATTTTGACTTAACCATCATATCATAAATATATTACAATCTAATCCTCTTGCTCTTTGTCTTTCTCATATGGCATTAATTTTTTCTTACTCTTTTATGTGTTTTTCATACTTCAAAGTAAGGTTTTGTATTCTTCTAATGGATTTTTTTTCTTTATTCACTTAATATTTTATATGTTGATTCTCCAAGGCTTACATCTTCCCCCCTTTATAAATTGTCTCTGAAATTTTGGACAACGTATCTATGGTAGATAATAGCGCAAGATGTTTTTTCTTTATTTGTGACTCCCTCTCCCATTTTTTTCTTCGTTAGATTGCAAGTTATTCCAAATAATCTTTACTAGCAAAACTTTCTTAATTCTTAATTCCTTTTCACTTTCATATAAGATCTTTATCGGTTTCACTTTTAAAGTCAAATCTTCTATTATTCTATAAAAAATTACGATAGAAATTATGATGGATCTATTTATGCTTTCTTAATAATGACATATGGAATACAATGTGTATTTTATCCATACAAGTAGGTAGTCTTAACTGGTACGCCAAAGGTCCACTTCTCTTTAGGACCTCAAACAGACCAATGCATCACTGGGCAAGTGTTCCTTTCATTCCAAACTAGAACTGATAACCCTAGATGGTGTTTGATTGATTAAATAGGCAACTGGTTTTACTGTCTCACCCCAATAGAACTTCGACATATTCATATAAAAAAGAGAGACAAACTTTTTACAAAATCTGCTTATTTTTTGTTTTGCTAGTCAATTTTGCTATGAGTATAGGTTCATCAAGTTTCATATCGAATTCCATTATGGCTTAAAAAAACACCTAAAAGTTGATCCACAAATTATTTACCATTGTCAGATTGAAGTGTATGAATCTATTTTTGGTATTGGATCATCACCAATTTATAAAATTTCTGAAAAGCTATACCGACATCATTTTTATTTTGAAGAAGAGATATCCAGGTCTTCTCAATGTTTTCAATACTATCCTCTAAGTGTTGATCATGTTTTGCTTATGAGGAGTAAACTTACTAGGATGTCATTAATAAGTACTATCATAAACTTATCTAGACACGGTAAAAAACCATGTTTGTTAAGTCTATAAGTATTACTGGGGCGTTTGTTCATCCAAAAAACATCACTAAAGTCTTAATGGTTGTCTTATGAATGTCTTGCTCTGTAATCTGTAATTGGTGGTAACTTGATCTTAAATCAATCATTAAAAACACACATGTAGCTTGTAGTTGGTCAAACAAGTCGTCAATCCTAGGTAACAAATATTTATTTTTTATTTTCATTATCTTCAACAATTGGTAATGAATGCATAACTGGTATGTCTCCTCCTCCTTCTTTACGAATAATATACTAGGGCTCCTCACGATGAGTTGCTGGGTTGGATAAAGACCTTTCTCAACAACTCCTCCTATAGCCGAGTCTTCAGATTTTTGGGAAATGTCGTGCTATCAGAATTTTCAACAATCTCATTTCTTCCTTCTCTCTATCCATTACATGGGTGAGGTAGACGTCACCTCCCTTCCTTGCCAGTTTTCTAGCAGTGAGCATTGGCCTTGACTTCTATGTATCATAACCCAATCCATCCCAAGGATTTAGGTCTACCCTCAACTCACACCCTTCTATGTTTACTCGGCAACCTCTATAGACACCATCATCTATTATTATCTCTTCCCCCCAGAAAGTTTACTTTATTAAGCCTCTATGTATGGGTACTTGAAGTTTGTTCGCAAATCTCTGTGCTATATATGAATATGTAACCCCCGAGTCATACATTCTGCTACTTCCATTGATGCCCTAACTATCTGCTGATTCAAATGGCACACCCTCCATTCTGCCTTGTCCCATCGACTCCGGCCTCGACTTCTACTCATACCTGAGCGAGCCAAGTTTGTTCTTTAGCTGGCCTATTCACGATATCTAAGCCTGTGCTCGATTAGGGCATTTCATTTCATAGTGTCACTTATCTTCTAAAAATCGACAATCCGTCCATCTATACCCTCCATACCGATAAATGGAACATCTCCCTACAATCTCCTGAGTGAAATTGGCTGCGAACTTCACTTCATGGAAAGGAGAAAACCTTCCTTTCTGTAGTCCCAATGAGTTGTCACCCCGAGCCAGCCCTGATCTACTACCATCAATCCCGAGTCCAGTTCAGTCAAACAACTCTTCTGCTTTGTCCTTCCTTTTTAGCGTGAGGCTGCTCCTCGATCGATACTTAGAGTGTGGTTGTTTTTATTTTTTAAAGTGTTTTTCGTGCTGAAATGTATCAAAATGATTTTTTTTTTATTTTTTAAAAATTATTTTTGACATCAACAATTCAAAATGATCTAAAAACACTAAACCATCGATTTTAAAAATAAAAAAAAACAATAAAAAACAATAAAAAAACAGATTGAATCAAAATACCAAACCAGCCTCACTCTCAAGTCTAGGAAACTTTTACCAAATATTTAAGTTTCATATAAAAATTAAAGTCTTAGTAAAACACGAGTCAAATAGCTAATTAAAATACAGTTATTAGTCAAGGAGTTCCCGAGGAGTCAACTTTGAATCGTAGATTTCTGACAAAGCAGTATTTAATTAAACACATTGAAAAGGACAATACATTTAATATTTAGTCAAATAGCTAATTAAGTTACATTTTATTCTATTATAATTAGAGTAATTCCCGAGGAGGAGTTAAATAATATTTTATTTTTAATTAAATTTTTTTGATGATTTGTACTAATATTCAAAATGATTTAAAATTAATATTATTTTAATATATTGGAATTACCGAGGGTTAGGTTTATAGCAGCCCATCATTGATTGAGGCTCACATTTAGCATCCGGACAAGGAACGGAGCCCACACCTTTGCTCGTGAGCGTTCTATAGGACTTGGACGGAGTCTTGACCCACTCCACTGTCCTCATCACCCAGAGTTTACTCCATGTTTAAGGGGGTGTTTGGAATTGTTGTTACGGTTATTTTTCAAAAAAAATTTTATATCGAAATATATCAAAATGATATTTTTTTATTTTTAAAAAATTATTTTTGATATCAGCACATTAAAATTATCTAAAACACCAAAAAAAAATAATTTTTATCAAAAAAAAAATACACCGCGGCCAAACACAAGTTTGACCGCAGTGCCAAACAGGCACTAAATCTAAACACGCTCATTGCGTGCTAAGTACAAATTTGCTGTGTGATTTGAAAAGTTTATAAATGTATTTAATTAAATATATTAAGATCTATTTATGTTAAATTAAAAATATATATTCATTAAAATAAGTAAAGATATGACTTGAAAAATTAAGAAGATGAATATATTTGATTTTAAAATATGAGTTATTATGTTCAATGACTTTATTTATTAAAATTATTTATTATTCAATTAAATGATAGTAAAAACACACACACATGGACTGAATAAACCAAACGGTGAAAAATATCACACAATGATGCACTTATGTGATATTTTTCACCGTTTGTATATATATATATATATATATATATATATATATATATATATATATATAATGTTTTTTACTTTAAAAAATAAATAATTAAAAAACAAAAACTATTTAAAAAATAAAATAAAAATTAAAAGACAATATTATTAATTTAAATATCAATTAAACACATACTGCAAAATAGATTTCTTTTCTAGTTTTTTATACTAATCTCATCACTTAAAGAATGAATTTAACAAGTCAACCTTATTTTGGTAGACTTTTTTTTAAGATTGCTTCTAAATTAATATTTGTTATGTTTTGTCCTTTAGTATCGAGTTATTTTAAAATTGAGTCTCGTAATCTTTTTTTGATTTTTCTTTCTAATTATTTGACCTGGTATGATTTTTCAAAACGGATAACGACTCATATGTGAGGGTTCTTTTCAAATAGGTCATACGTGCTAGCTTGGTTAGACGCATATATATATATATATATATATATATATATATATATATATATATATATATATATATATATTGATATTGATTTCTTTTCTTTATATATATATATATATATATATATTGATATTGATTTCTTTTCTTTAAATGAATTGAAAAAACTAACAAAGTTTGATATCAAAAGCTCCAGCCTCAAAGAATGCAACTTTAAAAAATCTCTATCAACCTAATATTGAATGAAACAATAATAATAATAATAAAACCTAAAATTTTAAAATAATTATCAAATTAAATAAAAAAATAACAATAAATAAAATAACCAAGATAACTTGGGTCATATTCAAGCTTAGTTAAAGTCAATCTTTATATTAAACCTCACAACTCATGAAATTTTACACTAGAGATCAATCAAGAATCTCAGTTTCTAATGAATGAGAGATCAAATTTGATTGAGAAACAAAACTTAAAGAGGATGGAAATAAAAAAAAATATAATTAAAGAATTATATCAAATAAAACAAATAACAATCAAAAGAATACAAATCAAATTTGAAATATGAAAAAACTATAAAGGGAGAAGTTGAAAATAATTTTGATTTCATTATGCATTACAAATAAAACAAATAATATTTAAAAAAAAAACAAAGATAAAATCTAAAGGATTAACAAATTAAAGAGCAACTTTGAAATTTTTAAATGGTAAACAAATGGTAGACATGGACAATAGGGAAGAAAGAGAAGAATAATGAAAAAAATTTATTGGTGCCAAGCTAGATGGTTATTGGGCACATGCATGGAAAAGGCACTGAGATGATCCTTACATTGTCATGAAAGATGGTGTCTACAAGAGCCTCTTAGGAGGCATAGGGATTTCTAATAAGCAAACTTGTGTATTGCTCATGTCAACCTTTTTTTTTAATGATATTTATATATATGAAACTACAATATCACTTCTAAACTAATATGATAATAAAAAAACAAAATGAAAATACAAAAAAAGGCCATTAGAAGTAAGCTAAATAAAATTAAGCTTTGAAGGGCATTTAAATTCTATCAAGTTCATCTATTTTTGCATTTCCAAAACTAATAGGCATCAAACAATTCTTTTTACTCACAATACACTATGTATTTTCAATTCATGAACATGTCACAAGCATTATTAATCTTAGTTGATTGAATTAGCAACCTTATCAATAAAGAAACTTGTAAGATCAAGATATTAAAAGACTTTGATTCTAAGAAGTTGCCTATAATAGAAGAATGACTTTGAACAATAAAAATTGTAGATATTTATGACCTTGTCAAAGCAATTGCATTTTACCTAATGTTATAGTGCATAAAAAGTTCAAGGTTCTTGAATTTATCAAGCATTGTAGCATATGGTGTCCGATAGCACACCTACAAGTATATTATAGCAAAATGATCAAGGTAGTAAACATCTTTTATGAGACCTTAAATAGTGCAATGTTGAGTTTGTACATGCTTCTAAATAATACCAAGATCTAGAGGCTAAGAGATTTGGTATATGATTTTACAAACCACTACAAGTTTAATGTGAGCATGGCAATAAACCATTCCATCCTGCAAAACATGGAAAAAGAGCCTAAAAATCTATTATAGAGCATACATAAATGTGACATCAAACTATTCTTAAACATATTTAAAGCTCCATACTTTGAATATTTAATGAGCAATATGACATAACATTTTATAGTTAATATTATTATAACTAAGGGAATTATTTAAGCATGAAAGAAAAAAACAATCTTAGACACTTTTAAATAACAACAAAGGAAATTAGGGTTTATTTGCAAGGAAAAGGGCAAGCAAACCCATAGAAATTAAGGTTTATAAAATAATTAATAAGGTCCAACCAATAAGACCACCAATAATAGAAATGTTCAACCATTCACTTTGAAAACAAGCAACACCACATTTATCACCAATCTAAACTCACCTTAATAATTCCCTACTTACAAACTAATCAATTGCCTAAAAAATTAGTATTTCTTTAATCTATCAACATTGAACCTTGTAGTTAGCTCTAACAACTAGGCTTATATAAATAATTGAAAAGGTCAAGAAATATTATCACCTTTTATTTCATCTTTAAAGGAAATGTTCAAAAGGCTCATTAACATTGGATAAATTCCCCCACCCTAAAAAAACTGTTTACAACCACCTTAACCTCACAAATACAAACCTAATAAGAAATATGATTACCATGTTGGTGTTATTAAATATAACATTGATAATTCATATTACTTGATAGTTTTATCTAAATTTATTTGGCTTTTCACATATGTTTTATATATAAAATATCTTGATAATTTTTATTTTATGTTTTGAAGGTATTTTTGGATAAAAAATTAAAAAAAGAAGGAAATTGACAAATTTGATGTTTAGTTGATGTTTTGTGTAGAGCTTAAGCTATAAAGGTCAAAATAAAGTGATTCTAGTAGCATTAGAAATCTAACATTCATACTTTTTTAGAAATATATGGTATGAAAAATAAAGAAGGAGTATAAACATCGCAGCCTTTAAAATCAAATCTTGTATTCATCTAATGTTGATCTTCAATCATTACCACTTGAATATCTTGAGGTATAGAAGTTCATTTGATACAAACTCAATTTTGTTGAATTCTTGAATCAAAGACCTATACGCACACCATATTCATTAGAAAAATAACTCATATGAGAGGGATATGATTTTTTAAAAGATGACATATGAATTCTACTGGTAGATAGGTTTTTTGAAGAAACAAGTCTCAATTACGTCCCAAAGCATCCAAATCCATATCTAAGTCCTTATTTTGATAATTTAGCTCATTTAAGTCAAAGATTGAAGATTTCATGCAATGTTATTTTAAAAAAAAAAATAGTTATTGAAGTATTTAAATATAAAATTCTCTATTTAAGGGGGGGCTATTTTGTAAAGTAAGGAGTAAGTTTCCTAGGCTATAAAGAGAAAAGGAAAGAAAAATAGAAGGGGGGAAAACAAAATAGAAAAATAAAAATACTCTCTTCTATAAACCTGAACTCAAGCATTTTTTCATCTTTTGTAGTATTTGTTCCATGATTTCCATCATACTCTCTTTTTTTTCTCTTCAAAATTTCCCTTTTCTTTTATCTTTGGTAACTTTGCCCATCTTTTCAGCAAGTATCACTTTGTTTTTTCTTTTTTTCACATAATTTCTAACCATAATCCTATGACATATCAACAAGTATATGCTCTATTAATCCTTAGCTAGAGAAAAAGAAAAAACATATAAAAAATTAAGGTTTACATATGGATAAAGCAAAAAAAAAAAAAAAAAGATAAATAAGCTCAAAGGGAATTTATTAAGGATAATATGTTTTAGGTTGACTTTTTGGTTGAAGTGGTTAAAATTTTTAATCCCTTTATCATCTTTATGTACAATAATTGTCCTATTTTTAAAGGCAAACTCATTCACCTCTTCAAGATTGATCATATAACATTTGATGAGAGTTAAATTGTTAAGATAAATCACTTTTAAAACCAAGTTTGTATAAGTATTATTTAAATTAACATTGTGAATGAAAGACAATATGCTACATTAAGGATAACAATGAGCAATTTGTTTGACATTTTAACTAATACAGATTATCTCGAGATACCTTTCAAAATAAAAGTTGTTAAGAATTAGAGTATTATAAGTTCCATAATATGTGGAAACACAATATTGATAATTATGATGAATTTCATCACAAAGTAGAGACCATATTGATCTTAAGTATGCTATAAATTAAGGATAAAAAAGGAATAAGGTGTTTTGGTGATCTTGTCATCCAAAACCTAAAGGAGAAAGAGATTAAAGGCCATGTCATTTATCTTGAGTTGACTTTGAATGGTTCTCAAAGTACGATCTTGTTATGGTTAAATATCAATACATTGAAAAAAACACCATCCATTAAGCATTTATTTAAATAGAGTGACAAGGATAAATAACTTGATAATTGAAAGGAATACGAAATTCAAAATAATGTTCAAGTCTAAGTAACTTGTTTAGTTATCCTTAATTTTTCATTAATCATAGCTTAAGATAGTAGGAAAAAATATCTATTTTTATGTTGATGTTAGTTTATTAATGAATATCACTCAATTGTCATCCTTCACTTGCTCATTATATGAATTAGAGTTAACATGGTGGATAAGCTATAATCCCTGCTAAATATAATTTTGCATTTCTTTAACAAAAACTAAATTACATTTTTATTTCATAAAATAAATTGATGTTTATTTAGAAAGCAATATTTGACATCTCATTCCACCCTTTTAGGGAATGTTTAAATTTAAAGGCTTTCCAAATAGCCCTTATATATATATCTATATATATATATATATATATATATATATATATATATATATATATATATATAAAATCCCTCTTAAATATAATTTTGCATTTCCTTAACAAAAACTAAATTACATTTTTATTTCATAAAATAAATTGATGTTTATTTAGAAAGCAATATTTGACATCTCATTCCACCCTTTTAGGGAATGCTTAGATTTCAAGGCTTTCCAAATAGCCCATTTTATTTATGTAATAGGATTGTCACGGTAACCCTACTTTAGGTGTTTTTGGCTATAAAAAAAATTCCTAAACTCCTCCCAATTAGAGCAACTACACTAGATCTTATTTTTCTAATTTTATGGTGGAATAAATAACCCTTAATTGACCATTATTAGGACTGTAAATGAGATTTTGAGCTTCAAAATTTAAATCTCATAATCAATTGCCATTTAATTGTTGGGGCTATCTTAATAGCCCTTCACTTCATTTACCCTCATGTATCATATCAACCCCTAATACCCTAAATTTAGTCTATAATAGCCCTTGTTAGGTCAACATATATACACATCAACCTCCTAACATCATTAAATAATTTCATGAACTTCATCAATATAATACAATTTTCAACCTCCTAACATCATTAAATAATTTCATGAACTTCATGAATATAATACAATTTTTTTCAAGAAACTTTATCAACAAAATTGAAGAATTTCAATAAACTTTATCATCATGTATAATTCAAGGCCCCCACCATTTGACCAAATTCTTCCATCCCTAAAAATAAAGAGTTTTTCTTTTAAGATTAAATCTTGCATAATCATTCAACAACTTGATAAACGCATGCAAAGTAAAGAGTTTATCATAAAAATCATGACTAATTGCAATTAAAAAGTCTCATCACAATAAAGAAAGATCGACACTTGGGGTCGAGAACAATCCATCATCCTTCAAGAAGCAAAATGGTGCAAGGTTTCTCCCAAGAATTGTAAACACATAAATTGTTTTACAAGAATTAACATGGCTACCATTGTGCAAGGCTTGACTGATATTCTTTTGTAAATATTGAAATATTATATTACTCCTTCCATGATCGAAAAAAACTAGTAATTGGGAAATTACAATCAGGGATTTCATCTGGTGAATCAATCAAACAATTGATCACAAACCCTAAGCCTAGCAAGAGCTTCTCTCCCGTGCTTCCAAATTTCTCCTGCATTTTTTTTTTTTTTTATGAAAATATAGATTTCATTTTCTAGTCACATGCTTGATGGAAGTTACATAGACACGTCAAAAATTAAATAGTTAGCTGGCAGGCAAATCCAGTGAAGCTTGATCCCCACTCCAAAAAAAATAATTGTCAATTCCAACTGCCAACCAAACTTGGAGACAGCTAAAAACGTGTGTCATCGTACACGTGCCGCACAAGAGAGCACTCGGGCCACAGAGAAGGCTGATGCGTTTAATACATTTAAGGGCTGTCAAGGTAGGCAGGTTGTTGGCAGCGAAAAATAACAACCAATTAAATATAATATTCAATTCAACTCCAGATACTTTAAACATAATATATAAAAGAAACTCGAGATTCTAAATGAGAGAACATGTCAGCCGTTCATTTATCCAATGACCTTACAGCTTTCATTTATCCAAGAAATTGAAAAAAATATATTATATATATAAATACATACACCTTGAAAATAGAATATATCTGGGGCCCAGACAGGTATGATTCTACACAAACAAAGTGACACGTGGCTAGGATACTAGCGCCACAACGTACTCTCAATTTTTTTTAAGCATTCTCATCATCAGCTGGCATCTGACCCATCACGCCGAAATTGTTGGCATGTTTAGGCCTCCACTCAGTCCTTCCCCTCACAATCTCAGCACCATCCTCGAGTCGCAGCAAATGCTGGCACTCAACCTCACCGGGATCGCCCAAGTTTCCAAAGCCAGTGCCAGCTAGAGCAGTCAAGGAGTGCAGCACGCTGTCCCTGCCGCACTCCCTCCTATACTCCAAAGTAATGGCAGCAAGCTCATGACTCTCCAGGATTGGGGGAGGAGTGCTCTGCATTAAACCACCATCATGGAGTTAGGTGAGCTAACAAAAGCAGGGCGAAAACCTTAGATACTAGTTGAGAAGCGGACTGAATCAGTTTCATAACACATTTGACTTTGCTCCTCTCCGACTTAAACTGGATTGTGATCAAAGTTTCTACGAGAGAAAAAAAAATCACAGCTGCCAGACTGCACTTGCCTTTTCTATTCTAGCAAGGACAGAATAAGACATTAAAAATTAGAACCACCATGTGTATTGAAAAACTTTAAAAATTAGCATTACCAGGTGGGTCTCTTTTCGGTGGTATAAGCCAATATAGACATCAAAGTTGACAGGTTATTTCGAACAAACAGGGTTACTGTAAGGCATGCATTATAAAACCAAGACAATCATTAAACTCGGACTAAATTAATGTAATGCAGTGTGCCTGTCAGTTAGAGTTGCTGGGCCAATCACAGGTTGGTTTGCTGGAAGCAAACTTAATTCTATTTTTAAAATTTGATTTAGCACCGTCAACAAGTCATCAAGTCATCGTAAGACTTTATTTGTTGAATTAAACCAAATGGGATCAGTTTTGACTGAATCTCAAGCACAATTAGCCTTCCTGGCAGGATCTCTCTCCATTTCTGCCGGACCATTTTAATGAATTCTTGTGCGATTGCACATTGACAAAACTAAACTAAAATATAAAATAAAAAGTGAGGGTGAGATGAAAAAAGGCAATGATTAAAAGTTAAAACTGGAATATTTCTGGTTGAAGAATATACCTCAAGGACCCAGCCTATGTACTTCACATTGTTAACATGCTGGTTGACATCTAAATCATTCCATCTAGGCTGTGAATCAGAGAAGATGAATGATCACAACATGCGAGTGGGTTATTATAGGGAAATAAAACCTTCAGTGTAACTAGCTACACAAGTTTTGGCAGATCTACTTACAGTTAGACCTTTGCGTATATAGTCCGCTGTCTTGTCATCAATTTTTGGCAGTTTGGTGCTGTCCTCATTCACAACAGGATCAGAATTCAGAAAATAAGGCTCTATTTCCCCTCGAACATCTTCAGGAATTTTAGACAACCTCCTTGTCACTTTATTCATCATCACCCACACACTGAAAATTTAAAAAAACCACAAGTTTAAAATCGATTAGTCAGCAGAATGAGGAAGCAATAGAAAAGCTCAAGAAAAGAATGGATCTCTTCCAAACAGTTTTCTACCTGGAGGCTCTTGTGAGAGTTTCACCAGATTTAGCATCACGGACAAGCCAATCACGGCGCATCCCATTTTTTCCCGATGCACTCACCCAAGTATCAACGTTTACAACTTCACCCCTGCAAGACAAAATAAGTAAGCCCTCTGTTAGGTTTTAGCATAAAACCAACAAGACCACCAAGTGTCAAGGATTGTCAGCTAATCATCTAGTAGAAAATAAGCCTAAGACTTTTCATATGGCATAATCATCTAGTAGAAAATAAGCCTAAGACTTTTCATATGGCATATGGAAACAGCTAACCATTACAAGTAATGCTAACAACAATATAGTTTACACTACATATAAAAGCAACACATTTCTTGCATTAGATAGATTGGATTATGTCTCACCATGTAGGATAACGATCTACTAGAATCTGCATTCGAGTTACCACCCATATGAGGTTCCGTTTGGACATCTCTGGGGTTGAACCAAATCCATCTCCAAGAAGCCCAGCAGTCTTAACATGATTAAGTGCTGTTTCCTGCAGCCAATGAGAAATAAAAAATAAAAAACTATTCAAACTAGTGGAGAAAACATAAACACCTCCCAAAAGAGCTTCAATTTTTTTTTTTTGTTATCTCCAAGAATAAGAGAATTCGAGTATGTAACCATACTTGTAAATGGTTCATCAACGTCTCAATGGACGCTGTACGATCTGCACCAATTTCATATGACCTAATTGAGAAATTCTGGCTGAAGACAAGACCATCTTGAACAATTCTTCCAATACCAAAGGGGTCCATAAGCATGTCAGCTCGCTTTGGTTTCCAATCAAGCATCATCCACTGCTTTTCTGCTGCCAAAAACATGGTTGTAATTGCAGCAAGAAGCATGCTCCAATCAGGTAATTGATTGATAAATGTCCGGGGTGCCGGTGATGAGACAACATCCTCCTTCTTCGCAGTTTCCACTGATGTTGTCAAGCCATTTATCTTCGGAGGGGCTTGGGCATTTGCCTTTACCTTCAAAGCCCCAGAGGAAGCAGATTTTAATTTGATTCCTCTCAAACTTGCAGAACCACTACCAACCTTGGAGGACTTGGCATCTCCAGGTGGTGAAGGAACTGGGAAAAATGATGAAGTAGCTGCTGTGGCAACCATGACGTGATTGCAGAACCAACAAATCAGCTAGAGCCTGCAGACTCGATTGAATCCAAACTTTTTTTTCTGAAAGAACAAGCAATCTTTCTTAGAGAACACCTTCCTGCAACAATCATATAAAACACGTTGTCGAATTTAAAATTGAAAATTACAAGGTACAGATGATAGTTCATATAAGCAAAAAGATTTAAAAAATAAAAAAAAGTCCCATTTTAATGAATAAGCAAGCATGATAAATTTGTATCTCTATTTCAGTAAATGGGGCTTCCCGGCCTTCAATTTTTCTTCATTTCTTTCTAAATATGAAAAGTCAAGTGTATTAGAATTAAAAGAGAAAAGACCAAACAGCGCCTTAAAAGTCTATACGATTTAATTAACGTAATAATGATGGGAAAAAACAAAAATACAGAGCAGATCTGACCATAAAATGACAAATAATAGTTACGACATTAAAAACAACAAGAAGCCGTTTTTACATTTTACAGAAAGAAAAATAAAAAGTGCTAAACAGAGATAGATACAGGCGTTTGGTGGCTGAGAAAATGCAATGAATTGTTCAATTCTAAAATTAGATCTCTCTATTACATTTCAAAAACCTCATTATCCTCTCATTGCACGAGCTTCTAATAAATAAATAATAAAAAAAAAAAACATACCAGTTACCAGATCAAAAAACAAAATAGGGGATGATGAAGGAAAATATCCAAGTCCGTACGTACCTCAGAGGATATGGCGAGAGAAAGGCAGAGTTGCTCAACAAATACAAGAAGTTTCGTAAGGAAAGAAATGAAGAGAAGGTCTATAGCGCCATTTAGGATCCAAAACCCCTTGATTCTCTCTCTTTCCCGTATCTACTAGAGCTCGCGATGACCTCAACCAGGTTTCTTTTTCAGCTCTGGGCTTTTTCAGCCTTCGTTAAGGTTTCCGCAAAGCCAAAAACGTAAAATTAACGGGAAGGAAAAACGAAATAAGTAAAGATTGGAGATAGAGAGAGAGAGAGAGAGGATTTAGGGCTAACGACTTAGTGGGCGGTAGGGAATTGGAGTGCTGGCTTTATAATTTGTCCACCTGGCCCCCTGCCGCCCCTCCTCCTAAATTCCCATTTCCCCATCGCTTCTTTATCTTATTTACCTTTTTGCCACCATATACTTATCCTTCCACCATTTACTATATTTTAATGAATTAATTACGCATTAAAGTTTACACAAAATTTTCAATTTTGTATTTATTCTTTAAAAAATATATTTTAAATAAATTTATACCATTTTACATTTTTACCATAATATAAAAAATATTTATAAATACATTGAAATAACAAAACCACCACTAAAATAATTTTTTTTTATACGAGAAAATTTCATTTTCTGGAAATCACACTTTATGGGCTCAGGTAAATGAGTAAATTCCCAGTTATTTTAGATTTTTACAAGAAGTGCACACTTTAATTTGAACTCAAGACTTACTATATAAATTACATGTCCTCTACCATCATGCCATGTCTTTTAAGAACAATTTTTCCTTTTAAATTAAAAAATAAAATCTTAGTCATAAGACTTCATTACTTCACCAAACACATTAAATTCTACCAATAACTACTGTGGCATTTATTGCTCTCTTTACATCTCTTTCATAATATTAATGAGTGTTTGAAAATGTGGTTTAACTATGATTTTTTATAATTTTGAAAAATAAATTGTTTTAAATTATTTTTTTATACTTTTAGATTGTTTTGATATATTGATATAATTTTTTTTTGATGCATTACAAGTAAAAACACATTTTAAAAAGCAATTTTCACGACTATCTTAAACACCCTCTAAAAATATATTTGAAATTGTTTTTAGGTTCTTTTCCAAATTGTATTTGGCATGAAAAAGAATTCAATTAATACATTTTTTATTTTTTATGGTTTTGATTTATCGATGTCAAAAATGAAAAACATAGTCAATTTAATACATTTTCAAGCGAAAAAACTATTTTAAAAGCATCATGCACCATAATTTCAATCACACATTGAGCCATTATGTAACAACCCAATTTTAGAAACAATAACCTAACATTAAACCATTATGTAACAACCCAATTTTCGATACAATAACCTAATGGTAAATAAGGATAAAACATGGTATAATTTATTTTTTTTAACTCTATCAAAATTTCAACAAAGTTTCCTATAATTTATGAGTCCAAAGTTATCAACATTTAACCTGTGATATCTTGTATCGAAAACAGAGTATCCAGAGACAGGACATATATGCAGGACTAATTATCATCAAGTCAGTCACATTTTAGAACATTACTAAAAACAAAATCGTAAGGTCATGGGCCTAAGTGAACAATATCTAACAGAGATGGACTAAAACTCACATTACAGTATCAAAGCCAAGGATGACTCTTGCTAAGGTGGGGGGATTGTGATATCCCACATTAGAAGTAGAGTGTTCAAAGTCAAGGCATGTGTAGGACCAGTAGTCATCAAGTCAAACACGTTTTGGGCCAACAAGGACGCTACCAAGAACAAAACCATGAGGTCATGGGCCAAGCAAACAATTCCTAATAGAAGTGGGTCGAGCCTTACACAAACTGTTACATATTCTTTAAATTAAAATCTTCATCCAATATTTACCTAATATTTCAAAGTTCAATTCTATCAATCAATATCAGCACAATTTTCAGAAAAATCATGAAGTAATTTCTTAATTAAACATTTATTATGAAATTTATCATTCATGTAATATTATTTTAAGAAGTAGACACACACACACACACACACACACACACACACACACACACACACACATATTCTATCATAAAATATACAAACATAAAATTAAAGACATAACTAAATCTTACAATTTAACATCCTAATTTCCCACAAAACATAATTTCTTAAACAAAAAGCGAAGCCTTATAAAAAAATCACTCCTTATATGCATGTGAAGGTATGGAAAAATAATAAAACATTACAATATAAATACTATAAAGTTATAACAATACAAATGATATTTTTTTTTTTACTTAAACCTAAATTTTGAATACCCATATATAATTTAAAAATATTATGTCTACATTTCATCTATTCAAAAATCATGAATAACTTGTAGACAATCATATGCTTCATTTATACCATTTATTTTTCACATTAGAATCTATTAAATAATCTCTATATACAGGCCGACATCAATATAATCCATTGATCTCAAACACTATTTCTTTCATAATATATTTGATCATATTTTTCTTTAAATATTCACGGATTGTGGCGATGTCAAAGGTCCTTTGACATTATTAGCATCCTTTTTCGAAACAGCAAATTAAATTTCTTGACAATATTGATATCCATGTTTTTCATTGATAATCATTAATTATTCCAGTCTAGAAATAGTTAATCAATGTAGATATCTTTTCCTTCTCTTATCTTTTCATAGAAGATGTTGATATCAATTTTATACATTGATGTTATTAGCCATTTTCTATATGAAATGGCTAATCAAGTTTATTTGTATATTTATTTTTCTCATGCCTTTCTCATGTCAATTAGATTTTTCTTTTCCTCAATAATAAACCACATAATTCAAATCTACACAAAGAAAGAATATAATTAAATTCATAAACAATAAAAGAGTGGTAAACTAAAAGCCTACATGTTATCATATGAACTTAGCTCATGCTTTCTTATTGTTGTTGAGTAGTTCCTATGTTCCTCCCTGCATTCATATATACATCATATTATTTCATAATTAAAGTTTTATTTCTCTCAATAACATTTTAAATCAACACATAAAAATTTTATTTTAAAATATTTTTTTCGGCTCTTTAAGTTTCCCTTTACATCTCTTAGATAACTCCTAGATTTCTTTCCCCTTTTCAAGTTTCTCTCATAATTATATCAACTCCTAGAAAGATGAAATGACTTGGTGAAATATCTTGCTTGAAAAAAGTTCTTAGAAACCCTCCATATTGAAATAACTATATTGGTGATACCTTTCTTTTATTCTTATATGTTTTTGGAAACAAAATCTATAACATTTATTCCACCGTATATTGCCAATTATCCTTGATAGGAGGAAACTTTGAATACTTATCCAATTGATAAAGTTTTTCCCTTTACCATTTTGATAAACATTTTCAGAGTTTTCCATTATTATATGATGAAGCCATTTCCTTTTACTATGGTTGTGAATTTTTATTTTGTTTTGGTTGAACGGCCAAAACATTTTAAACTAGTAAAAAATGAGACAAAACGATATAATTTTTATCTTGATTTAAATTTCGTCCTATACCAGATATTTCAGTCAAATACCGGCCAAAATACACCAGTAATATACCGGTTATGCCTTTTCAACTATAGAAATAAATATCTCCCACCATAATTTTTGACTGGATAAATTCTCTCTCTTTATTTTAAGGAGGGATTATCTATCTATATATATATATAAAATAATATTGTTGCGTCAACTTTGATTTTATAAAAAATAAAATTATATTTTTTTTCCTTTTCAATCTTTTATATATATAATTAATTAATTATATAAGAACATTATAACCCTGAAATGCTCCGAAATCAAAACACTCTGTATCAATAGAAAAAACAAAGCACCAACCAAAGTGGTATTGACAACTTTGCCTTCTACATATACCTTGTATTGGAAGAAGTTATTTTTAAAGCATTTGAGGTTCTTGGATCTGAAAACACCTTGATTAATAAGTATTTAATGTTTTGGAATTGAAAAAACCCTGATAAAAGAGATGTATCAAATTGCCAAAAGGACAAGTCATAAGATAGAGTTCAAATGGAAAACCTTATTCATTTGGTCATCTCATGAATTATAACATTTTGTTGCATCGTCAAATTCTCGAATGTCATTATTAAAAATTGATGTAGTTCATTTATATAATATTGTTTATCACCACCTTTTATATTTTAAACATATTATCCTAGTCTAATAAAATCCCAAACAATCACCTTTCAAGAGATGGTATGAACTAGGTATTAAATATAAATATTATATGGGATCTTAGACCATTTAATTAAAAATCATAAGAGCTTTAGGTGTCAAGTTTGAAAGTTGGTGAGCAAGGATCATTTTATATTCTTTTAAAGATAAAAGAATGTACCTTGCTAACACTAATCCATCATTAATATAATTTTAAAAAAATAATAATGAATTTTTATAGGTTGTCTTTCTATAACTTTGGGAGGCTATTTTTCTTTAATGTTTTGTTGTCCTCTAATCTTATTTTGACGCTCCTTTGTCTTCTTTTATTGTTAGCTTAGGTTTTCGTTTGCAAGTATCTCTCATTTAGCCTCTTTATATAAGTATCACTTTTTCTTATGTGACTATCTTCTATTTATACTATCTAAATCATCTACAAAATAAGAGAATAAATTGAAAAAATAATATTATAATCAATTTATTTTTTATTATGGATTTCCAAATCCTCTACAAAAAAAAAACACTAAACTGAAAAAATAATATTAGGCAATTATATTGTTTCTTATTTATTATAAATTCTTAAATAATCAAACTTTTCATTCTTAATATGGGGTCTCCATCGTATAAGTTTTCAACTTTTATTTATAGTAACTTTATGGATATGATAATGATTTAATTATATATTTTAATGATAACATAACATTGGATATATTAAAATATTGTTTTGATATGATTTTGATATATACATATCACATTATTAATAACATAGATAAGGATATTTTAATATGTCCTGCGCACACACGTACATGCACACACATATATACGTACATTGGACATGCCCTTATAATGATATAAATATGGTTACAACATTCAAGAAATCATCAAATAAGCAAAGAAATGAATCGTGACTATCAAGAATAAGAAGACTTATAAAAATTATATTGTTGACTTTTCTAATCAAGATTTTGTGATATAATTTTATAAAATAGCATTGGACTTGTTTAGGACACCTTATAATACTCACATAACTTAAACAAACCTATAAGAACCAAAGAAAACGAAGAAAATACCAAAAATATAAAAATGGGACAAAACCTATATACTAGCTAAATTAGTCTCATTATTTTAGAAATGGTAAGGTAATAGCCAAAATGGTCTAACCATTTTGAGAAACGATCAAACCATTTCTCAACTTGGTCTAATTGTTTCTTAAAAAAACTAGTTTTTTTTTTTTGAAAAAAAGTTTTAGAGCACCTTGAGGTTCTTAAAAATAGACTGATCAATTTTAAAAAGGTCTAATTGATTCTTAAAAAGATTTAACCAATTCTAAAATGATCTAAAAAATCTACCAATAAACATAAAATTGTATCTAACAATTTTTTTTTCCTCTAAACCTATTAATAGCCTTTTACTGGCTCAAAATAAGTGTTGAACTCCTAAGGCAAAAATCTAAGCATACTTCCTCTTAAAAACAACCTATAACACTTTTTTTTCTCACTTTTAATCATCTAAAAACAAGATTAAATGTGAATTAGCAAAATCCTCCTAAAGCGCTTAATTGTTATTCCAATCCACTTAACTAATAGAGTATATTATGAAAAGTGTAAGTGATACTCTAAGCATATGGGTAAGTATCATAGAGACAAATTTATGAGTGGTTTAATACTTGTCCTTTAACAAGTATTAGGGAAAGGTTTTCCAATCTTTAGTCCGGCTTGATCCTAAGCCATAAAAAAGATTGGTTTTGATCTTATAGTTGTAAAAAATCATGTAATAATTTGTTCTCACTCGTTTAGAATACTGGCTTATAGTAGTGCAAATCTTGAATGAAAGTTTAAGGAGAAAAGTAAATGATTTGTTGAACCTCTATAAATCTTAGTGTAATCTCTTACTCTTTATGTATTGTATTTATATTGTTGATATTTGATTTAATATTTGGAATTGCATTTTATTAGATAAAAGCATTATAATTTACAGTCTTACATTGCATACTTAATTCATCTCATCCTAAATGTTTGTGTTACCTTAATCATAGAGCATAATTGATATAAGAGTTTAATTCTCATTCATATAAGTATGTTTGAACTTTGAGTATAATAATTGATAAGGGAATATATTGCATATATATTTTTAGTCATTTATGTTTTATTTTAGGGAATTTCGTGTGATTTTTAGCAAGTTGTTTATAGTTTTAGGTATTTTGAGAATTATTCATTTCTTTAAAATCCAATATATTTTCAACTATTTAAATACTGGAATATGATGAATTTGAGATTATATGAAGAAGTAAACAATGGTTTGAGCTGAGAATTCAAACATTGGTTGATCTACCTAGACAAACCTAAACACTGATTGGTTCTTGAGGTATAACGAGAGTTATACAACTCCATGTCATGTGTGTTTTATCCTTACAAAAATATAAGAGAAAGGCCTATAACTCTTATACAAGGAGAAGAAACCAATTCTGCTGTTTTAAAGCCGAAAAATCAAGTCAAAATACAGAGTCTAAACAAACCAGAAATCCATACATCCTAGACACTATCTTGGGTTTTGGACCACATCAAGAGATTTAGATGTCCAAAAATCATAACACTAATTTATGTGAAAATAAAATTGTTTTTTCTATATTTTTCATAGAAATAGAGGAGTCATAATTCATAAGTTTATTATCCATATATTGGTTTGCGATACCAAGAATGAGAAGAATTTGCGTTAGAAAAGGAAATTAAATTCCTTTCCTTCGAAGGAGAAAAACAGAATATAAATACCACGTACGGCAACAACTAATAGAGCCTCTATTAGAGACCTTAAACATATTACTAGAAATACATGATAGCATCTAGGAGAAGAGGTAATTAATTCTGAAAGAAAGAAGCCAAAAAAATAACAACCCCTTCAAGGCGTCCAACTCTCTAATTTTTTCCATACTCTTGAATGATGTTCATCGTATCAAGCTTTTTTTCTTTTTAATTTTGCTATGAAGCATTTTTTTTATTCTAGGATTTTTTTATGTAGCCTAGCTATGAATATATGAATAATTTCTTTGATTGAATTAATTTAATAATTCTTGAGTATTTCATTCTATTCTTAATGCTCGTGTATGTTTGATCATTGTTTGCATGATTTGGGATTCAATTTGAGACTGAGAAGTGATAATTATTTCAATTATTGTTTGAAATACCATAAGGAATCTATATGACAAAGATATCTATGAAACTTTTATAATCATGCAAGGTTTTATCGTTCATAATGTATTGCTAAAATAATTTATTAATGCTCGAGAGAGAATGATAATTAAATTAGAAAAACCTGATTATCAACAATAAGAAAGAAATTTTGATACGATGAATTCAATTGAGAAATTCATATAGGATTAGTTATGATAAAATCAGAAATCCTAGGATCTGTTAAACTTGGTTTTAACACCATTTGATTATTTGCTTGTTTGTTTTAATTATTTTAAATTTTATAAACCTTCACAAATTGAGTCATCAAATAAATAGGAATTTAATACATTTGATACTAATCGATAATTATTGCAAATTCTCGTGGAACGATACTCTACTCATCACTTTATAACTCATTATGGTTCGTACCAATAATTACAGCCATTTATTTTAAATTTCAAAATGAATATCATCAACCTATAGGTCATCTTTCTTTGATGGTAATGACTATGCTTATTAAAAAGCTAAGATAAATATATATCTTTCTTCTATTAATTAGGATTTATGGCTATGTATTGAAAATGGTTCTCATATGTCTACTAAGACTGAAAATGATATAATAGTTTCTAAGTCTAAAAGTGAGTATGGTGGCGATAAAAAAAAGTTGTTGTATATGTATGCTTAAGCTATGAATAATTTATATTATACATTAAATAGAAGTGAATTCAATAGCATAATCAAGTTTAAGGCTCCATACCTGGTGATAAATTGAACTCTAATCCTTAATTATGAAGCCCTTTTTCTTCTCTTTCTCCCCATAATTTTTCACTTGTTCTTTGCTAAGTAATATTTTCCCCACTAATTAAACTAATTCTAAATTAAACTTGGTCAATTCTTGCGGTTTCTCTCTCAAATTTAATGAAGGATGTCAATACACTCTACTCCCTCTATTTAGTTGTTGTAACTAGCCACTAGAGAAGGAAATGAGGTATTTATAACCTTATCTTTTATAATTACATTTTTAACTCTATTTGTTTGGATGCTTTTTTTCTAACCCCACTCTTTCATCTTTTTACTATTTAAATTATACTCCTTTTATCTTTTAAAATTTAACCCCTCAACAATCAAATTTAATTTATTTTCATACATTTAACCTTACGCTCTTTATCTGTGAGTAAAAATTAAAGCTCTCTTTTTTTTTATATATAACTAAATCATAAAATTTAAACCAAAAAGTTTTGATCCCTACTTTATTAAGTTTGTACATTAATATTTTCATTGCCCTTTCTTCATTAGCATTATTTTTAATTATGTAAAGATTTATTTTCAAGGTTTACAGAGAACCTTTTAAAAAAATCTTGATTATAATTATTCATTGAGATTGATAATAATGATGGAAAGGTTATTGTGGTGCTAATGTTTAGTGAAAAAAACCAGAAAATAAATAATTAAAAAAATAGTGTTTTTAGGAAAATTATTCATAGAAAATTAACACAAGAGTTTAACAACAATTTTTTTTTTTATTTTAAAGAAAAAAACTGAAAAGTAGAAATCAAAGTGATACCTTAATGGATTTAACAAGCATGTTTTTAAATATGATGGATTTAAAAACATTAAAGTTTTATTTATCAAAATTTAACTACCAAAAGTCCGCATAAGCAATTGTGTTATACATGTTAAAATAATTTTAAAATTACAACCCTAACCTTGTAGAGAAATAAATAAAAGTTTATATATATATATATATATATATATGCACTCCAATTATTTATATCATCTTCTTAACATATTTTTTACTCCAAACCTTTTAGGAAAAGTCACATGAATGTTTTTTAGCAATCTTTTTATCAGGAAAATCTCTTATTGTTTCTAATTCCTTCATCTTTTGCATCTCAAACTTTCTTCTTAAATTTAAAATTTGTATCTGAATTGTTATAATATTTCAATGAAAAAATTATCCTTGAGATAATCCTAAAATTGCTTGGTAGTTTCAAGTGCAATGTTTCTTGGAAATATAGTTTTGGAGATGGTAGAAAAAAGACAAGTTTTTGGTTTGTACTTCTTGACTTATTCTTCACAATGATTTCTGATTTGAGCAAAAGTAGGATCTGCAAGCAGTGCTTGTGAATCATGTTCATGTTTTATAGCATCTCAAAAATTACAGACTTTAAGTTTTTGTTATTACAACTCACATTTGATAGTTTTTACCGGAAATTCACAAGAAAACACTGGTGGTGCTAAAAATGAAAAAAAATTGATGCTATAAAAAATAATTGAAGATTTGTTTATTTTCAAGTGAAAAGGGATTACTCCCGTGTTATTCTCTTCACTCAAGCTAGTCCTTAAAGATCACTATTACTCCGATAACACTTTGTTGTCATAGACAATATAGAAACACTTAAAAAAAAGGGCAAAACTAGTAATATAGAATAGTTGTTATTTAGACTGCTAAGATTCTTATTATTTTATTGATTGAATCACTCAAAATAATGACAAGCTTTTAACAGAAAATAAATTCCTAACTTATTGGAGATAACCTTGACTCAATCTTCTTAAGCATCGAAGACCACTTCTTCAGCATCAAATAAAATAATCTTCAAATTACTTGCCTTCTAACCCCTCATGGTCCTAGAGGAAGATTTTGCAATGTCGTGAGAGTTGTAGAGGTTTGTTTACATCCAGCATAGGTAATAAAGCTATAAATGAGCTGCCAAAAGGGAAGAGAATCAGTGACTTGCTACCCCTTGGAATTCTAAGTTCCACAGGTCACAAATGGCAGGCAAGGGTCTCAGACGGAGCTCAATGAAATTTCCCGGAAGGTATAAGAGAGCTACAAGACACTCGGAATTCTATTGTTCTCCTCCATGGACAGGCTCCGATACACTGATGATCACCTTTTCTTCTAGTGTAGTTAACTCCTACTCTGTATGGTCAACCTTTGTCAGCAGAAAAGCTTGCATCCTCTGGCCTTCCACCTCCTGGCAGCAGCTCCTCACTTGGGCAGCCTCAAAATTTAAGGAAAGGCGGTCTTCAACAGCCTACCTCATATGGTGAGAAAGGAACAACCGTGTCTTTAACAGCATCAGCATCTTCATCTTCTCCGTGAAATCAGTGAGGATATTTTCAACTCATAACGACTCACGATCAGGTGCAACACCCAAGCTGAAACAAGAGCCATTTGGCGCATCTAAACACAACGTCAGCTCTTGGCATTCAGCTCCATTGTTATCACTGGTGTAGGCTAATGTGGTGTTATCATTTGTTATCACGGTGTTTTTAACTTTGTTCGGCACCATCTTCTTTAGTTTCTGGTCTTGTAAGTTTCTGCAAGCTCTTTTCTTTCCTTTGTAATCCGGGAGGAATGCCTCCTTTTTCTTTGTATCTCTCTTTCCCTTTAATATATTAAATCTTTCCATAAAAGAGTTTATTATCCTCACATAATAATATTCTTTCTGCTCTGCTCGCACCTCTTTTTTTTTCATATTGGTTGCACCCCTCATCACACTTCACCTAAAAGAGTTAGATAAGAACCTCACAAACAACTTGAGATTTTTTTATTGTAATCTAATCTTATGAGGGAGTGTTTATTTTTCATTCTGTGAGTGAAAAAAATATTGTTGAATTACAAGCGACACTTTAACCATGAGTATTCAGCTGTGAGTTTTCATGTGAACTCTTCAATCCTGTGAAAAAACCCGTGTGGATTTCAACCTGTGCTCATGAATCATGGATCAGACCTTTAGCATCCACGTCCAACACTGCTAACTTTAGAGGTGAAGGAAAGCTTCCACCACGGAAACTCCTATTGAAGATTGCCCTCGAAGAGCTGCAAGGAAAATTCGTCAAGAGAGATTGCCGAAAGTTTCACACAAAAAAAATCACCTCAACTATTTACAGCAAATAGAGAGATGTGCCGAACAAATTTACAAAGACGTTCTCTTTACAGGTTACAAGAAAAAATACCCTTAATTTATCTTGAAAAAGGCAAATGCCACCCCCAGCGTGAAAACGAGCATGTATTTGTGAGCACACAGAAGCATGTAGCACAAGTGGGGGGGGGACAAAGCTGTACTGTGAGCTATACAAGAGGGTGTGTGGTGCTGTGTAAATTACTTGGTCAATAATTCCACTCGAGTACACTATATATATTGATCTTGATTTCCATTTGAATCAGAAGGGCTTGGAGCACGTGGTCTTCCTTGAGGAGGTTGTGGAGGAGCTGGAAGGGCATAAGTCAGTCTTGATGAAGAATTCTCAATGAGACCTGCAACTCCTGCAGCAGCCGACTGGGCGCTTGAAGGAAGGAAGAGATCATGTTTCTGGTCTTTATAAGCACCCCAAACCTGCAAAATGGACGGAACCACCAGCAATTTTTTATCTCAATTATAGACATCAAGCACTAAATTTAAATGCAAGAAGAGCTAGATTGCATCTCTTCATGAATAAAATGCACCATAATACCCAGGAAAGTTTGGGATAATGAATGATTGAAATCTTATGAATAAGACACTCAAAGGTATAATGAACGATTGAAATCTTATGAATAGGACACTTAAACGTATCCACAAACCAGGACATAAAACGCAAAAATGATGGAACCGGGAAAGAATAAAAAACACGTTAGTACTTACATCAGAAGCATTTAACATCTCACGCACTTTATTGCAGTGTGCTCCTTCTGTTGCAAAAGCATGCAAAACCTAGACCAAGATAATCATATATATAAAAAAAGATTAGAATTCAAAGGAAAAGGCATGAAACAACCTCATAAGCACGGAAAGAAAAGGCTCTCTTTTAATAAAAGATGTTTCCATAATTATATCTGCAAAGGTTTGCAATATCTATGAACTAGCAGCAACAGTGAAGCATCATCCAGCTGGGTCTTTTCATGTGACCCAACTTTTGTTCATTTGTAATGAAGCAACAATATTTTGAAGTAAGACTAGAGATTTAAATCTAAACAGAATCCAAAAATACAATGGTGATATTTAGTAAACGACATGGTAGATTCACTAAACTTAATTGTTATGAATTGAAATGAAGAATTATAATTTAGAAGAACAACAAAAAAGCTTTCCAGAAGGACACGATAAAATAAGAATTTATGATCATGAACATTTTAACCTCAATTGCAAGCACTCTGCCAATAGATGCTTCAGATTCATTCCACTTCATCTGAGAGCACAGTCCATTTCTTCCCCCAGCCCTCCAGTCAAGTAGCCCGAGAAGTACTTCAACAAGACCAACCCTGAATTATTAAAACAATTTATTCTGAAATCAGAAGGATATTTTTGGAAATATTCTTGGAGCTTCTATATAATCAGTGAGGCATTTTATAAAAGTCAGTATCTGCTATACAAAGTCTTGATCCAGCTACTCAAAACATCATAATGTTGAAACCAATGCTTTCTCCCAAATTTAGAAGATTCATATGATAATTGCATCTCAAAAAAAATGTTGCCATCAGCCTTTTAACTTTACAGGGGGAGGAGAATTGAAAGCCAGAGTTCCAAGTCCTTGCTCCTCCTTTTAGTAACCCCCCCCCCCCCCAAAACATATTATGGAATAAATTTGATGTCTTCCCATTGCATCCTCTGGAAATTAGATCCAACAAGATATCTAATTCGGGAGTCATCTTTTCTACATTGCACAGGCTTACAAGTGAATTCTGAAACCATGGAACATAAAACCATTGCCAAATTCAACAGCCGCACAATAATAGAAATTGTGGCTTATGCTGTTCATAATTTACTATAATTCACAAGCATGAAACACACAAGCACATATCTGCCAAGGTTTGGATCTCACCCCAGTGGAAACAAGGAAAGATTATGGATTGATTAATAAATCTTGTACCTCTAGTTAAAAACAAAAGGGAGAAAAGAAAATAACTTACTTAAGTCCTTGTGCAACCAGAGCATCGCGGGCACGATTCCCAGCAGCCACAACACGTTTTAATGTCTCAAGAGCAAGTATGCTTCCACCTTGCCACCCTATAGCCTTCATCAAAAGTGGGACAACCTGAATACCAAATATCAACTGAGTAATCCAGAATAGGTAATTATAACGAAGTAACATATCGTGACATGATAAAAAATGAGACATACATGTACATGTACAAGCTCAGATAACCACAGATAAGTGCAAAATGCGTAAATATGCCAGCACAACTATCAGACACCAAGCCAGACGGGAAATAGGAATTAAACAGAACAATAATAATAGCATGAAAGTGGAAACAGAAATGCTAGACATCCATTGGAATTTGCATGACTAAACTCCAAAATTTCCAAAGCCTTTAAACATGGAAAAAAATATCCACATACACATGGACGCAGGACATAAATAAGGAATTTTGAGCCTGTTTGGCCTAAAGCTGTAGCTATTGTGTTGTGATTGTCCGGTGAAAATAAATATATTAAATTATTTGGTAATAAACATTGCACCGTGCTTGGACTATCACTTAGGTGTTTGATAATATATTACTAAGAAAAAAAAACATTAATGATAAGATTTGAAAATAAAATACAAATAGGTTACATGGAAACACAAATTCTTTCCTTGAAAATAAATAAATTAATAATATAAGAAAAAAAAGAAACAAAAATTAAGGCATGTGCACTGTATAGTATTTTTGTTAGTAAGATTTTTTTGGGTTAGTTGTATCTTAAACTAAAATAAGCGAGCCTTCCATCCAAGCAAGCATCACTTCCAGAGCTTTTTTTAAGTGAAAGTCAATAGATCTGCAAGTGGAACCAGCTTCTACTTTTAACAGTAAAGCATTAAAGTATTAAAATCCCTATCAAACACTTATTTGGCCCTTTTTAATTGCTTTGCTTTTAAGCAAAGCATGTAAAAGTTAGAATAACAAGAGGCCATACAAGTTCTTCATTTGTTATTCAAGATGCAATAACTTTGATAAATTAAACTAGAGAATTTTTTGGACTTCATTATCATTAAAGATAATATTTATCAGGATTCTTGTTTCCTAGTTGGTCTGGGCTACTAGGGTTTCTTGGTGTCTATATCATATCCAAATTTTGTGTTTAACTAACAGACCAAAGTACGAGTACAGGGATAGTTGAGAACTGTTTCTATGTGCTTCTAACACTCTTCTAAAGAGCTCTTCATTGTGCTTTTCTGCTCTCTTCTATAGGGTTTTCTACCTCTTATCCAGTTATCCCTCTCCTATAGGGAATTCTTCAATCTTATCTTCATTCTTATCTTGACCTACATCATGCACGCATTTTCAGAATGGGGGGGAAATAAAGAGCAAAACAAAATTGGCATCTCAATATTTCACGAATTGTTCTGCTCAACTGCACATTAAGCAGTAATTAGCATGACAAGGACACAAGAATCAGTTTTATACCAAAAGCATTTAATCAATGTCTGTGTTAGCTAAAGAAAGTGAAGAGGGAATCAAATGATTTGCATCAAGAAACCAACTCAATTTAACATATCTGAAGACAAGAATATTACACTCGACTTCACATTAAGCACACCTTAGCATGACAAGGACTTGCACTACGAGAATCAGTTTTATAAGCATTAAATCAATGTATGTGTGTTATCAAAAGAAAGAACAAAATGAATCTCCTCAAGAAACTAACTCTATTAACTATCAGAAAACAAGAATATTACAAAATGTACCTGAGGAGTTCCTACACTAGTTGCTGCCATAGCTTCAGCACATGTTGTACTTGCTGCAAGTTGATGAAGAACACGCAAACAGCTGAGGCGCACTCGTTCTTGAAGAGTTTGAGCAGGTGGACCTGATTCGTCATCAGATTCATATGCTTTGTCTGCATAGTTGCCATTTTTCACCTCATCTGATGCCATTGTTTCTCTCCTTCCTTCATATGCCACAGCAGCCACAAGTTTTGGCACATATCCCAGATATCCAACATGATCAGCAAGTGCAGGGTGCACTCGCAGTAGTGAAACCAAAGCAGCAGAAAGAAGCAAAGGAAGCTCGGGATCAACAGTTTGTGTGTCATAATGAGTGGCAGCAATGGATGACAAATACTGATCAAGTAGCCCTTCCAAGAATCTTTTAGGATTTCTAAGAGGAAATTTGGGATCCTTCAAGAACAGCCGGACATAGATTCCACCAACCTGCATGACCATGAATATGTGAATTTCCTACTACATATGTAATCAGCATAATATGGAGATGGCATCTATCAAATGGTACCTGTGGCTCATCTCTCATTTCTTGCTGTCCCGAAGCCTGCTCAGGTACATCCCAATCAACAAGACGACCTTTCATCTGCTCACGGTACAAGTCTGATGCCATAGTTGCAATTTGTGCAGACAATGATGATGCCATTGCTGGTGTCCATACAAGCTCTGGAGTCTCTGTTGTCTGCTCTAAAGCAGATACAACTGCCTCACCAGGGCCATCCCTGATAACTGCTACAAGGCCATCTGGAAGAAACCTTGCCAGTGTTATAGCAACTCTAGGCCCATGCATTGGCTGCCCAACAAGCTTCCCCAATAAGGAAGCTGCTGCTGCTCTCTGTTGTAAGGGAATATCTTCTGCCCATCATAACTTATATAATCAATGAAATGTGACTTCAAAATAAACAAACAAGTGGGAGGAAGAAAAAAATTATTACTTTGCAAAGGCAACAGAAGTTCAAGAATGTACACCACTCCACCATGTTTGGCAGCTGCCCAAGCAAGTTCAGGAGTGCTTGCCAAAGCATAGAGAACATGAAGAGCCCCTTCACGGCAACTTGGAGCATAGTGCAGCATTTGTAGTAAGAGAAGAAGGCTAGATCCATCTGCAACCATAGCCTCCAAGCAAGGAGCATATGTAGTCAAAAGAGACAGCACAGCCAGGCAAAGTTGAGGGATATTGCTTTTTGATGCAATAGGAACAGAAAAGCACCCAAAGAGAGGAAATAGCTTCTCTTTGGAAGAGAATATAGACGCCAAATTTGGATTACTTGTCAGTATGTTCTGCCAGTTAAGAGAGAGTCAGGCACATTCGATTAATAACAGACATAACACAAAAGTCGATAATGTACCTTTAGTGAAGTCAATCCAAATTGAAAGTTCTTAACCAGATCCAATTCTCCTTTATCTGTAGATTTTCCATCAGAGACTTCCTCTGAATCACCATTTACAAGCTGTCCATTCACTGATACATCTGAAGTATCACTTATAGCCTCAGAAGTGTGAGGGGATGAGCTGCTCGGATCAAGAGTATTCTGAACATCCGAAACTATAGCAAATTGATTATTCACTAGAAAAGATATGAAATCAATTAGAGCAACACAGAATGCTTCTGGTTCACTGATCTCAAAGTCTGGCTGATCATTATAAACTCTCAAGTAAACATTGCCAACAAATAGTTCTTTGGACAGTGCCTCGTATAAAAAGGCATGTGAATCTTTCAAGTCATATGAACCATCAGGACCCTGGCTTGCGCGTTGCTGATCGACAAATTTCAGCAGCTCTGCCCGAGTTGAAGAGTTCCAGATAATCTAACCACAGAGATCTAAGAAATAAATATTGATCCTAGAAATCCAAAAACAAACAAACAAACCTTCACACCTGAAACTACAACCAGAAAAACAAAAAGCAAACAAGCTTAATGCATATGCTACATGTTAAACATGAATTTAACTTAGAAGCATTGTTTAGCCCATTAATAAACAGTAATTATTCACGTTATCATCTCATCAGGACCACCCTTGACTACAAAGGGCCTTTGTGACCTGGCCTGATGAATGGAGGCAAGCTGATGGGAGGATGAAAATCATCAGCAATCAATTAAAACCATTTACTACTAAAACTCTGCTGCCTTGATTTGATAATTGGTAGCAACTCGTATTTTTGGGAATAAGGAGATGCAAGATGCAAAGGATTCAAATTCCAACAATGAAATAACTAGTTACACATGCAATTTTGTTGTACAAATGCATAGCAGGTTTGCAGATATAAAATGTTCTTCTAGATACAATAATCAAGTTCTGGTATTTTCATCCTTCAAATTAAATACCCTCAAAGTTGGATTATAAATCATCTTTACGTTGCATCTTTCATTATTCTATATAATATTCTCCATAATACCAAACAAAGACCAGTTAAAAATGCTGGTGACAAAGAGGTGAGGGGATTGAAGAAAGCTGTAAATTGGATGGTAAACAAGTTGAAACCAAACAGCAACCAAGCCCCGATCATAAACAAGTTGAAGCCAAAGTTAAGATCTCTAACAAATTAAAATAACAAAATTCCCAAGTCATCAAATAAAAGATATACCTAAATATTCTTAAGAATATTCATAACTCTGAACATTTCTTTCATTAAAAATTGACACCAATTACCTCTGGAGACTCCAAATTTGTGTTTAATTTGATCAGTAAGTCTTTTGGTAATTGATCTTTCAGCATGCTTGCGAGCTTTGGAGTTAGCAAAGCTCTGAGGGCATCAGCAGCAGTTGCATTATAAGGTGTTGAGCTCCCTTCCGTGCACAAACCACTAAGCCTTGACATAGCCTGGGATGCTCTAACAGCATGCATATTTTTTGCAATTTGAACACTAGAACCTACACCATGTGACTCTGTCTTATCAGAGTCCTCAGCAGTTGAGTCATACTGAAGTAACAATGGAAAAAGGTACCTAAAAAGAAACCAATTTCACATATAAGAATATTTACTTTAACATTTCAATGTTTAAAATGAACACATAGTGGCATGAACAGTAAAAGCCATATCTTCAGTTTTTCTTTTTCTTTTTGGTTGACTGAAAAATAAACCCTTGATTCAGTTAAAGAGACAGGAAATTGGCCATCTTAATATGAGGTTCTACTTAGCTTGCTAGTCTCCTTCAAAGCCCTCTTACAAAAAAAGTCTAGTTCCATCCTTTTTTCCACTCCATATTTTTTAATGTATAGTGAATTAGAATCAGGTTCAGATGCAGCACAATGATCATCAGATGACCTTGATTATTATGTAGATGAAAATTTGTATAGTAACTTATCAACTGATAGAAAAAAAACAAGCAAGAGAGTTCCACCACAGCATTCTAACAGAATGTTGGAAGTAGATTTGGAAACAACGAATGGAGAAATTTAATCAAGTGAAGCAAGGAATCCAGCATGTATAATCAAGAAAGTAATTTATTATTTATTTTATTATTATTTTTTGGGATGCATGATTAAAAAAAAAAGAATGATTAATGCACATCCTAGGCAGGAAAATCAAGAGAAGGGATGAATAGAGAACGAATAGAATCAGACAGTATAGCTCAAGAAATTTATATATTAAAGCATGCCAGCAAGTAAATAAACATCCAGTCAAGTTGCGGTAGTGTAAGGTGTCTATACACATGCAATGCAAAGCAAAGCAAAAGTTCAGAAAAAATGAAGGAGATGACTTACCATAACACGCCAGCCTTTAACAAGGCATCCTGTAATTCAGAGGACACAGAAACATGGGCAATAGTCTGGAGCGCAGCATCCACAGCTTCAGGTACAAGCTCGAGTTCAGTGCAGTGCACAATATCCTCAACTAGTCCAGAAAATTGAAGCATCTCAGCTCTGGCACTCTCAAACTGACTCAAGACAGCAAAGGTCCGCATCACATTTGTAACAATAATTGTAGATGGTTCACTTGCAGGAGTAGTTGGCTGAACAACAAACATGCAACGGGAGAGAAGAGTTGTAACAAGTTGTATCCCACCATCCCTTACAAGCTCCTCACCATTTAATGAAGAGAAAGCACACCTAAATATCAAGTAGAGGTAGACAGAAGTAATGCTAGTCAAAATCTCTTCTTAAGTCTGTTAGAAGCAATTCAAGAAACAGAAAAAAAAAAATGCAGCTGGGATATTTACGTCAGCCAAATAAGCTCTGATGCTGCAACAAGTAAAGGAGCTCTATCAGCAGAAAGGAAATTGTTATCATCTTGGTCCACTGTAACAGCATTAAGCAACATGGGGTAGCCAGCATATTTAAAAGGCTCAAGCACATCTCCATATCGTCTGTATAAAATACATTGTCCTTTCAATAAAAGTAGTAATCTCCAAGGCTGAGGACCTTGCAACCCTTGCATGGTGGCCTATAAACAGTAAAATAAGTCAAAGTGAATTGGCAGGCCAAACAGTGAGCTTTGATTGAACTGATCGCCAAATAGCAGCGAAAACATTGTGGAACAAAGCAGCATAAGATCATATCAAGTAGCACATTTTGGTGTACAAGTGTGTGCTGACTAACATAAAACATAACAATAATAATAATAAAAAAAAACTTCAGCAAAATTAAGGTAAAACAAAGAACCAAAGACACAAGAATGAATGATTATGATTTAAAGATTTTAGTACAAATATAAATATCATTGGAAAATCAAGTCTTCATATGCTATGTACTAGAACATGAAATATTCAGTTTGTTCATAGAACATTGATAATCTAAAGGGTGCAACATTCACAATGCATAGTCATGCATAATAAAGTATTTTCTCATTTCAGTATACCTGAAGTCGCTCATAAGCTTTTTGCACAGAAAGAAACTTCTCCCTCCCCTCAGGGTTTTTGTCAGGATGGTATTTCATTGCAAGTTTCCTATATTGCCTCTTAAGCTTTTCTTCATCAATGTTCTCAATCTGCTTTGTTATATTAGTTGTGTCTTCAGAAGAATACTTTTTGGCTTCATCATTTGATACATCTTCCAGGGATATCTCTAATATTCTGCAAGCTTCCTCTTCTGAAAGATCCATAGGTCTTCGTGTTAACTCTTCACGCCACATTACCAGTAATGATTGCAAAAACTCAACATGTTCAACAATTGGCCAATTCGGAAAGCGAATCTCATCACAGAGGTTCCGAAGGTAATAACGGTGACACCACATTTCATCCCTTAACTCTGGGTACGTCACTGGTGGCATTGGAGCATACTCGTATAAAGAGTGACAGTGCTGTGACAATTTATGGGGAAAATCGCCAAGATGTTGCAAAACCTATAAAAGAAAAGTACAAGATAAATGTAAGTTTTAAAATGTCATCCAAAAAGGTAGCCAACTATTGAATGGCAGATTTTTAGGATGTATAAAAGGGAAGTCAAATACTTCCCTATTAGTTAGGATCTAGCATTAATAGCTATTTATGTATAGTTAATAACTATCCTAAATTAGAAATATAGGTGTTGTATATATCCTAGGTCCTAGGCAATGATAATTATGAGATTGAAATACATTTTTCTACATGATATCAAAGCCTTGTTGACCCAGCGGTCACGAGTTCGAATCTCACCAACTCCATTCTATTTGATAAAAATGAAGCACAAGGAAATGCGAGTCTGTGCAAGTTTCAAGCCCAAAAGGCTTTCACTTAAGGGAGTGTGTTAGAGAATAATATAAATCATATTCTAGGACCTCACCTATTAGCTTAAACTTTTAGATGAGATAGTTCCTTAACATGGTATCAAAATAGACAGTCTCTTCCTTAGCTTGTCCCTTTCCATATGATCATCTCCTATGTTGCAAACACATGAGTCTCCAACATCAATTTCACAAACATGTGAGTCCCCAAACACTACAAATCCACAAGGAGAAACTACTACTGCTAACAAACCACTATAGGTGTATAAAATAAGAGTGCAGCAACCTGAATTGACCCCTCTGCAAGCCTAAGAATCTAAATATCTATCAGCCAAATATCTCTTGCTCTTGATGAACTCTCTCCAAATATCTATCAGCCAATTGCTATTAAAAAAATAAAGCATGGGAGAGTGCACTAAGAAACCCTTATACCCTATGGCTAACTATATGTCATTCCAGAAATTCTCACCTTCACATAAAGCATTCCTCTAAAAAATAAACACCATCTCTATCCCAAAAACCCTACATGAGGACCTAAATAATGAGAATTGGAAAATTGCCATGAGAGAAGAGATGAATGCACTAGAAAAGAATCAAACATGGGACATAGTTGAACTGTCGAAAGGAAAGAAGGCAATCGGGTGTAAATGGGTGTATACCTTGAAATACAAAACAAATGGCAACCTAGAAAGGTATAAAGCCAAGCTGGTTGCTAAAGGGTTTACACAAACATTTGGGATAGACTATGAGAAGACATTTGCTCCTGTTGCTAAGATGAACACCATACGAATTCTATTTTCTTTATTTGCTAATCTTGGATGGTGTATGCAGCAATATGATGTAAAGAATGCCTTCTTACATAGAGTTGGAAGAAGTGTATATGGATCATCCACCAGGATTCAGTCATTCCTTATTGCCTAATCAAGTCTGCAGGTTAAAGAAGACACTCTATGGCTTGAAGCAGTCTCCTAAAGCATGGTTTGGAAGGTTTACTAGAGCCATGATACTTATCAGATATCGGCAGAGTAAAGGAGATCATACCTTGTTCATCAAAAACTCTAATTTAGGGGAAGTGATCATTTTAATTGTCTATGTTGATGACATTATCATTACAAGAGATGATCATATGGAAAGGGACAAGCTTAAGGAAGAGACTGTCTGCAGAATCTGACATCAAAGAACGGGAAGGTTAAAATACTTTCTTGGTATCGAAGTGGCTCATTCAGATGAGGGGAATTTTATCTCCCAACAGAAATACATCCTGGATCTTCTAAAAGAAACAGGAATGGTGGAATGCAGACCATGTGAAACACCTATTGACCTAAAGCACAGACTTCACAATGATGAAGAGGGGACCGCGACTGACAAAGGCCATTACCAAAGGTTAGTTGGTAAGTTGATCTACTTAGCTCACACTAGACCTGACATTGCTTATGTTGTCAGTGTAATGAGCTAGTTTATGCACAATCCAAAGGAATCACACCTTCAGGCAGTGTATAGATTCCTCAGGTATTTGAAGACTACCCCTGGAAAGGGGGTTTTATATAAAAGACATGGCAAGCTAGAGTTGGAATGCAACACAGATGCATACTATACAGGAGCTGTAACAGATAGAAGGTCAACCTCAGGATATTGTACACTTCTAGGGGGAACCTTGTGACATGGAGACGCAAAAAACAAAATGTTGTTTCAAGATCAAATGCAGAGGCTGAATTTCGATCAATGGCACTTGGAATTTGTGAGTTATTATGGATGAAAATTATTCTAGAAGACTTAAAAATCAAGTGGGAAGGACCAATGAAGCTCCATTGCGACAACAAATCTACTATAGCAAAAGCACACAACCCAGTACAACATGACAGAACCAAGCATGTGGAGGTTGACAGAAACTTCATCAAGGAAAAACTAGAGAGTGGACTGATATGCCCTCCCTATGCACCTACAGGAGAGCAACTAGCAAACATACTCACGAAAGGAGTTAAGAATCCTACATTCAAGAGCACACTAGACAAGCTTGGAATGAAAGATCTCTTCCATCCAGCTTGAGGGGAAGTATTGAATGGCAGATTTGTAGGATGTATAAAAGGAAGTCAAATACTTCATTAGTTAGGATCTAGCATTGATAGCTATTTATGTATAGTTAATAGCTATCCTAAATTAGAAACATAGGTGTTGTATATATCCTAGGTCCTAGGCAATGATAATTATGAGATTGAAATACAATTTTCTCACCAACTAGAGACCTTGACATAAACAAAAAAAGCAATGAGCTACACACTGTATTTGCCTCATTTGGAGTTTTAAAATACCTGTCGGATCAAATTTTCAGCACGCATTTTGTGAGTCCAGACAATCTCTGGAGTATCAGAATCAGAAATCATTGCAGCTGCAAATGCAGATGGACCACTACGCTCCAGTACATATAGCAAGGATTCAGGTAGAAGCCCGCCCAACACACTGCGTTTTGCAAGGGGCAATGACAAGGAAACTGCAGCTTCTTCCCCGCCATGGAATGCTTGATGGACATGAGTCGCATGAAAGAGTTGTGCGATGGAGAGAAGATTGGATCCAGGGTATGCCAGGCAAAAATAAAATGCACCAGTGCTGTAGAGACGTACCATCGCCTTGGGATTTCTGGTAACAATGGCCTTCAACAAAGCTGCAGCAGCCTCCACAATATTTGGTTCCCCAGAAAGCATAGCCTTTTTTCAGAACATAAAATCAGGCATGGATAGTACAATTCACTAAAGAGGCAAAGCTTTCACTGATGAACATAAAATATCCACAGACATCAGATAATAGAAGTTTGGTTTATCTTTGCTTTTTTGCTTTTTCTTTTTTCTTTTTTTTTTCCTGGTGTGTCAAGACATAAACTCAAAGTACTACTTACTCCCTCTTCCATGCTTAGCACAGTGCCTTCCAGGAGACTAAATGCTCACTTTACTGTGCTTATATAGGCATATTTATTGAAAATATAACTGTTGAAGATAGAAGAATGGGAAAAAGGCTCTTTTTTCTTTATCACACATGCATCTCTAAAACGTGTTCCCCTAGTATAAGGACTCGAAACTAAAAAACAAACATGCCAATCCAATCAAATATTCTCAATATTAATAACCCTCCAAATGCATGAAAGACGGTAGACTATACCAACAATAACTCAACATTCAGGGGTGAGAAGATAGCTCTCAAAATCACCTGTGCAATATGAGGAAGGCAGCGGGGACTAGACAAGATCCGCTTAACCCTTGGGGTTGGAGTAACTATTTCTCCAGCATCATCTAGATCTGAATGAGCCGATACCATGCTGTGTAATATGGACAATGCTGCATCCCCTACCTGGATACAGTATATACCAACAATAAGAATAATATAAGCTGGAAAAATATATGCAAAGTGGGAATTAATTGAAAGCAAACAAAGGGAAAAAATAGGAAAAATCTTTTTCATGCATGTATGTTGCATATGCATATCCTTTTGTTTTTGAAAGATTTATGACCAAGAGAAACAAAAAACAGATCAGGTAAAATCAGTGGAATCCAAGCAGCTGTTATCTAGCTTCCCTGCATATGCACCGATATCAAATAATAGGGATGGTATTTCAGCAACACAGGCTATATTTCATAAATGCAACAAAATCTGTCAGTTTAAAAGATTGCAACACTCATTTGTAAGCACCAGATTTACTAAAACATGCTATTTTACAACTAACACAGAAACTGAGCATTTAGGGGTTAAATGCATGGGAGAATTTGACCAAATAAGTACTCAACAGCCAAACAAGAAAGCAACATGGAACAGCATGTTGTTCATTTTAATATTCAGGTACAAACAAAAGCAACCACAATGAAGATCCCCATCAATCCCATGCCAGAAATGACCCCTACCTGAAATGAAGTGAGGACAGGAACACGTGTAGCTAATGCCCAACGAAGTTCCCGGATATCACGCAATCTCTTCCACTCTACCATACCAGATGCCCAGCACTTAGTTGACCATTCAATGTCCTTCTTCGACCAGCACCTTCTAATAGCATCCTTCTCCAAGGGTCCAATTTGTGTGCCATTGTTGTCAATAAACATCCATTCTTTAAGTGGTTCCATGAAAGCGGTAGCGGCTAACAAATTAGATTGTAAAGGAATTGAAGTCCTTTCTGAAGCTTCATGAACCACTGTCAGAAGATCAACAGCCAAAACACACCCACCAACCAAAACACAAGCCTCCACATTAGGTAAATCCTTCATTAAAACCTGCAAATTTATTAGATACATATAACCAGTTATTTTTTGGATAAATGCCAATATCAGATTCAGCCTGCCCCTCTTGAAGACAGGAAACATAATTCACACAACACCAAAACCCAAACAAACATGGAAGCAGAGGCAGTCATCCCAAGATGATCCAATGATAGCTAATGGTACTAAAACATCTGAGGAACATAGATGACAAGATAAACTAGCAAATAGCATTACCTAAACTCATGCAACTTAACAAATGCAGAAGGCAATCATGATATACCTTTAGAAGAAGAAGAAGACGGTGCCTCAAAGCTCTGTCATCTGTTCTATCCAGGAGAACTGTAATATGGGCAGTACCCTCAAAAGAACCTACAGTATTGAAATGCTGCTCATAGACAATTGCCATTGCTCTTGCACAAAGCTCCCTGACTGATGAGCCTCCTCCTCCCCCAAAACCATCTAATCTTCCCATATCACACCAGTCATCAGATGCACCCAATTCATCAGGAACAGTGCCATCTACTGTAAGTCCTATGTCTGCATCACATAAAAACCGATGGTAGAGTGCCCTAAAGAATGCTACTGGATCACGCAGAGGAAAATCCTGAGCCCTGCCATTGCTGCTACTGTCAAGCAGCAAACGCAGATAATATTGCCCTACACAAACTTCTTTGGACAAACTAGGATAACTGACAGAAAACTCAGTATAGTTCCAAGATATCTGTGGCATGCTATCATGACCAGCCATCACATCAGCTGTCACACCTCCTGGAATAATATCCTCAGATCGCGCCTTCTCAGCATCTAGTTTATTAACCTCAGCCTTCAATGCCTCCCTCAGCTCTTGCCTTGTGCGCTCATTCCAGATTAAATCAGCACGATTATGATCAAGGCTAAAAGCTCGCCAAAATTCATGCCAATTACAAAGCAGCCGACCAGAGCCCACAGGTGTATTCTTCACAACGACCTGTGCAGGAGCTGGAAGGCCTGTATTTTGAACACCAGGCCCACATGCATCAGAGTCAACTGAATTTGAGACATTTGGTTCTGACTCCTCATGCATATTGGTCATCCGTGCATCTGCAGAAGCAATGATAGGTGAATGATCATTTTGCGGATTTCCTGTAGAGGCAACATCATTAGTCAAATTTTCAATAGAATGAGCAGCTGATGTCTGTCCAGAATTTGCATCTAGAGAAGATTTTTGATGGTTATCTGATCCTCTTAAAGTTCCAGCATTTATCTGCCTCACAGGATCACCAACTTCATAATTATTAACAGTAGGCAAGGAATGCTCTTGAGAGGCAATTCCTCTCCCAGTATGACCTTTCCTCTGCTGAAGTAAACGCCTCTGTCTTCTACTGATCAATGTTCCTTCTCGATTTTCATCTTCAAGTTGAGCTCCATCAGATCGTGTGTGCAGATAAGCAACATGGCCAGGAGGCAAAACTCTTGATAATAGATCCAGAGCTGGTTGATAGGAATCTGCCCAAAGAGCAACAAGCTGTCGACTAACTTCACGTCGCTCACCAGCAGGACTGAAAAATGCATGTGATAAGTGCCTCAGTAAAGCACCATCACGTAAAGCAGCATCACGCATAGACTCTGCTGCAATTGCATCCTCTTCTGCAATTGTGCGCATGATCACAGCAACTATTTCCCTTACACTTTCAGCAGGATGCCCAAACAATGAAAATAAGCGTCGGCGCAAACCAGCTACTTGGCGCAGCAATTCAACAAAAACTGTGTATTGAGTGGTTTCACCATGTGGTTCACATATCATGGCCTCGAGAACTTCAACAACAGCCATTGACAGTAGAGGGGATATAGACATAGGTTTCAATCTGTTGACAAGGATGACAACATAACCATTATGAGCAAACAAAACAGATTTTGCATGCATTATAGTGGCATGTTTCTCTCCTTTAGAATCTGCTAAAAAACTTGCATCTCCAGTGCCGCCTCCAATGAGAGCTGTGACCAGCCCTGCAGCTTCAGCAGCAACACCCTCAGAACCATTTCTAAGTAAGCCCATTATTCTTCCAACAGCAGCAGGAAAAGACATCACATGTGAAGCTGCACTTCTTGAAGCCAATAATCTACGTAAACAAGCAATAAAACCCATCACTGTTGCAGCTGCTTTAGAAGAAGGTGGTGGCAATGGAGGAGACTCTGGAGGAAGATTTGGAGTAGCTGGCAACATTGTAATCAAGGCCATCAAAGTTACCTCAGGCACATCAATGTTAATAGGAACACCACTATATGGAATACATGCATTGAACTCTCTTATTCTACGCCACAATTTAGCTCTTGAACCAGGAATCGAACCACCTTCAGCAACAGCATCTTTAGCAGCTGCAGCTAAGTGTTTCAAATGCAAAGATGTACTTTCAACATCAGCAATTTGACGTTGTGACCCCACTAGTAAATGGACCCTCCCACAAGGTGGATCAATACGATGACCAGGCATTGTCAGCCTTGGTAATACAGCTACTGGGCGCTGTCCCTGCACAAGTATACTCAAAAGATCAACCACAATACCACATTAAACTTTCCTATTGGTTGCACATGCCATTGATAAGCTTGAAAGTATATCAAATTAGAATCATGCATATAAACTTTTACAGTAACCTATCCACATCCAACAGGAACAGATACTTACGTCTATTTGCAACACATCTCGAACTGCAGCTAGTAAGCTATCCCGAGAAGTGCTTGCATAGACCTATAGCCATGAAATAAACATTAGGAACTTTCCACTGAAAGCACATGATATTTCAAAAGGAAGCCAAGTGATGCTCACATGGATGGGACACCCATCATTGAACTCAATTGCAAACATTTGGGGCTCCTCAGCAAATCGTACAAGGGAACTTACAGCAGACAAAGGACGAACAATAACAACCTGCACACATCTAATGAAGATACTCAGCATTTGATACAATTCTATCAAGTATGCCATACTTTTATACCACCATGCACATGCTCTCAAGTAAATGTGATATAAAACTTGCTCATTTGGGCAAACTGTTAACAGCTGATGCATAAGAACAACCTTAATGGATATACAAATTATCAGTATTGTCCACAACACCTCACTTAAATTTTAGTTAAAATTTTTCATCAACTTACTTCATAGTTATCATGGCGCCTTTCAATGAGTGAACCCTTTGTTAAAATGAGTTGGCGAGAGACAGCATCGCCATGCTCTCCAAGTCCCCCTTTTGGACCAACTCCCAAACTCAATCCAGGAACATTTAAAGTTCCATGAGCAGCAGAACGCAACCTTGTCACAGACCAATGCCCAAATGGGGTCTCCTTTTCTCCAACTGCTTCTTTTGCTATAAATTTGAAAATAAAGAGGCATAGATAAATTTAGAGAAACAGCAAAGAAAAAACAGATGAAGAAATCATAGACATGAAAAAAAGTAATGGTGAATTTTTAGTAATGAGATACCCCTTCGATTTATATACTCTTCTGCACTCAAGGATTGAGAACTGTCCACAGATAGTGATACCCCAACCGTGGACTTGGCAGTTTTGGTCTGCAAAAGCACACTCAATAAATTATCTCTGGTGTATTTTGAGTCTTAAAGAGAGGGAAGCTATGGAGAAAAAAGGGGTCTTCACACAAGACAACGAAGCGCTACATACAAATACATATAAGAATGAAATCATAAACTAATGTTCATACCATGTTTGAAATAATTGCAGCATTCGTGGTTCCTGAAGCAGCTTGGAAAGCTTTGGATTTTCTGCCATATGAAGGGCAGAGAACAAAACCTCCATGATCGCCACCTTTCTTTCCATAAGCATCAGCGAGAAGCATGATAGCTGGCGAGCTCATGTCTCTAAAATCTAAACACCAGCGAAGGTCTCCTGATTTTAACTCAATCAGCTCAACTCCAACACAAGTAATTTTCATTTTCTGCACCAAAGCAGGGATTTTGAACAACAAATAAAATATGCATATATTAAATCATAAAATTTCACGATACTAGCATATCAAAATTTGAAACATGAGAACTCTAGTAAATATTTTGCTAGAAATCATATGTAGTAATCTTACATGAGTAGTAACTAAATACATACATGCATATAAGTGTGGGTGGGTGGGTGGGTGCGGGTGCGGGTGTGGGTCGTTGCTCAATCAAAATTGATGGAAAGAAAAGAGTGACTTACGAAAAGAACCCAGTCTTTAGGCTTTCTCCTGAGATGCAAAACCGGGAATTCAGCAACAGGAGCAAGCCTATTCCATCGAATCCTATGCAGCTCAGTCAAAATGCTAGCTCTAAACTTCGACGAAAACTTAATCGCCTTGAATTTACCTTTACCATCAGTCCTCGCACTCAAAATAAACTCACTAGAATTCTCATCTCTTCCGATAATTGGCGACGCGCTCTCGTAATCAGCGCCAGCGTCGTAAGAATTGGTAACGGAGAGCGTGTTCGGGTCCAAGGTGATAATCGAAACATTAGAAATACAAAGAATCCTCTTGTACCGCCCACGCCACGAATGTTTTACCACCATGTAGCGTGCAAGGTACTCAGGCTCTTCTTGAAGAGGAGGGGTAGAGATGGGAGAAGAAGAAGACGAAGAAGAAGATGTTGATTCCATAACCGGACGGTTGTGATCGTGACGAGTGACGGGTTGTTGTTGTTGTTCTAGATAGTAGAGGGTGTGAGCGCGAGGGACATTGTTAGAGCGGAGAAAGAAGAATAGTCCCACGCCGGCTTCGGTGTGAGACCGAGACTGATTCGCACCCAGTTTAAGGCCGTGATTGCCGATTCGATTTTCCGATTTGATCGATCACCGATTCTTTTACTGTACCTAACAAGAACTCTACTACCATGGAACCTTCTATTAATTTAAATCAGCTTTAGAATTTGAGGTGAGATCTCAAATTCTCAAATTTGATTGAAGGGATTTCTGTTCTTGTTTTTTTACAGCAGGGAAGAAGATGACGAAAAGGGGAAGATATATAGAGGACTTCCTGCTTTGATATTGTTACGGGGAGACATCATCTAGTCCCTTATCTATATGATCTTTCTCATTTGGGTACCAAATCAAAACCTTTTATCAATTAGGTCTCCAAACTTTCAATTAATAAAGTCTGTTAATTCTTAATTATACTTCATTTTTGTAAAATTAAATTAATTAATTTATTTTATGGTATTTATTTAAAATATTTACACTAGAATGAAATGTTAAATGACACTATCAGGACCTAATTGATAAAATAATTCTAGTTTGCGACTCCGTTTTGAATAGGTATCCAGATTAGAGACAAGTTTTTAGGTTTACGTTTTCTACACAATTTTTAAAATATACATATACATATACATATACATATATAGATATATATATTAAAATAATATTTAAAAACTAAAAAAATTAAGAATTTTAAAAAAATATAGTTAACATGGTAAGATGTTAGCTGGATCTCTCATTTTATAGGGGTTTGCTACTTGGATTGCATAAAATAAAATAAAATTAGTATTTGACCTGTGACAAAGAACGGGTAAGATATCCTTTTCTTTTATTAAAGAAGTATTTTTATATATAAAAAAATTTAAATGTAAATTAAAACGTTTATGCATAATAAATTAATAATTATTAATATTAATAAAAGAAAGAAAAAAATAATGACAATGGCTATAAAAAAAATAGATTAATATATTTAATCTTTCAAAATGACATGACGTATTTATCCTATTATATTTATTAAATTTATTTATAAAAAGTAACTTTATAGTTAATCGAATGCTATTAAAAATAGACATATATTAAATTGATTAAATAGAAAAATATTTGCAAGGTTGCACAAGTTAAAAGTATTATCTAAAAATAAATATTTTTTAAAAAATAAAGATATTTCTCATATACAAAAGATAAAAGAAATAAATTATAGATGAATCAAAACAATCTTTTCAAAAATTAAATATGCACAACACCATAAAAAAAAAATTTATTCAAAAAAATTAAAAAAAAAAAGAAAAAACAAATCCATTAATGAGGGATAGCAGTTGAAAAATAGATTTAAAATAATATGCATGTATTTCAAAAAATAATATCAATAATAGAAAAAATAATATTAGAATAAAATAGATAGATTGTCATAGTTCAAAAATAATATAAAATTATATTCCATCTAAAAAAAAAACTAGAGAGACCTAGGTTATGTTTGTTTCCCGAAATTCACTTTCCAGGAAATCATTTTCCAAACTTTCCTATGTTTGTTTGCCTTCCGGAAAGTTGATCAACAGAAAACACTTTCCAGTCAAAGAAAAATTTGGCTTGGTTTTCAGGAAAGTGTTTCCCGGAAAATTTGGGCGGAAAACACTTTTTGAAAGTTGTGAAAAATTTAGAAATATCATTATTTGTTGATTATATCAAATTTGATCCTCAAACTTTTGATTGCTATATATAATTTGTTTTGAATATTTATTTTTTAATTTCATCTCTTAAAATTTAATTTTATATTAATTTTGATCCTTATTTTTATAATTGTTATTTGCTTTTTTCTTGCATTGAGCCACTAAAAACTTATTTGGAAGTGTAATTAAAATTATTTTTTAAAATGTTTTTTAATTTAAAAATATATTAAAATAATATTTTTTATTTCTTAAAAATTAATTTTGGCATTAATATAAAAATAATTTAAAAATATCAAAAAAAATTAAATTTAAAATAAAAAAAATCAAAATACTTTCTTAATCCCCTGAAACGAATAGCGCAAGAGCACTCGTGTGCCTTCAAGTCAAGGCCTGTGAGAAAGAAGAAGGTGATATGTCATCGGCCAAGACTAACGACGTGTTGTCTTCAGAAAAGTATTTCCAACAAGAATGCTCTCTCTATATAAGTAGATTTAAAGACGTTAAATTAAATGAAAAAAAATACAAAATACAAGTCATAATGAAATGAAAATGATATGATGCAAATTGTCATAAGAAGATATTTTATGGCTAAGTACCCGATTAGGTGGGTAAAGGAAAGAAAAGGCAAGCACGGGTATGTGTTTAAGTGGAACTTAAACAGTGGTGGGAAATCAAGATGCAGCAGCCGGTGTGGAGTTATCAAATGTAGTTCCAACATGCTGAATGACAAATCCATAGATTTTTTTCTTCAGCTTCTCAATCTTTCCTGTCAGAAGTTCATCCCCTTTCAATGCAACGCGGTCCAACCATTCATTGACTCTCTTCAACTGGGACAGGACAGCTGCAATTGAGCTAGAGTTAAGGGGCAATGATTTACTTCCATTATTAGCACACTCTCCTAGCACCCGAAAACCAGCATCCAGGGACTCTTCGATGAACTTTACAAACCACATTTGCATCTCAACCTGCAACTTCATAGAGAGTTCTACCGTTTCCTTCATTCCATGGCCTCTTGCCCAAACCCCAACAACAGGATCAAGCGGCGGTAACGAGCTAGCCTTTTGAGATGGCCTTTTGGACAAGCTTCTCCGGAGGGCTGTCGGAGGTTCGTTCTTCTGATTGCTTAGAAGCGAAACAATCTCAAGATCAGTAGCTAGGGCAGCTTCTACCCATAAAGAAGCAGATTTTGATTTCTCAGTTGCTGTAATATCATGATCAGAACAGTGACTAGAAGCAACTGATTCAGCAATTGAACTGTATCTTACAGCATCATCATAAATTGAGATGAATCGATCAATTGTGGGTAAAGGGTTCCCAGCCTTGGATGAAGAAGCAAGTTCTGAAAATATGCTGCGATTGACAGACAGGATTGAGTTATGATTAGATGCAGCATCTATGTTATAAATAGAATGAAAACTTAACGGTTACACACAAATTAAGTTCAACTCATAAAACCTATTTAGTATTGTAGTAGTGATTGTTTTCGATTTTTTTAAAAAAGGTTTCATATCAGCACATCAAAACAATTTTAAAATACAAAATAAATATTAATTTGACGCAAATAAATAAAAATTAAATTTATATAATCAGTCTAGTAATGTTCCTGGAAACCAGAACAAAAAATGAGTTTTCAATGTATCGATATAAGTTTGCGTTTGTAGCTGTGCATGCGTGAGCACGTGCAAGAAAGAAATGCTCACTAGTGGCATTACCTGAGACTCCTAACAACAGACTCCGTTGCAATTGCTTCCTCCAATGCTTCAGCTGCAACAGTTGAAGCAAGAGCCCTCCTTTGCATAGCCTCCTGCATTTAGTCATCATGTAAAAAACTGTTTTTTTGTTCATGAAATACAAAGTAGCTAATTCAGAGATGATGCGGTTAATATTTAAGCACTTTTGCTTCCATTACCCAATCACTGTCACAAGGTTGCCTTGTTACTAGTAATCTGATAGATACATTGCTGCTATTGCCTAGGTAAACGAAATTTCTGCTTCATCAATGGATGAAACAAGTAATCCATCCTAAATGTTATTCTTACCTTTCCAAATTTTGCAAGTTCTGAAGATACCGCATCTAATGGAACAGTACCATCAGTCCATTTCTTCTCATGTACAGTGAATCCAAGAGCTGCACAGGTTGGATTCTTATTATCTTGGCACCCTTCCGGTGAACTGGGTTTCGTTTTCTCATAACTCGAAGTCTCGTCTTGATTTGATTGTCTGCTGTTTGCATCACTTAGACGTCTAGACAGGGCAGCCTGGGAAACAACCAACGCAAGGTCAGACCTAAACCTAAATGAAATAAATCAATCTATCTTCACATGGAAAAATAGAACAGGAGACAGTGCAAAAAGTAAAAGGTGCAGGTAGTTAAAGGAAGCTGATGGACCGAAAGTATTTTGGAAAATATATTCAATATTGAAAATACGAATTCAGAAATATATTATTGAACTGGGAGAATAGCCACTGACTAGGCCTGAGCTGCTACCATTCATAGAGCATCAAAATAATGCTTCCCCGCGTTTGAATCCTAAAATTACATGAAATAGTTGTGCTGGAGGACATTCAGCTACCAAAGCCACCGTTTTTTTTTTTCAGGAAAGCGAGTAGCAATTTCATGAAAATATCATTTCTGGACCGAGCAAAGCCTCAGCATTGCCTGACTTAATGAACTAAAAACAACCAATTTTAGAAGTAAAAGCCCAGTAACACAAGCAAGACTGCAAAGGCATGTGATCAAACTACCAGAGTATTACAATTGAAGTGGATAATAGGGCTCATTGAAAAGAAGTCTCTTCAACATGGGCTTCTTACGAAGCGTCATTTCTTCAAACATGAAATAGTAAAAGAAATTACCTGAGTCCGCAGAATCGCTTGCAGATCCGATTTCTTCTTGGCTTCACCCTTCTCTTTCATCTCACCTGAACCAACCGCAGCTGGTATCTCATCCCAGCTCTTCCTACTACTCTTTGCAGACCCAACAAGCGCCTCTGAAACTTTTGAAATTCCAGCTACAATATTTGCAATCTTCTTCTTTCCAGCAGAATCCGAGACAGCAGGTGAAAGCTTCACTCCAGAAAGCCTCCTTCCTGGAGAAAGCGAAGCCCTTCGAGCATTAGGAGAAGGCTGCTTCCTCCCACTCGGAGATGGCTGCCTGTACCTGGATGGAACAATAATTGCTGGCTCCCTTGCAACTTTCCTGTTTTCCTCCTTGGCAGCCACCAAGCTCGGAACCATACATTTGGACGGCACTGGAGATGCTGATCTCTTCCCTTTGGTCACTGGAGAAGGATCTCTCTCTACTGAAGCGGCATTTTTCTTCCCAAAAGAAACAGGTCTCTTAGCAGTAGCTGGAGATGAAAATCTCTTAGTAGTTGCCGGAGATGAAAATCTCTTAGCAGTAGCAGTTTCATCCACCATCACATTATCTCGAGGTGCAAGCGGTTGTCTGGTAACTTTAGCCGTCACTTCGCCTTTCTTATTATGATCATTTCTTGGAAATTCGTCGGATTTTTTGTTGTTGGATAAGTAGACGGCAATTGGATCCACAGAGTATTCGGAGTCGGCGACAGGTTGAATCACAAACTCTTTCTTGGAAGATGAAATCCGGGCAATGAGAGGTTCTGGAGTACCGACAAAGGAGTGGCGGCCAGATATAGGGCGGATTCCAGAAACCCTAGGGACAGGAGAATCGAAATCGAAGCGATCTATATAAACAAATTGGCCTAGCTGAAGGCGATTTGTAAGTATAAGGTCGGTATCGCGTTCGGAGAGGGAGACGTAGGTGGAGTTGAGAGAGTCGGAAAGTTGGACGTAAAAGCCTTGGTTGGGCCAGAGATCGGAGCCGGCGAGAGCAGGGACAATGCCGATTACTTGGAGAAGTGGGGATCGGTGGTCGCCGGTGACACGGGCAGAGGAGTTCATTGATTGGAGGAGTTTTAAGAGGATTCCTGGAGCTAGAGAAGCCATTTTGGGAGAGGGTGAGACTGTAACGAAAGAGTAGGAGAATTAATTAAGGAGGAGGAGGAGGAGTAGGAGAGGACAAACTAGAAAGTGATTTTTGGCCGTTATGTAATTTCAAATTCAAATGCCCGCTTTAATATTTTAGTATTTTAGTTTTTGAATTCTGGTGGACGGATAGTCTAACGAGATAGGTGTTAAACTGCCGACTGCCGTTACCATAACTTGCTCTTGTGGCAACAATTCTTCTTTTGATTACCATTTTTTATTATTAGCAATGTTGTTAAAATGTGATCAATTAGAACAAAATATTTTGATTTTAAAATATTTTATTTTGGAGTTGTATATATATATATATATATATATATATATATATATATATATATATATATATATATATATATATATTCAACAAATAAAATTTTTAGTTCAAATCCAAAATTAAAATTTTGCAATTTAAATTTCAAATATAGATAAAAAAAATAAAAGTTGAACTGATATAACTCAATCGACTTAATGAGTTTAAAGATAACGTGAAAAATTTATAAAAATATAGTTTAACTAAAAATCAGTTAACATCTTAAAAAAATATTAAAACGACGATATATTGGATAAATTCAAATTAACCGAGGTTAAACTTTCAAATGTGTGATTTGCATTATAAGATCATGATATCTTTAAATAAAGAAAATTATAAAGTTCAATTTATAATATACTCGTTGTTGAATAATAAATTGAAAAAAAAATTAAAAAACACTATAAAATTATTTTTCTGAATAAAATTATGAACCTAGATAATATTACAAGAATGTTATCATCAATCTTGCAAAGTCGTTATATTATTTGATTACTTTACACTTTTAACATAATATATATAAATATGTCAAATGACTTCTCATCAAATTTCATCTCAATTTAACAGTCAAATTAAGATATTTTATTGATAATGTAAAGCTATTTATTATTTTAAAAAAATACTATTTGGGTGAAACAGGCAAAACAGAACTAAAATATTTCGAGTGGAATTTGGGCGTTATTTCTATAACAGAATTAGATTCTTAACGAGATAAAATTTATTTTGGTTTGTTATAATTTTTTTCTCGGTTTGTTCTATTTTTTAAACTAGAACAAGATATATCGGTCATTCTAGACGAAACTGAATTAACAAACTTGGTTATATATAATATTTTTGATATCTTTATGACCTTATATTTTCAAAACATGCCCCCATCATTTTTATTTAATTTATTGATAAAGATTGGCTCTTTTTGATATTTTACTATCTCTTCAATTGTATTTAATTAGTATTTTATGATTAAAAATATATAAAAGAAAAAAAAATGTGCTTTGTAAAAAGATTTGTTGAATACTAGAAAACCTTACTCCTTAGTGAAAACCCTTCCACCAATTGCTATCATCTTTCTTTCATTTTTAGTTTTTTGGAATATATATATATATATATATATATATATATATATATATATATATATATATATAAATGAGTTCTAAATCAATTGTTAAAGAAAAACTTTATTCGAATCTCGTGATCATGTAATCCACAATTATAATTTATATCTGATCTCGAAAAGTTGAAAGAAGTTTGATAGGAGTGTGACAAATAAAAAATATGCTTCAAGGTACCAATATATTACAAAGAAAGTCGAATGATGTCATAAAGTCACTTAATTTTCAATAAGTCAGATTCATTTTGTTCAAAAATCAAAGAATATAAGAGTTTTTCTCACACATTAAAACAAAAAAGTTCAAAAGTATTATTCATCAAGGGTGTTTTAAAAACATTTAGGTTTACATGTGTTTAAATAGTTCTAAAAAATAAATTATAATAGATTTACCCTTATGGGCTGAATTGATCCAAAACAAAACTACCTAAGAACTTTTACTAGTAAGCCCAAATTATTGATCCAAACAAGCTTGGATCTTAGTTAAAAATCAAATATTAATGAAGCCTAATCATGAAGAAAATAATAAAAACAACAAATCTAACATATAAACTAATTTTTTTGCACCTAATTCAACAAAATAACATAAGACACAATTTTTCTAGTTTAAATAATAACATGAATAAAATCTTCATCCTAGAAACAATGAGATCTTTGTTGGTACCTTAGATATCCAAAATAAGCTAGGAAATAAATTGTTGAAGTTGCCTCATTTTTAGCATTCTTGTTTATCTATGATAATGAATTTTAACTTTAAAGAATAATTTCAAAACATAGATACCCCGTTGTCCTCCTTTAACCTTTCTTGTAGAACTAGCAAATTTCCAAAATAAGTTGTTATATCCTTATAGGAAAAAATCCTTATTAAATAGAAAGTTCACAAGTAAAAAATAAATAAATAACAAAATTCATACAACTTGTTCTAACCTATATTGTAAGGTCTTCTCAAACTCCAATTGACCTGAAATGTTACCGCAACATAATAAAATACCTTTGAAATCTTCATGTAAAGTTTCCATTTGATTCAATAATTTGATATATGGTTATGATTATTTGTGTAAAATTAGACAATAAGAATTTTACATCAAAATTTGAATTTGACCTTACATTGATTGTATCATTTGCTCTCTTTTCAAGATGATTAATCTCGAATCACTAATAGATATAATGGAAAATTCTTGAGTCTCTTGTTGAAGCTTTTGGAGCTTTTTCATTGCAAACATTTATCTCCAACAACTTTATATGAAATTAACAACTGACAATAACTTCAAATAAACACACCTTGTTATGCACTCATGCATATACTTTTGAATGATAACCACTATAGGTTTTATTTGTTTTTCATCTTTCGATGTTGAATTGAAGTTATATATTCTTCATGTTCTTTATTTATTTCTCTTATAAACCTTTGCAATCATTTAGCTTTGCACTTTTTATCTGACCTCATTAAAGCATTATTATCATAAATATTTGAAATTTGTAACCTCCATTTCCCATCCTTAAAATCCCTATTATCAACTCATTTTGGTCTTTGAACCTACTATCATTGTTTGATTTCAAATCATCCCAGACCTTTCTCATATCTTGGGAACTTACACCATGTTTATTACCATATTTCTCCACCCTTTTAAGTTTATTACACAATCTCCGTATTATAAAATTTATCATCTCTATCATTTTTGTCAAGGTTTGAATTTGGGACTTTGCATTACCCTAAGAGTGGAGTGCTGTTTTGATTTGACATGATTATACCTCCAAATATTTGTTAGTAGTATAAATTTTTTTTTTTTACTAACATCACTCATGTTTCAATCAAATTTATGTTTTTCACTTAAATAAACTCACTGCATGTTTTACCTTATAACTTGTTTTTTTTTGGTTTGTTTTAAAACTAAAAATCCAATCAATATATGCTAGTCTTTTACAATGCATTAATATTATGACTATAGAATCAAGAATTAATAAATTTTATGAGTAGAAATAAAAATTTATAAGAATTGTGGATGAAACAAAGACACGAAATAAAACATAAATGAAAATTACTGAAAACACTTATCTAACACCTAAATAAACCTAATATAATAGAAATATATTGATTCAATCAAAATAAATAGTAGAGAATTTTTTTTTTTGAAACTTGATGCAAATCAGACTTATTATGTAATTTTAAAGCATCAAAATTGAAACTATGACCTAATAGTAATTGACTGACCTCAAACTAAATATGTGGTATCATGATACCCAATAAATTACAATTATCAATTTACAGGTCATTCTCTTATGTTTAGGTATTGAAACTCATGTATAATCAGTTTGTGAAAAAATAAAACCATGAATTTGAAGCTTTAAAAAATTGAAATGAGAAAAAAATTAATATATGATGAGATTTCACCCCCAATAATAAATATATGAAATTGTAATTAATTATGAGGTGGTTTTCTTAGGATTTTCTATAAATTGTGTTTCCGTGGTAAGATTGCAACATACTTTGAATAACATCTCTTGCTTTTTATTTTTTACTTTTAAACTGCTAATGTGTTAATAGACAATAACAAAACAAAATAGTATTTTTGTACAAGTATGCCATTAACATAATGAAGGAGAAGAAAAGGCTTGATGCAAACACTAAAAACTTAATGAATACTAGAGAAACAAATTTTTCATAAAGACATGACTTGTTCTCAGAGTCTATCTACAATACTAATTAATATGAATCTCGTGATTACATGATCACTCAATCTATAATCAAGACTGATATCTTATTCTGAAAAGCTGAAAAAAAATCTCATATGAGTGTGGCATAATGAGAATTTGTTTCAATACGCCAATTCTATTGGAATGAAGTTTAATAATGTCATAAAACAAATTAATATTTAATAAGTTAGATTTAGTTCATTTAAGAACTAAAAAAATATAAGAATCTCTCTCAAACATTAAATTTGAAAAGCTTGGAAGTATTATTCATCAAAGCATATTTTTTTAATGAAATTTAGGTTTACATATGTTTGGATAGTTATAAAAATTAACCCTTATAGATCTATTTTTATAGGCTAAATTGATCCATTATAAAACTTACCAAAAACCTTTACTAGTAAGCCCAACATAATAATCCAAATAAGTTTTAGATCTTAACTGAAAATAAAATATTAATTAATCTCAAACATGAAGAAAATAATAAAAATGACAAATCTGACATATAAACTAAAGTTTTTACATTTAATTAAAAAAAATAAGATAGATAAATCTCCTAATTTAAATAATATGAATGAAATCTTCATCCAATAAACATTAGGAATTTTGTCTCCACCTTTATGTATCTAAAATAAGCTAGAAAATTGATTCCTAAAGTTGCCTCCTTTTTAATTGCCTTTTTTTGTTTATGATAATTAATTTTAGCTTTAAAGAATCCTTTAAAGCATAGAAACCCTTGTTGCCTTCCTTTAACCTTCCTTGTAGAACTAGGAAATTCTCAAAACAAATTGTCATATTCTTATGGAAAAATAATTCCTTTCAAATAGAAAGTTCACAAGAAAAAAAAAGTAAGCAATAAAATTCATACAACATGTTATGATTTATATATGAAGGCCTTCATGAACTCCAATTGACTACATATTTTATCCCACCATAGATAAATACCTTCGAAATATTTTATTAAATTTTTTTATCTAAGTTCAATAGTTTAATATGATCGCTGGCATAAAACTAGAACATAGAAAGGTTTCATCCAAAATATGAATTCGACCTTACATAAATCATATCAAAACTTGTAGAAAGAAGAAGAAAAAAAGTGAAAACACAAGTTTGTCATTTCATTTTATTAGTTATGAAAGTAATGAGAATAAAATTATCCATTATGCCACATGGTGCTATTTTTCAAATATATTTTTATTTGATTTTATGGATATTAAAATAAAAACTCTAAAACAATCCTAACAATTTATTAATAGAAAGAAAAATACTTCTTTAGTCAAAATTCTCTTTTCTTATTCATGTATTTTTTTTCTTCATAAAAACAAATATTTTCATCAATATCATGTTTGTTTTAATAAAAACTTAAGACAATAAAAAAAATATTTTTAAGAATCCTAATGAATTAGATTAAAGAGAAAAATTGTTTTGCAATTAAATATTCCATCCCTACTCATGTATTTATTTTCTTTGGTTTTGATTTAAAAAACCAAAAAAACATGTTGTTTTATTAGAAACATGATTTTAAGGAAGCTTCAATCCAAAAACAATCATGTATCGATAATTTATAGATGTAAAATTCATATTAAACTATTAACAAAGTAATTAATAATATTACCATAAAAAGCTCTAATTTAGTTTTAAAATGATAAAATGATTGGATGTTTTTTTTTAAAATATAATTGAATTTATAAAAATATTCTAAATATAAAAATAAAATAGAAAAGAAAAACAATGAAGGGCCAGAAGAATTCAATCTATTTGTTCCTAGTTTTTTTAAGTCATGTTGAAGTATCTAGCCTTGAAAAAAATAAAGTGATATAAGACCAGAAAGTTAGCTTCACCACCTAGCCTATGAAAAAGTCAATGTCATCTATCTAGGCTAACAAAATATATCTTGTTACAACTAATTCTAACCACCTTCTAATCATAAAAAAGAAAAGTCCAAGTTATTATAATTTCAAAAACTTAAACTTTAACATATTTTCACTTCAAAAACTAAAAGAATATGTAACTACCTTAATAACCTTATTTATAATTTCAAAACACCCTTTAATCAATCTAAAAATTCAAAATCAAACTAAATAACAAGTTTTATGAGTCATGATCTATTTTTTCGACATGATTATAGGCCTTGACCAATTTTATTGATTATTTTTTTTCAAAATAGGCTCATTAACACCAATGCTAACTTTTTTTTTTTTATCATCAAAATATAGCTAGGCAAAAATTTTTTCTCCCATTTATTGTTTTCTTATACTTCTTTTCTCTTAATTCTTACGAGGTAAAATGTGAGTAAACAAAGTTTTAGGATTGAAATATTAACACCAAAAACTATAGGGACCAAATTTCTCCCCTTTATTATTTTCATCTACTTCTTTTCTCTTAATTCTTATGAGGTAAAATGTGAGTAAATAAAGTTTTAGCATTGAAATATTAACACCAAAAACTATAGGGACCAAAGAAGTAAAAATAAAAAACTTATATGGACTAAAACATTTTCATACCTAATGAATAATGAAAATAACTTGTAGAGGAACAATACAATCCACAATATCTCTCATCTATTAAGTTTTATGAAAAACAATATGAGTAAATAAAGTTTTAGCATTGAAGTGTTAACAAAAAAAACTATAGAGATCAAAGATGTAAAACTAAAAACTAATAGAGACTAAAACATTTTCATACCTAATGAATGATGAAAAATACACTATAAAGGAACAATGCAATCCACAATATCTTGTCTTAATCAACATTACAATGATTACAATAAAACTAGCCACATGCCCATGCGCCTCGTCACGGGCAACATCATAGTTTTTTTAATGTAAAAATTATTAATTATATGTATATTTTCATTGTATTATAAATTTAGAAAAAATAATAAATTTATGCAGAAATCCTATGTAGTGCAAGTTTTCTATAAAATATATGAATTTTAAATCATTTTAAATTTATCTGTTTAGCAGTTTTCAACGAAATAACCAACATTAATTTATTATCGTCATAAAAAAATCAAGAAGATTTGGATATTTGAATTATTAAATTCACTGCATTAAGATTAGTTTATTTTATAATTCAATTTAATCCAAACAAAAACAAAATATAAATTGTGAAAATACCAGTATTAATCAAATAACAAAAATAAATAGTTAATTTTCTAAAAAAAAAAGTCAAAAACCATAAAATAAAAATTCATCCCCACGTTATTTTCATTATCATTGCTATAACAATTTAAATTATTACCAATATTATAATCAAAATAATTAAAATAAATAAATTCTCCAGAAAAAACATTAAAAAAATAAAACAAGAGAAAAAAGAAAAAAAATATGAATAAAGAGAAAAAGGGAGCAATATTTATTTTAAAATAATTATCAATATAAATTAAAATTTCAGAGCTGAACCGATTAAAAATAAAACCTCAATAAAAATATAAAAACTAAAAGCATAAATACATAGAGATAAATAAAGAATAAACATTATCCAAGAATAATAAAACAACATAAATAAAGAATAAACATTATCCAAGAATAATAAAACAACAACTAAATGAATTAATATCAAATAAAAATCTATAATAATCAAACAAAAAATATAAATAGTTGATTTTCTATCGATAAAAAACGAAAGCATAAATTGAAAATCCTTCTTTATGTTACTGTTGTTATCACTGTTATAACAATTAAAATTATTATCAACATTGTTGTCAAAAGAATTAAAATAATTAAATTGATCTGAACAATTATAAAAAAAAAGAAAAATATTTTTATAAGAAAAAAATTAAAAATTAATCACTAAAGTTATCGTTATTATTGCACAGATAGTAAAATTATAAAAATCATTTAATCCAAAAAGCACAAAAAAATTACAAGAAAAAAATAAATAAAGTGAAAAAGAAAGCAATATTAATTTAAAATATTATAACAATAGCAATATCAGAGTTTTAACACCTAAAATTATTATTGTTGTTATTATCAAAATAATAAAAATTATTAAATTATACCGAGAAAAAAAAATAAAAAGCATAAAAAAGTAGTAAGTAAGAAAAAAAAATTAAAATATTATTATTATTATTATTATTATTATGAAAGAATAAATGAATGAAAGACTAAAAAAATTATAAAAACTACAACCAAAGATTAAACAAAAAAATAAAATAAAAAATAAAAATTATCATGGTTATTATTATCAAAATAATAGAGATTATCAAGTTATTATGAGAAGAAAAAAACCTTAAAAACATTACATACGATTAAATGATTATTATTATTATTATCATCATCATCATTATTATCATTAATTTATTTTATTTTTGTGTCTCGTCTAGGGCGGCACCACATTTTTTTCAATGTAAAAAATATTAGTTATGTGTATTTTTTCATTGTATTATAAATTTAGCCAAAATATCAAATTGGTGCAGAAATCCTATGAAGTGCAAGTTTTCTATAAAATATATAAATTTTAAATCGCTATAAATTTATCTATTTAGTAGTTTTCAATGAAATAATCAACATTAATTTATGATCGTCATCAAAAAAGCAAGAAGATTCAGATATTTGAATTATAAAATGAACTAATCTTAATGCATTGATTTTTTTATTAAATTCACTGCATTAAGATTAGTTTATTTTATAATTCAATTTAAACCAAACAAAAACAAAATATAAATTGTGAAAATACTGTAATAATTAAATAACAAAAACAAATAGTTAATTTTCTATCCATAAAAAGTAAAAAACATAAATTGAAAATTCATCCCAACGTTATTTTTATTATCATTGCTATAACAATTAAAATTATTATTAATATTATTATCAAAACAATTAAAATAAATAAATTCCCTGAAAACATAAAAAAAAAAAAAACAAAAGATTTTTTTATCAAAAAACAACTAAAAATTCACAAAAATTACCATTATCATTGTGCAAATAGTAAAATCATAAAAATAATCTAATCCAAATAACAAATCAAAATAAGAGAAAACAAAAAAAAATGAATAAAGGGAAAAAGGGAGTAATCATTATCAAAATAAATTAAAATTTCAGGATTGAACCATTTAAAAATAAAATCCTAATAAAAAAACAAAAACTAAAAGCATAGATACATAGAGATAAATAAAAAATAAACATTATCCATGAATTAAAAAAAACTCAATGAATTAATATCAAATAAAAATCTGCAATAATTAAATAACAAATATAAATAATTAATATTCTATCATTAAAAAAATAAAAGCATAAATTGAAAATCCATCTTCATGTTATTGTCACTATCAGTGTTATAATAGTTAAAATTATTATCAACATTACTGTCAAAACAATTAAAATAATTAAATTGACCTGAAAAATCATTAAAAACAAAAGCAAAATATTTTTATAAGAAAACAATAAAAAATTAATCATTAAAATCATCGTTATTATTTCATAAATAGTAAAATCATAAAAATTATTTAATCAAAAGAGCAAATAAAAATAACAGAAAACAAAAGAAAAATAAATGAAAAAAGGAAGCAATATTAAGATGAGACTTTTATCATCTCTATACAACCTCACTTGCGTGCGAATCGTAATTATCAAGTACAATATTTTCTATTTTAAATAACTTCAATGGTTTTTATCCCTAATTCATAGTTCATTAGAAATACAATGTTTTTTACTTTGTTATAATTGTCATATATGAATGTAGTTGCTTTTTTTTTTTTTTTTTTTCTTATTGCATTTTTTTTTTGTCCCTAACTTTTTTTTTGTTTTTTTTTATGATTGCGTTTTTTTTTCATTTTTTTCCCATGAAATCATTTTTTTGTTGGTTATATATTTTTTATTTTTTTCTTTTTCAACTTATATATATATATATATATATATATATATATATATATATATATATATATATATATATATATAATCAGGGTTTCTAGGTTATCTTATGCACACCACGATTAATCATCGAATCCAATTCTTTTTATAGCAATAGCAACATTGGGGTCTTAATATCTAAAATTATTATTTCTATTATTATCAAAAGAATAAAAATTATCAAATTATACCGAGGGAAAAAAATAAAAAGTATAAACAAAATAGTAAGCAAAAAAAATAATTAAATTATTATTATTATTATGATCATCATCATCATCATCATCATCATCATCATCATGAAAGAATAATTAAAAAAATTATAAAAAATACAACAAAAGATCAAACAAAAAAATACAATAAAAACAAAAAATTATTATTTATATTATTGTGAAAACAATAAAAATTGTCAAATTATTTTGAAAAAAAAAACCCTAAAAAATATTAACAAACTAGTAAGCATGGAAAACAATGAAATTATTATTATTATTATTATTTGGTTAATAATGAAAGAAAAAAAATAAAAGACTAGAAAAATCCCAAAAACTTAAACAAAAGTTTAAAAAAAGAATAAAACAAAAACTAAAATTATTATTGTTATCATGTCAAAATAATAAAATTATCAAATTATACTGAGGGAAAAAAAACAAAAAAACATTAACAAAAGAATAAGCAAGAAAAAAAAATTAAATCATCATCATCATCATCATCATCATCATCATCGTTATTATTATTATTATTGTGTTAATAATGATAAAATAAAATAAATAAAAGACTAAAAAAAATCATAAGAATTTTAACAAAATTGAAATCATAAAAAGAAATCAAGGGATTAAAATACAAAATTAAAAGTATAAGGGCCGAAATGAAAATTCAATATATTAGGAATTTTCATCAAAGGACAAAATTGAAAAAATTAAAATTGCTGTACTGGATAAATTAATATTTTTAAACCCAATCCGAAAATTTAAAGAAGAAGGATTGAAATGAAATATTAACATTGAATTAATTGCATTCGAAGGACCCAATACAACTAAATCAAAACTTCTATAGCAAAAATCAAGACATTGCCGCGTCTAGGGACCTAAATGAAATGTCATAAAAATTGGGGGACTCTCCTGCATTTTTACGTGCAGGAGAAAGAGAAAGGTGGCCAGCGGCTTTTACCGGTCATTGCCGCGTTCACAACCGTTTTTGGCAAAAATGCGCCGCACCGGGAGGAAGACCACGCGAAGGCATATAGGCAAGACTCTGGTAGCTCATCTCCGGTCACCGCATGAGATGGCACGCGCCGCCTAAACAGGGCGTGAGGCGGAAAACCGTCTGGCGTGTGCACCCACGCTTGACATTTACCTAAAGAAATAATAAAAAATTATGGCCAATTACTTCTACGCCCTTGTTCCAAATTCATCATTTTTATCTTATTAGGGGCTATATCCGCATCTAGTCAATTTTGAAAAATAGTAAAAAATTCGGACATACGGCGAACTGGACCGGACCGGACCGAGGGGGGAAATGACCGCGGATCCCCTAAGTCCAGGAGGTGTGTTTTGTCATTTTCGTGGGGCAAAACCGTTAATACACTATTTATAAACAGGGGGGAAAGATGGACATGCGCGCGCGAAGCACCGGATCAAATATCTAGTCCACAGTGCAATTTTTCTTGGTGAACAGTGTGGCGTAGTAAAACATTGACAAAAATTATTTTTTAGGTAATATATATTTTCCTTCATATAGTTAATGGTGAATAATACTTTGGATTAAAGGTGCAAGTACAAAATCTTTTGTAATTAATACTAAATACTATAATATAAAAACAAACTAATTAGAAAAAGCCATGTGAAGATGCCAGATTGCTCAATAACCCTTCATATCTTTACAAATAGAGGTTTTCACTCAATTTATTTAAAAATATATCATAAAAAAAGGAAAAATAAAGAATAAAAATAGAGATAAAAGAAGTGTAGGCTTGTCTACATTACAAGACTATCTTCTTTCTATTAAAAAAACTGACAAATACCCTTCATGATGATTAATATAGGACCTTTATATACACACATACACACTCATATTAAAACCACCTTCTTAGGGTATTTTCAATGGTAGAAAAAATAAAACTTTTTTTTTTTGCTTTTTTCCCTCTTGATTTTCATATCTAATAAGAGTCAAATAAAAAGCTAAAATGACTTTTACACACACACACTTTTGTAATTCCTACCGATCTATTTAAATATCCAAAACATTAAATTATATTATTTAAGGATTCTTTATTCATCACTTAAAATTTTCATAATATTTTTTCTCAGGAAAGAAACATTAATATAGAATATATTCAACTACAAATGGGTTGTTGAAATAAAGTTTTTCTATTGAAGAGCACACAAGAAAAAAAAATCATATATACACTAATAAAAAAATTATATTAACAATTTAGCTCTTGCAAATGACTTTTATCATTAGAGATGTTTTTGCATAGTTAAGTCATATAAGGACGGATCGACTCATACCCTTGTAGAACAATTCTCTCTCTCTCTCTCTCTTCCGTATTATCATTGCTCTTATTAACTTCTAAAACGCCTTATCATAGCATTCGCTAACCTGTTATCATTGTCAATATTGGACGATTCCAATCCATTAGACCAACCGCACTCCAACATCACACCATGTTGCAAACATGATCCAAAGTATTGTCTAATTTTTTACAAACATTTTATGTGCTCATTTTAGTTTTAATTTCTTCAATCTTATTCAATTCAATCTATGTTTTCAAGTTTTTAAGTCCTTGATCTTTTAATTGAGGTAATTAAATCTTATATTCTTAGACTTTGAATTCAACTTTAACTTTTATTTTATGTGCTGTATGGATCTATATTAAAAATTGTTGTTATTCCTGATGTGAATTTGTGAAATTTTCGTAATTTTTTTGTGTTATATTAATATCATTTGATCTAATTGAATATCATTGATTTTACAGATCTAGATTTACTTTTATATGCTAAAAAGAAATTTGTGTGCTTTATAATGGGACATGATATTTAGGATTTGTTAGATTATTTGGTTGTGTTACGTTGCAAACTAAATTAAGTTTTACGCTGTAAACTAAATTAAGTTTTTTAACAGAAAATATCTAAGCATTGCTAATATTTTTTCTAATAGAAACTTTATTTCAAACCTCATAGGAGTAGAATTGATTTGATTCAGTCAACTTGGGGAGTTTAAAAGCAACTCGAATAACTGATAAAAACATAGTTTAACTTGAATAAATATTATATTTTTATATATACATATTGAGATGATAACATATAGAATTGGTAAACTTGGTTTAACTCGCTAATCTACATGCTGAGTCAGAAAGCATGATAACACATAGAAAGAAAATCAAAACTAATTATAAAGTCTAATTTTCAATGTTGAAAGATAAAATTGAAAAAAAATCAATTAAAAAAATAACAAAAAATTACTCGAGTCAATACTGGTTAACCCACTTTAAAAAAATCCAAAAAAAAGAGAAAGAAATGAGTCAACTCAAGTAAAACAACAAAAAATATGACCAAAGTCATGAAAAGAAGATAACCTTTTAGAAAAAAAAATTAAAAGAATTATAAAACTTATTTATAAATCAATATAATATTAAAGGATAAAATAAAATAAATAAATAATATAAAAAAAACTCGAGTCAATCAAGTTAATTATCAAACTTGTAATTTAAGTCATGCTACTAAGATAACCTCGTAAATTTATAAATTCCCTTCATTTTAGTTTTAGTTTTTTTTGTTAATGCACACATTTAGAATAAAGGTGTGGAGACTAACCAATAACAATTTATTTTACTCAAATTCTAATTATGTTCCTTTCACATATGATACCTTAGTTAATTATTTTTTGGGATTTTTTTTAATATTATTGAGCTGTTTGATGTTGTTATCTCATATTTAGGACTTGATACCTATATTATAGGTTTTGTTTTCTTCTTTTATATTATTATTATTTAAGTTAGATGGGATTTATCTCTTTTACAGTAATTATGATTTTTATGCCACTAAGGTTTCATCCTACAAATCCTATCTAGAGTTTGAAATTGGACCCAAAGCTAGTTCATCATTTATTCTTTTTTCAATGTATTTGAGCTATCTATCTATACATGTTATTAGACTCAAAAGGCCAATTCTAATTTATATCGCAAATTGAACCTTCCTTTAGTCTTCAAATCATCTCATCAAGAAATAAATGGTAAGCTTACTCTGGCACTAGGATAACCATGATCATTTTTAATTGTATAAAAATTCTCTTTAACCAAAACCGTAAAACCCGTGTAATATTTTTCACTTCAAGAAAAATTGAGTTGCAATTTACTTTTTATGACTTTTCATCAGCTTCTACACGTCAAATGCGATGATAATACTAATACTAATACTAATACTACTACTAATAATAAACAAACAAATAAATAAAAAGAAGATTTCTTCAAGCACTGTAGCTTTGCCAAAACCCTCTCAAGCTTGCAAGCCTTCATCATCTCCAACGAATGAAATTCTGTCGGATCGCAGACCAGTAAGATGGTCGAAATCCACAACCAGCACAGGACCAACCCATGATCAATACCACGATCATATCGGAATTATGAAGGATTTTTGGAATAAGATTAACAAGGTTTGAAGACAAAAGTCAAAACTGGATAGGCCCCCTTGACCTGATTTCAAAGTACAAATATACATACATGCTTTGCATTCTTAATTTCAAGGGCAAGAATAAAGATAACCCACCACCAGGAGCAGGAGAATGAAGGGGAAATATACGTTTCAAGTGCATTTTTCTCGTATACTCTTATGCCACAAAAAATACAAAAAACATAAGGAATACAATAAGTACAAGGAATATTTTCATCATCAGCCATCGGTTGGATGAAATACTGTTAAGATATCTGACTAGTTGGCCCTGTGCACCTTCTACATTTGACAGTGTCTCGTCCATGTTCTCGTCAATCCTGTGCCAGCAGTGCCATAAGATGAGTTGTAAACCATTGCTAAATAAAAGGAGATAAATTTAAACAGAAAGTAGCAGCCGACATGCATCTTTAAGAAAAAGTTAGCCATGTCTAGTACTTAGTGACACACAAATTGTTCCCAGCAGGAGGACCTGACGAGTACTACAACTGTCCAGACAATCCTCATGCATCTATGTAAGCAAATATTGAAACACATTTGTTTAATCAAAGCTTCATTTCATGCGATGGAAACCATAACAAACAACAAACCTTATAGCAAGCTCTCCTTGCTGTGACACCATAGTAGCTAGTTGAGTAAAGATGTTGCCCAACTCATGGATTGTTGACTCCACATTATGAAGGGCTTCAGCTCTGCTCTGCATGTAACTGTCTTGTAGTGGAACCATTTGCTGCTGCTGCTGCTGCTGCAAAAGTGGCTGGGACTCTACATCTGTCTGTTTGCTGCAAAGGAAAAGGAAGACGATTTCAGTGGGAAAATAAACACTCTTGTCTCTTGAACCCAAAATCTCATAATATCAGAATCATAATCATCCCATGCCCAAAGAAATTCATATCAAAATTGGAAGGAAATTTCATGAATTAGCACATAAGGAAAAAGTAAAGGAGATTAAAAAACACAAGGTTGTTCCTACAATATCTTCCTAATAGGACACCTCTTAATAGCGACAAATTCTGTAACCTGTACCTGGGAAATATCTGGGATGAGGATACAGAACCATTGGCCCATGGAGGGGGAGGAGCCTGTGATGCATTAGCAGCTGTCCTGGAAGCAAGTGGACGCTGGCGAACAAAGGGATTTGAGGAGTCTTTTGAAGCAGTGGAAGAAAACAACTGCCTTCGATTCTCATGAACCTTTAGATTCTGTACATAAACAGAGAATTCAAAACATAAACAATAAATTACAATAGCAACAATCCAGTTAAGGAATATTGAGCAGCCTCTTGTGTTAAATAACAAAATTCAACTTACCTCTGTTCGCATTGTGAGGACTTCTTTAAATTCCTTTGTAGCAGTCATCAAGCGATTCTTTAGGTTATCTACAACTGTGGTTGAATGAGTTGTAGTATCACTTGAGATGTTTCCACTTTCATTCTGGGAGCTGCAAAGGAGTTGGAGGTCCACTACAGCTGAATTAAGCACAGTAATATCTTGTTTTATTACTGCTGTCAACTCTTGGATCTCCAGAGTTGGATCGTCAAACACGGATGTTCTTTTCGCCACTGATCAAAACACAATAAAATGTCAAAGCCAAACATTTCAATTCCAGCCTCAAATTGGCTAAGTTACTTTCAACATTAATCTAAAAAAAATGAAAGTATAATAAAACATTTTTTCAGATCCAGGCAATGGAATGACCATATTCTATAATTGAGAGAAAAAGAAAAGAAAAGAGAGAGATCTAGCACCACTCATAGACATCATATAATCACAATTTTCAATAAAAGTGGCACAATCAAGGGATGCATTTGTAGCATTCCTGGTGTAAAAAGATATCAACCAATGAAAGGAAAAATGAATAGACAATGTACTGTTACATCAACATACTTCCATTTCAACGACTTTGGTTTCTAAAATTTCTTGCAGCTAACCTTCGAGCTACTGAGGTCTGAGTATCATATTCAATCAGTAGTTTTGAACCCTTATGAAATTTTGCATATACAACACCCTCCATTTCCAGGAGGTATACAGCTCTCCAAGCAAAGCTGAGCCCATGACTCTCCCAGTAAGAATAATGATATATGATATATTAATTCAAAATCAAAAAGCTTAACTTCACTTATTTATGGACATTTACACCTAGTTAATGAGAGACAGAGAACATCAGACCACCAATGAGTTGTGAAACTTCAGGATCTGTTTTTGATGAGAAGAAAATTCAACAAAATAAGGATTAAGGAGGAAATGAGAAAAAATTACAAAGTCATTGCAACAGTGGAATTCAATATAAAGGATGATGATAAAGATGGCAGTGCTTACCTAAATAGCCTAAATTAAATAATCTGAAGCTCATGCACGCAAAATTTGAAGAGTATGAGAGTTCTCACTCAGTATCAGTATAACATATTTGTCCTTCCCATTATATATATACACCCTTCATTTACTTCTTCAAACCCCCATAGATTGAAAACCTCAAAATATGCCATACTAAGAAATTTGAACCCAACACTTTACCAAGGTGGATAGAGAAACTGATCAGCTAAGACCCTTTGGTTTGGTCTGAGTTGCCACAAAATCCCTGTACCACTTCTATAATTTTTTTTGGAAGATTCATTTGGAACATTTCAAAGTAGAACATTAAATTTATTTATTACATTTTCCAAATTATAATACAATTATCTTACTCTTTGACCACGAATCATAAATGAAACTATTTGTTACAATATGTTAGTGAAAATTCTAAGTCACATTTGACATTTCTTTTCTGTACATAAAAAGATTCTGTGCGTGTAAAAGACTAAGAATTGAAAAATTACATACAGGGTATCATTGAAAGATAGAAATTAAAAAGAAGATAAAAACAGACACCATGTGAGAAGCAGTTTTCAATTTTTCTGAATGTATGCTAAGTAAAACCCCTTAAATCTCCCATGAACAAAGTCCTAGAAAGAAACCAGAAGAAACACTATCCTATGATTAGTAAAATAAAATAAAGCTATAATAATTACATTAACAAGAGCTTATCCTTAAAAATCATTTGAGGACAAACACCTAGGGAATGCAAGCAAACAAATGACAAGCCAAAACTCATCAATTGCATCAAGAACAAATCTCCATCTCCAACTCTCTTTGATCCAAAAATAAATTAATTGTAAAAGTCAATTAATTCCAACACTTCCTACGCATTTTAGAAATGTTATGTTTTAAGAATGCATCTTTATTAAACCGTTACCATTTCCATGACACTATATTACTCACTTAAATTATCAATTATCAACCTTGAAACCCACATAATGAAGGACGGAAGACAATCAAGTAACTCACGTTTTGCGAGCTTTGCCAGCTTTTGCGATGTCTGGTGGATCCCAAGCCCAATCTTGGATGCTCTTTTATTAAATTCGGAATGAATTGCCACAGCAGATCGCGTGGCATCGGCCTTGGTGCTGCTACCACTGCTGGATGATGCCACATTGTTAGCCGATGAGAAGGATTTCTTTAGCCTGTCTGCTACACTCAAGAACTCTTGTGTCCGATCCCTATACGAAGATTTTACCGGCGGCATCATCATCTTCGCCCTCTATTTTCTTTCGTTTTTTTACAAAATAATAATAATAACAGAATTAAATCCTATTTCTATTTGTTTTATCATAAAAGGGGCATGCCCGATCTCGAAACCCTAAATTGAGGATTGGATTGCCCGTGGAACGGTAAGAGATACTGCGTTCGAAAATGGGGTTGAAGACAGAATTGAGGAAAAGGAAAGGAACGAGAGATTGCTTGCTCAATTGGGAGGGGAGGGGAGGGGAGGGGAGATCTAAAATCTAGATCTACCTGACGGATTGTTTTGCTGTCCAATTTGGGTCCAAAGTTAAAACTCCCAATTTCCAGCTCCGGCTACAATTGACTTTCAACGACATTTACGACATCGTTCAGAGGTCGCTAAATTCTTAATAAATAAGAAATGATTTTTTTTCCTAATAAAAATAAAACTAGATTTTATTTTATTCTTTGTTATTATGTTTTCTATTTTATTTGTAGAAGAGTTTCTTTTTTTAAACTTACATATTTTTTAATTGATTTTTTCTTTTTCTATTTTATATTCTTATTTCGTATTATTATATTTTTCTACTTTTATTCTTATTTATTTCAAGATAATATTTTTCCTATTCTATTTTTCTTATTACATATTATTAGGATTTTTTTATTTTTATTTTATTAAAGATTGTAATAACTATTTTGGCAAGTGAGACATCAATAAATAAAAATTAAATATTTTACACATTTCTAAATAGTTATAAACTTATTATAGTTTTTTTTTTCAGAGTTTTGAACAAATCATGTTATTTTTTTTTCTAGATTGTGTTAGTGATTTTTTTTTTATTCTTGTATCAAAGCTCATTGATTTTTAGTGATTGATTGATGTGTGTTGTTTAATACCATTGTTGAAAAAGGTTGTAAGCAAGTGTGATTGTATAAGAGGAGATGGAGAAGTTCCATGTGAAGAAAAGTCTAATTAAATGTGATGTCTTTTTACACAATAAATGTTGTTATTAGAAATATAGGTGGTGGAGTCTATGATGAAGCACCTTGCATAAAGATATTATATTAGAGAGTCATAATGAAATGATTCATATAAAGATATTGTGTTAGGAACTCATGACGAGAAAGCCCACACATAAAAAGATGTTAATGGTGAAGAAAAGTTTCTAGTTTAGATTTAAACTCAAAAGACGAGTTCCTTCCAATCAGAGGGCAATGTGAAGAGTTGTTTTAGAAAAATATATTTTTTTTTCTTTTTAACTTTATGTTTTCCTATTATGTATTATTATGTTTCTCAAGTTTTATTCCTATTTAAAGAGAATATTTTTTCTATGTTATTTTTCTTATTTAATAGGATTAGATTTTTCTAGCCTTTTTTCCATATAAAAGGATAGTAATAGTTTTTTGATGATTGAGACATGAAAAAAATAAAACTCACATATTTTATAGTATTCTTTGTCTTTGAAGGTTTTGACTTATAATAAACCTCAATATCTTTTGTTTTCTGTTATGTTACATGCCTTAATTGTCTACTCTATAGTTATGATGATGTTCTTGGTTTTTAAGTTTTTTGACATGTTATTACTCTTATATCCTTTGCTTTCAGATGCATTATATGGATTAACTATTTATGGTAGATTATGATTTTTTATTTATTTTTGCCATCCAACTTTTTTTTTTCCAATATTTTTTTCATTTTGATCATCAAACTTTTTTTCCCAATGGAATCCTTTTGTGTACTATTGTTAATGTTTTATTAGCTAATAGACCTTAATCCTTTCATTTTATAAAGATTTAAAGGTTTCATCATATTTACAACTTGAATTGAGGGTAATTTATTAAAATATAATTACTTACCAATCTAATTTTTTCTATCTTTTCATTGGGATTGATTCTTGTTTGTATATCATTATTCTATATTTTATCAAACTCTCATTTTGTAGCTGCGACGTAGCTTCTTATTAAATAATTAAGAGAAAATAAAGTAACTAAAAAACAAAAGAAAGACATATGGCTAATTAAGAGAAAATAAAGCAACTAAATTTGCATGGAAAAGTACTTCTTAGTCCATATACTTTGTTTTTTATTTTTTTTATATCCTTTATTTTATAGACCTTTTGTTTCTGGTCTACAACTTCATTTTGAACAATTTTAAGTCCAGAAGCTTAAGAGAATAAAGAGAAAGTCATTAGAAAATAATAAAACAAAAAAAGAGTTATTGATTAGTTATATTCTATAAAAAGTCAATTATGGTGTGAGTTAGTTCTTTTCATGAGAGGAGTTTCATTGAATTGTTTATGATTTTTTTTTTTTTAGAAAAAGTAGATTGAAGTTCATAAATATTTTTTATTTTTAGGATCTAGTTAATAGATAGGTTTGCTAAGATTCTTAAGTGTTTATTATGTGTGTAGGTTTAAATAAATTGAAAAATGCGTTTTTGAGTTGAAAAAGCTCCAGTACCTTGTTAATGTTCCAAATCTTGGTAAGCAATTGACATTTTATGAGAACAAATGATGCATAATCAACATTATTTTCTTTAAAAGAAATGAAAATGGTAGTCATTAACCCTTTAGAAAAGGGACATGTATTTGGCCTTAAATCCTTAACTTAGGTGTTTATATATATTTATGATTTTTTAATTGTTTTTTTTTTATTTAAATGGACTGTAAATAAAATGCGTAATGTTATATTTGAATTATTATTAAATTTATCATGGTTCATAAATAATATTATAGGTTTTTATGGGAATGTTAACAATTGTTTTTAATCATTATGTCCCTAAGATGAAAAACAAAACTCATGAATGTTCAATGAAATATTTTTTTTTAATGTTTTAATATAGTTTCCCATGATTTTATAATATGTATTATCTACTCTCTTCAATCACATATAAATATTGAGACAATGTTTTTTTTTTTTTATAAACTTGCTTTTAAGATCATGATAGTTTTTTTTTAAAAAAAAGAGACAATTATTATTACTAAAAAAAAATAATTTTGTTAACAAAATTAAGAGATGCATTAATAAGAAAATAAAGCTTAAATTAAATCAATAAAATGTTCCTTCTTACTTGTATTTTAATTTTATTTTCCTTTTATTCAAAACAAATATGAAAATGCTCTTGATAAAAATCTATAACATTGCTTTTACAAAGATTAAGAGTTTTTCTATGATGATATTATCACATTCTTTTGTGGATAATTATGTATTGGTCTGATATGCATGATTTTTTTTTTTAAATTTCCTTAATATTGATTAAGCAAAAAATATTTATTTTTAAAATATTTAATTTAAAATTTGTTATAAAATGCTTTTCAATTTATTGTTCTAATTTCTTCATGTGATTATGGAGCAACATCAATTTATAATTGTTTTTTCTAAGTGAAGCTTGCTTTCATAATTGTAGCGAGTTTTTGCTTAAACCATAATTCTCCTCATAAGAAAAAACTGGTTTTCATCAAACAAAAAAAAAATACTTTAATAAGAAAATTTATTTATTTTTATTATAAATATATAACTTTTTTTTATATTTGGTTTTTATTCAATGAATTATGCTACTAACAAAACAACATTGTTTTGAAAAAATATATAAACAAAACATATATATTTTTATAAATAAATATACTTAAAAAATAATTTTATTTGTTTAATTTCATGCAAATCTATATTTTTATAATCTTTTAATTAAAAAAAATATATTCTATAAATCAAGGTTATTAATACTAATTAAAACTATGACATAGGTCACAAATTTGAGATATCATTCTTGTTTAACTCATGTTAATCTAAAACATTGTCATTTCATAAACAAAATATTAAATTAACATCAATTCTATTTGTTTAAAACTAGTAACTTGGATTTTTATTGGGTCTACTGATTTGGTGGTCGACTTAGTCATACCAGGTAAATTCCTACTTGGTTTGGATTGAAACCGACCTAATCCAATTACTATGTTGACCCATCAAATGTTGCTAAATTTAGTAACATTGCCAAAATATTTTTCACAAAAGCATCCAAACAGCTAACTAATATTATATATTTTTTTAAAAAAAGAAGATAAAAAACTTATCTTGCCAAAGTGTCATCAATGATGATTTCTATAATAACATACTGTAATTAAAAAAACTTAACTATATGGCATTTTTAATATTTATAATACATTGTTTACTCTCTAACAAATTATTGTAGATTGAAATAGTATTTTTGTTTTTCAAAGTTTTTAATTTGATCTCTTTTTTCACAAATAGAATATTTAGCACAAATTAGCACAAAATTGCATTTTTTTTTTAAAAAAAAAGAGGATTGGATTGAAAGACAAATGACAAAAGTTAGAAGGGTAGCTGAAATAAAGTGGTGGCTTTGAATTTCATATAAAAATTTTATTTTGATCCCTCATTTTTTTTATAGATGACTAATCCCTTTAGTTGTCCTTAGTTTAATTTTGATACCATAGTTCATTTACCTTATTTTCCAGTATTGTTTTGTGAGAAAAGAGAAAGAGAAAAAATCTATGAATTCTAGTGTAAGGAGAGAAAGTTGTTGTTGATAATGATTCCAAAAATGTAAAGGTAATATTTAGGCTTATAGATAATGAGATGATAAGTATATCAATAACTATTAGTCCAAACACCCAGCAAAGAGTTATACAATTTTATGAATTTAAAACTTGATTGAAAATCATTGGGCAAGCCCCTACTTCCCCACATAACCTAAAGTTAGTATGTGTTACAAAGAGATATACTAAAAATAAGTGATGCATGAAGCCATTTTAACCATATTTGAAATGAATGCATTATCATGAAGAAAAAATGAGTTGTACCATTACCCTAAATGAGTTTAGGGGAATAAAATAAATAAATAAATAACATAATACAATACATAAAAAACAATAACCACAAAACATAAAACTTAGTTCGATGTCATTACATACAAAATATTTTTGTATTGGGGTTGTTATTCTATCGTGAGGTTCCTGTGACGGTGTTGATGTTAAGGATTCACCGCCTAATTATTTGTTTAGGATTTACAGAAAACCTAAAAGTTACGGTCCTTCTCATAAGTTCGATGGGTGTGGTTTAGAAAAGTATTAACAACCTTAACACTTTTAATATAAGATAAGTTGTTTTATGTGGTTTTAATACGGTTCAAGAATTTGGTGAAAATAGAAGGTCACGTCATCATGTTCCTTCGTAAATTTCGAATTTTCTAGGATAAAGGAAGGATCACATAATGTTTTTAAATCCACTATCAACTAAAAAAAAAAACTAAATTGTTTTAAGCTTTTATTAGGTGAGTTTATGTCTTGAAATTGTTAAAATTCATTTGATCCATGAATAATTGAATTTTGATTTAAGACTTCCCCTTAAATTTACCTTGATGATTCTCAACCAAAAACACACCTTAGTGTTCAATGATATGTCTTGGGGTTATAATAAAAAAACAATTTCAAATTTACATCGCTATGATTTTATTTCAACAATTAGACTTGAAAAGACATGTTCTTTAATATTTATAATTTGATTCTAAATCAAGAAAGGTTTTCAAAAAATAACATTGATCGAGTTTGCAAAAACTTGGATATAAATGACATTGACTCTTCTTGACCAACCTTGAAAGGTTAAGCAGACAGGGGCAATGCAGTGGATACTGTGATGGAATAAAAATAATATTTAGATCATCTTGGGGGCAAGGAAATATAATTAAATAATAATCTAGTGAAATCCATCAAATTTATTATCAATAATTATTAATGATAGATGCCTTTTGATGATATATAGAAAAATAAGCATGACCAGATCAACGAAAGACAATGTTGCTTAAATATAGTGTACGATTTGATGAACTCCAATAATATTTAGGAGTAACACCTCAATTCAGGAGTATATTCATGTTTGAAAGCCTAGTTTACCTTTTAAAATATGATTATGACTCTTGAAAATATTACTATTGGGTCTAGTTTTATGAATATTGAGAAGATATATCCTAACTGAAATAACCATGGGACAAAGAGCTTTGAAGCCCATTGATTTGAGGTACATCTAGCCCTATAAACATGGATGAAAAAAAACATCTTCAATGATGACAATGCAATGCTTTTCAAGATGGTCTGAAAAAAGTGATTTATTAAAAAAAACATTAAACATATAGCAATGAGCTTTTTCTTGCATGTCTAGACAACTTAACAATTCTTCATATTGATGATAATATATGCTTGAAAATTATGGACCAATTGAGAAAAACTTTATAGTTAATTGATATTTTATATTGCGGACGACACCATAAAACTTTTGACAATGGTTGATAAGATGCACACAACAAATCATATGATTTTTTTTTTAATTCAATAAATAAATGACTTGTATAATTCTTTCATGAAACAATGAGAAATATCACACTTTGAGACATGATCTAGTTTAATAAACAATAAAAGCGATAGTCATTATGGACAACCCAAAATAAATATTACACTTACATATAAGTGACAAACTGGCATTTAATAAACTTAAATGAGCAATTGAATTAAAAACATCTAGAAGGCTTTAGATAACAAATGAAGGTACCTTACAATGTTATAACATTAAAATAAGGTCTTTTATTTCAAATTATAGAAGCATGCATGCATATTATCTAACCCCAAAAATATTATATATATGTTTTAGAATTCTTTTAGGAAGACCCTTATTGAAATTTAGGAAGATTTTAATGAATTAGAGTTGATAAAGAAAGAATCCTTACTCTATGATAGCAAGGAATCTAGGTTCAAACTCGTAATTAGAAAATAATAACTTAAACCTTTCAATTAGAAAACATCAAGAGATTACAACCCTTAACAATCAAAAGAAGAATTATAAAGCAATGGGGGACTTATATTTTAAAAGCCATGTACTTAGCTTTGAGATAGTGTTGGTACAAGATTTGTCAAGAGGAAAGATGGTAAAGTCTACATGGTGAACAAAAATCATGAAACAATATACAAATTATATCAAAGATATGTGAATAACCACGACCAAACATTTTTTTTAATGCGTTCACCTAGAGAGGGTATTTTATTTTAGGAAAGTTTGGAAGGATTTTAATATAAGTTAGTTTTTAAATAGGCATGTCACCTATGAAAATAAACCTGTTTTAAAATCCTAAAATGGTTAGGTTGCTGGGAAAAATAAATCAGTTTTCAAAATAGACACACCATCCATGAAAATAGACTAATTTCAGAAAATCATAGACACTTATTGAAGTTTTTTTTTTGGGATTTGAAAAAAAGAAATTTGCTCGTAAAAATAAATTATTGTGTGAGTTTTTTAATGGCCAGATTGCCTGTGAAAATAGACTAGTGTTTTGAATTTCAAAATATGCTTGTTACCTATGAAAATTGACCAACTTAAAGGAAGCATGGATGCTTGCTAAAGTTCTTGTTGAATTTCAAAATGAGTAGGTAACCTAAAAAATAGATCGTTGTTTGAATTTTAAAATTGACAGATTACCTATGAAAACAAACCATAGATTGAATTTTAAAATGGAGATCACCTGTGAAAATAGACCAATGTATGAATTTTCAAAATGGAAAGATCATCTGTGAAAATAGACCACTATATGAGTTTTTGAATATTTAGATCACCCATAAAAATAAACTATCATGAGAGTTTTTAAATGTACAAGTCACCCATGAAAATATACTAGTGTTTGATTTTTAAAATAGATAGGTCAATCATGGTAATAAAAATATTGCTTATTTTTTAAAAATAAAAATAAAAATATTTGATTGATGGATCATCTAACAAGTTAGGCAAACACTTATTTCCTTACAAGTTTATTATGCAAAACCTTGATGAGAGTTTGCTTTGTAAGCACTGTAAAGATGACATATGTTGCTATCTAATATTTACTCTATTTTTTTTTGAAAATAATCTTGAAAGAAAACCCAAAAATACATTTTGATTTATTTTTTTTTCTTTTTTTTTTCAAAAAAAGAGAAAACAAAAAAAATATATTTTACTTTTAGTGGTCTATCTGTAATTGTGGAAGGACCAATTTGAAAATTAGAAACCCCTCCACCAAGAAACCTTTTTTTATTAAAAAAATGGTCTATAATCTTTTTAATTCAAGAATCTATTTTTCTTTGCTTTGTGTCGAAGTAATCGAATAAATAGTTAAAATTTAATTGATGTATTTTTATTTGCTTTATCTCAAAGTTAAGAGAAATCTTCCACGTATATAGGTGTTCACACTACACAAAAGTGAAGAAGGAATTTTAGAGGCGGCAAGTGGTAGAGAAAATTAATTAGAGCAAAGAACACGCTCACTAAGATACTCGCTGACAACAAGCTCACCCGCACAAGAAAAGAACCTTTGCTAAAAATTGTCCAGCCAAAGAAGAATCAAGATAATTAACTCCTCTCTCCTAGCCTCTTTCCCGGAAAAAGAAGAAGAGAGCACCAGGAGGACCCTCCAGTAAGCTTTTTTGATAGCTGCATCATCGGAGCACCGGGAGCCTCTAGCAGCAACTCCGCCCTGGCCACTAAAAGAAAGCTAGCCATCGTTAGCACCCCCTCATCAACCATTCTGTTCTTCTGCCACTCTTCGACACCATCAATATATAGTTTCAGCCAGCACCAGCAGCACTGGCCTTTGACAATATGAGTAACAACATGAGACTATTTCCATAACCACCTTTTCTACCTAGACATAACAGTAATGGTGTTCCTTCTCCTAGCCATGGCAGCGCTAAACGCTTCCTTCTCAATCACAACAGTAGGCAAGTAGCTCATTGTCTTCTCCGGTAATGACTAGCTCTTTTATAGCAACAGTGCGGCCTTCAATCTCCAGCAACGTATAATGGTTTCCATTTCCTCCATAATAGTCCATCCCCTCTATCCACCGTGACCCCCTTTACCAACTGCAGCATTCAAGCAAGGAGCTAGCGCACCTCTTTTAGTCCATGTCTTCTTCATTGTAGCGCAGATTACTCCAGCTAACAGCACGTCCTCATTTCCAGTCACTGTATTGTAATTCATGCAGTTTGTCTTCTTCTGTTTTTAGCCATTTTCGGAGAGAGTGAAAGTGCGTCGCTGGCAGGGAAAGTATATTTCGTTCAAGATTTTTTTATTTTCTAAAAATTAGTTTTAATATCTAAAGAATAGCCGAAAGGTGCTTGCATACTCTGTATTGTCAGTGGCGGTGGCGCGTGATGCATTCGTCACTATTGTTCCAGCAACACTTTCGACTTAGTTTTAGTTAATTCAAATTAATTAATTCATGGACGCGCTGAGCATTTTTTGAAGGTCAATTCATGAACTCATAACTTTTTATAACGCTGTGAATCTTAAGATTTTTTATATTATTATTGTTGTTGTGTATAATATGAGGACTGTTTGGACATCACAGATATTGGTTTGATGTGTTTTGCTTCTTAAATAATTTGATAGTTTGTGCTGCATTATGGGATTTATTTTTAAGGTCATGATGGTCAGTTCAATATTAAACATTTGATTTGAGGATTATATTTGAATTTATAATTTGAGATCTCGATTTAACTTATGAGAATTAATGTAAATAGTCTGATATAAATGTTGGATTTTAAACATTATTAATTTATTACAAAAAAATTAGAGTTATCCTAAATATTTATCAACTTTAATTGAAAGTATCTTTTTTTGTCATGATGTACAAGTTGTAGAAAAACCATCCACCTTCTAGGATAAGTAAATCTTGTAGAGGCACCGGCATGGATTTTTTCATAGAAAATAATTTGCTTGAGAATATGAGCCCAAAACATATTTAGAAAGATGAATTTATTTCTAAACCAAAATACCTGCCAAGAAAACACTAAATTCTTAAACCACATTAAAATTACACAAAAAAACTTACCTCAGGTACAGTGTGTCAGAGAGGTACAGTGTGTCAGAGGTGCCGATACATTCCTTACCACAATTAGTGTTTTACTTATTCAATCTTTAGGAAAGATTAGAATATTCAAGTTTTCTAGCAATTCCAACCAAATAACCAGGTGACGATTCGTTAACTTCAATGTCCTCACAAAATCTTTGCGATAGCTTAATTAAAAAATATATTATATTGAGAGCTTGTTTATCTTTAAGAGAGAATATAGAAGAAAACAACCTCTGGTTGGAGTTATTTTTTTAATCTTAAAAGATTATTTAATGTATGCAATCACCAAGATCTTGTTTAAAGAAGAGGCTCTCATAGCTAAATGGAGTGTTTAAGAATATACTATTGAGAGAGTGATTGTTGAGATAAGTAAAGGATTTGTATTTAGAATTTTTGTTTATCTAGTTGATTAAAATCTTTATTGAACTAGTAATTAGAATTATTATTAGATCATGATAGTTCGAGTTTGTTAACTTGTAAATTCAAGAGTGTTGAATATGATCTTAGAAAATTAAACTCTTTTGTGCTTAGTGTTTTCATTATGTTGAAGCCACACACGAGAAGAGCTAAACATTGTATAAAAAGAAATAAAAAAAAAAAAAAACAGATCAAAGCAGTTTTAAATGATTGTTTTACACTGACTGTTTATGGGAAAAAATTAATTTTTTTTTATTTTTTGTTTGAAATTAATTTTTTAAATATTTTAAATTATTTTGATACGGTGATGTTAAAAATATTTTTTTTAAAAATAAAAAAAAATATTATTTTAATATATTTATAAATAAAAAAATATTTTAAAAAATTACCTCAACCATATTACTGAATTGACTATAATCCGTGTATTCAATTATTATTTTGTATTTATTTATTTTTAAATTAAAAAAATATTATTTTAATATATTTCTATGCCAAAACACTTTAAATCTCGAATGATATAGAGGGTGTTTGGGAGAGCTGTTGCTGTAGCTTTTCAAAGTGTGTTTCGTGCCGAAATACATTAAAATGATGTTTTTTTATTTTTTAAAAATTATTTTTGATATCAGCACATCAAAATGATCTAAAAACACTAATCATCTGTTTTTAAAATTCAAAAAAAAAAATAGACCAAAAACATCCAAAAACCCTTTTGGATGGCTTTCCAAACACCCCCCATATAATCCGCGTATTAAATCATTATTTTGAATTGACGGTAATGGTATCCTCGATTCATTTTGTTTTCATTAGCAATTTTTTTAAATGTTAATTGTTAAGAATAATATATTTGGTATTGCTATAGCCATTTTAGACATCGTCATCTTACTGACTGGATCGTGGAGAAATCCCTCTAAGCAGATATCCACCACGCAAGTCTTGGACCCGAAAGTGGAGAGCAAATAACGTCGCATATAGGATTAACAAACCAAATTTGCATCATGGGGCTTTCAACGGTAGTTGAAGCTTTCTAGTCTCGCAGAAAATGGGTTTAATGCAACGCGCGCAGTTATGGATTAAGTGAAAGCAGAAAGAGGATAACCCACATGAAAATGAAACATGCGTCAAAATTATGTAGATGGTGACAGTTTTAAGGTTAAAACACAATCTTACCACATGACAATCTCTTTCTGCAATTCTCTGCTGACTACTGTCATAAATCAGCGCAGTAGTAGCAGTAAGAAGACGAGGTTCCCTACAAGAATTCGAATTATCCCACTCCTAATCAGTACCAACGAATGAGCATAGGCAATCATTACCGGGAACTGGCAGTCGTCTTCAGATGGATCCTCATCAGTAACCATAGCCAAACCAGAGAAATCACAGTCCCCATATCCCTGGTTATTGAGTTGATAGTACATGTTAAAGGCATAAGAAGCATTCCCTTGAGCACTTAGATGATTGCAAGAAGATCCATAGCCTAAAGCAGTACAGTCTGATTGGCTACAGGCATAGTCGATACTATCCGGTAACTCGTCTAACTCGGTTGCTTCAGGGTCTAGAACACACCATCTTCTTAGCTGATACCTCACTCCCTCCACTGGAGCCAGACCCTTATCCTGTTCCAACCCCAGCAAATCCAACCCATATTTGGGCTTCCCATCAAACTCAAATATTCCCCAGTGCCTTTCGAAGCTACCTGGAGCAATTTCTTTAGCATTCTCATCGATGAGGCTAAAGAGATAGACCTCGATATTCTTACCTTTTCTTTTTGGTGTTCCATTTCCACTCAAAGCATGTCGAATCAGTCCTTGGTTGAACCTCTTGGCATTTTGGATTTTAGCATTTTTGTCACCGTCGGTTGGCCAACCGACTTCTCCAATCATAACCTGCATGTCAGGATACCCAGCCTTGTCCAGTGACCATATGAGAGTGTCAAGATTTGCATCAAACGCGTTGGTATACACTAAGTCGCCATCTGTGATTGGCTTCTTTGATCCATCAAAGAAAGCAAAGTCCATTGGGAAGTTAGGGTCTTCGTATACACTCAAGAATGGATAGATGTTGACAGTGAAAGGGGCATCATTTCTGTAGAGAAACTGGATTACTTCAACTGCGAGGTCTCGAATTTCAGGCCTGAAGTCGCCGGCGGATGGAACTGGGTTTGATCCAGGGGAGTTGTAAATGTCAGCATTGAAGGGGACTGTGGCTTTGACATGGGAGCCTAGCCCAGCTTTGTTGAGGGCACGCTGGATATTTTTCAGAGCTGGTAACGTGACATGTAGATAAGTGCCATTATATGCTTGCAGGAAAGGTTCATTGCCAACAGCTACATACCTGAAAAAATGACCTTCTATTTACGAAAATCTATTTCTCAAACATTGTACGGCTGGAAAGGATTTAAGAAAATGGAAAATGCAGGTTTAGATGACTTATGGAGGCCAAAAATAAAAGCAGGTTTAGTTCGGTCAATCTTCCCTTTTCAAAGTGTCTTGTGGTATCTGATAAATTAATCACCCAGCTCAAGGAACCAGAATCAATCAATTCTTCAAAAATAAAAATATATTCCTTAAATTAAACAATACAGGAATTAATTCAACCGGTCTCAGGAGATGGAAAAGCCACATCGAAGCAGGAAAATTATTAAGCATATAAACAAAAGATTTGGAATTGCAAAGTCTTGACAACAGGAATGCTATTTCAATCACAGGCAGATACAACACAGACGCTGCAATCAGAAGAATAGTTTCATTGTATAAAAAATCAATATGCCATCAAAAAGATTTGGAAAAAGAGAAGCCATTATTGTTCAGAGGTCAACAACTGTGTGCAGCTCTAACCTGATTTTGATTCCACCTTTGTAAGACCAACTAGTCACATTTTCATCAACCCAGGCAGCAGCAGCCATAGGATCTTGACTCATCTCATGCAGCATGTAATTTGGTATAGCCAGCATTACTTCAATATCAGTCCCAATCAGAGCCGCCATGATCTTCTCATCGGCGTCAAACAACTTCAACTTGTCAAACCCATTTTCTTTCAGCATCTCTACCACATTATGTGGTGGGATTTGGTGTGTAGCCATGGTGCCCCAGTTCACTCCAACACTACCAGTAACGTTACGGATCATGGTCACGAAAATAACAAACAGCACCAAAACATTGTTAGTAAATACTTCAGCTACTGCCATCTTCTTTTTTCTTAGAGAATCTTTAATGGGATTGGGATGGGAAAGAATCAAGAATCAAGAAAGTCTGGAGATCAGCACTGTTAATTATTAGGACCTGAGCTCACGATTGACACAAGCAGAAAAGGAGAGAAAGGGAGAGGGGGGATTTGTTGGTTCTTTGTGACAGAATTTATTAGAGGGAAAAGTTAGTGTCTCTCTCTCTCTCTCTCTCCTTTTCTCTATCCAGCTGCTCCACTTTGACGATTGGCTTTTGAGAAGCTTCACGGTGAAGGTGGCAAATCTAGGGGGTTAAGGTTTCTTGTACAAGAAAAAGAAAAGATTCATTGCAGGAAATGGAAGATTCTTTCCTCCCTTCTGTTATTCAGTTATATATGGTTACAGGCCAGTCAATATACTACTTACTGGTAGCAACGTGCTTCTATGAATAGTAAGGCAATTCAAATAATGCCTCCATTATTTATATGCTGTTGCTGGCACCAATGCCTCCAGAACCACCAGTCCAGAAGCAGCAAAGGCAAATTACACATTTTACTCTCTCACTGTTATAAAATTGGCAAATGCAATCGGAAATACTGATAAAATTTATCTGTCGGAGGATTACGGTGAGCTTTACTGAAAGAATACTCTTTCACTATATTCAATGATAAACATCGAAATAATTATTCCTTTGAAATATACAAATATTGTAAGGAAAAATAATCTTTGTCAAATTTAAATGGTGTTTGTTAAATTCATATTTTATTTTTATATATATATATAATTAATTAATTATATATAAACAATGCATCCCTAAAAGGACACAGTGAATCTGAAACTGAAACGTTGTGTGCCAATAGAAAAAACAAAACGCCAACCAAAACGGGATTGACAACCTTGTTATAGATGGAATCACCAATAGTTAATGTTCATCAATATTTTTCGGGAGCCTTAAAATTGTTCATTCTCAAATCAATGGTATTTTAGGGTTTTTAAATTTTTTTATTAAATTAAATATTACTAACACAATCATCTATGGACAAGTTAAAAATATTAATATTTAAGTATTTATTAGTAAATCTATTGATGAAAAAACCCTAAACTAAAAGACAAGAATCCTTAATAAACTGAACAGCTTCCTTAGTGTATAACTTAACATTCCTCGAACTATAATTTGATAACCCTGTCATAGAAAAAGGTAGGTATACATAAATAAGACCAAGCTGAGTCATTGCTTAATGAAGTGGAAAGGTCGACGCCGAGGTGGCGCCTTTTCTGAGATTAGGACGGAAAAGAATCTCCAAATGCTAACCAGCGTAACTCTACGTGTTTCATGCTGTTTCTCACTGCTTTCCTGGGTTGCACTATTAAGTTAAAGCTTTTTTTTCATCTGCCTTTCTACTATATATATATATATATATCAAATTAAAAACACTTTCTTTTATCATAAATTCCACCCTCTCTATTTCTCTTTTATTTTTTCTGCAAAGGGAAATGAGAAAATTAACTAAATTATAATTTCTTGAACAGGAAGAACTGGTCAAACCAAAGGGAGAACTGTCTTGACTTGATCTCCAAAAGAACAGCAGCAGCAGCTAAAAGACCCGCCGCGTGGACATGGTGTGTTCCAAGGAAAAAGGATACTACAAGTGTATGACCCTGTAAGAAAATGCTAGCTTTACATTTGGTGAATTTAACCTTAGAGTTTTTATATATTTATCGAAGGAGGTTTATGATTCAGAAATTTATTTATTTATTTATTGAAAAGGGTATAATTGTTGATTACTCCAATATCTAAGAAAATATATATTATTACAGCTATTTTCCAAAAAGAGAACCAATAAAGCAAACGAAAAAGTGGTAGATTTTATCCACTCACTTCTAAGATATGTGGGGGTGATATCTGCTCACACCCTCCCTCCAACTCGGCACATACCTGAGTTTGTTTCCAAACCATGAAACCCAGACAATAACAGGGCATCAGTAAATCCATCTACGCTTCCAATGAATTGAACATGAAAAGCTCCTCATGTTACATTTTTTTTTCATACGAAGAAAATATTATCCCTGAAAAATATATTTTGTGAGACCAGGTAAATGGAGAAAACTTTGATTATTCAAGTTTTTATAAAAATTATATGCTCTGATTCAAATTTGAAATCTTTTGTACAGATTATAAATTTTTTATCATCACAATACACCCTTTGAGGACTCCTATTACGCATTATCGCACAAAATGATAATCAACTTCTATGTTTTTTTATGCATGCATGAAGTATTGGATTGGAAACAAGATGGCAAGTGTGGATATTATCACAAAAAGTGGTAGAAAGATTAGCCAAAAGCACACCTAGATCAAAGAAATAATTGACAGTGTTTGTCTATTGGATAAACAACAAGTGCTCGATATTTAGCTTTGGTAGTGGAGCATGAAACAATCGATTGCTTTTTAAAACACCATTATTGGAGAGCGGGACAAAGAAATTAAAAAAAAAAAAAAAAAAACTACCTGTTGTCGAATAACAATAATTTAATGATGCATTAAGGCCTTTTTGTTTCATCGAAATGGTTTTGCTAAAAAATAAATTTCAAACTTTATTATGTTTGTTTACTGTTGGGAAAGTTGGTCAATAAAGAATATTTTTTAATCAAGGAAAAATTTTACTTGGTTTTGGGGATAATTTTTTTATTTTATCTTGGATAAAAAATATTTTTTCAAAAATTATAAAAAAAATTCATAAATATATTACTATTTATTGATTATATCAAATTTTAACTTCAATCTTTTGATTACTATATATTTTGTTTTGATTTTTTTTATTATTATTTGTTTTCAATTTCATCTCTTAGAACTTGATTTTATTTTATTTTTAGTATATATTTCCATTCTACAAGCATATGAAGATTGTCTCTAAGAACTCTTGATTATAGGTTTTAGGGTTTAGCATCAATTGTATTAGAATTAGAATGTCTATGATTGCATACTTGAATCTTGATTCTTTCAAAGTACACATGACTCAACCATCTAGTAGGTGATCCAGTGGAAAAAGGTTTTTTTTTTTTTTTTTTGTCTCAGGTTCAAGTTTTATGGTTGTTAATATAATGATCATTAAAGGTTTATATGATCGTTAATTTCATAACCTATGAGATTAATTGAGATACATGTAAACTAACCCAAATATCCATGTTAATAAAAAAAAAATTACACATGACCCAAATTGTCTAGGATTGTCAGAAAGCAACAAGTAAGAGGTAGTGCACTAGCCAAACTCCCATAAATTTATCCATTTGTATAAATAAAAATTTATTGCAAAACTATTCTCATATATTTATGTCTCTTTTTATTTATCTACTTTGTCCGAAAACACTGACTAAATGTGACTTTCAACACAAAATAAATTTGGAACATCATTTAAAAAAGAAAAAGAAAAAAGGAGCAGGGCCTTGTAGTTTCCAGGATATAAAATGAGACAAAATTAGAAAACACAAAGTCTCATTGGCCAAATTTAAGAGATGGGATGAACGTGAATAACTTGAATTAGCAAATTCAAGGTTTTGCATAGTCCATGCGCGTGAAAGCTTCATATTTTACATAAAACAACCTAGAACAGTGCATGATTTTTTTAGCTAACAAAGTAATGGGCCGCGCAGGACTAGCTTCATTTGACAGTGATGGTCTATGCTTAAGCCCAGTTTCTGATTTGAAACAATAAAGTTGGCCCATTTATGTAGTTCTCATGGGGGTGGGGGACTTCTCTTTAAAAAGCCTCCTCATGCGTCGAATAGAGTTTGAATATTTAATCACCTAAATTAGATGCCCCTTCAAGTCCAAAATGGTACTATAAATTTTCCAAAATATATAGCAATCGAGCGCTCCCCCCCCCCCCCCCACGCTGCAACAGCCCAATGCAGTTTCTTCTTTGACAACGCAGAAACGGACCATCAACAGCAGCTCCTGACCACCAACTGGTTTCCCCTATCAACTCCATGGTCTTCTCCCTCGCCCCAGAGGCATCATCTGCAAGAGCCCAACCTCGTCCTTCAGTGCTGACAACGAGGAGCAACGGCTACTCCAACACAAACTGGTAGCTTTTAGTGTCTCATCTGGCCACCAAAAGCCACAATTTTTTACGCAATCACCATAGAAACAATCACCTCAGCCTTCTCTACCCAACAGTAGTAGCAAGTTAGCCTCACGTCGTGGTCGTCCGATCGCCTTGTTACTATTCACGTGCATAAATTAATTCAGTGCAGCGCGTATGTATTCTGTTTTGGGTGGGCTAGACTGCTCTCGGCCCCGCCCAGTTGGCTAGGCGGGGTCCAACCCAAGTCTTGGGCCCTTGGCATGAGTCAAGCCCAACCCGAAATTTATTTTATTTTAAAAAAATACAAAAAATATGTTATTTTTGTGCATACGGCCGAATTCCAAGGTTTTCCATGCATATTTTTTTGTAAAAAATACATGTTGTATCTTTCATATATTTTGAATGAAAATTCGATATCATAACTAGTTTATGATTATCCGTTAGAATTTGACTTATACACACACACACACACACACCCCCACACCCACAAATAATAATAAAAAAATTTATATAATGCAGTGTAAAAATTTTCAATTTTAGAATGGTTAAGTTTTAAACTTTCAATGAGGTAGAGACTTTCTCTCGAAGAGAGATCTACTTTGAATTTCAAAAAAGACCAATTAATATAAAATGACTTAGAAAAAACAATCAAACAACAATGCAACTTATCTTAAGTAGGGTGCACTGGGGGTGATGTGTATTCCCCTGGCACAACAAGTCCCCTTGCCCAAGATTCTCGTAGACCAATAAGTTTCCTAGTGATCTTAATATTAGGTGGTGACTCCTAATATTTATAGTTGTAATTTCTATGACTATAAAACACACTTCTATTTTCACCACACATCGTGCTTCCCTAATCTGGGGATGGCGGGGCGCGAAACATAAAAAAAATCATCGTCACGACACTTTTCTTAATTGGATTTTTATTATCCATATTCTTTTGATAGCTATTTCTTTATTTTATTCTAAGTAATATATGAAATTGATTTTTTTTCAATTTCAGCTTCTTTCAATATTTTTATTTATTAGATTTGATCTCCATTCTCTTATTGCTTTTGTTTTATATGAAATAATTTATGAAATTTCTTTTTTTTTTTTTCAATTTCATCATTCCTCAAATTTTTATTTGTCAAATGTAGTGCCTATTCTTTTAATAAATTTGAAAAAAGAATGAAGCATTTGTAAGTTATTTTAATACTCATATTTCATCATATAGTCAAACATATAAAAGTTTCCCCAATATATTTTCAACAACATTGCCAAATATTGAAAAATAACTCACTTTCTACAAATTTATTTTCCTAGAAAACTACTTACTAGCAAACAAACAAGGTCTAAGAGAGAAATAAATATATTAGGCGAAGAGTAATACTACAACGAACAATATCTTTAAGATACTGTAATATATATCTAACAACTTTAAAATGTATTGTTGTGGGAGAATGCATGTACTGATAAACTTGATTTTCAACATATGATAAAAATGGTCTTGTTATAGTGAGGTATTGTATTGCCACATAGTATCCTTATAAGAATCACTATCAGATTTGGAATTTTAAAACCACACAACACTGGTGTGGAAATTACTTTGCACCAATCACAAAAGAATGCTCCAAATCTCCATAGCATTCTTTATTTGAGTGAAAGTGAAAAGTCACATTAACCTCTATTCCTATAGAAACTTAAGGAACCAAGGTCTTTCATTTCAAAAAAGTTGATAAGTACTAAATAAGACTCTCAATATCCTTTGTATCAATAACATAAATGACAATATCATCAATATAAATAAATAAGAATATGCATCCATTTCGTGTATATAAAAAACATAAAAAACAAATATCTCCTTACTAGTAATGAACCTAAATTCCATTAATATATAACTAAATCTATTAAACCAAGCTATTAGAACTTGTTTGAGCCAATGAATTATTTTGTGAAGATAACATATATAGTTTGGTTTGCTAAGGTTGACAAAACCAGAAGGTTGTTGAACGTAGACTTCTTCTTGTAGATGATTATAAAGAAAGGAATTATATATATCTAGTTGTGTAGTATTTATTGATGAATTTTTAGGTTGTAAATGGGGAGATAGGTTTGAGGTTTGTGCGTTGGTAGGTGAAGTTATTGTATGTTGTTATTTAGAATATCATCATAGGATGGAACCCATTGAAGAATAAAAAGATCCTTTAAAGATAATGATGGACCTTGAAAGGTATAACCTACAAAGAGGAATAATATTTCATTAAATATAACATAATGTTAGTTTAAAGATGGTATAAGAGGTACGGAAGTTGTATACATCATAAAAAGGTATGTGTTGAACTTTTATCACCATCATTTTAGCTATTCCATTGTCTATATATATTTTTTCTAGTATTAGTATCCATAAACATTTCGTTCTTTTATTTGATTGAAATTTACACCTCTTATAACTTTTATTTACCAATGAGTCTTTGATTGGGAGTAGTCATTATTGTTGTTATCTTAGGGAGTAGGTCATTTCCTACTTTCATCTTCTTCTTTCTTCTAGAAAATGGATGTAACATAGCGTTAATGTCTTCCAATTTTAGTTTTAAAGATAACACAACTGTTAGTGTCACATCTCATAATGCATTCCATTTACAAAGTTTTTTTCTTATATTTAATCAATATCATGAATTGTGTAATTCCTAATAAGCTTGATTTAGCCTTAATTATTAGATGGTGGAATATTCCTTCATCTTTTTTAATGTCAAAATAGATTTCTAATAACCACCAACCACTCTAGTAGTTTTCACATCTTTACTTCCAAGTTTGTCAATCTCTTTAGGTTTTTATAATGCTTCAAATTTTAAATGGTCTCTTTTCTTTAAGCTTTATGATTGATATCTTAATTTTTTGAAATTCTTCAAACTCCTCATTGGAGTCCAATTCAATCACTAAATAAGAGTATAAGATGTCTGATTAATGTTCCAAAAAAAAATAGATAAGATCCCCTATAATGGCTTGTTTTTTACTCATTTCACTAACATTTTCTCATGACAAGCAGTATGATTTATAAAGGTATAAATTTCTTAGTATTTAATTATCATTAATCTCTTTTTGATGTTCCACTACAACCTTTCTAGAATATGTTTAATGTATTTTTGCACTATTATAGTTACAGTTCACTTCGCTTTAAAAGTTCTTAACTGAAGATTGGGCTCTTTATAGGCTCTTCCAAATCATACACTATTATAGAAAATTCAAACAATGTCATCTTGGGTTTTATTTGTATAAGCGCTATTAAAAACAGGTCTTTATATGTACACAATTATTGATAGAGTTGGATAATAATGAGCAAACTAGTGAAAATTTGTTTTGGTTAATGATAAACCAAATAATCACATCCTTATAAAGGGACTTATTGCACCATCACCATATAGGTCAATGAACTTGGTGATGTATTCATTTATAGATTTGTTGTCTTCTTTAAATATCTACTTGAAATCAGTAATCTTTATACCTTTAGGAATTGGGGCAACGTGTTATATCATTCTAGATATAGACGATTATACATAAACCTAGTTGTTTATATAATTTCTAAACTTATCTCTCTCGGGTGTTGAGCTAGCTCAACTTTATCAATTATCCACCTTACAAGTTGATCAATATCAAACACTTAGGATACTAGAGGGTTAGTGTTTTCTAAGCTGGGTAAGAGCTTGTGGGTATTGTTTTACTTGTATATAAGTTGTTGCTACTGAAATTAAGGTTGTTGGGTCATATAACTGGCTTATGGCTGCCTATACACCTATGGATGAGCCAAGATATCAAAAGCGTTCATGCCTAAGTTAGGTAGCAAGATTATGGTGTTTGATATATAGGTATGTTATATGTTATATATAATTAGGGATACTTAATAATTTTATAGAAGTGCTTATAATTTTAGAAACTCTTAGGACTTGCCCCTAAAGGTTTAGACAAATGGTGTTAAAGACATGTTATATTAAGCTTATTTTGTATCTAATTGACCTAGTCAAATATATCTTGCATAGTCATATTTTCTACCATAATATTATTATGGTAAGTTGCATTTGATGTGTTCTTCATCTCTATTTTGATGGCCCTCATATCAGCGTTAAAAAGATTTAGTGGATGATAAAAGGATGCTCATTTAAGATCAACCATTGTTTATGCTCATATAATTGTTATGATCACCTAATAATAAGGGATATCTGTGAGGTTATATTAGAAGTAAAAAAAACTAATATGCCCTTCAAATATTGATATTAGCTAAAAATGGTAGGAATATGAGAGGTTACATGAGGGTATCAAGGCTTTAACTCTATTATTACAACAAGTTATATGATGATCAACCATCTTGTGGTGTGTCTAATATTGGTAATTCCTTATGAACCTGTAATGATGAAGGATTATCAAGCTCTTTTAAGTTAATGGCTTGGCCTTTATCTATTACTTGTATTGAATGATTATTGTTGCAATAATTTTTCCTAAATTTTTTTTTTATGTGTGGCACAACTAATAGTTAAAAGAATATATGTTCAATATTGTCTTATTGGTATGCTAATTTATTGATCTAATATACAATCACGTGATTGATCAAGAAACCAACCATCCATCCTCTAATCAATCATGGTAATTATTATTCATTAATTCATTCAAATAAGGAGAAGTTTCAACTAAAAACTAAGTTCTAAGTGAAAGTAGGCTGTAGCCTTACAAAATCAAACAAAATTATAATGTTCTAAGATTTCAAACTGGAAAAATAACAATAAGAAACAAATTAAAAGATAAATTAATAGAGTAAATAAATATATAAATAAACAATAAAAAGAGAAAATATAAATAAATGAAATAAATTTTATAAGTGTGGTTAACCATCATTTCTTGCTACTATATAATTTATATATGCAATTACAATTTTGAAGCCTAGATAAATATGTGATTCTAATCTTATACAAGTATTATAAATCGAATAAGGAAGCATATCAAGTCCCAATACAAACTATATTTCTCATTCATTGATTCCTATATGAATAATAAGCTAATTTATAACTTTGATTAATTTTATCTTATTAAGGACTTCACTTTAAATATGACTGTGCCCTTTAATCATTCATACAAATTTGAATTGTATTGCCAATCACTTTTCTTTGGTTGATCATGACTCCTATTTGATTGGTCAATTGTTTCCTCATTTTCCTAATAAATCAAGATATTTTAAACTTGGTTGATTCTATTATCCATGATCAATTCTAGCTTCTCTTTACTTTTTTCAAGTATTATCAATAACTAATATCTTTTCCACTCATTTTACTAACATATTTTCATATCATGTAGTGTGCTTTAAAATTGTCTAGATATTCAAGCACTTGGTTCTTATAAACCTTTTTCTAATGTTCTACTTCAATTTTTCCAAAATGAGTTTAATGATTTTTTTTCTATATTTATGGATTTTATATTATTGAATAAAAACATAACTTTCTTTGGACTCCTTTAAATCTTAAACTATCCTAACAAAGACAATCGATGTAATCTTTGGTTATATTATAAAAATTTCATCTTAATATGAGCTTTCTTTGGACTCCCTTAAATCCTAAACTATAAACTATCCTAACAAAGACAATCGATGTAATCTTTGGTTATATTACAAAAATTTCCTCCTAAATATGAGTGTCGTATTCCTCACAATTATTGATAAAGTTAGGTAGAGGCATAGAGAACTATTGAAAGGTTTTTTTTTGTTAGTGATGAGCCAAATAGTTTTAGGTTTATAAAGATATTTGTTATAATATTGTCACATTGATCAATGAACTTAGAGATGTGCTCTCTTATTGATTAGTTGTATTTTTTAAATAACAATTTGAAAATAGTTGTTTTATGTGTCTTGGAATTGGAGGAACCTACCAATCCATTCACTACATAGATTATTATACATAAGACTAGTTGTTCATCTACTTTCTAACCTCATCTCTCTTGGCTGTATGCTAGTTTAAACCTATTTATTCTTCATTTTGCTTGTTATTCAATATCATGTCAGAATAAGTATTTCCTTGTTTAATGAAATTTATGAAGCATTGCATTGCCTAAACATAGGTTGGGTTACCTATTACTAAGTTTGCTAAGCCATATAATTGGTTTGTGGTTACTTTAGCAACTTGCATAGTTCAATAACATCTCATGTGTAATTATACTCTAATGTTGTAAGGTCACAACTATGTTTGATACATCTCATGTGTAATTATACTCTAACATTGTAAGGTCACAAGTGAAATTATACTCTAATATTGTAAGGTCACAACTATGTTTGATATGCTTTTGAATAATATTTAGGGTATGGTTAAATACCTTAATATATTTTTAATGATATGTTTATTATTGTAAGATTCTCTAACACCTCATGCTTACGTGTTTGTATGGAGATCAATTTTATCTCAACTCATTCACAATCTAATTAAGTTGTTCGGCCATTGCCTATGGTTTTATTAAATATTATAATATTATTGTGACAAGTCATGTTTGCTATATTTTTCATCTCTATTTAGATACTCTACCCTCATATCAACATTAGATAGGTTTAGATGCTAATAAAATAATGATCCTTAAAAAGGAGCCACTTTAGCTTACTAGAACTTCGCACAACTAATCATGTTCATTTAACCATGCCTTATAGCCTATAGAAAGGATAAATATAGGGTTATGTTAGGCATAATCATATTTATATAATGTGTTTATTTAGGTATAAACGATGATAGAGGTGGGAACATGAGATCATGTATGGGGACATTAAAGGTTTATCCTATTGCAATTCTAGAGAATTGGATGATAAAGTGTCATATTATAACTCATCTAATATAGATCATTCCCAAGAGGGGTTATCAGGTTTGTTTTAGCCAAAATATAGCTTTTAATAGCTCCTCATATTAATTGGTTTATGTCATGATAAAATCTTAATTGCACTCTTCTTTGGTGGCATGATATTGTTTCACGAAACAATAGTGAATATTACCCCATTAGACATGTCAATTTGTTGATTAGTCAAATAATTCTATAATCAGTTATGTTACTTGTTCTTTGTTTCTTCAATCCAATGAGAAGAGAATTCAATAAAAGAAAACTTAATTTCAATTAGAGACAAGTAGCAGCCTCATAAATAAAAATAAGAATAAGTCTCTAATATTCTAATCATTAAGAAAAGCTTATTATTCCAAGTATTTGTCAAGTAAAAAGAAGTGAAAAGATGCAAGAAAAAGTAAATAGCTAGAATATAACGAAAAGTTATAAAGAAAGCAACTACAAAGAAAAAAAAAGATAAATTAAAGAAAAGTTGTGAGTTGTTAATTGTATATTCAGAGTTGATTATCTTTTGCAGTAACTAGATGACCTATTATTATTACAAAGTTTGAATCCTATGGAACTATAATTTCTAATACAAAATACATTATTCATAGGGTTTGAGCCCTAGTGCAAACCTCGATAGTAGTTTGACTTTGGGAATATCGGTTAAGGTGGTATCACCAAACCTAGATGATCTTGCAATAAAACTGGTTCATCTTTCTAGTTTGCATGCTCCAAAATTCTCATATAATTTGTATTCCTATCAATAAATCTTCATTCTAATAGTAATATATTTTATTATTATTTTGTATTTTTTACAAGTGTAATTTGATATGAACCCTTCTTTAGAGTAAGATTTGATTTGCTAATTAATCACATGAGCCTTTATCTTTAAAGTTGATTATCTTTTTCTAGATCTAGATAATCGATTATATTTTTTATGATAAATCTTATCATTTCTTTTCTTGTTTAGTAGTAAACAACTATTGATCTAATTCAACCGATGTGTAGATATTTTTTTTATTTTTATGTAAAACAAAATATATCTTTGAATTTTCAAACTTTATTATAAAATATCTTGGATGATGACTTTTCTGATATAAATTTAAAAACTATAATCAAAACTCGCAGAACATACTAGATTTAATTATCTTTTATGTTTTGTTATTTTGGCAAGTGCTTGTTTTATATATAATAGATTATTTATAATTTTCTCTGATATAATATTTTCAATAAAAACACACCAAGTCAAATGAGAATTCACTGGATAACACCAACATAAAATACCGATATTTTCTTGCACCCTTTATTTCTTATGAGGTGACCATCTTAAAATCTGCTTAGAAATATACTTAAAATTGATTTTTAAAATATATTGTTAAAATATATATCAAAATATTTTTTATTTTATAAAAATTATTTTTAATATTAACAAATTAAAATTATTTAATAACACCAATTTTTTCAGAAGCGCAACACAGTGCCAAACAAGCACTTGGAGAGGATTGGAACTGTTAGTTTTGGAAGAGGACCGTTGGCCCGTTGGTCTTTTTTTTTCCGATGGGAAGTTCGGAATAGACTAATGGTTTTTGTCCAACACAAATTCAGAATCATAATAGGGAAACAGAAGCTTAACCAAAAATGACTATAATGGTAAGCTGATTGGATAGATAATAAAACTCACGTTCAGATAGACCCTACTATTTTGACTATAAAAGTGAACCCAACTTGCCGTTGTTATCAGGAAAGCTTAATACAGTACATCCTTCTTAATTCACCTCCCATGAGGATGGCCGGCATCGTTTCAGGTTGCAGTATCAGGCCAACTACCTCCGCCTTGTTATGTCTCTTCAATCTCAGATAGACAGGCTTAGAAACAAAAACAGGGGTGTTGATCATAACTGAAAATACGCTAACGAAACGAAAAATTTATATCAGGTCAGGTTTCTTGGAGGTCATTTCAAAGTGAAGCTTGTTTCTGCTGTCAACCTTGTAAGGGGAACAAAATCTGCTAGGAAACTGATGGCTTGAGTAGTGTATGGACTGGAGAGACGGGTTCAATTAGTTTTTATGGTGCCTAAAACTTCCCATCAGCAGAATCAACCTTGGTTGTTAGTGGCATTATCTTTGAAACATGCTTCTGGTAGCCTAAAGCTTAAGCAAAACATGGCCTGCATGATAAATCAGAAATCATAAAAATAGATCACAAAGCACCCTTATGCACACGAATAAAAGTCTCCCTATCTCGAACACATGCTTCTGCTTTAAACTTGTCATAAATAAGCAATTAATTTCACGGTGGATGATAATCAGTACCTTATTTGGAGCAACATCCCTAACCCTGTGAAATATTGGCTCTTGTATGTGAGCATTCAAGGCAGACTCTGCCTCCTGCAAAAAGGTTGGATATATGAAAAAAAAAAATTGATTAAAATATAGAAGGAAATATGATGCTAAGAAGTTAAAATCAGAAGAAGAAGAAAAAAAAGTCAGCAAAATAAATCTGCAGAAAAAGCTTACTGAAACTATCAATTCTTGAGTTTGATTAGCTCGCATGAAGCAATAGCAGTGAATCAAGGGAAGAGGTCCTTTCCAATCCTTCCTATGAATACACCCCTTGAATGCATCTGAGGAAAAAATTGTTTAATGTTAACAATAATGATGCACATCCCTGCACCAAATAGCAATATAATATAATATATAACTCTGTGACTTTTCTTCATAAAGGAAAATCGCCCCTCATTTGTGGATAATAATAATAATAATAATAATAATAATAAACAGTGAGATTTTTCTTCAAAAAGGAATATGCCCCCTCACTTAAGGAACAGATACTCAAAAAATGGACCTGGGAAAGGGAGAGTAATATTTTGGAGCCAAAATCATATATCCTAGAAAAAAGATTTAAAAGAAAAACAACAGCCAAATTTTTTATCAGCCATAATAACACTATCCTAAAAAATAGACATCTGGAATCACATTTGAGCACTCAGAAATATAGGTAGAGAGAAGAGAGTGAAAAATACTGCCTATACCAAGAAATTGTAGGGCAGAAGCAGGAAGATTCATGACTATATGATCAACATGCTCCCAAGGCTTAGTATTGGGAAGCTCAAGGGCTCTCATCCTCTTGTTTGTGCCTCCCTTTCTCCTCGAAGCATCTGTTGCGCCAGCACCATTGATACTTCCATTTTCTGCTCATAAGATGAATGAGAGTTTAGTCATAAAAGTCAAATGAGTGACAAGATTGTTATATATGCACATAAATCCATTATTCAAGATGCTAACATGTTTGCATTAACCCTGAATTTGGCGCATATAATACCTTGCAAGCAACAATCTGAAGGTCTTTTAGTTGCAGCTGCAAAAGCGTGTGTATTTTTATACAAATCTTGTGCGTCCTCCACTTTACCTGAAACAGTAGCATGCGCTTCCTCTGCTTCACCTGCATGATAAAACAAGTCACAGATGGAACTGCATGCAGCAACAAAGAGGAGGGGAAATAAATCAGCACAAATAATACCTCCCAGTCTTGTATTCTCTATCCTTGATTCCTCATTGTCCTGTACACTGCAATCCTCACATGCTTTAAGCATTGAAACATTGCATTCTGCATTATTTTCACAAACTGGTGCTTCCATAAGTTGTGAAATAAATCTCCTAGCATCCATATTGTAAGCACAAATGCAATCATCAACCTTATTGATTTTTGCATTAATCTTCAAATAGCGAATGCTATCTGGGTTCAAATCATTTGCATAAACAATGCATCCTTTCTGTGCTGCTGGAATAGCGAAAGGACCAATCCCAGCAAACATGTCACAGATGATCTCTCCTCGTTGAAATTGAGAAACCAACCTTATGTGTTCATGTTCCAATCTTGAATTCCAGTAAACCAAGCTGTAATCAAGCTTGAATGTTGCCCCATATTGCTTCACTTCCGTGACCATGTCCCTTTCTCCTGCTAAAATTTCAAACTTTGGCACCCGAAACTCATTTGTGATAGCTCCAACTTTATTAACAACAGTCTTTATCCTGGGATAATTTTTCTGCACGGTACATAGAATATATACACCAGTTGTTTTAGATTATCAAGACAGAACCATCAGCTAAAAAAAAGGACATCCAAACAGTAAAACTATGCAACCAACAAAAACTAAAATGACAAAATTCCAGTTAAGATGCTTGAAGAAAATTGAAATAAAAAGGCACATGCTGTACATGGTTATTTTGAAATAAAAAGAACTATTTTGAATAGTATTTCAGGAAGAAATAGCAATTCATCTATGTTTAAGGATAAACTAGTCCTTGAAAAATGAAGTATGTGTAATGTAAAAACTCACATCATAAATAACCTTTGCAATAACATCCTTGTAGGGAAGCAGTTCATCATGTATATTTAGATGGGCAATTTGACCTGCAGGCATAATAAGAAATAGTAACTCACTCATCCTTGGTGAGGTTCATATGTTAATCATTAACAATCCACCAAGAAACAATGTCTTGGAATCAATGTCAATCTTAAACAGCTAACAAAGTATACAGACAACTCAGGCTTGTTTAGAAAGCTGAAAAAAAAGAAGGATGGCAACAAAAATAGAATACTTACCTATTGTTTCAAAAGATGAAGGCACCTCAACTCCAGGAGGCAGAATCTGCTTCAATACATGATCTGGAATAAAATATTAGCATCAGTCAGTGAGTTCTTCCATTTGTCAATAGACATATTGAAACACACCAAATTGTTTTCTTCTTTTTCCAATATTTGAACAAGAAGTTCAATCTCAAATAGTAGATGAACAAATAGGAAATGACCTGCACTCCAATAGGAATACCCAAGCGTCAACGAATAAGGAATTACTTGAATGTCGCATAATTTCTTCAATTCATCAAGCTTCTGAGGTGATATCTCAGATAAATCTGTAGCACATCAATTGCAAGTAAAGCAAACTCACAATCAATAAATATAAAATATAAAAAATTTGTTAAAATCAATCAGTGAGTAACTTACCATGACTTCGAACTCTATCAGACAATATCACATAACGATTCTTTTGGCAAGTTGGATCTTCAGTAATAGGTTTGATTCTGGGCTTGTCAAGCAAATATCTGGAACCAAAAAGAACCCAATATTAATAAATTTGATATTAAGAGAAAACAAAACGTATACTAGAAGAGTAGTTGTGGTGGTACCCGTTTAAAATGCGAGTGGCAGCTTTGCAAAGCTGACAAGGGATTCTAAGTGCCCATAATTTCAAATCAACATCAAATTTGCTTTCATCCAACATTTCTAGGCAACACAAAATTTCTTTCTTTTCTTTATAAAATTATAAACAGCTTAACTACAACAAAATTATAAAAAAAAAAAAAAAAAAAAGGTGAGAGAATTGAAGACTGAACACCCCCACCTTGACAAATTATGATTAAGGCAAAGCTAATGTTATAGGAACCAAACCAGACAGTGACCTGGAAAAAGTGCAAGGTGACCGATTCACTGGTTGACCTGGCAGCTCACTGTGGCTTTTCCCGCATTTCCAACACCTAATGCTTTGTGAGAGCTTGGAAAAAAAATACTGTCTCGTTCAAAATATTTGATCTTTTTAGGATAATGTCATCCACCAAACCTCTCTACATCTACAACATCGAAATAATAAAACAGGTACTATAATGAATAAAAAAGACAAGTATAGGATAAAACTCAAAAGGACATTTTTAGGGTAGGTTAAAATTTGGTTATTGTGAGCAACATGCTAACACAAGCATGAGCAAAGAAAAACAAAACAAGCCTACAAGGACAAAATAATACTTGAGCAAGAGTACCCCAACAAGGATACCAGCAGACCTGGAAAAAAAAATACTAAATGAATCACCAAGCCATTCTTTAAATATATACTTGAACACCCTTTCAATGGCAATTCTTGCATTCTTTCTTTCAATTATTGTTACTTTTCTAACACTTGTATTTATCCCATTCTTATTTTTCTTAGGTACCGGTTCTTGAAACCCACTTCTTCTGTTGCTCCTCCCACCAGTTTTGGTGCTTCTCCATGGGCTGAAGCTAAATCCCTATTACTATCTTAAATGGATCTCCTAAACCAATAGCTACTCTCTTTTCAGTCATGAAGAGCCTACAAAAATGTGGCCACTAGTCACTGACTAAACTGATGCCAACATGGACACAATCTTTGAAAGATAGTCTTTTTTAACTAGGGATTTCAGAATACACGAGATAAGTGAAGAAGTTCAAGAAGTTATCACTAGCATAGATGCCATAAAGGGAATTGAAGAAGTAGATATCTGTTAGCTTAGTCTCCTTGATATGTGAAGGTAAGAGTGGACATATTCTACTACTGTCATGGCAAAAAGTGTATATAGCAGGCAATTCAGTTGAGAGTGCTACTATATTATAGAAGAAGAGTTAGTAGCTTCTACTAATTCATCCCTTGTTGAGCACGAATTAGCTACAAAACAATTATTAATACTGAAGATATTGATCCTTTTTTATATTGAAGACTGAGCAAAACTTGTCCAAGAATGTTGAACAATAGTCATGGTTACTCCTTCCTTTAACGTAAGCAAATTTATTAATTTACTTCTCTTTTTAGTTCCTAGCAACAAGCACTCAAAAGTTGTTTTTCCTTGATTTAGAAAAGAGCTTCGTATGAAAGTTGTGCCTCACTATACCCCCCATCAATATTAGAGGCTTCTATCCCTAAAATGGAATGAAATGGATATAATCAACTCAAGAAGCCTTTTTAGCCATTACTAAGTATGTTTTATCTATTCTAGCTCAATGAGGTAATGATTGAGCAATCAAGCGAAAGTTGAATGCCTACAATAGTTTTTAGAGTACATATTCTCTCAAGGGTCCTAAAATTGAATGCTTAAAAATCATGAGTCTTTACAGTAGCTTTAGAATAATATTAGGCCTTTCATAACCACAAGAGAGTTCACAGTAAACATAATGACGACTTACAAGGCTATCTAAGAGTCCCTGCAATCCTAGAAGCAATTTTGGGAAACTGTATGCTCCTACTCAATAGGGAATAACACCTTTAAAGATCTCACAACAGATCTCCAATCTTAGAAAATCAATGTAGCTTGTTTGAGGAAAGAACTAGCTATGGCTGATGAGAAGCTTGCTGCAACTAAGGTTGATGCAGTCCTTGAGGTGGCTAGGGCTTGCAGTCATGCATAGAAAGGCCTCACTCTTCAAGAATTAATAAACACAGCTTTCACTATAGTTAGATAGTAATGCAAGGAAGAAAACGTTAAAGGATCTCAAACAATTACTTAAACTTGTGAGAGGCTTAAAGCCAGGAAAGACGAGATTTCAGGTTAGATTTCTCATTTTTGTAAGGGCAATTTTCTCTATTGTTTTGTAATTATAAACAGTTTATATTTTATTTTTATCCCATCATTTACAATATTATCAATCATATTGAATTTTTTTTATCTATTTGTATATATACAATCCTTTTACACATGAGTTTAACATTATACACTACATGTGTTTAAAAAACCGCTCTTTTTCCATTTAATTATCTATGCCTAACAAATAACTCAAAACTGTTACTGAGAATTAACAACATATAACTTAAATCCTATCACATGAACAGCCATCTTACATTGTATCTAGAATAAATACTTCTTAGTTTCCTCAAGGATCTCATTTACATTGTATGCCTTGTATAAGGATAATACTTCTTTAGCTATCAACCATTAATTAATCAAAAATACAACTCTCTATCTTGGTTTGTTATACGATATGCACCTCCTCTAAGAACTTTGGCAATGACATATGAACCTTCCCAATCTAAAGACCACTTACTAAATTTTCAACCCTTATGGCCAATTGGCAATATGACCTTCAACGCCATATTACCTTTAGATAAGCTTTTTAATCAAACATGTTTTTTCTCTGTCTTTACTAGCTTTTTCTTATGAGTTAACAAATGATCTAATAGATAAAGTTTTACCAAATCCAAAACCTCTGATTCTGCATAATATATTGATAATATGTATTATCTATGTTACATCATGCATCACTTCTAAGAGATTATACTGAGTCGCATGAGAAACATAGCATTGTGGTTAAAGGTAGAGTAGGACAGTGCAAATCAGTCTGAATTGTGATGTCATAATATAGGTAAAAGATGCAGCAATGGCCACAAGATTATGTTCATTGAAAACTTGTTTTAAATGTTTGCAAAGTGTTTTTCCATTAACAGGAAATCATCTTGTAGACATCCAGTTATTGTTGGCTAAATAAATGTTTTGTTGTATGCTTTGGAGCCTGCGGTTGGATTAGTAAACATGCATGGACAATAAAAAAAATAGAAATGATGCCATAGCTATTAATCAGTCAAATGATGTGCAGAACCTGTGTCAAAGAGGAAAAAATGTCTCCCAAACAATGTTCCATGTTACCACTACAAATGTTTCAACTGCATTAGCCACAATTACAGTGGCTATTCCATATTTAACCAAACTTAATAGCCAAAAATAGAAAAAGCCTAATCAAAGAATTCTAAATCGATCATGATTCAGAAGCAGATATTGATTCTAAATCTTCAAGCAGTATAATTGGTTTTCTAGTTGATGAAGAGGTTAATTATTTGTTTTAAACTCACTGCAAAGCAAAATGGTTTCCAACTATATTTTTGCTTCGTTTAAACCTTGATTTATATTAAGTTCTAAGTTGGCTCACATAAAGGATTTCATGATTTTTCCCACAAAATGGTTTGAACTAGTAATAAACAATCTATTTTAAACACATCTATCTATTTATAAAATCTCCATTGAGAATCTCCTGGTACGTGAACACTAAGGTGATTAAGCAGTTTAAATAGCCAAAAGGTGGATGGCAATGTCAAACTTCAATGCACTTGAGTTGTGATGGTGGAGTATACCATTAGTCTACCATCAACTTAGTCTATAGGCTCGATTAATCAATCCCATGCAACTGCTTCTACTCTCTTAATTCGACATCCATCCAAGACACATGTATGTTATTAGTAATTCAAGGGAAAAAAAAATTTAAAAAATAACACCATAAGATTAAGTTTTTTGTTACCCTTGAACCCATTAATATGGAAAAGAAAAACAAGGGGAAATCCCAATATCTGTCAAGAAAAATAAAAGGGACAAGCAAGTTTCCAATAACTAAACATAATGCCTGCCTCGCAAGAAAAATATAATTGATCCAACCAAGATATACAATGGCAGTGTGAGAGCAACATGGAAGACATTTCAGCTATGGGAGAATCACTAGCCTCTTTTTGGAAAGATAATGAGAGATTTATTTTCTTGACAGCAGAAGAATTGCCTTCATCCATATCCGGTGCAACCTTTCCATACCTAAGTTTAACCTCAGTGCACATACTGATTGAAAGAGTGGTATCATGCCTGTGAGGGCTGAAATGCAGGGAATGAGAAGTGTTTTACTCAATGATTCAATGGAGGAGAAGGAAATACGAGATCACTCAGCATTTTTATGCTTGTATGGTATAAAAATAAGGATCGATTTTTAAAAAAATGCAATAAAATGATAAAAATATTGCTCAATCATGCTTATTTCAGACTTCAGAAAAAAGAAAAATGCTTGTGCAATAAGAAGAAACAAACAGAATTGAGAATTACATCCTGCAGTAAGCCTTATCCTTAGTCAACTGGTGTGCTTGCTCTTGGATTTTTTCAATCCTCTGCAAGGAGAAATCACATATGTTGTAAGAACCAAGACAGATTAATCATTGATCCACCAGTAAACCCAAAAGAGCACACAAGAATGAATTATTCAACCCAAGATTTTGATGGGTTTTGACAGAGTGGGTTCCAGGGTAAAAAGAGACACCACACCTTTCTCTTCGTCTCTCTGTGTTTTAAGGTCCAATACTTCGACATTAAACAGACAGGAAGACAGTTCTTTCATGGAATGCTTATTTATAGGAAAGAAGTATAAAAAAACCACTGAATCGAATGATAGAAGAAACAGACAGTAAAAATATTTCATCACCTGGATGGACTGCTTCTGGGAGCGCTGCAAAATCTACCACATCACTGACACTGAGTTTAGCTCTTGGCTTAATAAGCTCTCTGGTGTGACAAGATTGAAGGTCGAGCGCGGGAGATAGAGGCGGTTGTTTTGCTAGCTCTGGAGAGTGGAGATGAAGAATGAAAGGTCGGGTGTGGCAAGGAGGGAGCGGCTGATTCGCGAGGAACCTAGGGTTAAAAACTTAGATAGCAAACTTTTTATTTCCAGTGCCCTCTGTTATTTTTTAGTTTTATTTGATTCGGTTTAATCTGATTATTTTAGTTTTAGCCTTGTAAAAAAGTAATATGAAATTAGAATGCTTTCTATATTCATTTAATCTTCATTTTTCTTATTTATTCTATTTATTTTTTAATTGAGTATATTGTATTTTATTAAATATAGAATATAGTTCCATAAAACGTTATCGGCACGAATTGTTTCTCATTTTAATCTTGAAGCAAATAATTATATTTAGTTTGTTTATAAGAAGTAAAAGTTGTGTGTGTGCGAGTTATACTTGTTTCAATATAATTTTAGTATAATTTCTACAAATTTTATTCATCACTATATTTATTACTATTTAAATTTTGTATTTACAATTATGCAAACTATAAGCATGCTTTGTATTTATTAGAAGATTTTGCCTCGGTAGACTTGCCTCTTACATTCACATTAGATATTTTATTATGTAATTTCAAATTTGATATATAGCCTATAAACGTCTGGTATGGGGGCTACTAGTTAAAAATAAGGTGAAATGTCATTTTATGGTTGAGATATAACAACGTAGCATATCATTTTTATTTTGTTTAATAATTTATCTTACCAAGTTTTTTAATCATTATATTTCTATGAACTCTTTTATATTGTTATTTTTTATACTTATCATGCATTCTTGATGCCAAAATCCATATAGATATCATGGGTCTTGGATATATCATTATAAATGGTGATGAAGCATTTAGTTAAAATACGATAAAGATCATGATTTTCATAAATTATCATCTCTAAGAGGAGTTTACAATGGAGTATCTCAGAATTAAAGACCTTTTATTCTTTAAGAAAATTTAAAAGAAAGATATGATCATTGAAAGACAGTTATTTTCCAAAAACCTTGTTATGATTTAATACATTTATGATCACAAGATTTTAAATCAACAAGTGAATACAATTCAGAAATATTTAATATCAATTCTAAATTAAAATTATGTAGAGATAATGTCACCAAAAAAGTTATGCTAGAAAAAAACATTATTTATTTTTCATGTCACGAATGTGCTTCTGCAGCAATATAGATAATGAGGTTTTAAAAAACATTTCAAATTGATTTCATGTTTATTCATGGTTGGACAAAATAATAAATTTTTAATATAAAAAAATCATGAATCACAACTGATTGGTTCAGTTTAATTCCCTAAAATGAATGATATGAGATATAATAATAATTATGGTTATGGTCTTGGTTGTGGCAGAAGTCATGAACATAGGCAATTTATTATCGTAACTATAATGGTTATAATTCATCAAATTCTAACAAACCTTCATAAAATAAGAACAAGAAAAAAAGAGAGGAAGAGCATACATAATAGAGATACCAAGAAAGTAAAAAATATTTGTTATTAGTGTGAAATGAAAAATGATTGGTCTCATACCTATTGTACAATCAAATATCTTATTAATTTATATTAATCCTTATTGATAGGAAAGAAGAAAAACATACGAATATTTTTTTCTCACTCACATAAAAAAATTTGCACCATAGGTTCAATATCGGTTATGAAGATATATGTTTAGCAGATAATACAATAACACATATCATATCATATACTTAGGTACAAACAATATTTTTCAAATTTGATAAGCAAAAGAGTTGATATAATACTTTCTAGCAGAAAAAAAAATTATAAGTGCTAATACTTTATTATCCACTAAATTGAAGAGAAATCTATTAAGTTTTAAGGATATATGAATTAAAGTTACCATAGAATTGCACAAATAAGTTACACTTAATTAAATTATTGTTTGCATGATTCTCAATCACAAACTATGGTTACAATTGTAGGGATGGAATCTATAAAATCCAAGCATTCACTAATAAAAAGGCAAGGAAAAATGTCATGCATCGCAAGCAGCATCATTGGAGTTTGTAAGCATTACAGAACAACATCCTCGTAGCTGTAGAAATCCAAAAGTCACTATAAGAAAAGGGGCATGTTTGCAACAGCAAAAATCCGTTGCACAAAATGCAACGGATTTTGGTTTAGCAATGGACATTCCGTTGCTAAATAAAATGTGAAAAAATAAAATAAAATACTTGATTTGCAACGGAATTTCCGTTGCAAATTAGCAACGGATAAGCCATTGCAATCAAAGTTGTGAAATCCGTTCCGGGTACCGTTCCGGTTTTTTGTTTGGAACGGAACGTTCCGGTTTCGGTGCATTCCGGCGTTCCGTTCCGGTTTTGTACTGTTCATATTTATTTAATTATATATATGAAAAAATAAAATATTAATTTAACAAGTATAATTTAAATTCAAGATAAATGAACTTTAAATTATACAATACAAATATAATCTCAAAATTAGAAACATTTTTAAATTTCCAAAATATTATGAAAGTAAAATGTTCTAAAATAAAAGAAAAATACATCATACATCTTCTACATCATTAATATAAAAATAAGGATCTTGATCTTGCTGTGGAACATAAAAAAAGTCGTCAACAAGACATTCTAATAATTGATCATTTCTACCAAGCTCATTCTCCTCATTTAAACATGTCTCTTCTTTCTTTCCTTCATCTTTTCCCTTGTAACTTATAAGCACATGCATTTTCCTTGAAAAGTTTACTCATTTTGCAGCAAAAAATACAATCCAAAAAAGAGAAAAAAAAAGAAAAAGAGGAGGAGATTCTCCCCCCGTCTCTGGTTCTTCAATTCATTAGCTCTTCTTTTTCGTTTCTATGAAGAACTATAAGCCAAAGCATTTCACTTAGAAAGTTTACTTCTTTTGCTTCAAAGAAAGAGAAAAAAGGCACCTTCTTTTGTTTCATCTTCTTTTCTCTGTAAAGATGAAGAGAAGAAGCCATCAAAGAATGGGACTTTTACTAGTTTTCCTTCCTGGGTTTTCTTCAATCTTTCATTTTGCAAACTCTCAAGTAAGCCCAGATGCTGAAGTGATGTTCTGGTGGCAGTTGAAAGAGAGTGGAGATTTGGGTTGATTTTTGATGGATTATCGACGAGCTGGGGTTAAGAGATGAAAATTGATTTGGGAATTTTTGAAATCAGGTTGAATCTGTGTGTTTTGTAAGAGAACTTGAAACGACGTCGTTTTGGCTGGATCCGGAACGGAACGCCCGGTACGGAACCGGGGCGTTCCGGCCGGAATTGGGCTGGATTTTCCGGATCTGACCGGAATTCAAACCGGGACAAAAACGTCGCCGTTTTGTCCCGGATTTTGAAGTGGAACGGGCCGTTCCGGCCATTTCGGCCGGAACAGAACGGGATTCATAACACTGATTGCAATTTAAAACCATTTGCAATGGATTATCCGTTGCAAATGAAAATTGCAACAGATAATCAGTTGCAAATTAGCAACGGATGCGCCGTTGCAATTTAAAATGATTTGCAACGGATTATCCGTTGCAAATGAAAATTGAAAATTGCAACGGATCTTAAAATTGCTTTAACTTCCTTGATCGCAATGCAGATTTAATTTGCAAGTTAAATTCACGTTCCTCTCTTCTCAATCTCTCTCCCATTCGTTCAATATTCCAGCTTTAATTTGCAAATACGTTCCTTTCTTCTCAATCTCTCTCCCGTTCATTCATTTCAGCTTTAATTTGCAAGTCTGTTGTTACCTTTCCTCCAGAGACGTCTCCTCCCTCTAGATGGTTGCTGCCTTCTTCTTTGCTTTTATTGCTACTGGTTCCCTCCTCCCCGAAGCAGGTTTTATGTTAGTTCGAGACAGCTTTGGTTGGTTGCTTCCTCTTTTTGTATAGCGAGTCCATGTGAGTCGCATTTTTGTCTCGATTTACTAGTGGATTTGCTTCAGTTCTCTCTAGCATAGGTGTCTTGCTATTTCGGTTGTGAAAATCAAGATTTGCTTTTACGGGTGTGTGCGTGTTTGCTCAAGGATTTAATTCTTCAATGAACAAGTTTGATTACTTTACCTCTAACATGATACACAACTGATGATGAACAAGTTTGATTACTTCATAATTAATTAAATAATAAATAAATTTAAAATTGATTTAAAAAATACAAATTCTACCGAAAATTCCATTGCAAAGGTTGAATTTGCAACAAACATTTGCAACAGAAATTTCATTGCAAATGAATTTGCAACCCCACTATTGCAATGAATTATTTCCGTTGTAAATTTCATTACTAATTAATATTAGTAATGGATTCTTTTATTATTTACAACGGATTAATCCATTGTAAATGGCCTCTTTTCTAATAGTGAGTAAAAGGCAGGATTCACAACGAAGAAGACTGATGACCAGCTTCAAAACCTGACTGCAAGAGCTAAAATTACAGTAGTGAAAACATAAAAGCAAACACCATGAAAATAAGGCAAGTACTGTCTAAAAGATTGCGTTTTATATTTTGGCCCAAGGCATACTTCGAAACGATGAACAATGGAGGAGTGAAAATTTATGGCGATGAGCAAAATATTAAAGCATACACAAGCACAACCACCCAAGGAAACCACACAAACATTTGAAGCCGCAACAATCAAAACAGTAAAGCACGTATGAACACGAAAAATAGAAGGTGAAAAGGCTTTGAGATTCAGGGTAAAGAAAAAAAGAGGTTGACTATAGACTGGCAACGATGATCGATAAAAAGGAACTAAAGGGAAAGAAAATGCTTCCCAAAAAAGAAAGCAAGGAATACCAAAACAGACAGACCTGGGAATCAGCCCGAAACCTCTAAAAATCTTAGGAGCACATGAAACTAAACTGATAAGAAAATCCAGAGTACATGATCGTGAAAGCCTAGCTAGGTTCACAGATATATTAAAGAACGTCTAGCAATCATTGAACAAATCCAAACTCCGAAGGAACTACATACCAAAAAGTAATACAAGATATAGGAATCAAGCATAAAACCAATAAAATAAATCAAATAATCTATAAGACTTCCCAACGATGAATCCCAAGTAAAAAGCATTATCAAAGAAAAAAGGAGAATAACCTTGCTGCTGCTCCTACAGACCAGCTTAAACTAAACAAAGAAATCCCCTCAAAAAATGGAAGAAAAAGTTAGCATCTCTAGCTAACATAATCCCGATAAGCATGGTTGAGGACTTACAATCTCCTTTGCAATAGATTTCGAGTTCAAGTCAACATATATGATTTTTATAAAATTTTGATACTTGCTCTTGTAAAGATCTGGGACTCGATCATCTCGATTCATCTTTCCACTTTCCAGTCTCTTAAAAAAAAATTCTCTAACTAACATGGTAAAAATAAGCTGCGCAACATTCTCTTTTTGCACTGGAGAAAGAGTTGGCTGAAACAATGTGTTTTTAATGAAAAAAAGAAAGAAAAGAAAAGAAAAACACGAATGCATAACCAAGGATGGTGTAAAAGGCAACCAGTCCACTACGGAATCCATAAACTATATATAATAAATACAAAGAGTACAATCATCTTCAACAGAAAGTTAATGCAAAAAGGTCAAATAAAGCAACACAGACTAGCAACAACAAGCACAAAAATCAAGCTTTTATAGTTGAAGCAGCCCAATTAGAAAGAACTCTTAGAAAAAGGAAAGGCCAAAAAAACTGTAGCAGTAGTATATTAAAAGTAAGTTTGTAGACCACTCTCTATAAAAAAGACAAAAATCCATAATTTCTTAACAAATCGTTTCTCCAATCGCAACTCCAACATGGATTACATAATGTACGCAAAAGAAAGTTCAACTGACAGGGAAAACCTACCGACAACACAAAAGGACAGTAGACTCTCCTAACAGGAGCAAGATCATATCTATGTACAAACTAGAGAAATTTTTTTGTCAGGAAGTCTGTAGAGACTGACAGCCATGACAATAGAGCCATAGGAGGAAACAATTTCAGAGAGTGAGAGACGTCCCTTGTTGCCCGTTAATTTCAATCCTTCAAATAATTATTTTCCAATCGGCATCAATGAATTCAACGTCCCATGCTCAGCCCCTGCAGTACTGATCTGTTAATTTTTCTTCGGCGTCAATCCCTCGTAAGGAGATTGAAAATCGAACCGCTTGAATAAGAGATCCAGGGCTGGCTGGGCCTTCAGTTTGTTTCATCCAAGTGCTTTGCTTTGTGGAGGCCATGCCTCTGAATTCATGCTGCTTGGACAGCGAGCCAAGCATATAATCACTTTGATTGTAGAGTGCCATAAAAAAACCGAAAACATTTGGAATCAATCACGTATAGCATGGTCATGCCAGCACAAAAGCATGGAGACGCAACGTCCAAGGATGTAGAAACGGGTCTTTTGCTGCTTTGCCATCGAAAAGCACCTTCTTCGAAAACCATTTTTCCCGTGACCCTTTTTTCTGTTAGATTGGGATGATGGGAAGGGAAGGTAGTTAGAGAAGGACATGGTCACAGTGATTGATGGAAAACCGAGAAACTTTTGTATATGGAGACAACTTAGCTATATAAATGGAGATCACCGGGAATTGAGAGAAAGGGAATGCTATGGTTGCTGGTTATATAGAAGAAGAGAGAGAGAGATATCGTTGTTAGAGAGACAAACACAACTGCGGTGGATTATAGGCTGGCCCACTCTTAAATTGAGGTTATTTCATGGAAGGCAAGCGTAGGTATTCCTCTGTTAGAATGACACTACTACCCTTGTATATCTGTGTAAAAGTTTTTTTTTATCTTTTTTTTTAACAAACAGATTAATCTTATATTAAAGATGTGAATGAACTTTGTACCATCATTGACTTGGGGGGCAACTTATTGTGATAGTTGGAATTTTATTTTATTTTATTTTTATTTTATAAGTTTATTTTTAAATTTTTTAATCAAGCAACTCGTGTAAGGCACAAATGGTATGATTATCTATTTTTAAATATCTTTTAGATACTTTATTTGATGATATATGCTCTACATCAAGAAAACATCTTTATCTCATGAAAACTATGTAGTAATGTCACCAATGCATGCACAATTCATTAATAAGCTATTTGATTAATTGAATAAATTAAAGAATGGATGGATGGATGGAGTGAAAATAAATTTAAGAATATTTCTTTTATTTAATTTCAATTCTTTGGATAAAAAATTCAAATAAATAATATATTGTTGGAATTTATTAAATTTTTTGTAACCCCATGTATAGTTTGTAAAATAGTATTTATTTATTTATATAAAAAAATTATAATAAGCGTGTCCACCTTATAAAAATATGAAACAATAAGGATTTTACTTGATTAACCTAAGCTCGCAAAAAATACCTAAAGAGAAGTGAAATTTTATCGAATAAAAAATATTTATCTCAAATAAAAAAAATTAACTCCCTTTTCTTATAGTTATTTTAATCTAAAAAAGTTAAGAAATACTTGAGTACTTTTGATGTCTTCCTATATATATAATGTCTTCCTCTATATATATATATATATATATATATATATATATATATATATATATATATATTTCGGCTAAAAATGGCAGCAGAGAAAGAAGGAAATCTAGAAAGAAAAAGGAAAAGATAGCACTCAAATCTATTTTCAACAATTACTTTTCCTAGCAGGGGTTTTCTGGTCATTACACAAAAGAAGTACACACGCTGGTCAAATGAGTGTGGGAGCTCATTCAAACACTGAAAAGGACCTGACCGCAGAGAAGCCGTGTAGGGGCTGTATACAGCGCACCGCCCCACCCCCCGACGTGGCATTTTTGTCCTTATTTAGCCCACGTTTTCCTTTTAAAATTGAGACTCCCCGCGATGTTTATCCACAAGGGTTTCAAGGGGCATTAATATTCTATATAGTATAAACATGTGTTTTAAAAATCATTATATATATATATATATATATATATATATATAATAAATTATTTAAAATGATGGTGCTAAAATAATTAAAAAATATATTTCAACACATTACCGAACATAAACACTTAGAAAAATAAGTTTTGACACACTCCAAACAAATCATATAAATTTTTTTTTTTGGAGGTTAGTATACCTCGTTTATGGAAAGTGTATTTTGTGTGTATGAATAAACAACTAAAACCTTGACAAATTAGAGACTGATGTATAAATCGCAAGCCTTTTATTATTATACTACATTTTAAAACATTTTATTTTCTGTTTTTTTAATAATTTTTTTTTAATTTATAAAAAATAAAAACCTACTTAGCCGAACGTTTCATTTTTTGTTTGTATCTTTGAAAAACACATATAGTATTAATTTAATACGTAAATTATTGGAATTATAATTTGATTAATGTAAATAATGTTCAAATTCAAAGTTGAAGGATCCCTAACTCAATTTTTAATTCGCTTCGAGAGCATTTCAAACTCTATTATTGTTATAGCTCAACTTCCGAGTATTCTAGGCCACGTTCTTTATAATCCTAAACTAATTTCCAAACTATAGTATTATAATATATAAAACTATTTTATTTAAAAAAAAACAATTGAAAACGTGTTGTCGGTTTTATTTTATTTAAAACAAATACAAAAACAGTTAAGTTTTTTTTTTTTTGTATATTTATCTCTATTATTTAGATAAAAGAAAAAAAAAACCTTTAATTTTTCTAAATTTATTTTTTCTCACATCTACAATCTTTATTACACCACTTCTTTTAATAGAATATTGAAAGAAAAAACAATCTAAAGAATAAGGGTCAAAATATAATAGCACATATAATTAATTTTAATTGGAGAATAAAATTGAAACAAATCAAAATGTGCAAACCAAAAAAATCAAAAGAATAAGATTTGAAATAAAAAAAAATAATACATATGATTAATTTCAATTAAAGAGTAGATATTGAATTGTATTTTACCGCTGCAGGAGAGAGAAAAGGTATAAAAAACACAAAACCGACCATCGATGTTTGTCCATCCACCTGTTGTCGACGCTCACACCACCATATATAAGAGGACGTGACAGCGCACCCGGGATCTTAGCAATCGAGCATTTTCCTAAGCATTTGGACACCCCACGCACCGCTTGTAAGGCACGTAAGGGAGGCAACGACAAGTGCATCCAGATGACACTTCTGCAGTTAAAGTTAAAAAATAATAAACAAACATGGAACAACCTAAACACCCCCTAAAACATAAATAATAATGAAAAGAGATTGGTATCATAATACTATTATACCCCAGACCAATCGTCTATTTTTCTGTCTTTTCAGACTATATTTTAATAGTTTTATCATTCAACAAAATATAAAAACCAAAAATGCCCTCACTATTAATGTACTGTTTTTATCATATGTGAGGGTAAAAATATTAATTTATTGTTCATGACTAGTGTAAAAAACCGATACTATCCTTGACCCTAATTATATATTTTTTTTGTTTGACTTCAACGACAAATATGTAGTTTTATCATGCAAAACAATGTTGAACAGATGAAATTACCCTAAAAAAATCAGATAATACCAACAGTTGCATAGTACAAGTCTAAAAATACCATCGAGGTCAAGAGTTGATACTTGTAAATGTAAAGACAAAACAGTAATTATAGTATTATAATCTTCAATAATATATATTTATTGCTATAGTATTCAGTCTACGTGGTGCAGCTTCTTTTTTAATTTTCTGCCGACATGCGCCAAGGATTTCCTTTGATACCCATAGATAGCATAAAGAGGCAGGTTGGCCAACATGACATCGTGCCTGCTTGCATAGATACCCCGAATCATGACTTATCGGGAATTTTCGGCCGACCTCTGCCATATTGTCTCTTGCATGAATAATTTTGAGCAGCTTTATTCTCATACACACGTGTAGAATAAATTAGCATTTTCTTACCCTTATTCTTATCCCTCAATAAAAAAATAAAAACATTTTCACACTCTTAAACCACAGCAGAGCTCGGGACCCACCTTATCCTGAATGGCTCTGAGCCTTTGACCATTATCAAACACTAGAGCTGCGGCTGGTATTCTCACTTGCTAACATCTTCTGAAAAAAGGTATCGCTCCTCTACAATTGAAAAGGTATTGGTAAATTTATACAATATCTTATATGTTATAATTAAAAAAACTATATGATATTTAAAACTGTAATAATTAAAAAAACATAACTTTTAAAAATAATTGTTAATTAGACTAAGTATAAATCACCATGTGTTGCTTAAAGTTCATCACATGTGTTGCTTAAAGTCAGGTAAACAATTATAGTAATAAAAAAAAAAAAACTCAAGACACATCAAAGTGTTTATAATATCATCACTTATATTATTATAAGATAAATTCAATAATAATAATAATAATAATAATAATAATATATAATAACAATCGGAGATTTACATGGTCTGATTATTTCAAGATTTATAAAATTAATCAAAGTACAAGCTAATCCAAAAAGCTATATTAATAATAATAATAATAATAATAATAAATATAGCCAGAAGAAATTCATCACTGCATCAAGTAGAAAACGAGAAAATCGGTCGACGCTTACGACATCAGCAAGAATTCCTTTTCTTCTTGCAATAATATGCATAAGAAAACGAAAATAGGGACAAAATATTAGAAAAGAAATCAAAATTGTCTTTGGGTTTTCGTAGCAGGCAGCCGCCGAATCAGAGAGGAATTTATTATATGATCATGACGTGATGCAGTTGCTATCGAGAGCGGAGAAGGAACAGGGTGGCCCCTTACGCTTTCAAGTGGTAATACTTGTCCAAGAGCATCTCAGAGTATTCTCCAAACGTGAGACAGCTATTGGCTAGCACAAGCTGAAAACAAAGTAAGTCCAAATGTCAAATTAATATCTCACCAGAGGTGTATACACAGTTAGACAAGGAGCATTTCCTTGTTGCAGTAATTGGCCTTCTAATTTCGATAAATGCAGTTTACGAGACACAACCAGCATCTACTAGAGTTGCAAGTTCAAGACAAATTCACCATTTCTTAGCCATGAATCACACCAGTGAAAGCAGAAAGATGGCCTCTTCCTCAAACTATATACAAGAGTCATGTGATAGCAGCAGTTCCTATTTTCTCATCTCTGGCGAGGATTTTCTTTTACTAACATGCAAACGCCAACAATGTTACAAAAAAGTAGCAGGCAATCATCACTTTAACTAGGACAATAATTTCCTCCAACCCTGCCTGCTCATGAGTCATGGTATCACGTTGCCAAATATTTGCAAATTTTAATGATGTTTGTGAGGAACCTTTTGATTGTATCTTCCATCTTACTTGCAGCTACCATGTG